>OY856414.1:495695100-496982600 GCA_963693085.1 Alisma plantago-aquatica | reverse complement strand
GATCTTCCTCCAGCCTTCAGTCACTACCATCACCTCCAACCTTCTGAAGGTAAGAATATTTTGGTTTTTTTTGTTTTTTAGTTGTGCTACTGTTGTTTAGAGATTTATGTGTTGTTTGGACTCTAATGAACATTTATATGTTGTAATCTTACTCTTATTTGACATCAAACCTCACTATAATCCTTAATTTAGTAAATTTGTATCTCTGTTTGGCATAAAAATCATCACTTATTTTTTTATGTTTTTGTGGATAGCACTCAATGCATGAATGTGATACAATTATTACTCTACATGCATGATCACATTTGAATCAAATAACGTTTTGACCTAACTTAATTAATTAATATTGTTAATGGTGATTTACTGGTTATATTACTTAATTAATATTGATTTCTTTATCTCTTATTAGTAATTGATTTAATTTAGTTTTCATAATTGCTTTTTAAGATTGTGTAATTGATTAATATTGATCATTAATTAGGGTTAATGATTCCATGAATGAACTAACCCAAATGGAAGAATGAAATGAATTAAATGATGCTACATAAAACCTAGGATATGAACGATAAAAATAGGATCATAAGTATAGGAATGACAACATACATGTATTTTGTTGGCCTAGTAACCCGTCCAAGATGTATTCATTAGGAGTAAATCTTGTATAGTCCCTAGTTTGGGACTATTCTTGAACACTTAATCTCACTTAGGATGTAAGTGTGTAATGTATATTAGGTTATCAATATGTTTTGTTAGTACTTCCCCATTTGTTCTCTAAGTACATATGTTGGTGGACATTTGCCCATCTACATCGGTGTACTTGGATAACTGTGGGGAAATGTTGCCGAAATTTTCTTGAAAATCTAATACACATTATAAAGTTACTAGTGAGATTAGGTGTTTAAGAACGGGATATGTGGTACACATATTCATTATTGAACCCTAAACCCTAATATTTAAACCCTAAACCCTAATCTTTAAACTCTAAACCCTAATCTTTACACCCTAAACCCTGATCTTTAAATCCTAAACCCAAATATATAGACCATTATCCCTAAATCTAAAATAATAAATCCTAATCTATATGCAAATCCTTAACCTAATATGTAAACCTAAATCCGAATACTTTTTTCCCTTTGATCATAGAATGGATAGATCATGGATGTCCATTCCAAATCGCTACACCCCAGAGTTTATTACTGGTCTTAATCAGTTTATAATATTTACAGAGGAACATAGGAAACAACTAGGATATAGGTTCAATTGTCCATGTAGGCATTGCGGTAACAACTTGAAAGTCAACACTGGTGACAAAATCAAAAGTCATGTCATGTGGAATGGGATTGTACAGGGCTATACAGAATGGTACTGGTGTGGAGAGATTTCAAACTTGAGATTAGTAGATGTCGATAGTAGTAATCACTACTACAGAAACGGCATTTGGCGTCGGTCGTTTAACCCCATTTGGCGTCGGTTTCCGACCGACGCCTATGTGGGCGTCGCTAAAGGTCGAACACTTCGGCGTCAGTTTTTTAACCGACGCCTATTTAATCTATAGGCGTCGGTCGTTTAGTAGATAACCGACGCCAAAAGGGTTCGCGCCACATAAAACAGCGTCATCTAGGGCACTTTCTACGTCGGTTATTTACTAAACAACCGACGCCTATATGGAATATAGCGTCGGTCTTTTAGTAGATAACCGACGCATAAAGTGCCCTAGATGACGCCATTTTCTGTGGCGCGAACACTTTTGGCGTCGGTTATATACCAAAAGACTGACGCCTATAGATTAAATAGGCGTCGGTTTGATACGAATATCCGACGCCATTTCCAGGACTGCTTTGGCCACATCAGGCGTCGATTTTTTGAAAAAAAACCGACGCTGTAGGTCTTTGCTGACGGTTTTCTATAAATAACCGACGCCTATTTCTATTTTTTTTTATATCAGTTTGCAGGCCTGCTGTGGCTGGTCAGCAGGATGAGAACCTGCAGTTCAGTTTTCTGAACTGCAGGTTTATGACATCCATTGATATCAGCCTACAAACAGGCCGCAAACCTGCAAAAGTCACAAGGAAAATTTCACACAAGTACATACATTCAGACATCAATTCAATTCTCACATTCACACATATAGAAACATTCAAATACATGTATTAACATTCAGAAATATTCATTTACAAAGTATCATTCATTATCGCTATCAACATCCCAATTATATCTTACAGTTGTCACTCTTGTATGGCTTTTGCCCATTCTTCTCTTACTTCATTTAATGCTTCCATCGTATATGGAGCATGTATATTTTTTAAGCGTTTACCTATAGTGTGGTCAGTTTTAAACACCTGCAAAGAGAATTATGTATATATATAAGTAATAATATAAAAATAAGATTGATATATTTCATACTAACTAATGAGACTATATATAATACCTCATGTATGCTATCGATGTCCA
The DNA here is from genome assembly GCA_963693085.1 of Alisma plantago-aquatica. Classification (NCBI taxonomy): domain Eukaryota; kingdom Viridiplantae; phylum Streptophyta; class Magnoliopsida; order Alismatales; family Alismataceae; genus Alisma; species Alisma plantago-aquatica. Next base: position 496,980,149 of record OY856414.1, on the reverse strand, counting down.
ATGCGGCATGTTTGATAATCATATGCATAAATCGCATCACATAGTATGCGCATGCCCAACCATTGTCTTGTGTAGCACACTATAAATTGAAACATACAAAATAATACAACTAAGCACAATTCACATCAATAATATATATATTCGAGTCGGGAACTTACCTGTACGTTCTGCCAATTTATTGGCTGGTTCTTTTTCCTTGGGACCGTTCCTCCAGCCTTTTTGAATGCATCTAAACCCCTACATGTTAATATAACACAATAAATTGCATAAGTAAATAGTAATATAATAAAAGATGTTAACGGATATAAAAATGAAATATTTCTCACCAGAATAATGGCATTCTCATTACGTGTCCAATTTTAGTATTCAATGTACTCCCCGCAGGATCTAGATAATAAACAGTGAATGTCCCGGGGACAATAACTAGTAACTCCCAATGTCTACCGCTAGAGGTAAGAAGTTAACAATTAATAACTCAAAATGCAAAATAAAAATGGAATTTTCTTAAGTCCAAATTATAAATAAAGTAAACTTACTTGACATTGAATGGAGCTATTATTATCGTCTTCTTTTGCTGACCAAAAATTGTAAAAGCATCTATACAGTATTGTTGAACATTATCAGGGTCTTTAGCTACCAAACTAATCAATGATGGAATCAAAAATCCCACATGATCAAATGCAAATCGTTTGCAATGATCTTAGACTAAGTAGTTGCAAAACATAAAGGCGTATGCATTAATATATAAGAAACCAGATCACCGGATCTTACACAAGGTATATGGATGTATAAATAAGATCTCACCTTATCCATGTCTCTATCATTGATGTATTCAGTCAATCATACATAAACAGCTCAATAATATCTTGTATAAATAAAGAGCTATCGTATGATTGACCTGCATAATCTGCATCTAAAGAAACTATTATAGGGCAATGTATATTATGTGCCCGTAGCCAACATGCCATTCCCCTACAAGCAGGACCTAACGGGTATGTTAGGTCAGTTGGAACCCAAGTTGGTAATGCGGGAAGTGGAGGTGGAGGCCTAGGTGCTCCTGGTGTCTTCTTTTTAACCTGTATATATAATTTCAGAACAATTGACATCATATATACACATTAACAGTCTAAATCAATGTAAATTTATCTTACAATTTCAGTCGTGTAGACGACATCTGCTTTGGGCCACAATATGACCCCGCCTTCTGCCTCACCAAGTGTATCAATATCTGGGTGGGCATATGGCAACGCAACTTCCCTCCAATCGGGTAATACATGTATCGGGCTCACACAAATGTAGCCCTGCGGCATTGGAGTCCCATGAAACGTTGCCCCAAGAAGGGACTGGTAAGCCTGTGCCTCTGCAACAACATAGTCTTGCATTCTTAAGCGGCATGGCTTCAATGCCTACAAATTTATGTAAAGAATGTTATACATATATACATATAATCTTGAAAACATATCATCTTGAAAAGACTAGCTACAATGTCATAAATAATACTTACAACAGACGGGCTAGGCGATGGGTCTCCAGGATTACTCGCAGTCTGTGCATCAGGAGAAGAGTGGGTCACCATAGGCTGATTGGAAGCCTGAGATGCCTGCCACCGCAGCAATTCTTCCTTGACCTTCTCAGCAACTACATCGTTGACCTTCTTAGCACCTAAATCCTCAACTCTCTTATTCTCCTATACATGGATAAAAGAAACATTAGCTTCTTATTAATGAATTTCCTTTTGCAGTAACATTCTAAAAAAAGAATAGGTTACCTCTTCTTGAGAAAGTCCCGCTCTGGGTTTGCGCTGGGATGGCCCAAAGAATGCTTTGATGCCAACACCAGCGCCAACACCTCTAACACGTCCACGATGCTCTGGGTTACCCAGAGCAACTGTCAATTCATCCCTTGTGCCCTGAGGGATGAACGTGCCTTGTTTCCTCTACTCGTGCAGCTCCCGCTAATCACCATAAATAGAAATTGGTAAGTTAACACCACAAATAATCAATATTCAAACGATTTGTCTAAGAGTTGTATTTTACCATTTTTACAGCCGCCTCAGCAGTTACATGCTTCTTTATTTCACCCTTCTTGTTTTGCCTGCCAGCTATCCAGATATCATGGCGAGGCATGGGTGTGGCAGACTCCTGAGTAGGAGCAGACTCCTGAGTAGCAGCAGACTGCTGAGTAGCCGCAGACTCCGCATGTAGTCTTTGGCAAACGCTTGCATAGCCTTTTGGACCCATAGTGTGGTCATGCACATTCAGTGCACGCCTTGCTTTTTGTGCGTCACTGAGGGCCTAGTTAGTATGCACATTAATGATTTGGTTAGTAGCACTAAATGTTAATCTTGAATAGGTGAATACAATGTATATTGATTAAATTGGGAGTGACGCCTAATACCTTGAATTCTTCAGATTTTCTTGAAGCAACAAAATTGTCCCAATCTTCTTTGTCCAAGAAGTTCCATTGTTCAAGGGCTGACTTCTTCTTCTTATCACCCTCTTTTATGTATTCTCTGTTCAGATTTGTCCTATAATTCCTAAGCATCTTTCCAGCACGTTGCATCACACTTTTACGATGCAACTTCTCATCCAATGCAAACAGATTCTGTAAAATAGAAATGTTATTAACTAGTATCCAAAATAGAATTGCAAATAATAGAATTTGTAATCTACAAAATAGAATTGCAAATAATAATAACTCACGCATAAATCCTTCCATATCAAGTCTTTTTTCCCTTGAGGAACTTTATGCCAATTATCATACTTAACACCACAATGGCTCCGAGTGGTACACCCAAGATAGTTTACACAATTATTGCGGTTCACTCCAATTGCATTTCCTCCATTATCAAACTCCACCACCAATTTGGATCCACTACCACTTAGCGCTAATAACTTCTTCAACAGAGTGATGCCCCTTTTCTTGTTAAGTGTTTGGTGCTGCGCATCAAGTTGCTCCAGTGCTTCAGTGGGTACAGGTACATCATCAACCTAAAATTTGATAAAAATAAACACACGAAATTAGCCCAATATAGAAATATAGGATATATGACATAACTAGAAGATAATGAATTTTATAGAAATACATGATATGTTTTTAGAACTTACATTGGTATCCTCGCCATGCTCATCATGGGCAGCATGCTCATCATGGACTTCATGCTCATCATGGACATCATGCTCATCATGGTCAGCCATCTGAAAATGTCATTAAAAAGGCAAACATTTAGCATTTGTATTAACTAGAAAAAGGCAAACATTTAGCATTTGTATTAACTAGAAAAAGGCAAACATTTAGCATTTGTATAAACATACATGTCTCTAAAATTGTGATCTTTTATCAATTAACAATCCTTCATTGTGATCTCCGCGCACATATAAGTCATCATTAGCTTCAATATTTTGTGGAGTTGGCAACCCAACTGAGAATGGACTGGAGTCATCATACTTATCATAGTACTCTTCTTCATCTATAGGATCTTCAATGAATTGTCTTTTACCATGAAGAACAACCGACCATTTATCATTCGCAGGATCATCGATATAGAATATTTGTTTCGCCTGTGATGCCAATATGAATGGTTCACCCTTCTCGCCAATCTTTTCAAAGTTCACCAAAGTGAAACCCAATTCATCCACTATAACTCCTTTGGTGTTATCAACCCAATTACATTTAAAGAGCGTAATTTTGAAATCTATGTAGTCAAACTCCCAAATGTCCTCAATGACACCGTAATATGATATTTTAGCTTCACGTGGACTCTTATCCTTTGCACTTGCAAAGTACATAGTCGACGCTTGAAGAGTGACCCCACTATTTTGGACGACACTCTTATCATCTTGGCGCTTTGTGTAATATGTGAATCCATTAATGTCAAACCCTTCATAAGACATAACATTCGGTTTTGGTTTAAAGGTGAGGCATTTGATAGTTTCTGTAATATCATTTGGTGTTTGAGATAGTTGATGTAAGACTTTATCTTCAAACCACTTAGTAAAAGTCTTATTATGCTCTCTAGCAAGCCACATTGAACTTGCTCGAGGATGTTGTCTCTTTATGAAATTGGTATGTTCCTCGATATAAACACTCACTTCGTCCATATTGTGTAAAATATACAAGTGAGCTTGTTCCAACTGCTCACGGCTGATTACTTTCACCCGTGATCCCAAAATTCCTTTGCCCTCCTCAATATTCTTGTCATTATCAGGAGTGTCATTACCACTGAGAAAGTCATTGCAAAAATCCATAACCTCTCTCGCCACATAACCTTCAATAATACTCCCTTCAGGCCGATAACGGTTTCGAACATCACCTTTAAAAACGCTCATGTATCGTTCAAAGGGATACATCCAATGCAAGAAAACTGGTCCCAACATTTTCACTTCCCTAGTCAAGTGGACAATAAGATGTACCATGATATCAAAGAAAGAAGGAGGGAAATACATCTCAAGCTGACATAGGGTAACAACCACTTCTCTTTGCAAATTATCGAGAGTATCAGGGTCAATAACTTTACTGCATAGACTGTTGAAAAAGAAACAAAGTCTGGTAATTGCAAACCTTACATGCTTCGGAAATATAGATCGAATTTCCACGGGTAATATTTGTTGCATTAGAGTGTGACAATCATGAGATTTAAGACCTATCAACTTCATATCTTTCATTGATACCAATCTACGGATGTTGGATGAGTAACCATGTGGCACCTTAACATTTACCAAGCATTCACAAAAAGTTTTCTTCTCCTTTCTAGACAACGTGTAACAAGCGGGAGGTAAGTATGTTCTTTTACTACCCATTTCACATAATTCTGTTAATTCTGACCTTATTCCCATTTCACGTAGGTCCAGTCTGGATTTTATCCCATCTTTAGTCTTACCTGGTATATTTAACAGAGTACCAATGATGCTATCACAGACATTTTTCTCAACGTGCATTACATCGATACAATGCCTGACTGTCAAAGAACTCCAATAAGGAAGATCCCAAAATATTGACTTCTTCTTGAATGAAGAATTGTCACTCCGTGTGGCCATACTACATTGTGATTTCTTACCAAATTCATTGACAATGTCTTTTACTCTTTCATAAACAACATCCCCTGGTATAGGTTTAGGTGCACTCCGTTCATCATTCCATCCATTGAATGCTTTGTGCTTCCTACGATACGGATGGAATTTTGAAAGAAACCTTCGATGACCAAGATATACAGTCTTGCCGCCATGTTTTAGTCTTATTGAATCAGTGTTTTCTTCACATATAGGACACGCTTTAGCTCCTTTGACACTATATCCAGACAAATTCCCATATGCTGGAAAGTCATTAATAGTGCAAAACAACATAGCGTGCAAACGAAATGTCTCTCTTGCTGAAGCATCATAGGTCATCACACCTTCAGCCCAAAGTTTCTTTAAGTCATCAATCAAAGGTTCAAGATAAACATCGATATCATTTCCGGGTTGTTTAGGGCCCGATATCAACAATGACAACATAACGTACTTATTTTTCATACACATCCAGGGAGGAAGATTGTATATAACAAGCATGACTGGCCAAGTGCTATGTTGGCTACTCAATGTCCCGTACAGATTCATCCCATCTGTACAAAGCCCAAGTCTTAGATTCCTATCTTCTTCACCAAATTTGGGGTACAATAGATCAATCTTCTTCCACTGTGGGGAATCAGACGCATGTCGCAGGTCATTATTTTTCTTAACATCTGCATGCCACCTCAAATTCTTCGCATCTTTCGGATTTGCAAACAAGCGTTGAAACTGTGATATTATAGGTAGATACCACAACACCTTGGCAGGAGAACCAATTTTGGACTCCCCCGAAGTCGTCAATTTATACTTTGACGCACCACATTTTGGACAATCTTTCAAATCTACATAGTCCTTTTGAAATAATACACAATCATTCGGGCATGTGTGTATCTTCTTGGCCTCCATTCCCATTGGGCACAACATTTTCTTTACCTGGTATGTTGAGATTGGCAGCTCATTTCCTTCAGGAAGCATTTCTTTCAACAAAGTCAACAATGAAGTGAAGCTTTTGTCACTCCATCTATTGTTAGCTTTCAACTTATAAAATCTCAACACAGCGCTAAGCTTCGTAAACTTAGCACAGCCTGTATATAACGGTATCTCAGCATCATGCACAATGTTTCTAAAGATAGGAGGTGGATTGGTGTGCTCTACCCTACAACTATCCAGCATCGCATCAACGATGTCTGCTGGAACTGGTTCGTTCACATTTACGTCATCGGAGGCAATTTCTTCTTCCACCCAAGCACTGCTATCGACATCTACTGGTTTCGATTTTGAAATCTCTCCATGCCAGTGCCATTCTGTATAGCCTTGTACAATCCCGTTGCACATGACATGACTTTTGATTTCCTCACCAGTGTTGACTTTCAAGTTGTTACCGCAATGCCTACATGGACAGTAGAACCTATCTGTAGGTTTTTTCCTATGTTCCTCGGCAAATCTAATAAACTGATCAAGACCAGATATAAACTCTGGGGTGCAACGATTACGAATGGACATCCATGATCTATCCATTCTATGATCAGAGAAAACAAGTATATATTAGGAAACAAGTATATATTAGGAAAAGATTAGGCAACATTTCCCCGCTGTTCTCTAAGTACATATGTACATAGAGAACAAACGGGGAAATGCTACCAAAATTTTCTCGAAAACCCAATACACATTATACACTTACATCCTAAGTGAGATTAGGTGTTCAAGAACAGTCCCAAACCGGGGACTATCCAAGATTTACTCCTAATGAGTCAATCTTGGACGGGTTTCTAGGCCAACAAACACATTTGATGTCATTATTATATATAATAAATGTGTACCACCTATCCCATCCTTGAACACCTAATCTCACTAGTAAGTGTATAATGTGTATTTGGTTTTCAAGAAAATTTCGGCAGCATTTCCCCGTTGTTCTCTAAGTACATATGTACTTAGAGAACAAACGGGGAAATGCTATCGAAATTTTCTCGAAAACCCAATACACATTATACACTTACATCCTAAGTGAGATTAGGTGTTCAAGAACAGTCCCAAACCGGGGACTATCCAAGATTTACTCCTAATGAGTCAATCTTGGACGGGTTTCTAGGCCAACAAACACATTTGATGTCATTCTTATATATAATAAATGTGTACCACCTATCCCATCCTTGAACACCTAATCTCACTAGTAAGTGTATAATGTGTATTTGGTTTTCAAGAAAATTTTGGCAGCATTTCCCTGATGTTCTCTAAGTACATATGTACTTAGAGAACAAACGGGGAAATGCTACCGAAATTTTCTTGAAAACCCAATACACATTATACACTTACATCCTAAGTGAGATTAGGTGTTCAAGAACAGTCCCAAACCGGGGACTATCCAAGATTTACTCCTAATGAGTAAATCTTGGATGGGTTTCTAGGCCAACAAATACATGTGTTGTCATTCTTATATATAACTATTGTCTATAAACTACAGGCAACATGGTTAATCCTAATCAACAGAGCATTATTAAATAATAAATCAAGAAATCAATAGTTTCAAACAAAAGGTCTAGGAATCTTTACTAGACATTATATGTATCCCTAATCATCATATTTAACATACTACATTATTATGAACATCCAGATCAGATTAAGATCATACTATGTTATAACCATTGGTTTAATAACCCTATTTCCGCATGTACATGTTTATCAACTTTAAAACCCTATAATTCATGAAATCATTCTAATTCAATTTAATATGTTGGGATCACATAATTATACTGGTAGGATTTTAATAGACATGATAAGTACCTAATCTATAGAGCATTATTAAATAATAAATCAAGAATTTAATAGTTTCAAACATGCAATAATTCACAATGCAATGTTATAAACTATAGGCAACATGGATAGATGAGACTAGAGTTCATATTAGAATAAAAATTAGCAACTTAGGACAAAGTCCATCACTAAAGTCCCAAACTCAACATATATGCACAATCAGCATCAAATATAGGACAAAAGGGTAGATTAGAACCCTAATGTATTGTTGTTTGCTTCCTCCATTTGCCCCTCTTGCCCGACAACTGGGTTTAATGAAATAAACACATCCATATTCATTCTACTCTCTCGTAGGTGGAAGAAGAGGAGGAAGAGGGTACCTGTGACGAGCGGCAGCGGCGGTGGCGAGAAGCGAGCAGGTGTCAATCGGCGGCTGCGAGCAGCAGGTGTCCAACGGCGGCAGGAGCGGCGGCGAGCAGCAGAAGGTGTCTAGCGGTGGCGAGCTGCAGGTGTCCAGTGGTTGTGGCGGCGCGACGGCGTGGCGGCGCCGGTTCTCAGGCACTGGAGCAGCAGTTCTTAGGCGCCGGTTCTCAGGCGCTGGAGCAGCAGGGTGGCGGAGAAGGGGCGCGGAGAAGAGAAGAAGGTAGCAGGAGTGGTGGCGGAGAAGGGGGCGCCGGAGAAGGGGGCGCTGGAGAAGAAATCGCTGGAGAAGAAATCGGCGGCAGAGAGAAATAGGGAAATCGGCTCGCAATGGAACAGAAGAAAGGGGAAGAGTCGGGCGATCACAGGATATAAAGTTCCCAAATAGCGTCGGTTGTTTGCAACAAACGACGCCTAAAAATCTTTAGTGTCGGTTGTTTGCAACAACCGACGTCCAATTGGACGATATTTTCATGAAATTGTTTGGCGGGAACCACCTTCAGCGTCAGTTATACAAGGACAACCGACGATGAAAGTGACACTTTTCGTGCAAATTTTCATCGCACATAGGCGTCGGTTTATACCTACATAAGCGACGCTGAAAATGACACTTTTTTTTTATCAAAATTTGGATTTCGCGGGCGACTTTAAGCGTCGGTTTGTTATAAACAACCGACGCTGAATACAAAGCGGTACCCGTGTCTGGCTGGTCTTCGAATATAGACGTCGGTTTGCTTAAACAATCGACGCCTTATATGTTAGGCGTCGGTTTTCCTTAATAACCGACGCCCAGAAAAGTGACACTGAATGCTATTTCTGTAGTAGTGTTTGGGCTTTGTACCGATGGGATGAATCCATACGGCACATTGAGAAGACAACATAGCACTTAGCCTATTATGCTTGTTATATACATTCTTCCTCCATGATTTTGTATGAAAAATAAGTATGTTATGTAGTCATTGTTGATATTGGGCCATAAACAACTTGGAAATGATATTGACACTTATCTTGAACCTCTGATTGATGACTTAAAGAAACTTTGGGGTGAACGTGTGATGACCAATGATGCTTCATGTAGAGAGAAATTTCATTTGCATGCCATGTTGTTTTGCACTATCAATGACTTTCCAGCATATGGGAATTCGTCTGGATACAGTGTAAGAGGATGCAAAGCATGCCCTATATGTGAAGAGAGAACTGATTCAATATGTCTAAAACATGGCGGTAAGACTATATATCTTGGTCATCAAAGGTTTCTTCCAAAAGTCTATTCTTATCTAAGGTTGTGTAAAGTGTTCAATGAATCAGATGAGGAATGAAGTATCCCTAAATGTATACCAGGGTAGGTTGTTTATGAAAAAGTAAAAGACTTTGTCAATAAATTTGGTAAGAGATCACAATGTACCATTCACACACAACGTGAAAAATCTTTATTCAAGAAGAGGTCAATATTTTGGGATCTTCCTTATTGGAGTTCTTTGGCAGTTAGGCATTGTATCGATGTCATGCATGTTGAGAAAAATGTCTGTGATAATATCATTGGTACTTTTTTGAATATACCAGGTAAGACTAAAGATGGCATCAAATCCAAAATGGACCAAAGTGGAATGGGAATAATGAAAAAATTAGCAGAAGTAGTTCACACTGATCGGAAAACATATTTACCTCATGCTTGTTACATGTTGTCTAGAAAAGAGAAGAAAACTTTTTGTGAGTGCTTGGTTAATGTTAAGGTACCACGGGGATACTCTTCCAATATCCGTAGACCGGTATCAATGAAAGATCTGAAGTAGATAGGTCTTAAATATCATGATTGTCACACTCTAATGCAACAAATATTGATCTTGGCAATTCGATCAATACTGTCAAAGTATGTAAGGTTTGCAATCATCAGACTTTGTTTCTTCTTCAACACTCTATGCATCAAATTTATTGATCCTGAGAATTTCAATAAGTTGCAAAGATAAGTGGTTCTTACCCTATGCCAGCTTGAGATGTATTTTCCTCCTTCATTCTTTGATATCATGGTACATCTTGTTGTCAATTTGACTAGGGAAGTGAAAATGTTGGGACCAATTTTTTTGCATTGGATGTATCCTTTTGAACAGTACATGAGTGTTTTTAAACGTGATGTTTGAAACCGTTATTGGCCTGAAGGGAGTATTATTAAGGGTTATGTGGCGAGGGAGGTTATGGACTTTTGTATTGACTTCTGGTGTTGTAATGAAGCTCTTATAAATGACAAGAATATTGAGGGCTATTCTGGGAAAGGGACTTTAGGAGCACGAGTGCAAGTAATCAGTCGTGAGCTATGGGAACAAGATCACTTGTATACTTTACACAACATTGATGAAGTGAGTGTTTATATCACCGAACATACCAATTTCATCAAGAAACATAGCTAATTCAATGTGGCTTGCTAGAGAGCATAACAAGACATTTATTAGGTGGTTTGAAGATAAAGTCTTACATCAACTATCTCAAACACCAAATAATTTTGCTAAAAATATCAAATGCCTCGCCTTTAAACCAAAAATGAATGTTATGTCTTATGAAGGGTTTGACATAAATGGATTTTCATATTACACAAAGAGTCAAGATGATAAGAACATCATCCAAAATAGTAGGGTCACCCTTCAAGCATCTTCATTGTTTTTTCTAGTGTGAAGGATAAGAGTCCACATGAAGCTAAAATGTCATATTATGATGTCATTGAAGACATATGGGAGTTTGACTCGTAGACTTCAAAATTTTGGTCTTTAAGTGTAATTGGGTTGATAACATAAAAGGAGTTGTAGTGGATGAATTGAGTTTCACATTAGTGAATTTTGAAAAGATTGGCAAGTAGGGTGAACCATTCATAATGGTGTCAAAGGAGAAACAAGTATTTAATATTTATGATCCTACAAATGAAAATTGGTCAGTTGTTCTTCATGGTAAAAGACAGTTCATTGAAGATCCTATAGATGAATAAGAGTACTATGACAAGTGTAACAACCTCACTTTACGCATCCCCAAATTAAGGAAAGACCTTCAAGTTGAGAGCCATTACCTATATTCCCAAGGATCCAGATTTAGCAAATAATAAATAATAGAAAGCAATTTCAATTAAATTTCATTTACCAATTATACAATGATATGGCTCATAATACCTATTGAGAAGAACTGTCATCTAGCTATCTAATCCTCCTTAAATTAGCTTTAATACTTTCAAGTAATTTCCAACTGGTTTATCACATCTTGACATCTTTATAGCATGTTCCTAAAACATCGACAAATAAAACGCCGGTCAGTATAACAACTTATACTGGTATGTGGGGGACACAAAAGGTTTGCATCTACTTGTAACAACATATTGCAACCAAATTATTGTTTAGCAGATCAAACTTTACATCTTAAACATAATGACTCAATTCTAACATATCCTTGCCTCTGTGTTGTCCCTATAGTGGACATGGATACTACCTTCCTCATATGGTAGATCCCAAATAGCCCATTTTGATCCTACCCTATAGGTAGACCAAGACATAGAGTTGTATATTCGTATGATCCTACCCAAAGGTAGACCAAAAATCGACTCAAGATAACCTGATGATCCTACCCCAAGGGTATACCAATAACTAGGCCATCCATCTCTCACAAGTACTCAAAGATACAGAGGAGGACTAGGATCTGAGCTAGTCATGCACATATAATTACAATGATATCTATAGTCACTTTATAGTTGCATGAAATAAAAGTCAACCAAGCAATTAATTTCAAGAAACTGGTAAAACCTCATAAATCACCATGAAAGTAGAGTGATTAGCCATCAGAGTAACCACATACCTTTGCCGTGCAAAATATTTTAGGTGTACTTTATGCAATCCAATCATCAAGCAAATCAAGCAAACATCATATAATCTGCATTATATTAATTCTAAAGTGTCACCATCACATTGATCACATTAATTTCGTTAGACCCTACTCGGTCCTGATCTAGGGTTTAGGTTTCCTTGTATCGAGTCACCATTAGATTCATGTTTCATACTCCAATTCCCATGTTCATTAGCTTAATGACTTAAGAACCCTAACTTATATTAAATGTAGCCATGATCATCAAGTTCACCATATCCTTTTATTATGACACTTAGATCAATTAATTTCATTAATCAACATCACAAGATATGGCCTTTACTCCCTAATCTAGGACTATTCACATGAGCAACTCTAATTATCATAAGTATGGTACTAATCATGTTAAATCACTATCATATCCTACATCAACATATTACATCACAAAGAAACTTATTTAACATGATTAACCACCTCTTTATCAAAACTAGGGTTTAATCACCACTTGAATCCATATTTACACTACTTTTAGAAAAGGAAGCCTAATCAGACTCTAAAAATATTTTATTTGGATTCCCCTCATTTCTCTAATCAAAATGATATATAATATCGCAGTTTTTCAAGCATCCCAACAATTTCTATGAATTAATCAAGAGAAGCACTTATAGCTTTATTATAGTGCGACGTGGCGGATCCCAATTGGCTGCCTTCTGCCACACTAGTTGAGTGAGGGGAGGCACGGTTCACTCCCCATTTCTTCCTTGGACCGGCCACGTTAGTTTGGTTCATTAGATTGATAAAATAGTCACTGAACTGACCACTTTCCTTCTCGCTTTGTGTGCATCCTGTGGCGACATTTTCTCCGCAGCAATGTTCTCTCCGCGGGTGTTGTGAAACACCGACTGGGGATCTATATCTCCGTCCTCACACAATGCCGACAGCCATCACCACCATAATCCTAAGGTGCAGTCACACCATCCTTTCCCCGATCCTTCTTCCAGTGCAACTAGTGGCCAACCTTCATGGACCAGCGAGCAAGCCTCCTACTCCGTCCACCTCACGACTATGCCCGACCATCCCTCTCTCTTTCTCCAGTTCCTTATCACATACATAGAGCTTTCTGTCTCCATCCTCCTTTCCATCTACTCATCCACACCCCCGGATCATCTTCTATGTTGCTCCTTCCTCTGTCGCATCAGGCTATGGAGGACTGACCCTTCTGTGATCCTTGATCATCAACACCACCAAGAATCTCTTCCTCCTCCTACTTGCATTACAAAGAGAAGTGGAGATTAAGGAGACTTCGGGTGGATTTCGACAGAGTGAGCCAGACAATGGTGAGGGGAGCAAGAGTCCTTGAGTTCTTTTAGAATCCTGGTGACCCACACTCTACGACCGCCCTTGCAGGTATGTCTAGAGAGTTTTGGACCACAGAAAATAGGCTACCATCATCGCTACCACGGCTAGCAATACCTTCCTTGACTACCAAAGGGCTGCCCAAAGTCCCTATATATACAACTTAGGATAAACCCTAGGGATTTCGATGAAGAGAGGATGAGGAATAGGGAGAGCCAAGTTCCTCTCCTCATGCATTCACCAATGGAAGGGACAACATGAGTCCTAATGGAAATGTGTTTTCTATTCACATTAAACACCAATATACACCTTCCAATAATTCCCTTCTCATTTCCCATATCCTTATGAAAAGTGGTAAGGCACGCATATTGGAAGGAAGTAACTACTTTCCCACCATATTTCCTTATTAATTTGAACCTTTTTATTCCATACATCATGTTTATGCGAAATAAACCTCCATGTTTCCATAAAATATGGATTTGGCAACGTTGGACATAAAAGGGAAGACAATTATTATCTTTCCAGCTTATATTTGGTCTTTGAGATTTATTGGAAAACTCTTTCCTTGATATATCCTTTAAGTCAATCACATTTATCTCATGGAAACTCACCATGACCTTTCTCAATTTATAACTTGAAGTGCTTGTGATTAGACTTTTATTGCACCCCAAGATCACTTGGCACGTGCCTCAAGCATGCTCTTAATATGTGGCAGTGGTAGCTCATAGGGCATCCATCAGAAGATCAGGATCTACCGTCATTAGTAGGTGTATCCCGGTGGCCAACAATAGGAAACATATGTTGAGCCATTTGTGGGGGAATCTTATTGGGCCATCAGTAGGCAAGGCCAACAGGAGTACCTTTAGGTGTCGATCATAAGAAAGACCATTAGTTAAAGACCATTAGTTGATGGGGGTAGTAGAGCATTCAGTTGGTGTACATGATAGAACCATCAATATGTGAAGGTTTGTGAAACTATTAAGAGCGGGAAGATGTAGATACTTCAGAAGACCACATCCTTTCATTTTTGGCTTGCAGGGCCATCAATATATATCTTCCAATGGTCGGTGTGCGAAAGGTGGATTCCATCAATTGCTAGGTTGTGATTCCAACAACCAATGGTGTGGCTGCCCATCTGGTAATTGATGTTTTTTCTGCAAGAAAGTGATAACTTGTTATTTATTTAAGGCAAGGAAGGAAAATATGAAAACAAATGTTGGAATATCTACATAAGTGTTTGGTATAAAGGGAAAAGAAGGATGAAAATAGGTATGTGACATCCAACAAACTGAATGTTATCAAGTTGCCCCATCGTCTTAACATTCAATCTATGTTTCTTGAATCAGAGCATACTATTGAGATAGGGTGAGCTAAATATCATGTATTGAATTATATGAGCATGGCCATGCACTTTATAGTCTCACAAATCAAGTGGCTAGGATATCACTCCAATGGAGGGACAAATTCCATCTACATAAATTAGAATAATCCAGAAGTGTCAAAATATCCCCAATCACTACACGCATGGCAACCCTTAATTCAAGGCAATGTTATACATAGAACAACATGTGATTGTTGCGGCGACTTTAGGTATAAAGATTACATTCACCACTGTTATGTTGAGATAATCTCTAACTACCATGACATGGATTCCAATGTTATTCTTAAAGTGGGTCTCTCTAGTAACAAAAATTCTCTAACAAGTAAACATGTATCTGAGTTAATATCCAATATCACAATAAAAGAGACATAGTCATCATTCAAAATACATACTAGTATTATGTATTATTATTTTCCTATAATAACCACAATAATAATTGACTAGGGACATAACAATAATGAATACTCTTAAGTATACATGAGATCTCCTGTTTAGTTCTTGAAACTAAACCACATGTCATTGAATCAAAATATTCTTAGGACATTATTACATATATTCATTAAATCAATCCTAAATAAACATGATAAGTGGAATTTCATATATTAATAATCAAATAGTATATTTATATACCCTCAAGCGTCCAATCTTAACCAACTTTTAAGTGCAAATGGAAGATATCATACAAACATGATAGTTGGGGTCAAAGGACTTATTAATAAGAGATTCACCAATTTTAGTAATTCAAAGAGAAAAATCAGATTATAATAACATATTTGTCAAAGGATTCTAGAAAAATAGCAATCAACCCTTCATGCCTCATTATACATAAATGATGTTTCATGTTATTAATTGACCAACATAAAACAAGTGAACATACCTCAATGATGATCCGGATATTAATACAAAATTTATAATTTCCATATTTAAGGTTTCAACATTCCTATATAGACCAATTTAAAAACTAGGTTTAAGGTTCCATATAAAATAAGAAACCTTAAAACAAACTTTTGAAAACTATGTACTTAGATTCTGAAACTGGCCAAATATTTAGTACATAATTTTACAAATCCAAAATATATTTTATTTTATTGTTGACATTCCATCAACTAGTTACACATTCATTAGATAATTCAATTTAAATATTTATTAATCAAACATCTATCAAGTGACTTATATACTACCACATCCTATTTTTGATAATGGAGCATGACATGGTACTCAGTTCATTTGACCTACTGAAAAGCCCGATGCAGATAAATTAATGGGAGGGTTAAAGGACCTTCATGCCCATCAAATTCTAAGTATAAGTGTTATGCTTTCAAGGGTAGGTAATGTAAATCATACCTTGGATTTATCCCCTCCTTCCTGACATGAAGACATATCTTGGATCTTGATTCCCAGTGGTTGATCTTATACTTAGTTCATACTCACATGTGGGGAAGAATCCATTGTGTTCCTAGGACAATTTCAGATCCAACAATGTCTTACTCAAGGCAAAAGAACCACTAGAGCAAGATAAAAGAGTCTCATAGTGGAAGCTTCACATGTCAAGATCAACATGGGGAAACCTCAAATTACCATTGCAACACAATGATTCTAGCATGTTTGATGCATACTCTGGGAGATACTTGACAAAAGGAAACACAAACCATGGAGAGAGACACCCAATTGGATCATTAATTCAAAACAAGCAACAAAAATAGAAAAAAGACAAATCAATACAATATCTTGAAGGGGAAAAAAATAAGTGCCTAGGAAGCTTCAAGGTGACACTCTTAAGTTTTATCAAGTATCTTGAGGTTCTCACAATGCTCAAGATCCTCTATCTAATCCTAACTGAGAGCAACAAAAAAAAACCATGCTGGAAGGCAATGGTCGATAAAGGAGAGAAATCAAGGATTTCATGATGTTTGGGAACCTCTCTTGAAGATCGAGGAGTGACTATGTTTAGGCTAGAGGGGGTGGTTATGTAAGAGAGTTAACTAGTTTTATAATAAGAGGAAAGAAGGGAGTCAATGTTCTATAGACAAGGAGAAAGAATAAGATCCTAGAAAAGTCACAATATTTCAATGCATTTTACAAGATGAACCTAGTGAGCATCACCCGAGGCAGAATAGAGAGAGGGAGAAGCGGCGATGAGGAAATTGGCTATTTTTTGCTAATGAACAAAGAAGGAAAGAGAGGAAGAAGATGACTCATATGTAATCTGATCAGAGATGAACAATGGGAGAAAAAAACATTTAAGTGAAAATTGAAAACACTACAAACATGTAAGCTAAAAACATACCATTCTCTACTTTTTGATCATGTTTTTGTGTAATCACTATTAAATGAATTGAGTTGTTTTCTTACTATTTTATTTTTATTATCTATGTTTTTCAATACAAGAAAAATTTATCAATTACACTAACTAAGGCATTATAAATCCAAGTTTTACATTGGTTTCCACATTAAAGGTTTTTATTGGTTTATTTAACAACTCAGAATTTAAGGCTATTATAATAAACATATTCCTTTAGGAATTTATGAGTGATATTTTGTATTTCACTTAATTAGTGAATATACATAGAGAAAGTCTTAATAAATTATTTAGTTAAAAATCACTAATTAGAGAAAAAATCATATAACCTCCACTTTCAAACCTAATTTAATTAATTATACAAAAACCTCCTAAATATGGGTATTTAGCCTAAATTGTACCTTTATAAGATCACAATTCACTTTTTGTTATTATAAACCCCATGGAAAAGGAGGTAAATACTAATTCTAATCTATAAGGGCATAAGGAAAGCAAGGTTACCTAGAACTGACTATGTTAGAACATTTCACATCTTATAAAGTATTTTGTCCTTCAAATCTCAAGTAAAAGGGAAGTGTAAGCTTGTAACATTTCAGTGAGCTCCCTAGCTATCTCTTCGCATTCATGATACTTCCAAAAAACTTTCACTAGCCAATCCCTTTTTCCTTCAACTGCTTTTCCAAGAATTTGGAATTTTCATCAAGAACTCCTCATATGTCAAGTCTTCATAGATCTCGAATGACTTAAAAGATAATACATGAGAAGGGCCTTTCAAATACTTCTTAAGAAGGAATTCATGGATCACAATGTGAACCATAACATAGGTAGGAGTACAGACAAAGAGGTAGGGACACCTCCAACCTTATCCAAGATTTAAAATGATGCCACATACCTAGAGCTAAGTCCCTTTTTCCTTGGACCTTGAAATTGATTTGGTATAATTTATCTTTAGAAAAATGTAATCACTAGTCATGAAACTCACATACCTCATACTCTTGTAAGAAAACATCTTCTATCTTGGGCATCCTTGATCATTGATCAACTAATATTATCGGTCATCATTTCGGGGTGGGAACTGCTTGCACCTATTGATATGTGGTAGATCAATCAGATCTCTGGACCAACTCTTCAGCCTATTTTTTTACACCTTTAAGATTTTCCATCACAATGAATAGAGGGTTGCCCACAATCCTTCTGTCCCACACCTCCTTGACGACTCCCTCAAAGATTGGCCAAGACAGCCAATGGTTTAGGAATCTAAACGGTCTGGTTTCCCTCGCTTTGATTGTCAGCTACATTTTAAGCCAAAAGTGAGCGTTGTTTGGGTGACCCCCTAGCTTGATGGAAACCTCAGGGAACACAACCAACCAGACACATTCACTAGACCCCTGTCAAGGTTTCTAGCTATGTGCCTCCTCAGAACTCTGTTATTACTCCAAGTAGTAATGCCATCCCTCATATTCACCTCCATAAGATTAGCCACATAGAAAACTAGGTTTCTATGGTGGAAATGAGGTGGAAATGGTGGATGAATGGCTTGAATGCAAGGAAGGAGGAAATGAATGCTCTAGAGTAGGTGGAGGAGAGTAATGGCAACTAACCTAGGGTTGTGGCCACCACCCATGTATATATAGGTGGTGGTGGAAGCACTAGGGTAAGTAGGGGCATTGTTGGAAAAATAGTGCAGAAAATGCTAGGGTTCATGTGGTAGAACGGTCGTGCTTCCATGGTGGGTAAGGGTAGGAATGATTGTGGTGGTGTGGAATGGTCATTCTAAGAAATGGAAAATGTCGAAGGAATTTTGGTGAAATGAAGGATGGTAGAACGGCTGTGTTGGGTAGCACGACCGTTGTGAGGGCTAGGTAGAACGGACATGCTGGGTAGCACGACCATGGTGGGGGAGGTGAAGTGGAGGTCATTATGGGCAGCATGCCCGTTCTCTTCTTTGACAGCATGACTATTTTGGGGTCTTCACAACACGACCGTGTTGGGTAGCACAACCGTTTTGGTCAAGTTGTTGTAGCTTGTAATTTTGATGTTTGACTCTGTGATTTTGTCATTGTCCAACACGACTGTTCCTTGGCACCATGGTTGTGTTGGGGTCTTTAGTGGAAAATTCTCTTTGAAACTCCACGATCAATGGACTTCTTTGCTTGATATCAACCCTTGGCCATTATGGGTAGGTTAAGGGAGCTTTGGGGTCTTCTTTGGACCCCTCCATGGGTGGAGGAGCCCTAGAACTCCTTCCTTCTCTCTCATGCATCCCAAGCATGGTCCAGGTACCTGAAAAGTATGCAAAGAACGTCCATAAGTGCGTTTGACAATAATATGCATATTGGGGAATTTAAATTGCATTCTACTATGTTTAGATGGGATTGAGATATAAAAATACACAAGATGAAGCCCTAAAATAGGGCTGCATCACTACTTTCATAAATTTTGTTAATAGTGATATATTACATAAGATATTGATGATGAAAATGATGATACACTTACAAGACCCATTCATATGGGTAGAAAAAAGCCTTGGCAAACTTGATGTACTATTGAACTTATACTTGTATGTAATATTATAGAGACGTAGTGCCCTTGAAACTGAAAATTGCATACTGATGATATTCCATACACTACTTAGAGCTATTTGAGTTCTAAACCTAGTCATAATAATGAAATAATTTGTTGTATCAATAGAACCTAGATTTTCATAATATTAATAGTTTATATTTTATTGATAGAATCTAAATAGGTATATGTAATTTCATGACCTGAACCTCTATATACTCATACAATACCATATTGGAAATCTAAAACCCTAGATACCCATATAGGTATACATATTTGATTGTAACTAGATAATACAATGGGTATACACCCTAATATGCATGCTAAATTTGAGTTATGAATGATGTTTGAATCATATACTTGTAGATAGAAAATAACATCTACGAATTAAATGGAAGGAATTCATAACTTTTACCAGCACATGTATCTAATATATATATATACATATATATATATATATATATATATATATATTGAAACAGATGTATTAGAAGACAAATATTAGAACTAAAATAGATATCTAATGGATTATATATGCATTTATTAATATTAAAACACCAAATATGTCATTTGGTGATTGGAACCATGACAAGTACAAAAACAATACAGACTAAGAAAGTATACACATGCTTGCCTTGGTCTAACTAACATACATAATGTATTCTTAGGATGAACATTCAAATTTGGAGACCAAATAAGATAATACATTAACCACTAGTTGTGAAGACTGGGTAAGTGCAAATCCCTTTTTATGTTTGTCCATTTTGTTAACTATAATTTCTAATTTCCTACATTGAGGCACATTGTTGAACATTGCTCCTTTTACAGTTCTACCTTCCTGAATTGTTATCATGTGAAGTAGTGTGAATATTGAGCTATTCATTTGTCATGGGTCTTTTGACCCTTATTTCTATGCTTTTAGTACCTAATGTGAATCGTTACTTGAATGATAGTCTTGATACTCTATTTGTGCATGCTAAATGATTGACTAGAATATCTAGAATAGTGGTACTTATGTACACCCACACTTATAAAGGGCATGCATATTCCTCCTGGCTGTGCGTTTCCACCCTTACTTTGTAGGTCATGTTCCTTTGGTGTTGTGGCCCTATTTTAGGTATATGTAGTCTAAATTTTTTATTCATGAAGATATATTATTTATTTAGAAATGGTGAATGTTTGTTACAACAATATGTTTCTTTTATCTAAAATATTTCTCTCCATAAATACTTTGCTTCAATCTCTTGATTTGACTGTTGTTGAACTTGCCTACTTTTATGTAGCCTCTTTTTCATGGGAATACCCTTTTTATACTAGTAACCAAACATAATGCTCAAATTTTGTTTATATGCACATACTCAATGTTTACTGATACATGCTTTATTTCCTATTTTCTGGGCATTGTTTTCCCCTTCCACCTAGTTGTAGGTACATTAGAGGATAAGGACTCAGAAACACCATATTAAAGAATTTAACTTGAAGAAGATTGGAATCGCCAAGTTGCCCTCTACAATTGGCCTTATATGTTATTAGATATACGCATTTTTATCATACCACCTCCTATGGCAAGGAACAATTGTATAATGACACACTTTGTTACTTTGATATAGTTTTATTCCCACTGCTTTATTATTATATGACTCTTGTATTGTATCATTTGAGAGGATCCCCTGTAGGGTCCCACTCTTTACAAAAGGAATCAGAGCCTAAGTAGTTACTAACTTGACTATTTAAAGTTATCCCATGTTGTTCCTTCATTAAATAGCTAAGTAACCCAATATAGGTTGTTGATATAGATGTTCGTGAGTCGTGGTATACCAACTAGGGTTTAAATACCTGACTAATTTGGTCACTTTCTCTCCCCAACTTTCCATGTGGTTGACAGTCAGATTTTAGTAACCTAGACCACCCCTACCCTCTTTATGGAGGTCATCACATAGGGATTTAATCTTGTAGTGTTTGATTCCTATCTCCTATTTCTAGGAGGTCAACTTGAGAATTGTGAAGTGAAGGTTGACTTGGACACTCATAGCTAGGATTCATCATAGTTCTCACCTTACACCCATTTCATTTACTATTTTTCCAGCATGACTCACATACGTCTACTTTGGATAATTAGCATGCAACAATGAAAAATGCAAAATACAGAGTAATTTATATAGTTGAGATTTATTCCATGATACGAAGTGATAATATGAATTATCTACATTATATCTAGGCAAGCCTAGCCTTTAATATGGAGTATCTCAGTATAGCTATGCACTATGGCAACAGATCTAAGGGTGGGTACCGTTGTCACTGAGTTTGTTATGCCTCATACATGAGAACTAATTGTTGAAAGCTATAATTTTTAGTTCATACCCTTAAGTGATCACCTCTCTCATCTCCATTAGTTTACATGGTTTATCTAGTGATTTAGATGAGTATCTTGACTATATAGGCTGCCTTATCTTGTGAAGGAAATATGGTTGTAAACAAGCTAGTTCCCCTCAAAAACCTTAAATCTCTTCCTATAATGTTGGATAATCTTGGGACTCCCTTAGTTCTTGAGATGAGGCAGTTCACTTATGATTAAGAGTGACGTAAGGAATGGTGGATATTCTGCCTTATTAGGATTTTATAGAATTTCACCATATGTAATAAGAAAACCTATTCCCTTCTATGCTTATGAACTAAAGATGCATTCATATTCCCTTTTAGGTGATTGAAGAGTTAGACCTTTTTATGAAATGAAGTGATATTGTATGTATTGAGTTGTGGAAGGTGGCTAATTTGATTCTCATATCAATTTTGGTGGCAATTTTGTATCTTCAATGTGATTTTTTTCTCGCTAAACTTATTTTCATTATTAATTTATATGTAAAAAAACAAGCATTCAAATTTTATCAATGGTTTTTGGCACCAAATTACCATTCCACCAGGAAGATTGAATTGTAGAGAGATCCTTTAGTGAATAACCTCTTGACTTACATCTTCAACCTTGAGATCTTGGACCTAAATGTGAAGTAGAAATTAAAGAGGAGTTTTAGGTATAAATGTTGTAACATCCCAGGATTTGAGGCCTCGGATAACATGATCTTAAAAGGAATGATTGGACTACCCATATCACCAAGGTGCACCTCCTTTTCCGGGAGCCCATCACTAAAGAACTCCATAGTTAAGCATGCTCGGCTTGGAGTAGTACTAGGATGGGTGACCAGTCGGGAAGTTGACCCCGGCTTGCGCGTGAGTGGACAAAAAGCGTGCAGTTAAGGCTAGTGGTGGTCTGTGGGGCCAGTCGTCATTCCTGAAACTCTGCTAGAGCCTTGGGCAGTGGGCCCAGGCGTTACAAATGGTATCAGAGCCATAACCCCTCCAGTAGATGGGGCTCACATGGGCATGTGGCATGCCAGTCTTGAGCCGTGCGGTCCAGGCAAGATGGAAAGGGCTATCCGTAGAGACGAGATGGAGCCACCCTTGCGCTGGTAGCCGTGGACGGGAGTTGGGTGTCCATGGGTCATTGTGGGTCTGCACTGAAATAGGGTCAACAAGATCTATTATCCAATATTTTCAATATGTTCTGATGGTATCCGATGCATTAGTGTTGGTACAATCCCAAGTGCCTGAATGAGGATGAGACACTGCTTCATGCCATCTGTGATTGCTGATATGCTAGAGAAGTCTAGGATGTTATCTGGGTAGGAGGTTTATGCACTAATTTTGACACCATCCATGACATTCAACAATGGGTGTACCAATAAATGCAGTTAGAAAGCAAAACCACTATTACGTTCCTAGTGACTTGCTGGAAAATTTGGGACTTGAGGAACAGATAGACATTTGAGAACATCACCCCCCACATGATGCAATAAGTGCGGCGCATAAGGAAGGACTTGAGCGCTCATATGGAGGCTTTTGGGGACACCACTCAAAGGATGCAAAATGATTTTTCTAGTCGTTGGTGGAAGCCAGGAACAGACGAGCTCAAGATAAATTCAAACAGTGCTATCAAGCATCAGACTGCTTGCTATGCTATAGTGGTATTGGTAAATGGGCTGGCGGTGCTGCAAGAAGATTACAGACTACTAATGTAGTTGAGGCCGAGCTCGAGGGCATATGTCTTGCTATGGAAATCACTGTTGTGAATGGGTTAGATGTTGTCAGTTTCAAATAAGATTCCCAAATAGCTACTAATATGTTAATGCAACATGATAATGACAACCCCATATATGTGAACAAGTATGGAAAATTCAGAGATTGATGAAACTGATTGGCAAGTGAGGCATATCAGACGAGAGTGCAATTCTATTGCAGATAGACTGGCCAAGGTGTCCATAAAATACCCTATGGTGTAAATAGAGTAT
Organism: Alisma plantago-aquatica; assembly: GCA_963693085.1. NCBI lineage: Eukaryota > Viridiplantae > Streptophyta > Magnoliopsida > Alismatales > Alismataceae > Alisma > Alisma plantago-aquatica. The sequence goes on along the minus strand of OY856414.1, from coordinate 496,956,158 downwards.
GCCTGCCCTCCTAGTAAGGTTCATGGCCTCATAGTTAAGAACATATGTAACGGTAGTAGTAGTACCATGTTTCCTATTTCCAGCTTAATTAGTGATTGTAATTTGAGATTGAGTTTTGCTCACACTGGGAGGGTGGGATGAATAAGATAACCTCTCAAATTTATTAAAAATATATTTTCAAAATGTAAAATTGATGTCAAAATCAGACATTACTTGATCCCTCAATTTAATCTAAGAAGAAATGAATGAACTAACATATTATTTATTAAGATAATAATTTGTTTACATTGAATCAACATTCTATTTTTATTTTCTTTCCCTTCATATAACCCACCAATGAATTTCTTTCCTGGTCACTATTCCAAGCATCAAGATGTTTTCCTTGTGCTAAAGAACCGGCCCAAAAAGCCATCATCTTCTCCCCTTCCATTGATCTCAAACATAGCCTCTAGGTTCTTTGAAGATGAATAGATGATCGACACAACTGACATGAGTCCCTCTTATTCTCTCCACGTTCCTCCTCTTTGTATTCCTTGATCCCCAGAACCCTAGCCACCTGGCACCCAATTGACATGATAGGAGAGACATTAGACGATCAATTCAACAACTTGTTGAAGAATCACCCCTACTCACAACCATGCCTCCACACCTCCCTACCTCCTCCTCCCTCTGTGCACCACCACCCATGGCAGCAACAACTTATAGTGCAGAGCCGATAGTGGTAGTTTGCATTCTCCACACCTATGAGGCTGCCATCACCGTCTACCATCATGGATCCACAACCCTTTCATATACAACCTAGCCAACCACTTCTTGAATAGCCTCTCCAATTGCAACATCGGGCCCATGTCAGTGTTGAGAAGGAGTCCATGGCTGCTCCCTCCCCATGGGATCCCTCCAATCTTTCCTCTCTACTCCCTCTCCTACTTCTCCCCCCTATAAAATGTAGCCGCCACCCTATAACTGGTGCCCCTTCTCTCTCGCTTGATCGACAACCATTCTCATCCCCCTTCCTCTCCTCTAGATCACATCATCTTCTTACCCAACCCTAGATTCTCTTTCATGCTCAACCTCCCAGTCCTAGATTTTTGCCACCACCAACCACCTTTACCTTGTTCACCATAGTCCTAAAGATGATGGCGCCATCCACCTTTTCCTTATTCTCCATCACCCTAAAGATGATGGATGGTGATGATATGTGCTCCTCTTGCATGCACATTTCTTCCTCCTTTCCCAAAAATTGATTGTGCACCCTTTGTAGTCAGCTATCAAAACCTTCGTCACATGCCGATCAAGAAAGAGAAGTATTCGTAACACCTCTACAACTCGCCCCCTCCTTCAACCCTAACACAATCGTAACATGATTTATTGCATGAAAAGACCTATACGATCCCCACCTACCTCATACTCTTATCTTGGTTCATCTTCATCCTTAGTTCCATCTCAGCCGTAGACCACCAATGACTGCCCTATGCTTGCTACTGTTAAGATCTAATGGCTATAGGTATCTCTGCTTGAACTAGGGTACCACCATCACCTTTTTTCTCCCCCGTCTTCTTGCATTGCACATCATGGAACATGACCCTAGCCTTATCACCAAGCTTGGTGGCCAACAATAATGTAGTAGGTCCAAAAATTATTCTGTCCATAATTGAAAGTGATTGATGTCTGATGTAGTGCTAGGGTCCCCTTCCCAAGACTCTACTAGACTTTTAAGAATGACGACTGGCCCCACATGTCACCATTGGCCTTAACTGTGTGCTTTGTTCTCACTCACATGCAAGTCGGGGTTAACTTCCGGACTGATCACTCATCCTAGTATCACTCCAAGTTGAGCACACTTAACTATGGAGTTCTTAGCGATGGTCCCCTAAAAAGGAGGTGACCTTGGTGATATGGGTAGTTGATGCACATCGTTTAGCAGACCAATCACTAGGAAAATTATCCTAAAGTTTATCCTTTTCTACTTTCTGATAAAGGCTAGTATAGAAGGGTCGATCCACAGAGACGGTGATGAAGATGGTTGAGTTTCAAATCTAATTATGAGAATGAGAATGTAAAATTCGTTTCAAAAGGTTGTTAAAACTAAAACAAAAAGATAAAGTTACTGAATCAAAGATTAACAATCAAAAATGGAAATTCTGAAGCTAAGGGATTTTACCACCCTAGTCGATACAAAAAAAGATCAAAGAAATGATAAGAAAGATAAAAGAAGGTATGTGAAACATTTATAAATGATTCACAAAAGATGAACTCCTCGTGAATCTATTGGTTATGGCATTCAGGGATCCTAGTTCAATCATCCTAATGGGGACTTTTCTGACGTCTCATCCAAATTCCCATGAAATCGATTTGGTTGTTCTAAATCTTGGGTTCTACGATCGCATCCGCCAAGATTAATAAGCGATGAAAATGAGAGATCACTTCGTTAAAATCGTCGAGATCCAAATCAAAATTCATTTATCTAAAAAATCATATAAATCTTCAATCTAGTCATTACATGGCTAAAGGGTTGCTCCCCTCGCCTCAGTAAGAAAACTACTCGCTAGTCATACTAAGGGATGGAGAAAATAAGGAAGTAAGGTAGAAAGCCATAGACCAGAAGTGACAGAATCTCCTAGGAGATGTTAGCTGGTGACAATGAAATAGCTTGCTCTCTTAGTTCTCCGCTCCAAAGAAAAGAATAATAAGAAGAAATGAGGTCTATAAACCAGAGAGAAAAGAATAAACTTTATTACAGAAATGAAAGATTACACTAATGAATAGAAACGACAAAGTTCAACTACAAGGAACGACTACAAAATCTGAGATGTCTTTCTTAGTGGAGTCCCCCCTCCTTTTATAGGGGAAGGAGGGGTAGAAACCCTACATATAAGAATTTCTAGAAGACTCTTGGCCGGCGGCTGAAAACTTTTCTAGAAAAGAAACGGTTGATTGCTTTGCATTCTTTTTGCAGTAATTTTCTGCAACAGCAATTTCGAGAATATTTTTGGGCCAGTCATAAATTTGGAAGCAGTCCGAAAATATTTTTTTCCTGTAGATTATTGAATTATCTTTCCAACGCATACTTGCACATTAAATTCGACCTTGGAATGTGGGAGTTATACCAATTTGGTGAAATATATATACTGAAGTCAGACACTGCGGGAATTTGTGCAAAATATCTTCTCAAGGAAAATTTGATCATTAAAGTGATTAGACCATGTTCCTACAAAAAAAGCCAAACACAATTAAAACTCCAAATAAAGGGAGAAAATCTAAACTAATACAATTAATTATAAAACTAAAAAAAAAATAATAAAACAATCCTAAAAAATATCTGAAAGATTAAATAAAAAAGATAAATATACATTTATCAAAATACCCCAGACTTGAATCTTTGTTTGTCCTCAAACAAATAAAATCATAAATTACTCCAATTTATACTAACAATATATCTATCCTCACCCTTATAACATCACTTTATTCCTTACCTCCAAATTTGGCCAAGCAACCCAATCTCCTAAAACTACAAAATACAAAATTCTATATTCCCTATTAAAAACAAATATCATATCTTGGTTCTAAATCAAGATTTTGTAGAAAAGCATGCTTCGTCTTGCTTTTGCTTTGACACTCTCATTTTTATTAATGTATTTTTTATATGAGTTGTTGCACAAGAACAAGATGAAATTAGGGGGTGTGAAAACAAAGAAGGAAGTGATGATTTTTTTATCCCTCCTCTATTCGACTTGGGATTTAGATTTGTGGAGTTGTGGCTACATTAGTCACAATTTTTTTTCATGTGCACTTTTGACATCTGTTGATGGTACGCCCCTTTGTGGGGTATGGATTTTTTTATGGGAAGCAAGCCACCCCGGACTTGATTTTTGTCTGGTGGTGATTTTTTGCTTCTTTTTTTAGAAAGAAAATAAGGGAGAAACAAAAGGTGTCCTTGTGCTTATAACTTCACACATTTATTTTCTCCTTTTTTTGGAAAGTATCATTACATCAGAAAGAACATTCATGTCAATCACATTATATAAGATTTATATCAAGTTAATCAACAGTTTAAAAGTAGAGAAAATTTGTGTTTGGTTTTGATTGATTCCATACGGCTTGCCAACTTTTCCAAGGAGTGATGCTATTTTGGGATCCTAGGTGACATGGTGGTTTCAGACATGGCAATTTGTAATAATTTTTGCAAAATATTTACTAAATTCAAAGGGATACAATGATAAACATCTATTCATATTGGCCAACTAGAAAAAGGCCATTTTGCAACAAAAGAAATAAAAACATGGTCGACTAGATAATGGCCATGAACAAAGCAACTATATGCAAAATAAAAAAAAGGTAGAAATAATGCAAGAATAAAAAAGATAAGGGGTGGAATAGAAACATACCACCCACCTCCACCCCAGACTTAGATTTTTGCTCATCCCGAGCAAAATCAAAACCCGAGATGGAGGGAAGAGAAGAGAGAGGATTTCCAGGTGGCCCAGGTAGCTCAAAAAACGTCTAGCTGAAGGTGATGTGTATGAGGGTTGGGACCTTTATCTGCGGAGCTTCATAGTGTACTCGATGATAGTTCAGTCGTGGAAGATCAGTGGGGTGTTCATATTTTCTTTCACCTCGCATTCCCTCCAATAATATCCATAGATCTTCCTTCGATAGCAAGAGAAGTGTTGAAGACGGATGTGGATTGGGGGAGGTTGGCAGGTACCCGACCAGTAATGCCAGTAGAGCATGATGAACTGAGTCGGGTGGAGGATCTGGTTTAGGTTTTCCACCATCATGATGACCTGCATATGGGAGAATTGATGCTAATACAAACAATTGAAAATCATTTATAAAAGTGTTTTGTTCCTCCTTAAAATTAATGCCATCAACATTGAGTTTGGTAAGTTTCATTGTTGATATAACATATGTCTCTAATGCTTTTGTACAGGGGTTTTCCAAGTATTTAGGAGTGTTGATGATGTCTTCCTTGCAAACAACATAAGGGGGTGTGTGGGCTTCTTCCAATGGTGGTATTTCCCCTTCTAGATCAGCTATGTGTGGGATGGAAATTGGCTGTGATGGCTTGGGAAGAATCATAAATGGGGTTAGATGCTCATTATCCAAAATAGACTCAAAAGAAGGGTATTGGTCTATGGTATCATTCAGCTTTATGTTGAGGATGGGAGAAGTTGTTGCATCTTCATAATGACTCTCCTTCTTTGACATTTCATATTTAAATAAAAGAGTCTCTAAGGGAAAGATAGGGATACCAACGTCCTCATCACACACAAAATATGGCTCCATGGTTTGTGCTATTTCTTCAGGATCCGACATATATGACACAAAATAAGGATCATCGTCATTGTTGTCATCAGGAAGAACCATCTTGCGTTGCTCAAGCTCTATAGAGGGAGTTTGTGATTGATCCTCTAGTAAGGTGGCTAACAAGGCTTGACTGGATTCAAGTTTTTCTTGTCCCTCTGCTTCCATCTTTTCTAGGGCCTTAAGTCTCTCTTCCAGTTCAAGATTAATTTTCATTTCACCATAGGATTTATACACCCCAAAATTTTGGTCATCCTCACCACACTCCCCATAGTGTCCTTGGCCATAGTACTCCTAATATTGTTTTGGGTGGCATTGCTCCTCATAATAATTTCCAGAAGATGGTGGATTGTAATTTCTATTGTGTCTATCTTGGTAGGAAGATTTAAAATTATAAGGTGTCACCAAATCATGAGGAAATATATTTGAACAATCTATATTTTGGGTTTGGGCTTCTAGCAGGGCAGTTAAAAAGGCTTGACTGGCTTTTAGTTTTGTTTCTCCTTCTACTGCTATCTTCTCTAGGTCCCTAAGTCTCTCTTCTTATTGAAGATTACATTGGGTTTCATTAACATGCTCATAACCCCCAAGGTTTTGTTGGTTACACCACACAAAATTTTGTTGATCATACCCCCCATTAGAATATGGATAGAAAGGTTCCCCATAATGGTTCTCAGAAAAATGTGGATTCACATTGTACCCATCAGGATGAAAGGGCTTGCAATTAAAAGGGATGCTATTATAAGCATGGGGTAGAGTCGGGCATGCAAGAGATGCATGGTGGTAAAAACCATAATAATAACATTGTGGGGGATATTGGGATGCCCACTCCATTTTAAAAGAAAAGTTCCTGAAAGATATGTCAATCAACGAACGTGAGAAAAAAGATTACGAGATAAGAGGTTAGTCAAAAATTATAAAGAGAACTAAAAATTATAAATGTAAGAAATTATGAAATAAACTAAAATTACTAAAAAAGTAACTAGAAAGCAGTACTACTAGAATGGAAACTCAGCAGAAAGAGGAGATACACTTCCGGAATTGTGCTTGGAAGGCAAAAAGAAATTATAAAAATCTAAAAGAAATTATAAAAAAGACTAAAGTTATGAAAGTTAGAGTATATGAACATAGATTATACAAGATATACAGGCAACCAGATCTGAAAAAAAACTATGCCATCCCCGGCAACGGCGCCAAATTGATGCACGTTGTTTAGCACACCAATCACTAGGAAAATTATCCTAGAGTTTATCTTTTTCTACTTTCTGATAAAGGAAGTATAAAAGGGTCGATCCACAGAGACGGAGATACAGATGTTTGAGTTTCAAATCTGATTACGAGAATGAGAATGTAAAATCCGTTTCAAGATTTTGTTAAAACTAAAACAAAAAGATAAAGTTACTGAATCAAAGATTAACAATCAAAGAAGGAAATACCGAAGCTAAGGGATTTTACCACCCTAGTCGATGCAAAACAAGATCAATGAAATGATAAGAAAGATAAAAACAGGTATGTGAAACATTTATAAATGATTCACAAAAGATGAACTCCCCGTGAATTCATTGGTCCTGGAATTCAGGGATCCTAGTTCAATCATTCTAATGGGGACTTTTCTGAGGTCTCATCCAAATTCCCATAAAATCGATTTGGTTGTTCTAAATCTTGGGTTCCACGGTCACATCCGCCAAGATTAACAAGCAATGAAAACGAGAGATCACTTTGTTAAAATCGTCGAGATCCAAATCAAAATCCATTTATCTAAAAAATCGTATAAATCTTCAATCTAGTCATTACATGGCTAAAGGGTTGCTCCCCTCGCCTCGGTAAGAAAACTACTTGCTAGTCATACTAAGGGATGGAGAAAATAAGGAAGGAAGGTAGAAAGCCATAGACCAGAAGTGACAAAATCTCCTAGGAGATCTTATCTGGTGACAATGAAATAGCTTGCTCTCTTAGTTCCCCGCTCCAAAGAAAATAATAAGAAGAAGAAATGAGATCTATAAACCAGAGAGAAAAGAATAAACTTTATTACAGAAATGAAAGATTACACTAATGAATGGAAACAACAAAGTTCAACTACAAGGAACGACTACAAAATCTGAGATGCCTTTCTTAGTGGAGTCCCCCCTCCTTTTATAGGGGAAGGAGGGGTAGAAACCCTACATACAAGAATTTCTAGAAGACTCTTGGCCGGTGGCTGAAAACTTTTCTGGATCTGGTCAATAGAAGAAAAGAAACGGTTGATTGTTTTGCATTCTTTTTGCAGTAATTTTTTGCAATAGCAATTTCGAGCGTATTTTGGGGCCAATGGAGTAGTCGGAAAATATGTTTTTCCTGTAGATAATTGAATTTTCTTTCCAACGCATACTTGCACATTAAATTCCGCCTTGGAATGTGGGAGTTATACCAATTTTGGTGAAATGTATATACTGAAGTCAGACACTGCGGGAATTCGTGCAAAATATCTTCTTAAGGAAAATTTGATCATTAAAGTGATTAGACCATTTTCCTACAAAAACAGCCAAACACAATTAAAACTCCAAATAAAGGGAGAAAATCTAAATTAATACAATTTATTACAAAGTTAAGAAAATAAATAACAAAACCATCCTAAAAAATATCTAAAAGATTAAATAAAAAAAGATAAATATACATTTATCAGTAGTCCAATAATTCATTTGAGGACCATTTTATTTGAGGCCTCAAATCCTTCAACGTTACATCAGCTTAAACAACCACCATGCCAATAGGGATGTTTCCACCATCGTCCTCTTCTCCTTCCTTACTACAAACCTATCCAATAAACCATCTTGCCACCCTGGCCACATCCAACATCTATTGTGGAGTTTAGAAGGATTAAGTGCCATCTTGGGTAGTATGAATGCCTCCTCCAACATGTAGCTAAGAAAGCAAGGATGAAGAAACTCCATACATGGGACCTTCACCTGGGGTATTCATATTAAAGATCAATTCTAAAAGAAGGTCTGCCTACATCTTCTTGTATTCCAATTTCTAAATTCAAATGATAGGTAGATTGAAACTTTAGCGACTGGATATAAACTTGGAAAATGTTAACTTAATTAACTTAGTAAAATCATTTACATTTATATGTATATATACCTATCATGACTATAATATATTTATGAAAATAATTGGTAATAAGTGTATGCATATATGAATAGGTCTTGCTACTTATAATCATATTTTTGTAGATTTAGCTATTAGTCATATATTACATAATATATTGATAGTGAAAAAGATGTTACACATACAAGACCCATTCATATTGGCAGAACAAAACCTAACAAACTTTATCTACAAATGAACTTATACTTGTATGTAATATGCCAGAGAATGTAGTAAAGTATACATATGTTTGGTAATTGGGACTAGGATAAGTACAATAAAAAATCTATACTAGGAAAATATACACATGTTTGCCTTACTTTGACTAACATACATAATGTATTCTTAGGATAAATATTCGGCTTTGGGGACCAACTATGACTATACATTAACCACTAGTTGTGAATATAGGGTATGTGCAAATCCCTATTTATGTTTGGGCATTTTATTGACTATAGTTCCAAATTTCTTACATTAAGGCACATTGTTGAACATTGCTCCTTTTTATTTCTAAATTGGAGTTCTACCTTCTTAAATTGACATCATTTGAAGTAGTGTGATATTGAGCTATTCTTTTGTTCCAGGTCTTTTGACCCCTCTGTCTATACTTTTATTACCTCAGTGAATTATAACTAGAATTCTAGTCTTGCCACTCTAATTGTGCATGCTAAATGTTTGACTAGAATATATAGAATAGTGGTATTTATGTATAATCATACTTAGAAAGGACGTGTGTATTTTTCTTGGTGTGTGTGTTCCACCCTTACTTGTAGGGCATGATCTTATGGTGTTATAGCCCTATTTTAGGCATAGTAAGTCTACTTTTCTTATGCATACACAGATATTATTTATTTGGAAATTGTGAATGTTTGTTATAGCAAGATGTTTCTTTTATCTCAAATATTTCTCTCCTAAAAAAAATTCTCTCCAGATATATTATGCCTCAATATCTTGATTTGACTGTTGTTGAAGTTACCTAATTCTATATAGCACCTTTTTCATGGGAACACCCTTTTTATTCTTGTAACCAAATATAATGCTCATATATTGTTTGTATGCACATACTTAATGTTTACTCATAAATGTATTTATTTTCTATTTCTTGGGTGATGTTCCCCTTTCCACCCAGCTATAGGTACCTTAGAGGGAAACTATTCATGAAGAGCATATTTAGGAATTTGAACTTGAGCTTATCTTGAATGGTCGAGTTTCCCTCTACAATTGACCCTACATGTTATTAGATGTACACCTTTTTTATATTATCATGCCACGTTTTATGGTGAAGAGTAATTGTATAATGATATACTTTGTAAGTTTGCTATGGTTTTGTTTCCTCTTCTTTATTGTTACATGGCTCTTATATTGTACCATAAGAGTGGAGCCCTTGTCAGGTCCTACACTTTACAATTTGCAATGGACCATACCTTGTCTATTATGAAGTTGTCAAAGAAGTATTACCATATACTCGACATTGCCTTTGTCTGTGGCATATAATGAAGAAACTCTTTGACAAATTAGGAAATGATTCCAAGGTATTAAGACTTATAAAACTTTTTATGCATGAGAGCTCGTTCATGGAGATATTTGAAAAGAGTTGGGATACTGCTACTTTACAACATGGTTGTAGTGTTGAAGATAGTTGGTTTGATACTATATATTAGATTGCACATTATGGATGCCTACATATGTGGATGATTTTTGTTGGGTGGATACGACAAATACAAACATATTGAGTCAATGAATTTATTTTTTGATTCATATGCAAATGCCAAGACATCACTAAAGTAGATTGTAAATCAGTATGAACTTGCTTTGGAAGTGTTAGAATTATTAGTTAAGTATGTACACGAGCCTAATTTTTGTGGCCAATTAGGGGTTAAGTTATGCTTCATTGTACTTGCCTCCTCTTCTATATATATGAGGGGAGCTTGCCATCTCTCTATAACAAATATCTCATCAAATTTCCCATTTTATTTTCCACATAGCGTCAAAGCATCAATCCTAACCTAGGAAGGAAAAGATAAAGTATTCGCCTGTGGGCATCTATCGTCACTTCTTGGCTTGACCGCTTGCTAGGTATCATTCCAGCCTCCATGGTTGTTGTCTTTCTTCTTCTTTTATAAAATTTCAATCTTTTTACCGGCGCTACCCATGCCGACCATCACCTACATTTATCTACCTTCATCAAATTACATCTTTATCATCATTCACTTTCCATGAGTCCTCCCCAACTCTGGCTATGAGATGAACCACGTCCATTTTTGTTGTGAATCTAGATAATTCCTGGTCTTCACAATGCCAACTTAGTCCTGGTCAACCTTCTCATGGCCTTGGCCGAATCCTCCCCATTGTAAGATCTTTTGCAATCCTCCACACCCACTGCTGATTCACCCATGCCCACCCCTATGAGGTAGTCTTCGCATCATGCATCCACCGGAGCCTCCATCACATGAGATTTCCTCCTTAGTCATGCTCTTAACAAATGTCAGCCTCTCTAAAAGGAAAGAGATTCGAAAGCATACGTCAAAGATGATTAGGGAAAAGAATGAAAAACAAAAAGAAAATGTAGGGAAAGTAAATTCACAAGTAGGAAATCTTAGGAAAGGATATGTTAGACCAAAAGGCAAATTAGAAATGAGAGTAGGAAACAAAAATAGAATTCGAAACCAAATGATGAATGAAGCCAATACACTGACAGTTTACTTTTACGTGTATTCATTGCCGAATCATAATTGCTTATCAAAAATGTAATGAAAAGAGATGTACTATTCTTCTTCGTCTTTCCTTTTTACATTTTCATTATATGTTGGTCATTCTCTTTCTAGTCATTTTAGTCTCACCATTGGACATTTGTTCTGGTGTACAAAATATATCACTGGCATCAAGAAAAAATTGCCCACGTGCTAATTTGTAAATCATCAAAACAAAAAGGGGAATATATTTTCTATTTTTCTTCATCTCCTTGTGATTCTCCTAATCCATATGATGGGTGTTTATTCTAAAAATTGAGAATTTTTCCTACTGTACAATTAATCGAGTAGCACCTTTTGTTTTCCTATCAAAATCCATTCAAGTAGTGTCACTCCTCTTTCCACTGAGTTTTACTCTATTAGTACTCCTTTCTTCCTACTGAGTCCCATTCTAGTAGTACTACTCCTTTTTCTACTAAGTTTCCATTCCAGTAGTATGTATGTTCTATTATTTGTACCATGGTACATTCTAATACTTTTCTTTTTGCTTGTACTGTGCCTTTATACCAATAGTATTTTCAATATGTGCCACCATTCCTCTACCAACGTTCCCGACTCTCTACTCCAACTACTCTCGTAATCCTTTTAGTGGCTGGAGTTAGGGGGAGAATATAGGAAGATGAGTAGCAGAGGGAAGAGGGGATAAGATGAAGATAAGAAGTCATATCATCTAATCATGTTGTCTAGTTTTTACATATTCATCCATATTATTGACATCTACCATGGCACGTATCCTTGTAGTAGTGCATCTCAAGCACGTGTCCATCTTCTATGGTGCAACATTCCTATAGCAGTGCTCTTATCCCAACTACCATGCATTATTCTAATGTTAGTCCTTCTTGTGAAAAATTAATTTGAAAACAATGGTGACTCACATGAATACTACACAAATTCCTTACCATATATTTCTTTATATGCTCATCAAAGTTTTAGAAACTTATTAGAAATTTTCATTTCCAGGGGGAGTCCACTCTGTTATTAGTGCTTCTGTATTGATCGTATCTTCATCAAGGGGAGAAGGAATCTTTGTTGTGATTCAGGGGGAGTGTCAAAGTGCTTCATTTTTTTCATTGCACGATCTATAGGGATATTATATCTTGTAATAGGAGTTCAATTTTTTGTTTGGGCTATTTTATCTTTTTCATGTGTTGGCAAGTTGAACAAGTGTTTCACCATGCTCTAGCTTGAGGGAGATGTTAGAATTTTTAGTTATTTATGTACTTGGGCCTTATTGTCTTGTCTATTAGGGTTAAGTTATGCTTCCTTGTACTTGCCTCCTCTCCTATACATAGGAGGGGAGTTTGCCATCTCTCAATAAAAAATACACCATTCAACCTACATTTTATTTTCTACATGAAGTAAGATTTAAGAAAGAAAGAATGGCAAACTATGAGTCACTCTTCAAAAATGCACCATGAAAGATGAAGTTTCTCATGGAGGTACAAGTGAGATTTTCACTTTATCCATGTGTAGGAAATTCCAAATGGATTTAGAAAGGATGATGAGGTGAAGATAATGTTTGATGATGGTGATTTGCAACTTGTGGAGTTAGTGAACAATGTAGGATTTGGTTTTCAAAATCTGAAACAAAGCTAATTGACAAATATTTCCAAGTTGAATATGAATGCAACCATAAGAATGTAAAATGTACCTTCCATTCATTTGAATGTAAAGGATTCCTTTGTCGACATGCTTTATATGTTTCGATTAGAAACTTGAAAATTGAAAATTACCCAATGCAATACATATGTGAAATATGGATAAAAGAAGTCTGTCAGAAGAACTATTTGAAATGAAATGTAGACATGATTGTTGACAAATGCGCATAAGACATTCAACATCTTTCTAATATCTATGGCCACACATTTGATATATCATGGATTTATAACGAAAGTTGTAGAGAAGTCAAGAAGTTCCTTGTAGACTCTCTTTCCACATTGAGTGATAAATTTCAATATTTGGTAAGTCAAACTTTCTCATTTTAACTGATTAATTTTTGTTCAAAGGTTATTGTACCACCTCCCATTTCAATATACTTCAGCAGAAGCTAAACATTGTTTTCAACTTGTGAGTGTGACCAACATGATATTGATCACAATAATGATAGAAATGAAATCATCAAGGCATGGATGTAAAATTGATTCTAATTCATTCTTAAAGGAACTTTATATAAAGACTTGACAACAAAATTGAAATATAATATGCAATAATTATGTATTCCTGACTTAGGATCCTTGGATTGTGTATATGGTGCCCCACCAAGCAATCTTCTTAAACATGCATATAGAAACTTTATATTGGTGACTCTTCTTGAAGCTCGATGCCTACAGACTTCTAGTCTCCGTCCATGCACAAAGGAGAGGGTACATGGTTAACATAAGTGACAATGAATAAGAAGAAAATTATATGTAGTGTAACTGAGAGCTAAAATTGAAAATTGAAAGTTGTAAGCTTGTACTAAGTTAAGATATATTTTATTTATGACTTTTATCTTTATTGTGGACACCATTATTTTATAAGTTCTCCTCTATGATATTGAAGTGTGTTCTATGGTGCATCACGCCCTATATTAGAACAACATGCTCTCTGTTGACACCAAAGTGTGCTCTATGGTGCAACACACCCTCTATTGGCACAACATGCCCTGTATGAAACCCAGAGTGTCCTTTGAATCTTCATGGGACTCTCTAGTGAGAACCTATTCTATAATGTATATCATTAAGTTCTGGTGTCATGTTACTATCTACATTCTTAGTTTCTTACCTCTAAAACTAAATCTGTTATCTCCAAATATGTATCTCTCCTCTTTAATTCTAAATTGACTCTAAATCTGAGTTCATGAGTGCAATGTACATGTACTTTAGTATTGGAATGAATATTATAAAATCTTATGACTCTAAGTATCACAATCTGATATCCCTAAATATGACACGTAGGAACATGTAACAACAAATGTAATATATTCAAAAGTATAACAAAGTAAGAACTTGAAAATCTAAAAGAAGTTTAACTATTACATGAGAAGGAATGCTCTAGATATGATACTTCAACCAATCATCTAAATATGATATATTGAAAAGAATTCAAAGGCATGGCCCATTTACCTCGAGTGCACGTTAAATTCTAACTTGCTTTGAGAAGATTATCCTAAGTACAAATTATCTATAGAAACACACCAAGTGTCTATTAGCCTTTTGAGATGCCCTTTCGGGTTATACATCGGGTCAAATAGGGTCTACCTCATGTTGTCAAATTTTATTACGGTTAATCAAAGTTGAACTCCTTGATTACTGATTCTATTAACAATCATTGCCCTTATATAGGTTTAGGATACCATAACCATTAATAAATATCACATGTAACCATTGTACATTACTTAGGGTTTCACCATCATGCTAAGGCAAAGTCCATATGATTAGGTTATTTGCGTTAAATCATACAACTTATGCTTCATTAGTGATCCCACCCTTCATAATTGTGTTTGTTACCTCAATATAATCTTACTCGGTAAGTTTGCAATTTTCATGCCAAATTAGTATCACATGACTTTCATTAGTTGGTTCTCATGTTCATGCTAGGGTTTATAATAATAAATTACATAACATGTATTAACTCATCAACTTAGGCACCATCATTAATCTAAGAACTCGTATTTATGTTCTCACACAAAATAAGAACTTGTCCTGATGATCCATATATTTATCGATTATTAAAGATTTGCCTAAAATCAAACTAGGGTTTAAGGTGCTTAAGCATAACTTTTGTGATATCCAAAATTAAGAGGTAATGCATGGAGATCAGGTTTAATAGATGTGGCACTTTACTATTTTGAAACTCTATTCACACTTCTTGGTAATTTAACCTGGAAAAGAAGTCATTTAAGGTACATGTATATTCATCCTATATGCATTAAATCACAACATTAATCTAATGTTCATGTTATTTATGTTTTAAACTTCAGTTAATGATATTGATAAATTTCTAGATCACATAAGATTTCCAATCCAAGGTCTTAGACTAACGACCCTTCTTAAGCTATTTATGATCAAGTATTAGAAACTAGGATGAACAATTACTTTCATAGCATATACTTCCTATCAAGAATTAAATCTAAGAATATGTTTGTGTAGTTCATAACTGTGTGAACAAAATGATATCTTATACATAATTTTCTGAGGTCCCTAGCATTTTGTGTGACTTTTGTAATATAAATACATTTTCTAAAAATTAATGGCTACTTACTTGGGTGGTAATTTTACATGGGTCATTGATGGTCACTTTGTGGCTCATAGGATGCGGTCACATGTCCTTGAAGAGGGGCGCAGACGCCGCAGAGGCTATTCCTCTCTTCTCTTGTATTGCGGATCCTAAGTGTGATTTGTTTGATCCCCGACCTGTGGACCTGACGGGCTTCGTGCCCCCGCCTTCTGCAAGTCACGTGCATGTCTCTATTTACTCTAGTAAACAGAGCATCATCTATACTCCCCTAGTGCCCCATCCAGAGGTGGAGTCGCAATGACCAGGTGCCCAAACCTCAAGTAAGATCCTCCATGATTCCATAAGAACTCGCTGTGTCTAGGTCAGCTTCACATTCTTGCTCCGGAGGCTCCCCAAGCCAGACCAAACAACCATGGTCAGGCCACGCGTAGAAGAGCTACAAGGTTGAGTGCTTGTTTCGAGTTTCATGTTGATGGCGAGCAAGCCCTCCTCATTCTCCGGAAGGATTCTGTGGCTGCCACACTAGGAAAGGGGCGTGTTCCCCATACTTCCTGACGCAAAACAGGGGACCTCCCAAGAGTTACAATCAGGCAGTTGTCTCTTATGCTCCACAACGAGGGTGTCCCTTTACCTCTGTTGGGGTCCTTCCTCATGGTTGCATCTCACTGGAGGCGCCCTTGTCTCTTGGTGAAGCAAGCCTAGTACTTGCTGCTGCTAGTCCGCCCAAACAGTGGCTGCGCATGGGAGGAACCTGGATATTGACGGTCGTCCTCAAGCCCTACTTGGCGTGCAAGAGTCCCCACTGATCTTGATGCAGTCTATGATGACACCACCTGGTCAAGGTGGCTCCTCATCTAGCTAGATTCATGGTTGTACGGTGAGCAGAGAACCAAGGAGGAGAACAGAGTTGATCTTCTCGCACATATCTCCATCCTATTAAATTGAGGGATCTATTGATTTCCCTAGATAAAACTTAAAGTCATTGTCTCTATATTCTATCTATAGCCTATGAGGATAAAGCTTTTCTATAACATCAACCCGGTGAGTATTATTATTCTACTCTACTAAATACCAGGACTCGTCTCCGTCCTATCACCAAAGAAAATCGGACTCTTGTGTTATCTGCGCCTATTTTTTAATCTAAGCCCGTATGTCCCATGTCCCCTACAAATACAGGACTGCTACATTCCTATTCCATTTCGTAAAAGTAGGCTGATATTGTTACAAATAAATCCGCATAGATCGTTCCGATTGCAACGAAGCCCGTCAGAATTACTACCCAGGATTGCTTTCTCAAATTGCTTCTTGTAGATCGCGATGCAGAGTAGTGCACCGGTCCTTGTTACTTGCAACTAGCGGATTCTTCAGGGTTACGTATTGAGATGGCACTTTAATGTCTGTATCAACGCCAGGAGTCTTGAGAGTTGTGGCTTGCACACTCTTCTTGGTGGTGTTGAGGAACAATCTAACATGTATATTTCAGCGATGTCAGGTGCGGTGTCTAACGGTGGCGCCTGTGCGTTGTGGTTTACAGGAAGTACAAAGGAAATAGCAATCAAAAGCCATCCTCATATGGCCACAGCTAAGAGACCCGTTCTTTTAATGTCCTCAAATATACGGTAGTCCAAGACCTAAATCCATCAACGGAGCTCTTTCTTCTGAACATTCTATTGGGCAGTGTTAAGTGCCCAGAGTAAAATATCAGTAATTCACGGTGACGGTGGTCCCATTTTTAATTGAAATTGTATTGATTTGCTAGCGAGATGTCTTTTAAGGAAATAAATTCAAACTAGGAGCGAGTAGGAGACGGTGGAAGAGCGACGAATACGTATACTTTGTATACAAGTCTTATTATGGAGGGAAGAAGAAAAGGAAACATACTAGGGGCGTGAAGATTTATTACTGAAACTTTCCTTCTAGGTTGGCGCACCCAGTAGATTCTAATCCACAAAATCATTACTCACCTACGATTGATGTCAGGAAAAATTTCAGATTTTAACGAAGCTAACAGGTTTTTCTAATATTTTTTTCCTCTCCAAAGTTATCTGGTTGGGTTAAATTTAGTAGTTTGATCTCAGTTTTTTTTTTAGATAAGGTAAAATATTACTAGAATCCCAAAAAGAGTATAGAGGTGAACACCCCGTATACAGTACAAGGTCATCAAAGACCCCACATCAACCTAACCTCCGGTTTGACCCTCACAAGGATACCCGGGTTAGCTTTACAAAACCAACATAAGCTATTAACAAACTCATCAAAAAATTGAAATTTATCCCTTGCCCTTTTGCCATGGGCTCTACAGTTCCTCTCTTGCCAGAGGAGGAAGATGAGCCCCGTCCAGATCAGCCCCGCAAACCTCCTGAGATGACAATCCATAGTCGTCGACTCCAAAATCCAGCCCATAGTATCCATAAGGTTGGTGGGTGGGTTACCCCCAACTGAGTTTAAGGGAGCAACGAACCCAAAGGTACTCAGCATACAGGCAACCAAAGAAAAGGTGCCGGTGAGACTCCATCTCCTCGCAGCAAAGAAGGCAGACGCTACTAGAGACAACCGCCCATCTACTAACTCTATCCCTAGTAGGAAGCCGACCAAGGATAGCTCTATAAGCACAAAAGCTCCACTTGGGGCAGTGGAACCTGCTCCAGAGGATCTGGTCCCAAGGCACCTGTGGCTGATTGCGGACAATCAACCAAGGTATGTCTCTCTCACGAACAGTCCAGCTGTCGTTGACCCATTGATACTCCTGTCGGCAAGAGTCCCAAGCCAAGCACATCTTGCGCCAAATTCTAGAACAGGAGGTGAGCTCCGCAGCACCAACCTCCAAACTAGGCCCATATCGTGTCCTCATCCAGGAAGACCAGGTAGAATTTGGTTTAGTAAGAAAATCATGCACCCTTTTTGCCGTAGCTTCACACATAATATCAGAGGGGTCAAACAGCCCCAGTCCACCACTATGCCTAGGCTGAGCCACCTCCAACCATCCCACACCATGTTGCCCACCGAACCACAAAAAACCAGCCATAATCGATCTGCATTTGCTCAAGATAAAGTCAGATATATCAGCCAACCTGCACCAATATCTCAGCATACTAGTAAGGACAGTTTTGATCAACACAGTTCTCCCCGCCATAGAAATCTTCAACCCAGACCACTTATCCACCTTGAGGCGTAGATTATCCAAGCAAGTATGAAAGTCAGAACCTCTGCCCACTCCACCCGAGATGGGCACCCCCAAATACTTCGTGGGGAAGCGACCAAAATCCAGCTGTATCGCATTTTTCAGTCTACCTCTTCTGGAATCACACGACTTCGACAGGAAGACATGTGACTTGATGTCACAGATATGAAGGCAAGACAGATCCGCAAACACCTCCAGCAAAATCCTGACCCCTCTGAAGACTCTAGGGTGGGCTGCCACAAAAAACATGATGTCGTCCACGAAGATCATATGATTAAGCACTTTGGTACCCCTCACCTTGTAGCTTCTAATACTCCCCTCCTCTTCAGCTTTGACAGCAAGACAGGAAATGTTTTCCATAATGATAGTGAACAAAAGGGGCGATAGCGGATCGCCTTGTCTTAACCCATTAGAGGCTCTAAACAAACCTTTAGGAATGCCATTGATCAGCTGAGAAAACGAAGTGGTCTGAACACATTGTTTGAGGACGTTCACGAACCTGGTAGAGAAACCCAAAGCCTCCATGGAGCACCATAAACCTTCCCAAGACACATGATCAAAGGCTTTTTTTTGTCTTAACCCATTAGTTTGATCTCAGTTACAATAATGTGATACGTAATGTTGTTCTTTATGGATAGACATCACAAAAGTTTTTCTTATTTGCATCTTACAGAATCCAAAATATGTTATAATTGTATCTGTTTGTGTGTGCATGATATATATTACTATGTAATGAAGAAGAAAATATACGATTCTAATAATTAAAGACATACAAAAAGATACCAGTACTTCAAATTTATTTATGGTGGCGCGTCTGTGAATGCATACGGTTCAGAATAAATAACTTCAGGGAATGAAAAGCAAGAGGGGTTTCTTGGGTGAACCTCAAGAGAGATTCGTTAGGTGGAATGTGTAGTCTTCATCAATGTTTTCAGAACCGAACCGGTGTTCGGACCGGTACTGACTCAGACCGGATTGAGTCGGGTTCAACCGGAGTGGTTGAACCGGTTGGACCGGAAATGATGTCAGCATGACATAAAAAAATATTTGAACCGAAAAAACCGAACCGGTCACCATGATAAAAGGCAATCAGCGGTCGGACCGGTCAAACCGGTTGAACTGCACAAGTTATATATATATATATATATATATATATATATATATATATATATATATATATATATATATATATAGTTTGTGTATATATATACACACACACACACACACACACACATATATATATATATATAAATATATGTGTATACATATATATTGTTGTGCAAATGTATACATACATATATATATATATATATATATATATATTATATGTATGTATATAAATATATATGTATACATATATATTATTATGTAGATATACACATACATTCACACATACATATATATGCATATATACAAATATACTTATATTTGTACATATATATATATATATATATATATATATATATATGCATTCTACCTTATATGTATATTTTCTATATAAATAAATACATACATACATATATATACCATATGTATATACATATATGTAAATTCCTATATGTATTCTACCTTCTGTTTTTTCTTCTCTTTGAACCACCGGTATACATATATATTATTATGTAGATATACACATACATTCACACATACATATATATATGCATATATACAAATATACTTATATTTGTACATATATATATATATATATATATATGTGTGTGTGTGTGTGTATGTATTCACCTTATATGTATATTTTCTATATAAATAAATACATACATACATATATATACCATATGTATATACATATATGTAAATTCCTATATATATTCTACCTTATGTTTTTTCTTCTCTTTGAACCACTGGTTCAATCCGGTTCGGTCCGACCGGCTGGTTGGACCGGTTGGACCGTATTTCTGACCGGTTGGACCGGAAAAAGACACATTACCGGTTTTTTAGGCTTCCGGACCGGTCAGCTACCGGTTCACCGGTCTGATCGGTCAGACCGGCCGGTCCGGTTCGGTTTTAAAAACACTGGTCTTCATTTGAAAACAGTAGTGATTATCGTTTTGTATTCCCAATTATAAGGCAAAAATAATTCTATTACAACTACTCATAGTTTTATCATATTATTGAATTTTATGAAAATGTATTAATATCTGCATGATAATATCGTCAATAATTTTTACGATGAAATTTTGTTCAATGACGTACTTATGGTATGTTGTATACTTGTAATGTTGCTTAGATCTTTAGATACTTACTTTGAATTAAATTCCTACTACATGTTGCTCGTTGTTGATTATATAAATTTCATGGTTAGTGACTACCACATTGGTTTGAATAAAGTCTTCCATTATCTCTGATTGGATCAATTTTGTATATTGCAAATAAGACGCAGGAAAAATACAAAATAACAATATGAAAAATCAAATTGTTGACTATGTTATGAAATAACGTATCATGGATGTGAAAGTTGTCTCTGGTCAATTCTGATCATAGTTTATCTATGTGAGGTCAAACATGGAGATTACAAGAGAAATAGGTTAAATGTGTAATCATTGTACTATTGTATGCCCCTAATACGATATAATCAACACTATATCCGTAGTTAGTCCATATTTCCATATTTCTATCCCATTAGTGTTTGGTTGATCTTAACGGCGTATTCTACTGAAGTTGTGCAATATTGTACAAGTACATGCAAAATGAGCACTTGAGATCTATTAGAATAGTGAGTGAGACAATATGGGGATATCATATTTGGAATTATTTAAATATAATTGAGTAGTACTACAACTCAGGTTGTAAATCATGCTAGAAAAGCACGAAATCATCATTACTACTATATTTTGTCATGGTGTTAGCATGCATGTTTGATCAAAGATGTGAACTTTTATAATAAAACAAAACAAGACAATATGAGGTGGACCATCTGCAATATGCATGAACCATATTCCCTTAATTGGACTTTCAACTTAAGTGTTTTAGAAAATTTATAATGTTGTATAGATACAATAGTCGATTAGTGTTGGTGTGACAGTAAGAACTTTTTTAATTAATGACATGAATTTGATGTTTTTGAGATAAATCTACACATACTGCATTACAAATTTGTTCGCAGCCAATTGGTTCTATTATAGAAAAGCAATGTCACCCGTCCTTCTCTATTTATTCATTTTACTATTTTACTTTTAACAAATGAAGTTTAAAGATAATATTCATTCATTCTCGTAGTGAAGTATGGAGAGAAAAGTATATTGATTGTAGTTTAATAGTAATTCTGTAACGTGACAATATTTGGACATATTTCAAAAGGAATAATTATATGTTCTTGTCAATAGACATATTTAAAGATTTAAGTATAGCTTCAAGGAATATAAAGTTGAATAACTTTTATACAGTGAACTTTTTCAGTTCATTTAGACATCTAAAATTATATTGTTCTAATGCTTATACCTTATTTGTAATTTAAATATTTCCCATTTTCTAAAAAGTATATCTTTGGTTATAAATATCCTACAAATCAATAAGTTTTAATTAAAAAAAAGTAAAATTTTAATCTTAAAATTTTAGAAAGAGATTGTAGAACTTGACTTTTCATTAAAGGAAATGCACCAATCAGAGTATAAAATGAAAAATATAATATCATCATATAAATACTAATATATATTTCATGATATTACATCATTTTAAAAACAAAAATGTATATGTTTCTCAAATTATATTAAATATTGAACCATCTACTCATAATGCACAAGATAATACTGACTACACATCAAACAAAGTTAACAAAGGTCATAAGATGTTTGCATTTTTTTATATAGTTCTTATATAAGATTATGTAAATCAAATTTCACACGAATAATAATGAAAACTTATATAGAAAAGTAAAATACTGCACTTTTAATTAATTATACAGTTTCACAATGAACATAACACTTTTATCAAACTCAAAAACCACTTTGTTTCTTACAACTCATTTGTTATTCCTTTCTGATAGGTAAGTTCTTAAAGTTTGTGAGCCTTCATAGATTCTAAAAATAAAAAAAATATTTTGGTTAATTGATCACTTTAAAATTTAGATATCAAAATTTTATAAACAGAGTAGCATTCAATATTTTAAACGCATAAGAGACAACTAAATAATTGTAAAAGAACAAAAGATAAAAAATTTAGATTTGCAATTGTCTTAACTTTTTATAGATATATTAACATAAGGCATAATTATTGTATTCAAAATACATAAGTCATATAAATGGAGGTTTGGGTAAATGTCAAAGATAGTAAATTCAAACTATATACTATCACATTTGATATGTGACATTTTTTGCAAGAATATGTATCAATAATTTATAAGCACATTACTCAAATAATTGATATACTATATCTACAACATATTTCCTTCGAGTATTTCTGTTAAGTTTGAAACAACTGGAAAAGATGAAGTTGAATATCATATTAGTAACTTTTTTTATCATACTATTTTTATAAAGCTCTCCATGTTTATCTTGTGAATTTTATACTATAAATTTATTTTGAAATATTGTGTTCTATTCTACTTTGGGTAAAATTTATTTTTAAGTTAAATTTCAATATACAAAAGAGTCCAACACATATTATTTATGATTGTTGTTAACACATCAAAATGTATGTAATAATTTACATTTCTAAAAGAGAAATTGATGTATGAAAAATAATTTTACCTTTTTATATTTTATTTCTATTTCATAATGGGATGAAGTGGAGGTAAAGCACATCAAAATTTAACATATAAATTGGTTGACCCTATCTTTACTCTAAATTCTACAACAAGCGTTTGACATATACATTCCCAATATTTCAGAAGGTAAGCACATTCTTTTTTAAAGGAAATAGTTATTGATTAATATAATTAATATGAACAATAAACAAGAAGCAAAACAATTATTTAGAAACATCAAATAATTATTATTCTATGACATATTAAATCACAAATATTCATTCTTATATATGCCCTATGAATGATTGTCTCATAATGTAATTTTGCATAAGGGTGGCTTTTGACTGGTACAACTTTGAGTATTATGAGCTAACTTCGGATTAGCTTATAAATCAAGCATCTCTTTTCCTAGAACCATAGTATGAAGCATCACTAATATACCATTTTAACAATTTCAATAAATCTAAATAAACTAGAGATCTTAAGACAAATGATCACAATTATATATCTAAAATGACAATAGTGGATGATATCTCATGCACAAAAGGTGTGAAAGACTAAAACAGAATTGGAGGAGAGTGCTTAGAATTAAAGAGAAAGGTAAAAAATTCTACATAAAATAAGTATATACACATATGCATTCTATCCTAATGAAGTGACATCAGCTCGAGTTGTTAAACCATATCAAACATGCCTCTTTGTTTCCATATACAAAAGTTTGAGTTGTTTGTAATATGGAATATGTTTACATTCATACATATAAGGTGGGGTAAATTAACTCCTATTACTATATATATATATATATATATATATATATATATATATATATATATATATAATGTCTGTGTGTATATGTGTGTTTGTGTGCATTATACACAATACACATTATTAGTTGTAATTGACTCATAAAATATGGTTATATTTTTTTTATAGAATAATAGTTCAATATTCATATGATTAAATTTTAAACAATGTGGAAATGGGATTTTTTTGGTTAATATATATTCATTTGTTTTGATTATCTTTTCCTTGTGATTGCATAAGTACTCTTAACATTTTGGCCTTTCAAAGTAAAAAATGGGTGCAAATATTAATGTGAATTTTCAATAGAGAAGTAGTTATGCCAATAGTACTATATATATTTATACATGCATAGATACACACATATATATACATATAAATATATACATAAACATACATTTATATGATATATATATTGCATATATATGAATTATAGATAATATGCATTCTCGGTTGTAAAACACTCTTATAACATGATATTAAAAAAAAATAAGATAATAGTTTGATATTATTAAGGTTAGATTCCAAAACAATGTGGCAAGTGAAAATTTAATAGATTTATGTACATTATTTTGTTTTGAATACCTTTTTCTTAGGATTTTAGAAGTATTCTCAATATGTTGGCCATTGCAAAGTAACGAAAGGGTCCCTATAGTAATTAGAATTTACATCAGTAGAAGACAAATGTATCATTTGATTTCATTAAATCTAAACTAGAGAAAAAAATATTCTATATTTTGACATTTCACAATTATAAATTAGAGAATTATGTTGGCCATATATTAGCACAACATCACCTCAATAACTTAAGCGGTGCTCAAATATACATGGGCACACCCCCAAGATATCTAATCTCTTTTCTTTTGAGTTTTATAATGATAGTAGTACTGCCAAGTCTCATTTTGTTGTTGAGTCTAATACTCTTATAAGTTGAATTTTCTTGCTAGATGTGAGTGAGATAAATAAATTTCCTCCTAAAGTCCCCTAAAATTATTGAAAAATTATTTCCTCGTCCTCAAATTGGAAATGTATAGCATACTTTTTTAACACATTGTGCTTTGTTCCCACATCTTTCACAATCACCTTATTAAATCTCACAAATTGGTCAATTTCGAAATTTCTCATTTCTTACTATTTTTTGACTTATAGTTGCAAAAAAAAACATAGTTACCGATAAATTCCATCATATGGAGACCATTGAATGAATGATAGTGATTGAAGGTTTTATTGCTAATAAAATTTGTATATATTGAAAAATGCCACATTTGCATGTGTTTTTATTTAATATTATTTACATCATAATAATTATGATGACTTGAGACATACAACGACACATGGTTAGCCAATTTTTTTGCAAAGAAAACATTACAATTAGTTAGTGATTCTATGGATACCTATTAGAAAATAGATAAAATATTAAGTCCTTTATATTATATTCAAACATGGTTTGTGCTTGTTGTCATTATTATATTGATTTTATGTAACTTGAATTTAATCCTTCATAAAGTAAGTTGATGCAAGTAAAGGTAAACATTAAGTCACCAATCACGTAGGTCAGAAGAGGATATTTCTTTAGAAGTTGGAAATAGTTCATATTATGCTAGAAGTGTGAATAAAAACCACTAAAGTAAACACTATGATCAAATTATTCTTTAATAAACTAAGAACAACAAAATAAATGTGCCACCTTCAAATGGTATGATTGCTAAATATGTGAATATCATAGAATATATCACAAAAGCAATCTATGCAACTGTGATGTAATAACATAAGAAAAGTATTATTCTTGGTGAACTCATGATTATCATACTATAATTTTATAACATTGTCCAGCAAATCAAACAAACAAATTAATAATAAAGAGTAATGCAAATTTTTCTATGATGGATGATGTTTGAACTGAATAATTATGCTATCTAATTACAACAATTTTTATATAGATCTGTTTTCTCAATAATTTACTATGTCCATATATAGCAGTCACGTGCAAAGCATATGCATTTACTAGTTCAATAATATATGTCATTATCTCCAAAACTTAGTGTCTTGTAAATTCTATAACTTCCAGTGTGATGATGAAAATTCTATGAATTATTTAACATAAGCTTGATCATTAGTATAGATAACTTCTTGTCTAACACATTATTATTCGAACCATAAACTAGCTCTTCAAATATGTATATATGCACAGTTATTCAAATTACATTAAACATTGTTAACTAGTGTGTATATATCTAAGGAGCACATATAAACACTTGTATAGTCAAAATAAACCATTTAATATTTGTGAACACTCATATCCTTTTTGGCCAATAAATCCATATTACTTAATTTAAACCTTTTTAAATTATCAAACTTGTTCAATGTTTATCACACATCATGTTTAGTATATAGTAATTATGTAGGAAGTTGATTGACATAGATAAATGGTCAATTTATCCATTTTTCTTTATCATGATGCATGTCACCACATGGACTCAAATTGGGCCTATGGTCTCTATCATGGGTCTAATTTTTGGCCTCATAAGAAAATGTCATATCTCATAGGTTACTTAGAATTTTGGGATATCACCGTTATCTACTTCCTTTGTATGATTTTTTATGGCATGGAGGAAATGGTTATGATGAACTTGAGAAGGATTATACTTAAAAACAATAATAAAATGTGTTGAGAAACCATTGGGTAAATGGTTGTTATGTAGTTTGGTTAAGGAAAACTCACTAAACTATAAGATCAATTAGAGATTTACTTTGGTTACATGGTATTAAAGAAGAAAAAATCCAATTTTTGTCCTTTTACTTGTGATAAAAACTATAATAGTTCTTCAAATCCCTTTCTTTCTGTATAATAACTAGAGGAATGCTTTGTAGGTGATGGAAATAATTGGGGGGATGGGGTTCAATGGATTTTATCAAGTAAATTATAAACTTGGTGACATGGAAGGATAAAAAAAGTGCTCCATTAGGGTAGATAAAATAGGGAATCTTAGGCCACATCCTCTAAAATATTATGATTGCAGGAGCAGTTCATTACTTATGCAGGAGGGACTCAACTTAATGATGTAGATTTATAGATATGCATATGAAACCAACATTTTTAATCTTTTTGGTATTTTCTCTTACATAATTCTTTTTATCTCTATCTAAATTGTAAGTTCAGTTAGACATTTACTTCAGTTTAGAAATATTGAAAGAAGCATAAATACATTTCTTGTCTTTTTACTTGTGATAAAAATTGTAATAATTCTTCAAATCCCTTGCTCTTTATACAACAACTGAAGGAAAGACTTTGTAGGTTGATCAAGATAAGTGAAGGGAAGGAGTTCAATAGATTTGTTAAGTAAATCATAAAATTAATGATAGAGAATGATAGAAAATTGTACCCCATTAGGATACATAAAATAGGGGATCTTGACCATGTCCTCTACAATATTATGATTGAGGGAGCAATACATTACTTATGTAGGAAGACTCAATACTTAATGTTGTAGATTTATGGCTACATATAAAAATATTTTTTTTACATCTTTTTGTTATTTTCTCTTACATAATTCACTAATGAACCACATGGTTTAGGAGTAGACAAGTGGAATGTTAGTACAAAACCCCTCTTCATCCAAGCATCTGGGAAGACCCTATTCACTACATAGGAATACTTGGAAAGAAACACATTCATATAAAAGTAATTCACTGGATAAAAAAATTCCCAAAGGAATAGAAAGCAAGAAAAAGAAACATAACCCAGATATTACACTTGAAGATATAAAGAAACCCACTGTAGTCAATGACAACATTCAAAATAAAAAAGTAATTGACCTTGAGTTGGATCTAAATTTAATATAGGTTTCCCAAAATTAAATTGACACGAGCATGGAACTATTCTCACTTTTTCCTTCATTTTGAGTTATATGTTGTGTATTGTTGATGATAGCTTATTTTTGTAATCAAATGAATGATATGATGTTAATGATATCATGCATAATTTGTACTTATAATTGTGTGCCACACTTCCCATTTGCTTCTAAAGTATGATTCACACTAATTTGTTATCTATAAAGATAAACTATCTTTCATACTTTCCAACACGGTCGTGACATGTTACATTTTAATGATTTCCAATGTATACTTGTGAGGATGGTGAAACTATGATTTTAGGCACAGTTAATTAGGTTTTGAAATTGACTACGATAGACAAGTAAGTTTTTATCAAACCAATGTCTGTATGGTTTAAGCAATGAAATTGATATACGCAATAGGAGATCAGATCCAATGCCAATGCACATTTAATAAGTTGGTGATTAGTATCACACAATTACTTCTATTTTTTATTTTTCTCTTCACTTATCTACAATTTCACCACTCAATAGCTTCTTTTTTATTTTTATCTTTATGCAAATATTTCTATTTTTCTAAACTTGATGATTAGTTTTTCTTTTTATTTACCTGCTACTTGGTGATTAATATCATACTTTGTTGTCATGTATTGTGATAAACTAAAAAAGATGGCTTCATTTTTTATTTTCTTTTTAGATTGCTCTTGTTGGAAAGACAACAATAAATGCTAGAATGTAGTGTTCCATTTATCATTTCGAAAATTACACAAGTATATCACACACTTCTATAACCACACCTCATAGGTTTGTCACTTTTAGTCCAACCATGTCTTATGTATTCTCATGATTCTTCACACATTTGATATACCACAGACTTCCACTTCTACATTAACCCCTCACCTCACCCATTGATGTTTATTCCTCACTTTTATTAAGTTGTACTACCATTAGTGGAC
This sequence comes from Alisma plantago-aquatica, assembly GCA_963693085.1. Taxonomy (NCBI): domain Eukaryota; kingdom Viridiplantae; phylum Streptophyta; class Magnoliopsida; order Alismatales; family Alismataceae; genus Alisma; species Alisma plantago-aquatica. The sequence goes on along the minus strand of OY856414.1, from coordinate 496,927,293 downwards.
TATTTGGCATAGACCATATCCACTTTCAGTAACCATTATGTCATACTTTGAGAGGCTTGAAACATCTAGTAACAAAATAAAGTCATATTTAAATCAAGGATCTAAACTTTTAGGAGGCACCATCACACCATTTTACCTTCTTCCTTTTCTATCATCTTAAAAAATGCTTGCATCTCCTTATTTTATTTACAACATTGCATAATAACGTGTTTCCTAAGGTATACTTCTGTTCTCAAACCTTATCTAATCTTTGTTGCAAAATCAAGAACCTACTAAATAAATTCTTAATTTGGTTGTGAAACATATATAATTTTGCATGAACATTATACTTGTACCGACTCGACTCGTATTGATGTATATGATTGTATCCTTACATTATTTTGACCGATTATATTTTTGGATAGTCACAAGTTTTCATACTTGTAACACTCATGTTCATATTGCTTCAATTTTGACTTTAGTTTGAGTGTTGGTAAAAATTGGGTTGCGAATAGTTATTACCCCACAACCATGCATGTGTTGGATTGTATTTGATGGCCATTACAATATATTTGTGGAATTTCTCTAGTGCATATGTCATAAGTTCTGACTTGATTATCTATTCCAGACTATCAAGGAAGTAGTGTTGGGGCTTGGGGAGAGACGAGGGGAAGAGTGTGTGAGGAAAGGAAAGCATCCAAAAAGAAAAAAGAGAGAGTCACAATGAGGGTGTGTGAAATACTAAGAAAGAGAGAGATAGGAAACGACAAAGAGTTTAGATTGAAAAAATGAAGGGACTTGAATCTTAGCTAACTTTCATACACAACCCCTTTTATGTTCCTAAAACATGCCATATATATGCACTGTATCTTTTGCTGCCCATCCACCCAAAAATATTTGAGAAGGAAAGACAACTCTATGGGTGGATGGAAAGAAGAAATGTAATCCAAACTGCAATATGGCTTAAATATTTCTCATGTCTTTTGTTTTTTAAATACCCTACTGGTACCCTAATTTTGAGAACTATGTTGTCATAGACCACACATGATTCAACTATAATGTGATGAAACAAAACTATATATCTACTACAATATATGACATGAATTAAAAACAAGAGTAGTAGTTAGTTGTCCTTATGTTGTATGTGTTTCTCTTTTTTGAGTCTTAGGGAGACCCCGCTCCCCCTCCTCCTCAAATAGGTGCCAGAGCCCGGATGACCCAAGGAGTTGGTAATTACAGTGCACTCAGGGAGATTCGAACCCGGGTCCCCCAGGGAGGACAAGCCGGACCGAACCACCTGAGCCACACTGGCCGGGTTATGTGTTTCTCTTATATATGTTAAAGTTTTAGTCCTCATTTATAAAAATATCAAGTCATTACAGTTTTTTACATTACGCCATATGTCCGAGTCAATTTCCCTAATTTATTTAATAATAGATGGGGAAGTGACTGATATGAAAAATGTACAACAAACTATAATATTTTCATTGGATATTATTGGCACAATCAACACAACCATAGCCAAGGCAGAAGATATTAATTTAAGGCCATTGCACTCATAAATCTTAGTCTATGATTTTCTATTTTAGAGCTTTGATATTGGTGTCAGAACCATCCATAGGGAAATTGAGTGAATGATCAAACATATTGTTGCCTACCAATTATACGATGATGATGTAAATAAATCTAGCATAGATGTTAAATGTTAGGGGTTGTATAGTATAGGAGGCGCTAACCCTAGAAGTAAATCTTAATCTAGTTTTCTAAAGAAATAGCAAGTTTTATCCTCTTTGTTAACGTCCTCAACATTATTTAATTACAAATTTCAACTCATTTCATGATGTAGCATTCCACTTATGGTAATTTATTATATTCTTATTTTATATCTGAGGCTAATATAAGGAGAAAACATGATCCATGTTCTTAAATATGTTAAAACAGTTCTTGGTGTTTTGTTTAATTGAAGATGAAAGTGAACTTTTGAATAATATCTTTTTACAATCATCAATTTTTAATTCTTGATGGTCATGTTGTTTCTTGCAGCTGCATTGACACGTTCAATGGAATGTTAAACATGTCTATTTTTTTAATACAAAATACAATTCCAATTTGTAATTAACTAGTACCAGTTTGTTACTGTGAATTTTATTCAACATCTTTAAAAGTTACTAGCGATATCATGTTTTTGAAGATACTCGTTTGTTGATACAACTCTAGTTATGACATTCTAATGTTGCACCAATAAGCTATTTTGTTGCTTGAGTTTAATCAATATTATACAATTGTGGTAACCGGCTCTTTTGATGACTGAGATGAAAAAATATTGCATTTACCAGCTTGCTAATAGTTTGCTACTAAGGATAGTATTTTTTTGATCAATTATGATGTTCCTATTTAGAGTCATTCCTTGATGCCAACCTGCTACCAACAACTATTCCCTAATATTCGATATGACTTGCAATTATTTCCTTATTTTAGGTAACCATTTAAATAATGAAATGTAGTCCAGTTGGTGAGTTGTATATTGTGCGATTATTATTGACTTATGTTGAGGTGTGTGTATATATAATGAAGTGTTTTGCAGAATTGTGTAATTGTGTCAATTTTGTCCTTAACTTAAAAATATGTGCTCCCAAGAGTTAAATGAGATTTTATGCTATATATTAACATCAAAAGTTTTGTATGTCACATATTTAAGGATCAAATACATGCTAAAAAGATCTCTAGAACATCATCATTAATGAATCAATTGGAACAAAAAATATTATCATAGTTTACATACATATCTATACGTATGTGTTAAATTTTTTGGTAACCCAAGCACTTGCATTTCTTTTACATGTATATGATGTGGATACATCAAACAATATTCTCATTTTTAACCTCTAAATGTAAGGCATGTACTTGATTTTTTTAGAAAATAATTCTTTTATATTTACTTGTCATATTAGTGGTTATTTTTATAAGATAATTACATTATTTAGGTTGTTAATATATCTTCTAATTGAGTTCACCAGCTATACTATTTTTGAAATCCTCAAGTCATAGTGACCTACTGTTGAAAGTCAGATGAAAGATAATCATTGATTGTATGAGTTCACCTTCAGTTCATGTATTTCTTCTTAGAACCTATACATTGACGTGATGCGATCACTGTTGGTATGTATGCACAGAGAGCCAATCATATGGTGATTGTAATGGCATAACTTGTAAATGATTAGTAATTAAGGAAAATTTCCAATTTATTCTATTTTATCCAGTTATGAGATAATGATGTTACATAATAAATGTCTAAAGAATCATATTACTCAATGATGTATGTCTTCAGGTTGAGGACCTAAAAATGGGATCATACGGATGTTAAGAGTATATACATTCTTGTTATGTCCCTACTCGGTTGTTATTCTGGAAGGCTAATAGACAACAATAACACTTAATAGTGTATGTTAGTTGATGACATAATCTCATTAGTCATGATATATGATATTAAAACAAACACATAGATACTTGTTAGAGAATGGTTGTATCAGACAGATCCAACTTGAGAGTGATACACGGAAATCATGAATGGTAGTTAGAATCAACTCTCATAGTGATGGTGGTGATTGAAGTTCTTAGACCTAAAATCACTACACTCATCACATGTTATTTGATGTACTTTGTCATCATCAAACATGTCCTTGAATAAGGGTTGACATAAAGGTGATGCTCAAATGCATTATGACACATGAGGAATGACTGTGAGTGATGTAGATGGGATTTGTCCCTCCTACAGGAGTTTGATATCCCGACCACTTGATAAGCAAGACTAAGAAAAGCATGCCCATGTGCATGTCAATCAATATATATGATGTTGAGTTCACATACATCTCAGATAGTTTTCTCAAGTTCAAGGAACATGGATTGAACGTTGAAGTGGATGATTATTTTATGCCTCGAGTTTATTTTAGATATTAGAGAAAATGAACTATACAATCACTATAACCAATCACAGATTGTAGGTTAAAGTTGTTTTCCAACTTTTCGAATTACTTGGGTAGCATTGCTGTCTTGCTAGATACCAATCATTGTTTGTGATGTCATAAATTCATTATGGACATTTACTACCAACATAATTTGGGACCTATAGGGTCATACACATAGGAATGCACATGGAATAGGAGTTTGTTCATGAATGATGTTTAACATTGATTACTAAAGTGTTAGGTATTCAATATAAACAACATTGGCAATCTGCATCCTGAAATAATCAGTTCAACAAGTGAACTGATCGGCTCAGGTGCATGAACTGATCATCTTTGGTTGTGAACTGGCCATTTTGTAGATCACTAAGACTGGATCAAGGATTGACACTGATGTCATGTTGTGCATTTATCGAACATTAATTGCCAAAATAATTGTGAATAGGAAACATAGTGAAATGACTGATTCAAGTGTGGAACCGATCATATCATGTGTGGATTGATTGGTTCAATGGTGAACTAACTAGTTCAACCTTCATAGGTTTCAAAAAATTCATAAAGTTCTATCTCTTTGACTCCCATACCGATTGGAAACCCTAACCCCGACCCTCCTTAAATAGAGGGGTACTGGGGGTCTTCCGAGACTCAACAATAAGCTTTGGCAATTGTTGCCTTCTCTGGTTGTAGTAACCAAGAGAGTCTGAGCAAGTTCAACCCATCAAAGGGAGGAACAACAAGGGAGAGAAAATTATGAGAGAGCAAGTTGACACTAACATGTCAATTAGAAGGGACAACTCCTTCCAATCCATTCATCTAGAATGATAGGAGTTCTCGGTGGTCTGTGTGGACTACTCTAGAGGCAAGAGGCACTTTCCCTACTAGGAGGACACCGTCAGTCACTGTCTGTGGTATCCAACTAGGAGGCCGACAATGATAGCTATCCACGTGCGACTTGAAGAAAGGTGCACACTATTATAAGGAAATTGTCGATGGAATTTCTCTAAAATAGGTATACTGTTGCAACCCTCTTTCCCATCTCATAGTTGCTGACGCGATCTAGTGTTCCATGGGGAATATGGAAAGTAATTAGTTTTGTTTCCACTGCTATATCTGAGGCCATATTTCCCAACAGTGGTATCAGAGACACATCAATTTACTATGTTTTGGGATTTAATAATGGGATCAATTTTGGTTTTAATCATTTATTAATTACATGTGATAAATATATAAATGGTTCATGTGCATATCTGATTAAATGACACATACAACCCCTATACACACACATATATATATATATATTTATATGCAAAATGTGTCACCTTGAAATTGTTTTGATAGTCATTGGTAGCATGGTTATGGCCTATACCCCTAAACCTTTTGTGCTTGGTTGGATGGTTGCTTGTTCCTATTTATATCTCGCTTTACATACAGATCCTCTCTCTTCTTTTCTATATGTAAAAGTATAAATTCTTTCCTTCCTGTGATCTCCTCGAATGTACCTCGAGGTTTCCCAATTACAATATAATATGTTAAATAGGATTAGGAAAAATTTTATTTTTTGTTATGACAAAGAGGATGTTCAACACCTGACAACCCGACCGGTTCAGGAGATGAACCAATCGGCTAGAGGAAAGAGGAAACCAATTATAGGAGGATCTAATCAATCTGTTGGTGGCCCAACCGACCAAGTGAGGAGTCCCAACTTCACAAAGATCAGATGATCAGTCTGCAAGACCAACCGACTGACCAGGAGGTTAGCCCATCGGTTCAAGGGTTGAATAGATTGACCCAGACATGTTACAACCCATACCGTCATCAACAACAAGTTGCTACATTTGATGTGGATCTTAGGTTGTAGTAATTCCTTGTGGCTCCAAGGAATTGCAATAGGATGGCCATAACTGTTGCTTATGCTTATTATTTCATGTTTTTGTTGTGGTTATAGCATATGTGATACATACTATAAGTATGTGGTGATTGGATATGTATATGTATTTATAAATAAAATCCCTCAATATAATAGTAAGTCTTAAATGCTTTCCATAAGCAACACACATGAAAATATTGATCGATTCTGCATGGGCACGCCAAGAGTGGTGTGTTGTCTATCTCTTAGAAGTATGATGGTAGTCATGTGGGCCTGCATGGTACATCACTATCGTGTTGGCTTTTGGTCCAGACTTAACTAGGTGATCTTAATGAAATTAAGTACCTAGAAGCATGCATATGAATATGGCAAAGAGTTGTACATACTATCTATATAAGAACTGCATAACATGTAATTGAAAAAGGTTGCCTACCTTAATAATTGATTATGGATTCTAGCATTGGATGGGTAATAACTCAATTATTTTGGGTCTTGGCTCACTAGAAGGTTGTGCGATGCAATCTTCCGAATTGATATGCGAGAACTATCAATTTGAACAAAATAGTGAGAGTGATAGTTAATAAAGGCCGAATTAAACATTGTCAAATTAAATCAAATAAAAAATATTTTGACAAATTGTACATTTTCTCTTGTAGAATCAAATAATGACAAACTAGTTTTCCTTGCTATCGGTCCTTGAGAAGGACAAATTAAATGAGAATAATTTACATGATTGGTTCATGACAATGAGAATTGTTCTCATACAAGAGCACATGATCTATGTCCTACAAATACCATATCTAGATGAACCTACTCCCAGTGTGCCTAAGGCTGACAAAGATGCTTACAAGAAGCACCCTTAGGATACCGTAGATGTCAAATGCCTAGTGTTATGCTCCATGAACTATGAGTTACAGAGACATCATTAGAATATGGATGTGATTGAGATCGTAACACATCTTAAGAACATGTACCAAGATCAGGAAAGACAAGAGAGATATGATGTCTTCAAGGCACTGTTCAGATGCAACATGGTAGAAGGAGATCTAGTAGATCCCCATGTGTTCAAGCTTATTGTGTATGTGGAGAACCTTTCTAGACTGAGACTTCTGTTGGGTCAAGAGTTGAACACTGATGTAATTCTACAGTCACTTCCAGAGTCATACAGTCAATTTGCCATGTGAATACAACATGAATAATTTTGAGAAGCTGTTGTCAAAATTACTTGGCATGTTGAGAACAAATGATGCGCTAAATGAAGAAAGACAATCCCAAGTATTTGATGATGATCAATAGAGGAAAAGGGAAGTCCAAGGGCAAAGGAAAAGCTAAGAAGAGTTCTAAAGCTAGCCAGAAGCCCAAGTCTTTTGTACTGAAGCCAAAGGGAGGGGTTACCAAGGGAGGTAATTGTCACCACTCTCACCTTTCTAGACATTGGAAGAGGAATTTCCCTCGCTACCTAGAGGAACTAAGGAAAAAAGAGGGGATAGAGATCTTCACTTCAGGTATATATGTTATTAAGATAAATTTATCTACTTCTTCATCTTTGGCACTAGATACTTGAAGTGGATCTCACATATGCTTGAATATGCAGGATATGAAAAGAAGTATGCCTTTACTAAAGGGTGAGGTCAAACTGCGTGTTGCAAATGGAGAAAGAGTTGTTGCCACTGCAGTTGGAACCTATAGTTTATCTTTGCCCGCAATGCTTGTAATAGAGTTAAAGAACTGCTATTCTGTACATGGCATAAATAGAAACATTATTTCTGTATCTTGTATGGACAATGATGGATATGAATTTCATATAAATAATGGTCATGTTCTATTTCAAAAGATGAAATCTTTAATGGCAGTGCCCCGATGTCTTATGGTCTTTATTTGCTGGATCTCAAGACAAATGTTTATAAAGTTAATACCAAAAGATGAAAGCTTGATAACTCAAACAAAATATATATTTGGCATTATTGTCTAGGGTACATCAATGATAATTGCATATCTAGACTCCATAAGGATGGTTATCTAGAGTATTTTAATTTCAAATCAATAGAGACATGAGAGTCTTCTTTGCTGGGCAAGATGACAAAAACTCCCTTCAATGGTGACGTGAGAGAGCTAGTGATCTATAATGACTCATACTTGACGTCTCTAGATTTTCTAAAACTTAATCTGATATGTGACGTCCAAATTGAAACCTCACCTCAGTGAGAATCCCAATTTAAATGCCCATACTAGGCTAAGAAGAAGAAAATCAGAGGAAGTTAGAAGGAAACAACAGTAACACATGCACATGAACAATAAACAAACCACAACATATGTTCACCATTCAACATATAATTACAAAATGAATTGTTACAAAATTTGATATTACATATTGAGCAACAAACGTTTACATATAAACATGCTACTCGAAACATGATCTTAAGACAATAGGTCCACCTGTACATCATCTTGCCACACAACTATAAGACTATCCTGGTTCTTCAAGAACATATGTCGACAACCTAAACAAAAGATTACATGTGGTACACATCAACACAATATTTAAGAATATTATACTGAGTACGCCTATGTGTCTTTTTATATACCTCTCATTACTAAGCTTGGCAATAAGATAAAACTAGTATTTGGCAGTAATCAACAAATATAAGAAAAAGCATATACTTGCACAAAGATGTTCATTAACGAAAGAACACACATATTTTAAGCACATTTTCCATTATATCATCTATGCATTTACTACTTGAGAGTTGAATGCATGAATGCCTTTATGATCTAATACCAAAGAGTTGGATCATTTCACAATGTGATCTACTACCAAAGAATTGGATCACTTCCAAGTACTTTACTACCAAAGTGTTGAAGTACTTACTTTCCAGCACTTTACTACCAAAGAGTTGAAGTGCTTGGATATAATGGAACATATATATTATGTTTCATGTGTTCATAGAAATACGTATGGAAAATCATGCAACATATCATACAAGAACAATCATTTCACCCAATATCATATGTCGAGTATTTTACTACATATATAAAACAAGCTTATTGTATAATAAGCCAAGTAAGAGGTAATGGCGTACCTTGATCAAGAAAGACAAACCTAATCACCACACTACTGATGTCAACTATATCCTTGTTAGACCTAATTAAGACAAGATCATACATATCACCATTAGGTTTTCATCATCTTAACCCTAATTGATTCATTAGGGTTTTCTTAGTCATTAGGATATTCCCACTTTTACTTGTATTCTTGTCTTAGAATTATCTTACTGATGTCATTTTCCAGATTATGATTCATTATCTGAACATTAGGTTCCATATCCTTTTTGTGCACATATTAACCCTAGTTTATATACATTATTCAAATTTGGGTTACAACCCATGCATTAAGGGTCATATTCATATAAAATGAATTCTATGATTCTAACTAATATAAAAGTTTCATATTAACTTCCAGTTACATATATATGTGTGCTCCATGAATTCCATCATTTATTGATCATGTATGTATTTATTGCATTTTATTTAGGGTTTAAAGCCCTAATTAGCCATATGGACCAAATTACATGATTGTGCATCAAAATCATAATCATTGCCCTCAGATGGATTACAAACATGATTATGGGTTCACTGGCATGTTATCATAATTTTAGGACATCGTTTGATATTTATTACTCATGAAACTAGTGTAAACATCTTACATGATATTATCTATATTTGTCTATCAAAACTCTGATATCATCTTTCCATATTGTTCTACTCATTTTTCTGAACATTTTGGTATCTTATTTATATTTTTCTGATAATCAGACTAATTATTGTGAATTATACAAGATCTGGGCATTTGTTTTAGATAATTACCTTTTTTCGCCAATGACACGCCGCCACGTGTCTCATGTGGGGGGTGTGAAACCTTTATTGGTGGTCTGCTATGAGCCGGGTGGTTTTCTTGGTCTGGAGCCGGGTCAACGGTCTGATTTGAGTGTTGGCTGGACCCGGTCTGCTCTCTCTTCCTTTCTCGGGTTCTCTCCCTCGCAATCTCGCGTGCGTAACGCGGACGCCCGGATCCTCTATTCAGTAGGGTGCCACCGCAAGGCGCAAGGGTAGACCTCTGACGAGCAATCAACACTACTCCGCCTGCCTTCATTCACTCCTTATGTGTCCATCAACCTCGCCGTCACCAGCCAAACATCCAAGGCTACACAGGTCTTTAGCTACGCCTCTGGGTCTATGCCAGCACATGCTCGCCGTCACCTGCTCTCAGTGCGACAGAGAAAAAGAGGCTAAGTGCCTCTGCTCTGATTAAATCCAGATTGATGCCTCACTGATCTCCACCCAGGCTTGATGGACTCGTCTACAGCCTTTACTTGCTGTAGGGAAGCCTTGTAACCGCTGCCGTGACCTACCTTCTTCCTCAGTAAAACTGAGGTCCTCGACGAGCAAAACCTCTATAGAGTGGCATCAAAAGGCATAGACTGAACTCCTCAAACCTCAAGCTTCGAATTCCCCTTCTCCATCTTCCTTGAATCCTCTTCTAACTCTGTATCATTTTCCTACGCCCAAACTGTAAACGCGGATGGAGAAGCAGGAGATGGGGAGGGCAAGAGCTCACTATTCTCACACTCATTCTTTCCAAATGAGGGCTCTTCTGAGAGGACTAAATGATATGAAGTTATTCCTTGTCTCTAAAATGTGACTCGACCTATGATCTGTGAAGTGGTTGAGGCAGTCGTGGCTTCGTCCTCCCCCCACGTTCTGTGCTATAATCAGAGGTAGGAGAAGGGCTTTATGTCATCCGATCTTTCCTATCCAACGGCTGTAAAAATCATGATCGATGGCTACTCACAAGGCTACATTTCTGATCCAAATGGGCCATCCACGTGGCATACTAATTTCCCGACCCAAATTAAAGAATCCTGCACTATACTCATCATTCATCAACTAAAGTTTTTCCCATAAATTCCCCAATATTCAAACACATATATCTTTTCATAGGGACATCATTTGAATATGAAACTTCAGACATAGGTTCATAACATCCTAAAGTACCTTCTTCCAACTTTGAGGTCCAAACATCAATGATTTTTTAATTTATTAATTTCTCCAAAGTGGCACACAATCAAGGATATTGAACTAGAAATCAACATCAATTAACTTCCAATCTTGTCAAAACAAATAACAATACATTAGTGTCATCACCACAATGTATCCACACGATTCAAATAATTCATCTCAAACTCAACTCATGAATTAAATTACCTCATTAGGTATCAAAGACCTAAAAGTTCACTCCATCACACATACATACCGATGTGTGCGTTCCCTTTTAGAACAAATGCTAGAGGTGGTTTTCAGTACTTCATTACCTTTACCAATAACTTTAGTAGGTATGGTTTTGTTTACTTGGTGAAACATAAGTTAGAAACTTTTAAAAAGTTCAAGGATTTCATGAATGAAGTATACTTAAGCCAAGATTTTGAGGACCTTCTACGAGATCGTGGTATTGTATCACAATGGACTCCACCTAGAACACCACAACATAATGGTTTATCAAAAAGAAGGAATCATACATTGCTAGATATGATATGATCAATGATAGTTTTTATGAACTTCCAACATTATTCTGGTGTTATGCTCTGGAAACCACTGTGTTTATACTAAACCGTGTATCATCTAAATCAATTCAACAGACACCACATGAGATATGGTATGGGAAAGGTCTTTTATGAAGATTTGGGGATGTGAAGCTTATGTGAGAAAGCAGTTTCCCAAAAAGCATGGACCCAAATTGGATAAATGTTATTTTGGATGATATCCTAACAAAACCAAAGGATAGTACTTTTATAATCAATCTAACAACAAAGTGTTTGTTTCTAGGGATGACATATTCCTAGTAAAGGAATTCATTTCCAAAGGAATTAGTGGGAGGAAAGTAGAACTCGAAGAAGTTCAAGACCAACAAGAAAGAATTGAACCTATAGAGGTACAAGAGGAACATAGAGAGTCACAAACTGTTGTTGAATTTCAAATTCCTCATGTAACATAGGAACCTCGTAGATCTAGTAGGAGACACCTTGAGCCAGAAAGATTTGGCTATCTTGTGACTCAAGAAGGCAGTGAATTGGTCATTGATGATGAGACAATTACCTACCTAAAAGTTGTTGGTATGTATGCCCTAAGAGCCAATCATGGGATGATTGGTGTGATACGTTAAGATTGATTTGATAAACATCAAAGGCAAGCTTCCAATTCTTTCTGGTTCAATCATATGAGATAATGATAGAACAGATTGAATGTCAAGAGAATGACAATACTCAATGACGTATGCTTTCAAGTTCAAGACCTGAACGGTGAGATCATACGGATGCTAAGAGTTTGTACATTCTTATTATATCCCTAGTCGGATGTCATTGTGGAAGGTAGATAGACAACAAAGACACACAAGACTAGATTGTGGTGTTGGTTGATGACAGAATCTCATTAGTCATGACATGGAGATATCAAACCAAACACATAGGTACTTGTTAGAGAACAAGCATACCGTTCAGACCCACTGTGAGTTTGACACATGGAACCATGACATGGTAGTCACAATCAGTTCTCACAGTGATGGTGGTGAGTGTGATTCTTTGACCTAAAATCACTACACTCAACACATGTCGTTGAGTACACTTTGACATCATCAAACACAGTCCTGAAACATGGGTTGTTATAAAGGTGATGATTGAGTGGCTTTGACACATGAGGTTTTTGAGGGGTGAGTGATAGATATGGGATTTGTCCCTCCTGAGAGAGTTTGATATCTATGGCCACTTGATGAGTAGGATTGTGATAGGCGTGCACGCATGTGTGAATCAGTATGTGATATTGATGCCATACATATCTCCTCCAATCTACTCTGAGATCAAAAAAGTGAATGAACATTGAAAGGATGACTGTTCCATGCCTCGAGTTCATTCGGGATATCAGTGACAAAGGAATTATACATTCACTATAACACCATTCACGGATTGTAGGATTGAAAGTTGTTCTCCAACTTTCCTTTTCATTTGGGTAGCCCTGATGTGTGACTAGGCATGCACCACACTTTGCTTATGAAGTCATAAGTGTTATAGACTTTCACTGCCAACGTGAAATGGACCTGCAGGGTCACACATATAGGATTTAACCTGGAAGAGGAGTTTATCCACAAATGATGTTTAGATTGATTACTAAAGGAGTTTGGTAGTTCAATTAAACACTCAATCAATTGATAGCTTAATATCATAGTGTTCAAGGTGTTGGACCGATTCATTAGAGTATTGGATTGATTGAAACTGCAATTGACTGATTTTGCACAGTCTGCACTCCCAACCGATCGGCTCATATGATGAACTGATCGGCTCAGCTTGGTGAACCGATCAGCTCATGTGATGAACCGATCGACTCAGGACAGGCTGAATTGACCGGTTCAAGGGTTGAACCGATCGGCTCAACTGGTCCAAACGAGCAAGTTGGGAAAGTTAGTTCGGCAAGATATTTCTCTTCGTTTCACTTGTCCAATTTGATTGGAACAAGGATTGATATTTGGATCAATTCAAAACAAAAAAGAGTAAAAGTCAATCGGGAACTGATCAGGACCACAAACCGATCAGGTCATGCTTGAACCGATCGTCTCAAGTGTCCCAACCGATCGGTTCATGTAAGGACCCTGACCCACGTTTTGGGCTAACCCTCTTTTGAATATGTCACTTAAGTTGTATTTTGCAGTTAGAAATTGGTCCATAAGTAAATCTAGAGGAGTCATATATTAGTACAAAGCAATATTTTGTAAAATCAAAATATTGTGTTCTCATTTTTCCAAATATATCCAAGTTTATACCCCAAAATTCTAGAAGTGTATAAGATAATATTTGACTTACTGGGCTTTTGTTTTCTTTACTTTTTATCATGGATCAAAATTAACTTATAGTATTCCATAAATCGATTATAGGAATTCATTAATGTTTTCCCACTTATTTTCACATTATATATTTTTATTGGAATATCTCTTCACATACAAAACTTGCTCATTTCTAACATTATTTTAAAGCAAACATTATCTCATGAACATCCTTTTTCTTCAAATTTCTATAATTCTTTGTCTTTTATTTATTATATGTAAGTACACAAAAGTTAAACTGAAATAATGTTCCTCAAACATTGTGTTGCCACATTTGACGAGATAACTATCTTTTTAATTAACTAAAGCACCTCACGTCTTATTTTCTTTTAAGAAGATGTCAACAATTCCATATATCTCTTTTTATAATAATTCACAAAGCCAATGCTATTTAATTTATGCATTGAATCTCTTATTTCTTTGTCTTGTGCACCCATGCCACAAAGTGTAAAGCATTATTATTCTATTAATGTTGCCATTGAGAAAAATGATAATCAATTCCTAGCTTAATTCAATTTTATCAAAATTGAGGACATTACAACAAGTATGATGACACCGATCCTTTCTCAATTGGCTTGCCAACACCAAATATTGAAACTGACGCTGACGTATACATGCGTGGAGATCACACTGACAGAATGTTAAATGATAAAAGATCTCAATATAAGAGGCATGATTTTATTTTTTTAATGTTAGATGCACATTTTTTAAATCTTATATTTCATTGTTTGACTAGTTTTATATGACATTTTTCAGATGGTGTCTGACTATGAGTATAATGACCATGATGACGATTACTGTGAGGATGAAGCATCCTACTGACAATGGTGTAAGTTATGTATTTTTTTGTCAACACTCTGGGTATTATTTTATCAACACTCTATGCATTTTACAATATGTCTATCATGTTGTATCACATTTAATAAGTTAAATCTTTTTATGACCTATATGTATTTTTTTGTCAATTTAGGTTGAGGATGTACGTCCTAAGGATCTTGTTCTGCTTGATGAGCAACATATAAAAAAATAAAAAATAAGGGGCATCACCATGATGAACAAGTTGATAAAACAAAGGGGTAACAAATCAAAGTTTATCGTTGAGTTTGATCATGCAAGAAATCCTATTGGAAAGAATCATAGCTCTTTTGTTTCATATCTAGGGGTTCTTACTCATAGACATTGTAGTATAGCAGTACATTCTTGGCATAAAGTTGATAAAAGAAAGAAAGACTTTATATGGAAAGAACTATGTGTGAGATATTATCATTTGCAATTATGTTCTTAAAACTATTTACAATTCTATTTTAATAATATTCCATTAAGTATATGAAATTTTGCAGAGCATATTTGACCAGGATGAAAATCTGCATTGCAAAAAGGTGATGCAACGTTGTGGGAGGGTTCTGAGGAATTATAGAACAACTCTGACAAGACAACACATATGGGAGGCTGATAAGAGGAATAAGTAAGCCATTGAGCAATGAAGGTATATGGACCTGACGATGTGGGAGGCGTTTGTTTCTAAGAAAAACACTGATGAATTCAAGGTATTAAGCCTTACTCCCCATTTTTAAAACATTCTTATGAAATCGTTATTTTACCTTGACATAGTAGGTTATGTTTTACTTACCAATTACTATTGATGATTGATATTAACCGAGATGCAAGTGATGCTCAAAGAGAAAGATGTGCAAAGAATATCCATAACCACATGATGGGTTGAGGTGGCTATCCAAATCCTGGCCAAAAGCTACTACATGCATCTTCTTCTCAACTGCCTATTCCTGGGACTGTTGAGTCCTCTACTAGTACTATTGAACCTCTACTTCGCCATGATGTATGGATAGCTGGGAGGAAATCCAAATTTGGACAAATAAAGATTCCCGCAACTACTGAGGGAGCTACAAAAATGGTAAAATTCAGCTCTTAGAGCAATTAGTATTGATGATTATTATGTTTTACTTACCAATTACTATTGATGATGATTAGTGGGAGCTCCACGAGCAAAGAAAATAAGAAAAGTTCATCCCTGAGGGCACAAGGGATGAATTGATAGTTGCTCTAGGTAACCCAGAGAACCCTGAATGTGTTAGGGATGCAGGGGCTGGTGTGGGTATTAGAACATTCTTTGGGCCATCACAATGCAAATATGTCCAGAAAGGGGGATTCTCTAAAGAGGACGTAAAATAGTTAATTGCAAAGGGAATTCAGGAAGCAATGAGCCAGTGGGTGCCTTCTCAGTCAGCAACTCATACAGTACCACTTGTGTTGCCCCACTCTTCATAGGAGGTGAACCCCCCTACGATAGAGCTACCATCTTTGTAAACTAGTTATAGCACGCATGTTGTAAGTATTCTTATGACATAGTAGTCTTTTCAATATTATATGTTTAGGTATATATAACACTCTATGCAAATTTTTAGGATTTGAGGACATGCCATCTAAATTTACAAGAAAATATCATTGTTGTGGGTGAGGCTTTCCCACCCCTTATAGGTGTTATGATTCATGGTGTTCCATTACCCACCAATGTGGCTCACGTGTACCCGAGGCTTGTCAAAGAAGCTTGGAAGAGGTATCCACTACCATATGCCCACCCCGATGCTGAGACTATAGGTGAAGCAAAAGGTGGCATGGTCGCATGGCCCAAAGTGGGAGTTATCTATAATGATCATGATGTATCATAAATTTACGTTACGTTTGTATCTGTATATACATGACAATTGATATGAAATTATATATATGCAGGACATAGGGCCTACAAAACCCCTTACAACTCGTCCTCATGCACCTCCACCTCCTCTTGAAATACCTGGTTGGCTTGAAAAGGATCTATTCGACTCGATAGGTTCTCAATGCAGGTGTATGACACTATTTATAAGCAAACATGAAGAAGATGCACATATGGTGGTTTCTATTAAGGAGGACGTTGTAGGTCAACATTATAATAGTAATGTATTTCTACAAGATGTGTTGGAGTTGTTTTGTTATGCTTTGTTGAATACGTATGTGATAGAACTTTGGATACGGTGAGATCTTATATAAATACCTCATTTTATATATAATGATCTATTTTTGTATATATTAATGCATACATGATATTTGTTTTGCAGCCACTTACATAGGGTTTGTACATAGTTTTCAATGATCGATGTAAGATTTCTAGTTCCATCCTTGATTAGAAATGTGATTAAAGACCCGACATTTGTAACCCTATATTGCTCTACATCATTGAAATATTTTGGTTACAAGAAAAAAAAATGTGATATTAGCTTCATACATTGTTTTGTAAGTTTACTTATTTTTCTTATAATTTTGACTTAAGAAATTACATTCAATTGTGGATTTTGAGTTATAATTTTTTTGCCTTCTTATCACTTAGGAATAAGCATTGGATCTTATTGGTTGTTGTCCCCGTGATGCTAATTGTTTATTATCTAGATTCTAAGGATGACAAAGTAGACGATGGGGAACACGCTTTGAAAAAGGAATTAGTCACATGAGTAAATTTTATATTTATATACATTAACATATATATTACATGACTATTTCCTAATGTCAGTTCAATGTGTTACAATAATGTATAGGGCTATAAATTGTTTGAGAAAAGCTGGAGGAAAGGTGGGCACGAAAAACAAAATGATGGTTTGGGAGAATGCTGAGGTAGTTTTCTGACTCCAAAGCATATTTATGCCAACTATGCTTTCTTTTATTTATTATGTTTTGTATGTTAAAATTTATAGTGTTTTGTACAAGACAACAGTTGGGCATGTGCATACTACGTGATGCGGTATATGGACATGATTGTCAAATATGCGGCAGTAGACATCAATGACATACATAATGCAATCCATATATGTGTGTGTATGTATATATATATATATATATATATATATATATATATATATACATATATATATAGTCTTGATCATCATAAGTGTAAAGGGGCATTAGATAATATGAACATATGAGACTTATTAATTATATACGTCATTCTCTGTGTAGGTGTTTAAAATGAAATACTTTGCTACAAAAGAAAAGCTAGTAGACGTACACATGCCCTATACGAGAGAACAACTGGATGAGACATGAGAATAATGGATAGAAGCCTTCATAAGGGATGTCAGATTTGACTTTTATTGGGATAAAGAAGATGAAGAAGAGATTTGAATTTCTATTATACATGTGGTGCTTATGAACTATATACATGTGAATGATGATCTATATATTGGCAACTCTAAATTTGATGTACACATTGGCAACTCTAAATTTGATGCATGCATATCTGAATGATGATCTATATATGTAAAGACCCCGCCTCCTGGTAACCCCGAATTAAGGGAGAACAAGAGGTCAGAGCCATTATCCCAATTAACTGGATCAAAGGTTTGACAAATAATCAATAACAATTATCAAATTTTACCAACTAAGCTGAAAACTGGTATAAAATAAAACTTTGCATACCTTTTTCAAAAACTTGGTTATCTACTTCTATCCACATATGGAGTCTATTCTAAATAATCCTCCTTTGTACTTTAATTGTTATTTAATTCCACATATGCCACTTTACTGTTTGTCCTTTTCAATCTTGTACCTAAAACGCCGACAAACAAAACATTGGTCAGCATATCGAAATATGCCGGTATGTGGGGACAACTAAAATTTCACAAATATGGCTAACAATCTACATATCACAATCAAGTTAATTAACATGCCAAATTATGCTTTTAGTGTGACTTTCTCCACCGCTTTTGCCCTAACCCTGGCATACCCCCTTTCGGGTTTTTACTTTTTCCATTGACTTAAGGCCACCTTCTCAATCCCGAGATTGGTGCCTGGGGTCACCCTTCATGGTGCCCATTAGTCATGCAATATCATAGGCCACCTTCTCAATCCCGAGCTTGGTGCCTGGGGTCACCTCTCATGGTGCCCATTGGTCTTCCCTCCTGGGCTTGACCTTTTTGCATCATCCATTAGGGTGGCATGTAGGTGTGAGAATACACACTTATTTTACAATTGTGATAATCATAGTGATTTTATAATTTGCAAGTATGAACATTCAACTGATAAGTTGCATTCAATGTGATGAATCATTCGAGAAACTCTTCGGGAAACTAATGTGATTAACCATAATTAACCACATACCTGATTTGGAAGTCTCAAGGATTGTAAGAAGAATATCCATTTAATCAAACAACCAACCAAGCCAGGCAACCAATCCCCCAATCAAACAGGCACAACAAGAAACCTAGAAAACATGTGCAATCTAATTACTCATATGTTCATCATGCACTTACTTTATTGAATTGGAATTTCTTCCTAGGGTGTGCCTAAGTTGAATTAGGGTTTTCCTTAACATTCTTTATAGTCATCTCTTAACCTATACCTTTTATGTCAAACCCTAAAACATTGTTTCCATGTTCCAAAACCCTAATTACTTAGTCATTCATATCTAAGCCTCTTTATTACCAAACTGGCTTACGATTAGTTCTAACTTCATCTTATACATAAGATTTCAAAACATAACTTATTAAAGTCATAAACACCTAGATTAGGGTTTCTAGGTTTTCAAGTATATCTTCACTCATATGAGACTTTAAAACATCCTTTTTACATATTAAAACTTCATCTCTTTAAGTTATCTATTCCAAGGATTCTTAATTAAACTTCAGATCAATATGTCTCTGTTTATGATATTCATGTTCTCGAAATAAAAGTCATTAAAGTCATATCACTCAACATTAGGGCTTTTAGGCCCATTATTGCACTTTCTTAGTCATAGCACCCTAATTAAGCAAATTGTGGGTTTTTAAACTCAAATCGGATTTATATTATCCATTTTATGCCAAAAGGATAAATGTTGATTCATAATACCAACTTAAGTAATTGACCTCATCCCTAATCAACATCTAGGGTTTTGATTACACTTAAAGTATTAAAGTTACTATCTTTGTGTACTTTTTGAACTATAAGTAAAACTAGTCTATAATAGTATTTTTATTGGATTGCTTGTATTTTTCTGATCAATTTCGATATATAGTACTCTTTAATCCGAGTTACCATAATTTCCTAGGAAATAAACAAGATAAGAATTGACTAACCAATAGGCTGCTGCCACATCATCCTCTGCTTTTCATTTATTTGGGCCGACCAGGATAGTGGAAAGACACTAAGGCCCCCGCATCTTAGCACACCGGTTAGGGGAAAATAGTACATTTGTCCTCATCTTCTACCTCCCGCCCACAGCAACCCACGCGAGCAACAACTTGGCCGGTCAACCGCCGAGTTGACTTTCTTCTCTAGCGCCCACGACTTCCACTCGATTCCTCCATTGCCTCCGTCGGATCCACCCAAACCTGTAGGATCTACCAATTCCTCTGAAGTTGGTTTGTATAAGAGGGGCGTCCTGGTAGCTCTCCGGCCGAACAGAGGAAGAGGAAGAGGAAGGGAGAAGGACAGAGACCGCGAGGTGAAATTGGAATCTAGTTTTGATGCTACCTTTCCGCCGGAACATCTAGAACAGATGCACAATCCCTCAGAGGGTCCCCAAGCCCCCTATATATACTCCTTCACTTGTCTGATTTTCTCATGGTGAAAATATTGGGCGAGATTGCTATGTGCCCCAAAATCCTAGCAATCTTGGGATCTCTTCGTCTGGAATCCTCTCCTGATCCCAACAGAACACTTTCCAAGAACTTCCGTGCAAAGACCATCGAGGATATCGATCCTAGAAATTTGCTTCTCTAATCCTTTTCTAACAGAAGAGTGAGAGTAGAAGCCTCTATTGGATCCTAATCCAACGGCTATAAGCAATGCGCCAAGAATTCCTGATCAATTAGATATTTGTGGTATTTAAAAGATATCCTATTCACTTTAGGAAACTTACAAAATTCATAACTCCCACACCGTTTATCTAATTGATCCCAAATTTTGAGGGAAACTTAGTAATGACTTTATATACCTCTCTGACAAATTTGGGCTCATTATATAAAAGAAAACGTGCCTTTGCTTTAGGTGCAAGATATTACTCAAATATGTATATTTCTCACCTATTTTCTCTATCTTGTTTTCTTATTTCCCATTATTTCTATTCCTTGTAATCCAAGAAAGCAAGTGGGGTTCGAATTATCACTCATCATGACCAAACCCTCACTTCTCTCTTTATTTCTTGCATTATCTCCCTTATTTCAAATATTCTTGATTAATTGTTTATCTCTGGTTTTTCTTTTTCTTTTTATTTTAATTCCTTTCTCCATTAGACATTATGTGGTCACGAAATCTTATCCAAGATGGATCCATTATCCAAATATCCACATATTTCTTGTAATATTATTATTATCTCATATTTCCTTTAATAAGGCAATACTTAATTGATCTTTCCTTTTTCTTTTCCTTGTTATTGGGCCCCAATAGCCAATAAAGCCCATTAAGCAACCATCAAGGCTATTGTAAACGAAATCCTTTTATTCAAAACAAATTATAGTATTATTTGTTCAAATATCTTTAATAGGAGAAATTGCATTTCTCACCAAAAGAATCCAAAAATTGGGGTTGTAACAATATACATGTGTGTGAATGTGAAGATGAATGAATGAATGTTTCTACATGTCATGAGAATGAAATTGGTATAAATGTAAATGAAATAACATGTGTGTGAATGATTGTGAAGATGAATGAATTATGATTGCACATGTGATGATTAAAATTATGTGCATATTATGTTTGGTATTGTAGGTTTGGTGGCTTGTTGCTATGCTGAACTCATTGGAAGTTGTTAACATGTAGTTCATAACTGAGCTGTAGGTTTTGCATCCTGTTGACTAGCCAAGCAGCATGTTGCAAGCCTGTCATTTAAAAAAGTAAAAGTTAGTCATCAGTTGTATCAAAAAAATGACACTATAGGTATGAGTCATCAGTTTTAGTCAAATAACCAACATTAAAGGACAAACCAAAAATGTCGTGGTGGATAACACGGCCTCGCTGGGTAGCATTTCATATGTGTCAATTTATTAGATATAACCATCCCTTTAAATAAAAAATTTCAAATGTTTGGGCTGCAACCAACACTGTCCATCGTGATAGGTGTCGGTTCCTACCAAACTGACAATTTAGGATCCTTTACCAGTTATAAATGTGACCTGGTATATCATTATAGGTGTTGGTTTTGTTTATCCACACAACCAATGACTGGATCTCTGGAATCAGTTTTATCTTCCCCAAAGAACCAACATCGTGGGCATGTGGCTATAGTGTCGCCCAATTAGGTGTCAGTTTTAATCCGATGTGAAAGGGTTATTTTATCTGACACCAAAGATAGTTTTTGTACTAATGGGGTAGAAAATATGAAAACATAGGTCTTATCCAAGGCACAAACGACACAAGCAACCACCATATGCAAGCACCAAACAACAAACCAGAGAGAACAAATATACTAGATTCATAATCAAAATATGGAAGCACATACCCATAACTCATGAGATATAACCAAGCATAGAGTTAAGGTACATATAATCATATTACAACAAAAGATGTGGCCTCTCTAGATGAAAACTAGAAAATAGCAAAGAAAAGCAAAAAGATATAAAAATAGTACCTCAAATACAATGTCCAAATGTTTGGTACATGAAAGTCTATAAAAAGATATATATATGACCACTCTGTGACCTAGGAACTGAACATCAAGGGTATCTATGTCAAGGGCCTTGCCATCATCGGGCTGGTAGTCTTCATTTCCATCAAAAGGTTCATTAGGGATAGCAGATGTGTCATCACCACCATCTTCATCATCATCGAAGCCATCACCACCATCCTTGTCACCATCTCCATCCTCGTCACTATCAATATCATCATCATCCTCAGCATCCTCATCAGCCATCTGGGTGTCCTTCTGTCACACCCTAATCTTTGGAACCTAGAATGTACATGATTAAGTTATTAACATGATCAAATTATTATATATTTATGTTTACTATAAGGTTCCATCCATTTTGCATGATCTTTAGATGTAAGGGGAAATAGAGTGTAGAGAGGGTCTTTTATGCAATTTGGATAGTTTGTAATGTCCTTGTGAAGTTTGGTGATTACATGTGTAACTCGATAATATGAGGTGACAACAATGGAGGAAATATGATGAGTCTACTTAATGGTTTGAGCCTAGGTCTAGTTATGATCTTAATATTTAGAAAGCAATGTAATTTTAAGAAAAAATATCATTAGGAAGTTTCAATTGAGAAATTATATTGATTCAAGCTTTATTTTAAGCCTAGAAATTATGTTGCAAGACTATGGAATGGGCCATGTGTCCTAGAGTCAAATTCTAGCTCAATTGGGCCAATTAGGTTTTACAAATAGGTCCTTGGAGTACAAATTTGGAAATCTAGTATTATCACACATGATAAATACTTTTAATATTTTTAGTAGATGAAGAACTAAAATATAATATCATAGAAGAAATTTTAGATAATTGTGGATTATCTAGTGATCTAGGTAATTAATTTAGTAATTATCCAAGTCTTACTTAGAAGGTAAGTTTAAAGTGTTTATCTAATTTATTTTAGCCAAATCTCTTCTCCAATGAAAGATAATAAAAAGATAGTGTTAATTATAAAATTTGGTATCAATCAGAGCTATGAGCTAGGATATATAATTATTTCTTTGGTTTGAACTTTTATCAAAAAGAAGAAGAAAAACAAATTAAAAAAGGGGGCGACTCCCGTCCGTATCGGACCAAAGATCTGTGCCCAAGGAAATAGGGGCCAAACAGAGCCCCAACAAAAGGGGGACCTCACCCTTGATCTCGATTATGGGGGGGGCTGTAAAAGCCGCAGATTCCATTTTATGAGGGGCTAGCAAGCCTGATTCTAGGGTTTCGTATGAAACCGCGAGCGAGAGAAAGAGAAAGCGTGAACAAGAGCCATGGAGGTAGAAGTAGGGCAGAGGCTAAAAAGTTACGATCTTGGTCTAATGGTGCTTGTCGACAGTGTTTCCCAAGGTAGGGAGGTCAGACAGAGGTAACTAATGCTGGGGCGCAAGCTATGACAACCTGAGTGTCGAGATCGAGGTTGCCACAGGCAAACCCTACGACTGCGGAAACCTACACAGGTAGAACAGGGGACCTCCCCTCGTTCAAGTTCACAAGAAAACAAGGAGTCGGGCCCTGTTGGATCTGTGACCCAGAAAGCAAGGAGAAGGGGCCCCATGCCACATTCCCTTAGATCTTAAATCAATAGCTGGTGTTTATCCAAATTGAGGTATATTCAAAAATTCACATCTTGAGATTGAAAACTCAGATTTTATCAAACAAGGTACCTATGGAAATATCTTCAAGCGTACTATCTCCTAGAAATATTTCCAGAATATAATTTGTATGTCTACTATATATTATATGTTGGGTAGCCAAAATTATATGATTTTGATGTTTTATCAATTAAAATAGCAAAAAAATTTAGAAATTTATGAAAATTTTACTAAATGTGTATTTTGATATGCTTAACACGATTTCAAGGCCTGATCTTTATTATATGAAGTTTTTTTGAGGTTTTTGATATAAACCCTAATAAGGGTATTTTGGGTATTTCACTCATGACCTGATCATAAAATGACCAAGTATTTTTATTCAGGACCTTACTACACTGTATGAGTACTTTTTCTAGAGATTTGATGGAGTTTCCTAGTTATTATGTTAGTATGTACTTTTGGACCTAAGTGACTATCTTGAGACAATAAGTGACATATATGCCTAATTAAGTCTAATATTATTTATCTATTGGTATTCTGCTTTGATTTCATAATAGAGTCAAGTAAGATTAGTATATGTGACCATTTGAGATTTTTCTTATTATATGATCTATATGTTCATATTAGTGCACAAGACAATTTATGTCTTATTTGAGTATAAAAATTGTAGTAATTATATAATGAGCATTTTGATTTAATTTTAATGCCAGTATTTTATGATGATTTTAGATTAAAGTTATGTCTAGTCTAAATAAGAGTCCTAACTTTTAGGTTACAAGGTTAGGGTAATGTGGCTTTGAGATTTAAAGATGAATAAGGGATATACACAGTGTTTTAAAAAGCGGTATGTGTTATGCGTGCGGAGAGGTCACCTTGTAGAGTATATGTGGTATGCGGGAGCATATGCAGAAGAAGTATATGTGATTTTGTATTTTTTTAATAATTTAATTATTAAAATTAATCACACAATTGCATATTTAATTTGTACAATTACATATTTGGACCCTAACATTTGAAATAGATTAAATTTCAAGTTTAGATTAAAAGTGAAGCACCATTTAGAATGCATTCTAGAGTTATTTATACAAAAACTTTAATGAATCATGGACAAACTGGTTTAACACATGTACATAACAATGAATACTAATCAGTTCATACAAAAAGATGCCTACATGTCCAAAATGTCCAAAACAACAACATGAAATGAGCATGCAACTCATGTACAAAACATCAACAAAACAGTACATTAAGAGAATGTTATTAATAAAATTATAATCTAGATGGGATGAGATAACAAATGTCTATCTAAAAAGAATTGACTAATTGGCCTTATAAGCGGCTAAGTATATGCGGGCCGCTTATGCGACTTGTGCGGCCTTTTTTTGAAACACCGGATATACACATGGACTTATTGAAATTTGATGATGTCTAGGTAAATACATTATGAACCAAGGAATCCAGACTACGTTAAGAATATCCTAAAACAAGGTAAATGGGCCATGCCATTGAATTATTATTATGATTCAACCTACCCATATTCTAAGTAACTTAGAGATTTAGTTACTTTAATACATTTAGTTATTAATGTTCATCTGATATCCAATAATGCTTTTATTAGTTAGACATTGTTCAGATGAAGTCATTTTATGAGAACATCAGATTATAGATTTTAGCTACTTTTAGATGTTTAGCATTTATTATTCAGTTCAATTTATTTATCAAGCCTTTAGACACATAAGTCATATATTCAATATCAGAATTTATGTAAGTGATCTGTTAAATGCGAGTTTCAGATGAAGACTCATTTAGACAATAAGAACCTAGGTTTTGGATTTAATATTTAGAATACTCATTATGAGTAGTCAGAGATTAGACCCACATACCTAAGAAGAGTCTAAGATCCAATCTCAATAATTTAGTAATCAAGATACATATTTAGATTTATCTTCAGAAGATTAAGAATTCAGTTTAGCTAAATAAGATTTCAGTTCTTATTAGGATAATTTCAAGGCAGTAGATAAGTAAGACAAATCTACTGAGATATTCAGATTATATTCAGATTCGTATTTACATTTAGAATTTAGTTATCAATATTCAATTTTAGTATAATATAAGTTTAGATTCAAAATTCAGTAAAGTTCCGTTATCAGCATTCACTTTCAGTTCAGATTAAGAATTTAGTAATTTAGACTTAAGATAAATAAGTCAGAACCTTCACATAAGACATTATATGATAAGTCCTCATTCAGTTAGTCCTGGGACAATTCAGAGGCATATGTTGCCAATTCAAATGAGTGTTTACTCCAACTCAGAGGTACTTTGGTACCAAGAAGGGCGTAGTTATGCCAATTCAGAGACACCTCAGTGTCATTCAGAGGCATGTAGTGCCAATTCAAGGTACTTCGGTATCAATTCAGGGCGTAGATATGCCAATTCAGGAGGATTTATCGTATAATGATGGCCATAAGAAGATAAAAGATGTAAATGAAAGACACATTGATTTAATATAAGTTTATAACTTTTAGATATCAGTTCAATTTTTAGTTATATAATATTTATAATTATCATATTAGAAGTTCAATGCCACTTACTCTAACCTAGGTTTCCCTTTGTGCATGGCTAGGGGCGAGATGTTCGCAGGTACAAAACTTCAAGAGGTAGTCATGACAAGATGATGCAGTGAAAATTTCAAGAGGTTTGCTTGGTGGGGTGCCATCTACATGGCCCCAGATATGACATGAGATTTTCATAAGGTAGTATCATATTATTAAGTTTCTTTAGTAATAGAGTTTCTTTTCTAAGAATTTATGAGAATGCATTTTACACAGTCTGTTTTGGTTTTTATATGTCATTATTGTAATGCATATCATGATAGTAACACTCCTCAAAAAGAAAAAATAAATTAATAGCTACCTCTCACGTGATATGAAAATCGGGGTGTTACACCTTCTCAAGAATGAAAGAGTGACGACCGGGCCTTCTCCGGTTTTGCTCTTCCCAGGAGATGCCACACTCACACAATGCCTTATCTTGCTTAATATTGGGCATAAAATCCCAATTGAAGTCAACAAGAATGGCAGTAGAAGGGCCAACAGGAAGTGCAATTGGTTGAGAGGCAATAGGGATAGGTCCACCAATGGAGGTAGGGGGTACAACGGAAGCAGCAGGCTGGTAAGCTGAGTGGAGGTGACTATATGCATAAGAGGCATAATCAATAGGTGGGTAGGGCTGGTATTTTCGACTTTGTAGCCAAGGTCTTTGAAAAGGGATTGACAAGTGTGATCTTGAAAGACACCAAAAATCAAATTTGAGTGGGGGTGGGAGTCTCTAGTATTCTTCTCTATGTCAAATCAAGTCATGTGGTGGAGGATGTATCTTACCCATTTGACACAGATATTTTGTAGAAGACAATACATGATCACAGCTGATTTTTCTGCAATATCCATTTGATTCTTTTTCAAATAGATGTTATAGTTAACTGGGAGAGAAACCAAGCATGTCTTAATATCTAGAGAAGAAGACAGAAGAATGGATTTCTTCCTACATGGGACCTTGAGCTTTTTAAGAGTTTTGTGGATATCATAAAGAGATAAACCAGGATCAAAGCTCTTGTACAAGGCTCCTGGGTCAAGGAAGTTTCTATAGGTAGGATAGAGAGTCATCCAACTAGGCGAGGAGAAAGATAGATAATTGTTCAAGGATTGCTTAGAGATAGTAAACTTGAATCCCCATACCATGGATTTCAAATCAACTTGGGTGTTAGGAGGAGGCACCAAGGTAGTGTAGTTCCATGTTAGAATTGTGTAGAACTCATGCACCACCGTTTTGGTAGAGAAGGAGTTGTTATAGGTCCAACATTCATAGTAAAGAGTATCAACATGTTGGTTAGAAAAGAGTGTCTTAACCTCTTTTGGTAGCTCATTGCTAGGAATCAACAGGGGTCAGAAAGGATAAGGGTTCCTAGGCAAAAGCTCCCTATATTGATATACATCTTGATTGGAGAAAAAGGAAGTACCATCGTAAGAGATATGTCTAATGGTTGTAGAAGATGAAGGTACCCCTGAAGGACATGTTCTTTTTCACCTATCGAACTAAATGGGGAGGAAAGATGCTAAAGATGGCACCAAACAAGGAAGGAAAACTCAAGAGCAGGCCTCCCAAGCTAGGTTAAGAGGTGGGGAAGGTCAAAGCAGGCTAGATAGGGCTAGGAAAGGAAATTTGGTGACCTAGGGTTCAAGGACGAATGAAAGGGGTGATGAAGTGGTTGAGTTTTCTCTAATTGAGAGGGATAAAATCGGTCGATGGTCTCTCTCTCTCTCTCTCTCTCTCTCTCTCTCTATATATATATATATATATATATATATATATATATATATATATATATATATTTTCTACGTAACAATATTGTCGGCCGAGTTTGAGATTTGAGAAACTCAACCAACACTATTTGTGTGTTCAGTCCTTGGGTCTATTGTCGGTCGAGTTTCCCTACAACAAACTCGGCTGACAAGAAAGTCTGTCCAAAAGATATGAAACTTAATTCTAGGCCACTTGAGTGATCTATAAATTTATTTTTCTAGTCTATCACACATTTTGAACATATTAATACACTTTCCACTCATCATTGGCTACTATTTTGTGATAAAATATGTGTTTGCAAAAAATAACCAAAACAAATTAAAACTAGGCATATGTAGCACTAACAAGCATAAGGTGGGCAATTTATGAGTAAGAACATAGAGGTATGAGACCATCTAGCTAGAAGGCATGACATTATCATCAAGAGAAGTAATTAGCAATATTTTCCTAATGAAAGTAAATTGCTCTCTGCCTAGAGATTTAGTGAAAATGTTTGCAAGTTGTTTTTTTGTGTCCACATGTGTGATGTAGATATCTTTCTTGGCAATGTGGTCACGAAGGAAGTAATGGAAGACCTCTATATGTTTATCTCTACTATGCTATATAGGATTGGAAGAAAGATTGATTGCACTAGTATTATTTGAAAAGATAGGAGAAGCATCATAATGAACATTAAAGTTTTGGAGAATATTCTCAATCCATAGGACTTGGGCACAAAAACTCCCAGTTGTAATGTACTCATCCTCAGTAGTTGAAAGAGCCATTGTTCCTTATTTCTTAGAAAACCAAGAAACTAATCATGGTTCTAGGAGGAAGCAAGTTTCACTTGTGCACTTTCTATCAATTAAGCACCCGACATGATCTGCATCACTATAAGTAGTAAGAGTAAAGTCCCTTGACTTGGGACACCATAGTCCAAAATTTTGGGGTTTGGCTAGATACCTCAAAATACTCTTAACTAATAAAAGATGAGATTTTATAGGGCTTGATTGAAATATAGCACACAAGCCAACACCAAACATAATATCAGGTCTAGAGGCAGTTAAATAAAGTAACCTACCAATCATACCTCTATAGAGCTTCTCATCGACTTTCTCAGCTTCCTCGTCTCTGTCAAGTTTGGCGGTGTTTGACATGGGTGTGTCCATCGGCTTGGTGTTCTCCATCCTAAAGTGTTTTAAGAGTTTACTTGTATACTTGCCTTGGTTGATGAAATTTTCTTCCTTTGTGTGTTTTATTTGCAATCCAAGGAAGAAAGTAAGCTCCCCCATCATACTCATCTCAAATTCACTCTACATAAGAGAATCAAACTCCTTACAAACATAAGATCAGTTCCGCCAAATATGATATCATCAACATACATTTCAATGATCAAAAAGTTTCTAGAAGTGTGCTTAAGAAAGAGGGTAGAATAAACTTTGCCCATGACATAGCCATTTTCTAGGAAAAAGTTTTTCAATTTCTCATACCGAGCTCTAGGGGCTTGTTTGAGTCAATAGAGAGCTTTTTGTAACAAATAAAGATGGTTAGAAAGTTTGTCATATTCAGAGTAGGGAGGTTGAGCCACATAGACTTCCTCCTCTATTCTACCATTTAGAAACACACTTTTAACATCCATTTGGTATAGCACAAAATTTTTATAGCTAGCAAAGGCAAGTAATATTATAATAGATTCAAGTCTAGGAACAGGAGAGTAAGTTTCATCAAAGTCAATGCCTTCCTATTGATTGTAGCCTTGAGAAACTAACCTTGCTTTGTTCCTTACCACTTTTCCGCTTTCATCTAGCTTGTTGTGGTAGACCCACTTGGTGTCAATGATCTTCCTATCATTTGGTCTTGGTACTAAGGTCCACACTTTGTTCTTTTCAAACTGCTCTAGCTCCTCTTGCATATCTAGGATCCATTCATCATCTTTAAGAGCTTCTTTAACATTCTTTGGCTCAAGTTGGGAGATGAAGATGTTGTCAGATTGTTCTTTCTTAAAATTAGCCTGTGTCTTCAGCCTTTCAAAAGGATTACCAATTATGAGCTCTTCAGGAATATCTTTTGCAAATTGGGGAGTTGGATCCTTCTTTTCTTCTTCTTTCTCTTCTTCATCTACTACCACCTCTTTTCCTTTATTAACGATGTTGTGCTATTTTAATCTAGGAATCACCTCATCTACAATATCATCAATTGTAATATTCTTGGAAATAGAAGGGATAGTTTCAATAAACATTGATAGATTCTTCTACTTTAGACAACTCAATGTTAAACACTCTATATGATCTACTAGTAGTGCTATAGCCAAGAAACAAAGACTTATAAGATTTCACATCAAACCTGTCGAGAGAATCCTTGGTGTTTGAAACAAAACAAGGAAAACTAAAAAACATGAAAGAAATTGATAAAGGGCTTTCTACCATGCCATAACTCATAGGGGCTCTTCTTTAAGGATGGATGATGAAAACCCAATTTTTCACAAAACATGAGGTACTAACGGCTTCATCCCAAAACTTCTTTGGAGTATCATACTCTAGAAGCACGGTCTGAAACATTTCCTATAAAGGACAATTCTTTCTCTCTACAACCCCATTTGTTGAGTTATTAGAAGGGAAGAAAAGTTGTGCGAATAACCAAAATCCTCATAAAACCTTTGTTACATATCATTTTCGAATTCTCCTCCATGGCGACTATGGATTGGGATGATTCGGCAAGAAGCTTCATTTTCAACCTGATTGCAAAAAGTAGAGAAAACATCAAGAGTATGGCTTTTTGAAACTAAGAACAAAGTCCAAGTAAAGCGAGAAAAATCATCAACAAGCAAGAGGCAGTACTTGCTACCACGAAATGATTGAGTTTTCATTGGTCCAAATAGATCAATGTGAAGAAGTGTAAGAGCTCTTTTGGTACTAAGGACTCCTTAAAGGAGAATTCAGTTTGCTTTCCTTGTGTACAAGGTTGGCATTCCTCATCCTTCTCAAAGTCCAATTTGGGAAGTCCTTTGACCAATTCCTTTTTTCTCAACTTCTTCAATTAATGCTTATTTACATGACCAAGCCTACGGCACCACAAATATATATCACTTTAATCAACAATAAGGCATTTACCAAGAACAAACTTAAGAGAATCAAGAACAATAACATAAAAATTTCCATTTCTAGTTCCCTTATAGATGGCATTGTAGGAGAGGGAATCTAGAAGCAAGCATTCAAGAGAAGTAAATAACACAGGATATCTATTGTCACATAATTGACCAACATTAATAATATTGTGAAGTAGGACATACACAAGAAGAACATTCCTGATGCATAGTGAATCACCTACATCACCCTCACCTATAACTTTACCTTTGATGTTATCACCAAAACCCATCGATCCTCTTTTCTTCTTTGTGAAATTGTTGAAGTGGCTCATCTCTCCTGTCATGAGCTTGGAGCAACCATTATCAACTATCCATTTTCCTTTTACCTACAAGAAAGGAATATGTTGATGCACAATTCAAACCTTAGGATCCAGATTTAGCTTAGGGGCCCATTTCATCTTTGGGATGGTCCCATTCTCTTTGTAAGGACAATAAGTAGAATAATGATCATCACTCTTGCAATGTGCACAAACCATAGAGTTCTTAGAGACGGATGACTCTCCATGGAAAATAGGAGTTTCCTTGATCTTTTTCATACCCTTGCCCTTTTGGGAGCTCCCTCATATCCCAAACCACTTTTACCATTTTTTTTGTAGTGTGATCTAGGAGCTCATTGAGGGACTTCTTCCCTTTGAGGAACTTTTGCAAGGAGACTCTAAGCTTGTAGTTATCATCACTAAGAGTAGTAACAGTAGAAGAAACACTAGCTATGTCATCTTTATCATGAAGCAAGTAGGACTCTAAACAAAGGTCTTTAGTCAAGTAAGAATCTCTCTCAAGAGTTATACTAGATATTTCATTATTAGGCAATAAAGGTCTAGAAGAAACATCATTTACTTTACTTAGAAATTTAGCATTTTCATATCTAAGAAAAGTAAGTTCATCAAGATAGATTCTTATTTTTGTACTTAATGTCATCACAAGCATATCTAATATCATTAGGCTTGGCAACAAGCTTATCATTTTCAGTTCTAATCAAAGCAAGCTCATTAATGTAAGTTTGGTTTTCATCTTTAAGACTATTGATGTTCTTAAAATAAATACCATTCTCTACCTCGACTCCATTTTATTGCAGCTCAAGTTCAAGAAATCCACCTTGTAGTGACTCTATACTATAAAGATGGACTTTCTCATTTTGCTCAAGGAGATCAATTTTAGTGTACAAATCAGTAATAATTTTCCCTAACCTTTTCTTCTTAGATTTGCATTTGGAATAAGAAGAACAGGAAACATTAAGCATTTCAATGAGGGTTTCTTTGGATAAATCATTCAAGATTACCTCACTTCCCTCACTTACCTCACATATGTCTTCACTAGTTGAGGCTATGAGGCCAAGGTGGCATTCTCCATCATTGGAGCTTGAATCACTAGAAGAAGACTGTGACGCCCTTCACCACACAAAGAAAGATTGCTCAAAACAAAGTGGGGAATTATCACTAATAACAATATCACCAAAAAATAGGGTAACTTAAAACCATTAGCAATGAAATATCTCAAGTGGAAGTATATCATAAAAAAGCCTTCAACTCATGCCATATGTATTCCATATATGCCAAAAGATGTTACATATCATGATTAAAGGCTATCAAGCCACAACTTTTACATATTACAACTTGTTTATATGTACATGCCATTTCTATACACTCATGGAAAAAAATCCAAAATCTATGTGTCGATATACAAAACAATAAAATCTCCCCAAAGACCCGAGAGTAAAGGGATGACACACATGACTCTACTATAAAACTTTGGCAGCATATCCAACCTCTAATAGTTACTTCTCTCCTTACTACTCAGCACCTATACCACGACCTCTACCTCCTCATCCACGACCACCTAAAAAGTTTTGGAACCCACGGGGTGAGACCAAACATCCCAACGAAAGATATAACTCTTCACCAACATCTATTATAAGCATAGTAAGATAATAGAGCATTTAAGTAAAGCAACAAATATTGGTTAAGCAGTTTAAGCACTTGCAAATGAGTAGTAGAACATCTTATGCTTTTAGAAGAAATCTGAAGAACATGTATAACTATTATAAACTAAATAGTCCAAGAAATAAGGAATGGGGTCATTTAATGTGATTTGTATTTGACCCTAAGCAAATATACTACATGACTGCATTATTAATTTTATTATTATGCCTTGAAGATTTGAGGCGTACCACTCAAATCCAATTGACCACTATGAAGTCAAAATCAGTACAATACAAGATCTATGGAAGATCCGGACTCCATGATCATCACCAGCACTACTCAATCAGTTCAAGTCTAGAATGCAGTGACATAACAGTCAAACTACTAAACAATAACTTATAGTCAAAGCTATAGTCCTGTAGACAGTGACTTATAGTCAATGATATTATCCTGTAAAACAACTAGTCTGCCTTGGTGCATGGAACAACACTAGAGAACAGGATCACGCATGGTCATTCCATAATAAGGTATCATACCACTATATCAAAAATTTAAGGATACGGGGAGATATCTCCATTGGTACCCCACATATTCAATAATATGTGCTCTGAGTTTCCAGTAAGAGTTACTTGTTTCACCATCCAGCAAGATACTGACATTGAAGATGGTTCTATGGTACATGGCAACTAGAGGATTAGGGTTTCACTTGATTATATATTCCAATTGGGTATCTTTTAATGCATCAGTCAAGTTACATTGTATAAACAAAAAAAAAACTCTACAAAGTTAAATGTAAGATACAACATCAGAAGATATAAACCTACTAAGTGAGAACTTGTCTCATCATCACATGACACTTGTATCATAGACATTACAAGGTCATCAAAAATATCACATCACTATGGGATATCAGTCCCTCAATCACATAACTAAAGGATTCCACCTCAATTTATGCACAAAGCACTTGCTAGGTCATTAGACCAATTCATATAACTCTTGCACATTCAATATCAATATATCCCTCAACATTACTCAAAATCACCACCCTGTATTACATAAGGATCAACATAGTATTTTCATAGCTATGACATTCATCTCACCTGCAAGTTTGAGTTACATAAGTAGAAGAGAAAATACCATCATATAATAATGATATTGAAATAATATGAGAAAATGTATTTTACATATCAAGATTAGGGTTTCATATCACCCCTCAACCACTAAACCCTAATTCATCACCTCCACATTGTTGGAGAGCACTAGGGTTAAGCACTATTGTTTATTATTAGCCATTCCTATTCATAACACCTTATGTAGAAAATTACACTATGTATTGACCATGTACCTACATATGTATAGGTGCCTCAACCACCCTCAACACATGTCCCTCTACTTCCCATAACACATGGGTCTCGACCTCCCATAACATATGGTTTGTGTCTCAACCTCTCACATAATAAGATGTGTCACGACTGAGACACTTTTACAAGGTCATGATTGAGACACAACAACATGGTGTTACGATCAAAACCATCTCAACCTCAAACTGTTACGACCATGACACCACCTAGGTATGGCGTTGTGACCATGACACTAGGAGACACCCTAACGGGGCGTCATGACAATGACTCCGCCAAGGTGTCATGACTGAGACACATGCAGTGTAGTGTTATGCCCGCTACCATATCAACGTGCATCAACCATCTACTTTTGGTGTGTTACAACCGAAACCAACTTCACATTGACCTATTACAACCAAGACACATCCTAGCAGGTGTTTGATCATTACAACTCATCATCTCGATCGTAACATCAACCAACATGCTAAGTGACCAAGAAGCAATGTTGCATCATGACCAGTGAGGTGTAGCGACCACCTTTTTAAGGTTAAAGGTATTGTGGTCAAAACCACCAACTATAGGGGTGTCGAATTGGATGGAAGACCAAGGGGTGTTACATCCTTGAGCCAGTCATGTGCCTAATCCCCAGTTATCTAGTGCATGAAAATATCATCAAAAATTCTATTAATCAAGATAAACAAATCATAAATAAGATATTACAATACCATAGATAGGGATCCACATAATCACACCCATCTCCCATTCAACACAAAATGAGGTACTATGATTTTAGGGTTTATAAGAAGTGTAATCTTCTCAAGAATCCTTCAAAGTCTAAACACTAAAACATACTATTTCTTCTATCACAAAGAACATGTTTTTAATCGATAGAACAACAACTTATGATCATGTTTATGATGCACATAATAGATGTAGGAAAAAGTTATGATTTGGAGAGAACCAATCTCTCAAGATCACAAGCTCCAAGTTCTCCAACCAAACTCCAACACTTCAGCCAAAGGATCACCTCAAAAGAGAAAGAGTGATCAAAGGAGAGCTTAAGGACAGAGAAAACTCAAACCCTAGGTCAATCCAAAGAAGAAGATAGAAGAGGTCTTCTTCTCATCATATCAAAACATGACCTATGATCCTTGTGAAGAAGATATCTCCAAGAAAAGACAACATGGATGATCCATAGTCTCATGGCCATGTAGGAGGAAGAAGAAAGATATTTTAGAAGAGAGGGAACATGATAAAGAGTTAATATCATTTACCAAGAGAAGAAATATCCAAGAATCGCCACCAAATATTGATTCAAGCACAAGATCTTCAACATGCAAGGTTGATCGGCTACCCACACTTCAAGATCTGACCTCCTATGCTCATGAATCTCCAAGAACGATATCAAGGAAGAAGAAAGAGAGTAGGTTGAAAAGAGTTGCTTGCAAGTGAAGAGAAGGGGTTATATACCCAAAGGAGGAGAGAAGAAGAGTTTTATGAGGTATTAACATAATAGACCATCAAAGGACACATGCCCTCCAAGCAAACAACCTTATCTCCACTCACATGCATATTTCAAAATCTTTATTTTTATCCAAAAAAGTGTAGCAATGTTGAAGTTCAGCTACTACCTTGTCTCAGTCGAGACACTTCTCATGCACTTGGTATCGACCAAATCCTAAGTCACCATATACATGGTCGAGACTCTTCAAAAAGGACAAACTCTCTCGACAACCCATCTCTGGGTCATCTCAGTCGAGACAAAAATACATTGAGCATCTGTTGCAGTCGCTACCCTCACTTAAAAGTAGGGTAGTGGTCACAACACTCAAACCTAGCCTAGTCACCTTTTCAACAAGGCAAACCCTAGAATCACCGTAAGATGTCACATCACCACCATGATTCAAACAAGGCGCCCCATATCATAATCTTCTCTCTCATGATACTAAATCATAAGAAACATTCTCAACATGTGACAATATGCGAGATAACCCTTACTCGTGGGTGAATTGCAACCTGGTCCAAAGCAAACACATATATAGAAAGATAGATCAAACATCAATCAAATTGGACCAAAATGAAAATATAAGCCTATCACATGATATTAAGACATCTCACAAGATTAAAGTAAGGTTTAAGCATCCCATTTTACAAAGAAATTACAAATAAGTATGAAGCCAGGTCAGGGATCTTACATCCATAAACCCTTAATAGGGATTTTGCCCCCAAAATCCTATGCAAAAAGAGAAAGATACTTCTTCTGCATCTCATCCTCTAGCTCCCACGTGGCTTCCTCTATGCCAAGATGATGCCACAAAACCTTGACTAACATAATGTCCTTCTTCTTCAACTTCTTGATCCTTCTATCTAGGATTAGAGCAGGGCCTTCCACATTAGAGATGTCATTATCTATCTCCACTTCAACATGTTGAAGTGTCAACTCCATTTTAGGGTGACACTTCCTTTGCATAGAGATATGAAATACTAGATATAACTTATGCAATTTAGGTGGAAATTATATATTGTAAGCCACCTTACCAACACATGCAACTGTAGGATAATGTCCCATATACTATGGATCTAGCTTACCTTTCTTCCCAAACCTTAGAACACCTTTCTACGGAGAAACTTTGAGATACACCATGTCTTCCACTTGGAACTCTAAAGGTTTATGATGGTTATTAGCATAAGTCTTCTTCTTGTCATGTGCTACCTTCAGCTGCTGTTGAATCACTTTGATCTTTTCTGTTGTTTGTTGTACAAGCTTAGGACCCAGAAGCTGATATTCTCTAGTCTCATACCAACACAAAGGAGATCTATGTTGAGTTTTGTGGGACAGAAGAGACAGCGGAAAGAAAATTTTATCTAACCACAAACCCATAACCAGCAGATTGCACCAAAAACTATGCAATAGGAAAGATGGTTTAGCGAGATATACCTGGTCCTAAGGCTTACTGAATGACAATACCATGCAGCTAGTGTGGCCTTCAGCTACCTAGTCTTCAACGGTGTATGTGTAGCTCCTGGGCTTGGCTTGGACTGCAGTTGACGGTCGTCCTCTTGAGGGGCAGAAATCTCCCACCTCTATAGATAGTCCACACGGACCACCAGGAACTCTAGTCATCCTAATGGACAAACTAGAAGGAGTCATCCCCTTCTGTGGGCATACTAGTCACCGAAACACTCTCCCACCACCAGTCACTTTTCTACAGTTGTCTTTCCCTCGATGTTCCTCCCTAGATGGGTAGAACTTGGTTCGACTCTCTCGGTTACCACAACTAGAGAGGACAACAACTTTGTAGAGCAATTGATGTTCTGAGTTGTGTATTCTGAGAAGCCCCATGTACCCCTCTATTTATAGTTAGGGCAGGTTCAGGGTTCCCAGTCTGTGCAGGAGTAGAAGGGTCCGGATTTTCCACGAACTAATTGCACTACAGTAAGAGAACCGATCGTTTCCCAACTGAACCGGTCGTTTGGGCAGGTGAGTCGATTGGTTCACACTAGGTAAACCTAGGGAAGACATCAATCCTCTCTAGGGTTTTTGGTGATAGAATTCTGGGACTCCCATTGGAAGACTGAAAATCTTTTGGTGTAAGTCCTAAGCTCCATCAAAAAATGGCGCCGTTGCCGGGGACAACGGAACGTTAGTATTTCACTTAGTTTATTTTTTTAGTTGGTTAGGATTTTTACACTTTCTTTTTTAATCATAACTCATCATCTTCTTGAAGCTTCCATATTGTCTCTATTATCTAAAGGTGTTCTCTTTTCTTTACTCAGGTAGAACCCGTATGTGCAATCACCGCATAATCAAGGATTCTCCCCTGATCCGGAGTTCGACTCCGAGGTAGAGAGAAGTTTCCACCGCAGAATCCGTCTCAATCGCCAACGCGCTAGTCAAATGGCTGACGAACAGCATCAAGCCGCTTTGGTGGTGGAGAGAGTCAATGCTGCTATCGCCGCACAACGGGCACAACTCATTGCAGACACCCGTGCCCAAATACAAGCGGAGATACGAGCAGAACAGCAAGCCCGCATAAGAGCAGAGACCGAGGCTGCTCAGCTCGAATTACGAAACAAGCAACTGAGGGACTATGCTGTCCCGAAGAATTACGAAGACAACCACCCGGTCCGGCCTCCGATCATCAACATCCCAAACTTTGAGATTCGGACCCAGTGGATCCAGATTATGCAAGGAATTTCCTTCTCAGGAGGTTCAGGAGACGATTGCATGGACCATTTGAAACGGTTTAAGGCATTATGCCGCCTGGTCCTGCAAGCTGGTATTGCTTTCGACGCAATAATGCTCCACCTGTTTCATTTCACCTTATCTGGAAGGGCCTTGAGTTGGTACAACTCATTGGACAGAGAACCCATCATAACCACTTGGGCCCCTCTAGAGGAAAAATTCTTGGAGAAGTTCTTTCCACCCTCGCTGACCTATGAAATCAGAGGGCAGATCAACCATTTCTCCCAGCTACCTGGAGAAACCCTCGCTGAGGCATGGGAAAGATTCAAGGAACTTCTACGCAAATGCCCTCATCATGGAATTTCACAGAATCAATTGATTGAAACTTTTTATCGGGGGGTAAGCGATGACATTAAACAGTTCCTAGATTCCTCGTCTGGAGGAAATTTCATGAGGAAAAAACTATGAAGATGCCTGGAAAATCGTTACTTTAGGAGCTGAAAACCAGTCCAACTGGGGGCGGTCAGCCGGAAAAGGCGTCCTTAAAGTCTTTAAAGCTGAGTAATCTATGGAACTAAAGTCAATAGCCGAGGCTTTGACGACAATCGCTCATAAACAGCAAACCCTCGAAACAACTCTAGGGGAAATTGATAAGAAGAAAACCCCGCTGGTTCATCAAGTCAAAGCCGTCACAGGATCTTGTGAAGCTTGTCATGCTTCGGATCATCCGACTCTTTCCTGCGGAATGCTCTATAATGTGATGATGGATCTGCATCCACCACCACAACCCTATGAGGCCATCACTAATCAGGCTGAAGATCAGATTCCAGAGCAAGTCAACTCCATCCATACTATTCCCGGACAAGTTTATTATAATCCCAGTCAACCAAGGAACCATCCTGGATTCCAGTATGGGAATCCCTCTGGAACTGCGAATCCGCAACATCAGACACAAGGGGGACTTGACAGTAGGCTGCCCCCTGGATTTCCAAACAATTTTAACCAAAATCAAGGGAACCCAAGGAACAATTTCCCTAGGGCTAACTACCCTAGAAATCAATCAGCCTACTATCAGTACACTCATCCCCCGCTTCACCCGCAATTGCATATTCAACAGTCTCAACAACAAAACCCTCAGAAAAACGTCATTGCACAACCGGAAGATGAGCTATCTTTGATAAAACAAATGCTTTAGTCTCAGAAAACCATGTTGGCCAACCAACAAGCTCAACAGAAGGCAGTTGAAGCACAGCTTGCCCAGATTGTTGCACAATTGAAACCCCCAACAGGCACTTTTGATGGGCAGCCTGATCCAAACTCTAAATACGGGCAAAATAAACACGAACAACTGAATGCCGTCACCACAAGGTCGGGACGCATTCTTCCTGAACCCATCAAGATCACTCTAGATGATGATGATGTGCCCACTTTTATGACGAAAGAGATCTCGCAACAAGAGATTGGGAAATCCCCCGAAGGCACAGAGGACAAAAACAAAGAGCATGTACATGCAGAATCCAAGGTCCCGCAATTCAAACCAAGGATTCCGTATCCGGGCAGACTGCAAGAAACAAAAATGGACGCCAGATTTCAGAAATTCAAGGAAGCAATGAAGAAACTTTATATTGACATCCCACTCCTTGACGCTCTATCCGAAGTACCAGCATGGGCAAGATATCTCAAAACTTTGCTATCACGTAAGTATATCACCAAAGAGCAGGAAACCGTCAAGCTCGCTCAAACCACTTCTGACATCATCTTGAACAAACTACCCAAAAAGAAGAAGGACCCAGGTTCCTTCGGAATCCAATGTTGCATTGGAAATGCATCCACAAAGAAAGGATTGGCTGACCTCGGGGCTAGTATATCCATTATGCCCTACTCAATGTGCCAACGCCTCGGTTTCACTGACCTGCTGCCTACAGCAATGACTATTCAACTAGCCGACTCCACCATAACCGCACCGTTGGGAATCATCGAAGATATCCCAGTAAGGATAGGGAAGGATGCCTACGTTCCATGTGATTTTGTCATCATGAATATTAAAGAAGACTTAAGGTATCCGATCATTTTTGGTAGGCCTTTCCTAGCTACAGCCAGAGCGCTAATCGATGTCGAAGCCGGAACCATCATTCTTAGGCTCGGGAAAGAAGCAATTCAATTCCGCGTCCTTGATAGCATGAAAGGTCCCAGCATCCAAGAAGAAGTCTTTCTTTTAGACGCAATTCAACAAATGTCGCAATTAGAAATCTCCGAGCCAATTGACGAACTTGAGAATGCTCTTATCAATCCAGAAGTTGAATTCTCTGCAAATGAACTAGTCCAGCAATGTATCCAATACCTAGAAAAGATAGAAGAAGCACCAAAGGCTACTTTTGAAGAGCTTAAAGCCATCACTACCATTGAAGCAGCAGAACCATCAAAAACCCCTGAATTGAAGACTTTACCTACAGGGTTTAAATATGTTTTCCTGGATAAGGAAGAGCTATGCCCAGTTATTATCAGCTCCACCCTTACTGAAGACCAAGAAGTCAAACTTCTGGACAAACTAAGGAGGCACAAAAAGATCATTGGTTATAAAATAACCGACCTCACAGGCATAAACCCGGCTCTGTGTATGCATAAGCTTCCTATGGTTGAAGAATTTAAACCCACTCGTGAACATCAAAGAAAACTGAACCCAAATTTGAAAGAGGTAGTCCGTTTGGAAGTCCTCAAACTACTCAAAGATGGCATGATCTATCCTATCTCTGACTCTCAGTGGGTCAGTCCAGTTCAAGTTGTCCCAAAGAAAGGGGGCACTACTGTAGTGATCAACGATAAAAATGAGCTCGTACCTACTAGGACTGTAACGGGGTGGCGAATGTGCATCGATTATAGGAAGTTGAATAAAGCTACAAGAAAAGACCACTACCCTCTACCCTTCCTTGACGAAGTCCTAGAGAGCTTGGCCCACCAAAAGTATTTCTGTTATCTCGATGGTTACTCCGGGTTCTACCAAATACCCATACATCCAGAGGACCAAGAAAAAACCACCTTCACTTGTCCCTTTGGGACATATGCTTTCAGAAGAATGCCGTTCGGGCTATGTAACGCTCCTGCTACTTTCCAACGCTGCATGTCTGCCATCTTCGCCGGATTAACCGAATCTGTTATGGAAGTCTTTATGGATGATTTCTCTGTCTATGGATATTCTTTCGATAACTGTCTAAATAATCTTGAACGAGTCCTACAACGTTGCAAGGAAACGAACCTTATCCTGAATTGGGAAAAATGTCATTTCATGGTGACAGAAGGTATCGTCCTCGG
This sequence comes from Alisma plantago-aquatica, assembly GCA_963693085.1. NCBI lineage: Eukaryota > Viridiplantae > Streptophyta > Magnoliopsida > Alismatales > Alismataceae > Alisma > Alisma plantago-aquatica. The sequence goes on along the minus strand of OY856414.1, from coordinate 496,885,088 downwards.
ACATAGAGTAAGTGATAGGGGAATTGAGGTTGACAAAGCAAAGATTGATGTTATCTCAAAGTTGTCACCTCCGAAGGACATAAGGGGCGTTCGAGCTTTCCTAGGTCATGCAGGGTTCTATAGAAGGTTCATCAAAGATTTCTCGAAAATAGCTAAACCCATGACCCAACTCCTGACAAAAGATGCCGAGTTCGTTTTCGACCAAGAATGCATGCGAAGTTTCTCTACCCTTAAAGAAGCATTAATTTCCGCACCTATTCTAAGGGCTCCAGACTGGTCGCAACCATTCGAAATCATGTGCGACGCAAGTGATTATGCCATAGGAGCCGTTTTAGGACAACGGATCGATAAGAAACCCTATGTCATCTACTATGCATCAAAAACGCTTGACGAAGCACAGAAAAACTACACGACCACGGAAAAAGAGTTTTTGGCTATCATCTATGCCTTCGAAAAATTCTACTCTTACCTAATCGGCTCTAAAGTCATCGTCTACACTGACCATTCTGCTATCCGACATCTGATCCAGAAACAGGACGCCAAACCCAGGCTCATCCGCTGGGTATTAATGCTTCAAGAATTCAACCTAGAAATCAAAGATAAAAGTGGCGTAGAGAACGTTGTAGCCGATCACCTCAGTAGAATCGAGGTTGAAGAAAAAGATAAAATCCCTATCAGGGATTCTCTCCTGATGATCAGCTTATGAAGGCCACACATAGTTTTCCTTGGTTTGCTGATATCGTCAATTATCTAATCTAGCCACAGGGATCATCCACCCGTCTGCTTCATATCATGATAAAAGGAAATTCCTTCATGATATAAAACGTTATCATTGGGACGAACCCTACTTATTCTACCTCTGTGCCGACAGACTTTTTCGCCGGTGCCTTCCAGAAGAAGAAATAACCTCGGTTTTGGAACACTGCCACTCCGAACCCACGGGGGGGCACATGGGTGCCAAGAAAACTGCCATAAAAGTTCTACAATCCGGTTTCTTTTGGCCCACCATATCAAAAGACTCACATGATTTTGTCAAAGCCTGTGATAAATGCCAATTTTCGGGCAACATATCAAAAAGGGATGATGCCTCTTACCATGTGGCAGGAAATTGAAATGTTTGATGTATGGGGGGTAGACTACATGGGACCTTTCCCTTCATCATATGGCTTCTCTTACATTTTGGTCGCAGTGGATTACGTCTCAAAGTGGGTCGAAGCTATACCCACCGTATCCAATGACTCAAAACCTGTTGTCAAATTGTTCAAAGACACTATTTTTCCGAGATTTGGAGTTCCAAGAACGGTCATATCTGATGGCGGGACCCATTTCCTAGAACGAAGTTTCGAAGCGTTACTGAGAAAATACGGAGTCCATCACAAAGTTGCCACACCTTACCACCCACAAACTAGTGGCTAGGTAGAAGTATCCAATAGACAGATAAAAGCGATTCTTGAAAAAACAGTGAATAAAAACCGCACTGATTGGTCCACCAAACTTCCTGATGCCCTCTGGGCATACCGTACTGCTTACAAAACACCAATTGGAACAACTCCGTTTCGTTTGGTGTACGGAAAATCATGTCATCTTCCAGTAGAACTGGAACATAAAGCCTGGTGGGCCATCAAGCAACTAAACTTCGACCTTAAAAGCGCAGGGGAGAACAGACAACTCCAGCTACAGGAGCTAGAAGAACTCCGAATGACAGCATATCACAGCGCCAGAATCTATAAAGAGCAAACAAAAATGTGGCACGATGGACATCTTAAGAGAAAAGATATCGCCGTTGGCGACAAAGTGCTCTTATTCAACTCCAAGCTCCGATTATTCCCCGGAAAGCTCCGAACAAAATGGTTCGGACCCTTCACCATAAAACATATCTACCCAACTGGAGCCGCCATTATCATCGACAACAACGGAGGAGAACGAATGGTTAACGGGCACCGTTTAAAAAGATACTACACTCAGGAAGACAAAACACATCAACAAACCCTCGATATCAGAGATGCTACACCCACAGCATAATAACCTTACAGTTTCGTCGAGCCAGTGACGTAAAATCAAGGCGCTTCTTGGGAGGCAACCCAAGACCTCAGTATCACCTTCTCTAATTTCTAGTTTTTTATTTTATTATTTTTCTTTTGAATTTGTTTTGCTTTCTTTAAGTTCTTTCATCATTAATCTAAAAATACAAAAAAATCTACATAATCAAAACTACAAAAACAATACATAAAACAAACTTCATAAAAATTCATAAACCAAAATACAAAAAAATAATATACATACTAAAAAACAAACATAAAAATATACAAACCCTTTGTGCCCCTCCAAACGGCCTTCAAACCGTTTGAAGCCAAACGGTCTCCAAACCGTTTGGAGCCAAACGGTCTTGAAACCGTTTGGACTCCAAACGGTCTTCAAACCGTTTGGAGCCAAACGGTCCTCAAACCGTTTGGGACCAAACGGTCTTGCAACCATTTGAGACCAAACGGTCCTGAAACCGTTTGGACCAAACGGTCCTCAAACCGTTTGGGACCAAACGGTCCTGAAACCGTTTGGGACCAAGCGGTCTTTAAACCATTTGGAATACAAAAGGTCACCCACCTATCACTATAAATATCGACCCTACCCCTCCGTCTTTCTCTCTTCGAACCTTTGATTTCTCCAGAATTTTCGTGCGAAGAGCTTCCCTTTTTGCTCCTGTTGCATCCGCGCAAAATCACCCTTCCGTCCACCTTCCGCAAGGTAGTCCGGCGACTCCACGCTGCTCATTCCATCGCCAGTCGCTGCTTACGTTGCCATCGCCGTCGTTATCGACCGATTTCACCGACTCTTCTATCGCCTTCATCGCCGTCGCCGTTTTCCCATCGTTTTCGTCTTTGTCGAAGGCGCCAGCGCGTTTTTCACCTTCGCGCCGTTCCACCTTCTCCCGCGCCGGCGACCGGCGACTCTTCGCTTTCCAAACGGTCTTGAAACCGTTTGGAGCCAAACGGTCCTCAAAACCGTTTGGAACCAAACGATCCTCAAAACCGTTTGGAACCAAACGATCCTGAAACTGTTTGGGACCAAACGGTTTTGAAACCGTTTGGGACCAAACGGTCTTGAAACCGTTTGGAACCAAACGATCCTGAAACCGTTTGGGACCAAACGGTCTTGAAACCGTTTGGAACCAAACGGTCCTCAAAACCGTTTGGAACCAAACGGTCTTGAAACCGTTTGGAACCAAATGGTCCTGAAACCGTTCGGTCTTCGTTTCCTTTTTGCTTTCACAAAATGTAAAAGATATAACTACATATCAAATTTAAACTGTCTCAAATCTTCTCTAAATTACGAAACTCATACTTTTTTCAGAAGTGGCGTCAAACAAGGCTTCCGGATCCGGAACTGCCCCTGCTCCGACAAGGGAGCAGATGATGGAGGAGCGAGACAGGCTCATACAAATAAGGGACACTTACAACACCACCAGAGCCGTCCCTCCCAAGACCAAGATCATTGACATCCTGTGTAAAATAACCCGCCTCACCAAATGCCTGGGTGAGGCTCCTGCAGAAGACGTCGAGCACATCTTTTCGAACGATGATGAAGGTTTGGACTACACACCGAACCCCGATGAAGACTCCTCTGCCCAAGAGACAGAGGGAAAGCGCAAGGCTGCAACATCACGTCTTTTCTAAAAATACTTACTTGCGCATTCCCTCTCAATTTGTGAAGCTGAACAACATTTGGGGAATTGGTCGAGCATTGCTTAGTTATTCAGCAAAGCAGTTTCCCGTAAAACTTCTTCACTATCAGGATGGGAACCGTAGGATATCCAAAATGGGTGTTGGTTGGTATGACTTTCAGATAGAAAACGATCTGAGGATTGGAGATGTATTTGTATTTGAGCTACTTCTGAAGGACAAAGATATCGTGAACTTTTGTGTAACCAAGCTGCACATATCAAGCAGCACTTGCAACAAAGACCATCCTCCAGTTAGTGGCAACATGGAAGATGGAATCAATATTGAGAATAGCAGCTACCTGACTTAATCCATGGATGATGAAGTAGGACATCCCAAGGAAACTGATGTCGAAGGCAGCGGCTACCACAGTAACTTGAAGTATGATCAAGCAAAGGATCTGCTAGACAATATCAAGACAAACTTGCAAAAGAATGCGCTGCGAAATTAATGGAGCTCCTGAGTCAGCACTCCAAGGCATACAGCTAAGAGCACTTCAATCGCCCAGCCTTCTGCCACAAATGCCCCCATCTTTACGAGGGCAATTCGCATCCACTCTACTCCGATCTCCAGGGGCTACCGAAAATCTGCCTTAACTCGCAACCCTTGTTCTAATGACTTCTCCACCTAGCACTTTGCCACTCTGGGGACAGAGTGTGTGATAAGTTAGGGGGGATTCATTAGACAAGGGCTAGGTATCAACTTCTATACTCCCTTTTCCTTTTTACAATTCCCTAAAAAAAAATAACATATATATATATATATATATATATATATAGTCACCTCAACTAACCCTAGAATCATGTTAGTCTCTGCAAGTAAATAGCACTCAGACATCAAATGGCGATTTATCAATTTCCACCCACTGTGGTTCCCGTATTTTTGCTTCAATTCTTTATCTGAATCTCCACAGGCCAAAATCAGGGCAGAAATAAGCCGAGATCTCGAGGATGAGAGGGAAATTAGGCAACTTCTGAATCAAAAAGTTCTGCAAGTGGACCACAAACCAAATAAGTGCATGCTGAAAAACTTTAAGAACAGCTTTCCTCTCTTCAAAATAAAAGAGGCTTGGCCGCCCAAAATAAATCCTCATTCCAAAACCCAAGCCTGTGAGTTTTTGAATAAAAGCCAGAGAGACGAATAAAATCATGAGAGTTGTGCCACGCATAAGGACCTATATGAAGAACTGATAAAGGGCTCACCCGGCCGGCACATTCCGCTGCCCTCACAAAGGCAGATGTGTCGCGTCCGGTAGTGAAACCCTAAAAGTTCCAAGTATATGAAAAGGCTCATAAAGGACTTGCCCGACCGGTACATTCAGCTGCCCTCATAAAGGCAGATGTGTCGTGCCCGGTAGTGAGATCCTAAAAAGCATAGACAGCCCCTCCCCCACTCGAAGGGGAGCTACACTTCAAAGCCTTTAGCCAACCCTCATACCCTCTCTAGCTTCCAGTAGGTTTCCAGAGAGGTATAAAGTTGATTAGAGTCAACGACATGCACAAAATAAATGTGGTCCCAAGGCAAATTTTGAGATACGGAAAAACCCTGAGATCCAAGCAACTCTCGAAATCCAAAAGAATCAAGGCATGCAATAAGCCTCGATATGACCCCTGGGGAACTCAGGTCAAGAATTGAAGCAAGAGTATGGAGACCCTAATTAAGATCGCCTCGTCATTTCATGTCTCAGCTCTATCTAACTTGAGGACAAGCTAGACTCTAAGTTAGGGGGGTGATAACCTCCTATTTTAGTAGTTTATCTTAGTCTTTTTCTTTAGTTTTCCATACTCTTTTTACGTTTATATGGTACATAAACCTAATTTTCCCCCTTTTTGTAAATACATCATCAAACTAACCTTTTCCTTTTTACACTTGCAGAAAGAGCACAAAAAAATCATAAAAGAATAAACCAACCTCAAGGCCGAGTGAAGCCAAACGGTCCCAAGACCGCATGGAGTTCAAACGGTCCCGAGACCGAGTGAAGCCAAATGGTCCCAAGACCGCATGGAGTTCAAACGGTCTCGAGACCGCATGAAGCCAAACGGTCCCAAGACCGCATGGAGTTCAAACGGTCCCGAGACCGCATGAAGCCAAACGGTCCCGAGACCGCATGAAGCCAAACGGTCCCGAGACCACATGAAGCCAAACGGTCCCAAGACCGCATGGAGTTCAAACGGTCCCGAGACCGCATGAAGCCAAACGGTCCCAAGACCGCATGGAGTTCAAACGGTCCCGAGACCGCATGAAGCCAAACGGTCCCGAGACCGCATGAAGCCAAACGGTCCCAAGACCACATGGAGTTCAAACGGTCCCAAGACCGCATGAAGCCAAACGGTCCCAAGACCGCATGGAGTTCAAATGGTCCCAAGACCGCATGAAGCCAAACGGTCCCAAGACCGCATGGAGTTCAAACGGTCCCAAGACCGTTCAACGCCAAACGATCTCAAAGCCGTTTGACGCCAAACGGTCTCAAGACCGTTTGATGCCAAACGATCTCAAAACCGTTTGACGCCAAACGGTCTCAAGACCGTTTGACGCCAAACGATCTCAAGACCGTTTGACGCCAAATAGTCTCAAGACCGTTTGAACCCAAACGGTCTCCAGACCGTTTGACCTCACTCAAGGCCTATAAATAAGACCTCAAGGGCCATCCCTGAGGAGAGTCCAGACGTCCAGAGGCTGCCTCTCTAGTACCTGAACAACTCCATCCACCGCCCGAGGCTGCCGGTCTGAGACTCACGTTCCATTACAAAGCTACCTTCTCTCTCATCAACAAAGAAGGTGAGAGGGGAAGATCCGTCGTCAAGAAAGCCACGAAGGGTGGAGATCGTTGCTCTCTCCACCAAGGGTTCAACCTTCTCTCCTCAGTGAAGATGATGTTCTTTCTATCTCTTCTTGCCTCCTCCTTTGTTGCTCCCTCTATGAGGAGCGAGTAGTTCCATCCACTGGGGCGCGGGGACTAGCCCCGCTACCCATGTCTTGTACTTTGTACTAAAAATATGTTATCCTTTCATTTTAATACTAAATCGTTCCATACATGCTTGAATGATGGCCACGTTCTTGTATGCATCTATTGTCTTTTGTTGTGGTTTGTCTACGACCGCTCTCGAGACTCGAATACCGATTTAGTGTTGGTTTCTAGTGTGTGTATCCACCACGCATCCGTTTCGGTGTCTAGGAGTGTATCTCAAAGAGTGGAGTAAACTCACTATCATCCGTTGCACTTCCATCTGTATGGAAGTAACCTTGGTAAGTCGAGGAACACGCTTTGTGAGGGGAATGATGTAAAGCATGTGACCATTTGATCGGGAATGGCTGGCGTTGCAACATTCCCGCACTTCTCGTAGCTAGGTTATCCGAATAGGAGACTAGGCCTACAAAGATACTTTTCGATTTGATAATTATCACTCGCTTGTTAGTTTTAGATGCACGTTTCATGAGGTTGAGTAAGATTCTCTCTTTGGAAGACTACATATCTTCATTGACACGTAGAAATGTACCGAATGAGAGCTACTTAACCCTTGAAGGATGTGATGCATTGCTCTTGTCTTATAAGGCATCGGTATTGTGGAACATCGAAGGATGCAATGCATCGCTCTTGTCTTACGAGGCATCGGTCTTGTGGAACATCCTTGGATGCAATGCATCGCTCTTGTCTTATAAGGCATCGGTCTTGTGGAACATCCATGCATCTAGCTTATAAGTCTTGCTTGCTTAGTACATATACAATGCATGTGTAGCGGTGGTAAATACCTGCTTAACCCCAGTGATTCATCATCATTTGTTAAATCTTAGTTTTACTTGCTTTATTTACGTTTCATGCTTTAGTCTAAAAACCAATAAAAATCCAACCTTTTGATATAAGTGCCAATTAGTAAAATAACTAAGTGAAGTGCTGTACGTTTTCCATCTTGTTGCTTGCAACAAGACCGTTGTCTTTTGGGTTCGATCCTAAATCTGTACTATGATAAGGCTTCCATACTCTTATGGGGTTGGAGTTGTTATCTAAGCACCAGTTCTAGGTAAACCTAGGGAAGACATCAATCCTCTCTAGGGTTTTTGGTGATAGAATTCTGGGACTCCCATTGGAAGACTGAAAATCTTTTGGTGTAAGTCCTAAGCTCCATCAATTTCCTCTCATTACCATGAGTGGATAGACCATCTTCCTAAGTTGGGAGTACCAATGAAGGATCTCCCAACATGTAAATACTATATCCATTGATTTTATGTACTCTTAGTAATGTTTATCTTCATATGCTTTCTATTTAATGCTTCACTTGCATTATTAGCAAACATCGTACGTTGTTTGGTTGGTAGTGCCTCAAAAGAGTAGTATTAGTTCATATCTAGAGTTATGGAGTAGTGTGAATGCATGATAATATTGGACTATGAAATCTATTGATCATATGGTTGTATTTTTTATTATATATTTGCCTTCTTGAGAGAGAGAGAGAGAGAGAGAGAGAAAGAGAGAGCGACTCTTATGGTCTAGATCTAACCCAATCTTGAGAGAGGAGGGAATAGACATTAATGATGATTGCTTGTCAATTATGCTATGGGTATATAATGCTTGTGAGTATTGCATGTTGGTATGGTAAAACCTGATCCAAGTTGTATCCATGTATTCAAAATATACCTAAAAATCCAAGTTCTATTTTATCTTGTTAATGTATATTTACTTAACTTTATTTCTTATTTCTTTGTTAGGTGACTATTGTCTTTAAGCAAAACTTATATCTCATTTTGGTTAGATGTAACTAGGATAAGGCCTTAAGTCCTATACACTCGTCATCCCTTGTCCCTATATTTGACCTCATTTACTTAAAAAATACCCTATATTATCATTGTGGTCATCTAAGTATTAGTTACAAATATAAATTTTGACTACTCTAGATCCACCTCCATTTTGGACGTAAGATCTAAAGCGGTCACAACTCTATGCCTCAATTTCAGTCTGTATATCTATGAAAAAGGAATTATACAATCATGGTAACATTGCTCACTTTATAGGTTGAAGTTATTCTGCAACTCATTCCTATTGCTTGAGTAGCAATGAATATCGCTAGATACCAATGATGTTGAACATCACTGCCAATGTCATAGGATCCTATAGGGTCACACACATAAGGATTCTTAAAGGAGTTGAAATTTGGAATCAAATTTATGCTTGGAATGGTTTTTTAATCAAGTACATACTTCATACCTAATCAATCAACTAGGTAAGCCAGTAGGTTGACTAGATAGTTAGGATCAACTAGTCAATTGATTGTCAAATTTGATCAACTAATCACTAGTTTGGAAAAATGGCGTCTAGGTCGACTGGATAATCCAATTGATTGATTGGACCAAATTCAAGAAACAATGAGGAGGCCTAATCAATTTGGAATCAATTCAAATCGAACCAAGACAAGGAAACTTGTCAACTAGGCAAGAAAAACTGAGCAACTAGGTGGCCAAGTTGTCCCAACTGGTTGAGTAGATAAATGAACTAGTCGAGTGAGAAATCTGACATCATTCCTCATTTTTATTCTATTTTGAGTTGTGATTAGGAATGAGATTGTATTTTTTGGGATATTTCATCCCATGACACTTGTATATAAAGGGGTGGACGTCTACAATTAGATACACATATTGGGAGATAAGTTTTCTAAGAGTTCTTCCTCTTAGAGAGAGAAAAAATCATCCCAAGGACAATAACACATAATAGGAGGAGAAGGAGAGCGAGCAATGCTAGCACATCGGTGACTCTGAGTTCCACTTCCTCTTAGAAACTAAGGTGGTGCACCAAGAGGTCATGCATCTGCGTGGACAATTTAGAGGTTGAGGCCATTATGAAGAGACTTGAGGACAAGAAACTTCTCCAAGGAGAAGATTAGGTGTCATTGTAACAACAAGGCAGCAACAACAACAACCACTTCAGATCCAATTCTGAAAGTACAAGCTATACACTAGTATAAGACATGTAGTTTCTAAAAAATAATGTGATCAAAGGTATATTTGATATCCCTATTATGTCTTTGATATACTGACTTTCTAAGGCTACGATAGATCTCTTGGCAAAGTGTTTTGTTGGGAATTTTTGCAGTTCTGATATGCTCCCTTTCCCCAAAATTGTATAATGGTATTAGAACAGACGACGTATACCTTTAACATTGATTTTGGTTTTGTACTGAAAATGATTTATTGGAGAATAATGTTTGATTATATCCATGATAATCACTTAATATAATATATGATATATATATATATATATATATATATATGTATTACATAATCCAATGTGACGCCTTTAAAAATGTCTTGTTTAGTGGATGTGGGCATGGCAATTAGGTTGATGTGGGGAATGATTGTGATCCGAAACATTTAATTTTTATATTTTGATTGAGAACAAACAATGTAACATGTATATGTGATGTGCATCAATTATATAGTATGTTTACCTACTTTTTGATGCATTCTCAATCAATTTTATACCTCAATCTGCCTCTAATAATGCTATATTTCCCACTTTATTGTTATCTTTACCCGTTCCATGTTTGTAAACACAGGTAAAATATTTTGATGACAAAGTGGGGTTAACTCAATCACAATTCAACCTTATTTGGATGCCCCAAAAGATTGCATAATTTTGAAGACTTTTTCTAACATTTTGTACAGAAACACATTGTGTGGTTTATCCAACACGGCATGTCTGTTTCAAGAAGAAACGTTCTTGCCCTGGTGTGAAGCAACACGGTGTGTCGGCCAAATGCACACGTCGTGTCCCTTCCTAGAAGTCATTGTAATGCAACAACACTACATGTCTTAAATTCACATGTCGTGTTCACTCAATCCAAACTTGCCTAGTTTTTCTTAAATTGTAGCCACATGATGCGTCGTCCAACTGACACAGTGTGTAACCTTCGTGTAGGGAATTTTTACCTTCAGTACCAAAAGTTTCAGCACGAGTTTGAGAGAAACTGTGCTTCATTTTTAATAATAGGTGGACTCTTGTGGGATGGTTATCACTGGTCCTCTAGAGCAACTTTGGATCAGAGTTCATAGCAAAGGAGAAGTAGGGTGGTTTTGGAGAAGATATGGTTTCTTGAGAGAGAACCTCTTCTCTATTGCATTTCTCTTCACCAAATGTACCAAGGATGTCCATTCTCCATTCCAAGTCCTTGGAAGAGAAGGTTGTTGGAGTAGGGCAGTAGCAAGGATGAAACTTCATCTTCTAGTTGGAGTTTTTTTCCTTGTCTCTCTTCCCCCATGGATTTCTTTATCATTCCCTTCTCTAATCATGTTTTGTTTCATAAATCATCACATGTACCTATGTTTCACCACCATGTGCGGGTAGAACCCTATTCTTGGGCACGGGAGAATAACTCACATGTCAAAACTTATGTGAACATGAATTTTGATCTTCATGCTTGTTGTCTATTTTCTAAGATTGCATTTTTTTGCTTAAAATTCTTGCTTTCTTGATTGGCCATCTTGTTTGCTTATTTTATGCTTCTTATATTATTTGGGAAGATGTATCTAGGAGTACGATGGTATGATCTTAGCAACATTTCCTTGACCATGGAAGTGGTTGGGAATATGTTGAGGATCCAAGGTTTGTAGTTCCAAACTAAGCATATTCACGGGATTGATATGTGGAGTTAGAATTGTTTCATATCACCAAGAGGTGTATGAAACACAAACCTCCTTTGAGTGATCAACTACTGTATTAGATTTTCATTGTTCTATTAAGTTGTGATATGGAAGTGAAATCTCATTCTCAAGATTCTCAATTTTGATCTTAATCATCACTCCAAAACATTGGTGTTAATTAGTTTATTTCAATTTCATTAATTCATCTAATCAAACTTATCAAACTTACGTAAATCAATTTACATTGTTGAACATTAACACTTTTGCACCTAACTAGTCGATCTCTCTATGGACAAGACCTTGACCACAGTCGATCCTCGATACGTATGGGGGAGAAATAGGTTAAGACAATTAAATATTAAATCTCATTTCTTTAACCGACCAACAAGTTTTTGGCATTGTTTCTGGGGAGCTACAATACTTTAAGTTAGATTAAGAGTGTTGATTAGTCTAAGACTATATCTATATTTTTCATTATTCATCATGTGATACTTCTTTTTGTGTTTCTCACTTAATTCTTTCTTTTGTAGGTTACATGCGAAGTTCTAAGAGGGCCCTTATACTTTCTATCTTTCTAGACCCAAAATTGAATGTACATTCACCAGCCGTAGGAGAGAAAAGGGGAGTGAAGTTCTTCAAAATTGGAGGATTCACAACCATCATCACCCCATTCAACACCTTTGTCTTTTCTACCATCTTTACTCGATCATGAAGATATGATAATGGAGGACAATAGTCCACTGAAGGACTCATTGTCCTTGCTACTACCAACATATGTGGAGCTATTGATCAGCTAAACATTCAATCCAAAAACTTCTCTATTAGCCCCACAATTATGCAAATGATCCAGCATAACAGATTTGAAAGAACTCCTACGAAAGATCTAAATCTTCACATAGCTTAGTTTCTACAGTACATGAACACCTTCAAGATAAATGGTGTTCTTGTTGATGGGATATGTTTTCTATTATTTCCATTCACCTTGAAGCATAGAGCTTAGGCATGTCTTCTTCGTAATCCAAGAGGTCAATCAAAACTTGGAATGATGTGTTGAATGCTTTTCATGTTAATTATTTTCCACCTAGGAAGAGTGTTCAACTAAGGAGTCAACTCACCAATTTCAAACAACATGAAGGTGAAATGATGTACGACACATTGGAGACGTTTAAAGATCCTTCAACGTCTTTTTCCTCACCACAGTTTGACCAACTTGCTATTGTTGCAAATGAGTATTCTACAACATATGTATGACTATAGATGTTCTTGTAAATAGAGACTTGACAAACAAGTTGTATAGGGAGGCATATGATATTATTGAAGACATGGCAATTAACCGTTAACAATGGAGTTCAGACAGGACTAGCCAACCTTCTTCATCAAGTTCCTCTACAGAAAAGTCTGGCGAAAGCACAATGTTGATGCAGTTGATCTTATTGAAGCCAAGCTTGATGCCCTTTCACAAAAATCTGAGAAGTTGAGTACTCATTCCATTCAAGTAGTCAAACAAGTTTGTGATGCATGTGGAGCTGCTTACATTGCCCCATAAATGAATGTTGGAGAGATTCCAGAACAAGCAAATGCAGTAGGGAGCTTTGGGAACAAGTAGTCCTACAACCCCTACTCCAACACTTACAACATGGGAAAGAGAGATCATACTAATTTATCCTACAGGAACACTTGCAATGCTCAAAACTTGTATCATCAACAATGCCAAAATCTTCAAAAATAATTGGGTAACCGTCATCCCATGAAAAACAACCTGTTGGGATTCAAAACAACAACTGGATCTACAACCATCAACAACAATCCCAACCAAATTCAAGTTTAGAGATAATGCTTGAGACCTTTGCTCAACTCAAATTCAGCAGAATGATGAATTTCACAATCATGGGCAACTTCTCAAACATGTTATTTCTTGACTATCTTCCAAAGTGGATGGCATTGTTACCCACTCAAAGATGTTAGACAATCAGATTGCATAACAAGTTCTAGATAATCAAAGGGCTTCTTCCCAGTCACTACTAAGTCAATTGGAGATGAAGCCAAGGGACTGCAAGTCCATTACTCTAAGGAGGGGAGTTGTAATTAAAAGACCCCCACTGCCAAATTAGAAGATAGTTGATGATGTTCCTATAAAAGAAGATGAAACTGATGAGAAGCAAAGAAAGAAGAAAGCATCTAAAGCACCACCTTATTCGAAACCCACTATTCTTTTTTCTCATAGGTTTTCACATAATAAGGATGATGTCAAATTCAATAAATTCATGTCCATCCTCAACAAGATTTATGTCAACCTTCCTTCAGATAAAGTTATTGATGAGATACCATCCTATGCAAAATTTCTCAAAGACATCTTGACCAAGAAGAGAAGGCATGGTCAAGTGGAAACTGTTATACTATTAGAGAGGATGATTTCTATCATCCAAAATAGGCTATCGGATAAAATTGATTACCTTTGGCCCTTCACCCTTTCATTCAAGTTGGGTTACACGACATTTGACAAAGGTCTAGTTGACCTTGAAGCTAGTATCAGCCTTATTCCCTTTTACTGTGGCAACAACTTGATCTTGGAGACTTGAAGTTGATTAAGATGGACATTCAATTAGTAGACCATTCTATCAAGTATCCCAAAGGTTTTGTAGAATATGTACCTATGCAAGCTAGCAAGTTTTACATCCCATATGATTTTTTTTGTGTTGGACATGAATGAAGTTCCTTCCAACCTTATACTATTTGGGAGACCCTTTATCTGAACAGATGATTATATAGTTTATGTATAAGAAGAAAAACTCACTCATAGGGTAAGAGAGGGGACTATGGAATTTTCTATCTTCGATGCCATGAAAACTCCAAACAAAAGAGAAGCCATTTTCCTAGATGATTGTTTTGATAAGCTTCTAGAAGAAAATGAAGATTTTTCTGATTTCATAGTTAATTGTTGTGAAGGGGATCAGCTAGACACCTCCATGGAAATTGAAGTTTTAGATGTGAATCCTATTTCTAGTTTTTATCCGACCAATGAATATATTCCTTCTCAGGAAGCCAATTACCGCAACTCTACAAAGGAGAAAAAGTTGGAACTCAAACCCCTTCCATCGGGACTAAGGTATGGTTTTCTTGACCCTATTTCTCCTTCTCCCATGATTATAAATGTTGAATTGACTAATGAACAAGAACTCATATTTCTTAATGAACTTCGTATGTACAAAGAAGCTATTAGTTATTTTATTCATGGTTTGAAGAGAATCAATCCTTCCATTTGCATGCACTGAATTAATTTAGAAGACGATGCTAAACTAGGCACGGAACTCCTAGACATTTGAATCAAAATATGCTTGAGGTTGTGAAAAAAAGGAAATTTTCAAGTTGAGAGATGCATGAATGTTTAAATTGGAAATCTGCAGAATTTGCCTCTTGGTTGAAATTAAAATTGACCAAGGGGCGCTATGGTCGTAGTCAAGGGCGACCTAAAATAAGCTTTGACAAAATGCTTATTTGGACATCATTTTATTGCACTTAATCTTAGTATACTTTTAATAAAGGTCAAAATCAAAATTTAAAATTATTTGTGACCTTAGAAGCATCAAACTGCTTAATTTGTAAGATTAAGGGGGAGCTCATAACAACAAAATGGTTTAATTGATTAAGAAGCTTAGAAAAACATTGTAAACATCATTTGAAGATTGTTATGACCTTAGTATTTTTACTCTTGATTATGAAGCAATCTATGAATTTCATAAAAATGACATATCTTGCTCTTAAAGGAACTCTCTAAACAAATCAGGGCTTAACATCCCTTGTTTTGGTTGGAGACATTTTTTTATGTACTCTAAGATTAAAGGACTCTCATTTAATTTAGGGCTTAACATCCCTTGATAGATGAGAAATAAATATACATTCATCATAAGCTTAACATCCTTTGCAAATAATTGAGAAACAAATTGTGGATAAATTAGACATAAATCCATGTTCCTAATAGGATATCTATTTAAGGGGGAGCTTAATATAAAATTAAGGGGGAGAAGAAATAAAATGTTTAAACTGGATATCTTTTTGAAATGACAAAGGGGGAGAAAGAATATAAAATCAAAAATATAAATATAAATGAGTTTCATCTTGATGGCCACAAAACAAGAATGGCTACAAAAGGTAATCTACAGGTATGAAACTCACATGCTTTATATTTCCTTATTTTCATATTTTAGGAAATGTTTGTCATCTTCAAAAAGGGGGAGATTGTTGGATAAATGGGACATTATGGTAAATCCCTTTGTTTCGATGACAAACATTTCCTAAAATATGAAAATAAGGAAATATAAAGCATGTGAGTTTCATACCTGTAGATTACCTTTTGTAGCCATTCTTGTTTTGTGGCCATCAAGATGAAACTCATTTATATTTATATTTTTGATTTTATATTCTTTTTACTTAAACTACTAACATCCCTTGCATTTGGTTGGAAACATTTTTATGTAATCTAAGATTAAAGGATTCTCATTTAATTCCTAGGGCTTAACATCCCTTGATAGATGAGAAATCAATATACATTCATCATAAGCTTAAAGGAATCTCATATCATTTCAAGGCTTAACATCCTTTGCAAATGATTGAGAAACAAATTGTGGATAAATTAGACAAAAATGATATTAAATCCATGTTTCTAATTGAATATCTCTTTAAGGGGGAGCATAGCATAAAATTAAGGGGGAGAAATAAAATCTATTATATTGGATATCTTTTTGAAATGACAAAGGGGGAGAAATAATATAAAATCAAAAACATAAAATAAAAATATGAGTTTCATAATATCTCGGCCAACATCCACTTGCAAAACATGAATGGCTACAAAAGGTAATTTTCAGGTATGAAACTCACATGATTTATATTTCCTTATTTTATATTTAGGAAATGTTTGTCATCTTCAAAAAGGGGGAGATTGTTGGCTAAATTGACATTAGCATAATCCCTTTTGTTTTGATAATGACAAACATTTCATTCTTGTGGTTTTAACGTGCTATTTGAGTATTTCAGGAACAAGCATATAAGGTGGTGGATAACAAAGACTTGGAAGAAACAATTTGATAAAATCGCTTTATTTTCATGATTGTAATCAAATGTAAATGCGTGTACAAGTATATAATGTACAAGTAATTAGATATCATGTAAATCAAGCGTTTAGATCTTCCATGTCCACTCACAACACTTAGATAGGCCATTCCCCAAGATAGTATCACAATTGCACATTGATACACACACTTAGTAAATGAATACATTGAGTCAGTAATATTCTCGGTCGACAAATCATCGATCGAGAAAATATCGGTCGACAAATCTTCGACCGAGAAACTCTCGGTCGACAAAATCTTCGATCGAGAATAGACCCTACTAGCCGTTAGACCCAGCAGACAAAGTGGTTGGGAGTTGGAAATGAACGTTGTAAACACTTGCTCCAGGAGGTCCCTCGGTCGACAAATCTTCGACCGAGAAGGACTCTCGGTCGACAAATTGTCGATCCAGAAAAGTTCTGTCTGCACTTTTCAGGGTCAATTAACTAGCCGTTGCAAATGCAATTAGTGGACACATAACGGCTAGTTGAGCACTAAGAACCCCCTAGAAAGTGTCTAGAATGTCCTTAAGCACTTGTAGGTCATTCCTATAAATAGGACATGCCTTAGGACACCTAAACTCACCTAAGCTACACGTGTGCTACACTTGAGATTGAATACTCATTGGCAATCTGTTTTGAGCAATAGAGCAATTCCTACATTGGCTATTCATTCCCATTGCTCCAACTTCGTGTCCTATAGGCTAGTATCTCCTATCCACAACACTTACACTTCTACATACATTGGTTAGGAGATCAAAACGCTTGATATAGGAAATCAAGCCTTGAGCTACAAGTGGTATTGTAATTTCTGTTTTCTTTCTTGTTCCTTTGTATATTTTGTATTCTCCTTGCTACTCCTAGGATTGGAGGCTGCGGATTGGAGAAGGTTCTTCTCGGAGGAGAAGGTGGACTTCAAGCTACTTCAAGAAGGCTATCGCAACGGGAAGCTACTTCAAGAAGGTTATTGCAACGGGAAGCTACTTCAGGAGGAAGGCTGCTTCAAGGTTGGTGCAATTGCTTCTAGGTGAAGGCTGCTTCAAGGTTGGTGCGATTACTTCGAGGTGAAGGCTGCTTGAAGGGTTTAGGGAGAGAATTGTAATTTTATGTAAAGTCCTTGCGAGGTAATAAAATTAAATTCTTTCCAAATCCCGGTTGGGTAAGCAACCGGGTAGTGGACTGACTGCCTTAGTATTTGCTAAGGTAGGAACCACTCTAAATCCTTGTCCCCTTGTCCAATATTTTTGTGATTGGTTGTTTGAGTTAAATAATTGTTTAAAATTGTTTAAAACTCTATTCACCCCCCCTCTAGTAGTTTTTCAATTGGTATCAGAGCAGGCTTCAAGGAACCCTAACCAGGTCTTGAAGAATGAAGGGTGGTGGTGACTACAACCGCAAGCAAAGGAGCAACTTGGACCAACCTTCAACAAGTTGCAATTGGTGTTTAGGAACAAGTCACACAACAATCGGTTGTCCTTGGAGAGAAAAGAAGAAAGAGGTCCACAAAAATTGTCTCATTGCTACAACCAATGAAGAAGAAGAAGAGGTAAGCCTTCTTGATTTATCAAAAGAAGAGCTAATTTCTAGTCTTGAAGAAACACATAATAAGTATATTGAGTGCAAGAAGAAATTAAAGAAATCTAATAAAACAAATGATGAGTTGAATGCTAGACTTCTTGCTCTTACATCTGAAAATGAAGATCTCAAAAAGGTTATTGAAGATCATGATATTAAGCTAAAATCTGTAGAAGCAAATTGCAATCTTCTTTCCCTAGAAAAGTTAAATTTGCAAACTCAAGTAAATGATCTTCAAAAACAACCTATTTTGTGTACACATCTAGATTATGATATTATTGTGAAAGAAAGAGATTCTTTATTATCTAATCTAGATCAAGCGAAGATGGATATCAAGAAGAGAATGGATGAAATTGTTAAGTTACAACAAGAAATCAGTAGCTTGAGTAACAATGATATTCTCGATAAAATCTTAAGTGATCCTTATCGTCAAATTGGAAGGAGAGGACTGGGTTATAAGCCTAAAGGAAAATCTCATCAAAAACCTAGTTGGAGAAGGACACAAGCACTAGAGAGTCAATCCTTGTATGTACCTAGAGGCAAATATACATATGTACCAAAGAACAACCTAGAACAAAAACATAGAAAGAGACTTGAGGTTGATTCTATATGTTGCCATTATTGCTTACGTCTTGGACATTACTCCTTTTCATGCCCATACAAGAAAAAGGATGTTGAGTTGGTATGGGTTCCAAAACCTCCAAACTAAATGAACGGAATTAAGTTGAGATATGACCAAGGACCTTAGTTGCATATTTCTATGTCTATCTCAACTCAACATAATGGAATAATAAATTAATTCAAGTTTTTAAACATCTAACTTGGATATATACAAAATCTTTCAAATTGCAAAAATAAAATTTTGCCTTACTCATAGCTAAATTGTTAATAAAGATTTGGATACAATTAGTTGGGATTTGATCTAAAAATTCCTTTGATGTTCATAAAGTCTATCTCAACTAAACTGAGTCTTCAAATTGTTTAATTGAGTAAATAACCATTCATGATTTACTTATAAACAATTACTGATAATGGTTCTGAAAACAATACAGAAACCTGATCGGTCGAGAAATCTTCGACCGAGCAGTCAGTCGGTCGAGAAATCATCGACCGAGCAGGTTACTGATGTCAGTCTGAAATAAGTCTGCTGAATAATTCTACAAAGGATCAATGTGCTATCTATTTGCTGTTAATAACTGTTTTACATGCACAAATTATGGAAATCATCTTTGGAACACTTATATGAGATCATTTTTATCTATGAATCATATTCGATTTAAGTTAAGGGAAAATTACTGTTTTCATGGTAACCCTTGGAATATCTATACATGAACCATGTGTGTATTGAAATTTGTTTTAAATGATCATAATTAATGCATTTATATGTTGATCATTGTATATGCTTCAATTGTTCTATCATTACACCATGGATATGCTTCATCATGATCATTATGTTTCATTGGTTTGTCTAAAATAATCTTTGATTCATATATACAAACCATGAATGGATATTATTCTTGATCATTGTGATTTAGATAAATTGAAAATGCCATTAGCATAAAAGCATCTTGACATAATAAACAATGATTGTGGACATAGCTTGTGATAAAATAATGATGTTGCTATGACAAGCCAAACGGTGCCTCTTAGAACAAAAATATTAATGTTTTTATCTATTTGTTTGTTCTAAGAAATCAAAAGCAAAAATCTTGACTTTAAGATATTAATCTTGCTTTCAAAATATATGTCTCTAAAGAATCTTATGATTAACATGAAAATCAGGGTATAAGAAGAAATGTGATTTAATATGTACCCATAGCAAAGCTTATGAAAACATCATTCACAATGAATGTAAAACATGCGTTCTAGAAAAATCAAGGACAAAGACTTCACTATGATGCCCATATTAAGTCTTCATAATAGGTATATCTTAATATGCTTCAAATAGATATTTATTTAAAGCTATCTGCAGAAATTATACTTCACATATGAATGTTTAAATTGGAAATCTGCAGAATTTGCCTCTTGGTTGAAATTAAAATTGACCAAGGGGCGCTATGGTCGTAGTCAAGGGCGACCTAAAATAAGCTTTGACAAAATGCTTATTTGGACATCATTTTATTGCACTTAATCTTAGTATACTTTTAATAAAGGTCAAAATCAAAATTTAAAATTATTTGTGACCTTAGAAGCATCAAACTGCTTAATTTGTAAGATTAAGGGGGAGCTCATAACAACAAAATGGTTTAATTGATTAAGAAGCTTAGAAAAACATTGTAAACATCATTTGAAGATTGTTATGACCTTAGTATTTTTACTCTTGATTATGAAGCAATCTATGAATTTCATAAAAATGACATATCTTGCTCTTAAAGGAACTCTCTAAACAAATCAGGGCTTAACATCCCTTGTTTTGGTTGGAGACATTTTTTTATGTACTCTAAGATTAAAGGACTCTCATTTAATTTAGGGCTTAACATCCCTTGATAGATGAGAAATAAATATACATTCATCATAAGCTTAACATCCTTTGCAAATAATTGAGAAACAAATTGTGGATAAATTAGACATAAATCCATGTTCCTAATAGGATATCTATTTAAGGGGGAGCTTAATATAAAATTAAGGGGGAGAAGAAATAAAATGTTTAAACTGGATATCTTTTTGAAATGACAAAGGGGGAGAAAGAATATAAAATCAAAAATATAAATATAAATGAGTTTCATCTTGATGGCCACAAAACAAGAATGGCTACAAAAGGTAATCTACAGGTATGAAACTCACATGCTTTATATTTCCTTATTTTCATATTTTAGGAAATGTTTGTCATCTTCAAAAAGGGGGAGATTGTTGGATAAATGGGACATTATGGTAAATCCCTTTGTTTCGATGACAAACATTTCCTAAAATATGAAAATAAGGAAATATAAAGCATGTGAGTTTCATACCTGTAGATTACCTTTTGTAGCCATTCTTGTTTTGTGGCCATCAAGATGAAACTCATTTATATTTATATTTTTGATTTTATATTCTTTTTACTTAAACTACTAACATCCCTTGCATTTGGTTGGAAACATTTTTATGTAATCTAAGATTAAAGGATTCTCATTTAATTCCTAGGGCTTAACATCCCTTGATAGATGAGAAATCAATATACATTCATCATAAGCTTAAAGGAATCTCATATCATTTCAAGGCTTAACATCCTTTGCAAATGATTGAGAAACAAATTGTGGATAAATTAGACAAAAATGATATTAAATCCATGTTTCTAATTGAATATCTCTTTAAGGGGGAGCATAGCATAAAATTAAGGGGGAGAAATAAAATCTATTATATTGGATATCTTTTTGAAATGACAAAGGGGGAGAAATAATATAAAATCAAAAACATAAAATAAAAATATGAGTTTCATAATATCTCGGCCAACATCCACTTGCAAAACATGAATGGCTACAAAAGGTAATTTTCAGGTATGAAACTCACATGATTTATATTTCCTTATTTTATATTTAGGAAATGTTTGTCATCTTCAAAAAGGGGGAGATTGTTGGCTAAATTGACATTAGCATAATCCCTTTTGTTTTGATAATGACAAACATTTCATTCTTGTGGTTTTAACGTGCTATTTGAGTATTTCAGGAACAAGCATATAAGGTGGTGGATAACAAAGACTTGGAAGAAACAATTTGATAAAATCGCTTTATTTTCATGATTGTAATCAAATGTAAATGCTTGTACAAGTATATAATGTACAAGTAATTAGATATCATGTAAATCAAGCGTTTAGATCTTCCATATCCACTCACAACACTTAGATAGGCCATTCCCCAAGATAGTATCACAATTGCACATTGATACACACACTTAGTAAATGAATACATTGAGTCAGTAATATTCTCGGTCGACAAATCATCGATCGAGAAAATATCGGTCGACAAATCTTCGACCGAGAAACTCTCGGTCGACAAAATCTTCGATCGAGAATAGACCCTACTAGCCGTTAGACCCAGCAGACAAAGTGGTTGGGAGTTGGAAATGAACGTTGTAAACACTTGCTCCAGGAGGTCCCTCGGTCGACAAATCTTCGACCGAGAAGGACTCTCGGTCGACAAATTGTCGATCCAGAAAAGTTCTGTCTGCACTTTTCAGGGTCAATTAACTAGCCGTTGCAAATGCAATTAGTGGACACATAACGGCTAGTTGAGCACTAAGAACCCCCTAGAAAGTGTCTAGAATGTCCTTAAGCACTTGTAGGTCATTCCTATAAATAGGACATGCCTTAGGACACCTAAACTCACCTAAGCTACACGTGTGCTACACTTGAGATTGAATACTCATTGGCAATCTGTTTTGAGCAATAGAGCAATTCCTACATTGGCTATTCATTCCCATTGCTCCAACTTCGTGTCCTATAGGCTAGTATCTCCTATCCACAACACTTACACTTCTACATACATTGGTTAGGAGATCAAAACGCTTGATATAGGAAATCAAGCCTTGAGCTACAAGTGGTATTGTAATTTCTGTTTTCTTTCTTGTTCCTTTGTATATTTTGTATTCTCCTTGCTACTCCTAGGATTGGAGGCTGCGGATTGGAGAAGGTTCTTCTCGGAGGAGAAGGTGGACTTCAAGCTACTTCAAGAAGGCTATCGCAACGGGAAGCTACTTCAAGAAGGTTATTGCAACGGGAAGCTACTTCAGGAGGAAGGCGGCTTCAAGGTTGGTGCAATTGCTTCTAGGTGAAGGCTGCTTCAAGGTTGGTGCGATTACTTCGAGGTGAAGGCTGCTTGAAGGGTTTAGGGAGAGAATTGTAATTTTATGTAAAGTCCTTGCGAGGTAATAAAATTAAATTCTTTCCAAATCCCGGCTGGGTAAGCAACCGGGTAGTGGACTGACTGCCTTAGTATTTGCTAAGGTAGGAACCACTCTAAATCCTTGTCCCCTTGTCCAATATTTTTGTGATTGGTTGTTTGAGTTAAATAATTGTTTAAAATTGTTTAAAACTCTATTCACCCCCCCTCTAGTAGTTTTTCAATTGGTATCAGAGCAGGCTTCAAGGAACCCTAACCAGGTCTTGAAGAATGAAGGGTGGTGGTGACTACAACCGCAAGCAAAGGAGCAACTTGGACCAACCTTCAACAAGTTGCAATTGGTGTTTAGGAACAAGTCACACAACAATCGGTTGTCCTTGGAGAGAAAAGAAGAAAGAGGTCCACAAAAATTGTCTCATTGCTACAACCAATGAAGAAGAAGAAGAGGTAAGCCTTCTTGATTTATCAAAAGAAGAGCTAATTTCTAGTCTTGAAGAAACACATAATAAGTATATTGAGTGCAAGAAGAAATTAAAGAAATCTAATAAAACAAATGATGAGTTGAATGCTAGACTTCTTGCTCTTACATCTGAAAATGAAGATCTCAAAAAGGTTATTGAAGATCATGATATTAAGCTAAAATCTGTAGAAGCAAATTGCAATCTTCTTTCCCTAGAAAAGTTAAATTTGCAAACTCAAGTAAATGATCTTCAAAAACAACCTATTTTGTGTACACATCTAGATTATGATATTATTGTGAAAGAAAGAGATTCTTTATTATCTAATCTAGATCAAGCGAAGATGGATATCAAGAAGAGAATGGATGAAATTGTTAAGTTACAACAAGAAATCAGTAGCTTGAGTAACAATGATATTCTCGATAAAATCTTAAGTGATCCTTATCGTCAAATTGGAAGGAGAGAACTGGGTTATAAGCCTAAAGGAAAATCTCATCAAAAACCTAGTTGGAGAAGGACACAAGCACTAGAGAGTCAATCCTTGTATGTACCTAGAGGCAAATATACATATGTACCAAAGAACAACCTAGAACAAAAACATAGAAAGAGACTTGAGGTTGATTCTATATGTTGCCATTATTGCTTACGTCTTGGACATTACTCCTTTTCATGCCCATACAAGAAAAAGGATGTTGAGTTGGTATGGGTTCCAAAACCTCCAAACTAAATGAACGGAATTAAGTTGAGATATGACCAAGGACCTTAGTTGCATATTTCTATGTCTATCTCAACTCAACATAATGGAATAATAAATTAATTCAAGTTTTTAAACATCTAACTTGGATATATACAAAATCTTTCAAATTGCAAAAATAAAATTTTGCCTTACTCATAGCTAAATTGTTAATAAAGATTTGGATACAATTAGTTGGGATTTGATCTAAAAATTCCTTTGATGTTCATAAAGTCTATCTCAACTAAACTGAGTCTTCAAATTGTTTAATTGAGTAAATAACCATTCATGATTTACTTATAAACAATTACTGATAATGGTTCTGAAAACAATACAGAAACCTGATCGGTCGAGAAATCTTCGACCGAGCAGTCAGTCGGTCGAGAAATCATCGACCGAGCAGGTTACTGATGTCAGTCTGAAATAAGTCTGCTGAATAATTCTACAAAGGATCAATGTGCTATCTATTTGCTGTTAATAACTGTTTTACATGCACAAATTATGGAAATCATCTTTGGAACACTTATATGAGATCATTTTTATCTATGAATCATATTCGATTTAAGTTAAGGGAAAATTACTGTTTTCATGGTAACCCTTGGAATATCTATACATGAACCATGTGTGTATTGAAATTTGTTTTAAATGATCATAATTAATGCATTTATATGTTGATCATTGTATATGCTTCAATTGTTCTATCATTACACCATGGATATGCTTCATCATGATCATTATGTTTCATTGGTTTGTCTAAAATAATCTTTGATTCATATATACAAACCATGAATGGATATTATTCTTGATCATTGTGATTTAGATAAATTGAAAATGCCATTAGCATAAAAGCATCTTGACATAATAAACAATGATTGTGGACATAGCTTGTGATAAAATAATGATGTTGCTATGACAAGCCAAACGGTGCCTCTTAGAACAAAAATATTAATGTTTTTATCTATTTGTTTGTTCTAAGAAATCAAAAGCAAAAATCTTGACTTTAAGATATTAATCTTGCTTTCAAAATATATGTCTCTAAAGAATCTTATGATTAACATGAAAATCAGGGTATAAGAAGAAATGTGATTTAATATGTACCCATAGCAAAGCTTATGAAAACATCATTCACAATGAATGTAAAACATGCGTTCTAGAAAAATCAAGGACAAAGACTTCACTATGATGCCCATATTAAGTCTTCATAATAGGTATATCTTAATATGCTTCAAATAGATATTTATTTAAAGCTATCTGCAGAAATTATACTTCACATATGAATGTTTAAATTGGAAATCTGCAGAATTTGCCTCTTGGTTGAAATTAAAATTGACCAAGGGGCGCTATGGTCGTAGTCAAGGGCGACCTAAAATAAGCTTTGACAAAATGCTTATTTGGACATCATTTTATTGCACTTAATCTTAGTATACTTTTAATAAAGGTCAAAATCAAAATTTAAAATTATTTGTGACCTTAGAAGCATCAAACTGCTTAATTTGTAAGATTAAGGGGGAGCTCATAACAACAAAATGGTTTAATTGATTAAGAAGCTTAGAAAAACATTGTAAACATCATTTGAAGATTGTTATGACCTTAGTATTTTTACTCTTGATTATGAAGCAATCTATGAATTTCATAAAAATGACATATCTTGCTCTTAAAGGAACTCTCTAAACAAATCAGGGCTTAACATCCCTTGTTTTGGTTGGAGACATTTTTTTATGTACTCTAAGATTAAAGGACTCTCATTTAATTTAGGGCTTAACATCCCTTGATAGATGAGAAATAAATATACATTCATCATAAGCTTAACATCCTTTGCAAATAATTGAGAAACAAATTGTGGATAAATTAGACATAAATCCATGTTCCTAATAGGATATCTATTTAAGGGGGAGCTTAATATAAAATTAAGGGGGAGAAGAAATAAAATGTTTAAACTGGATATCTTTTTGAAATGACAAAGGGGGAGAAAGAATATAAAATCAAAAATATAAATATAAATGAGTTTCATCTTGATGGCCACAAAACAAGAATGGCTACAAAAGGTAATCTACAGGTATGAAACTCACATGCTTTATATTTCCTTATTTTCATATTTTAGGAAATGTTTGTCATCTTCAAAAAGGGGGAGATTGTTGGATAAATGGGACATTATGGTAAATCCCTTTGTTTCGATGACAAACATTTCCTAAAATATGAAAATAAGGAAATATAAAGCATGTGAGTTTCATACCTGTAGATTACCTTTTGTAGCCATTCTTGTTTTGTGGCCATCAAGATGAAACTCATTTATATTTATATTTTTGATTTTATATTCTTTTTACTTAAACTACTAACATCCCTTGCATTTGGTTGGAAACATTTTTATGTAATCTAAGATTAAAGGATTCTCATTTAATTCCTAGGGCTTAACATCCCTTGATAGATGAGAAATCAATATACATTCATCATAAGCTTAAAGGAATCTCATATCATTTCAAGGCTTAACATCCTTTGCAAATGATTGAGAAACAAATTGTGGATAAATTAGACAAAAATGATATTAAATCCATGTTTCTAATTGAATATCTCTTTAAGGGGGAGCATAGCATAAAATTAAGGGGGAGAAATAAAATCTATTATATTGGATATCTTTTTGAAATGACAAAGGGGGAGAAATAATATAAAATCAAAAACATAAAATAAAAATATGAGTTTCATAATATCTCGGCCAACATCCACTTGCAAAACATGAATGGCTACAAAAGGTAATTTTCAGGTATGAAACTCACATGATTTATATTTCCTTATTTTATATTTAGGAAATGTTTGTCATCTTCAAAAAGGGGGAGATTGTTGGCTAAATTGACATTAGCATAATCCCTTTTGTTTTGATAATGACAAACATTTCATTCTTGTGGTTTTAACGTGCTATTTGAGTATTTCAGGAACAAGCATATAAGGTGGTGGATAACAAAGACTTGGAAGAAACAATTTGATAAAATCGCTTTATTTTCATGATTGTAATCAAATGTAAATGCTTGTACAAGTATATAATGTACAAGTAATTAGATATCATGTAAATCAAGCGTTTAGATCTTCCATATCCACTCACAACACTTAGATAGGCCATTCCCCAAGATAGTATCACAATTGCACATTGATACACACACTTAGTAAATGAATACATTGAGTCAGTAATATTCTCGGTCGACAAATCATCGATCGAGAAAATATCGGTCGACAAATCTTCGACCGAGAAACTCTCGGTCGACAAAATCTTCGATCGAGAATAGACCCTACTAGCCGTTAGACCCAGCAGACAAAGTGGTTGGGAGTGGAAATGAACGTTGTAAACACTTGCTCCAGGAGGTCCCTCGGTCGACAAATCTTCGACCGAGAAGGACTCTCGGTCGACAAATTGTCGATCCAGAAAAGTTCTGTCTGCACTTTTCAGGGTCAATTAACTAGCCGTTGCAAATGCAATTAGTGGACACATAACGGCTAGTTGAGCACTAAGAACCCCCTAGAAAGTGTCTAGAATGTCCTTAAGCACTTGTAGGTCATTCCTATAAATAGGACATGCCTTAGGACACCTAAACTCACCTAAGCTACACGTGTGCTACACTTGAGATTGAATACTCATTGGCAATCTGTTTTGAGCAATAGAGCAATTCCTACATTGGCTATTCATTCCCATTGCTCCAACTTCGTGTCCTATAGGCTAGTATCTCCTATCCACAACACTTACACTTCTACATACATTGGTTAGGAGATCAAAATGCTTGATATAGGAAATCAAGCCTTGAGCTACAAGTGGTATTGTAATTTCTGTTTTCTTTCTTGTTCCTTTGTATATTTTGTATTCTCCTTGCTACTCCTAGGATTGGAGGCTGCGGATTGGAGAAGGTTCTTCTCGGAGGAGAAGGTGAACTTCAAGCTACTTCAAGAAGGCTATCGCAACGGGAAGCTACTTCAAGAAGGTTATTGCAACGGGAAGCTACTTCAGGAGGAAGGCTGCTTCAAGGTTGGTGCAATTGCTTCTAGGTGTAGGCTGCTTCAAGGTTGGTGCGATTACTTCGAGGTGAAGGCTGCTTGAAGGGTTTAGAAAGAGAATTGTAATTTTATGTAAAGTCCTTGCGAGGTAATAAAATTAAATTCTTTCCAAATCCCGGTTGGGTAAGCAACCGGGTAGTGGACTGACTGCCTTAGTATTTGCTAAGGTAGGAACCACTCTAAATCCTTGTCCCCTTGTCCAATATTTTTTTGATTGGTTGTTTGAGTTAAATAATTGTTTAAAATTGTTTAAAACTCTATTCACCCCCCCTCTAGTAGTTTTTCAATTACGTGCTATACATTATAACAGCAAGACCCTAGATAAAGCACAAATGAACTATGTGTTGGCTGTGTGCACAACTTTTAATATTTATAACTCGAACACTGCCCCACAAATATATGGGTGTGTGTAGTATTATAGAGGTCATCCAAGGAGCAAGGTACTATTAGGAGCAAAAGTATTAAGCTTCAACAATCTAGATCTTTTTAAAAAGAGAGGTTTTGTTTAGTTAACTAAGCGATCAAAAGGAAATGAACTAGAACAGAAATCACTTGTATTAAGGATCAAATTGGATTGGGTATTCTTAAGAATAAGGTTTCACATCTATATCATAACATGAGGAACAATGATGATTGACAACACTAGAAATAACACAAGGGAGGTTTGTATCCTACACCCACCTCCCAGTAGTGTAGAATGGTCCTAACTTTGTATACCACTCCCGTGGATATACTAAGATTAGGATTACAAACCTTTTCTCCCCAACACATCTCAGCCACTCCCATGGTCAAGCAAGTGAAGCTAAGGCACATCTTCTTACTCCTATGCATATCTTTCCAGTTTAGACAAAGAGCATCAATCAAATATACAATGTGACCAGCAAAGCATGTAAGAAGAATTAAGCACTTATGAACCTTAGAATAGAAAACAACTAGCATTATATATGAAATTTGTGTAAAACAATGTTATGACATGGGAGATACTCCTCCATGCCCAAGAAAAAGAGATCTACTTGTTCATGCCTGTAGAAAGTAGATACAAGCAGTAGACAGTAGTGCTAGACATCATAATAGAAGGAAATAAACTTAGATGTCCATGGAAGAAAGAAGATAGACTTCTAACTCTACTTAAGGAGTCACAAATCCATCCTTACTACTGGAAACTCTACAAAAAACTTCAATTCAGAGTGGAGAGAAGAGAATGGAGTAGATCCTTGCTGTAATTGTTAGAGAAGAAGGAAGAAGAAGAAGAAGTTTCCCTTCCAAGAAACTAACTTTTCTCCCTTAAAATGCCTCCAACTCCTCCTGGCTCTCCCTTTCTTGAGTCTCACTCCAAAAAGTCCCAAAATAGTTCATGGTAACTGTCCCAAGACGGCTTGTGGTCGTATATATAAGCGTGAGGTAGTTAAATTCATGTTTGAGTGAAATCTGCAGGTCACACTATGTGTCTTTTATAAGACACGACATGTCTAATGCGATAACTAAAGTCTGAATCTAGTTCTGGAAAGTTACATGACGTGTCTTTAATGAGACATGGCATTTTGCTACAAATTTAGGAGTTCTGGGTTCAATTTTTGGACTGGGACACGGGGTGTCTATAATAAGACATGGGGTGTCTTTTTTTGGACATGGGGTGTCATTTCTAGCTTTAGCAACATTCATTTTCTAAATGTCTAGATTATTGGGGAATGTGTTGATGGATGTTATGATGGCGTTTTCTCCCCATTTTGATGTCAATTTGTTGTACCTATAGACTAAACCATAGAGCAAGTAAAGATAACAATAAAGTGGAAAATCTAGCATGATTAAGAGTGATTATTTCGTGAAAATGATTTGGAAATGCAACCAAAAGTGGTCCAAAATATGATATAAAATACGCACTTCAAATTTCCCTAAGCTTAAACCTTTGCTTGTCCTCAAGCAAAAAGAGAACAAAAACACAAATGAAGTAATTGTCAAGTTCATGCATAGATCAAATGAAATGAAAGATGTGTATCAGACCAAACCAACCATGATCAACATGTTTATACTCATAGCCATCAATTCAACGTAAACACTTAAGAAAGAGATTTTTAGTTCAACAGGGATGGTCACAATTAAATAAATCAATCAATTAAACAACACTAAGTAGAATTTGGATCACCAAGCCAAATAATTAGTGGATGTGCAACTCAAACTCTGAACTATTAAGGATACAAAGGATGAAATCTTAGTTAAAATTAACAATTTTAGTTGTACTCTCCTTCTTTCCCAATGATATGACAATAGATTATGGGTTCTGGCACTCGACTGCTAATGTAGGCTTATGCACACGTAGAGTGTCGGTTGGGTTATTTTACCCTCTTAGAAGACATACTACCTAACCATCATGGCCATATCAGACTTACACTAGGCTAGCATGATATGTGGGTGGTTTAGCCATCTTTTGATTCATTTCACCTAAGAACTTTTGTATATAAAAAAAAATTTCAAGACCCTTTTCCCGTCCCGCGTTGGGTTGTGGGGTATGAGGATGAAATAAGCCAAAAGAAAAATTAAATTTTTTCCACAAGTTGGGAGAGTCAACTAAATTGTAACATTAGCTAGATTTCATTCATTTGTTGTGAAATTTTTTCACTGAAAGAGTGGTTGAAAATTCACTAAGAGCTTGGCAAGGGCATCCCATATTCTAAATGATATTGTAAAGTTTATTTACTCACAAAAATTGAAACCATTACATGTTTTAAGCAATCAAGGATGTGAAACATGAATGTTCAAAAAACATTCATTAAAAGAGTGGTTGAAAATGCACTAAGAGCTTGGCAAGGGCATCCTGTATTCTAAATGATGTTGTAAAGTTGATTTACTCACAAAAATTGAAATCATTACATGTTTTAAGCAATCAAGGATGTGAAAGATGAATGTTCAAGCTAGAAGCATAAACTAGATTTTAGCACATGTTGATGGCCAAATGGTTTCATTTGATTAATAATACCTTTTACAGTTTCTACAAATGATATTTCTAACCAAAAGAGGACAATTAGTTAAGCATAGGAGTTCAATCCACATACAAAAGATGGGTCTCAAATCAAACTGGATTTGCCACAACAAGAACAAAAACTAAAAACAACAACTAAGAAAATAATGATAAAAGTGAAATAAAACTACACTACACTACCGGCCAGTTGCTTTCTCCCTAAGCTTGAAATTTGCAGTGTCCTCACTGCATATAACAAACTCAAGAGGATTGTAACTGGATACCTGTCATGGTGAATGAAGAGGATGGAGGTCCATTGCTTTGATTTGAGGATGGAAATTGTTATGTTAAGCATCTAGCCTCTTTGTCAGTATATTTTTTATTTTGCCCAAAGATCGATGCTTGTGATTTGCAATAGGAATAGTCTTCTAGATTTCAATGTTGTATGTCCCTTCATTCTCTTCTTCAAAATAATGAACATCTGACTCAAAGAGAATTTTTTCATCACCAAGCATTGTATCAAAGATGTGTTGTGAGGGGGTACTTATCTTGTTTGAAAAATCATCCTTAGGAGCATATGCATATTTCGTGCTTTGAGCTTCTGCATCATTGCCTACATTGGAGTCAACAACTTCATATGATATTGTATGTGATGGTGAAGAAGGTTCTTCTATAGTAACTCCAATCCTCAAGGTAACTAATGTGAATGTCTCCCTTGACTATATTTGTGGTTGATTAGGCAAAGAACTGGAGGGTGCTTTTTTATTGGAAAGAGCTTGTTGAGCAATTTGATTCTCCAACATCCTAGTATGAATGGCAATTCCATCCACCTTAGAAATAAGTCGTGAAAAAGCATCCATTAGCAACTCCCTTTGTTGGTGAAGCTCATCATTTTGCTGAATTTGAGTTGAGACAAAGGTCTCAACCATGGACACCAAACTCGGCTTGGGCTGCAAATGTTGTTGTTGTTGGATAAAATTGTAGTTGACATTGTTGTTGAGCTCTGGTATATCTTCAATTTGTGACGGTGTGGCAAAACATAAAGAAGGAGTGTGTCCTGCTGCTCTACATGCATCACAAATTACTTCAGTGGCTTGCTTTCCAAAAATAGAGCTTGAAGAAGAAGGTTGGCTTCTCCAGTCAGGACTCCATTGGTAATAAATAAGTGACATGTCTTCAATAATGGCATAAGCATCCATGTATGATTTGTTCGTTAAAGCGCCATTTGCAGTAGCATCAATAGATATCCTTGTATAGTAGAATAAACCATTATAGAAAGTTTGCAATAGAAGGTTGTTGCTTAAACCATGGTGTGGACAAAGAAATTGAAGGTTTTTTAACCTTTCCCATTTGTCATACAAGGTCTCTCCATGCCTTTGAGAAAAATTGATGAGCTAACTCCTCAATTGTGCGGTCTTGCTTGGTGGAAAGTATTTGGCTAAGAAAACTTTGAGGAGTTCATCCTAGCTATTGATGGAGTTTCTTGGAAAAGAATAGAGCCATGTCTTGGCTCTGTCTCTCAATGAGAATGGTAAAATAAGAAGACAAACTGCATCACTAGAAAGACCATC
This sequence comes from Alisma plantago-aquatica, assembly GCA_963693085.1. Taxonomy (NCBI): domain Eukaryota; kingdom Viridiplantae; phylum Streptophyta; class Magnoliopsida; order Alismatales; family Alismataceae; genus Alisma; species Alisma plantago-aquatica. The sequence goes on along the minus strand of OY856414.1, from coordinate 496,852,497 downwards.
TATTTTGAAAGTGCTTCGCAACTGCAGAAATTCAACAATGTGGAGATTCAGATCCTCCATAGGTGTCCCTCCAAATTGGATCTGTTGTATCATCTGTATGATTGTGGGACTGATTGAAAAAATCATTTTCCTCGATCGGTGGGATATTGATAGCCTCATGATTTTTATAGCAGCTAAAACAATGAAGTCTTTAAGGGGGCGGTCATCTTCCATGATTGGCCTTTCTTGTTGAGTTGGAAGTATGGGTGAAGATGGTGGTGAAGATGTTGGTGATGATGTTTATGAGTCCTCTGGATCTGTTTGAGTTTCACTCATCCTTACATTTTGAAGGTTGCAAACATTGTCCTCAAGTTTAGGGTCCAGAAATGTGGAAGGTTCAAGGCCCCTTTTAGATAGCCTCATATAGTTCTACAAGTAAAGAAGGTGAGTAAAGTATAAGAAATAAGATGGAATATACAAAAACAAGATAATGATCATGATCATGATGGAAAGAATGATGGTAGATATGATAGGTGGTGGGGTGATATAGCCTTGTTTACAATTAAACACTTCTTACTCTAACAAAAATATTGATGCTCCCCCGCAACGGTGTCAAAAACTTATTGGTTGTGTGTGTAAGTTTTAATATTTATAACTCGAGAACTACCCCACAAGTATATGGGTGTGTGTAGTATTATCGAGTTCATCCAAGGAGCAAGGTATCATCAGGCATAAGAGTATTAAACTTCAATAGTCTAGATCTTTTTACCAAGAGAGGTTTTGTTTTGTTAACTAAGCAATCAAAAGGAAATGAACTAGAACAGAATTCACTTGTATTAAGTGTTGGTATGTATGCCCTGAGAGACAATCATAGGATGATTGGTGGGATACATTAAGATTGATTTGATAAACATCTAAGGCAAGCTTCCAATTCTTTCTGATTCATTCATATGAGATAGTGATAGAACAGATTGAATATCTAGAGAATGACTCAATGACGTATGCTTTCAGGTTAAGGACCTGAACAATGAGATCATAAGGATGTTAAGAGTTTGTACATTCTTGTTATGTCCCTAGTCATATGTCATTGTGGAAGGTAGATAGACAGCAATGATACACAAGACTAGATTGTGGTGTTGGTTGATGACAGAATCTCATTAGTCATGATATAGAGATATCAAACCAAACACATAGGTACTTGTTAGAGAACAAGTGTACCAGACAGACCCACCGTGAGTTTGACACAGGGAACCATGACATGGTAGTCACAGTCAGTACTCACAGTGATGGTGGTGAGTGTGATTCTTTGACTTGAAATCACATCACTCAACACATGTCGTTGGGCACACTTTGACATCATCAAATGCAGTCCTGAAACATGGATTGTTATAAAGGTGATGATTGGGTGGCTTTGACACATGGGGCTTTTGAGGAGTGAGTGATAGATATGGGATTTGTCCCTCCTGAGGGAGTTTGATATCCATGGCCACTTGATGAGTAGGATTGAGAAAGGCATGCACGCTTGTGTGAATCAATATGTGATATTGATGTCATACATATCTCTTCCAATCTACTCTGAGATCAAGAAAGTGAATGAATGTTGACAGGATGACTGTTCCATGCCTCGAGTTCATTCAGGATATCAGTGACAAAGGAATTATACATTCACTGTAACACCATTCACGGATTGTAGGATTGAAAGTTGTTCTCCAACTTTCTATTTCACTTGGGTAGCACTGATGTGTGACTAGGCACCGCTCTTTGCTTGTGAAGTCATAGGTGTTATGGACTTTCACTGCCAACGTGAAAAAGGACCTGCAGGGTCACACACATAGGATTTCACCTGGAAGAGGAGTTTTGTCCACAAACAATGTTTAGATTGATTACTAAAGGAGTTTAGTAGTTCAATTAAACACGCAATTAATTGATAGCTCAAAATCATAGTGTTCAAGGTGTTGGACAGCTTGATTAGAGTATCAGATTGATTGGAACTGTAATTGAATGTTTCTACACAATCTACACTACCAACCGATCGACTCATGTGATGAACCGATCGGCTGAGCTTGGTGAACCGATCGACTTAGGTTGTGAGTCGATCGGCTCATGGACAGGGTGAGACGACTGGTTCAAGTGTTGAAATGATCGGTTCAACTGGTCCAACCGAGCAAGTTGGGAAAGAAAGATTGGTGAGAAAATTCTTTTGTTTTACTTATCCAATTCGATTGGAAAAAGGATTGGTATTTGATACCAATTAGAAACAAAAGAAGGAAAGTCAACCGGGAACTGATCAGGACCACGAACCGACCGGTTCAGAAGTGAACCGATCGGTTGAGGTGTCCCAACCGATCGGTTGAGGTGTCAACCGACCGGCTCAGGTCCCCAACTGACCATTTCAGTTATGAAACGATCGGTTCAGGTTCCGAGTTGGTTGTTTTTGTGGAAAAATCTTGAACCCTTCTATGCCTGCTTTAGTCCCGCATTGCCTGGGATAGATAACCCTATCCCATGACCCTCCTATATATATAGGGGTATTGGGGGCTTCTCAAATAATAACTCAGTGCAACCAGTTGCTCTGTGAAGTTTTCGTTCTCTCTGGTTTTGGTAACCAAGAGAGAGCCCGAGCAAGTGCTACCCGATAAGGGAGGCATAGCAAGGGAAAGACAACTGCAGAAAGTGATTGGTGGCAGGAGAGTGTGTTGGTGACTAGTACGCTGACAGGAGGGTGTGACTCCTTCCAATTCCTTGTGGGACAAGGAGATTGGAGTTCCAGGTGGTCCATGTGGACTACTTCAGAGGCGGGAGGTTTCTGCCGCTCGAAGGATAGTTGTCAATCCCGACAGTCCGGTGAGACCAGGAGTCATCAGTCCCGGTGCGACCAGGAGCTGCACAGACACTGTCCAAGACAGGAGGTGAAGACCGCGTAAGGCACGAGGTATTGTCGCCGATCAAGCCTCGGGATAAGGTATGATTCCACAAACCATCCTTTCCTATTGTATAGACGTTGACGTGTTTCCTTGTTCTGGGTTTGGGGAGGAGAATTTTTTTTGTTTCCGCTGCCTCCTCTGATTCCCCTAAAACCCAACAGTGGTATCAGAGCCACGTCAACTGCTCTATACTTTAGGGATTATCGATATGATTGATTTTGGTTTGTCGCCTTTATTTATTGCATACGATGCGAATAAAAATGGCTTTATGCATGTCCAATCCTAAATCCACAAATCCCAATTTACATATATGATATGTATTATTAATGCACTCGATACACGTCACCCTTAAATGAGTTTTGTGGTGGATGTATAGCGTGGTTATGGCCAATAAACCCTATCTGTGTATGGTTGTATGTGGTTGCTTGCATCTCGGTCTGCGCATCGATCTTCCTTCTCCTATTCCTGATGTAACTCGAAATAATTTGAGATTTCTTTCCTACCTTTGCTCCCCTCGAATGTAACTCGAGGTTTCTCTTTTTTACAATGTAAAATAGGATAGATTTTATTTCTTGTTATGTCAAAGAACGGCGGACATCCTGACGGCAGCTGAGACGATCGGTTCAAGGAGTGAACTTATCAGTTGACGTTCCAAACGATCGGTTCAAGGAGTGAGCCAATCGGTTGATGACCAGTTCGAGGAGCGAGTCGAGCGGGTGGCAGCCATGGAGATATGCACGACGACCAGGCGAACCGATCGGTTGGAGGAGCCAACCAATCGGCCGGTGGCACCCAGCCGACCAGTTTGATGGCGAGCCGATCATTCATGTGATGAATTGATCAAACCCAGAAAGGCAAAGCACAGAGTTCATCTTGTACAGGTTGAATGTTATGTAGACCTAGATGACTGTGATTCCTCTTGGCTCGAGGAATCACATTAGGATGGCTATAATCATCACTTTTATCATTTTGCATGTTTTCTGTGGGATATAGCATGTATATGATATGTACTATGTATTGTGGTGATTGGATAATGTATATGTATATAAAACCAAATCCCTCATTAAATATTAAGTTTTAGATGCCTTCCAAATGCGACACACATGAAAAGCTTGATCGACCAAGTGTGGGCATGCCCAAGCGTGGTGCACCGTCTATCTCATGGAAGCGTGAAGGATGAATGTGTGGGTCTGCCCAAGCATGGTGCATATTCATCGTGTTGGCTTTGGGTCGGACTTAACAAGGTGACCTAGATAGGATCTAGCACCTTGAGGCATGGAGATGATCATGGCAAGGAGTTGCATATGACATCTTATCAAGAGTTGCATATGATGCAATTGGCAAGAGTTGCCTACCTGAGAGATCTAAGTTGTGGGTGACAGCCCAAGCTGGTCCATGACTTAGAGGATTTTAGGATCTTGCCCACTAGAAGATTGTACGCTGCAATCTTCCGAATTTATGGTGAGGGCTATCAATTTGAACTAAAATAGTGGGAGCGATAATTAATCAAAGGCCTAATTATATCGTCAACCATTCAAATCAATCAAACAAGTCAAAAAAGCGTTTTTGGAGTAAAATTGCATGTATTTCCTTTTGTTAAAATAAATGGTTAAACAACAATAATCACTTTATTTGTGAACGGTCTTTGAGACCAACAAATTAAATGGGAATTTTTCCACGACTGGTTAGGACATTGAGAAGTGTTCTCAATCGTAGAGTGAAAGCTCTAAGTCCTAGTTATACCAGGACCAGATAAAATCAATCCCACCACATCAATGGCTGAAAGTATGCTTATGGAAGCATACCGAGGAAGACATTGATGAGGAGTGCTTGATGTTGTGTTCTCTGAACTATGAGTTGCAGAGACAACATGAGACATATGATGTCTCCAAGACACTGTCCTAGCATGTCATGACAGAAGGAAATCCAGTAAGGTATTCACACACTCAATGTGATTGGGTATGTGGAAAGACCTGACTAAGAAGGATTCCCTCTGAGCCAAGAGTTGGCTATTGGTATGATACTGCAAATGTTGCAAGAATCATACAATTCATGATAAGCTACAACATGAACAACTTTGACAAGCGTTGACAGAGTTGTTGGACATGTTGAGGATAGTAGAGGCAAATATGAAGAAAGACAAACCATAATCTTTGATGTGATCAAAGGAAAGGTAATTCTTAAGGGCAAGGACAAGGGCAAAGCAAAGAAGTGTTCTGATGCTAGCCAGCAATCCAAGCCATATTCAGCCTCAAGGCACATGGGGAAAGGGTGTATGAGGGAATTTCCCTCTATATCTAGAAGAACAAAAGAAGATGAAGGAGGGGATGGAGATCTCCACCTAAGGTATCATGAAATGAACCACTTCTTTATTTGAGGTATATGATACCAAGATATGGATATGTCATATATAGGAGTGATGGCCTTTGTGAAAGGACCAAGAAAGGAGTACCCATCATTAGAGCAAGTGTTGCTGCCATAGATAGGAGTACCTTTCAGTTTATTTCATCCTAAAGGGCACGAAATAGAGTTGAGAACTGCTATTTCATAAATTGCCAATAGATAGAAACACTTTATTTTTGCATATTGTATGACAATGATGGAAATCAATAAAGAGATGTTTCAATTTATAAAGATATGATCTTTGTGGCAATGCCTTCTTTATCTTGTGGTATTTGATATGCATAAGATAAAATGATACCTAAAGTTATTGATAACTCAAACAATCAAATTAGCATCAATCATGAGAAATTCATTTCTAGTTTCCATGTGATGGATAAATCTAGACTCTTTTGGTTAGAGAACTAGTAAGAGACATGAATATCTTGGACATGATTAATCAATCTTCACTAATGGTAGTGGGAGAATGATTATCCAATTAGGTATAATACATGTGATGTATTTACATACCTATTGGAACAAATGCTAATACTTCAAATGGTGTTTAGAGAAATACCAATATGAATATCTTGAAGTGTTCAAGATTATCATAGATGAAGTGCAAATTTGGTAAAGTGTTAATTCTTGATGAGATCAATGAATGAAATACTTGGACCAAAATGTTTGAGATCCTTATGAGTGATTATGATAATGTATCATAGTGAACTCATGATTAAGGCATGGTGATGTCTAAATCAAGAAGGAATCATACTCTAAGGAGTTAGAGGATGATTATCAAATAACTGAATTCTTCTTAAATAAAGAATAACCTACACTAATAAAGGACATTAAGAATCACAAAGGTTGAGAGTTCCTATATCCTTGACAGATACACCTCAATTATCTATGTGATGAGTTATTCATGTGATGAGTCAACTATCCAGATGAATATGAGGAACCAGATTTTGAGTTATGGTAGATGACCATTTCATCCTAAATGACATCCATGTGAACCATAAGGTATGACCTTGATGGTAGCACCCATTGGATTAAATCCATAAGTGCAAATGAGTCTTAAGTGTTAAGACACATGGATAACATTTTGAGAAGGATGATGCTTGTTGATTGCAACTTAATGACTAAGACATTTGGCATATGGATACTAAAACCGCATTCCTATGAGGAATAAAACAAGGATGTGTACGTGATACAGCCTAAAAGGTTTATGAATCCACTAATGCAAATGAAGTCTATAAGTTACAATGGACTAATCAATGTGATTGATTGAGTACAAGAAACTCAGAATTGGATCTTTACTTTGATGATATAGTCAAAGGGTTTGACTGATATGTCAAAAATGAAGAAGGGATATGTGATTTAGTGGGAGTGTGTTCACATTCCATATGTTGATATGAAATGGAAATGTTCTAGAATGGAAATCCAAAAGTGGAAATTATCTTTAAGGAAGATAGAGATGTTTCCTATGTGATAGGAATAGAGATCTATAGAGATAGTTCTCGAAAACCTCTTGACCTGAAAAGAGAAAACATACATTGGCAATCTGTACTGAAGGGTTCATTATGCACAGATTTAGTGGGAGAAAACTTGTCCATATTACATGGAATTAGTATCCCAAGGCCAAGTGTCCAATTATTATGAAGAATGGGAACACTAAGAATAGATATGGATCTATCATGTATGTAATCATCCCATCATCTTGCATGTATGGACATGGCAAGAATAAAATGCATTCATCATCTTGTATGTAGGACATGACAATATGATGTGCTCATCTTGATAACTCGTATGTGGGACATGACGAGTGGATGTCTGTCTACTTCTAGTAAGGGTTACTGGAAACCATAAGAACTTGATAAGTACTTGAGAAGTACTAGTTTTATGGAGATAAGGAAGAGTTCGATGTAAAGAGTTACATTGATGTGAACTTCCGAAAAGGACAAAAAATTAATCGCAAAATATATATAGGATATATAAAAGTGAAAGTTTGTTGATAATTGGAAACGTTCCAAGAAAACCATTTAAAAGGGAAATGCTGAGTATCCGTGTGTTAGAGAACATTAGTGGATACTATATGGATCTAGAAGTTCATGAGATGAACTTATAGATATTCCGGTCATTGATGACAAGTTTGGAATCCTTGATCATGCAATGTGGCTAAAAGTTAGCAAAGGAATACTAGATCGCATATTACGACAACTCCATCTCATACATGTGACGTACAGCGAAGAGATGAGAGACATGCAATTAATGCTGACTTTGGCAAGGTGTTTCCATATCTCACTATGTTGGCACAAGAGCACATTAACATGTGGGACATGTTTGAAGATCACTATGAATATGATTCAAGGGTGATTGGCTCGCAGTGCAAGTGGGAGTTTGTTGGTATGTATGCCCTGAGAGCCAATCATAGGATGATTGGTGGGATACATTAAGATTGATTTGATAAACATCTAAGGCAAGCTTCCAATTCTTTCTGATTCAGTCATATGAGATAGTGATAGAACAAATTGAATGCCTAGAGAATGATAGTACTCAATGACGTATGCTTTCAGGTTAAGGACCTGAACGATGAGATCATACAGATGTTAAGAGTTTGTACATTCTTGTTATGTCCCTAGTCAGATGTCATTATGGAAGGTAGATAGACAGTAATGATACACAAGACTAGATTGTGGTATTGGTTGATGACAGAATCTCATTAGTCATGATATAGAGATATCAAACCAAACACATAGGTACTTGTTAGAGAACAAGTGTACCGGACAGACCCACCGTGAGTATGACACATGGAACCATGACATGGTAGTCACAGACAGTACTCACAGTGATGGTGGTGAGTGTGATTCTTTGACCTGAAATCACTACACGCAACACATGTCGTTGGGTACACTTTGACATCATCAAACCCAGTCCTGAAACATGGGTTGTTATAAAGGTGATGATTGGGTGGCTTTAACACATGGGGCTTTTGAGGGGTGAGTGATAGATATGGGATTTGTCCCTCCTGAGGGAGTTTGATATCCATGGCCACTTGATGAGTAGGATTGAGAAAGGCGTGCATGCGTGTGAATCAATATGTGATATTGATGTAATAACATATCTCTTCCAATATACTCTGAGATCAAGAAAGTGAATGAACGTTGACAGGATGATTGTTCCATGCCTCGGGTTCATTCGGGATATCAGTGACAAAGGAATTATACATTCACTATAACACCATTCACGGATTGTAGGATTGAAAGTTGTTCTCCAACTTTCTATTTCACTTGGGTAGCACTGATGTGTGACTAGGCACCGCTCTTTGCTTGTGAAGTCATAAGTGTTCTGGACTTTCACTATCAACGTGAAAAAGGACCTGCAGGGTCACACACATAGGATTTGACCTGGAAGAGGAGTTTTGACCACAAATAATGTTTAGATTGATTACTAAAGGAGTTTAATAGTTCAATTAAACACACAATTAATTGATAGCTCAAAATCATAATGTTCAAGGTGTTGGACAGCTTGATTAGAGTATCAGATTGATTGGAACTGCAATTGAATGTTTCTGCACAATCTACACTCCCAACCGATCGGCTCATGTGATGAACCGATCGGCTGAGCTTGGTGAACCGATCAGCTCAGGTTGTGAGTCAATCGGCTCATGGACAGGGTGAGACGACCGGTTCAAGTGTTGAACCGATCGGTTCAACTAGTCCAACCGAGCAAGTTGGGAAAGAAAGATTGGTGAGAAATTTCTTTTGTTTTACTTATCCAATTTGATTGGAAAAAGGATTGGTATTTGATACCAATTAGAAACAAAAGAAGGAAAGTCAATCGGGAACTGATCAGGACCACGAACCGAGCGGTTCAGAAGTGAACCGATCAGTTGAGGTGTCCCAACCGATCGGTTGAGGTGTCAACTGATCGGTTGGGGTGTCAACCGATCGGCTCAGGTCCCCAACCGACCGTTTTAGTTATGAAACGATCAGTTTAGGTTCCGAGTTGGTTGTTTTTGTGGAAAAATCTCGAACCTTTCTACTCCTACTTTAGTCCTGCATTGCCCGGGATAGAGAACCCTGTCCCATGACCCTCCTATATATAGGGGTATTGGGGGCTTCTCAAATAACAACTCAGTGCAACCAGTTGCTCTGTGAAGTTGTCGTTCTCTCTAGTTTTGGTAACCAAGAGAGAGCCCGAGCAAGTGCTACCCGATAAGGGAGGCATAACAAGGGAAAGACAAATGCAGAAATTGATTGGTGGCAGGAGAGTGTGTTGGCGACTAGTACACTGACAGGAGGGTGCAACTCCTTCCAATTCCTTGTGGGACAAGGCGATTGGAGTTCCAGGTGGTCTGTGTGGACTACTTCAGAGGCGGGAGGCTTCTGCCGCTCAGAGGACAGCTGTCAATCCCGACAGTCTGGTGAGACCAGGAGTCGTCAGTCCCGATGCGACCAGGAGCTGCACAGACACCGTCCAAGACTGGAGGTGAAGACTGCACAAGGCGCGAGGTATTGTCGTTGAGCAAGCCTCGGGACAAGGTATGATTCCACAAACCATCCTTTCCTATGGTATAGACGTTGACGTGTTTCCTTGTTCTGGGTTTGGGGAGGAGATTTTTTTTTGTTTCCGCTGCCTTCTCTGATTCCCCTAAAACCCAACATTAAGGATCAAATTGGATTGTGGATTCTTAAGAATAATGTTCCACATCCATATCATAACATGAAGAAAAATGATGATCAATAATGCTAGAATTAACACAAGGGAGGTTTGTATCCTACATAACATGAAGTTAGGCAAATCAGTTCAAAACACACGACATGTGAACAAGACGACATGGAATGTTTGCTACAAGATTGGCATATCAAGATGTTCTCTGAAACTACAAAATAGTTTGTGGTAAATCGACATGTCATGTTTGTTTGGGAAAAAAAATTAAGTGTCCGCCTAGAGGTAAACATGATGTGTTAGATTTATACACATAGTGTGGTGCATCTCGAGATTACTTTCCAGAAGCTCATGTGTTGATTAACCACAGTGTGTACAACTTCAAACATGGTGTTTCTGGGATTTTATCCTTATAGTGCTGAGAATCAGGACACGATGTGTCCTTTTCTGGAAATAGTGTGTCAATTTCAAAGGGAAAAAATAAATTGAACGACTCTACTGGATGATCATAACACGACATGTGTTCGTTACACACGGTGTGTTTGGGGCACTCAAATAGGGTTTTAAAACCCAATTTTGAAATCAATATCACTCTCAGCCCAAGATATATGTCATGTCTCCATCCTCTCTACCACCAATGAGCATCATCTTTGTACATGCATCTCTATGTCGTCACTCGAGAAACCAACTGTCATTGAAAGCACCATTGCCACCCTTTCCTCAGTCGTACACTTCTATATCAACTGAGCAAGCCATTAAGACCCACATTGTGCTCCAACTACCATCATCGTAATTCCCCCCTTCACTGCTTAGATGCATATTCTCAAGCAACCATTGGCATCACAGCATCGACCACCACTCACCTCCATTGGAGTCAAGCTTATATGTTGTAGCAACTTCATCCACAATGTGCAGCTACCCCCTCTTCTCTTGTCTGCAACTCTTTTGTACGTATTGTCCCTTTTTTTACACGCCATATATGACATCTCAATAACACCTCCTTAAGTCTCCATGGCCTCTATCAAGTAAGCAGCCAAATGCCAAAAAGGAAAGAGCTCCTCTTTAGTACCTCCTTACATCTTCTCAATCCAATTCAACGTCACTGCTGAAGAAGATGCTATATACCCAAAAGTTGATCACATGTAGGGTTCTACCTATGTGCTATGCTTGCAATGAGATAATGGATGCACTTGGTTTCAAGGGTGGAGTACTAAGATTTTTTTAGGAGACTTAAACATATCTCCTGCAATGTAAGCTTCACTTATCTTAGACTGGCCTATGAATTTCTTACTACTAGCATGCAGTGGAAAACCCAAGAAAGCCATATAAACCTTTTGGTATGATCACTTTCTGGCTTCTTGGGTGCGGTTATAAATTAAGTTTTAAGAAATTATGTGATGCATATCAATGTACCTATGGAGGGAGTATACTAATGATGGAAAAGTTAACAATGTTGATTTTTGGAGGAATATTATAGAAGATGACGTTCGTGACATCACTATTGGTAGGGAATCATACATCTACAACCCAATCTTTCACTACATGCACATGCTTCTTAGCACTTGTGCTTTTGCCAAGAAAGAAACACAAGGTGTATGTGGGAATCAAGACTTTTCTTGTGGGATATGTTACACAATTATAAAATCAATGCAGGTTGTTTTATCCTCTTCTGCTTCTTCGAGGTCAAAAGGAATAAATCTGGTAACATTATGATAGGAGTATTAATATCATATATTGCCCAAAAGGTGAACATTGACTTGACATGGATGGAAACTACCTTAGGGAGGAATAGGGTTGACCTCCAATTTCTTATCTCATCAGGTTTAATTGTTGGGACATCTCTGATAACGACAAGTTTAGACAATACTTCCATGGTCATGAACACTTTATTCAAACTACTTGATCTAGAGGAAGTCACTTTGATGAACCCTGACAATTGGAAATTCATTTTTGATGATGAAAGTGATTCTAGAGACAGTCTTGAGACTTCCACTACAACAAAGTCACCACATCTTCCTCCTTCTACTAGCACAAAGACTAACTGCAGTAGGGTTATTCCAGACGTGCAAATTTTTTATGGGTATGTCCAATAACACTTTGATTTTTAGGAAACCTACTTGGACCAACTGAGCCAACAGTACTCTGATATGCACTCCATGATTTAGAGTATGGATATGTGGCACATCTCTGAAGGCCACTATGACATGCTTGCACCGCCTCAACTGCCACCGCGGGAGCTGACATTCATCAACATCCCTAATGGTGATACTTTGAGGTAGCATTTCCTGACTGTCAACGAGGGAACTATCCCTTTACTTTAATTCACTCCACAGACGTTACCTAGTTGCAAACTTTCTGAGTTTGATATATGTAGTGAGGAAACTGCAAATTTCAAGCTTAGGGGGGGATCTGTTGGTAGTATAGTTTTAGTTTCCTTTGCATTTCTTTTTCTTAGTTTCTATTTTAGATAGTGGTAAATCTAGTATTGTTTTGAGGCTTGTTCTCTTTTGGATTTAATTTCCCTTTATGCTAAACCATTTGCCACATTTTGTCTTGAAAAATATCAATTGAAGAAAACTTGGACAAGCATTCCATCAATTAAATGAAAGTTATTATCAACCACATACACTTGATTTTGAGTTGTTTATTCTAGAATGCATGTTCATCTTTCACACTCTTGATCATCTAATACATGTAACAGTTGAATCTTCTTTGAATAATCAACTCAACAACATTCTTTAGAGTTTCAGATGCCTTTTTCAAATTCTTAGTGTTTTTTCAACCATCCTCTCAATAAAAAAATTTAAATAAATGAATGAAATCTAGTTGATTATGCAACCCAATTAACTCTTCCCTTCTTTGGGAAAAAGACATCAGTTTAAGGCTGTGTGGTTCTTAAGTAAAACTCGACTCACTTTTGATTATTATGGGTTGTTCTTCAAAAATTTAATCATATATTCCCCATGAAAGATGGCTAAACCACCCATGTATTATGCTATCCTAGTATAAATCTGATATATATATGATGGTTTGGTGCTACACAATAAAGTGGGTAAATTACCCCAGTCGGCATTCCACATGTACATAAGTCTATTTTAGATAACGAGTAGCGGGACACATACTTCATTGTCTTATTCTTGTTCTGAAGAGCAAGGAGAGCACTATTTGACGATATATTAACTCGGGTTTCATCTATTATATCCTTAATAATTGAGATAATTAGATTACATATTCACTAATTATTTGGCTTGTTCATTTAAATTCTACTTAATATTGTTATGTTGATTCTTCCATTTAGATTGTTGCTACCTCTGTTGAACTAAATTTTCATCTTGTGTGTTTGAGTTGAACTCATGACTAATAGCATAAACCCATTGATTATGATTGGACTGGTCTAATACACGTCTTCAATTTCAATTCATTGATGCATGTGCTTGACATTTTCTTCAATTGTGTTTCCATGTTCTTTTTGCTTACAGACAAGCAATGGTTCATGCTTAGGGGAATTTATGTACATGAATTATATAATCTTTTTTTACTTTTGCATGCATTCTCAATCCATTTTCTACCTCAAGTTGCCTCTAATAATGATAGATTTCCCATTTTATTTTTATCTTTACTCAGTCTATGTTTGTTATCATAGGTAATATATTTTGATAAAAAGGGGTTAAACCAATCATAATTCGACCTTATTTGGATTTATGAAAAGATTGCACATCTTTGAAGACTTTTTTGAAGTTTTTGACCTAAACACGCCATATGGCTTATCCAACACAATGTGTATGTTGTAGGAAAAACTATTCTTGCCCTGATCTAAAGCAACATGGCATGTCAACTAAATGCACACAATGTGTCCCTTCAACCCAGAAGTCGTTGTAATGCAACAACGCGACATGTCTTAAATCACACACCATGTTCACTCAATCCAGACTTGCCCAGTTTTTTTATACTTACAGCAACACAACACTTCGTCCAACTGACATGGCGTGTAACCTTCGTGTAAGGTAGTTTTACCTTCAGTTACTAAGGGTGACATGTCATGTCTCTTTAGCGACACGTCATGTCGCCAGCAATTTCAGCACGATTTTGAGAGAAACCATCCCAAATTTTTAAATACGAGTGGGATCTTTTGTGATGGTTATCACTTTTCATTTTGAGCAACTCTCGACCGGAGTTCAAACCAGAAGAGGAGGGAAATTTTGGAGAAGAAGAAGCAGTTTCTTGAGAGAGAACCTCTTCTCTACTCCATTTCTCTTCACCAACTATAGAAAGGATGTCCATTCTTTATTCCAACCCCTCAGAAGAGAAGGTTGATGGAGTAGGAGTAGTAGCAAGTATAAAACATCATCTTCTAGCTGGATTTCTTTCCTTGTTTCTCTTTCCCCATAGATTTCATTGTTCTTTCTCTTCCTCAATCATGTTTTGCTTCTTAATTCATCACTTGTATCTACGTTTCACCACCACGTGTGAGTAGAACCCTATTCTTGGGCATGGGAGAGTAACTCATGTGTCATAAATCATGTGAATATGAATTTCTATCTTAACGGTAGTTGTCTACTATTATAAGATTTCAGTTCTTCAATTACATGTTTACTTGACTAGACATCTTGTTTGATTGTTTTATGCTTCTAATATTATCTATAAAGATGTGTCTAGGAGTACGGAGTTGTGATCTTAGCAAAATTATTTGACCATAGAGGTGAATGGAAATACGTTGAGGACCCAAGGTTTGTAGTTTGAAACTAAGCATATTCACGAGAGTGATATGTGGAGTTAGAACTGTGTCATATCACTGGGAGGTGTATGAAACACAAAGCTCCTTTGTATGATCAACTAATGTATTAGATTTTAATTGTTCTATTAAGTTATGATACATAAGTGAAATCTCATTCTCAAGATTCTCAATTTTGATCTTAACCATCACTCGAAAAGAATGGTGTTAATTAGTTTAGTTCAATCTCATTAATTAGTCTAATCAAACTGATCAAACTTATGTAAATCAATCTAAATTGTTGAACCTTAACACTTTTTTTCCTAACTAGCCTAGCTCTTTTTGGACACGACCTAAACTACAATAAATCATGTATACTTGCATGGAGAAATGAGTTAAGACGATTAAATAATAAAGCCCATTCATTTACCCATCCAACAATATGGCTTGCATACTCTCTCTACACTCTGCTTACAAAATTTAGTTCTTGTAGTTAGATATATTAGTGTATTGATATCACCAGTGGGAAATAGTAGAGATAAAGAGATGATCATAAGCCCACACCAACAAGGAAGGTCGTTGTAGGGTTCTTGTTTAAGATGAAGTGATGGGTCCACTAATAATTGAAGAACTACCCAAATAGGGAATCCAATCGAGCGACCATCAGTCAGGTAATTGGAACAATTGTAAAGGAAGATTTATGTTTACATTAGATGTTAATCTTTTGGTTATTTTTATATAACCCTTACTGGATCAAGATGTTGCACTAGTTTTCATATTATGTTTTATCACTTGTGGTGATTCTTGTGGTATATGATACGTACAATATGATATATGTAATGGTGATTGGATACATATGATTATTATTATTTAATCCCTCAATATAATATCAAATCAATGTCTTCCATTATGTAGTACACATGAAAACCTAGATCGTGTACATGTAGGCACGCTCAATGTGGTGCACCATATATCTTAGGTTGGACTTGACTCTATGATCTTAATAGTATTAAGTACCTAGAGAAATAAATATGACATATATTTCATAAGATTATTTATGACAAGGAGTTGTGCAACCTTTTATCTTAGAGTTTCATTGGATGTAATTGGTAATTCTTAGCTACCTAAATAATCAATTTTGTGAGCGGTCTACTAAAGTTGAATTGTAACTTAATGCATTATGGATCTTGGCTCACTAGAAGATTGTTCTTTGTAATCTTCCAAAATAATATTAGAGCTAATAATATGATCAAAATAATAGGATAATTATTAATTAAAGGTCATATATATCACCAAGACAAATTATTTTTCAGATTAAATTGTTGACATGCGATTATTTTCTTTATAGATCAAATAGCAAACTCACATAACAAATTCTCATTCTATTTTTTTAGAGATATAGTTGAATGGGAATAACTTCTATGACTGGTGTAGGACATTGAGAAATGGTCTCAGTCATGAGTGTAAGCTCCATGCCCTAGAAAAACTAAAAAATAGAGGAACGGTTCTAAATGCACGTAGAGAGGAAAGGGAAGTTTATCATAAGAATATCAATGATGCTATTGACATCAACTACCTTGTGCTATGCTCAGTGAATCACAAGCTTTAGAAGAAACATGAGAACATGGGGTTGTATATATGGCCATACATCTCAGGAATATGTTTACGAACAAGAAACGTTAGAGATGTATGCGGTCTCAAAGGCCTAGTTTAAGTGCAAAATGCATGAATGTGATCTATCTGGACCACATGTACTCAAGTTTGTTGGGTATATGGAAATACTATAGAGAATAGGATTCCCCCTTAGGCCTAGTGTTGGCATATGATGTAATCTTGAAATTGTTTGTAGGATCTTACAACCATTTTGTCATGAACTACAACATGAACAATTTTGTTCAACTTTTGTTAAAGTTACTTGGCATGTTGAGAAATGTTGAGACTTGGATGGAGAAATACAATCAAAAGTCTATGTTGATGGTCAATAAAGTAAAGGGAGAGTCAAAGGTCAAAGGCAAAGCTAATAAGGGATCTAAATCTAGATAAAATTTCAAGTCATGTGCACTTAAAGATATAGAAAGAGTAGGCAAGGAAGCTAATTGTCACCGTTGTCACCAGGATGGACGTTGGAAATTAAATTCCCTCTTTACTTTGAGGTACTTAGAACAAGAAGGAAGGGATAGATATATCCACTTTAGGTATATGTTTTATTGATGTGAACTATACTTCTTCATCTTGGGTATTATATACTAGATGTATATCTCACATATGCTCTAATATGAAGGATCTGAAAAGAAGTGAATCCTTATTGAAGGGAGAGGTAGATGTATGAGTAGATAATGGATACAAATTTGATGCCACATTTGTAGGAACCTTTTTTTTCTTCCTAGTGGGCTTTTAATAGAGTTAGAGAATTTTTATTATGTGCATGCCATAAAAAGAAACAATACTTATGTATCTTGTGTGGATTATAATGGTTTTGAATTTCTATTAAAGAATGGTCAAATTTTTATTTCAAATGATGAGATATTCTATGGCAGTGCCCCCATTGTCTCATGGTCTTTATTTATTAGATCTTGAGACAATTTTATATAACATAAATACCAAGAAGAAAAAATTGATAACTCAAATAAAATTTACATATGGCATTGTCGTCTAGGGCACACAAATGAGAAATGCATTTATAGACTTCATACAGATGATTATAAGGATTTTTTTTCTTTTGAATTGATAGAGACATGTAAATCTTGTTTGTTGGGCAAGATGAAAAAAGTATTCGTTACTGATAATAGTGAGAGGGCAAGTAACTTATTAAGACTCATACATACTAATACGTGTGGACATATCTACTATTCTAACCCGGCCCGCGTTGCACCCTTCCGCTCCGGCGATTAGGGCTTGCACGACGTGGTCGTCTCTCCCCCTTAGATTAGGGTTTGCCCTTGCAGGTTCAAGCGTGATGTGGAAGTGTTTTGGGTCTTGGATTCATGGCAGCGGAACTGGTGGATCGGTATGCAGGTCTGCGGCTGTCGGACGAGGAAGAGGAACCTCTTGACGTCAATCCAACAGGGGGCGACGAAGGGGAAGAAGACCACACGGAATTGGCCCTGGTAGGGTGACTGCTTACGGATCGAGCATATAACTTCAAGGCGATGGAGAGAACGCTAACGCAATCATGGAACCTGAAGGAGACGGTCGATTTCAAACAACTTGAAGGCAACGTGTTCGTGATGCAGTTCCTCCATTGGCGGGACAAGCAAAGGGTCCTGGATGGAGCACCATGGAATTTTGATGGCCGATTACTGTTGTTCAAGGAAGTAGACAAAGAGGAGCAACCAGGATGACTTTCTATTAATCAATCTCCTTTCTGGGTGCGATTATATGGATTGTCGTTGGGCTACAGGGGGAGAATACAATCCGAGAGGTGGCAGGTCGTGTTGGTTCGGTGATTGCTATGGATAGAGATGTATCCGGTTGGGACTCATCCATGAGAGTCCGAGTACTACTGGACGTCACTCGTCCGTTGAAGAGGGTGCTGAAGATCAGGGTGAAGAGCGGCACTATCGTGGAGGTCGAAATCAAATACGAACGCTTAGCAATGTTCTGTTTCAACTGCGGTCTTCTGGGACACATCGACCGAGATTGTCACCAACTAGAAGAGCATGAGGAGGCCAGGCAACGGTGGGGTGGGTGGCTGAGAGCATCACCGTGGAAACAAAGGAGGAAGGAGGAAAACCGAAGTGCCGAAGGGGCAAAACCTAGAAGGAAACTAACATTCAGGAAGAGCGGGAACTCGGGTGAGGGTGGCTCACGAACGACAGAGGAGGTGGGGGAGAACAACACCTATGGAGGGGGAACAACCCGGAGAGGAAAGGAGGGAAGCAGGGACGGGGAGCAGAAGATAACGAAGGATAGTGGAGGGGAAGAGGAGACGGGTGGGGGACCTACGGGTGGCGGAGACCAGGAGGAAAACAACGCTAGCGTGGGGGGCGGCGGGGAAACGGGAGAGCAGGGGCGGGGGAGTCGGTATGGTGAGGGAGAAGGGGAAGGGACGACGTGGGGAAGAAGAACGGGGGAATGAGGTTCGGGGGGTAGGGGGGAAGAACCAACGGTGGGAGACACATCTGTGCGGGACGGAGATGACATGAGGAAAGGTCAGCAGGTGGCTTCGATGGGAGAGAATGAGAATCTGCATGAACGACGAACTGTCGTATATACGGCGGATGAGCTGCGAGGAATAAAAGAGTCGATGCGTATTGCGGAGACACCGGAGGAGGAAACAGAAGACAGGGAAGGTGATCAGCTTAACCAGGCCATGGATGCTTACTCAAAGATACAGTGGCCGACAGAGGTAGAAGGAGAGAGCTCAAGGGACCATATGAAGCAATCAGAATACAATATGAAAATGGGTGGAACAAGGCAGTATGCTGAAGGAAATCGAGCAAGAACTAGAGCACAAAGAAAGGAGATAGCAGCGTCAAAAATGAATCATGGATCGAAAGGGAACAAAAGCAAAAAGAATCATCATCCTTGGGTGTACAAGATGAGCAGAGGTGAAAGAATGGGCATTCCAGAAAAGGAGATAGTATGGGAACAACATACGGGGAAAAGAGGGAGATGCATGGATACATGTGACATGGACCTGGATGAGCAGAACCCACAGATAGGGGAGGAGAAGAGACAGAGAAGAGACCTAAAGAGGACAGCAGAACAGGGGATCGACAGGATCCAAGTAGCGGAGATTGGCGGAGTCCAATCCCGCGAAGGGCAATGAAAATCTTCAGCTAGAACTGTCGGGGGTTGGGCGACCCCGACAGGTGTAGAGCTCTCCAGTCGTGGATATGGAGAGAACGTCCAAACATAGTCTTCATTATGGAGACTATGATAGCTGAGAGGAGACTTGAGGAAGTCAAAAAAAGTTGTGGCTTCACGGACGGGATGTGCATCTCAAGTGAGGGAAGGGCGGGAGGACTAGGTTTTTGGTGGAAGGACATGAAAGTTGAAATCCAGAATTTTTCTCAAAGGCATGTAACAACTATTATACGGGAGGAAGACAATGATAAATCTTGGAGAGCGGTGGGGCTCTATGGGTGGGCGGATCAAGCAAGCAAAGTGAAAACTTGGGAGCTGATGAGGAAAATAAAAGGTGAGTCTGAGATTCCTGTCATTTTCTTTGGCGATTTCAATGAGATAATTTCAAACTCCGAGAAGCAAGGTGGGCCTCCTAAAGATGCAAGATTCATACAGAACTTCCGCGATGTCATTGATGATTGCGAGCTTGTGGATGTGGGGTTTGAGGGCAATATCTTTACGTGGAAAAGAGGTTTGACGGAGAAAACCTTGGTCCAAGAACGTCTGGATAGATTTTTACCTAATCTTGAATGGAGGAATTTGTTTAGCTTCTGTAAGGTGTATCATCTTCCTATTCATGAATCGGACCACGCACCCATTTTTCTGAAGGTTGATAACAGGCGCACCCAGTCAAAGAGGAGGAAAAGACAGTTCATGTTTGAGCAGATGTGGGTTGGAGAAAAGGGCTATGATGACACTATCAAGGAAGCATGGAAGTCCGCAGAGGGTAGGATCCTCAAAACAAAGCTGCAACGATGTAAAGAAAACCTTAATGAATGGGCAATGGGAAAGTTTGGGGAATGGAAGAGGAAGATAAAGGAGCTGGAAAATGAACTAAAAGGGCTGCAATCTCTACACCTGATCCAAATAAATCTTGATAAGGCGGAGGAAAAATCAAGGGAGCTCCAATACTGGTTACAAAAGAATGAGGAATACTGGGCGGCTCGGGCCCGGGTGAAGGAACTGCGTGAGGGGGACAGGAACACTGCTTATTTCCACCAAAAAGCAACGAACATGAAAAGGCGAAATCACATATCCGGGCTAGAGGATGAGCATGGGGTGATGCATAAAGAGGAGGGGGAGATAAAAGCAATCATTCTGAGTTATTTTGAAAAACTTTTTCAAACATGCTCTCCTACGGGCTTTGAAGAGGCAACAAAAGGGCTGCGGCAACTTGTTACGAATTCCCAAAGAGAGGAACTAGAAAGGGATATTGAGGATGAGGAAGTATAGACATCGGTAAAACAAATGCACCCTAGTAAAGCACCGGGACCAGATGGCTTAAAGGCAATGTTCTATCAACAACATTGGGCGACGGTAGGGAAGGATGTGGCGAGTTACATCAAAGGTTGGTGGAAAGGAGAAAGAAGTATAGGGGAGTTCAATGAAACGCTGGTTGTGCTTATTCCAAAAACTAAACAGCCCAAATCCATGGGGGAGTTTAGACCCATTAGCCTATGCAATGTGATCTATAAAATTGCATCCAAAGTGATGACAAACCGCCTGAAATCAGTTATGGATGGGATCATTTCTGAAAATCAAAGCGCCTTTGTCCCGGGGAGATTGATAACTGATAACGCCCTCATTGCTTATGAAGTGTTCCATTACATGAAGAGAGATAAGAGACAGAAAAAGGGTAGCTTGGCACTGAAGTTAGATATGTCCAAAGCATATGATAGAGTTGAGTGGGATTTCCTTGATGAGGTGATGAAGAAGATCGAGTTTGGGAGTCACTGGAGGAAAAAAGTTAGAGACTGTATATCATCCGTCCAGCACGCATTTGCCGTAAATGGAGACAGGACCCAAAGCACAACGCCATCACGTGGACTACGCCAGGGTGACCCTCTTTCCCCTTTTCTTTTCGTCTTATGTGCTGAAGCTTTTTCTACGTCACTTTCCACTGCTACCCGCGATTCCCTTCTACACGGGATCCGCCCGTGTAGGAGAGTGCCTTCTATCTCACACCTTTTTTTCGTAGATGATAGAATTCTTTTCGCTAGAGCCACCAATACAGAGTGCCTGAAGATAGCTGAAATTATCAGCCAATATGAATAGGCATCGGGTCAGAAGATCAATTTAGCTAAGACAGAGGTGGTCTTCAGCAAGGGAGTTCTGGCGGAAAGGAGGAATGAGATGAAGGGGCTATTGGGTGTAAAAGAGGTGGACAGACACGCTAGTTACTTAGGCCTACCAACAGCCATGGGGAGGTCAAAGAAGCAGGTGTTCAGCTTCATCAAAGAAAGGATATGGCGGAAGATTCAGGGATGGGCGGAAAAACTTCTGTCAAAAGCTGGGAGGGAGGTCCTGATCAAAGCAGTGGCGCAGGCCATACCCACGTACATTATGAGCATTTTCCAGTTGCCAACAGGAACTATAGATGAGATTCAGAGAATGGTAGCTAGATTCTGGTGGGGGCAAAGGATAAGGAGAGGAAGATAGCATGGATGAGTTGGGAGCGAATGTGTAAGCTGAAACGTCAGGGAGGGCTTGGCTTTAGGGACTTCCAAACCTTCAACCAGGCCCTTTTGGCACGTCAATTATGGAGAATGATCACTCATCCAGAGGCGTTAGCAACCAGAGTTCTAAAGGCCAAATATTTCCCAAGAACGTCCATTTGGGAGGCTAGGAGAGGACATGCACCGAGCTACACATGGAGGAGCCTTTGGGGAGCAAAGGCACTGCTTAAGGAAGGTATGCAATGGCGAGTGGGAGAGGGGACAAATGTGAGCATATGGCAGGATATATGGCTGCCGGGACAGACGGAAATGCTGGAAAAGTACAAACAAGAAAATGGCCCCGCTTATGAAGTGGTCCGAGAGCTTATGACGGAGGAGGGGCACGGATGGGATGGTGACCGAGTCCGGGAGTGTTTTCCGGATGATGTAGCCAGGAGAGTATGTTCTATACAGCTGAGCTTGCGGAAGCCCAAGGATACATGGATGTGGTGGCCTGCAAAGAATGGTGAATTCTCGGTGCGATCTGCATATTGGCTGGGCTTGCTAGGGATAGAGGAAGCACGACGGTACCGGAGCCAACAAGATAACATGCTGTGGAAGAGGATATGGAAGGCGGGATGGTGTCCAAAGATTGCACATTTCTTATGGAGGATCTGCACGGGATGCCTAGCGACGCGAGGCCGGATGTTTGATAGACATTGCATTGATGATGGCACCTGCAAACTATGTGGTTTGAAAAAGGAAACCATTACCCACATGCTATTCCGCTGCCTGAGTGCAACTGAAATATGGGAACAAACATCACGGGAGATTCATGAGCTGATGGAGGAGTACAGGGACATGGAGGTAGGGATTATGATGGAGGCCATGCTAGATAGACCTACCATGGGGGAGACGGAAATTGTGGTGGCTGCTATGTGGGTTGCATGGAGGGTGAGGTGTAAAAGAACTTTCCAGGACAATGGTTTTCAAAGTGGCTATACATACCGAGAGGCTCTCTCGGTGGTGCAGGCGGGACGTGTAGCAAACAGCAAGCAAAGGATAGTAAATGAAGTAGCTCGGTTGACCACACAACCAACGGAAGACAAGGTGCGAGTGGGTATCCAGTTGAGGGAAGCAAGGGAAGAGGAGTGCGCGGGACCATCGAGGCACAGGCAACCGAACCAGCGAAGGGACGGGAGCGAGGCCGATGAACAGCGGTGCGTGGAGGCGAGAGATGATGGAGCGGAAAGCAGTAGCAGGCACAGCTGGGTGAAACCGACGCGAGGGAGAATAAAGCTTAATATGGATGGATCGGTAGGGGAGGACGGGAAGGCTGGTGTCGGGGTGGTGGCTAGAAACGATGAGGGCGGGCTGCTGGGAGTGCTGGGGAAGAAGGTAGAATGGGGGAACGACGTCGCCACCATTGAAGCGCTGGCTGTTCGTGAAGCACTAGTGTGGGCGAGGGAGCAAGCTTTTGATAGAGTGGAGATAGAAACAGACTCCATGGACGTAGTCTATGCATGCAACAACAAAAAGAAAAGGCGGGATTACTTGGGTCTTTTGGCTGAGGATATTGGCTCGTTAAGTAGGATGTTTTCTTTCTGCAGTTTATGTTATGTCAGTCGTAAGGGTAATAGGGTCGCCCATGAGGTGGCCAATTCTGCTCGTAGAGGTCTAGATGATAGCTTCTTTTTTTATCAGTCTTTCCCTTCAAGTCTTTTGTACTTTGTAAACCTTGATTTATGCCTTTAGTAGTTTTTGCGGGGAGCCCCAATCATAGGGCCTCCCTCCCCCCCCCTCAAAAAAAATGTGTGTACATTTTAGCACAAGTGGTAGAGGTGTATATTAGAACTTCATCACATTTACTGATGACTTCAACAGATATGGATGCGTGTATCTTATGAAACATAAATTAGAATCTCTTGAAAAGTTTAAGGAATTCACAAAAAGTAGAAAACCAACTTGGTAAGAATATTAAAGCACACTGGCTTGATCATGGTGGAGAATATTTAAGCTAAGAGTTTGAGGCCTTCAGAGAGACTATGGTATTGCAACAGTTGACTCCACCTAGAACACCACAACATGATGGTGTGACATAAAGAAGTAATGGCACCTTGTTGGGCATGGTATGATCAACGATGAATTTAGTCAATAATTTGGCTTCCTTCTAGTGATATGCTCTTGAAACATCCATGTCTACACTTGACCGCCTACCTTCTAAATTTGATCAAAAGATACCATATGCAATATGGAATGGGAAATATTTTGATGTCTTTCATGAAGATTTGAGATTGTGGATCTTGTGTCAATAAACAATTCTTTGAAAACTTGAATCCAAATCTGGTAAGTTTTTCTTATTGAATACCCTAAGGAAACTCAGGGTTATTACTTCTATTGTCCATCTGACAACAAAGTGCTTATTTTCATAACTGGTGTATATCTTAAAAAGGAGTTCATTTCCAAGAAATTAGTGGGAGGAAAATATATGTTGAAGAACTCTGAGGCCAACAAGATAACATTGAGCCTATAGTGGTAGATGAAGAATAAAGAGAATCATAAGTCAGTATTGAATCTCAAATCCTTCATGTAGCACAAGAATCTCAAAGGTCTAGTAGGAAACATCTATAACCAAAAAGACCTTAGGTTTGTCATGACTCAATCTGACAATTTGATGGTCATGAATAATGATGAGGCAACAAACTACAATGATGCTATTGAGGGACTAGATTCTAGTAAATACCTAAAGGTCATGAGATCTAAGATGGACTTCATATGCATCAATAAAGTATGGAGTTTGGTTGATGCACCTGAACAGGTAAACCCCATAGGATCCAAATGGGTTTTCAAGTAGAAGACTGACATGGATGGAAACTATACAAAACCTATAAAGGATTAATGGTTACAAAAGGTTTTAGACAAATTTAAGGTGTTGACTATGACAAAACTTTTTCACCAGTTGCCATGGTTAATTTTATCAGGATCATGCTCTCCATTGCAACTTACCATGACTATGAGATTCAATAAATAGATGTTAAAACTACTTTCCTTAATGAGAAACTTCTTCAACATGTGTACATGAGACAACCCAAAGGTTTTATCACTCTAAATGAAGCCATTAAAGTATGTATCTACAAATATCAATTTGTGGATTTAAATAAGCATTTAGAAGATGTGATCTTTGTTTTGATGAGACAGTCAATGAGTTTGGTTTTATCAAATATGAAGATGAAACTTGTGTATATAAGAAGGTTAATGGGAGCATAATATATTTCTCAAATTGTATGTAGATGACATACTATTGATGGAAAATGGCATACCTACTCTACAATTGGTTAAGATTTGGTTGGGAAATACCTTCTGTATGAAGCATTATGTGAAGCATCCAATATTCTAGGAATCAAGATCTAGAGAGATAGATCTAGAAGGCTTCTTGTCCTAAGACAGTCTACATATTTATACAAGGTGTTGAAGAGGTTCATCGTGTAGTATTCTAAGAGTAAAACTTACCCATGTCTCATCAAATAAGTCTCTTAAAATCCCATTATCCGAGCTCTTTGGAGGAGCGGCCACTCACGTGTAATATTTGGTATGCATCTGCAATTAAAACTATCATGTATGCACCTTATGTACATGTCTAGATGTCTAGTATGCTTTTGAGCATGTCGATTAGGTATCAGACAAATCTCAGTGAAGATTTCCATGAAGACTATCCTAAAGTACTTAAGAAGAAAAAGGATCAATACTTGGCGTGCAAAGGTGAAGAACCAAGATTTGTGTTATACCTAAACAATGGAGTTTTAAGAGACTAGTTGTTAAGGGTTACACTGATACAAGCTTCCAAACCGACAAGGATGACTACCAATTACAACCAAGATTTGTGTTATACCTAAATAGTGGAGTTTTGAGATGGAACAGTTTCAAGAAAAAGATAATGGTCGGTTCTACAAGAAAGACCAAGTATATTACAACATCAAATGCAACAAAGGAAGTAGTATGGATTAAGAAGTTCATTATGAATTTGGGGTGGTTCCAACCATTAAGGGTATAATAGATCTTTCCTATGACAACAATGGAACCATTGCATAGGCTAAGGAACCTAGATTTCATAACTTCCAAGCACGTGTGATGGTGATACCATCTCATGCAAGAGTTTGTATTATGAGGGGATGTAAATATATACACAGCACCACCCGAAAGTAATGTTGTTGATCCCTTGAAAAAAACACATTCACATCAGAAACAGGATGGTCACATTAAAATGTTTGGAGTTTGGTATATGAGTGATTGACACTAGTATAAGTGGGAGAATATATTTTTGTTCTTCTAAGAGACATCATGTGATAATTTTAATATGCATACATTATATATTATTTTATTACTAATAAAGATAATTTCACTTACTATGTTTGATCAGGTATTGAGATAATGAAAAAATGTAATATTGTCATAAGAATGTTTTGACTCAATGACATATGGTTTGGGTTGAGGACCTAAACATGAGATCATATGTATACTCAAGCCGTAGTTAGTTATTATTATGGATATTATAGGACAAAAATAACACATAAGACTAGTACATAAGCAAAATGATGACTGTATCTCTTTAGTCATTATATTAGATATCCATTCAGATTCATGGTTACTTGTTAGAGAATAAGTTGTAGTAGATAGACCCACTTTGAGAGTGACATGTGGAATCCATGTCATGGTAGTCAAAGTTATATCTCAACATGATATAGGTGACTTTGATCCTTAGACATAAAGTCATTACATTTTTCACATGTTGTTCTATGTACCTTAACATTACCCACCATGACTGTAAATAAAGGATTCCATACAATTAGTTATTTGGTGCATTGTGACACTTTGAGATTATTATGAGTGGTGTAGATGAAATATATTCCTCCATTGAAGTGATATCCTAGACACTTGATAAATGAAACTATAAATACATGACCATGTTCATGTGTATCGATATATGATATTGGAATCATGTAATCCCAATAATCTACTCCAGTTCAAGAAACATAGATTGTATGTTTAGAGAATGAAAAGTCCATGTCTCAGCATCAATATGGATTCCATGACAAAGGGATTATGAGTTCATGGTAACATTGGTCACATTACAAGTTGAAGTTGTTGTCCAACTTATTCCCATTACTTGGATTGCAATGATGTGTTATCGATGCCAATTTTTGCTTGTGAAGTTATCCACATCATTTCCAATGTAATAAGGAATGGGGTAACACACATAAATATGCTTAAAGGAATTGAAGTTTGAAACCAAACATATGATTAGATTGGTTTGAATAATGTATCGGCTGAGTTCCTACCCAAACGACCGGCCGGATGGTTTGATAAATTGGTTGATCATTTTTCAATTGAGCAATTGATCACTAGTTTTGGAAACTCATTGATTAGTCGATTAGATAATACATTTGGTCAATTGGACCAAATTTAGGAAACAAAAAGGAATAAATGACCTATACAATCTGGAATTGAATTGGTCAACTAAAATTAGATTAGGGTTGGTGAACTGATTGACTAGGCAAGCCAACCGGGTGACCCAACCAATCCCAATCATTCAACTACATAGATAGATCAGTCGATTGGGAGTCTAAAAGCATTTGTAGTTTGATTTTTTAGTAAGGTTAGGAAAAGGCTTGAATATTTTAATAAATCCAATCCCATGACTCTAATATATAAAGCGATGGACGTATAAAGGGAGACACAGACATCGGGAGACAAGTTGTCTAAGACTTCTTCCTCTTGGAGAGAGAAAAAGCTCAACCCAAGGACAACAACCTGTAATAGGAGGAGAAGAGAAGGAGATGCTAGAATGTTGACAAATCTGAGTCTTCTTCTTATTGGCCACCAAGGTGGTACACCAAGAGTTCATGTATCTACATGCACAATGTAAGCACAGAGGCCCTTGGGCTAAGACTTGAGGACAAATAACTTCTCCATTAATAGAAAATAAGGTATTATTGCAACAACAAGGCGGGAAAAATAACCAAAATCTAAAAGTAAAAGTTTTACACTGAAATAAGATGTGTCTAGTTGTTGGAAAACTAGTGAGAATCAAGTTATATTGGATATCCTCTCTATATTGTAAATATACTGATAGTTTATATCCACTATAGATCCATTGGCTAAGACTTTTGTTGGGAAATTTTTGCAATTCCTGGGTTTCCCCTTTCCTTCAAAATCCTACTTTATATCAAGGATAAGTGGTGTATTCTAGGTTTTGGACCATGTTCACAACTACACAAATTCGGATGACAACTCTCAAACCTAGCCCCAGGTTTTCACCTATTATATATATATATATATATATATATATATATATATATACACACACACACACACCCACATAAATACATACATATATATTTATATATGTATATATAATATGGGGTTGTTTTTAACACCCGCATGGGTAGGTACCCGCTCTAGGACAAAGTTATTTTTCTACATTTTTTTACAATACAAATATATAGCGATACATTACCTTTCGAACAGTTACATCACATGAATAGTAGTTATAGTTGTTATAGATTTCCAATTACATATTTTTTCTACTAGTTCAGTGGACGTTTACTGTGTCTTCTGCCCTGTTTTTACTTTTTTAGTTGAATAGTTACTTTCTTGACAAAATAAACACTTTGTTTCAGATAGTTACTTTCCTGATGAAATGATTACTTTTGTAGATGCACGGGTAACTAAAACTCAGTTACCCAAGCGGACAGTAAATAAATCCTCCATATATATACACACACACACATATATATATATATATATATATATATATATATATATATATATATATATATATATATATATTAGGAGATGAGGCACTCTCACTTCCTTCCATGACTCAGAATGATTTGGAGTTCCGGTCGTGTCTTTAGATGGTTATAGCCTACCTTATAAGTTGCATGCATTGACTTCTTATGTAAATTGTAGTTAACATGGTGCTATGTTCCTTAAACAAAAATAATATTACTTCTTAGATAAACACCCTTAATAAATGCCTAATCCTCTTTTGATTGCTACTTACACTTTTATTGCTTACCTTCTTCTTTGATATTTCTTTTGGATGCCTCTATTTTGCACTTAACTTCATCATGCCCAGTTATTTACTATTATTGCACATCTGAGTCTTCATGTTGATGTATACTTTCTATTTGTAATACATAGGTGAGGATAATGAGGATGTCCTTATGATGCCTTTCTAGAAAGAATCTATACATATAGAAAATAACATGATCATTACTAAGGGAGAGACAAATATTGTTTGTCAAAAATATTTGTTGTCATTGCATCATACATAACTAGACATACTGTTACACATTTTTCAATTATTTATGCAATGATGTTATTAATATGCAATAGTATGTCGAATAGGTACTTGTATTTTAGATATTCCACTAAAGAGGTAGTTAAGGGATGGTTTGTGTTCAGGGGCATATCCTGGGGGGGTGTCGGGGCTCTGTCCCCCCTCCCTTCAAAATCTAATGTGTGTGTAAATAATAAAACATATGTATGTGTAATAACAAAGTTTTGTATCGCTATAAGGCATAGGCTAGCTGCTAGCTCAGCCGGTTGACGTGTCTTTTAACTTCGCCACTCTCCCGATATCAAATCTCGGGGGCTTTCCTTTTTCCTCATTCACATAGGTCAGATGGAGATATAATAGTTAATGTGTGATTGTTGTCAAGAAATATAGTAGCTCAGTTGGTCGATGGATCCAACAATCTTTTTGCTGCTCTGGATTCGAGTCCCAGTCTATAGTTGGACTTATTTTTTTGTCAAGATTTTGAGAAAACATATGTAACAAATCAATTCATTTGTCATAGAACATTATCATAAGTAAGATTTTATAGAATTTAATATTTTTATTGTACCCAATGGTCTGTTTTCTTTTGTTACTAGATGTTTTCCATTACTAGATGTTTTGAATGCGTGAAAACATATTTTGTTGATTTACACACAACATTTTAGTAGGTATCAGCTCAATATATTATGTATCGTTTCACCATATTCTAAAATCAAAAAGCCATAATTGTGGTGAGTCTTCTAACTTAGCCTCCCTTGCAGTGATTTTCTGAATCCGCTATTATTTGTGGTTGTTGATTTATTGACTATGAAAACCATAATAAATGGAATGATGAAGCATGCACAACATAGTAGTTTTAGTTGTTTGTCTCCTAGTTGTACATAACAACTACTTTTTGCACTTGTTCATGAGTTGTATCTATACCATCACAACCTATACATAATTCATACTTATTACATAAATAATTCCATATTTGTAGGATGCCTTCATTTTTCTTATGTAGGAACCACTAGAACTTGGTTGTTATAAATCCCCATTGTCATTTCATTTACTAGGTGAATCCAACAAGGGGTCTAAATATGCAACAAAGAAACAACATGTGGGGAAAAATTCATCAGCACCTAAGTACCTTATGTCCTATATACATTTTACATCAACTTTTTATATAAAGGTTTTTAATTTTTATGTAGTTTTAATGAAATATGCATTGATTTCAAAGGCCTCTGTCAATGTGTTTTCTTCAATATATGTTATAGTAAGAAATCTAGCTTCACCCTTAAAATTAATATAAATTAAGTAAAATAAAATCATTGTTTGTAAAACGCTTGAAGGTTGTTTATCGAATAATAATTTCCCATTCTTTTTTGTTTCTTCTTTATAGTATCCTAAAAAGGGACGAGCTAAGAAATGTAGGCATTTTCTTTAAAGCATGTTATCGCAACATGACAACTAGATTTTACATGACTTTTTAGGAATATTCCCAATCACATTAGATGAAATCAGATATCAAGGCACAATGGTTCTATGAGTATAGATGAAGACCTTGAGAGAATTTTGACATGTGTTGCTATTTTTTAGCAGAGAAATCTGCTTACGCAACAAAGACTCCCTTGGCAGAGTGGGTCAACCACTGAGCACAAATTAAATTAGATGGGACAGTATGACCAACTCATTTATCTTTCACCTGAAAGTCGCTTCAAATGTAAGACTACCCGTTAAGTGGTTAGAGTGTCATTTGTTCAAGGAGAGCAGTGACCGAGCAACTTTTATCTCTAGTTCCTTGCCATAATAAATTCTTGCTAGACTAGCTGATGGTGAGTATTTGCAATCAAATCGATTATTTTGTCAATTGTTACATAAGTACTAATTATAGTTTATGGTAATATAAAACAATACAGCAACCTCGATATTATTGTAAGAATTAATGTGATTATCACGTGGTGGTTGTTTTCGAGAAAGCAATGGAGGCAACACGAAGAAAGAAACAGCGAGAAATGGAAAATGAAGAGAAAGAGTCAAGTTATCGGTGTGGTTTGCTGGTTATGGGTGTTATAGGCAGAACAGAAACGGCAAGCAATTTGGGTCATAGAGGGGCAACAATCTGGGTCATAGAGAGGCAAAACCAGTAAGCGTTTAGGTGCGTAGTGCACCACTGGCTGGCACCGGATACCGGCAGTGAGAGAAAGCTTCAATTTCTCTTGACATGTCAAAATGGGTCTTTCACCCGTAGACACCCGCGGGTCGACCCGTTTAATACAGGTTTGGTAGGGATTTTGACCCCATTTTATTATGCATCAAATTCGACCCAACTCATTTATTAGGTGGATCTCAAGAATTGACCCGCGGGCACCTGCAGGTGGCCCATTTAAAAAGAACATAAATTAAAAATTAAATTCTATAGATGAGTGTTTATGAGAATACATAGTTATGATTTTATACATGGCGAGTATTTGAATATATTGTGTATTGTACTTATATGTCATATATATTTGCCATACTTAAACTTAGATGTATATATAGAATGTTTTGATTTCTCTTGTCAATATTTGTATATTTATAATAATAACAAATATTTTTACTTAGAAATGGTAGCATCATCCTAATTCGTTTCTTATCATTAAAGTCTAATAGCTTGTTTCTGTGTGTTGAACATCTACTTGCATCGGTAAATTGTTCCTCTTTTATATTTGACATTAAACACAATATTTAAGTATTTTTAGTGTTTTAAATACTAATTTATAACATAAAATATAGTTTTCTATTATGGTTGAAATGTAATAAACGAAATGTTGTACTTTGAGTTACACAAAAAATAGAGTTGCATGAAAAAAGCAATATACAAAGTTATATTTATTAATATATTTAACAAGAGTTTCAAATTTTACTATAAGTTATACAGGTACTCGCGGGTCAACCTGTGACGGGTCGGGTTGGGTTTGTGTGAACTTTTGTATGAGTCATTTAGAAGTATGTCTTTTTCACCCGCACTCACGAGACCCGTACATGCAATGAGCTGAAGCAAATCCAAACTGACCCACCCGTTTGACAAATCTAAACTTTTCTCTTACCCATTAAGTGAGAGCAACAATAACAATCCCATCTAAATCCATTCTACACCTTTCCGAGACTAACGTACTAGACCGATCTACCATATCTCCAAGGCACAGGCTACATCCAAAAATTGGAATTTTTCAATACTCCATCATCTCCATTTACACTAGGACAATATCACAAGACCCTAGAGATACATACTATCAGTGGCGGATCCAGAAAATTACCATAACGGAGGCTGAGTTAGATGGCTCACCACAATTATAAATTTTTTATTTTAAAATATCGTGAATCGATACATAATATATTTAGTTAATATCTACTAAAACATTGTGTGTAAATAAAGCAATATATTATCGCTTTGTAGTTAGCATTCAAAACATCTAGTAACAAAAAAATATCTAGTAACTAAAGAAAACAGACCATTGGGTACAATAAAAACATTGAATTCTATAAAATCTTACTTATGATAATATTCTACAACAAGTGAATTGATTTGTTACATATGTTTTCTCAAAATTTTGAGTAAAAATTAGGTCCAACCATAGACAACATGGGAGAGCGGTGAAGTTGAAAGACACGTCACCGACTGAGTAGCAGCTAGTCTGTGCCCCATAGCAACACAAAAACGTAATTATAACACATACATATGTTGTATTAAATTTATATGTATACACACATTAGTTTTTGAGGGGGAAAAGGTTAGAGCTCCGACAGCTCCCTGGATGCGCCCCTGCATACTATATGCACTGATGCGCCCCATCTGACCAGCAGTTTTCAATGTTGAAATAGAATTCATCATCACGTTAAAATTCCTTGGGAGACAACTTCATAGTTCAACAACACCATGTGTCGCCATTCTCTCCACAAAATCGTGGAGCATCGCACACAGTGCAAAAACACACCGAACGAGGAACTGATACGCATTCTGGTCAATATGTGTATAGGAGGACTTATAAATCAGCTCCATTCTACATCTACTCACCGACCTACCACCATCCAGTACTGTCGGCTCATTACTAAAGGATTAAAGGAGCTTCGTCTTCCACATCCCACAAGCTCACACAACACAAGGAAAACCAGTCATTCTTCACCTCCACCGCTACAAACATGGCAACATGTATTTTATACATTAATATCACGCTTGACCATATTATGCTATCCATTCAACTTCCTATGGTTTGGAGATACCTATTCAACATCCAGTCAGGGAAGATCACTATTCTGATTGGAAATAGAACTTTCATTGTCCAATTTGAAGAGAATCCACAACTAGCTCTTTCATCTTCAACAGGATGGCAAGAGATTATCATAGAGCTACATTTATGAAGAACAATGGAATATCTTCCTTAGGCCTACGGATCACCAAACGATCACTCCATGGGTGACCAAAAATAAAATTGGATAAGGTAAAATATTACTCAATCAAAAGGTATAGGGGTGGTCATAACCCAAAAACCCTGTATACAACTGTACAAAGGGGAGTAAGCTCTACAAAAGTCCCCGGTGTTCTAGAATCATTTGGCCCAGCCCCTTATAGATATGGGGTCTGGCCTTACACGCGAGTTTCAAGCAGCTCACACAATCATTAAAAATATCGAGATTACACCTCTCCTTTCCAGTGTGTATCCTATTATTCCTCTCCTTCCAAACAAGGAACATCATAGCAGTAATACACAGGCCAACAAAACACCTAAGGGGGTGACTATGGGCCAAATTTTTCAGAATCCAGGGAATAGTTTCATCCAAATTGTCCAGTGGACTACCCTCCCCCCATCCCAACTTGAGAGAAATCCTGCACCAAATGTATTTAGTAAAGGGGCAACCCCACATAAGATGTGAGTGTGATTCCTCCGCATTCTTGCACAACAGACACTTGACATTAGTAACCAGCCCCCAATCACGCATTCTGTCCAGAGTAGGCCATCTTCTAAGAATGCCCCTGTAGAGGCAGCAACTCCACTTGGGGGTGTGGTGCTTGTTCCATAGGATTTGATACTAGGGAACTGGAGGACCGACCAAAGGGGGCGCCCAAGGTCTGTCCATGACTCTGGCACCCCTATCACCCATGAGTACATAAAGATGTTTCACAGACCTCCATTGCCTTGTCATGGCCTTCCAAGCACGAGAGCACTCAGTTGTATGATCGTCTAGAGATAAGCCATATCTCTTTCTCATTCATTCAGACCACAGAGAGGTTGGCTGGGTCACGAATCGATTGATCCTTTTCAACGTAGCCTGGCGGGCAATGTCATGCGGATCAGGCAGATTAAGGCCCCCAAACTGATGAGGTTTTGCCACTGTGGACCAGGCCACAACATGGCCTTTGCCACCCCACAAGAAGCTGCTGCAGATCGCCTTGCATTTATCCAAGATTAAAGGGGGCAGTTCCGCTTGCCTGTACCAGAAGGAGCACTTCACAACCAGGACGGTTCTAATAAGAACATCTCTTCCGGTAAGGGACACAGATAGGCCAGACCACTTGTCAACCATTTCCCTGAGGCTATCGATAATTGACGCATAAATCCGACTGGAACCTCTCCCGCCTGAGATGGGAATCGCCAAATACTTCGTAGGGAAGACCCCTTCCTCCATAGCCGCCGCCTCTTTCAGCCTGCCTCTTCTAGCATCACAAGATCTGGACAAGAAGACCCTGGATTTAATATCACTGATATAGAATCCAGTGAGATTACCAAACCTCCCAAGGATACTCCGCATCTTCTTCAGATGCCTATCATGGCCTGCGACAAAAAGAACATCGTCGGCGAAGATGAGGTGTGAAGGGACCGGGACACCCGCTTCTTTGAAGGTGCGGAATTGGTTTCCCACATGTGTCTCCTCAATTATCGACATCAGCGCCTCCATCATGATGGTGAAGAGAAGGGGAGAGAGGGGGTCCCCCTGTCTCAGCCCATTGGAGGCTGTAAAGAGTCCCTTCGGCACCCCATTAACCAGGACAGAAAAAGAGGTGGTTTGTACGCACTGTTTCATCAGCTTGACCCACCGCAGGGAAAACCCCATAGAGTCCATGATTCTCTACAAAGCTTCCCAATTCACATGGTCGTAAGCCTTCGATATATCTATCTTTATGCAGGTTTTTGTGGTGTGATTCTTCTTGTTGAAGTCCAGAAGAAACTCTCCCGCTAGAAGGGCACTATCAGAGATCGATCTATCTTGAATGAAGCCTGACTGGTTCTGGGATATGATTTGAGGTAGTATTCTCTTGAGCCTCCTAGCAAGGAATTTAGCAAAAATCTTATACAAAACTGAACAGCAAGCAATCGGTCTGTAGTTAGTAACGGAAGCTAGGATTTTCTTCTTCAGAATAAGCCTTAAGAAGGCATAATTCACCTTCCTCACCATAGAACCACCCACCATAAACCATCGAACCGCCCTGCAAATATCGTCCTTCATGATGGGCCAGAAAGAATGAAAGAACTTGCCTTTGAAACCATCCGGTCCAGGCTCTTTCGATGCACCAATGGAAAACACTGCTTCCTTTATCTCCTTCTCATCAGCAGGTCCACACAAGATTCAGTTCATCATCAGTAACCATGTGGTTTAAAGAACAACCCATAGAAGACACCCCATTCTGGTTATAGAGATCTTTGTAGAAGTTGATTGCCTCTCTAGTAACCTCCTCTACCCCTTGGTCATAGACCCATCCTCTTTTAGTAAAGCATGGATGCAGTCCTTCATGTTATTCTTTTTAACCGCTCTATGATAGATCTTTATGTTGCAGTCCCCGTATTTAATCCATCCCATTCTACTCTGCTACCAGTACCTGACTTCCTCAGCCTTCTCCAGCTGAAGAACTCTCTTTGCCGCCTTTGCTTCCCTTTCCATAAGGTCCGGATTGAGGGGATCCGTCCTTAAGGCTTCTGCTGCCCCTTCATACACTGACGTAGCCTTCTTTAGCAAATTAGGAATGTCACAGAGATCACCAGACCAGGCCTTGAGGGCCACCTTTATCTTCTTCAACTTCTCAGCGATTCTAAAAATCAGGTTGCCAATCACCTCCTGCTCCCACACAGTCTTCACGATGTCCTTGCATCCTGGCCAATCAAGCCAAAAATTAAGGAACTGAAAAGGTCTGTTCACTGGCCTCAAATTAGTAAGCTTGGCAGTCAACCAGGCGTGGTCACTGTTAGTATGACCACCCAATCTGACATTCGCTTCTAGAAAATAATTCAGCCAACAACTATTGGCAAGGCATCTATCCAGGTTACTCGTGATTCTGAAACTTGGGCTTCTCTTATTATGCCAGGTAGATATGCCCCCAGTCATATTAAGTTCCATCAACTCAGCCACATCAACAACTGCAATAAATCTGTTCAAGATGGAGTCAGGGATAGGTTTACCCCCCACCTTCTCAGATGCTTGTCTAACGTGGTTGAAATCACCAATAACAATATGCGGTAACACTTGTTGTGTGGAGCTAATGATCATGTCCCAGATGGATCTCCTATAAGATTCATTGTTAAAGCCATAGACAGCTGTAATGACACAATGGAAGCCACCAGTGTTTATGCAACTAAACACCATGATTTGGTCACCAGCATAGATGCACTGCGCATCCCAGATATCCCTATTCCACCCAATAGCAATCCTCTCCCCTTCCACCTACTGGAGGTTAGAGACACTCTCCCACCCTGTTCGGAACAGACCTTTAATTTTTTGCTCAAACCTTCTCTTAATCCTTGTTTCTAGGAAAATCACAAAGCTCGCCTGGACCTTTTGGATGATGTTTCTAAGCCTCCTCTACCTTTCCGGCCTCGAGGCACCCCTCACATTCCATGTGAGGATGGTCATCTTTACTGGGATGAACCACCTCGGCCAGAGGTGGATAATCTTGAGGACGTCCTTCTACCCCTGCCTGAAGTGCCATCTCTTCCTTTAGGATGACCCACCATCACCGGAGATAGTATCAAATCTTCATTTAGCGTGTCCGCCTCCAAATCCTCCAGAACAGAGAATGAGTTGTTGTTAGTAGGGGGGGGCAATGCCTTCTCACGGAGTAGAGTTACCTCAGCCTCAGCGTTTGTCACCTCAACGCCATCTACTCCCAACGTCATAACACCCGACTCAATGCCACTATCTATAGTAGAGTCCAAGGTTTGTTCTGTACCAGTAACCCAGTCCTTAGGATAAATCCATGCATCATCTCCTTGTAAAGGTTCAGTAGCAGGTCCCTCTCTATTTTCATCAATACCAACAAAAGGCCGCCTTTCGCTATGGTGCTTCTTCCTCCTCCTGCGTGGTCTTCTACTAGTTGATCACCCATGTTGCACAACTAACTCAGATATGTCAGTTGCAGCCTCTCTAGGTCCAGGGCACGCACCCGGCAAATGGCTGAACACCTTGCAGGTGTGGCATCTTTCAGGTAAGGCGTCATATTTGACCCGGATCTCCAGCTTCTTCCCATAGGGGAACTCCACCATGACTGCTGGGGGAGGCGCCTTGTCAGCCTTCAACTCCACACAGACATGAGCAGCCCCTGTATGCTTTCCTTTGTCCTAGAAATCAATTACCTTTGGCGTCCCAAGGCCATAACAGATGATGGTAATGGATCTACGCGTCCAGTGTGCTCCAACATCAGGTAAGGTCACCCAGATCGGCGTCGATGACAAAGCCGCCCTTCTAACATCTGACTCTGGTGTCCACCTTCTGCTAATGACCAACTGGTTTTCGATGAACCAAGGTCCTTCCTCTAGTGAGCACCTCATATCAGCCTCTGAAACAAACCACACCAGGAAGAGTCCTCCTCTGATTGGCAAAACTTGGACCTCTCCTTTGGGCTTCCAGGAGCGGAGGAGCCAGCCATAAATCTGGGCGACATGGAACTTCTTACCCATCACTTGGATGGTGATCATGCAGCGATGGAAGTCATCCATAGCCACCACAACTGGCTCTGAGAGCTTCATCCACGGTTGAGCATCGCCAACTCGAAAACCAGGGCACTTGGGGTCCTCTGGCAAGTCCACTGGTCTGCAACAGTGACGGACCTCCATCGGTTTCCGCAGGGTTTCCGCCCACAAGCGTCCAACTGTGACATCCGTCAATGGATCAGCCCAAAGGGGCGGCGGGGTAGGAGCCTCCTTCGGCCCGAGAACCCCTTGGGGAGGAACGGTGGGAGGGGGAGGGGATGGGGGAGGGGGATGGGAAGAGGATCTATTGGTGGTGGTGTTGTTGTTGTTGGCGTTGGTGGTGGTGTTGGTTAAGGTCTGACCAGATCCCCCGGCAGCCACCACCGGGGCGGCCACTGTGGACCCTCCATCGGGGGTGAGAACCGTCATGACATCCTACATGGGTGACAAATTACTTCATGGAAACCCCCATTGAATTACTGTCTCTTTTTTGGATGCCTAAAGACACCCATCCTTAGGCCTAGACTCTTCAGATGATCATTTGTTATTTTGAGACACCTACCAGGACCCCCAAGCACTGCGGTCAACCCACTACAAGTTAGTTTATCCAAATTAACAGACTTAGATTCGTCCATGGAAGACATTGCTACTTCACTAAGACTAGCAGATCTCTTAGACATTTGACTACCGCCCACTATAAGTGCATGAGTATTTCACCCATATCTACATCCTCACCTCCTTCTGTTACTTCTACACCTCCATAGCAGATTTACAATAACTCTATTTTCCTGATTGCTCTTGGACCCCTTATTACATACCATTTCCTACTATGTATGTAATCCACCCCTTTTCCTCTACCCTCGCCTTGCCCTCCTTCCTCTCATCATATCTCCCCATCTCACGTCACCTACCACCCTACCTTTCCCCCTCTTCTCTCCATCACCAACTCACTTCATCTCTCTGTCTACTTTATCCTCTCTGAAGATCCTCACATGTATGGACTCCAGTCACCCACAGACGTAGTTGCACACATAATCCTCTTTTGTGCTTCCACTGCATGCGACTGGGCCACCTCAAGCATCATTGTACTTTTGATGCTCTATGTTTGCATGTCATAGAACTGGCTACATTTCCTACTCTTTCCCTCACCCCATCCCTCAACCTTTTTCTCATCACCCCACCTACCCAATCCAAGTCTCCCTAGGTCCCAATAAAAATCACATTTACCGACATTCCCCTCATCATTCACATCCCGATACCTTTTAGAAATCTTCTAATTCCTACCCTTCGAGTTCATCTTCCATTGTCCATTTTTCATCCAACCTTTTTATCAGCTCTCCTCTAACTCGAAGAACTTCACGATCCACCGCCATCACCATCCTATAATCCATCATCCTCCTCCCTACCTCCTTCTTTCATTTTTCATTGATTTGTCACATCCTTTCCACCTTTGCGCCCCCTGACACCCCCTCCTCCCTACCAAAACTCCTTTCATCAACACTACACCCCCATTTATACACCCACCTACCCAAATCTTCACACCATTTTCTTCCTTTGTATCTTACCTTTATTCATCTCCTTTCATGATTCATCTCCTTCCAACATGTCATCCTTTATTTACTCAAACGTTGAGTTCTAGATTGATCTCCTTGTCAAATCTATGCATTTACTGGAGGTCTTCACCAACGGTAGTATCATGGTCACCATTCAAAACAATATTGACAACCAAATGTAAACATCTTGGATGTTAGATAGTCTATAGACCATCTCAACCTAGGACACATTATTTTTAGACTGAAAATCCTTACTGCATCACAACTCCTCTACTATGTGCATGAAGGTACCAAGCTCAACCATCTCTTTGGTCATGTAGACGTGCTATAGACAACGCATCTTAGGACACACTATGCTTAAGCAAAAAAAAACTTACCCTGTCACAACTCCTCTTCTATGTGCTTGAAGATACCAAACTCAACCATCTCTTTGGTCACATCATGACCATTCCCTTTGCAGACAGTTTTATCCAAGCTCAATTATCAAAGTGGTCAGTTGATCAAGGTTCTTCCCTTGCAAGATCGAGAGGATCAAGGTGGGCGCCCATCTCAGACCTCCCTCCATACCTATGGGAATTGGACATCTTTATATCCATCATACACACCATTGGAGCACTCTACAGTTTGTCAGCACTAACGCTCTTCACCCAAGCAACTATATTAAATCCTTTTGTGTCTTTTCTGTTAAGAAAGACACTGAACTACCCTCCTCTGTTGAGATTAGGTTTGGAGAATCGGTATACACCATCAATTTGATTGTTGAGAACCTGACACTAATACATAGCATTTTCTATGACCTATCTAGACACCCACCATCATGGTTTTGCCCGTACAACACCAAAAAGAGCCTTCACATCAATCCACCATAAAGAACTACAAACCAAAAGATGGTAGGGAAAGGAAAGGCTAACATAATAACTCTCATGATCCATTTAGGAGACCCATCCCTCTAACACACAAATGAGAGTGTTATCCATCATCCATACACAAACCCACTTACCCATCATATATTGAAGCGAGAAACTCCTTTCCTTTCCATAATAACCCCACCATCGCTGTAACGACCCCGCCTCCCAGTAACCCCCAAAAAAGGGAGACCAAGAGGTCAGAGTCGTTATCCCAATTAATTGGATCAAAGGTTCGACAAATAATCAATAATAATTATAAAATTCTACCAAACTATGCTGAAAGGATGGAATAAAATAAAACTTTGCATACCTTTTAAAAACTTGGATATCTAACTTCTATCCACAGCTGGAAACTATTCTACCTAATCCTCCTTGCACTTTAATTCTTATTTTCACAATGTGCCACTTTACTATTTGTCCTTTCCAATGTTGTACCTAAAATGCCAATAAACAAAACATTGGTCAGCATAAATGAATATGCCGGTATGTGGGGACAACCAAAATTTCACATATATGGCTAACAATCTAAATGTCACAATCAAGTTAATGAACAATTCAATTTACGTTTTCAATGTGTCAATCTCCACCGCTTTTGCCCTAACCCTAGAATACCCTCCTTAGGGTTCCTCTTTTGCAATTGACTTAAGGCCACCTTCTCCATCCTGAGCTTGGTGCCTGCGGTCACCTCTCATGGTGCCCATTAGTCATGCAATATCATAAGGCCACCTTCTCTATCCTGAGCTTGGTGCCTGGGGTCACCTCTCATGGTGCCCATTGGCCTTCCCTCTTGGGCTTGACCTCATTGCATCATACATCAGGGTGGCATGTAGGTGTGAGAATACACACTTATAAATTAACTGTGATAATCATAGTGACTTTATGAATTTGCATATATGAACATCCAACAATTAGGTTGCATTCAATTCGATCAATCATCTGAGAAATCTTCATGAAACTAAAGCGGTTAACGATAAATAACCACATACCTATTTTGCAGATCTTTGAGATAGAATCAACCAATAAGAGAAATCCAATCAAGTAAATACAAGGATCCTGAAATAACATATAATTCCTTTTTATCAAGATCTATCCAAACCATCTTGCTTCTTAGGGTTTCTATTCCTTTTTTAGGATTTCTCCCTCTTTTTAAGGTTTCATATACAATTAGGGTTTTGCCTCCCTTTTAATACTTTAAACCCTAATTATACAAAATTACTCATAAACCTTAAGTTTCTCTCCCAACAGGCTTAGGATTATCTTTTGACAACTTATATCCATATTTTCGGATTAAGTACAATCTTCTCCTCTTTTACCCTAATTTAGGGTTTCTAAATGTATTAACCACCATATTAGGTTTAAAACCCTAAATCATGCAATTATCCTTCTAAATCAGGTTAAGACTCAACATTATCATTTCACAGGTTAAT
The DNA here is from genome assembly GCA_963693085.1 of Alisma plantago-aquatica. NCBI lineage: Eukaryota > Viridiplantae > Streptophyta > Magnoliopsida > Alismatales > Alismataceae > Alisma > Alisma plantago-aquatica. The sequence continues at coordinate 496,810,405 of OY856414.1, read as the reverse complement.
ATTACTCGAATTAACCTATTATTCCTCATAAATCCATCCATTAGTCTTAATTAGGGTTTCTAACCAAATTTTAATACATCTTCCATCAAAATAATATACTTTTGCAAAAAGAGATGGAATCAGGATTTCAAATTATTTTTATCTTATTCCTTGTATTTTTTAATCAACTTTCATATATAAAGATTCATCATTAGGGTTTCCTAGCAATCTCGATGATTTTTACAAGAGAAAGCCTTTTTCTAGAATATTTGAGTAGAGAGGCAAATTATTGAAAATTTGTAGACCGCAAGATCGGTGGACCGGTGATCCGCTCCCTGGATCGGACGGTTCCTGTCGTGCGCACCTAAGTTGGCCGCTCTTGCTCTCGCTCATTGGATCCCCGCTCGGGATCACGGTGGACCGCGATCGGACGATCGTCAGTCGCCGTCTACCTTCAATCGCTCATTGGGCTGCAGTCAACTCCTTGGTTGACTCTGAGCTTCAGGCTACTAGCAAAGAAATGGAGTTGCTTGGAATCTCCACCGTCATCGCCCGGACTTGAGAATCTGCTCAATTTCTCGATGCAACTTGACCTTCACCGCGAACAAGTCGCCGGAGTTCCACCGCGGCCAACAGGTTGCAGAGGGGGTAGGTTATGGTGAAACTCAAAATTGATGTCGTCGCTCGACTCGTCGTTGCTCTCCGCAGTGGCTGGGATAGGAATTAGGTCTGCTGGTACCCTCGAGTACCCCCCCCCTATATAGGGTTGGGTCTGGAAGTCCAATGATTTGGGAACTTCTTCCCTCGTCGACGATAGCGTGTGAAATTAGGGTCTAGATCCTTCGGATTACTCTCCCGAAGTCGATGGATTGGTTAACTCTTCAGATTATCCTCTCAGTCGATGGGAAATTGGATTCCCAGTTCATCTCCCAATCCCTCTATGACTCAGGGTAGAAGATGCATGGCTAACCTTGGATCTGTGGTCCCCTGACCACGCGGGTCATCCAACGGCCGTCATTGCTCCCCGAAAACCAATTATCCCAAAATTGATTTTAAAAGGTGTTTTAACATGATAACTTGGAAAAATCATTTCTCTCTCCTCGCTTAATATTTTTCTCTCAAAATTCAGAGGAAACTCCTTCTTGGCATTATCTAACCGAGTATTAAATTTGAAAGTCAAATTCCAACGTATGAGAGTGTTTCCTTCACTTCCAAGTTATCCATCAATTAAACCAATTTTAATTAATATTTCTTTTTCCTGTTCCATTATCTGATTATCTCGAGTCCCTTGGTCCTCAAGGAACCCTAAAGGTACGAAATCTCCCATTGGGAAATGTCTCTTTGCCTTTTCCATTTATATTTATCCTTTTTCTTATACTTCTCCTTTTATTAGATAAATCCTTTCTCTTTTTAATTCTCTTTCCTTTCCAATTGGGCTCAATGGCCAACAAAGCCCATTAACAATCAAACAAGGCCATTATAGTAAATGAAATCCATCAATTCAAACAAATAAATCAACCATTGATTTCATTTATCATTAAAAGATAATTATATATCTCATTACATTATTTAGAAAAATGAGGTTATAACATCCTCCCCTCCTTATAGGAATTTTGCCCTTAAAATTCAATCAATCAATCAAACAAGTCAGGGTATGCTTTCTCCATGTCTGTATTCAGCTCCCATGTGGCCTCATCCTCTCCATGGTGCTTCCAAAGAACCTTTACCATCTCTATATTCTTACATATGAGCTCTTTCACCTCGGTATCTAGAATCCACAAAGGTGACTCAGGATATGTCAGCTTCCCTTGAAGCTCAATAGGCTCAATGCTCAGCACATGGCTCGGATCTTGCACATATCGCTTCAGATTGGACACGTGAAACACATCATGCATCATACTATACTGAGGGGGTAACGCCAAACAATATGCGGCTTCACCAATCTGTTCTAACACCTCAAACGGACCCACGTATCGGGGACTCAGCTTTCCTCTGTTCTTGGCTATAGCTCGGAGCAGTCGGATTTTCAGAAAAACATTCTCTCCTAGAGTGAAATGCACATCAATCCTCTTTGCATCAGCATACGACTTCTATCGATCCTGGGCTCTCTTCAGCCTCTGCTTTATCAAAGTGACTTTATCAGCATACACTTGGAGTTCGTCTGACCTCAACAGGGTCCTCTCACTGACATCATCCTAGTGAAGTGGTGACTGACACAGTCTCCCGTACAGAGCTTCATACGGAGGCATCCCGATACTGGCTTGGTAGCTGTTGTTGTGGGCAAACTCGGCTAAAGGTAAGTACTGCTCCCATGAGCCACCCCAATCGAGCACACAAGCTCTCAACAGATCTTCTAATGTCTAGATTGTTCTTTCTGACTGACCATCCGTCTGGGGGTGATAAGCGGTACTATACTTCAACCTCGTACCAAGTTCCTCTTGAACTTGCTACCACATCTTGGAAGTAAACTTTGGGTCTCTATCAGAGATGATGGAACTGGGTACTCCATGCAAACGCACTATCTCTCTAATATACAACTCAACTAGGTTTGACACCTTGGCAGTGGTCTTTAAGGCAAGGAAGTGTGCTGACTTGGTAAGATTATCTACCACAACCCATATCGCATCATCACCTTTCTTGGTCCGGGGTAGACCCACCACAAAATCCATGGTGATCTGCTCTCATTTCCATTGAGAAATCTCTATTGACTGTAAAAGTCCACCGGGTTGTTGGTGTTCAGCCTTCACCATCTGGCACGTAAGACAGCTGGCCACACATGCCGCAATGTCTCTCTTCATTCCTGGCCACTAGAAAAACCTCTGTAAGTCTTTAAACATCTTGGTAGTTCCCAGGTGCACTGTATACTTAGAACCATGAGCCTCTTGCAGGATACGTTCCCTTATCGATGAATCCACAGGAACCCATATGTGATTCTCAAATCTAATTCCTCCATCTACTCCCACTGAGAGATGGGGTTGTGGCTTCATCATCAAACCATTCATCTTTTTGAGATCTCCACTGACCAACTGCGTTGCCATGATCTCGCCTAACAACTCATATTGGATATGGATATTGGCCAATCGAACTCGATCTTCAAGCGGTTGTGGAGTCCACTCCACCAGCTCCTCTAAGATCTTCCACTGACTAGACAAAACAACTGCACACTTGAGTTGTTTCCGATTCAAAGCATCAGCTACGACATTCGCCTTACCAGAGTGATAGGTGATGGTGAAGTCATAATCCTTCATGTACTCCATCCATCGTCGTTGTCGTAGGTTTAAGTCTCTTTGTGTTAGTAGGTACTTCAAGCTCTTATGGTTGGTGAGGATCTCAAAGGTAGCACCATACAGGTAATGCCGCCATATCTTTAATGCATGAATGATAGCAATTAGTTCTAGGTCACGCGTCGGGTAATTCACCTCATTGGGCTTGAGTTATCGAGAATCATATGCAACCACATGTCGATTATGTTCCAACACACAGCCAAGTCCCATCTTTGAAGCACAAGTGAATATCATGAAACCCTCATTGCCGGAAGGTAGGGTTAACACTGGGGTAGTGGTCAACTTCTCCTTTAGCTCATGGAAATGGGCTTCACATACGTCGGACCACATGAACTTCACATCCTTCCGGGTTAACATGGTCAGCGGCAAAGCGATCTTTGAGAAATCCTTGATGAAGAGACGGTAGTATCGGGCCAACCCCAAGAAGCTCTGAATCTCGGAGGGGTTCTTCGGTACAGGCCAGTCTCGAACTGCTGACACTTTGGCTGGATCTACGACGATCGTTCCTCCTGAGATGATGTGTCCGAGAAACATGACTTGGTCTATCCAAAACTCACATTTTGAGAACTTTCTGTAAAACTTCTGCTTTCTCAAGATATCAAGGACTCTACCCAGGTGGTCATGGTGATGGGCTAGGTCATCTGAATACACCAAGATGTCATCTATGAACACTATTAGAAAAGAGTCAAGGAAAGGCTGGAATACACTGTTCATAAGGTTCATAAAGACACAAGGTGGGATAATGGCTTTGACCTCTTGGTCTCCCTTAATTGGGGGTTATTAGGAGGTGGGGTCATTACATTTGGTATCAGAGCATTGGTTCCTCATTTAATCTTTAATAATTATTAAATTTTACAAATTCCGTAGAACCGAGGGAGTTATTAGAGGATTTTTCAAAAGACAGAGGTGTCTAGAAAATGATGACGTCCAGGGGCTGGCAATATTTTCCTCCACCCCGGTAGTCGATTACGAGGACTCCCGGATCTGTGTGACTTCCTGGCCAATGTCTTAGGATCTGACTCGAAATAAGATACCTTTAGGACTCTCTCATCCTGTTCATCCCTTCTCAACTCGAATTCTCTTAAAGATTTTAAGAATTAGGGTTCTCTCTCTTCCTCACCCTCTTGAGGTATGGGTAAGTATAATAAGGTCTAAGGAATCCTCCATCAAATTAATAAAAGATACATAAATAAGATGTCATCGACATAAGTATAATTAGTTTAAACATAGACTAAAGGTTTGTTTGTATGCTTATGTAGATGGCTCGAGTGAAGACCGTTGCTATCCCTGAGGCCACCAATGGTGGTGGGCCTTCCCGCAAGGGAAAGGGGTCTTCTGAGAAGAGGAGGAGGAATCATGGTAGCGAATCCTCAAAGAAGATGAAGAGACCAGAAGAAGTTGAAGGTGAAATCCCCAATCCTGAACTGATACCCTTTGGCAACCTTGAGAAGGAACAGGAGGAGGAACCTGTGTACGAGGAAGAGGCCCAGATGGAAGAGGACCAGTCTGGTGGTCCAGAACCAACTATGGTGGTTCAAACCACTGATTCTTTATGGATGGAGCAGCAAAATAGGCTGACTGAGGCTATCAGTGCTCTGGATCTCAGAGACATAGCAAGAGACGAGAACGGAGAACCACTCCCCGTTCATCCTCGACTAAGAGTCACCATCCTAGACTTCGTCAAGATGAACGTCGAGAAGTTTTGGGGAGAAGATAAGTCTGAGGTGGTCGACAAAGTAGAAGCCTAGCTGTTAGCAGTCGAGAATGGATTCCATATGCTTGAGGTACAGCCGAACAAGAAGGTTCTTTTTGCTGCTCACCTTCTGGAAGGAGCAGCCAAGATATGGTGGGAGAACCATATCATGGGGAGAGACTTGAGCAAAGAACCAATGGCATGGACCAACTTCAAGAATATCTTCACTACCAGATTCATCCCCATCTCAGCTAAGAAGGAGAAGGAACGAGAGTTCACCAACATGACCCAAGGAAACTCGTCAGTTGCGGACTTTGGTCGCAAGTTCCGCATCCTGGAGTGTTTCTGACATATGATGGATGAAGAAAGGAGGGTGGAACACTTCATAGAGTGTCTGCACCCTACCATCAATCCTCATGTGATGGCCAGTAATCCGAAGACCTTCGTCGAAGACTACAACACCACCTTAGACATGGAAAGGACAGTGATGCCTGCTCAGAACCCCTCCAAAGGATACCTGGGTTTCACTGAAGGAGCTCAGGGGTAGAAGAATGAGCACAAGAAGGGATAGGGGTGTAACCACAACAAAGGAAAACATGGACACAAAGGCAAGCCACGTGGTGAGAATCGCTTTTTGAAATGTCGCACCTGTGGACAGTCACATCCTGGGAAGTGCCGCTTCGAGAAGAGGGTGTGCTACTGTTGCCAGCAAGAGGGCCACTTCATCGCCAACTATCCTCAACCTGATCCGAGTGGACCAGTAGTAGCATAACCGGTGGCAACAGCACCCCCAGTGGGAGGTGGAGCACTAGTTGGAGGACCCCCTACTAGAGAAAGGAGGCAAGCTAGAGTGTTCACCATCGACAATGAAGAAGCTCAGGTGAATGCTAATAGGCTAATCGAGGGTAATAACCCATAGAGTTTTCCTTTTATTTTAGTAGATCATGTAATAGCTTTCTGATATGGTATGAACTATATAGGCTTGCTGGAAGTCATGGGACAAAATGTGAAAGCACTTTTTTTATTCTGGTACTATTAATACTTTTATTTCAAGAAATCTGGCAACTATGCTTTGTTTGGACATCAAGGATTTAGGTTATGTTTTGGATGTCACAACCCCGAGTGTTCGTATATATACATCTCTTTTAAAAACCCCGGTCTTGCATATAGAGCCCATATTGACTGTAGAGAGAAGAAAATTCTTATTAGGAAATCCGGCCATCCACACTTCACCATTCAAGGAAGGAAAGATGCAACTACCATCCTTTATGTGTCGGCCTTGAAGGCTGAGCGGATGATATCCAAAGATTGTCGAGCCTACCTAGCCATAGTTACCGAACCTGAGATCAAGGGGCGATCCTTAGAGGAGATAGAGGTGGTTCGGGAGTATGCGGATGTGTTTTCAGATGATCTACCAGGGATTCCCCCTGAGAGAGAGGTAGATTTCTCCATCGAGTTAGCTCCCGGGACTAACCCTATATCTAAGGCACCCTATAGAATGGCCCATGCCGAGTTGCTTGAGTTGAAAACCCAGTTGAAGGAGTTGTTAGATAAAGGTTTTATCCGACCCAGTACATCACCATGGGGAGCACCAGTTCTCTTTGTAAAGAAGAAGGATGGGTCGCTTCGGATGTGTATTGATTATCGGATGATCAATCAGGAAACCTAAGAACAAGGACCCCTTGCCTAGAATAGATGACCTATTTGACCAACTCAAATCGTCTCGAGTCTTTTCCAAGATTGATTTGAGGTCAGGATACCACTAACTGGATCAAAGGTTCGACAAATAATCAATAATAATTATAAAATTCTACCAAACTATACTGAAAGGCTGGAATAAAATAAAACTTTGCATACCTTTTAAAAACTTGGATATCTAACTTCTATCCACAACTGGAAACTATTCTACCTAATCCTCCTTGCACTTTAATTCTTATTTTTACAATGTGCCACTTTATTGTTTGTCCTTTCTAATTTTGTACCTAAAACGCCGAAAAATAAAACGTTGGTCAGCATAAATGAAGATTTCGGTATGTGGGGACAACCAAAATTTCACATATATGGCTAACAACCTAAATGTCACGATCAAGTTAATTAACAATTCAATTTACGTTTTCAATGTGTCAATCTCCACCGCTTTTTCCCTAACCCTGGAATACCCTCCTTAGGGTTCCTCTTTTGCAATTGACTTAAGGCCACCTTCTCCATCCTGAGCTTGGTGCCTAGGGTCACCTCTCATGGTGCCCATTAGTCATGCAATATCATAAGGCCACCTTCTCTATCCTAAGCTTGGTGCCTGGGGTCACCTCTCATGGTGCCCATTGATCTTCCCTCTTGGGCTTGACGTCATTGTTGGGTTTTAGGGGAGATAGAGAAGGCAGCAGAAACAAAAAATTTATCCCAAACCCAGAACGAAGGAATCGCGCCAACGTCTATACAGTAGGAAGGATGGTTTGTAGAGACATATCTTGTCCCGAGGCTTGCTCGGCGACGTTACCTCGTGGCTTGTGCGGTCTTCACCTCCGGTCTTGATCGGTGTCTATCCAGCTCCCGGTCTCACCGGGACTGTCGGGATTGACAGCTATCCTCCGAGCGGCAAAAGTCTCCCGCCTCTGAAGTAGTCCACACGGACCACTTGGAACTCCGATCTCCTTGTCCCACAAGGAATCGGAAGGAGTCGCACCCTCCTATCGATGTACTAGCCACCGACACACTCTCCTACCACCAGTCACTTTTCTGCAGTTGTCTTTCCCTTATTGTGCCTCCCTTGTCGGGTAGCACTTACTCAGGCTCTCTCAGATACCACAACTAGAGAGAACGACAACTTTGCAGAGAAACTGGTGTTCTGAGTTGTTGTTGTTTTAGAAGCCCCCAGTACCCCTATATATAGGAGGGTCATGGGATTAGGTTCTCTACCCCGGGCAATGCGGGATTAAAGCAGCAGTAGAAGGGTTCAAGATTTTCCACAAAACAAACAACTGTGCCACCTAAACCGATCGTTTCAAGCATGAAACGGTCGGTTGGGGATCTGAGTCGATCGGTTCACACCTGAACTGAGCGTTTGGGACACCTGATCTAATCGGTTCAAGCATGAGTCGATCGGTTCGTGGTCCTGATCAGTTCCCGATTGAATTTTCCTCTTTTGTTTCGAATTGATCCAAATACCAATCCTTGTTCCAATCAAATTGGACAAGTGAAACGAAGAGAAATATCTTGCCAACCTGACTTTCCCAACTCGCTCGTTTGGACCAGTTGAGCCGATCGGTTCAAACCTTGAACCGGTCGATTCAGCCTGTCCTGAGTCGATCGGTTCATCACATGAGTCGATCGGTTCACGAAGCTGAGCCGATCAGTTCATCATATGAGCCGGTCGGTTGGGAGGGCATACTGTGCAAAATTAGTCAATTGCAGTTTCAATCAATCTGATACTCTAATCAATCAGTCCAACACCTTGAACTCTATTATATTGAGCTATCAATTGATTGAGTGTTTAATTGAACTACTTAACTCCTTTAGTGATCAATCTAAACATCCTTTGTGGACAAACTCCTCTTCCAGGTTAAATCCTATGTGTGTGACCCTACAGGTTCATTTCACGTTGGCAGTGAAAGTCCATAACACTTATGACTTCACAAGCAAAGAGTGGTGCCTAGTCACACATCAATGCAACCCAAGTGAAAAGGAAAGTTGATGAACAACTTTCAATCCTACAATTCGTGAATGGTGTTATAGTGAATGTATAATTCCTTTGTCACTGATATCCTGAATGAACTTGAGGCATGGAACATTCATCCTGTCAACGTTCATTCACTTTCTTGATCTCAGAGTAGATTGGAGGAGATATGTATGACATCAATATCACATACTGATTCACACATGTATGCACGCCTATCTCAATCCTACTCATCAAGTGGTCATGGATATCAAACTCCCTCAGGAGGGACAAATCCCATATCTATCACTCACCCCTCAAAAGCCCCATGTGTCAAATCCACCCAATCATCACCTTTATAACAACCCATGTTTCAGGAATGTGTTTGATGATGTCAAAGTGTACCCAATGACATGTGTTGAGTGTAGTGATTTCAGGTCAAAGAATCACACTCACCACCATCACTGTGAGAACTGACTGTGACTACCATGTCATGGTTCCATGTATCAAACTCACTGTGGGTCTGTCTGGTACACTTGTTCTCTAACAAGTACCTATGTGTTTGGTTTGATATCTACATATCATGACTAACGAGATTTTGTCATCAACCAACACCACAATCTAGTCTTGTGTATCATTGTTGTCTATCTACCTTCCACAATGACATCCGACTAGGGACATAATAAGAACGTACAAACTCTTAGCATCCATATGATCTCATCATTCAGGTCCTCAACCTAAAAGCATACGTCATTGAGTACTGTAATTCTCTAGACATTCAATTTGTTCTATCATTATCTAATATGACTGAACCAGAAATAATTGGAAGCTTGCCTTTGATGTTTATCAAATCAATCTTAATGTATCCCACCAATCATCCCATGATTGGCTCTCAGGTCATACATACCAATAGACTCCCACTTGCACTGCGAGCCAATCACCCTTGAATCATATTCATAGTGATCTTCAAACATGTCCCACATGTTACTGTGCTCTAGTGCTAACATAGTGAGTTATGGAAACACCTTGCCAAAGTCGGTATTAATTGCATGTCTCTCATCTCTTTATTGTACATCACACGTATGAGATGGAGTTGTCGTAATATGCGATCTAGTATTCCTTTGCTAACCTTTAGCCACATTGCATGACCAAGCACTCCTAACTTGTCATCAATGACCAGAATAACTATAAGTTCATCTCATGAACTTCCAGATCCATATAGTATCCACTGCTGTTCTCTAACACACAAATACTCGACATTTCCTTTTAAAACAGCTTTATTGGAACATTTCCATTTATCAACAAACATTCACTTTTATATATCCCATATATATTTTGCGATTAATTTTCTGTCCTTTTCAGAAGTTCACATCAGTGTAACTCTTTACAATGAACCCTTCCTTATTTCCATAGAACTAGTACTTCTCAAGTACTTATCAAGTTCTTATGGTATTCCAATAACCCTTACTGGAACTAGACAGACATCCACTCGTCGGGTCCCACATACAAGTTATCAGGATGAGCACATCATATTGTCATGTCCTACATACAAGATGATGAATGCATTTTATTCTTGCTATGTCCTATACATACAAGATAATGGGATGATTACATACATGATAGATCCATATCTATTCTTAGTGTCCCCATTCTTCATAAGAATTGGACACTTGGCCTTGGGATACTAACTCTATGTAACATGGACAAGTTTTCTCCCACTGAATATGTGCACACTGAACCCTTCAGTATAGATTTCCAATGTATGCTCTCTCTTTTTAGGTCAAGAGGTTTTCGATAACTATCTGTATAGATCTCTATCACATAGGAAACATCTCTATCTTCCCTAAAGATAATTTCCACTTTGGATTTCCATTGTAGAACATCTCATTCATCATCAACATGTGGAATGCAAATACGCTCCCAGTAAATCACAGATACCTTCTTTATCTTTTTCATATCAGTCAAACCCTTTGACTATATCATCAAAGTAAAGATCCAGCTCTGAGTTGCTTGATCAATCACATTGATTAGTCCATTGTAACTTATAGACTTCATTTACATTAATGGATTCATAAACCTTATAGGTTGTGTCACGTACACATCCTTGTTTTATTCCTCATAGGAATGCGGTTTTAGTATCCGTATGCCAAATCTCTTAGTCATTAAGTTGCAATCAACAAGCATCATCCTTCTCAAAATGTTATCCATGTGTCTTAAAGCTTAAGACTCATTCGCACTTATGGATTTCATCCCAATGGGTGCTACCATCAAGGTCATACCTTATGGTTCACATGGAAGTCATTTAGGATATAATGGTCATAAACCATAACTCAAAATCTGGTTCCTCATATTGATCTAGATAGTTGACTCGTCACATGACCAACTCATCTCATAGATAATTGAGGTGTATCTATCAAGGATATAAGAACTCACAACTTCTTGTGATTCGTAATGTCCTTTATTAGTGTAGGGTATTCTTTATTTAAGAAGAACTTAGTTATTTGATAACCATCCTCTAACTCCTTAGAGTATGACTCCTTTTGATTTAGACATCACCATGACTTAATCATGAGTTTACTATGATACACTATCATAATCACTCACAAGGTTCTCAAACATTTGGTCCAAGTATTTCATTCATTGATCTCATCAAGAATTAACACTTTACCAAATTCGTACTTCATCTATGATATTTTTGAACACTTCAAGATATTCATATTGGTATTTCTCTAAACACTATTTGAAGTATTAGCATTTGCTCTAATAGGTATGTAAATACATCACATGTATTATACCTAATAGGATAATCATTCTCCCACTACCACTAGTGAAGATTGATTAATCATATCCAAGAAATTCATGTTTCTTACTGGTTCTCTAACCAAAAGAGTCTAAATTTATCCATCATATGGAAACTAGAAATGAATTTCTCATGATTTATGCTAATTTGATTATTTGAGTTATCAACAACTTTTAGGTATCATTTTATCTTATGCATACCAAGTACCACAAGATAAACAAGGCATTGCCATAAAGATCATATCTTTGAAATTGAAACATCAACTTTATTAATTGCTATCATTGTCATACAATATGCAAAAATAATGTGTTTCTATCCATTGGCAAATATGAAATAGCAGTTCATAACTCTATTACATGCCTTCAAGGCTGAAAATAAACTAAAGTACTCCTATTTATGGCGGCAACACTTTCCCCATTTATTGGGTGCTTTACACTTTATATCTTGGTATCATATACCTTAAAAGTGTTATAAGTTTATTTCATGACACTTTCAGGTGGAGACGTCTGTCGCCTCCTTCTTCTTTAGTTCTTCCAGATAGAGTGGACAATTCCTTTTCCAATGTCCTGGCTTTTGACAATGGTGGCAATTGCCTCTCTTGGTCACGCCTCCCTTGGTCTTGAGAGTTGAAGACGACTTGGGCTGCTGGCTAGCATCAGAACCTTTCATAGCCTTGCCTTTGCCCTTGCGCTTGGACTTGCCTTTCTTGTTGCTGATCATCATCACAGACTTAGGCTTGTCCTTCTTCATTTGTGCCTCATCTGTCCTCAACATGCCCAACAACTCTATCAACGGCTTGTCAAAGTTGTTCATGTTGTAGTTCATCACAAACTGACTGTAGGATTCTGGCAATGATTGCAGTATCACGTCAGTAGCCAACTCTTGGCTCAGGGGAAATCCCGGTCTTGTCAGGTTCTCTACATACCCAATCATTTTGAGCGTGTGAGGACCAACTGGATCTCCTTCTGTCATGACACACTTGAACAGTGCCCTGGAGACATCATATCTCTCTTACTGTGCTTGATCTTCATACATGTTCTTGAGATGCTGAATTATCTCAATGACACCCATGTTCTCATGTTGTCTCTGCAACTCATGGTTCATGGAGCACAACATCAAGCACTTTGCATCAATGTCATCTTCAGAATGCTTCTTATAAGCATCCCTTTCTGCCTTTGGTGCGATAGGAGCAGGTTCCTCTGGAACTGAAGTATCCAGGACATAGAGCTTTCGCTCTTGAGTGAGAACAATTCTCAATGTCCTAAACTAGTCGTGGAAGTTAGTCTCATTCAGCTTGTCCTTTTCAAGGACCGATCGCAATGAAAAGTGATTGTTGTTTGTTGTCATTTGTACTACAAAAGGAAATATACGCAGTTTAGTCCAAAACTCAATTTTGACTTATTTGATTGATTTGAAAAGTTGACGATACAACTAGGAATTTAATTAATTATTGCTCCCACTATTTTTGTTCAAATTGATAGCCCTCACCATCAATTCAGAATATTGCAGTGTATAATCTTCTAGTATGTCAAGATCCTGAAATCTTCTGAGTCATGGACCAGCTAGGGCTGTCACCCACAACTTAGATCTTCCAGGTAGGCAACTTTTTCCAATTGCATCATATGCAACTCTTGAAAGATGTCATATGCAACTCCTTTCCATGATAACCTCCATGCCTCAAGGTGTTAGATCCTATCTAGATCACCTTGTTAAGTATGACCCAAAGCCAACACGATGAATATGCACCTTGCTAGGGCAGACCCATATATCCATCCTTCACGCTTCCACGAGATAGACGGTGCACCACGCTAGGGCGTGCTCACACTTGGCCGATCAAGCTTTTCACGTGTGTCACATTTGGAAGGCATCTAAAACTTTAATATTTAATGAGGGATTTGGTTTTTATAGGTACATATACATATCCAATCACCACAATACATAGTATGTATCATATGCATGCTATATCCCACAGAAAACATGTGAAACGATAAAAGCGATGATTATGGCCATCCTAATGTGATTCCTCGAGCCAAGAGGAATCACGGTCATCTAGGTCTACATCACATGCAACATGTCCATGATGAAGTGCTATAGTCATCCGAGTTGATCAACTCATCACATGAATGACCTGCTCACCCTGACCGGTCGTCTAGGTGCCACCAGCCGATCAGTTGGCTCCTCCAACCGATTGGTTTGCCTGGTCGTCGTGCATTTCCTCATGGCCACCACCCGATCGTCTCGCTCCATGAACCGGTCATCAACTAATCAGTTCAGTCCTTGAACTGATCATTTGGAACGCCAACCGATCGGTTCACACCTTGAACCGATTGTCCCAGTCGTCATCAGGTTGTCCGCCGTTCTTTGACATAACAGGAAATATAAACAGATCTATCATATTTACATTTAAATTGGGAAACCCCGAGTTACATTTGGGGGGAGCAAAGGTAGGAAAGAAGTCTCGAGTTATCTCGAGTTACATCAGGAATAAGAGAGGTAGGGAATTGGTACGCAGATCGAGATGCAAGTAACCACATTCAACTAAGCACACATACATAGGGTTTATTGGCCATAACCACACTATACATCCACCACAAAACTCGTTTAAGGGTGACGCGTATCGAGTGCATTCATATTACATATCATATATGTATATTGGAATTTGTGGATTTAGGATTGGACATGCATAAAGCCAATTTTATTCACATCGTATGCAATAAATAAAGGCAACAAACCAAAATCGATCATATCAATAATCCTAAAGTATAGAGCAGTTGACGTGGCTCTGATACCACTGTTGGGTTTTAGGGGAGATAGAGAAGGCAGCAGAAACAAAAATTTTCTCTCAAACCCAGAACGAAGGAATCGCGTCAACGTCTATACAATAGGAAGGATGGTTTGTAGAGACATACCTTGTCCCGAGGCTTTCTTGGCGACATTACCTCGCGGCTTGCGCGATCTTCACCTCTAGTCTTAGTCGGTGTCTGTGCAACTACTGGTCTCACCAGGACTATCGGGATTGACAGTTGTCCTCCGAGCGGTAGAAGTCTCCCTCCTATGAAGTAGTCCACACAGACCACCTAGAACTCTGATCTCCTTATCCCATAAGGAATCGGAAGGAGTTGCACCCTCCTGTTGGCGTACTAGCCACTAACACACTCTCCTGCCACCAGTCGATTTTCTACAGTTGTCTTTCCCTTGTTGTGCCTCCCTTATCGGGTAGCACTTGCTCGGGCTCTCTCGGTTACCACAACCAGAGAGAATGACAACTTTGCAGAGCAACTGGTGTTCTGAGTTGTTGTTGTTTGAGAAGCCCCCAGTACCCTATATATAGGAGGGTCATGGGACATGGTTCTCTACCCCGGGAAATGCGGGATTAAAGCAGGAGTAGAAGGGTTTGAGATTTTCCACAAAACAACCAACTGTGCCACCTGAACTGATCGTTTCAAGCATGAAACGGTCGGTTGGGGATATGAGTCGATCGGTTCACACCTGAACTGATCGGTTGGGACACCTGAGCCAATCAGTTCAAGCATAAGCTGATCGGTTTGTGGTCCTGATCAGTTCCCAATTGACTTTTCCTCTTTTGTTTCAAATTGATCCAAATACCAATCCTTGTTCCAATCAAATTGGACAAGTGAAATGAAGATAAATATCTTGCCAACCTGACTTTCCCAACTCGCTCGTTTGGACCAGTTGTGCCGATCGGTTCAACCCTTGAACCAGTCGATTCATCCTGTCCTGAGTCGATCGGTTCATCACATGAGCTGATCGGTTCACTAAGCTGAGTCGATCGGTTCATCATATGAGCCAATCGGTTGGGAGTGCAGATTGTGCAAAATCAGTCAATTGTAGTTTCAATCAATCTGATACTCTAATCAATCGGTCCAACACCTTGAACTCTATGATATTGAGCTATCAATTGATTGAGTGTTTAATTGAACTACTAAACTCCTTTAGTGATCAATCTAAACATTGTTTGTGGACAAACTCCTCTTCCAGGTTAAATCCTTTGTGTGTGACCATGCAGGTCCATTTCACGTTGGTAGTGAAAGTCCATAACACTTATGACTTCACAAGCAAAGAGTGGTTCCTAGTCACACATCAGTGCTACCCAAGTGAAAAGGAAAGTTGGAGAACAAATTTCAATCCTACAATCCATGAATGGTGTTATAGTGAATGTATAATTCCTTTGTCATTGATAACCCGAATGAACTTGAGGCATGGAACAGTCATCCTGTCAATGTTCATTCACTTTCTTGATCTCAGAGTAGATTGGAGGAGATATGTATGACATCAATATGACATATTGATTCACACATGTGTGCACGCATATTGTAATCCTACTCATCAAGTGGCCATGGATATCAAACTCCCTCAGGATGGACAAATCCCATATCTATCACTCACCCCTCAAATGCCCCATGTTTCAAAGCCACCCAATCATCACCTTTATAACAACCCATGTTTTAGGACTACGTTTGATGATGTCAAAGTGTGCCCAACGACATGTGTTGAGTGTAGTGATTTCAGGTCAAAGAATCATACTCACCACCATCACTGTGAGAACTGACTGTGACTACCATGTCATGGTTCCATGTGTCAAACTCACGGTGGGTCAGTCTAGTACACTTGTTCTCTAACAAGTACCTATTTGTTTGGTTTGATATCTCTATATCACGACTAACGAGATTCTGTCATCAACCAACACCACAATCTAGTCTTGTGTGTCATTGCTGTCTATCTACCTTCCACAATGACATCCGACTAGGGACATAATAAGAACGTACAAACTCTTAGCATCCGTATGATCTCATTGTTCAGGTCCTCAACCTTAAAGCATACATCATTGAGTAATGTCATTCTCTAGACATTCAATTTGTTTTATCATTATCTCATATGAATGAACCAGAAAGAATTGGAAGCTTGCCTTTGATGTTTATCAAATCAATCTTAATGTATCCCACCAATCATCCCATGATTGGCTCTCAGGGCATACATACCAACACTCATTCCATCATACATCAGGGTGGCATGTAGGTGCGAGAATACACACTTATAAATTAATTGTGATAATCATAGTGACTTTATGAATTTGCATATATGAACATCCAACAGTTAGGTTGCATTCAATTTGATCAATCATCCGAGAAATCTCCGTGAAACTATAGCAGTTAACCATAAATAACCACATACCTGTTTTGCAGATCTTTGAGATAGAATCAACCAATAAGAGAAATCCAATCAAGCAAATACAAGGATCCTGAAATAACAAATAATTCCTTTTTATCAAGATCTATCCAAACCATCTTGCTTCTTAGGGTTTCTATTCCTTTTTAAGGATTTCTCCCTCTTTTTAGGGTTTCATATACAATTAGGGTTTTGCCTCACTTTTAATACTTTAAACCCTAATTATACAAAATTACTCATAAACCTTAAGTTTCTCTCCCAACAGGCTTAGGATTATCTTTTGACAACTTAAATCCATATTTTTGGATTAAGTACAATCTTCTCCTCATTTACCCTAATTTAGGGTTTCTAAATGTATTAACCACCATATTAGGTTTAAAACCTTAAATCATGCAATTATCCTTCTAAATCAGGTTAAGACTCAAAATTATCATTTAACATGTTAATATTACTCGAATTAACCTATTATTCCTCATAAATCCATCCATTAGTCTTAATTATTTTTTCTAACCAAATTTTCATACATCTTCCATCAAAATAATATACTTTTGCAAAAAGCGACGGAATCAGACTTTCAAACTATTTTTATCTTATTCTTTGTATTTTTTGATCAACTTTCATATATAAAGTTTTGTCATTAGGGTTTCCTAGCAATTTCTATGATTTTTACAAGAAAAGGCCTTTTTCTAAAATATTTGAGTAGAGAGGCGAATTACCGAAAATTTGTAGACCGCAAGATCGGGGGACCGATAATCTGCTCCCTGGATCGGACGGTTCCTGTCGCGCGCACATTAGTTGGCCGCTCCCGCTCTCGCTAGTTGGATCCCCGCTCGGGATCACAGTGGATCTCGATCGGATGATCGTCGGTCGTCGTCTACCTTCGATCGCTCGTCGGGCTGCGGTCAACTCCTTGGTTGACTCTGAGCTTCAGGCTACCAGCAAAGAAACAAAGTTGCTTGGAAGCTCCACTGTCGTCGCCCGAACTCGAGAAGCTGCTCAATTGCTCGATGCAACTTGACCTTCACCGCGAACGAGTCATCGGAGTTCCGATGTGGCCAGCAGGTTGCAGAGGGGGTAGGTTAGTGTGAAACTCGAAATTGATGTAGTCGCTCGACTCGTCGTTGCTCTCCGCAACGGCTGGGATAGGAATTAGGTCTGCCGGTACCCTCAAGTACCCCCCCCCATATAGGGTTGGGTCTGGAAGTCTGACAATTTGGGAACTTCTTCCCTCGTCGACGATAGCGTGTGAAATTAGGGTCTAGATCCTTCGGATTACTCTCCCGAAGTTGATGGACTGGTTAACTCTTCGAATTATCATCTCAGTCGATGGGAAATTGGATTCCCAGTTCGTCTCCCAATCCCTCTGTGACTCGGGGTAGACGATGCACGACTACCCTTGGATCCGTGGTCCCCTAACCACGTGGGTCATCCAACGGCCGTCATCGCTCCCTGAAAAGCAATTATCCCATAATTGATTTAAAAAGGTGTTTTAACATGATAACTTGGAAGATCATTTCTCTCTCCTTGATTAATATTTTTTTCTCAAAATTCAAAGGAAACTCCATCTTGGCATTATCTAACTGAGTATTAAATTTGAAAGTCAAATTCTAACGGATGAGAATGTTTCGTTCACTTCCAAGTTATCCATCAATTAAACCAATTTTAATTAATATTTCTTTCTCCTTTGCTATTATCTGATTATCTCGAGTCCCTTGGTCCTCAAGGAACCCTATAGGTACGAAATCTCCCATTGGGAAATGTCTCTTTGCCTTTTCCATTTATATTTATCCTTTTTCTTATACTTCTCCTTTTATTAGATAAATCCTTTCTCTTTTTAATTATCTTTCCTTTCCAATTGGCTCAATGGCCAACAAATCCCATTAACAATCAAACAAGGCCATTGTAAACGAAATCCATCAATTCAAACAAATAAATCAACCATTGATTTCATTTATCATTAAAAGAGAATTATACATCTCATTACATTATTTAGAAAATTTAGGTTATAACAATCGCAACATTACCATGTATGGACAAGGACGTTGTAGGTTGGCTCAAAACTGATATTATCAAAGTAGTCAAGTCATCATAGAGTCCCAGCAATAAAAAGACATTCATGGCACTATCTGTTGTATCTACATTTGGCTTTCTCATTGCTACACCAAAGGGACACAAGAAGAAGATTTTCTTCACAATGGACGAAGCAGTTACTGAGTCATCATACTCTTTGCTATTTTTGACAGAAATAGATAAGCATATTTCACAAACACAACAACCCCATGATGAGGAAATGCTACACGTTGGAAATATCACAAACTTAGCTTCATGGCCTAACATTCACAAATTCAATAGTTCTTCATTAAAATTAGGCATTCATTTTTTATAACAATTTACATGCAAGCATTGCCTTATCAAACATTGAAATATTCATGGGATCAAACAACATCAAACCCATCAACCTTGCTACTAAATAGATAGAAAATATTAGCATATAAGTGACCGATATATTCCCTGACTAGAGAACATTATTATACTCATGATTATTACTTCATGAAATTTTTTGGAGCCTCATGAGCCAAAAGGAGAGTGGTTTGCATATTTATATATACTCATAACGTTAACATAATCACCATTTAGGAAACAAAGACACACTTACACCATTATTTCAAAACTATAGGAGGAAAAGATATCAACGAATGGATCAAAATACCACCAATTGGATTCAGGATAGGCATCATCATCGATATTTATGAAATCATCATCAATATCACCAAAAAACTTTTAAAAAGATCCAACATTACCATTACTGTCCAAAATATCCATGGCTTCCGCACATGGAATTTCATGGGTCTATGGAGACCCTAGCAATGAAAAACAAATTTACATTAAAAATTTATATGACCTGGATCAAACTTACACACCAAATCCTGCTCATAGGAGGAGATTTCAACCTCATCAAATATCCATATGAAAGACTCAATACGTATAACAACATCATTCCATACTTCTCTAGATGTGATAAGATTTCTCATCAACTCATCACCGACTTTAAACATATAGACATATCAGCCATCAACTCATCTTTCACATGGAATCAAGGCCCCTCATGGGCTAAGATTGACTGGTTCCTATGCTCACAACTTTAGAAGGACACATATCTTCTCCCATTCACTTACACATCTACCAGACCTACATATGACCATTTCTCTATCATCATCAAAACCACATGTATTCCATCAGGCCTTGAACTTTTCTGGATGGATCATACAGACTTCAAAACCATGATCTAAATTCATTGACCCATCCCCACACACCCTCTTGAACTAGGGCTTCACATCCTAAGAAACATTAATCATATTCTAAATACCTTGAAGACCTGGAATAAAAACACATGCAGCAATATCTGCACAACCCTCTCGGATAAGGAATCACAACTTCTTTACCTTGACAACAAGATGACTCCCTCTCCCCATATCTCTTCATTATTGCCGCATCCATCCTTACAAACATGATTTAACTTGGTACATAGAATGGTTTGATCACATCTCCACATTTATACACTGAAAACATCATCCAATACACATACCAAGCCACCATCTTCATCAACCCTGATACACAAGTGTCATCAACACCATCCGCATCTTGGGTATCTTCTCACACATAATGGGACTCAAGATTAATCTCCACAAATCAACGATCAATGGAACACATGTGAGCCAAGATCTTATACAATGCTACCAAACTCTTCTCGACTTCAAAGTAGAGGGATTTCCCCTCATATATCTTGGACTTCCCGTTTCACCCCCACCTGATGCTAAAAACTATCTAGAGCCCTATAATCAATAAACTTAATAGTCGTCTAACATCATGGAAAACTAACTTTCTCAATCTTGCTACTAGACTCACTCTTCTCAGAAGCTCACTCATTTCATTTACTACCTATTACATGAGTTGTATTCCTCTCCCAATACACATATAGCATACCATAGACAAAATCTGTAGAGACTTCCTCTAGAAGCATATGGACAACAAAATCCATTTAGTCAATTGGGACACCATCTGCACACCAAAACAATATGGAGGATGGGACATTATACAAAACATGTGATCTATGCCTGATTTTCAAAATTGTCACCACACTATGCTCTAATAGAAAATGTAACTGGAAAGATCATATTTTAGAAAAGTATTATCAAAATAAAGATCCTTGGTGGAACATACCCCACAAAAGAGCCTCGCCACTATGAAAACATATAAATCAACACATACACCACATCTAAAAATGTATTAACACTCCACCACACATCGTTAACAATGTCAAAGTTTGGAGTGACCCCGAATATCATGGACAAATCATTTCCCATCAAACCGTACACCTCGAGATTACAAACTCCACATCAATTGTCACCACCGCAAAGGAACTGACTCTTCTAGGAAGCCAATGAGAGAACATCCTGAAAAGAACTCTCAACACCACCTTTTCGTTAAGTACATACAATGATCTATAAAACCGCCTCAAAATCAATACCAGGAGTAGAATTTCATGGATTTAGGGACACGCTTACACACCAAAATTTAGTATATCAATTCTTTGCTTATTGTGGATATATTTGTCCCACCTAATTTTGGAATTTACTGGACCTCACAAGATTATACTCATCATATGTCCCATCTTGTACAACAAAGTCCTCACTGATAACAATATGAGAAAAAGAGACTTCCGAGGACCATCTATTTGTTATATGACATACAGAAGAGGAAACCACTACACATCTCTTTGCCCATTACACTATTACTACCCGACTCCGAGAATATTTTTTCAAGACAAACGACATGCACATTGCTACATTCTCTAATTTCCATCAAATATTTCAACATTCACAAACCAAACATCAAGATGCCAAATATAAAACTACATTATTGGCTGCTATGACATGGACTATCTAGATCGAGAGAAACAATAGAAGATTTAACACTTACAAAAAAAACCAAGCACTCATCCAACAAATCAAAGATTTATATGACATATTTATTCTTTGTAGACCCACAGGTAACCATGGAGCACAGTAACTAGAATGAACACCCACCAATACATTTTGGAGGCAAGACGAGTACTCAGAGAACATTCACCCTGGAGGAGATCCTCAATGACACTAATAACTTCTGATATGTTGCAATATTTTAATATTTTTCACCTATGAGGCCAATTGTCACAGTGCTTCCTCATTAATATACTTTTGCTCCATCATCAGGTTCATTGACATGGTCGTTACGGCACTCGTGGTGGTACAATCGCTATGACATGGACCACTGACTATCCTTTATGTATTTCACAAATTAACATATACTTGTATGTTGATTTTATCCTAATATATGAATTTTTCATCAAAAAATAACCACTGAGCGTTTTGGGCCATACTAGGGAGTTGTATGTGTGGTTCCACCTTAACAATTCCATTGTGTAGCAGCAAAATATTTGCAACAACTATTAAAACAGGCGTGCGGCAAAAATGTTTACAAAAATTAATATTTATATATTTACGGGGGAAATTAAGTTATCCTAAACCCCTTTGATCGTGTTTGGTACAAAAAGAATGGTGGGGTTGAGGGTGTTCAGAAAAAGTTATCGAAAGATTAAACCAATAGCTAACGGAATAGGTTCACGTGTATTTTGTCACTCCTCTCCCGTCAAACTAGGTGACAAAAAAGAGGTGAAAAGTTTGACAAACAAAACTCCGTATTTATAACCTTTCTTTGCTTTCCCTTCCTGTAAAAAACTCAGACCTCAATGTTGTGTATGGTGCCACAACATATGCCAGCTCTCTACCTACAGCTTATAAATCGGAGCAAAAGTTCACGTCAGAACAATGATCCCCACGTGAAAAGACCCATATCAAGAGAAAGATGGCATGACATTAGTAGACTAAATTAACGAAATTGTTATTTAGTCCGTCTTATTTTCCTTTAAAAAGTGATGGTCTTGTTGTTTGTACATGTATGAGTACAATGTAACTGTTATGCAGCGTGGCTTTGTGTACTAAGAACCTGTCTTTCTTTTCCTATCGACGAATTAACCAGTCCTTTAAAAGCAATTCGTCTGAGAATAAAAATGAAAAAAAGAACTTGTAACGCTATTGCCCCGTGGTTCTCAAGAAATTAACCGTAAGAATTTTGCAACCCTAAATAAGATTGCATGATAAGAAATTACATTGCTTATTGGCCTATTGCGGCACGTAACTTGTGTATACATCACAAACGGCAGAAAGATTCAATTGGCAACAAATATAATTGTTACAGATTCAACTTCTATAAGTATACAGACGCAGCCAGGGATTTCTGCAAAAGCCCAAGATGTATTGAAAAATTGGTTAAGAAAACAAATAATTGAGAAAATTAAAATACGGGACAACTAGCATATTTTGTTTTAAAAAAATGATGGCATATAAACCTTTGTTTGTCTATTGACTTTCATCAAGAATCCCAACAAGACATTTCTCCAACAAGAATTCTGCGTTCACCCAGGCATGATATTTGTCTGAAAGAGTCAAGGACGCCAATAATGGAAATACACACAAGTCAACATCTAAATCAACAAGCATAATTAACATCTGGGAACTTCATGCAGCTAAACCAAAAAGACACTTTCAAGTTTAAGACATGGCGACAATGCTCAAACAAATATGTCAAACTGCTACAGTTTTGTGTATTATCATCCAAAACACCAGAGAGCAGCACACAAATTAAAGTTCCTATAGTAAAATGAATAATGTAATTGTTGGCCTGACCATTAGTCATTAGATGCTAGATGAAAAGCCACGGCAGCAGTGGCAATGACTATGGACGAGTGTGTATTGATCTTACAAGTTTTTACCAGTTGAACCAACCGTGTAAGTGCTATCAGTTTTACAGAGGTAAAGGCGAATCCAAGACTCTGCACCTGAATGTGGCCATTAGACGATTCTTATAGAAAGATTAGAAAGAATTGGATTTGCCTAATGCCTCTGTCCCTTGGCCCTAGGTGTCTGTATTCATACAACGTGACTAAGAGAACCACCGAGTATTTACACGTTAAAACACACTACAGAGGGAGCGCCACGAGCTTCAAGGTCGTTACCCAATAATTAGATTCAAATAGCAGTTTAAATATTTATTTCACTTATTTCTTTTTTACTTTTGTTAAATATTAACCTTTATTTGTCTTTTATATTTCTCTTTTACTTTTGTGGACCTACATGTAATTGTTCTCTTAACCTTTTATATAAATATATGAGGGGGGACACATTGTGTCCTCGACACATTTTGTCCTCAATGATTCTCCAAAAACCCTCACAAGATGGTATAAGAGCAGGTTATGTAACTTGTTCCTGCGCCGCCGGCGCCGCCCGCCCCTCCCCTCTCCTTCTCCTGTCCGCGCCGCCGCTACTAGCTGCAACTAGTCGGCCGCCATCTGCTCCTACTGGTGCCGCAGGTGTAGCACCCCGCCGCCGCCGTAGCAGCCAGCCACCGGGACGCTCGCCGTCACCCGCCGCTCTGCGCAGCCTTCACTCCGCCAGCTTCTCTGCCTGCCCGCGTCGGCCCTTGAGTCGTCGAGTTCTCTGTTGTGCCTAGGTGTAACCTTCATGTAACTGGTCCATCCAGTCTTGTCTGTATCTGCTACCGCCTAGAAGGAGGATCTAGGCGGTTCTCTGGTGTTGCTGCTATCTGCTATATTGGGCTCGGCTTCTGTCATGGCTTCCTGTCATGACGATTTCCGTCGACAAGTGACCACCGTGAAATTGGATGGGCGAAACTATCAACATTGGATCTGCTACATGGAGATTTATGCAAAATTCCTAGGCAAGCATTCCCATCTGACTCGTGATGCGCCTCCTACACCGCCTAGTACTGCTGAGTCCAAGGATATAAAGGCCTATGATGATTGGGTCAAAGATGACTCTATTGTGATGACTTGGATCCTCAACAGTAGTGAAACGGCCGAGGAGATGTGGGATCAACTGGCGAGAACCTATTCTCATAGCAAGAATCCAAAGGTGTTTGACTTGAATAAACAATTGACCGTCTACATTTCTCTGGGCCAAATATTGTTGATTATTTTTCTTCTTTTAAAGGAAACTGGGCTGAAGTTGAGAACCTCTATCCTCTGTCTACCGACTTAGCCACCGCGCAATGACTACGGCAGGAACTTCAGGCTGTTCAGTTCTTATGTGGACTTCCTGAGTCGTACGCTGGAGTAGTTGATCATATTCTTTCCAGTGATCCACTGCCAACGTTGGAGAGTGTGTTTCAGCATCTTCAACGTCTGTCGGCTTCTTCATCCCCGACTTCTGACACTCGTGACACTACTGTTCTTGCTTCCATGGCCGGCCGAGGCCGTGGACGGGGTCGAGGTCGGTTTCAGGACAACCGTCCCTCCCGGTTCTGGTAGAGGACGCGGTTCCCTTGGTCGTGGTTCATCTGCCGATACTTCTAGGAGTACCGCTGCTCAGCGGTACTGTGACTTCTGTGGTCGCTCCAACCATACTGAGGACAGGTGTTGGAAGAAACATGGCACACCTGGGTGGGCCAATGTAGCATCTGAGGGTGCTTCTCAGACTCATGTTGATACTTCGAGCTCCTTCACTACGAGTTCATTCGTTAGGAAGTGGAAGAACTACCGCTAGAGAAAATCGGTGCTTCCTCTTCTACTGTTGCTAAGTCTGGAGCACATGTTGCTACATTCACTGGTTGTGATTCTACTTTTCTGACTGTCTCATCTTCTAGTACTGGTAATACAAAATGGGTGACTGACTCCGGGTTTCTTCCCATATCTCTGGCAATAGATTTCTTTTCTATAAATTATAACCCTGCTCTAAATTTGTCGTCATGCTTGTTGATGGATCTAAATCTGTTGTGTCTGGCATTGGTGATATTTATACTCGCTTTCTTCTGAGATCTGCTCTATATATGCCAAATTTTTCTTTGAATCTGTTATCTGTCAGCAAAATTGTGTAGCTTGAACTGCAGTTTGACCTTTGTACGGGGTACTTGTTGGGCAGATGAAGGATCAAGATGAAGCACATGAGTCTTTGGAGGTGGAGGCCACTTGACATCCGAAATATCAAGGTGAACCTTGCCTTTAGTAGGCATCGCAAGGGGAGGCGGAAGGTCGATGGTGGATGAGGGGACTGAGGAACAAAGAAGGTAGATTGGTGGTCGGGATTAAAGCTTGGGTGAGCGCGGATGGGTTTATGGAGGCAGTGGTTTTGGTGTTGAAGATGATGGAGAGCAATGGGTTGCATGCCTTTGAGACTGAACTAAATAACGGGAAGGTGTGGGGACAATTTTGGAGGCTGAGAACCACTTGTGGTGGCTGAAACAGGTGGTAAGGATCGTTAAGGAGGAGGTCCAGGACCGGGCGGTGAGGGGTGCCATCATCCCAGCGGAGGCGAATGAAGCGGCCCGGGCGTTGGGGGGTTCCATCATGGCTGACGATGAGTTGGTCCTTGTACATGAGGTTCGGAAGTTGCCTAGTAGAGTTAGGAAGCTCATGTTTTTGGACAAAAACATGAGCTTCCTAAACAAAAAAGGAATATCATATGTTTTACATAGATGGAGGGAGGTATAGCTTTTCCTTTGTTTCAATTTTGATGTGTATGGGTGGATGTGTGGGGTGTAGGACGGGTTGGTCATCCTTTGGTTGAGAGGGATGGGTCTTTCCTCTGTATAGGTTGCGGGCATGCTCTGTGTCCCAGATCATCTAACCAATATTTTGGTGTTAGTCCACTCAGGACTCAGGAGTGTGGGATGAATGAAGATACTCCTAGTTGAATTAAAAAAAAAAAGGTTAGGACCTTCCCTAGAAAGGTAAATCGAATAAATCATTTAAAGATTGAGGTAACCTTAACTGACACCTAAAGGGTGGAGAATTAAGGATATAAAATATAAAAGTACATATATTGAGCATGATTCTTTGAAGCCAGGTATGCCATCTTTGAGGAACATGAGGAAAAGTCACTATGGAAGTGGTTGACAATATGAAATCGAGCTCGAAAAAGAAAGTCGTCATGAGCTCAATGAGGGGACATAAAGTGAATAATGATTATCATAAGAGATGGAGGAAATCCGGTTTAAAGAATTAAATATGAAAATAATGTGCTTTCGGTAAACCCTTAGGAAGGGTAGAGCCCTAAGTCAATCTTAAGGTCAAGAAGGGAGTGTTAAAGGTACATATGACGGTTGGGATTAGGAGTTGATTGTACCCTAAATGCACAAGACCATCTGGTCGGGAGGTAACAGCTATGTTTGCCTGACACCCATGTCACAGGAGATTGGCCACCTTCATGATGTTCACGTGGCCAATGGGTGAATGTGAGAGGCATTCCCTACATGCATAAGGATGAGATCACTCCAAAAAGTACCTATACCCCTAGAGACCTCAAGGAAGTGGCTAAGGCTCATTATACATGAGATGTAAATGAAAAAGATACAAGAAATCATGCAATAATAAAAGGAAGTTGTGTACAAACTCAAAAGTGGAAAAGGCATATGACTCATGAAATATAAGAAAGTTGTGAGATAAAAAAGATAGTTACAGTTTGAAATTATGTTTTAAGGATAATTGAACCTAAATTATGAAATTTTTAGGATAATGTGTACACCATCTCTGCTCTTGGAATAGGATGAATTTTTTTTGGGGCTACGGTCAAACGCTTATTTCATCCCAATATGAGGCAAAGAGATTGGGTAGACACATGTTGTGCTTAAATTTGATATATGAGAGTAAATACCTTAAGTTGAACTTAAGGAATTAGGATTTGAGGTGTTACCTCACCCTTGTGTGGATATAAATAAATAATAGGTTGGAAACCTAGGTGAAAAGATAGTCGTCAAGTGATTGAAATCACATAAGTGATAATGTAATCACAAGTGATAATGTCATGTAAATACTAAGGATGTAGTTATACCTTGAATTGAATTCAAGTATCAATCTTAATAATGGTGTGAGGAAGTTGCATATCAATAAAAGTTGTAAAAGATAACTAACTAGGGTTGCTAACTCTAAGTTGTAGAATTAAGATGAGTTATCATTCACCTTGACTTTAATAGGTTTGAATTTTGGGGACAACTCCTTTTAAGGAGGGGTGAATGTCGGCAAAATTGAATGCTACAAATATAAAGGATGTTTCGATAAATAATCTTTTCCAATGATATTATTGGTGGAATAATAATGTTGATCACCTTTTAGGCATGGGTGTTTGTGCCACAAGTTAAATAAATGAAGGGAATATGTACATGAATTAATTATAATGGTCTTTTGAAATATTGCATAACTAAAATATGGAACAATATGTAAGTTTTCAAGAGAAAATAAAATGCATGGTGTTTTAGATAATTAAAAGAGTAATTATCTAGCCAAGAGTGGCAATACAATGTGGAGGCACCAAATAACATTATCTCGATTTAACCTTTATATACTTGAAAATAATAAAGAAAAGAAATAGAATTCTAGAATTTGGGAGAAAAAGGATATACCATGGGATAGTGGTATTGTTTTAAATAATATTTAAACAAAGCAGTTTTGTATGGGAAAAACATCCCAATAAATCTCAATTACTAAATATACTCTTGGAAAGGTATTGAAGAGTTTCCTTGAAATAGATAATTAAAATTGAAGGATTATATCAAGGAGAGAAGTAGAGGAATAATCTAGAATTCATGTAGAGCCATATATTTGTAGGTTTTTCTCAAAAGGTTTATGGTTGCCAACCAAGTCTTGCTATGGCAAGGAGAGAGATTTCTAATAAATCTCAAGGACCAAATATAAGTTGGAAAGATATTAATTGTTTTCCCTTTTATATCCAGTGTTGCCACATCCCAGTTTGATGGGATGGATGGGAGTTTCTTGCTTGAAACATTGGATTATAAAGAAAAAGAGCTTTTAAATAGGAAAAGTTAAGAGGAATATAGTTAATTTTTTCCTAGAGTTATGTCGTGTCCGATCTTTTAGTTAGCTTTAAATTTATTGAATAAAAAGGAAATATCTATTTAATACTGTTAGAGAGTCTATATTAGCCTATTTAGTTAATAGGTTAATTAGTTATTGGGCTTTTGTATTTCAGCCCGTTTAGATTACTTGCGTCCTAAGTCTTAGGGCGTCTCCCCTCTCCTATATAAAGAAGAGGGCGTCCAGTCTTGTATTCACCCAATTGCATTCAATACAATCTTTTTCTTTACATGGTATCAGAGCGGTGAATAGTAACGGCGGCTTGAACAGTAACTCCGGTGGTGAACAGTACGCGGCGTGAACAGTACGGCGGAGTGAACAGAGCATGTTCGCTCCTAAGGAAAACCTAGCAGTCGTCCTCCCTTCCCTCTCTCCGACGCACACACAACCCTAGCCGCCGCCCCTTTCTCCGAGAGAGAAACCAAGAGGCTCCGCCTCCGCCTGCGGGCAGCGGTCGCCGTAGCCATGGCTTAGGCCGGCCGCCCGCCAGGCACATCCCAACCTCTATGGCTTCTCCTTCTCTTTCTTAAAGATTTAATTTTTCTTTCCGTACGTCGGTTATCTCCGTCCCGATGCAATCAACAGACATCGTCAAGCCGTTACCGATTACTAACCGTAGCCGCAGCCACAGCCACAGCCTCCCAGGACATTAGTCGGCCAACAATAGCAGCAACTATTGCGGCCAGCAGCAAGCAGCGCCCAGCAAAGATCTCCATCCACCGTTGAATTCATCCAGCAAGCCGACGGCGACCAGTAAGAGTGTTGCGGCCGACCACAAAAGTAGGAGCAACCATCACCGTCGTCGCGCCGCCCAGAAGCAAATCCCTTTTCAGGTCGGGATTAAGATCCATTAATTTTTCCATTCGGATCTTACATTGACCCATTTAGCATATTCTCTCCGGTTATCGGTTTCATTCTCCACATATTACACATCTCCATATCACAAAATCCTCTCAAATCCACCAATTCCTTTCCCACCCACCCATATCATGTGTGTATCCCTTTCCACAGTTCGGGGGGTCATATGTCCATTTCTCCACACCAAACACTCACTCTCATCGTATTTGGTGTGCGGGGGGATAGAGAGGAGAGGAAGAGATGAGAAGAGAGAGAGAGAGTGAGAGAGAATATGTGAGAGAGAGAGTATGAGAAGAGATGATATATGTATTCAGGCTATATATGTTCCAGGCTATTATCTTCATGAAGCTTCACATTGTTCAGCACATCCGTTCTCTACTCCAGACAGCAATGAAGGATCTTCATTCAGCGTCAACACCGAGCTATCCGCGTTCGTACCGCGTTATGTACATCATGTGTTGATGGTGTACTTCTTCTGCTGCATTTACATGAGACAGATGGGTGCTTCTTCAGATTTCAGAAGCTCAACAAGCCTGCCAAGTCTACATCTGCAAGGTTGATAGTTCATCCAGAGATATCTTCACCGAGCTGTTTCATCACGTCTTCTCTGAGCTGCATCTGTTCTTACGACATCGCCTTCCGCTGATCTACTTGGGACTTTCCTTGATGGATGATCTCCTTTCCCATCAAGCCCCCAAGATTCATGAGTCAGAGTTATGGTGCTTGCATCGTATCACCAACATATTGTTCGTTCGTGTTCGTTCCACGTTATGCATGTCTTCTCAAACAATTCGAAGATTCCGCTACCGCTACATCGACATTGGGCATCCGCGTTCGTGCCACATTAAGTACGTAATCCAATGAAGATGACATAGTGATGGTGTTGAGGATCGTCTGCTCAAGTGGCGAATTACTGTTGTAGTATCAGGTTCCATTCTTCAGATGCTCTTCATTCCATATGCACTCCAAAGACCTTCTTCAAAGCTCGAGGATCTCCAGCCTACAGAATACAATTTCAAAGAAGAGAGGCATTGTCACCACATGGTTCAGGGGGAGTATCAATTTTTGTATGGGGAGTGATATTTATCTTTTATCTTTTATTTATCATTTCTTTTATCATTTTATCGAGTCTTGTCACCTTCAAGCTTTGGACATGTGTTTCACCCATGCTCCAGTTTGAAGGGGAGTGTTAGAGAGTCTATATTAGCCTATGTAGTTAATAGGTTAATTAGTTATTCAGCTTTTGTATTTCAGCCCGTTTAGATTACTTGCTACCTAAGTCTTAGGGTGTCTCCCCTCTCCTATATAAAGAAGAGGGTGTCCAGTCTTGTATTCACCCCATTACATTCAATACAATCTTATTCTTAACAAATACTTTAGGAAAAGAGTTAATGGGTACTGCCTTCAGAATCGTCCATACAAGGAAAAATAGGAGGAAGACCTTTTAGTGGTTCTTCCTTGGCGACCATGATCCTTCCTCTACGATTTTTGGAAAGGACTGGCCCACGATAGCCCTAGCACTTCCCTTCCCCCTCTTAGTCTAACCCTATGGGCACTGATGCCTATAAAAGGTTGGCCCTTGCATGATTTCCATGGACATCTCTCCTAGCTCTCACATGTAGAAGGACATAAGAAGAGAACGGTCAGAGGATAGTGTTATGGATGGATAAGGATGCGGAACCATTTATTGGCGAGTGCAAACCCGCCGAAGATACCCTGTTCACCTGGGCCCTCCCTAGGATAGCCGGAGGCCTGCCCCGCCCAGATATGGACATAGATTCTGTAGAGAATTGTTGGGTGGTTGTACGATCAGGGATCTCCCAGAAGAAACCTTTGAAGTTTTTCTACATGATGATAGGTGATGGATCTGCACCGACCAGCAGACATGGGGCTGGCAGTGTAGGGTGGTGGCCGATGGAATCACCGAAGTACCTGCTCTCGGTAATGCTTTCTATAGGCGAGGGAGAAGGTCTAAAGAAGGAAGGAGTATACGCAAGAAGGGGCACACCTGGGGCAGGTAGTGTGGCGGCAGAGCAGGGGTTAGACCTGGGCATCAGACACCTCGACCACCACTGGGCGGGCGCCGGAGATGGCGTTGAGAGTCGCGGCGTCGTCTGCAACAGCACGGGGTCACACACGCCTGTTGTGGAGACTAAGGCGAGAGATAGAATCATGGTCGAGTGTTCTGGACCAGCTAGTTCAGACCCAGCCCAACACACTAAGTTGCGCTCACTCATCCAACTGGACGGCGGGTCCAGGTGGCGTGGCCCAATGAGGGGTTGCCACGTCACCCATGCCCAAGGTAATTTCCCTTTTAGTATGGATATCTTCCAAAAATTGTAGAAAATGCTAGGATAATTGAAATATAGGCATATTATATATCATTTTGATCAGAAAAATGAGAGGAATCCAAATAAAATAGTTTCAAAGTCTAATTATGCTTCCAACTCCAAAAGTGGCATGAATACATGTTTAGTAAGTGATTAGTACTTTAAAACCCTAGATATGGGTATTAAAATATTAGAAATATTAAAAAGCTATTCTTTGATGATATTACTTGATATTGTGGAACATAATGATGATTTAACATGTTCATGATGTTAATGATGTAGAATTAAAGTTTCTAATGTGGATAACCATGTATATGAAGTTTTAGGGTTAAAGATCATAACTTGATGTGTTAGTAAGGGACATAATTGAATCTAGTGTTGATAACACAATAACATGGTGAATTTGATAAGCATGGTTACACCTAATATGAACTAGGGTTCATGAGTCATTGGGTCACTAAACATGGGAATCGAGGTGTCGAAGTATGACTCTAATGATAACTCGATAACAAGAAAACCTAAAACCTAGATTAGGGCTCGAATATGGTTTAATGTGATGGTGACACTTTAGGGTTTACATACATGCAGATTAAAGTTGATTGCTTGATTTGCTCGCTTGATTGGATAATATGATTAACGATTGTATAATCTGTATGACTCACCAGTGAGGTACACGTGGTTACGCTTATGATTACCCGCATTAGTTTGCAGGTGTTTTTCGAGGATTTCTCTAGGATTGAACAACTAAACTGTTGGATGTTTATTTAAATTCTGCTCAATTATAATGTCACTATGAGTGTCTCATAAAGATATATTATGTGAAGCAATGTATGTTCTTATTTGCAATTAGTTCATGGAATGTATGTTGTTAGTTTACTTGCACGCTTTTGCATGCACCCCACGTACACAGTATGTTGGCCCGTGCTTTTGGTTTCATGGTGTTTTAGGAACGTGCTTAACTATGAAGATATCAAGATATGATGGATAGATGAAAATTACTTGAAGACATCAAAGTTAACTTGTAAGAAGGATTACATAGATACTCCTTCTCACATAGTTCTCATATGTACAATTTTGATAATGGAAAGTTATGTAAGTTCTAGAGGAACACCTTGTAAACATTATATATTTGAATTAATGAAAATTATTTGTTGTTATTTATTATTTGCTAAATTTGGATCCTTGAGAAAAATTTAAGTAACGGCTCTCATCTTTTTGGCCTTCCTTAACTGGGGGTTGCTGAAAAGTGAGGTCGTTACAATCGACATGCTCCAACGACACATTTCACTGACGTATTATCTTCTATTTCTATTCCTAAATCAGTTCAGGAGGCACTTCAACATTCAAGGTAGCAACAAGTCATAGATGAAGAGATGCATGTTCTATAATATCGAGGGACATGGGACCTTGTTGACCTTCCTTTAGGAAGTCATAATGTTGGCTATCGTTGGGTCTTCACTGTCAAATATTTGCCTAATGGAACTATTGAATTTTTAAAGGTCAAACTTGTTGCCAGAGGATATACATAGGAACCTGAGGTTGACTATTTTTTACATTTTTCTCATGTTACTCAACTAAATTATGTGTGTTCTCATCTCTATTGTTGGAAATTGAGGCTGGAAGTTATGTTAATTCATGCCAAAAATGCTTTCTTATATGGACTTGTAAGAAACTGTTTCCATCGATCAACCTCCTAGTATGTTGCCCAGGGGGAGTATTGAAGGAAATTGTGCCATAATAAGAAGGATATTTATGGCTTACAGCAAAGTCCCTGCATGGTTTGATAAATCATCTCTCATATTGAAAAATTTTGACTTTTCTTGTTGTCAGTGTGTCATTCTTTTATATCAAACCCACCTATATTGGCATCGTTATTCTTATTGTGTATGTGGATGATATCATTTTGTCTATCAGTGATGATAGATGTATTGTTGAAACTAAGAAGTATCGCATGCGGCACGTTGTTACTAAAGACCTAGGTCGTTTATGGTTATGAGTATTAACGTCGTACGTTGTAGAAGAGGGGTATCCTTATCTCAGAGAAAGTATACTCTAGATTTATTGACTGAAAAAGGGATGCTTGGGTGTCAACATGTTGTTTCTCCTATGGACAAAGCACATGACTTATGGCCAGAGACAACTCAACTATTGGACGATATGTTCAGCTATAAACGCTTAATTGGGAAGCTTTTATACCTCATTGTAACCAAGCTAGCCCTAAATAGTCACTAGGATGCAGCTTCATGTGTTTTAAGATGTATGAAAAATGAATCTAGCCAGGGATTATTCTATAGAAGGAACGAGAACCTAAATGTTATTGCCTATTCTGATGCATCTTTATGTAGGAAGCAAATCTGACAAGAGATCTATCTCTGGGTATTGCACTTTTGTGGGAGGTAACCGAGTTACCTGGCACAGCAAGAAGCAAAACATAGCTGCCAAATCAAATGTAGAATATGAGTATTGTGCAATTGCAGATTCTACACGTGAACTTCTATGAATTAAATCCCCTTTTTCTAATTTTGGTTTTCCTGTTACGTATGCTATACCAACGTATTGTGATAATCAGGCAACGAATTTAATTGCAAACAATCCAGTCATTAATGAAAGGACCACACATATTGAGGTGAACTGTCATTTACTTCTTGATGTTGTGATGACTAAGATCACAAATCCCTTTTCGTATTGAAAAACAAATTGTTGACATCTTCACTAAGCCTCCTTCTAGAAAGAGAGTTCAAGATTTATGGTGCAAGATGGGCATAACAGACATCTGTGTAGTATTGACAATTTAGTGTGTATATATATACAAATATTTACACACATATATACATACATATATATATATATATATATACGTCATTATTTTTGTTTATTTAGTATTCTATGATATAGGCCTAAGCATGGAGCAGGACATCAATCTCGACTAGTGTGGAAGTGGAAGTTTTGGAAACTTCGAGGAAGTTTTTGAGCAGAACTTCAACACAAATTAACCTAAAAAATAGAGAACTTGAGATAAAATTAGATTAAACTATCAATTTATCTTATAAACATATTATATGCAACTTCTTCAATAAAAAAATTTAGAATACACATCTAAAGACTTTAATATATAGTTTTCTAAATTGTTGTCATTGAAGTTTTTTATAACAGAGAAAAAGTTGATGACAACTTACAAGTAATAAGTTACAAGCTTACGATGTCAAACAATATAGTTATAAATACAAGATGGATCATATATTAGTCCTACCACTTGAATCCTAAATTTTTGCTTGTTTTGTTTACCACATTTTCAGCACTTAATTATATTACTTATTAAAAGAATCACACTGAACAATATCATTTTATCAATTAACACATTTAAATTAATTATTATAGTATTAGATACTAGAATCGACAACACATGAATTTATTTTAAAAAAATTTGCATGTGGGTAAACATGGTAAACAAGAGAGATGAAATGATGTTAGATCACTTAGAATGAGTTTGATCTAGTAGAGGATGGGTAGATGTAATTTTAGCTTAAAAACAAAAATAATCCAATACGTATACTTATCTTTAGTTCTGGTGGGTTTAATTCCAATATATAAGCAACAACATAGCCATTCCACATGATAGTAGCAACATCCTCAAATTTCGTCGATATCTAGGCAAATCGTTGACTTTTCTTACTTTTTCTATAGCGTGGGCCGACACCATCGACATTTGGGTTGACATCGTCGATGTTGGTCGAAATGTCATCAAAGTCAACGAATGTGGAAGTTTACCCAAATTCGACTTCACTGACCGTTGACATCGACAACATCTGTGAATTTTGCCAAACGTCAATGATTTTTAGTACCATGGCCCTAAATGTAGTAGACCCATTAATGTTTTGTTTGCTTTCTTGTTTCCTCTCCTATATATAGGAGAGGAGAGTCTATCTTTGAATATAAGAATTACAGTTGTTTTCAGCAATTATAAACTAATAAAACTAGAGACTTTATATAGGTTCCAAAAACAAAGACTAGATGGGTGGTAGCCAAATGAAACTAAACTACTTGACTCTACAAAAGCCAATAAAAGGGGAAAAGCATAGTAAAATAAAATAAGCTAGTAAAGCCTAACCAAAATTAGGGCGATGTCTGCACTCATAAGTGCATAAAGGCAGAGCCTGTCCTACATCAACTCCCCTTGGCTGTAAAAGACTCAACTCCGTTGAGTCAACACTAAGGTAGAACTCAACAAGATATGTATCAATAACGTGGAATCCTCGGTGATGCATGTGGCGTCTACAGGAGAACAGTTAAACCAACAAATTGGGAAACATGTGGTGCCTTAGTTGTTGAGCATGGTTTGTCGACAAGGATGGTGTCAATGAGCTCTGATGGTTGCTAAGGAAATCGAGGCATAGGAGGTAGATCTGCGAAAGACGGTGAGGCACAATGTCAATCTAAAGAAGCTACATACAATGGAGGGGCCTCGAATGTACCACAGTAAGGAAATAGATCCTCCACATTAAATGTAGCACTAACGCCCCAATCATCTGGAGGTCTAGTACATATGCATTGAGCCCATGTTGACTATGTATTTGAAATGGACTAGACACTCTGGCATGAAGGTTCTTGAAAGAATTTTTTGGGGTAGCGTTCAGGATGCACACTTACTAATACATAATCTCCCACGTTTAACTTAAATTCTTGAAACTTGTGGTGTGCATCTACAGAAAGCTTATAGTTTTCATAAGACAAAGTAAGTTTTTGGGGAATCTCAACAAGCAAATCAAGAATGTGCTAGGCTAAGGTCTCTACAGTGTGGGAAGGGTGGGCATCAGTGGGCATAGGTACAAGATCTACAGGCTGCCAGAGCAAGTATGTCAAAGGTAAACGCATGTTGCGAAGATTCAGGAGCGGAATTCAGATTAAGTTCCAAAACTTGGCTATTACATCCAAACATTGTGATTTGCACAACGATGTAAGCGACAAACAATGTGTCTACGTAAAACTTTGTTCTACAATGAACAACACTATGTTTCAAGTAAATTAAAGCAGATAGAAAACAGAGAGTCAAGCGGCGCACAGAACGGGGGGGAAACCTTGCATGAAAAATAAGACTTGGAAATTTTGTGGTAGAGAAACCAAACACAGCCTATGGAATTGTTGCAAGTGTACCGAATTTGCAGTATGCAAGCATAAAGTACGGTAAATGATGGAAAGATGTAACCCAAACTGCGGATAATCAACTTCCTCCTTGAATGTGATATAATTGAAGGTGATATCTCTTGAGGAAGTATTATACGTGACCACTGATCCACAGAGGCATGGGTTGCTTACTAGCGGCTATGGCAGTTGGAGGGGGCGGTTGCAGACATTGGCAGTTGCGGGAAGCAGCGATTGTTGGCGGCAGTGAATGCAACAGCTAATGGTGGTGGCGGCTGTTAGCGGCAGCAATGGTTGTTGTTTGGCTACAGCGGTGGCAGTTGTTGCTACTGATGTGACTGCAAGCAGTTGCAACGGCGGTTGGAGACTGTGGTGGTTGACAACGGGCAGTGGCTAGGTATGGCAAGGGAGGGTGGGTGGCGGGTAGGTCTTGCAAGGGATAGTTGTGGCTAGGTTTTCTAGGGGATGGTGGCGGGTAGGTTTTGCAGGGGAGGGTGATGGCTAGGTTTTTTTTTTTTTTTTTTTGGGGGGGGGGGGGGTGGGAATGAGCAAAACCTTATGAAAGGTTAAGGTTGGGCTCTAATACCACTTTATGTAAAAATACTAAGCACATAATAAAAAAATGATGCTAAGGGCTAAAAGAGAATAATTCTTATCATCAAGTGTGTCTCAACAATGACACAAAAGAGCCTTTATATAGGATCTGAAAACAAAGACTAGATCGGCGGGAGCCAATATTGGACTAAACCATTTGACTCTACAAAGCTCAGAAAAGGGGAAAAGTATAATAAAATTAAATAAGCTAGTAAAGTCTAACTAACGGTGCAGCAATGTTTGCACTCATAAGTGTGTAGGCGTGGAGCCTGTCCTACATCATGTACATTTTCAGGAAATTATTCTCAAGTTAGTTCATTGTATAAATAATGTTGTGGTAGTTATAAAGCATGTCACTGTAACAGAACAGAAATTTCAAGCAGATTCGCTGATGGGGAAAAAATTTGAGAACAATAGAATGGCAATAGGAGTTCTAAGGATTTTCTAGCTCACCCAGCTCCAGTAAAAGATGCCATTTGGCCATCCTTATCTGCTTTCATTCTACATGCAAGTCTGCTATTTCAACTCTGTATCAGTAGTTTGCTTTTTGTACTTATAATTTACAAGCTCTTTCAAGTTACATCTAATATACTAACAACAGAAACCAAATACAACTTTTCCCACCAAGCACATAAGTGGAAGAGTTGTTAGGTAAACTGTCATTTCTTTTTTTTAGTAGTTATTTTATATTTTACCTCAATGAACGTAACTACTTCTGCCTAATGTACAAAGACTATAATGAAAGAAAAACATTCTTCTACTACACATTATTTTCATGCTAGTAGAAGTTAATTTTAAACAACTTGTAAGGATACTGAACAGTGCAGTGCAGTCTTTTCCAGCTGCCTTCATCAACATCTCTACACCTGAAAGGTTTTAGAACTAGTAACTGTCATATTGCTAATAAATTACAGAAACTAAAAAAAAAGTCCACTTCTGGATTATATTATAAAATTTTAGACTAGCAGTAACACTAGACAGAAATAGTAGGCCATCTTAATGAGAACTAGTCGAGACATAATATTTTATACTGAAAGGGTGAGACATTGTGAGAATAACAGTTTTATCTGGTAAAATGCAAACTAAAATTTGGTGACTAACACAGATCCACATATCTAATACAGCAAGCCACATTCTAATTCATATGCGGACCCTCAAACCAGTGGCCAGGTCAGTCAAATATCTCAAGAAGATGATTTACAATTACCTCAGTTATTTACTGAAGAGATTAGCATTCAAGCAAACTGTTTTTACTTTGGAAGCCTTACGATGGATAAACTAATGTATGAAAAGCTTTTGTAATCACGCATCTTAGAACAATTCAATAGCATATCCTAGAAACTTCAAACACTATGCTAAGAACCCTCTTCTTCAGTAAAAGGAGCACAGCACCTCAAGCAATAAGTGGTTAGGGCCGCACTGATATTCACATGATAATTCCCTTGGGGGCACTACTGTAAGCAATACTATGAATTAATAATGGACTATAATACAGGGGGTATATGCATAGTGACAAAAATAGGATTCCGCAATTTTTTGGCTAGCGGGAAAAAAAATCAGAATTCTAAAAAAATTGGAAATTTTCGGGAAAATACCAATAACTTTCGGTCGACATATATTTATGTACTTATTAAGGTCACTAGACATACAATAATACTATCCTACTGAGTAAAAAGAGTAGGAAAAGAATTAAATAAAAGTTGAATAATAACAATGTTATAACAATTTAGAGAAACACGTGAATCAACAATATTCATTAATGAAACATTGGGCATATTTGGCTATGGTAATTGTTAATATGGTGTACACAGAACCTTCTTGTAATATGTAGATAAGTAAGGGTCTACATGCAAATTTGTAAGTTACTGATTTCATATATATACAAGTCATGGAGAGACCTGCATTCAGGTCATCTTTTTCTCCCCAATATGGTTGTCTTCATGTATCAGAGCACATGGTTTCAAACCCTAATTCTTCTTTGGAACAACTGCTGCAGTCCAGCAGCATTGTCCTTTTGTTTGTTCACCCGTTAGAGTGTTTCTACAGTGCGTTACTGTAGTACAACGGCCACCAAAGTTGTTCCTGCTCCTTCTCCAACGAGCATTTGTCAAAGGAAACACTTGGGGTGGGTCTCCCTGTACCTCAACGGCCTTGAGGAGCATTGCCTCTGCTGTTGTATCCATCGTGGGCCCCCCTTGCATCTCCTTCATTTAGCTTCAGCAGCAGCAACTACTGCTGCTTGTTTTAGCAGTCCTTTTAGGAGAGCGTAAGGGCCCCTTTTCCCTTTGGATCTTTGCTCTAATAGGGCGCCCCTACCCCTAGTCAGAGCATGTGGGGTCATCCTCTCTATCTACTTCAAGAAAGAGGGACGTCGCCATATTCTTCCTCAAGTGCTCAACCCGCTGTTAATGTAGGAGCGTGTCAAAATGCACAGTTTCAGCCACAATTTTTGTTTGTTTGTCCTTTCTTGAGGTTCACTAATAATCAGTTGGTTGTAATGTATGAAAATTAAGAGGATGCATTCCATCAATCTATCTTTACATCCCAAAAGCATATCATCATCAAGCACAATCTGAATGAAAGGATTACTACTGCTATAGTGCTATTGTTGTAGATCATTGCTTAGTTCGGTGTTTTTTGTTATTTTCTGAGAATTTTTGATTGGTTATTACTGAGAAACTCGTGGGAACTTTTAAGTTACTTGTGAAGATGTTACACCAAGTTAGCTTGACAAGGGATGAATACTTATGGTTGATACAGTTGTGTGCTTTGTCCAAATCAGATTGTCCAGCTCAAAAGGTGGAATCATCAACATGTCTTTCTCAATCCTTCAGAACGACATCACCATTTTTGGTTTTGGATTCAGGTGCCACAGACCACATTACCGGTACACCTCAGTTGATATCCACTCATCCCACTAAAGTGTCTTTGCCAAATGTCACTATAGTTGATGGATCCAAAATTGTTGTTCAGAATACTAGAGCAATAAATCCGTTACCAAATGTCTCTATTGATTCAGCTTTGTACATCCCAAATTCAATTTAATATCCATCAGTCAACTCACACGTGCACTTCATGTTGTTGTTACCTTCATGTCTGATAATTGTGTGATCCAAGATCTGAAGATGCAGAAAACCATTGGCGAAGGGTATAAGCACGCTGGTCTTTACTACCTTGGTGAGCCTCCAAAAGCGTGAGTAGTTGCATCCCATCTACAAATTCATAGTCATCTAGGTCATATGGCTTTAGAAAAATTGAAAGTGATGGTCCCTAAGTTGTCGAATTTGGATAAGCTAGATTGTGAGTCATGTCAGCTAGTTAAACACCAACGATCACCATTCAGGTCCAGAACCCAAAATAGAGCAGAGTCGCCTTTTCATATCATTCACTCAAATGTATGGGGTCTCAGTCGGGATCCATCAAAACTTGGATATAGGTATTTTGTCACCTTTATAGATGACCACTCACGAGTCACATGGTTATATCCGATGAAGGACAATTATGACGTTTTTTCCATCTTCCCATCTTTTTACCAAGAAGTTAAAAACATTTATGACAAGCATATTCATGTCCTTCGCACTGACAATGCCCGGGAGTACTTCTGTAATATCCTCAATTTTGGTAAAATTGAATTATATAAATATAAGTCATGAATTGATAAGTAAATTATCCACTGATATTATTGATAGAATGATAATGTTACTTACGAGATTATTTGTGTTTCAAATATGTCCTTGGAGCACAAGGCAAAGGAATAAAGTTTATGTATAAAAGACATCCCAATAGAACTAAATATGTATTGGGAAGGGTATTAGTGAGTTTCCTTGAAATAAAGATGATTAATTGTTTAGAATATATCAAAGAGAGAGTTTTCCCAATAAATCTAAAAAACCAAATATGAGTTAGAAAAGATATTATTTGATTTCCCTTTTATATCCAATGTTGCCAAGTCCGAAGTAGATGGAAAAATGGGGGTATCCTTCCAAAACATTGGGCTATAAAGAATACGAACTTAAGAGTTTTTCGATAAAGAAAGGTAAGAGGAATAAAGTTGATTCTTTCCTAGATTTATGCATTGCCTCTCCCCATAGTTTAGTTGGTAATAAACAAATTTACGAAAAAAGGAATATCTTTTAGAAAAGGGAGTGCCATGTATGGCTTTTGGTGTGACAACCAAGTAATAAGGATATTTGTTTTAGGAAACGAAGAAAAATAAAGAGAGAGAAAGTTACAAGTTGTTTAGTTACTCTCGTGGACATCATGATGGCCCTCTCCTTAAAAGATCAACAAAGTTAACAATATTCATATGGGAAAGGAAAGGCGAGAGGGAGCATCTATATATAGGTTTGCATAGTACGTAATTCATACACAGTCAACCCTCTCCCCTTACTTCTCCCTCTTGACTTTACAATGTCCAACCCTCTCCAATTTTCCCACTTTGAGTTCAGCGTTGTGGATTGATCAAAGACGTGTACAATGGTACCATGGCTTGGAAGGGATTGAAAGTGGCTCGCCATGAGGTGGTATAGCACCTAGTTAGCTCTGACGACCACGGGAGGATCGCACATGCACCCTTGATCAAGAAAGCGACAACAACAACCACCCTGAGCGGTGATCTCCCTGACAACCGTCTTTTCCTCTTTCTTCCGTCTACCGTTGGAAGGCACCTGCCCGGTTGCAAGTGTGCGGCCCAAGCCCCGCCACGACGATCGTCTACCTTCAGAGAACTCTACAATGTTGATCACCGTCGACAACATCCTTAGGTAGGGGCCTCGTCTCTCGTTATTTTCTTTGCAATCTAGGGTAAGTCAGAAACCCTGCTCTCGTGACCCCGGCCGTCGCGACCCAAAGTCAGGGACCAGTTGGGTCTGGCAGGGCCCTGCTGAGGCGTTGGAGCCCCGCCTGGCTCCCAGACGCCTGGGGCAAAGGGGGCTATGCGGTGGCTGACCCGCTAGGGCAAGGGTCCTCGCTATCGTCACGGGGTTAGGGGAGGCTTTGAGTCGAAGGACTTGTATGCCCCGGTATGTGCACGTGAACTATAAGGGTATTATGGTCTTTAATCATTAAATAAAGAGGTTGTCGGATTATATTCAAGATAAGTAACTCGTTGGCTCGCTGGGGTGTCGAGTCGTGATTGATCATATATGGTTATCTTGTTTAATTTGTAGAAAATAACTGGTAACTCATATTAAGGCATATAATA
This sequence comes from Alisma plantago-aquatica, assembly GCA_963693085.1. NCBI lineage: Eukaryota > Viridiplantae > Streptophyta > Magnoliopsida > Alismatales > Alismataceae > Alisma > Alisma plantago-aquatica. Next base: position 496,767,703 of record OY856414.1, on the reverse strand, counting down.
TATGAAAATTTATAAGAAAAATGAGAGGAACCTAAATAAAATATCAGTGAAACCTAATTCTGATCCCATCTCCATAAGTAATGGTAACATGTAATAAAAAGGCGATTAAAACATAAAAACCCTAGTTTTGAGTATTAACATGTGGAATCTATTAAAAACCTCTCTTTTATGCTATTACCTGATAATGTGGAATATAATAGTGATTTGACAATATTATGATCATTATAATGATACTTAGGGTCCCTAATATGAATAATCATGCATATGAAGTAATTAGGGTTCAATATCATATTTGCTATGTCATTAAGGAACATAATTGAATCTAGTGCTCATGATAAAATAATATGGTAGATTTGATAATCATGTCTACACCTAATATGAATTAGGGTTCTTAAGTCATTAAAGCGATAATCATGGGTATTAGGGTTTCGAAGCATAACCTTATGGTAACTCGATGTCAAGAAAACCTACATTCTAGTTTGATTGGATAATATGCTTAACGAATGCATAATTTACATCGCTCAACATTGAGGTATGGGGTTACACCTATGACTACCCGCATTAGTTTGTCGGTGTTTTCTGAGTGTTTCTCGAAAATTGAACAACTAAATTGTTGGATGTTTATTTAGTTTTGTTCAATTATAAATGCCACTATGAGTATCACATAAAGAAAGATTATGTGAAGAAATGGTTGTCCATATTTGCAAGTAATTGACTGATTATATGTTGTTATAATACTTGCACTCTATAGAGAAATTGGGAATTGCTTATTGAATGAATAAACCAGTGTACAATACAGTCTCTTATATAACAGAAGGGATTAGAGACTAAACTAGAGGTGAACAATAAGGGACTAAACTACATATGTAAAAACATAAGTGAGGCACATGTTATGCACATGACACTCAACAAAACACAACATATCTCTATACTCCCCCTCAAGCTGAATCGTAGATGTCGAACATGCCCAGCTTGTCCACTAGCGTCTGAAAACGAGCTTTAGGAAGTATCTTGGTGAAGATGTCCGCAACTTGCTTTTCAGTGTTGAGACTTGAGATATGGAATGCAGATCCGGCCAGAAAGAACAGTTTCTCTAACAAAGTGACACTAGACCTCAATATGTTTAGTCCGTTCATAAAACGTGGGGTTGCTCGCAATAAAAATGGAGGCCTTGTTATCACAGAATATCGGTATAGGGCTGGAATAGGAGATATCGAACTCCTAAAGGAGACTCTGGACCCACAGAAGTTCACATGCAGTATGGGCCATAGCTCAGTATTCTGCCTCTGCACTAGATCTGGCTACAACGGTCTGCTTTTTTCTTCGCCAGGTAACAAGATTTCCACCCACAAATGTACAATATCCTGAGGTTGACTTACGATCAGAACAACTTCCTGCATAGTCAGAGTCTGAGAAGCCAGATAGATTACAGTGGCCATGCTTCTTATATAACAAGCCTTTTCCTGGAGAGCTTTTAAGATACCTCAGAATGTGGCATATAGCATCCCAGTGGCACTGTCGGGGTTTATCAAGGTACCTACTAATGAATCCCACAGCAGCAGTGAGGTCAGCTCTTGTGACCGTCAGATAAATAAGCTTGCCTACCAGTCTTCTGAACTGATGATGATCAAGATAAGGAGGAGAATTTTCATCGTCCCAATCCATATTTGGGTCAAGAGGAGTGTTGGTTGGTTTGCAGCCCAGCATACCAGTTTCCTGTAAGAGATCAAGTACATATTTCCGTTGAGAGAGGCACAGCCCTGCAGATGATCTGGAAACCTCAATACCTAAGAAATATCTTAGCTTTCTGAGGTCTTTAGTGACAAAATGTTTTTCTAAGTAGGTTTTAGTTGCATGTATGCCCAGTGTATCACTGCCTGATAAAATAATACCATCAACATAAACAATAAGAATGACAAGTCCAGCCACTGTTTTGCGAATAAAAACTGAGTGATCAGAATGAGAGCGACGGAAGCCAAAGTTGACTAAGATCTGACTGAGCTTGTCGAACCAATCACGTGGGCTCTGTTTGAGACCATAGATGGCCCTTTTCAGTTTACAGACTTTAAGAGCAGACTCCCCCTGAGCAACAAAATCGGGTGGTTGCTCCATGTAAACCTCCTATAAATCTTCACAGAGAAGTGCATTTTTGACATCTAACTGAAAGAGAGACCAGTCTTTATTAACAGCAACATAAATTAAAATTCGAACAAAATTTCGTCGTGCAACAGGAGAGGTCTCAAAAATAGTCAACACCATATGTCTGTGTGTAGCCTTTTGCAACGAGTCGAGATTTCAGACGTTCAATTGTCCCGTCAGGTTGATACTTAATGGTAAGACCCAGTGGCAGCCAACAGTGGGGCATGAAGGAGGGTGATCCACAAGTTCCTAAGTCTTGCGATCACATAGTGCCTGCATTTCCTGATCCATTGCCTGTTTCCATGCAGGAATAACTAGAGCTTCTGCAGCAGTCTTCGGAATAGTGACAGCAGAAAGCGCAGAAGTAAAGCATGCAAAACTGATAAGCAGATTGGTAGAAGAGCAGAAATGACTGATAGGATGTTTAGTGCAGGAGCGAACACCTTTGCGCATGCTGATAGGAAGATGCAGGTCAGAAGTTACCTCAGTGTTTGTTTGATCTTCCACAGACGGAGGAATTGGTTGTGGAGAGGCCATGGAAGGAGTGCATGTCTTAGGCCGGCGTTTGTATACTTGCAAGGGGCGACCTTCAGGCTGGTCAGAAGAAGGCAAGTCTTCAACAATATCTAGTATCACTGGATAGCGTTGCGCCATCATCAGAAAAGTAGGGCATATGCTCAAAGAAGATCACATCCGCACTGACAAACCATTGTTTGAGTACCCGATCAAAGCTGTGGTAACCTTTCTGGGTTCTAGAATATCCCAAAAAGATGCATTTGGTGAACCGAGGATCAAGTTTAGTCATTCTTGGGCGTAAATTTTTAACAAAGCAAGTACACCCAAAAATACGAGGAACCAAGAATAGGGGTGCATCAGGAAACAGAATGGAGTAAGGAGTACGATTCTGTAAAATAGAGGATGGCATACGATTTATAAGATAGCATGCAGTGGAAACCGCCTCAGGCCAAAAACGGTGAGCAACTTTATAATGAATAAGAAGGGTGCGAGCAACCTCTAATAAGTGGCGATTTTTCTATTCAGCAACATCATTCTGTTGTGGAGTAGAAGGGCAGTTGGTTTGATGAATAATGCCACGATCAGAACAAAAAGATGTGACAGACTTTTGCATGAATTCTAGGGCATTATCGGTGCGGAAATTTTTAATAGGTTTATTGAACTGGGTTTGTATTTTAGAAAAGAAGACACGGATATTGTCCAAAACAGTGCCACGATCTTTGAGCAAAAATACGGGAATAATCATCAATAAAAGTCAGAAAATATTTAACACCAGAGTGACTCAAAACAGAGCATGGACCCCAGATGTATGCATGAACAATATCAAAGGGAGCCTTAGAACCAGTTTCCATTTTAGCGGGAAATACAACCCGCGTTTGTTTTCCCAAAACACAAGACGCACAAGAAAAAGTGTTTTCAGATAATCCAGGAAGTAAATGCTTCAATTTTGTAGCAGACGGATGACCCAGCCGGAAGTGCCACTAAAGTCTTGAGACTGATGTAGACAGAAGAGCAGATGCTGCAGGCGGTCCATCCAAATAGTATAGTCCATCTGGTCCTTCATGGCCCGAACCAATCCTCGTCTTCGTGCGGAGATCCTTCAAAACACAACCAGAGGGATCAAATTTAATAGAGAACTGAAGCTGCTTTATAGTTTTACTGACAGATAATAAATTAACAGGAAACTATGGTGTATAAAACAGATTGTAGATGCAGCTTGCGAGATAGAGGAACAGTGTCAATGCCATGAACATGAGTCTTAGAGCCATTTGCAACAGTGACAGATAGAATGCTAGAGTTTTTAGTCAAAGCAGAAAATAATTGGATGTCGCCTGCCATATGGACAGACGCACCAGAATCAATGCACCATTTATTGTTACCAGCAGAAGGAGAGGCAAGCATGGCGGAGGAACCAGCAGTAGATGTCGAAGGTAGCTGAGTCATGCGTTCTTGAAAAACTTCTCGAATTCAGAGAGAAGCCATTGAGTAGTCGGCGGAGCAGCCGGTTGGTCGGATGCAGCATCAATAGCAGTTTCCTAGGCAGACTTGTCGTGCTTGATCCAGCACCTATTTTCAGTGTGATTATCACAACCACACCAGTTGCAGTAGCGGGGACCAGTAGCTTGACCGCGTCCAGGGGCAATAGAGGAGTCTCATCCACCAGTGGGAGGTAGACGTCAGCCACGGCCGCGTCCTCGACCGCGGCCACATCCAGAATCAACAGTGCGAGCAACTAGAGCAAGATGCTCAATAACAGGATTGGAGGTCACAGATGGTGGTCTTTGAACTCGCTTGAGGACGTCTCTAAGAGTAGGCAGAGGGTCACTTGACAGAATCTGATCGACCACGCCAGAGAAGGAAGCAGGGAGGGTAGCCAGAAATTGAACCAGTTGTAGTTCATTGCGTTGCTTCTGGGCTTCTTTGATATCAGCTGTCAACGGATGGTAGATTTCATACTCATTCCTGAGAGCAGAGCACTGGTTGTAGAAGTCCTCGATGGAAGCATCAGAAGAAAACTCCTTGGCCAGGTTTTTGAAAATTTCAAAAACGCGTTCAAGATTTTGCTGATGGGAGTAGACATGTGAAAGTTGGTCCCACATTGCCTTAGCATCATGAAGGCATAACAAGGACTGACTGATCCGCGGCTCGGTGCTATTAAGAAGCCAGGACATAATACCAGAGTCGTCTTTGGACCATTGGGCATAAGTTTGCTTGCTCTTTCATCAGCAGTAGCAGCAGGGGCAGCAGGAGGATCAGCAGTAAGATGTGAGTACCGGCCTTGGGCCTTGACATAAAGGACAAAGGACGCCGACCACAGATGGTAATTAGAGCCATCGAGCTTGACGGTGATAACACACAAAGAGCGAGGAGGCTCAACCGAGGCCATGATTGGCAAAAGTAGAGTAGTAGTGAAGTGGCGGCGCAGCAGCAACAGGCACTGAATAAAGAACCCGCTATGGGGCAGTAGTAGCAGCAGGGATCTGACGCATCATATCAGAAGAGACCCGTATCGGACAGATAGACAGATAGTATCCCATCATGAGGAAGATTAGTATCCCATCATGAGGCGCAGGCAGAAAAACAACCAGGGAGATAGGAGACTCAACGTGGGATGGCTATGGCTGTCTGGATGGTTGCACGTACGAAAAAGGAGCAGGAGGAAGCACGAGAGGACAGCAATGCAATGGTGGAGGGAGGAGGGCGGCGGCTGGTAGTGGAAGGAGAGGGTGGCTGCGGGTGGAGGTGGTGGTATGGGCGGCGGCGGGTAGGGAGGGTGGAGGTGGCGGCGGGTGGTGGTGTGGGCGGCGGCGGGCAGGGAGGCTGGAGGCGGGTGGAGGTGGTGGTGTGGGCGGCGGCGGACAGGGAAGGTGGAGGCGGCGACGGGTGGAGGGGTTGTCGGGGTGGTTGAAGGCTTAGGGCATAGGGGCAGGGTGGGAAAAAAGAACTGAACCTGCTCTTGATACCATATAGAGAAACTGGGAATTGCTTATTAAATGAATAAACTAGTGTACAATACAGTCTCTTATATAACAGAAGGGATTAGAGACTAAACTAGAGGTGAGCAATATGGGACTAAACTACAGATGTAAAAACATAAGTGAGGCACATGCTATGCACATGACACTCAACAAAACACAACATATCTCTATACACTCTTTTGCATGCACCCCACGTACACAATATGGCAACATACTGATTCGTCATTTTTGTTTCACGTTGTTTTAGGTATATGATGATATACATGATAAAGGACATGAAGATATCGAGATATGTGATGACACATGAAAATACATGAAAGCTGAAGCAATAAGTAAAGGAGGATTAGCTAGATACTTCTTCTTACATGTACAATGACAGTCGTGATGATGAAAAGTTATGTAAGTTCTAGAAGAACACCTTGTAAAAAATGTATTTGAATTAATGGAAGTTATTTGCTATTGATTACTATTTGCTTATATAGAGAATAGAGTCTTTTCTATTAAGTAAAAAGGAGTGCAATGGCTTCTCTTTTATAGGACAAGAGAATAAAACAATAGCACGGCTAGGAAATATGGGATAAATAACACAAGTAACAAATAACACAAAGAGCACAGATTTTTAGTAAATATAGCATATCTCCTTACTCCCCTCAAGCTAGAGCATAGATGTCGAACATGCCCAGGTTGTCCACTAGAGTCTGAAAACGAGCTTTCGGTAGAATCTTGGTAAAGATGCCTGCCACTTACTTTTAAGTATTGAGATGTGGAGTACAGATGCGGCCAGAAAAAACAGACTCCCGAACAAAGTGAAGATCTACCTCGATAAGCTTTGCACGCTCATGAAAGGTAGGGTTGCTTGCAATAAAAATAGAGGCTTTGTTGTCACAGGACATCGGAATCGGACTGGAATCAGATATATCAAATTCTTTGAGAAGGCTTTGAACCCACAGAAGTTCACATGCAATGTGGGCCATAGCTCTGCCTTTACACTGGATCTGGCTACCATTGTCTGCTTTTTGCTACGCCATGTAACTAGGTTGCCCCCCACAAAGGTACATTATCTCGATATGGATTTGTGATCACATCTACTCCCAGCATAATCAGAGTCGAAAAAACCAGAAAGATCGCAATGGCCATGTTTCTTGTACAATAGACCTTTTCCTGGGGAGCTTTTGAGATATCTCAGAATGTGACAGACAGCATCCCAGTCACACGGTCGGGGTTTATCAAGGTACCTACTTGCAAATCTGACAGCAGCAGTAAGATCAGCTCACGTGACAGTAAGATCATCTACGTAGACAATAAGAATGACCAGACCGGACGAAGATTTCCTGATAAATATTGAGTGATCAGAGTGAGAGCGACGAAAGCCAAATTTTATGAGAATCTAACTAAGTTTGTCAAACCAAGCATGAGGGCTTTGCTTTAGGCCATAAATTGCTTTCCGCAATCTACAAACACGCGAAGAATACTCCCCCGATTAACAAAGCCAGGCGGTTGCTCCATGTAAACTTCTTCTTGCAAGTCGCCATAAAGAAAGGCGTTATTGACATTCAGCTGAAATAAGGGCCAATCTTTGTTGACAATAACAGAGATGAGGACACGAACAAAATTAAGGCGAGCTACTGGAGAAAAGTTTTTATAGAATTAATGTGTTATTTACTTATTCTGCTGTGTTTTTCCTCCTACTGCTTTATTGTATTAGTCTCATATTGCTCGCTTGTATATGTGTCTCAACTCTCTGTAGCTATATAAGAGAGTCCCCTGTACACCTTTCCATGTAGAAAGTAAAGGAGTTGTTTATTCAGTGAGTAAAAAGGTGTACAGGGGACTCTCTTATATAGCTACAGAGAGTTGAGACACATATACAAGCGAGCAATATGGGACTAATACAATAAAGCAGTAGGAAGAAAAACACAGCAGAATAAGTAAATAACACATTATTTCTATAAGATGAAATATGCGTTTGACTGCAACCCAAAAACAAAGTTCATCCCATTCTAAGAGCGGAGATGGTGTACACATGCATTGTCCTAAAATTTCATATTTAGGTTGAATCATTCTCAACATGACTCTAAACCATAAATTACTTTTTAATTCCCAATATTCTTATATTTCATGAAGTCAAATGCCTTTTTCGCTCTTGAGTTTGTACACAACTCCTTTCATAATTACATGACTCGTATATCTTTTATATTTACACTTCATGTATTATGAGCCTTAGAAACTTGCTTGAGGTTTCTAGGGGTACATTCACTTTTGGAGTGATCTCATCCTTATGCACCTAGGGAGTGCCTCACACATTCACCCCTTGGCCACATGAACTCATGAAGGTGGCCAATCTCCTGAAACATGGGCCTCGAGGAAACATAGCTATTATCTCCAGACCAAATGGTCTTGTGCATTCAGGGAACAATCAACTCCTAATCCCAACGGTCCCATGTACTTTTGATACTCCCTACTTGACCTTAGGGTTGATTTAGGGCTCTACCCTTCCCAAGGGTTTATCAAAAACACATTATTTTCATATGTAATTCTTTAAACCAGATTTCCTCAATCTTTTTTTATGCTCATTATTCACTTTATGTCTCCTATTTGGGCTCATGGCGACTTTCTCTTCCGGGCTTGGTCTCATACTATCAATCACTTCCATAGTGACTTTTCCTCATGTTCCTCAGAGATGGCATACTTAGGTTCAAAGAATTATACTCAATATATGTGCTTTCATATTTTGCATACTAATTAGGTGACATTTAAGGCTACCTCAATCTTTATATTGATTTATCATCTCACCCTTCTAGGGAAGGTCCCAACTCCAGGATGCCTTTTTGGCTCACAGAAGGAAATTAGGCTCTCTAGCCACAACCCGACCCCATGGGTTTTGGGTTTTGCCTGCTCTTTAGGTCCTTTTTCCCACTCTTGGGTTGACCCACCCCAGGCCGGGACACCAACACTTAAAGTTTCATATTATCATCTTTTTATGCACAACCTACATTTTTTATTTTAACCTCGCCACCCTTATCCTCTTTCTCAATGGTGTGCCCTCTCTATAGAGGAGCCTCTTTATGGGGAACCCTCTATTGAGGGTTTTGGTCCTCGTGTGGACATTTCATACATAGGCCTTCCTTGGTAAGCCGAATAATCAATCATGCCCATGTGATGACTTTATTCACCCCATGCTCTTTGACTCACCAGAGATCGATATAGGGTTGAGTAGGTTACATCCATAAATGCATTATTCATAGGTTGCTTATGTTTCTTAAAACGTTTCTCATTAATGCCTTGTTTCACATGCACATATGCATGGGAAACTGAATCACCTAACCCATTTGCTTATACTTTTCTTGTTCCCTTTTCAAGGTTCATGTGTAGTGTTCTATATACTCATTTCCTATAATTAGGGTTTTGGGTTCTGGTTAGAGACTACACCCTACCTCTTAGGGTTTCTATGTCCCTTGACCCCCTAGGGCTCTTCTAAACCAACCCTAGCCCTATCTAGTTTACCCTTGCAAGTTGCAACTCATAAAACTATTTTTCTTTACTTTGTTATTATTCCCACATTGCATGTACATTATTGTTTCACATTACCTGTATATTATGATTTCCACAGGAGGGAAATATTGTCAGCCCCCAAAACCATAATTCATTCTAGACGCCATTACCATCAAGTCACGCCTTAATAAGTTTCCTTAGATTTCTACAGATTACTTGAAATTAATATTATTTGAAAAATCTGGGGCTCTGATACCAAATTTAACGACCTCACTTTCCGACAACCTCCAATTAAGGAAGGCCAAAAAGATGAGATCCATTACTTAAACTTTTCCCAAGGATTCAATTTATAAACTAAAGAGATATGTGATATTTACTAAATACCTATGCTCTTTGTGTTATTTATCCCATATTGCCTAGCTGTGTTATTGTTTTATTTTCTTGTCCTATAAAAGAGAAGGCATTGTACTCCTTTTTACTCACTTAATAGAAGAAACTCTATTCTCTATATGGTATCAGACGGCTACAAATCCCTCTAAAACCCTCCACCCTAATGCTTCCCTTCCCACTCTAACCCCAACGCCTCCCCTCCCTATCCGCCACCGCCACCTTCCTCTCCCAACCCTGCTGCCAGCCGCCTGCCTCCCCTCCTTCCCTTCCCTTCCCTTCCCGCTACTCTTCCTCTCCCCTCCACCCCGTCTCCACCATCCAACCCTTTTGATGCCTCCTTCCCCCCAACAGCCCGCCGCAACCTCTTTCCCCTGCCCACGCTGCCGCCGCCACCCCCTCCTTCAGTCGCGCCACCCCCCTCCACAACAGCATCCCATCTCCTCCCTCAACAACCCCTCATCTCCTGCCACCATACCAATCTCTTCTATCTCCTTCCTACGTCTTCCGGTGTCTTTTCCAGTATAGCACGTTGATGGTCTAAACGAGCTACGCTTCTCTCTTACCTGCGCCTCATAATGGAGTAGATCTCTCCCTATGATGTAGGTCTATCTACATTCTATGTTGTCCCTTGTTTGTGGGTTTCTAAGATCTGATGCGTCAGATCTACTGCTGTCCTATTCTGACCCGTTGCGGGTTTTATCATATTTACTAATTTCAGCTGACCTCTTCCTGTGTGAAAGGGCACTCTGGCTCTCTCTTGCCTTTCGGCTTCTGCTGTCTTCTGGTATTTGTTACTGCTGTCTGCTCCGCCTATTGATCTATCCGTCATGGCGTCTACTGAGCCTCCCCGTTCTCTGTGTCACCACGTGAAATTTGATGGTTCCAATTATCTCCTCTGGTCGGCATCTTTTATTCTGTATGTGTAAGCGCAAGGTCACTGCTTCCATATCACAACCGACCCTCTACCTGCTCCTGATGCCTCTGCAGATGAAGAAGCCAAGCAAGCTTATGCAGAATGGAGTAAACATGATTCGGGTGTTGTGTCTTGGATTGTTAATAGCACTAAGCCGCAGATTAGTCAGTCCCCACTCTGCCTTCATGATGCCAAGGCCATGTGGGATGAACTTTCCCATGTCTACTCCTACCAGCAAAATCCCAAGAAGGTGTTTGAGATTTTCAAGAACCTAGCAACGAAGGAATTCTCGACTGATGCGTCAGTTGAAGATTACTACAATCAATGCTCTCTGGAATGAATACGAGATTTACCATCCTTTGTCTACTGATATCAAGGAGGCTTAGAGACAGCGCAATGAACTCCAACTCATCCAGTTTCTTGTCGGGCTCCCTTCCTCGTTTTCTGGAGTTGTTGTCGAAATCCTCTCTAGTGATCCCCTGCCTACACTCAGATGTGCTTAAACGTGTTCAACGTTTACCATCAGTGACTTCTATTCCTTCTATTGAAAGCCTTGCTCTTGCTGTTCGTTCTGCTGATACTGGTCACGACCGTGACCGAGGTCGTAGATGTGGCTATGATGGATGTCACCCTCCTACCTCAGGTCGTACTTCCTCAACTACCTAAGGTCATGGTCAGCCCGTTGGCCCTTGCTTCTGCAATTTTAGTGGTTGTGACAACCATAATGAAGACCGATGTTGGATCAAACATGGAAAGCCTGCTTGGGCTAATCAAGTCACCTCTAATACGGGTGTGGATTCTGCTACTACTGACCCCCCCCTCTCAACCCTCTCCTTCCTGGCTCCGGTCTGAGTTTGAGAAGCTCTTCTAAGAGCGCATGTCCAACCTACCCTCTATTTTAGAGGCCGACTTGTCTGTCTTGCTTGCCACTCCATCTACTGATAAAAATAAATGGTGTATTGACTCTGGTGTTTCGGTCCATATGGCCAGTAACTGTAATTTATTTTTTTCTCTAACAAAATCCACGTCTCCCTCTGGTAACGGTAGTTGATGGCTCTCAAACAGCTTTCCATGGCATTGTGACAATTCCTTTATTTCAAAATATGCATCTGAAATCTGTCTTATATGTTTCGAGATTTCCTGTTAATCTTTCTGTTACTAAAACTGTGAAGAGCCTTCAGTGCTCCATTACATTTGACCCTTCGGGCTGTGTATTTCAGGATCTCCGCACGAAGACGAAGATTGGTTCGGGCCATGAGGTACCAAATGGGCTCTACTACCTGGATGGACCGACATCAGTAACTGCTATGCTTTCGACTTCTGTGATTGGGATTTAGTGGCACTACCATATTGGCCACCCATCCGCCTCTAAATTGAAACGTTTATTTCCTGCTTGAGCTAATAAGAGTTTTTCTTGTGAATCTTGCCAATATGGCAAACAAACTCGATATGTGTTTCTTGCAAAGAAAGCAATTGGTTCTAAATGCATTTTTGATATTGTTCATGCAGACATATGGGGTCCCTGTTTTGTTGCCAGTCATTCTAGTGTCATATTTTATGACATTTATTCATGAATTTTCTTGAGCTACATGGCTACTTTTACTTAAAGATCGCAACACTGTTATGGACACCATCACCACTGTTTTTTTGAAATTCAAACTCAATTCAATAAATCCATTAAAATCTTTTGCACTGGCAATGCCCTTGAATTTATGCAAAAATCTGTCACCTTTTTTTGTTCATCCCGTGGGACGATCCATCAAACTTCATGCCCCTAAACCCTACAACAAAATGAAGTTGTTGAACGAAAAAATTGACAACTTCTGGAGGTTGCTCATACCATTCTTCTTCATTATCATGTTCCTCAGTGTTTTTGGCCTGAGACTGTTTCTACGACTTGCTTTCTTATCAATCACATGCCATCCTCTGTTTTGCAAAATCAAATTCCGTACAACATTCTTTTTCCTGATGTGCAACTTTTTTCTGTTCCGCCGTGCATCTTTGGGTGCACTTACTTTGTTGAAAACCTTTGTCCAGGGATGAAAACTTTATCCTCGCTCCACAAAATGCATTTTTTTAGGATATTCCCGAACACAAAAAGGATGTCGCTGTTATGATCCCATTTTGTGTCAGTGGCATGTTAGTGCGGATGTAGTATTCTTTGAACATTTGCCATACTATTCTAATAAAGGGGCCTTCTTATCTTGCGATATTTTGGCGACTACTCCCTTACCTGTTGTTGTGGATATTGATCCACCCTTTGAGTTGGCACCTAAAGAACGACCATTACAAGTCTACAAGAGAAGACCCAAGAAGACTATCCCCTTCATGGCCCCTCAACAACCAACTCCTTCGGCGTAAGATCACGACACTACCCATGTACACTCTGACTTGCACCTTCCAATTAGCCTTCGGAAAAGTCTCAAAGAAATCAACACCGTAAGTCTGTGTAGCCTTTTGCTACCAATCTGGCCTTCAACCTTTCAACTGACCCATCTGGATTGTGTTTGATGGTAAAAACCCATCTGCAGCCCACTGCTTTCTTCTCTGCAGGTAAGTCAACAAGATCCCATGTGCCATTATTCAATAAAGCCGACATCTCAACCTGCATTGCCTGTTTCCGGCCACTGTCCTTCATAGCATCATAGTGATTTCTCGATATAACCACAGAATCAATCCCAAGAGCAAATGCGCGAGCCTGTTTAGATAAGTGGGACAAACAACACACATTTGCAATAGGATGTCTAATAGTACAAGAACGAGTACCTTTCCGGACAGCAATAGGAATATCAAGATCTGATGCTTCTGCAGGAATCTTGTGATTAGAAGACGATGAGGAAGGCTCAGAAACTGGTGTCCCTACCTCTTCTGGATCTTGTCTGCCTCGCCTACTATAAACATGTGGGTAGTGCTCAATAACAGGCCCATCTGCTGCCTGCTCTTCCTGAATAAAAGTATAATCAGGAATGATGGGTGGCGCTCCGTCACTCTGCACAGATGGTGCCACTCTCTCACTATGAAAAGTTGGTGGCACTCCCTCTCTCAACTGCTTCGCCTTACTCATAGCATCGGAAAAATATGGAGTGGTCTCAAGGAAGGTAACATCCCTAGACACAAACATGCGACGAAGACTAGGGCAGTAACACTTGTATCCTTTGCTAGTACTGGAGTACCCAAGGAACAAGGTTTTAATAGACCTAGGAGAAAGTTTGTCGGCCTTCGGGTCAAAATTATGGACAAAAGAAGTGCAACCAAACACTCTAAGAGGGACAGAGAAGGGTTGATCCGTAGGACGTAGCACAGAGAAAGGGGTCTGTCCTTTAAGAACAGTGGATGGTTGTCTATTAATTAAGAAGCAGGCAGTTAAAAGGGCTTCAGACTAGAATTTCTTAGGCACATTAGACTGAAACATGATAAACCGAGCAACATCAAGGAGATGGCGACTTTTCCTCTCAGCCACCCCATTTTGCTGAGGGGTCTGAGGACAAGACGTGTGATGGATCATGCCTAGAGAACTGCAAAAATCAGACATGGCCTTTTGAACATACTCTAAAGCATTATCAGATTGAAGAATTTTGATATAGCAGTCAAATTGAACCTTTATTTCTTTATGAAAATGTTTATTAATAGATAGCACAGACTCTCGGCTTTTGAGTAAATAGATCCATGTCATACGGGAAAAATCATCTACAAAAGTAATAAAATAACGAAAACCATTATAACTCTGGTCTTTAACAGGACCTCATACATCACTATGAACCAACTCAAAAGGACAAGATGCCCGTTTATTGACACGACTGGGATAAGATAATCTATGATGCTTTCCCAACTGACATGACTGACACTCTAAAGATGACACTTGGGACAACTTTGGTTCCAACTTCTGCAGGCTTTCTAAAGGGTGTCCATATCTGCAATGCCATAGTAAGGGGGAACCACTCAACAGGACGGCTGGGGCAGGAGCAGATATTGGGCGAGGCAGACTGTCACCATGGAAAAGGTAGAGATCACCTTTCCTAGGCCCCCCACCAATCGTCCTCATACTCTTGAGATCCTGTAATACAAAATAAGAAGGCCCAAATGTTACTGTACATTTTACAGTGTCAATCAATTTTGCAACAGAAAGAAGATTAAATGGAAACTCAGGCACAAAATGTACAGATTTAAGATCAATCTTAGGTGTTAGAGAAACAGATCCACTAGCTAACACTCTCCTCACTGAAACCACTGTCAGTGTAACAGATTGGTGAGGGATATATGAGACAATAGTTTAGCAATCTCCTCATACCAGTCATGTGATATGATGCGCCAGAGTCAACCACCCAAGATGAAGTAGAGCCAGAAGCTATAAGAGATGTAGCCTGATTACCCACAGTAGATGCCAGGTTTGCTGAGGATGATGATCTCATACTCATGTGCTGTGTAGCCTGAATGAACCGATCATATTCCTCCTGAGTAAGAGTGATGCCTGACGAGCTAGAGCCCACAGCAGAAGACGGAGAGGGCTCAGTAGTAGTGGCATAATGTGCTGCCCCCACTGGTGGTGCAGTAGGTCTCCCATGTTTCTTCCAACATTTATCCATTGTATGTCCTGGTTTGTCACAGAAGGTGCACTTAGGACGGGTTCTGCGTCCTCTGCCCATACTAGGTCATCCTCCTCTCATTGCAGCAGCTATAGATGCATGAGACTCCCCAGAAGATACAACAGAAATAGGATCAGCAGACTCAAAATTGGATTGTTGAATTCTCGAGTAGGCTTCCTCAAAACTAGGCAGTTTATCAGAAGCAAGGATGACACTCCGGGCAGAACTGCAACAAGAATTGAGTCCAGATAAGAACTTGGCAGTAATCAAGTCATCTCTGTCTTTGACCTGTTCAGCAACTGTCACAGGATGATAGTAACTCAGCTCTTGAGCAATGGCCTGAATCGCTCCAAAATACTCCTCTAGTGACCTGTCACCCTGTCTCTCTGCAAAAAGACGATCATAGATCATGAACTGGCGAAGAACATTCTTCTCCTGAGAGTAATGCTTCTTCACTGCGTCCCATATCTCCTTGGTTGTAGAATAAAACATGAACCTTGCAGCAATCGTCGGTCCCATACTACCCCACAACCAGGTCTTCACAAGACTGTCATGACGCTTCCACTCAGCGTGTCCTTCATCAATAGCAGCCAGGGGAGCAGAGTCAACATATCCCGCATTGTCGTGAGACTCCAAAAAGTATGGACAGCATTCATCCATAGGAGATAATTCTTCCCATTTAGCTTGATGGAAGGGATAGGCGACATCTCACTGTAGATCGTAGACATCTTGGTGTCCCCCATGATATAACGGGGCTTTGTGACGGTCTGATACACGTCACAATAAAGGCTGAAGTGACGGAGAGATACACGTCACAACTGAAAAATGAGATAAATGTGTTACTGACGCATTCACAGCCTCCAAACAATTTTCCTAATCACACATGGAGGAGGTGTGACTAGGAGTATAATTGTAGAGAGACGAGTCCTCCTGTTTAGGCTTTAGACGGCCGTCGGATCAGCCGAAGATCCCCAAACAGCAATAGCAACTTCCGAAAAATTGACTGGTGGCTGCTGTGAAAATTGTCTAAGAAGAAAGAACGCCTCTGGGACTTCGCGACGGGGCCTACGGCAGCGTTGGTGGGCTACCAAAGGCCCAGTCTGGTGACGGAGAGGGCCTACTAGCCCTGCGTCTCACGCCAAGAGGCGGACGACGGCTGCAGGCCAGGTGGCGGCACCTGCCGCTGCTGCTACGCCGCGGCGCTGCCGATGGGCGGAAGGGAAGAAGGAGAAGATGGAGGGGAAGATTGGCGGCGGAAGGAGAAGAGGGAGAGGCGCCTAGGTCGTACGCTGCTCTGATACCATGTGAGCGGAGAAGCGGAGGAGAGGAGAAGTCGATCGCACAAGAGAATTGGCGGCTGCGTGAGCAGCGTGCTTGAGAGGGCAAACAACTGTCTCATGTCTATTATAGATATGGGTAAACTACAGATAGGTACAGCAGAAATAAGAGAATAACATAACAAATAAATAACACATATAAAAGACATGTTAACAGTAAGTTTTTGGTAAGGTAGAAGATTCTTGGTCACGGATAGGTAAGTCCTTTGTAAGGTTATTGGCTCCTTGATCAAAAAAAGAATGTTGGGTACCCTTGACCTAGAAAAGAGAGGTCTTATGTTGTAAATGTTATAATGGGATATAAGGAGTGAGACATGGTTGAAAATCCTAGAGGTTGACCTCTCTAAGTAGTGGATGTACGTCTTCTAGTTTGGAGGTTGGAACCACTATAAATAACTTGTGTTATCTTGTATTTGTTCAATCTCTCTGTCCCTTGCTATGTGTGTTTAGTTGCACTCAAAGTTCATACTTGCAATATTATCTTAGAAATATCTTGATGATCTAATGAATTTTGTTTTAAGTGCTTTTAGCTCTATTCACCCCCCTTTAGATCCCATTATAGATCCAACACTAAGTCCTTCCAACTCAGCCCCCCCCCCCCGGAAATTTTCTGGATTTGCCCATGTATGCAACCCCCCTACTTCCCAACATGGTTCACATTATCATTCCATCATATCCTCACAAATGCCATAGTAGGCTTTATGCCATTGCAGGTTAGCATCACTACCTTATGCATGCTCGCTACTGCCGATCTCATCATCTGAGATACACCAATACAAGTTTCGTGGTTATTTTCGTGCTATATATTCTCGATTTGTCAACTAGTATGCCACTCAAATCCTTTGGTTTGCAAACAACGCTAGAGGGGAGCATAGGAACGGCGCCAGAAGGTTGATGAGGTGTTCATGGTAGTGGTGAGCAAGGATGGCAAGGTTACCTTGAGACAATAGCTATGGTGCGTACTAATCATTCTATTGTTCATCATTCCTTAATTGATGCTCAATTCTCAAGTGACTTTTGTTACCCACAAAACCACCAGAGGTCAAACATCAGATACCCAATGAAAATTAATATCGAAAGGGTGGGGCAGATTGAGTAAGTAGGGCATATACTAGACTACTAGCAAAACAAATAAAGTAAAGTACACATAAGAGAGAACGATGTGTGTTGTTGGGGGGGGGGGGGGGGGGGGTTCAAGTAATCACTAGAGAAACTGATGGAGGTTTAACTATGAGAGAAAGGAAATGGAGAACACAAGTTTCCTCGAAAGTCAAAACCCAGAAATAGAAAGATCTAACATGCATGCTCGCTGCTGTGCTTGACCCGTCTATCAGAGGTGGGCCAGACAAGTTTTTGTGGTTACTTTCATGCTACATTTTCCGAGTGGTTAGCTCATACGCCACTAAAATCCTTCGATGTGCATACAGCACTAGAGGTGTCCATGACAATAGTGATGAGTTTGGTGGGAAAGCACAGGATTGCATGTGTACACCAAGGCAACTGCTATGCTGCACAATAAATCCCCAGCGGAGGGGGCGGAATCAAGTAATCACTGGAGAAACTGATGGGCATTCACTATGAGAGAAAGGAGATGGAGAACACAAGTTTCCTCAAAACCCAGAAATACAAAGTTCTAAAATTATTATGCATGCTCGCTGCTGTGCTGGACCCAAGTTTTTGTGGTTATTTTCATGTAAAATTTCCCAAGTGATCAGCTCATATGCCACCAAGATCCTTCGATGTGCATGCAGCATTAGATGTGTCCATGGTAATAGTGACGATTGACGAGTTTGTGGAGCGGAAAGTACAGGATTACATGTGTACACCAAGGTAACCGCCATGCTGCACAATAAATCCCCATGAAGTTCAGTGTTGATGCACCTCAAATGGGCGATAGAGGTCTTTGTGAATCGTTCAATGCATCTAAAACGTAACTAGAAATAGTTTTCGTTATTCCTTAACTGATAATGACTTTTTTTACCCCAAGCCACCCCTTGCCAAATATTAGATACCCAATGAAAACTTGATAGAGAAAAGATGAAGTGGTTTAGTGTATAGGGCATAGATGATATTGTTATCCCTATTAAGCTTATTAACAACAAAAAAAGACAAAAAAAAATGAGGGATCAGGGAAGAACAAGATCAAGTTAGCACTGATAAAAGCTGATGGAGAATGACTATGAAAGAAAAGAGTTGGAGACCAAAGGTTTCCTCAGAAACCATAAATACAAAGTTCTTAGATTATAAACCAAGCCCCCGGGTCAACTATTTGAATACGAAAAATACTCCAACTTGGAAAAGTAAATAAACCTAACATAACATAAGATGGCATCATATGCCCCCCTAAACGATAATAAACTCCTAAACACGATAAGTAGTCAGCTTGCCTTGCATCAACTCAACTCCCCTCTTTGAAAATTGAAACCCCAAACTACTAAGGACTTAAGTTGACCCAAGAATGCACTTCCATTATGGGTCGAAAGGGATCCTGAATTGCAGGTAGTGTCACATTACTCGGTGATTTTCTGAAAATATCATATTTGAAAGGCAAATTTTCACCAGTGGTATGACGGCAGAATCCCTCGTTGCTGTTTTTTATTGTTTAGTCATTGACTTAGCTTGGGTGTATATGCATGTACATCTATGTATATACATGTGTTTATTGTGTACATGATCTATTTGTGTAACTGTGTATGTAACATATGCGGGTGTGCATATGGATATATGCATGTATGTAATATATGTTTGTGTGTATAGTATGTATACATGTACTTATGATGTGTGTGTGTAGAGAAAGAGAGGGGTTGCGAAGCGTATACATGTAGCATACATGTATTGACCATCTAAATGCCGCATCTCATCAACATAGCATCATCATTGAAGACTCAATCCCAATTATGTCGAGATCAGTTACATGAATTCTTTTTTTCCAACCAGCACTATTACGGTATTCACATCAAGATGTAAAGATTCAAAATCCTTCCTCATAAGCTCTTCCAAAGTTAATCTAGACCTACCTCTTCTTTTATAGTGCTTGAATCGATAACATTGCTTCAAATCAATGCATCTGTCGCCTGCTAGCACGTGTCCATACCATCTCAAGCGACCCTCACGTAAGTTGTCCTTGATACTCTCCACCCCTACTTTGTTCCTTAAATAGTCATTTCGCAAGTGATCTTTCCTTGTTTTCCGACGCATACATTTTGCTGAGACCTTGTTTTTTCACCACCCAATATTCCCTCCCATATAGCACCGGTTGGTCGAATAGCTGTTCCATTTGACTTACTTTTTTAATCTGAGTGGGATCTTCTGCTGACATACTATTCCTCTTGCACTCCACTTCAACCATCATGTTGTCAGATTGCTACAAATATCATCTTGAGCATCGACTGCCATTTGAAAATTTGACTAAGAGAACCTAAGTAATGAAATTTAGGACATTCGGGTATGCCCATTCCATCCCAATTTCTAGACTAGCTTTAGCACATACTTTGTTTTGTTGGTCATGATTTTGAATTCACTAGATTCCAACACATTTCTCCAATGTCCATCATTAATCAAATCTAGATTGTTTAGTAGAATACATTCTCGAGTGTGTTAAAAATTTACAACCAGTCACATGTATACCAACAATTTCTACAATTTTTGCAACTTATCGTGCATTGGATAATATGGTTCTTCTTGTTGGACGATCTACAAATGTCAACTTGAGATGATTAGTTAACCACATGTAATCTATACAGTTGGATTATGTTCAAGAATATTGCAAACATGTACTCAGATACACCATTCTTTTAGCCATATATAGACATATGCATGACACCTCTCGGAAGTTTCAACTTTCAACTAATTGGATTCCCAATCTCTTAGATTCTTCTAAGCTCCACACGCCCTCATTAGCAGTTGTAGCTCATAACTGGTCATTTTGTAAAATATATCCAACATGCTTCTTTTTTAAGAATCAAACTTCACCGACCTCCCTTCTCCCACCTTTATTTTGGTCTCTTCTTGTTAATTGTCCTTGACTCCTTGTCTTATTATTCTTCCACATCCAAAGATGATATCTATCGGTCACTCATAATCCATAAAGGAGTGTAACATTACAGTCACTCCTTAAAGATAAATCCAAGGTGTTGGTAAACATGCCAGATTTTGGGAGGTTAAGGATTGCACAAGGCTTATACGATTTTATTTCAGCAGAAAGTGTTTTCTCCATATTGCATAAAGCATCAATAAATGCTTGTCGCGTGTTATGTTTGTATCTTTCTGTCAACTGTTAGTGCCTTCATGACAGTCTGAAATTTGATCAAGAATTAGCAAACTAATATCAATACATCCTCCATCATAGGTCACAATATACATAGTTTTGTACAGGAAAATTATAAATCATTGAAAATACCACTAGATACGGAAACTATACAAACAGAAAAATGTAAAATAAATACTTCTGATTTGTGGCTTATGATTTCAGTCCTTTGGAATATAGAGAAAATAAGTGCCATCTTAGTAAACAAAATGATATTCAACAAGTACTCCTTTGGAAGGGAAATTTATTCCAATAAACATATTAAATCGTTATGAAAGCATACCTCCAGGGTGAAATTTCATGTAAGGAGAAATGTTATACACACGGCCTCTTAAAACTGTCCAAATGGAACCCTCGGATTTGTGTTGTTTCACTTCATTTATTGAGATAAGCCTTCTATTTGACTGCCCCTTTAGCCCTAAAATCAAATATATGTGAGCCAAGAATATATATGCCAAGATACCACATATATTTGTGAAAGAAAGATAAAATGTAATGCAATGATGGGTCAACACTTTATCACAAAACTTGTGCGTATTACAAAAAGATATTTTTATTATTACTAAGTTTCATTAGGACATTTGTGCTTTCAAACTCCCTGAATAATGTATATAAGCCACACATGTTCGGAATTTAGTGATTTGACAGTTGTATGACCATACTAGTAGCAAAATATATCATTTATATCTTATACTTTTCAAACTTTGAATGAATGAACCTTAATATGTATGTAAAATGAATAGAGAATCAAGTCATCCGTCTTCATTAATATTCATGCATGTGTATGATGTGTCGTTGGAGCATGAAAGCAGAAAAAGCAAACACGGTAATTCTAGGGGATGGGAGGCAATCAGTTCCAGAACCACAGATGGGATGGTGAAACATGTTTATCTGATGATACCAAAATACTCAGAAAGGTCATGTCAGAATAGATATTGGACAATTATGCCAATGATTGGAATAAGGGTATAAAAGAGAAAGAAAGTGACCACTAATATGGGAATTGCATCGCAGAACAAGTTGGGACTTCAAAAAAGATTAATAAGGAAAACATGGATGTGATTTCATGGATATGGAATAACAAAGGGTTTTTTCTCCACATATTTAATAAGAAAATGGCTGTAACATCGGGGTTTGGAGGAGAAATGGTGGAGAAGGATGTAGTATGAAAATTCTTCCGAAGGACAAGCTTTTCATGCGGATATGCAATTGAAACTGACAACCTTAGATGATCAAAAGATAATTGGGTATTCCTCAAAAAAAAGTCGGCTAGAGGAAGGTATCCTGCAAAATTCAGCAAGTTTTTATTTGAAAACACTACTGATCCCTTGATTGGGGACTGTGATATAAATCTACTGTCTAGAGAATGGACACGAATTAGTTAAGCTGATAAAACCAACATCAGAGGACATGAAGAATGCTTGGGAGTCAAAAGAGTTTGAAATAAAAAATGAACTGCTTAACCAATATAACAATTATCTCAGTCACCATATGGACATTTCGAAGAAAATAAACTCTGGAGACTTTGTAAAGTGTAGCATATACATCAAAGTGTCTAGAAAGTGATCACTTTGTCAGGGATTGTGATAAAAGACTATTGTCTAGAGAATCGTACAGGAGTCAGTTCAGCTCATAAAACCAAAATCAGAAGAAATTAAGAATTCTTTGGAGTCAAATGAGTTTGAGATAATGTTGAACCAACATAGACAATCATTTCAGCCACCATATGGTCATTTAGAAGAAACAAACTCTGGAGACTTTGTAAAGAGTGGGATATCAATCAAAGTGCCTAGAGGATTGTGAGTGAACTGCAAGTGAAGCTGAATACTTTTGTGTAGTCAATTTACCAGAAATTTGCCATTGCATGGGATAGGAATGTAAGAATCAACATCATATTATCAAAATATGGACTGTCGTAGGAGGCGATGGGAGGAGTTGGAATGAGGCAATATCAACCTTGTTTTTTATTGCCTTTGAGTTCAAGAATTTGAACATTGTTCCTCAGGAAAAATAGGGTTATGGTATCTTGAGTGGATTGTAAGGGTTAGGGTACACAACGCGTGTACCCCGTATATTTATAAAGAGAACAATTACAGAGAGGTCCTTGTAGAATAGGAAAATAACAAAAGAAAATAAAGAGTTTAAATAAAAACACTAGTTAACACTCGCCCTCAAGTTGGAGCATAGATATCAATCATGCCCAACTTGTCCACAAGAGAGTATATTTGTTTCTTGGCCAGCAGCTTTGTGAAGATATCAGCAACTTGGTCTTCTGAGCGAGTAAAAGGAGTACAGATACGTCCAGTCAGAATAGATACTCTGATGAAGTGGCAGTCAACTTCAATGTGCTTAGTCCGCTCATGAAAAATAGGATTATTTGCAATAAAAATAGCTACTTTATTATATAAGTGCATAGCGATAGGAGCAAGAGATCTCACATCAAGCTCTTTTAGAAGAGATTGCACCCACAGAAGCTCACAAGCAGTATGAGCCATAGCGCGGTACTCGGCCTCAACACTAGATCTGGCAACAACATTTTGCTTTTTGCTTCGCCAGGTAACCAGATTACCACCAACAAAGGTGCAATAGCCAGAGGTAGATTTTCTGTCTATCTTGCTACCAGCATAGTCAGAATCAGAATAGCCTTCAAGAGAGCAATGACCATGTTTTCTATAAAATAGGCCTTTAGCAGAAGATTTCTTCAGATATCTCAGGATATGACACAGTGCTTCCCAATGACATTGTTTAGGCTTGTCAAGATACCTGCTAACAAGACCAACAGTAGTAGAAATATCAGCTCTAGTAACAGTCAAATAGATCAGTTTGCCCACTAGTCTTCTATATCTTTTACTGTCAGGATACAAAGGAGATTCATCATCATCCCAGTTCACATTAGGATCTAGAGGTGTATCAGTAGGCCGAGCTCCAAGCATGCCAGTCTCCTGTAGAAGATTAAGAACATACTTGTGTTGTGATAGAACAAGAGCTTTAGCAGTCCTGGAAACTTCAATCCCCAGAAAATATTTCAATTTGCCCAAATCTTTAGTGACAAAATGTTTGCATAAATAGGCTTTAGCAGCATTAATTTCAGAGAGATCACTGCCAGATAAAATAATGTCATCAACGTACACAATAAGAACTACAAAAGCAGTGGATGTCTTTTTAATAAAAACAAAATGATCAACATGAGATCTGAGAAAACCATAAGTAGACAGAGTCTTGCTCAGTTTGTCGAACCACACACGTGGACTTTGTTTAAGTCCATAAATAGACTTCTTGAGGCGGCAGACTTTGTGTGACTCCCCCTAGGTAACAAACCCAGGTGGTTGCTCCATATATACCTCCTCCTGGAGATCACCATAAAGAAAAGCATTTTTGATGTCCAACCGGATAAGAGGCCATTCCGGATTAATTGCCACAGAAAGCAGAACTCGCACAGAATTCAGCGCAACAGGAGAAAAAGTTTTAAAATAATCAAACCATAGGTCTGAGTGTACCCTTTCTCCACGAGACGAGCCTTCAGGCGTTCAACTGCTCCATCAGGATGATACTTAACAGTGTAAACCCAACGACATCCAACCGGTTTGCAATCAGAAGGAGGATCAACTAGATCCCAGGTACCCCTGTCAGTGAGAGCAGCCATCTCCTCAGTCATAGCTTGTGTCCAGGCCTTACTATGTAATGTGTCATGCACATTCTTGGGTACAGAAATAGTAGATAGGATAGCAACAAAATTACTAAAATGACAATTCAGATGAGCAGTGGAGACATGGTTAGCAATATTATGAGATGTACATGATCTAGTACCTGTCCTGAGAGCAATAGGCAAATCTAGATCAGAAATTACCTCAGTAGGGGCAGGACCTTCTGAAGGAGAAGATTGGTTGTCAGTGGGTTTGAGCAGGAGTAGGTTGCGGCAGCTGATTTCTGCGTTGATAAAATAATGAGAGGAGTTGTAGTCTCATCTGGTCGCACAGCAGAGGTAGAATCACCAATAATAGGCAGAGGTGTTGCAATCAAATCGGACCTCAACGTAGTCCCTTTAGTAGAGTAGTACGGAGTATCCTAAAAAAAATGAAATCACTACTCATGAACCACTTTTTATTAACCGGACTATAGCAGCGGTACGCTTTTTGAGTTCTTGAGTATCCCAAAAAAATACATTTTTCAGCTCGAGGGGACAACTTGTCTTTAGTAGGACCAAGCAAACAAACAAAACAAGCCGACCCAAAAATTCTCGGAGGAACAGAAAACAGAGGCAAATCTGGTTGTAGTAATTGTACAGGAATTTTATTCCCAATAACAAAGGAAGGCATACGATTTATCAGAAAACAGGCAGTAAGAACAGCTTCTGGCCAAAAATGTTTGGGAACATTAGAATGCAACATGATAGTTCGAGTAACTTCAAGTAAATGCCTATCCTTCCTCTCAGCCACACCATTCTGTTGGGGTGTATAAGCATAAGACGTCTGATGAATTGTCCCCACAGAACGGCAGAATAGCTCCACATTTTTTTGAACAAATTCCAATGCATTATCAGTACGCAGAATTTTAATATGCATAGAATATTGAGTTTTAATTTCAGCAAAAAAGAATTTGATAGTGGGCAGAATTTGGGATCTATCTTTCAACAGAAATAACCAGGTAGCACGGGAGTAATCATCAATGAACAAAATAAAATATTTATTGTCAGATAAACTTGGAATGTGACAATGACCCCATACATCAGCATGCACCAAATCAAAAATATTTTTACTACCAATCTGAGTTTTTTTGGAAATACAGATCTAGACTGTTGGCCTAATTGACATGCCTCACATTGAAAACTATGTGAGCCGACACCAGAAATAACATGTTTTAATTTCTTAGCTGACGGATGCCCAAGTCTGAAATGCCACTATACTACAGAAACAGAAGATGAAATAGCTGAAGTCAGAGTTGTAGAGCCAATCTGTTTCAACTCATCCAAGTAGTAGAGTCCATCAGGTCCTTCATGCCCCCTACCAATCTTCATCCTCGTGCGAAGGTCCTGAAAAATACAAGTACCGGGTGCAAATGTCATACTGCAGTTAAGATTGCGGACAATTTTACTGACAGATAATAGATTCAATGGAAAATTTGGCACATATAAAGCAGATTGCAGAAGGACTTGAGCAAAGATATCGCCAATTCCAAAGACAGAAGATTTAGAACCATCAGCAAGCATAACAGTAGATTTGGAACAGGGTTTAGACAGTTTATAAAACAGAGAACGGTCTCCAGAGTCAATCACCCATTTGGTATTACCAGTACTAGAAGGAGCACTCAAGAATGCATAATCACAACCAGAGTAAGTGGCCGTGTGAGCTCCAGATTCAACAGCAGAGAAGAGGAAGCACCAATCCTCTCAAGCAGAAGACGTTCCACCTCGGAGCGGATGAACTCAGCAGTGGGCGCAGTCGAGGGAGCAGCAGTGATCGTCTGAGAAGTACCGTCAGACGCAACATTGGCCCGCGCAGGTGTGCCATGCTTCTTCCAACACTTGTCTTCAGTATAGTTGGTGCGGCCACAGAAGTCACAGTACCGCTGAGCAGCGGCACCTCCAGAAGCATCAGCAGACGAGCCACGACCAAGGGAACCGCAGCCAGATGATCCACGTCCCCGTCCAGAAGCAGTAGAACGATTGTCCGGAGGTCGACCACGATCACGGCCAGACACAACAGCAAGAGCAGTAGGGTCAGCTGTGTCAGAAGGTACATCTGATGAGGAAGCCGGCAAGCGTTGGAGACGCTGAAAGACACTCTCCAATGTAGGTAACGGATCGCTGGTGAGGATCTAGTCAACCACCCCAGCATATGTGTCAGGAAGACCGCAGAGGAACTGGATAACTTGAAGTTCTTATCTTTCTAGTTGCATCGTGGCCAAGTCAGTGGATAAGGGATGAAGATTCTCGAGCTCAGCCCAGACACCCTTAAAGGTGGAGAAGTAGTCAACAATATCAGGTCCAGTAAAGTGCAGACGGAACAGTTGTTTGTTCAGATCAAACACATTCGGATTTTTGCTATGAGAATAGGTGTTGGCCAGTTGGTCCCACATCTCCTTGGCAGTCGGGAGACGAAGTAGAGTGACGTTGATGCGAGTTTCACTGTTGTTCAGAATCCACATCATCACAGTCGAGTCATCCTTAACCCAGTCCTCATAGACCTTTTTGTCCTTGGATTCGGCAGTAGTAGGCGGAGCAGGAGGCGAAGCCTCAGTCAGATGGGAATGCTTGCCCTGTGACTTCGCAAAGATTTCCATGGAGCAAACCCAAAGTTGGTAGTTGCGACCGTCTAGCTTCACAGTGGTAGGAAGCCATGAGGGAGTCGGGTCCACAAGTAGCAGAGAACAGCAACAGAGGTTAGAGCCGCCTAGATCCTCCGGCTAGGCGGCAGCAGACAAAGAGAGCAACTGGAAGGACCAACCTACATGTAGACTATGCCGAGGCGCAGCAGAGAACCCGGTGGCTCAAGAGCCGACGCAGGCAGACAGAGAAGGAAGATCTCCGAAGACCTTCAACCGAGTAGCCGGAGATGAACGACGGACAACCGGGCTGCACTAGCAGGCCAGTGCCGCACACGGAGGATCACCCGGCGGCACAGCAGAGGCGCACGGCCACCGACAGCGGGCCTAGCAGGCTAGCAGCCCAGCGGCAGCCTGGGGCTGCGCGCGACAGCCGACCGAGGCAGGCGGGCGCCGGCGCTGGGCAGCGACGGGCGCCGGCGGGCGGGGGAGGGGGGCACCACCGACGAGAGGAAGAGAGAGAGAGAGAAGGAAAGGGCGGCGGTTAGGGAAGATGGCGGCTAGAAAACCTGCTCTGATACCATCACGAGTGGACTGTAAGGGTTAGGGTACACAACGTGTGTGCCCCGTATATTTATAAAGAGAACAATTACATAGTGGTCCTTGTAGAATAGGAAAATAACAAAAGAAAATAAAGAGCTTAAATAAAAACACTAGTTAACATGGTAAATTCATGAACACCACATCTTATGGATGATGAAGTATCACACAGATAATGGAGTATGCATATTACATGGCGGTAACAGGTTTTGTTATATGTATGGGCCCATGATTCCGGTGGGCAAATGGACAAAAGCTAAACCAAGAAATGCAATAACTTGTCCTACACACTACCGAAGATTACGATTTGCAAGAACTTTTCTGATTCCACAGTGGGTGACATCTGAAATAGTTGGTCCGTCAACAGGACATGATTTTCATGGAAATTTTGAAATTTGAGTAGACAAACTGAACAAACCAATATGAAATCTGGGAAGTTGATGATATTATGGGAACCTCGTCAAATTTGGCAGAATATTGTCTCTCAAAACACACTTGGAGGAATATATCCCTTCCATTTGATAAATCTCTACAGTATTGTATTTGGTACCCAGTACGCAACTCATGAATATAAAACATGTGTAATGTTATGTGCTTCAGGAAGCTATATTGTAGTTAATCCCATTTTTAAGTGTTGCTTCTATAAATAACATTGGTTGAATACATAGTTATCAAGGTTCGCCTAGGCACTGGCTAGACATGCCCAGGCGGGCTAGGCTCTGAAAGAGGTGTTCCAAGTTTGGGCGCCTAGGCCCCCAGTGGACTGGATGGGCCCTAGGCCTTTTATGCCCAATTGAGGTCATTTTGACAGCAAATTAGGTCAAATCGAGTCAAAATTATCTCAAAGTAGATCGTTTAAGGTCTTTTAGGATTAATTAGTCTATGTTTAATTCATGTCGATTAGGTTGTTTTATTTAGGTCAAACTAGAGTAAGTTAGATCTAAGTTTGGTCACATTAAGTGTCAAACTAGGTAAATTTATGTATAGTAAGTTTTGAAAACCAACATAATACACCTAGTAAAATACAAATATAGATTATAAAGTTAATAGAAAGTCTGGGCCATCTAGGCGGTGGCGCCTAGGCGACCAGGCTCCCATGTCCTAGAAGTCACCACTTAGCCGCCTAGACAATTTCTGGTTGAATATGTAAGTTTGTGAAATTAACTTATTCCTACTTTTCACATACTTTGCATGGATATTCCACTTTTTCAATGTTTTGAAAATGACATCAAAATTTCAATCGACAGACACAAATTTCCTAGAATTTCCATCTCCGTGGATGAAGAAATGATGTGGAAATTGGTATGTCAAATCCTTGTGCCCATGCTTGTCCTAAATCCTACATAGGCGCAACATCTTAACAGCTTTTTCTTTCTACAAGACATTAGTTAAGGTCAATCTAAATGCCCTTGTTACTAAAGTTGGATTGTGAAAACTAAATTCCTCTAAGACATTAAATACCTCTTCAATTTCATACTTGTATATATCAATGCATGGTACTTTGACTCAGCACCACATCAAGCAAGATGTGTACTTTATTTTGCTCCCGTAACTTAATTATAAAATGTGTCAATTCTCATGTTGATCACAAAACTTCCAAAAATCAGGTAAATTACAAATGAAAGAATTAAGCTGTGAAATTCCGCAAACACAATATATAGATCAATGGCACTAGATTCTACAATAAATTTATATGTTGAGAGGTAAGGCTGGGTCTCCATGTCTTAAAGAGTGGGTGCAAAAATTAACTGAACTGTCAACTTTGTTAGACTGATACAATCTCACAAACCTACAGGTTACAATATTAGAACATAAAACTTACAATTACAAGTTACAAAGTTATAGATTGCAGATTACAATATATAAAACAAAATGGTACCTATATTACTAACTACTTAACTAGTAACTACTATATACGTAATTAGTATAACTAGTTAGTAATACTAACTACTAAATATAAGTACTAACTAGTAAGTAGTGAAGTAGTAACTACTGAAGTAGTAACATTGCATGCTGCAATAATCACATATTGATTATATTACATTCTCGTTTTATTATTTTTGAAAAATTTGTAGGCCTGAATTTATTATGTACTTAAGTATAAAATGAAGATTATACTTCTATCAATGTTTGTACTGAAATTCGTTCTTACTGATTCTTTTAAGCCTACTGTCAGCATTTAATTAGGGTTAAATAGGTCATTTATACATAGATTTAAGAAAATTCATTCCCGAAATAGCTTTTTCTAACCATTTTATGTACAAATATGATGTGTTAGACTTAGAATGCTAAAATAATTGTAGATATACATCAATGATTAAAAAAGCGGCTGGAGCGGCCGCTTAAGCGCCCAACAGTAGGATCCGTAGTAATTTCACCTGAAGCGGCTACTGAAGCGTTTTTACTGGAATCGGCCGCTTTTATCCGCCTTGGCCCACTTTAGCCCGCTTTATTGGACCCGCTTAAGCGGCCAGCTTTGTCCGCTTCAGGCTAGAATATGTCATAATATGTTGGTCAAGTGAAATAAATAAAAAATAGCACTCTGTCGTCCTATTCTCAATTTTTTGTATTGTGTTATCTTATTAAACATTACCAATTTTGCAGTTATCATCACCATTTCTACGTTAAGCTTACTGTTTCCTTCCAGATTTTTTATACGTTACTGTTGCTCACATGCAAAAATTTATAATTGTTGTGTTACAATTAATATAGAACCATTGCTTGTCTGCTTATTGCATATCAAAATACATATAGGAACTGACTACTTTTACTGTTATGTTATTAATATACATACAGAAAATGATCACATAATGGAATTCTTATCAAAACATCCTGATAGCTAGTACCCTAATGGTATGGTGTAACGAGCATGTGATCCTTTTTCATACATTGATTGTAGAAGTAGGTTAAGATTTATGTCTGAATTCTTTTATTGGTTGTCGTAAATCAATAGTCATTTAGGTAATATTCTAACTTAATATATCAATATATTAAGTAAAATCCATTAACACTTACTGGTATACTCAGTTTTTTTAAGGTCTGTAATGTTGCCATTTTATATTCTTTTCGCATTACTAATTGCATGGTCTGTATTGATACCATATTGGAGTGTATCAGTTTTGTAAAGTAACATGTGTTTCACTTGTATACTAAGTAATTGATGCTCTATAATCTTGTCATATACTCATAATCATGATACAATATATGAATATTGCAGTACAATGTAACATGAGTCAGTACTCACTAATATACGAAGTAGTTTGATGGTCTGTAATTTTGTAACATGTTACAATACCCGCTTGTTAGTTATCAATTCTTGCTGAATATAATGTGATAGTATACACAAATATCATATTTGTTTGAAACAACTAAATTCGATGCAGTGAAATATTATTCAGAATGCTTGATTGTTGAGTAATATTTCTTTTTGTTAGTAGTATGACAATCACTAAATTTTTCTAAATGTTTTAAAACAATGTGGACCGCTTTTTCAAAAAGCGTCCGCTTCAAAACCCGCTTCCCACTTTCCGCTTCAAGGGGGGCAATCCGCCCGTTTCCCGCTTCGCGCTTTCCAAAACCTAGATATACATACTTCATACTATTATTTCGTAGACCTACAAGTTTTTACTTGGAGATAGTGTAATTTTGAAAAGATCTTGTACTTAGAACTTTGTTATTTTTAGAGTATATTTCTTTAGATCTATATAGGGGAGGGCAGGAATACAAGAAGGTGTAGATGGGCTAGGGATGGGGGAAACTTACCTTAGAATCAAGAAAAATAGCCTCCCAAAGCAAGAGCTTCAAAAAAATTCCAAACACAAGCTTTAGCAACCGCAACCCGTGGAACACTATTTCGTGAAACGCATGCCCAAAATGGCCTTTTTTGGTACAAAATTTCACACCTAGCTGCAAAATTTTTGCTTTGCCCCCCAATCCATGTGCAAGTGCCTTTCGATTGTTTGGTTGGCGAAAAATCAGAAATTCCAATCATAATTTCACAATTTCGGTTGAAATTTTGTTCCATCATCACTGTGCACCACATTTTGCATATGGTCGTGAACTAGATTACACATTTGTTGTGAAAAAAATTAAAAAATCGATAAGTTGGTTTTTTATTAAGCTAAATGAGGCTTATCCCTGATCTTAAATCTATATTATGCTTTTGAGATGACTCCTAAGGGTTCAAATCCCAGCGTGGTTGCCACCTTATGTAGGCCAAGCAAATACTTTCTTGGAAGTATACCATTCTAAAAAGTTGCAACTATGTGGCATAACTGGCTTCTTAGGGTTAAAGCCTTGGTAGTCTTGTGAGAAGACACAGATTTTCACATTTTCATGATCATGACAATACTTGGTTATGTGTCTTTGCATACTGCAAGCCTTCAAAGATGTTATAAATTATGGCATTCTTTCATATATTCTTTAAATTTTCAACAACGAGATAATGGAAAAATCCATGTATTGTTGTTGTTGTTAGAGGGGCAGGCCCCTCTCCTATATATAGGAGGCAAATACAAGACACAAATAAAACCATAATGGACTAAGAGTCCAAATACTAATGGGCTAAACATACTAGAGTGCATGTATAATAAACTAAAATAAGCATGTACTCTAACACTCCCCCTCAAGTCGGAGCATGGGAGATAACATACCTACTTTAAGACAGACACATGATCACAAAAGCAACCATACAGATTCAATTAGATAAAAACTAACTCATACAAGAACATCACTCCCACTCAGTCTTGCAACCAAGCACTCAATACTCAAACAGTCCCCCTCGGGCACAAGTAGAAGACGAGCTTCTCAAAAAGAACTGGCATCTACAGCAGTAGTACACAGCCTTTGATAGGTGCAAGTGTCTTCATCTCAGTCGCTAACACCACCTGAGTAGACCAGAGAGTGTTGGGTGTATAGATTTAGATCGACCCGAAAGTGTTAGCGAACAAGAAAAAACTAGTAGTCAATGTGCAGAACATAGCAAAGGTAGTAGCAGAGTTGATGTAGCCGGATGAACAAACTATTGTGCAACAACCTATTGCACAAATAAGAAGGCATATACAGGACTCCAAGATGCATAGTAGCAAAAAATATGTGAAGCACCACAAAAATTTTGTAACAGCTACAGAAGTAAATCACCAAAGGAAGCTTCATCGTCTTCCGTATTTGCATAGTAGCAGACGTCAGAGTCCAGAGGGTGTTGTCTCATAATCCAGATAGTGATGGGTCACGGACAAGTCACAAGCAATAGTTGACATGCATATAAAGCACAGATAAGCAAAGGACAAAGGTCAACAATGAGAGATGGCTATAGAGTGGAAACCACTATTTCTTTCTTCTTAGACATGATGGAGGGTGAATTCTGACTAACACCATGTGTGGGAGATAGGCAAAACTTATGACTAAAAGCAACAGTTTAATCGAACAGTATGTCCTGAAGATACATGGTGTCTTCATGTTACACAGTGTGTCCGCATATTACACATTGCCTTCGAATATGGTTGGAGAACAATAGACTTTTGGTATATGTCGTGTTCTGAAGTTGCATCATGTTTCTTGTTCACATGGTGTGTGATGAATTGAAGCCATGATTAGACTTTTGAACACACGATGTGTCAAGATGGGACACATTGTTCTTTTATCACACGGTGTGTTGAGATCGGGGACGACAACATTTGCTTCAAATGAGGGCACATGACATGACATGTGGATAATCAGCAAGCCATATAACTCTGTCTAGACAAAAAATTACCACCCAAATGGAAGTATGCGTTGTGTGAGACTGTTACACCTTGTGTAACGCATTGCATGGCAGACCTTGACTGATGGCCGATAGCAAAGTGCAAGAGCAATGGGAGTTCCACCTTATCGCAAAGGACAAATCCATAGGTAGGAGCGGACCTTGATATGGAAATCATTAGAGGTAACATTGTTTGTCTTCATGGATACAAATGTCAGTGACGAAGGAGATGAACACCGATGTGTGGTGGAGATGATCATCAAGACGATGGAGATGACTTCCACAGAGGAGAGGATGGAGACTACCGTCAGGTTGATGGAGATGACTTCCACCATGGATATCATGTCGTGGATACGACAGCCAAGAGGGACTATGGTAGCGATGATGGCTGCACCAGCAACAGTGAACGATGGAGCAGTCAAGAGCAGGCTATTGTATGACTTCTCTTCTAGGGTTAGGGTAAGAACCACTTTACTTCGATATCATGTTAACTTAGATGCTATGGAGGTAGAGCAACTTGTATCCATTATGAACAAGACAATCCTATTTATATGGACTTAGGTGGTAGTCAATAACCCCATTACATAGTATGGGACAAAACTTATATATATATGAAATAGGAAAAAATAAATAGCTATTTATTCACATATATATCATCAAAAATATATAAAAGCACAAATGTATTTTTATATATACAAATATATAATAATATATATGTATATACACATATATTTTCATATATATGTGCGTGTTTGTGTATAATGGTATCACATGTACGGTATCGTGCTGACGTAATTCAGTCAACCGACCTGACCCGGCAGTTGAAATAGACTTGTGACCCATAAGTTGTGTCGGTCCACACCTACCAGTAAGCTATGAAAGCATTGCATCCAGCATGTAATACTATTGAATAAAGTGGTTTACTTATTTATGCTTGTATCTCGTTAACGTAAAATACTAAATACTAAAATGTTATAAGTCAAATCCTTCATTTCTATTTTGAAATTGTCATGAACGTATTTGCCTATTTCTGTGAAACTTTTGGTAAATTTCTAGTTCATACCATTTGAATCATTAAAAACAGATATTTACATCAACAGTATGAGTTATGACATGTTTTCATGTCATTGTCCCTAAAATAGCCTAGATGACCGGGCGAGAAACCCTCCACCTCAACTCTCGGTCAGGGTGTTTGAATATGTATATAGGAAATACTATACAGACTTTACACATAGATCCCTGACCTTTGCTCATACTACAAGTAGGTCCCTATACATACATATTAACAACATGAAATCTTGTCAATAAATTATTTGTAGTTAATGTAGGAATTTGAGTTCTAAAAAATGCTAGATCACCTATTGTAAACAGTCCACAATTTAAAGTAGTTGATCGTGCATATCTGCTATCTTTTTAAACGATATTTAGTTATTATGAATTATGAGTATGATGACTATTCACTCCATTTTACGCAATTTTAGGGTTAAATGATGAAAGAATCAAGAAATCACACGTAAGCGGGAACTAAACTTCATTGTCATTGCATTTGGATCATTGGCACCTCCAACAACGATAAATTACGATTGGAAATGTCCAAACCATTATGGATGTCAGGATGACCATAGAGGACACTGAGTAGCCACTTGACCTCTAGTCAGTCAACTAGAAGGTCAGTGGATCAATTGAATAGCAACATAAGAAGCCTAGATCACCAATCAATTACAACATGAGTCGATAGACAGGGCAACAACGTCAGCACCTAATCAATCCAAATGATAGATTCACATTCCACTCTACCTGATCAAACTTGTCAACCAACTGGCCGACCAAAAGGCATGATTACGGTCTGCTGCCTTGGGCCTGAAACTTATATGCATTGCACCCTAACATGTATATACCTCCTCTGGACCATGAATTATCTCATGTTTTTGGAATCAAAGGGGCATGCTTGGGAGAAAAAACAACTCGAGCGAATCGGAGGTTCTAGAAGAGAAGTGTCAGGGCAAAATTCAGTTCTTTAACGGCTACAAAAACTAAGAATTGAGAGATTCTCTACATCCACATCACGGAGTTCCTTTCTTTCCTTCTGTTCTTTATTTTTGTGATGTACTCTTGTAATTGTACTGCTATGGTTATCGTAACCATAAACAAGAGCGAGCAGTCTTCTTATTAGTCCTGGGGCGTAACCCCATGGAATAGAAATCTAGCTTTATATAACTCTTCATGTTTACCCTCTTATTGAATACATTTTGTAATTTGTTTGCTTAATGTTAGATCCGATGCTTGATCACCATAATTTCTAATTGTCTAGATTTATACTTGAGAGTGTAAAATCTGGATCAGATCGGGGAATATGATAGATTCTCCCAGATACGAAAGTAATAGACAGAACCATGGGCAGAATTTAATGTATAATAGGTCAATAAGGGTTTGACCACTATGAGAGTGTCTCTCCCTCTAGTAACATGTGTTTCATCTAGACTCGATAGTGAAATTAGAGAGAAATTAAGCAGTGATCAACTTATTGATAACTAGAATTCATAAGCTCCATGGTGGTGAAACCCCAGACTTGAAATTTAACTCTGATTGGATTTAATCCTAAGTTACTTCGTTCATTTCCGATGATCCATTATTTAGTAACTCATTCTCAATTAATTGTATCTTTAGATAATTTGATAACGAGTATAGACTACTTTCTTGATGCATGTGGGATTGATCCTAAAATACTACATTGACACTACTTTAGTGGATGTAGAATTGGGAGCAAGGTTGTCAGAACCGAACCGGATACAAACATTTATATAGTATTCAAAATTAATTAACGAAAAATAGTAGCAACAATGCATTTATTTGCTAAGTTAGAGAACCGGACGGTTGGGCTAAAACCAGACCGGTTCGCCGGTTCAACCAGTCGGTTCACCGGTTTGATGTCGGTCAGACTTCATTTCCGGCTTTCGGAGGGGACCGAACCGGTAGAGTGACCGGTTCCCGGTTCAACCGGCCGGTTCGGTTCGACCATGATCGGGAGATTTATTTCGACTGTAGTCTACTAGAGATAGTGTCTACTGTTTTATGATATTAAACCATGCATAACATGCTATGGGAGATGATTTATACAAGATTTTACTATCCTATAGGGAAATATCTATACTTATTCATGCAGCAAGGCACTAAGCTTAGGCGAGGGGGTTATTGCATCATAAGTATTACTAAGTATTTTATATTATATAAATGTAATTTATTGTATTATAAGTACTTTCCCCATGGATGGATGCATTTCATGGTTCTATATATAGCTATATACATATATTTTATACTTGATCCTCAAAATAGGCCTCAAGATATGAGCCAACAAAGGAAAATATATTCAAGGCGCAGACTAATATATACATCTGAAATTGTATTCTAAAAAAAATTGACCAAGGTTGTCAAAACTGAACCAGTGAGTGAACCGGTGATGCTTCTGGTTCTTGGTTCAACCAGTGGTTGGACCGATTCAACCAGTGACAGTGATGCCAGCATGACATCATAAGTTATTTTTATAACTTTATATTATATGATAAATTAAGGAAAAGTGAGCAAATCTAGGAGAATATCTGAGAATAGCATGGAAACGAAAATAATCCAATCAAGCATTGCAATTCCTATGTCAAAATTATCAAGTAATCAAATCAACCATGATTTCATTAGCATAAGGCGATAATACCACAGTAGCATTAGGCATTAGGCATTCATAGAAATTGGAACCTTTTAGGAAAATATATTATAGACAGTAGCATTAGGCATTCATAGAGTCACTGATTTGGCAGGACCATGGAGTATGCTAAAGAATGAGAAAATGTAGGTAGAATATTTTAGCTATATGGAAATGTTTCTAGGGGCAGAGAAGATGAAGAAGAGAGGTACTGGAGTAATAGCAAGAGGATCAACACAGCAAAAAGAGGCAGCAGCAGTAACCAACACAAGTAAATATCAGCAGGACATGAAGAGGGGGATAAGGATTAAGGAGTAGGATAAGGAAGAGGAAGAATAGGAGAAGAGATAGGAGGGTAGTGTGCATCGTCACAATATACTCCTCGACTTTTTGAAAAAATCGCCTTTAAAACACGAATTTTTCCCTAGACGTCTGAATAAATCCCAATTCCCGAATATTACGTATTATTCCCGTATTTTTCGCAAATTAATCACATTTAATATTTTTTCCCGTTTTATACATTATTTTTGTGTGTTATACTGATTAAGACTCTTAACTTAGTTTGAGTGTATATATGTGTCTGTGTGTATGTACATGCATATATGTGTGTGTATGTATATGTATGTAATAGTTATAGATATATGTATGCAATATATATGCACATATATATGTGCAAAACATATATATACATACATCTCTATGCAATATATGTATATATCCGCCGATTTTTTCCCGACTTTTTCACGAATAGTTGACCGTACTTTTACCGTACGTAATACTTTGACCGCTTTTTACCCGATTTTCCCGCTTAATTGCCAAATTCCAAACTTTTCAAGTCAACCGAATGTATCCCAAATACCGAATTTGTGACTATGGTAGTGTGTACCTGCAAAAATTACAAGAAGCAGCAAATCACCAAACTGGCCAGTTCAATAAAAACCGGACCGGTTCACCGGCTGAACCGGCCAATTGAACAGGTCCAATGGGTCCAAATCGGACCGGTGTAGGAAGCGGTTCCCGATTCAACCGTTTCAACCAGTTGTTCCAGTTCAGTTCTGATAACCCTACCTAAGACCTATAGGTAGAGAATAAGGCTACTAACATGGATAACAACCCTTAAGGAGGAAAACAGAAAGGGGTCACCCCCCTGCCGCCCCTAAGACCACCCAAATCCCAAGATGAGTGGCAAGGTGATAAATCATCAACAGTTGCACCAGGGAGGATCGGTTCATTAGTGGTCTTAGATCCAATCCACTGGCTATCTCTGCTGGTTTTGGATTAAAAAAATTTAATTAGAATACTAAGACATTAAAAAGGAATACAGTACCCATATATGTAGTAGAGAACAGATGAAATAGAGTCAAGGCACAAGCCTTGACATGGACATACCCTCATGCAATGTTTTGCAAATATTTTGATGGCTCTATGTCCAGTTTATGTTCGACAATATTCCGAACTATGATTATTCTTATAGAGATTGTTAATTTTTTAGATCTGAAAACACTGTTGTATCCTCCGACTTCTAGGCATCTATAAATTAACAAGGCTTTTCTAAAACTCTTTATATGATATTTGGTGTATCGTGATGTATCATTTGTCATGATATATCTACAATCTGAAGCATTAGCATGACAGAATGGAGAAGAGATACCTGAGGTTATATATACAAGCCTTATAGTATATTTGATGTGTCTCTCATTCTACACCTGACATATAAGATGAGGAATGGACAGCGCCACAAGTGTCACAAGGCAGACAAGTATCCTAGATTCACAGCAGTAAGAACGCTTTGGGTATCTCTGATATTACACAGACACTCCAGCCTACACCAATTCAAATACCATCATGCCTACCATACATAGCCAATGATAGCATGTCCCTTAATTATTTCTACAAGAATAATGCGATTGATGTGCTCCTTTGATTGGTTAGAGAAGAATGGTGGGCAACCTCCAGCTCTAAGTCTGAAGTTGCTGCAAATGCTGATGCAGTAACTGGTGTGCTCATGGGTCTGTCTACACGTAAGACTGTTCTCTTGTGAATGAGGTTATTTTTGAAGCAGCTCAACAGCAAGTAAGCTCAGCGTTCAGGATCCAATCTAATCAACTGCAGGTTTTCCTACTGATGGGTCTTTGCCACACTATTTGTAGTACGATAGAGTTATATGCATGTGACTCACATTTAATGGATAATTAAGCACGAACATTTAACTACTTGACAATAAATCAGCTGAATCATTTGTTAACCTGGCAAACAATTATTCTGAACCAGAAAGGCCAATTGCAATAGTACCTATAGACCATGTTTGTTTACCTATTCCCAGATCCAAAATGTTAACTAAACCATTTGTTACTTGAAATTGATGCGTAGGTGTTCATTATATTAAGTCCTTTATTTTTATTATACTACTAGATATTTTTTTATTAGAATTTATTGCTCAAAAGTTACCTGGTTAATAACTATAGAATAACCTTCTAGGTTAACAGTCTGTTAGTGACAAATCTTCTTGATTTCCATACATACTAACACGGATTTTTGCTATTTGCACTCACCTAATCCACTTGATTGTATGATACCTCGTGAGAACAGTGGGTGTTCAAGTTACGTGTGAGCTTCTAATCTGAACTCTCAATGCCTTCCAGGGCATCACAACATGCCGCTTGCAATGGAGTATTTCACTACATTTCACGAAT
Source organism: Alisma plantago-aquatica (assembly GCA_963693085.1). Classification (NCBI taxonomy): domain Eukaryota; kingdom Viridiplantae; phylum Streptophyta; class Magnoliopsida; order Alismatales; family Alismataceae; genus Alisma; species Alisma plantago-aquatica. The sequence goes on along the minus strand of OY856414.1, from coordinate 496,728,061 downwards.
CAACAATGTTGAAACTTATCACTAAGGTGATAGTTTTCAGGTCACCAAAGCATGACATTTACCTGCCTAAATAGTTTATCAAGTTGTCAATGCATGTAATGGGTCTACTTGGACACCTCAGTAGTTTGAAAAAACCTGGTTTCAAACACACACATGACATGTGCATGTGGTGCATACATAGACATGGATATCTTATTGTGAGAATTCCTTATTTTTATTCAAGAATAGGTTTAATTTTCATTATTTGTCTCCTCTTGTAAATTTTATTTAATTACAAGTTTATGAAAAAAAAACATTAGGTTATATGACTATATCTCATATGTGCCCCATGTAAAACTATAACATAAACCCCAGATTTCATTTAAATGAATAGAAACATCCTAGGATCAGTTCGTGGGTAGGCATTAATAATTTTGCTAGAAATTAATCAAAAAATGAAATACTCCGAGCCACTCTCACCCCCTTAGTTGTTGCTACTGAGATGTCACCCAGATCCTGCCATCATAATGACTGGCTCGCCTCAACCCATTGATCCCCCGGTCCCCCCACTCCCTGCTTGACTCTTTCCCTTCCCCTACACCCCTCCTCTAGCAGTTCTCTTCTTGCTAGCAGCAATAACATCCATTATTGTTAAATTTTGCTACAGCTAGCAGCAAGCAACAATAGTAGGAACTGCAAAAGGGGGTGTAGAAGAAGGAAAAGGTGCAGATGAGGTGACAAAAGGAAATGACAAGCAGCCTGTGTCGATAGCATAGGGAAAGTTCGCAGCAGCAGACTTGGTAGACTTAGTAGTGAGGAAGAAATGTAAAATGGGAGAGTCACACAAATGTCAGTGCCTCGCAACATCTAAAATGATGGCTCCTCTACTCCTTTCCAGCTATGATAAAATAATTGCTTATTTAGGAAAGAAAATCATGGTATATCAAAAAAAAAGGAAAGAAAATCATTGAGCTAATCTAGACAGGGTTTCCCGAAAGGGTTAGGGTGCACAGTGTGTACCCCATATATTTATAAAAAGAACAATTACATATAGGTCCTCATAGAATAGAAAAATAACAAGAGAATATAAAGAACTAAATAAGACACTATTTAACACTCCCCCTCAAGTTGGAGCATAGATATCAATCATGCCCAACTTGTCCACAAAAGAGCTGAAATGTTTCTTGGCCAGCAACTTTGTGAAGATATCAGCAACTTGATCCTCTGAGTGAGTAAAAGAAGTGCAGATACGACCAGTCAGGATAGCTTCTCTAATGAAGTGGCAGTCGACTTCAATGTGTTTGGTTCGCTCATGATAAATAGGATTATTAGCAATAAAGATAGCTGTTTATCATCACAATGCATGGGAATAAGAACAGAAGGCCCCACACCAAGGTCTTTTAGAAGAGATTGTACCCACAGGAATTCACAAGTTGTGTGAGCCATGGCCCGGTATTCGGCCTCAGCACTAGATTTAGCAACAACATTCTGTTTTTTGCTCCTCCAGGTGACAAGATTTCCACCAACAAATGTGCAGTAACTAGAAGTAGATTTTCTGTCTATCTTACTTCCAGCATAATCAGAATCAGAGTAGCCTTCAAGAGAGCAATGACCATGTTTTCTATAGAAAAGGCCTTTACCAGGGGATTTCTTCAGATACCTTAGGATATGACACAGTGCTTCCCAGTGACACTGTCTAGGCTTGTCAAGATACCTGCTAACAAGACCAACAACAGTAGAAATATCAGCTCTAGTAACAGTCAAATAGATTAGTTTGCCAACCAGTCTCCTATATCTTTTACTGTCAGGATACATGGGAGATTCATCATCCCAATTTACATTAGGATCTAGGGGCGTATCAGTGGTCCGAGCTCCAAGCATCCCAGTCTCCTGTAGAAGATCTAGAACATACTTCCTTTGATGTAAAACAAGAGCATTAGCAGCGGAAACTTCAATTCCCAAAAAGTATCTCAGCTTTCCCAAATCTTTAGTGACAGAGTGCTTGCATAAGTAGACTTTAGTAGCATGAATTTCAGAAAGATCACTGCCAGATAAAATTAAATCATCAACATACACAATCAGAACAACAATACCAGAGGAAGTCTTCTTAATAAAGACAGAGTGATCAACATGAGATCTCATGAAGCAATAAGTAGCCAAAATCTTGCTCAGTTTGTCAAACCAAGCACGTGGACTCTGCTTGAGTCCATAAATAGACTTTTTGAGGCGACAGACCTTGTGTGACTCCCCCCCTGAGCTACAAACCCAGGTGGTTGCTCCATATAGACTTCCTTGGAGATCAACATAAAGAAAGGCACTCTTGACATCTAGCTGTATAAGAGGCCAATCCAGATCGATTGCAACAGAGAGAAGAACACGTACAGAATTGAGCCTGGCAACAGGGGAAAAAATTCAAAGTAATCAATACCATAGGTTTGAGTGTACCCTTTGGCCACTAGACGGGCCTTCAGTGTTTCAACAGTCCCATCAGGATGATACTTCACAGTATACACCCAACGGCATCCAACAGGCTTGCAATCAGATGGAGGATCCACCAAATCCCAAGTACCTCTTTCAGTAAGAGCAGTCATCTCCTCAATCATGGTATGTGTCTAGGCAGTACTTTGTAAAGCATCATGAACATTTTTGGGAATGGAAACAGTAGAAAGGGCAGCAACAAAGTTACTAACATGGACACTAAGATGTGCAGTAGAAACATAATCAGCAATACTATGAGAAGTACATGAGCGAGTGTCTTTTCTGAGAGCAATAGGTAAATCCAGATTAGCAGTTACCTCGGCATGTGTAGGACCTTCTGGAGGAGAAGATTGGTTCTCTATGGGGGGGTCTTGGGCAGGAGTAGACTGTGACGGTCGATTCCTGCATTGGTAAACAATAATAGGAGGAGACGTAGTCTCAGCAGGCTGCAAAGCAGAAGGAGAATCACTGATAACAGGCAGAGGTGCTGAATAAATCTCTGAACTCAAAGTGTTCCCTTTAGCAGAGTAGAAAGGAGTGTCCTCAAAGAAAACCATATCACTGCTCGTGAACCACTTCTTAGAAATAAGACAATAGCAAGGATATCTTTATAGAGTACGTGAATATCCCAAAAAGATACATTTTTCAGCTCTAGGAGACAACTTGTCCTGAGTCGGTCCAAGCAAACAAACAAAACAAGTTGACCCAAAAATCCTTGGAGGAACAGGAAAAAAGAGGAATGTGGGGTTGGAGGACTTGGACAGGAATTTTGTTCCCAATAACAGACAAGGGCATGCGATTAATCAGAAAACAGACAGTGAGAACAGCTTCCGGCCAAAAATGTTTTGGAACATTAGAGTGCAGCATGATAGTTCTAGTAACTTCAAGTAAATGTCTATTTTTCCTTTCAGCAATTTCGTTCTGTAGAGGTGTGTAGGCACAGGATGTCTGATGAATGGTACTAACAATACGACAAAATAATTCAACATCTTTTTAAACAAAATCCAAGGCATTATCAGTGCGCAGAATTTTAATGGCCAAAGAAAAATGGGTTTTAATTTCAGCAAAAAAGAACTTAATAATAGGCAAGACTTGTGACCTGTCTTTCATCAAAAACAAGCATGTAGCACGAGAGAAACCATCAATGAACAGAATAAAATATTTATTTGCCCGACAAACTTGGAACATTACAAGGACCCCATACATCAGCATAAACTAAATCAAAAATATTTTTACTACCAATCTAAAGATTTTTTAGGAAAGACAGTTCTGGACTATTTGCCTAACTGATATGACTCGCACTGGAAATTGTGTTCCTACACCAGAAGAAATAACATGTTTTATTTTATCAGCAGATGGATGCCCAAGTCTTTAGTGCCATTGTAATGCAGAAACAGAAGAAGATAATGTTGAAGCTAGAGTTGTAGTGTCGATCCTTTTCAAATCATCCAGATAGTAGAGTCCATCAGGTCCTTCATGCCCTCCACCAAACTTCATCCTCGTGCGAAGTTCTTGAAAAACCCAAGTACCCGGTACAAAGATCAGACTGCAGTTCAGGCTACGTACAATTTTACTGACAGATAACAGATTTAGCAAAAAATTAGGCACATATAGAGAAGATCTCAGAAGAAATTGAGCATAAATATCACCGATCCAGACACAGCAGATTTGGATCCGTCAGCAAGCATAACAGCAGATTTCGTTTAGAAAATTTTGAAAAAAGAGAACGGTTTCCAAAAATGTGCGAAGAGGCTGCAGAATCAATCACCCATTTTGTATTACCAGTACTAGAAGAGGAGGCACTCAGAAAGGTAGGATCGCAACTAGTGTAAGTTGCAGCATGAGCTCCAAACTCAACAACAATAGAAGAGGAAGCGTTGGTTTTCTCTAGCAGGAGTCGTTCTACTTCTGAGCGCATAAACTCGGCAGTAGAGGGGCTCGAAGTATCAGCAACAGGAGTCTGAGAAGCACCCTCAGACGCAGCATTGGCCCACGCAGGTGTGCCATGTTTCTTCCAACACTTGTCCTCAGTATGATTGAAGCGACCACAAAAGTCACAGTACCGCTGAACAACGGTATTGCCAGAAACATCAGCACATGAACCACGGCCAAGGGATCCACGTCCTCTACCAGAACTAGGAGGACGGTTGTCTTGAAACCGACCCTGACCCCGGCCATGGCAGCAAGAGCAGTAGTGTCACCAGTGTCAGAAGTCGGGGCAGATGAAGAAGTCGGCATGCGTTGAAGACGTTGATACGCACTCTCCAACGTTGGCAGTGGACCACTGGCAAGAATCTGATCAACTACTCCAGCATACGACTCAGAAAGACCACACAAGAACTGAACCACCTGAAGTTCCTGGCGTTGGCGTTGCATGGCAGCTAAATCAGTAGACAGAGGATGATAACTCTCAAGTTCAGCCCAAATTCCTTTGAAAGAGGAAAAATAATCAGCAATGTCTGGTCTAGAAAATTGCAGACGAGTCAGTTGCTTGTTCAAATCGAACACCTTCTTTGGATTTTTGTTGTGAGAATAAGTACTGGCCAGCTAATCCCACATCTCCTTGGCAGTCAGGAGACGAAGTAAAGTGACACTAATGTGGGTTTCACTACTGTTAAAGATCCATGTCATCACAGTTAATCATCTTTGACCCAATCATCATAAGCTTTGATATCCTTGGACTCGGCAGTAGAGGCGGGCGCTTGAGGCAGATCACGTATCAGATGGGAATGCTTGCCTTAGGATTTGGCATAGATCTCCATAGAGCAGACCCAGTGTTGATAGTTGCGCTCATCCAATTTCACGGTAGTAACCTGACGACAGTGATCATCATGGGAGGAAACCATGACAGAAAAGGACCGAGCCCAACACAATAGAGAAAAAATTGCAGTATAGAACCGCCTAGATCTTCCTCCTAGGCGGCAGCAGGCACAGAAGACAGACTGGATAGGTCAGTTACATGAAGACTACGCCAAAGCGCAGCACCCGACGCGCAGGCAGGAAGGGAAGCCTCCGGAGGCTCAAGGCGTCGGGTCGGCGGCAAGCAACTCGATCGGCGGCTGCTAGCGGCTAGCTCGCAAGAGCAGGGGCGGTCGGTAGGCAGCCCACAGCAACAAGAGGGCGGGGAGGGGTCAGTTGGCGGGGGCGCGAGGCGGCTAGCGGCGGGCGGCGGAGAGAGAGAGAGGAGGGGGCGGCGTAAGGGAGAGGGGGGTTACGATCCCCGCTCTGATACCATCGAGATAGGGTTTCCCGGAAGGGTTTGGGTGCACAGTGTGTGTACCCCATATATTTATAAAAAGAACAGTTACATATAGGTCCTCAGAGAATAGGAAAATAACAAGAGAATATAAAGAACTGAATAAGACACTATTTAACAGCTATTAGTATGGATGTCATGCAAATATCCAATTATTCTGACAATATCGCTTAGACATAGCTAATTCACCCCCTAAGACAGTCACAGGGAGTTGGGCCAGACAGGCGCTATGTTAGAAATCAAAACCAAGTTTTGTGAACCAAATCCATTACAAATGTAGCTATGCAGTTTTGCCGAGAAAAAATATTGTTCAAGGTTCCTTAATGACTCGGCTAGAGGCTCCAAGTGATCAGTTTTGCATTTGTAGCAATGAGAATAAAAGGTGAGACTTCTTGAGAATTGTGACATTGAATCATTGAGTTGCCTGCCTAAACAAAAATCCTAAATTGCTTATATATACTTCCTCCAATATCCATGTGTGGCTCTACTACCTCCTAATGTATTACAACTCTCTTTCACAGTCGTAAATCAGTTGCCCATGTCATGAAAGATTTCTCGATGCCCCCTTTCCTTTGAATGCTCCTTCAATCAAATTGAAGAGTTATAAGTGGTAAATAATGTCTTTATATATTATGTTCGTTATTTTCCTTTTCTATATGGACCTTTGTGTAATTGCTCCATTTATATATATATATTGGGTACACACATTGTGTAACCCTACGGTTTCTTACTTTGTTTTTCTCATGGTACCAGAGCAGGTGTAACCCTTGGGCGTCGTCTCTCTCTTTCTCATTCTTCCCCTCCCTCCCTTCCCTTCTCTCTCTTCCTCCCTGCCTGGAGATTTATGCTAAATCCCAGGGCAAACATTCCCACCTGACGCGCGATCTACCTCCTGCTCCTGCTTCTACTGCCGACTCCAAGGATATCAAGGCCTATGATGACTGGGGCAAAGATGATTCGACTGTGATGACATGGATCCTCAACAGTAGCGAAACAAAAATCAGTGTTACCTTACTACGTCTACCTACTGCTAAGGAAATGTAGGATCAGCTGGCAAGCACTTACTCTCAAGCTGTTCGACTTAAATAAGCAGCTAACTCGTCTACAGTTCTCGGGACCTGACCTTGTTGATTACTTCTCTGCCTTCAAGGGACTCTGGGTGAACTGGAGACCTACCACCCTCTGTCGACTGATTTGGCTGCCATGCAACGTCAAAGACAGGAGTTGCATGTAGTCCAATTTTTGTGTGGCCTTCTTGAGTCTTATGCTGGAGTTGTGGATCAGATTCTCGCCAGTGATCCACTGCCTATGTTGCAGAGTGCCTTTCAGCGCCTTCAACGACTGCCTGCCTCATCTTCTGAGTTACATGTTGATACTGGCGGTACTACTACCCTAGCTGCTATGTCAGGCCGTGGTCGTGGTCGCGGACGTGGTCGCTTTCAGGAGAACCGCCTTCCTCTTGACTCTGGGAGGGGGCGTGGTTCGTTTGGACGTGGTGCGTCCTCTGGCCCTCCCAATGCTTCTCGTCCTCCAACTAATCAGCGCTTCTGCAATTTATGTGGTCGGTTTAACCACATTGAAGAAAAGTGTTGAGAGAAATATGGCAAACCTGCCTGGGCCAATGCTGCTTCTAAAGCCAATGCTACTTCTAAGGTTGCTACCCAGCCTCAAGCTATTGATTCATCAAGCTCTACCACTGGTGATTTCATCCATTCTGAGGTGGAACGCCTACTACTGGAGCGCACAGGGTCGTCATCTACTGCTACTACTGGAGCTCATTTTGCAACCTACTCTGGTTGTGATTCTGCTTTTCTAAGTGCACCCTCGTCTAGTACTGGTAATACAAGATGGATGATTGATTCGGGTGCTTCTTCTCACATTTCTGGAAATCGGTTTTTTTCTCGAATTTATCTAAACCAGTTTCTAAATCTTCTGTTATGCTTGCTGATGGCTCAAAATCTGCTGTGTCTGGGATTGGTCACATTGTTGCTCAATTTTTGTTGAAATCTGCTCTATATATGCCTCATTTTCCTCTAAACTTACAATATGTTAGTAAAATTGTGTGTAGACTGAACTGTAGTCTCACCTTTGTTCCTGGTACTTGTATTTTTCAGGACCTTCGCACAAGGATGAAGATTGGTGGGGGCATGAAGGACCTGATGGTCTCTACTATCTGGACGAGTTGAAAAAGATTGGCACTCTGTCTTTAGCTTCAGCACTATCATCTTCAATTTCAGCTTTGCAGTGGCACTACAGACTTGGACATCCGTCGTCTGAGAAAATAAAGCATGTCATTTCCGGTGTAGGAACGCACAGTTTTCAGTGCGAGTCGTGTCAGTTAGGAAAACAGTCTAGAACTGTCTATCCTAAACGGTCTCAGATCAGTAGTAAAAACATTTTTGAACTTGTTCATGCGAATGTATGGGGTCCTTGTCATGTTCCAAGTTTATCTGAAAATAAATACTTTATTCTGTTTATTGATGATTTTTCTCGTGCCACATGGTTGTTTCTTCTGAAAGATACTTTGCAAGTATTGCCTACAATAAAATTCTTTTTTGCTGAAATTAAAATCCAATATTCTATGCCTGTTAAAATTCTGAGAAAGATAATGCTTTGGAATTGTTCAGAAAGAAGTTGAGTTGTTTTGTCGATACTATTCATCAAACATTGTGTGCCTATACACCTCAACAAAATGGAGTTGCAGATAGAAAAAATAGACATTTACTTGAGGTTACTAGAATCATCATGCTACACTCTAATGTTCTCATACATTTTTGGCCAGAAGCCATCCTTACTGCCTGTTTTCTAATTAATCGAATGTCTTCTTATGTGATTGGTAACAAGATTCTTGTACAGGTTCTACAACCAAATATGCCTCTTTTTCTGTTCCTCCGAGGATATTTGGATCTATCTGTTTTGTGCGTTTACTTGAACTGAATTATGACAAATTATCTCATAGAGCAAAAAAATGCATTTTCTTGGGTTATTCGCGTACTCAAAAAGGGTATAGGTGCTATAGTCCTACTACTAAAAAATTGTTCACAAGTAGTGACGTGGTCTTTTTTGAGGATACACCGTTTTATTCTGCTAAAGGGGATACCTTGAGTTCAGATATAATAACAACACCATTACCGGCATCAGTGATTGCATATCTGATACTTCACCTGCTGAAACTGCTTCTCCTCCGCTTATTGTGTATCAACGCAGGAACCGGTCACAGACTGCTTAAGGCCCCCCATGCAACACCAATCTCCTCCTCTAGAAGGTCCTACACCTGTTGAGGTAACTTCTGACTTAGATTTGCCTATTGCTCTCAGGAAAGACACTCGTTCTTGTACCTCTCATAATATTGCTAATCATGTTTCTACTTCACATATGAGTATTCACGTCAGTAATTTTGTTGTTGCTCTATCTGCTATTATTGTTCCTAAGAATATCCATGATGCTTTACAAAGTTCTGCCTGGACAAATGCCATGACAGAGGAAATGACTGCCCTTGCTAATAGAGGAACTTCGGAGTTGGTGGATCCACCTCCTAATTGCAAGCATGTTGGCTGCAGATGGGTATATGTTGTGAAGTATCAACCTTATGGAACTGTGGAACGTCTGAAGGCACGCCTGGTGGCTAAAGGGTACACTCAAACCTACAGTATTGATTATTTTGAGACTTCTCTCCTATTGCAAGACTTAATTCTATCTGAGTACTTCTTTCTGTTGCTGTCAACTTGGATTGGCCTCTCATTCAGTTGGATGTTAAAAATGCTTTTCTGTATGGTGATCTTCAAGAAGTGGTCTATATGGAGCAACCACCTGGGTTTGTTGCTCAGGGGGAGTCACACATGGTTTGCCATCTAAAAAATCTATTTATGGACTCAAGCAGAGTTCTCGGGCATGGTTTAACAAATTGAGCAAGATACTGACTACCTTTGGATTTTTGAGATCACATGTTGATCACTCTATCTTTACTAAAAGGACATCGTCTGGTATTGTGATTCTGATTGTTTATGTTGATGATATCATCTTGTCTGGCAGCGATGCTACTGAAATTCAGGCTACTAAAACACACTTGTGCAAGCGTTTTGCTACTAAAGACTTGGGAAAGCTGCGATATTTTCTGGGGCGTTGAGGTGTCCAGAACTGCTAGTGCTCTTGTCTTATCTCAGAGGAAGTATGTTCTTGATCTTTTATAGGAGACTGGGATGCTTGGAGCGCGTCCTGCTGATACTCCTCTGGATCCCAATGTGAATTGGGATGATAATGCATCTCCTATATTTCTGGACAATAAAAAATATAGGAGACTGGTTGGTAAGATGATTTATCTGACTGTTACTAGAGCTAATATCTCTACTGTTGTTGGTCTTCTTAGCAGGTATCTTGATAAGCCTAGACAGTGTCACTAGGATGCTCGTTGTAATATTCTGAGATACCTTAAAAGGCCTCTGTTATAGAAAGCATGGACATTGTTCGCTTAAAGGTTATTCTGACTCTGATTATGCTGGAAGTAAGATTGACTAGAGATCTACTTCAGGCTATTGCACTTATGTTGGAGGAAATCTTGTCACTTGGAGGAGCAAAAAGCAAAATGTTGCTGCTAGATCCAGTGTTGAGGCTGAGTGCAGGGCTATGGCCCACACTGCTTGTGAACTGTTATGGGTACAATCTCTCTTGAAAGACTTCGGTGTGGAGTCTTCTACTGCTATTCATATGCATTATGACAATAAAGCTTCCATCTTCATTGCTAATAATCATGTGTATCATGAGCACACAAAGCACATTGAAGTTGACTGCCATTTTATCAGAGAACTATCTTGTCTGGTCGGATCTGCACTCCATTTACTCGCTCAGAGGATCAAGTTGCTGATATTTTTACAAAGTTGCTGGCAAAGAAACATTTTAGCTCTCTTGTGGACAAGTTGGGCATGATTGATATCTATGCTCCAACTTGAGGAGGAGTGTTAAATAATGTCTTTATATATTATGTTTGTTATTATCCTTTTCTATATGGACCTTTGTGTAATTGCTCCACTTATATATATATATTGGGTACACACATCGTGTAACCCTACGGTTTCTTACTTTGCTTTTCTCAATAAGACTATTAGAATATGGGTAGCCATCGCTATTAGAATCTAGTTTAATATTTCCTCTATTCTATGGCTCTTTGGAGCATAAGGGAACCATTTTGCAAGGTCATAATCCAAGTCTCCTAACTACAATCCCACCCTTGAGGCCACTATCCATAGTTTTCATTTTTCTCTATATATTCCTGAGCCTAACACAGATATAATTAAGTGTACTTTACATAGATTAATACAACTAAACTGTTTTCTGCCAAGAGTTTTTGTCATACCGATTTAGACATAAAATGATTTGCAGTTAAAAACATTAAAACTTCAAGAATATAGTGTTTAGCACACATGGAATCCTAAGGTATAGAAAAGTCTCAATTACCTGCAAGGTCCGGATGCGTTCCAGTAACCTTCAGCCAATCCATCTGACTGAACCCTTTCTCAAAGGGGACCTTCGCCCGTGCCACAGCCTTCTTCGCAGTAGGCTTGGGATCAACTACTGCTTTGTTTAATCCAGCACCGTCTTGTTCATTTTTCTCATTCTTAGTAGAAGTAGATGGAGCAACACTACCCCGTTCATTCAGACCATTGGACCCCGAGTCCCTACTAGCTTTGGGACCAACCGGATCGGTGAGGGTGATATCGCCAATGTCGGGTATGATTTTGGGCAACTCGAGCAGATCATTATCTAAACTAGGAGCAACCTGAGTAGGGACACTTCAGGTTAGAGTTCGTTAAGGTTCTGGGAACCATAAGAGTTGAAACCGAGCATAGGACTGCCATCTAAAGAGATACATTAATCATAACATACCTGGCAAAACGTGAAATCGGAGTCGCCCATCCTGGACGTGACACCTTTAACCGTTGTATTCAGGTGAAGAAAGGTTTCTGCACGTAACATGCAAAACGAAATGAGACTTGCCAAGCGAATGGAAATTCAAAAGGCAGTATGCGAACAAACCGACAAAGAAAAGGCCCTAATTCCTCTAATGGTTAGCGCTGATTCAGCCCAGCAACGAATAATCCTTTTGATCAAAGGAACGGTGAATATATATGACAAAGACGAGCAGGTAAATCATAGTTGTGTACCCTTTGATCAAGTAACGGTAAATAACGGACCACAGCCGCCCCTCAGGCCAGATGCACCGCACTGCCAACCAGAAGCCCGTCCCTCACCGTCGTCAACTCCGGGCCGCCACTCACTCAGCCCCTCCCTGGTAAGTCCCCAAGTTCTGTTGACGAGCACGATCGAACAGATGTGCAGCTGTTATAGGCTTGGCAATAAAACCCGGTTTCCCAAACCCCGAACCGAACCAATCCGATCCACCCCACATTTGTGGGTATCCGGTGTGCGAAACGGTTGTCGGATCGGGTGGAAAATTACCAGGTGCCGAGAGGGGTTGGTATCTGGCAACCCGGAATACTCACGCAGACACACTTCTCCCTCAGATCGCACTCACGATGCCCTACCCTCAGCGGCGAGCGAGAACCCTAGCCGCCGCAACCACAATAGTTTGCTGGCCTCGCCTCTCCGCGGCAGATTCACCGTCGAAATCCGATTAGGCCGACGCGCGATCGACGCCTTGCCAAGCCTAGAAGATCGCACACGTGCTGCCCTCACCTCTCGACGAATACCGTAGCCGACGCTCGCTTTCAGCCTCGTCGGCCGCTCGCTTCCAGCCTCGCCGTCCACTCGCTCTCAGCGTCGCCACCGCCTTCTTACAGCCTCGCCGCTGCCTGACCCAGGTAATCACACGATCTGTTTTGGATTCACCCCTCCACGCGATTGGGCCCCCCCTACTCTGCTTCAGGGATCATCGGCTACCTCATCTATATGCATGCAGGGATTCGTGATTTACCTTGGCACATCTCGCAGATCTCTTTCCTCTCCGCCAGCACCAGATCACAAGCAACACGAGAAGAGACAGTAGCAGCCAGGTCTAGCTCAGCAATGGGGAGTATTTTGATGAGGACGAGGATCCCGAGTCCCCGATGGGGTGGTGGGAGGAGAGGCGGTGGTGGGAACAAGAGCAAAGAGGAGAGGAAGAAAGGTGTGCCGTGGACGGCGGATGAGCATAGGTATGTATGTATGGTGTTTGTTGTTTTGTTTATTTCGTCGTTTGCTCTCCTCTCGCCGTGTTGTGTTGGTATTCTGATCTTGCGGGGGATAATTGATAGATAGATAATAAGAATTGTAAGCCATTTTTCTTTTTCAAGTTCTTATACCCAAAAATTCTATTGCCCTTGTAATTTCCACTCTTCTCCAGACGGTTCCTCGACGGGATTCAGAAATACGGCAAGGGCGGCTGGCGGAGCATCTCCCGCAACTCCGTCGTGACACGGACACCGACCCAGGTTGCCAGCCACGCGAAAAAGTACTTCTTATGGTTGAACAGCAGCGGGAGGAAGGAGAAGAAGAGGGGGAGTATACACGACATCACCAAACCGTGATCTTCTTCGGCAGATGATGCACAGATGCAGCCGTGGAATTGTGCTCTCAATCAGAAGTTGTGCTAAAAGAATTAGGAGTTGTGCTCTCAATCAGAATTCATGCGGTTCAGACAACTGATTCCAAGATGTCATTGCCAACGTCTATTAGTTTTTAGGATCATGTGTTAAACTGTATGGAAAGTATTCCAAGAAGTTACTGATTTTGGAGATGAATATTCTATTCTTATTAGTGTAATTTGGCGTTGGAATTGCCCCTGAAGTATTACTTGTATGATCTGACTGACTAGTTTAGCTTGTGGCTTGAATTCAAATGTAAAAGGATATTAGTATGTTCTTATTGATCTGTAACGGAGATGAACGTTGGAATGGAGATGACCAATATGTTCTTTTTAGTATGTTCATATTGAAATTTTTGAAGCCGAATAGATTCTTGTCAAATATAAACTTATTGGTCTGTTTGTAATGTTGCATGTGTTGAGATGATTTGGTGTTCTCTACTTTTTGTATTTTCTATTGAATGTGTCCGAAATGATTTGTAAGTAAAATTTTGTATAAAAAAATTGCATCCCCCAGGTGTTGGCACGAATCTGAGATGATTAGAAAATTGATTTGCTAAAATATTAGCACGTGAGGTTAAATGAATTGAAGAACGCAGGTGTAAAAAGTAGCGCTTCTGCTAACTGGGTTCCCATTTCAAACCGCGGGCTCCCACGTCAAATAAAACACGTCCGGGCATTGCATGGGAATTGGACTCGGTTGCGGTGTTTGGTACTGCGAACCCGCTACCATTGCCATGTCTAGCTGTTACCTCCGTATCTGTAGGGATAGAAATGAAACAAGACTAGACGGGGGAAGGAAAGACCGAAAGAGGGCTTGCTGCTTGATGAGAGAACTGTGCATAGTTTATTCGTATCAGATAAAAAACTATTTCCCGGTTGAATTTGCTTTTCTGGCACGTGAGCCATTTAAGAAGAGATGGGATGGGACTGCTTAGTTGTGGTTTGCATGAGAATCATCCTTAATGGGTATTAACAACTCATTTTTTTCACAACGTTTTTTTTTAATGGATATGCATAGATACGAGTCAGTTTCTATTGGCCCATCAATACCCACAAAAAAGCATTCTGTTGTGCCTTAATTAGCATCTATTGTCAAGTCATGTGAATGAAACATTAATTTTAAGTGCTTGATATACAATCTAAACAACACAGCTTAGCAAGTCGTTGTCATTTTGATTTATTTTTTAAATTTAAAATATATATAATGGAACGAGTAAGGAGAGAGTTGGAATTGTGGTTGATGATTTATCTTTTGCAACTTTACCTTTGTCTTCTCCTATTGTTATGGTAGATCCACCTTCTGCAATGGTTGTTATCCAAAGTTCTCACACAGTTGTTAATCTAGAGTTGGACGAGTTCATTTATCATAATGTTACTATATTTCAGTAGATGCTCAACATTCTGCTAGTTCATCTGATATGCAAATTCCAGACAAGATATCATACCTACCTCCGACGCTCTCCCAACGTCATACATCTTCTGGTAAAATCGATAGAGAGACTAGGGGATCGAGTGGTAAAATGAAGGCCTCTCCATACTTGACACGAAGCTAAGCTAAGAAGAAACTAGAAAGTGATTTGTCTTCTAGTTAGAAGGCAATGATGATCATACATAATCCTTATGTTATATATAAGTTACTGGAATGTCAGAGGTATAGGAAAGGACCTAACTCAAGACCGTCTTTCAAAATTGATACGATTACATAAGCCTAAACTTGTTGCAGTTCTTGAGCCTTGTATAATTGGGGCTATTGTTGGTACATTGATTAACAAGCTTGGATTTACTTGCTCTCAGCCAGTAGATGCTCGAGGTTTCTCTGATGATATATGGTTACTACGACAACCAACTATTGAGTTATTTTGTTTGAAAAATCCATAGATATTACATTTACATTGTAGTGTAACTATTGTTTATGCTCACCATTCACCTCTGATTTGGCATCTCCTTTGGAGTCACCTGGTTTGTATTGGATCCTCTATGACTCATCCTTGAATAGTGATTGGAGACTTCAATGTCATGTTGTCTCCTTCTGAGAAAATAGGAAGTCACATTTTCCAATTTTCTGAATCTTCATGGTTCTAGGATTGTATCATGCAGCTTGATTTATTGAATTTTAGTTTTTGGAATATTACTATACTTATAAATCTGAGAGGCTTTATGAGAGACTAGACAAAGTTCTAGTTAATTCTCAGTTTCTTCTAACGGCACATAACTATGGAGTTCAACATCTAGTTCAAATCCAGTCTGATCATAACCTGCTTCTTTTCTTCAATGTTGTATGAGATTCATTCAAATCGATCTTCAAAAAGAAGATGAGTAGGAATGAAGATGTATCTTTTAGGCGTCTTATAGCCAAAAACTGACATATTCAGTTTGAGTTCACTGTTGCAATGCAACAACTTAAGAATACTATTATTACTTGGGATATTGCCTCACATCGACAACAATAAATAAATAAGTGTCAACTTCTATAGCAAATTGAAGCTATTCAATAGGTTTTGGTTGAAATATTCTCCTCTGAAGTGGATCTATATTGCAACCATTTACAACAACAGTATGACAACCTCACTAATAAAGAGTTAATTGACATTAAACATAAATGTCATATTCAGTAGTTCAAAATGGTGATGTTAATACTTCTTTCTATCATGCATTTGTGAAACCCCAATGACAACAAAATATAGTTTCAATGTTATTGGGTGGAAATGATGAAGAGATCTCAGATTCTCATTTTTTGAAACAATGTGTTTTGTCCTTCTTCAAGCAACAATTCTGTTTGTCCTAAACACCCTCTAGAACCATTCTTCTTCAGGTTCCTGCAAATTACAATCTATTGACCATGGCTCAAGCAATTTTTATTGCTCAAATCCCCTCAGCACTTTAGTTTTTACAAACCTTATCTTCTATGGGTAGTCACAGGGTGGCAGGACACGATGGCGTAAACGTGGAATTCATGATTACCCACTGGAACACTATTAAATCATTTTTCATCCACACTGTCTCACTTTGCTGACAAGGTTATCCTATCCCAGATTCTCTGTGAGATGTCATTATGGTTATTATACCCAAAGTACAACTTCCTAGAAGGTGTACTCAATTGAGGCCAATCTCCTTAAACAATGTTTGTCTTATACTTATATCTAAGATCGTGGTCAATCTTCTGAAACAATATATGGATGATTGGATATCTTATGAGTAATCTAGATTTATTACAGGACTTCAAATCTTAGATTATGTAATTCTCATACAAGAACTCATTCATAACATGAGACGGGCATGATGCAGTCCCTCAATGGCAATCAAAACTGACTTGGCAAAGGCATACAATCATATGTCGTGGTCCTCTATATTTGACACACTCAATAAGATTGGTTTTCTTTCCGTCATTACTTCTTATATAATGAACTCTATCTTTTATGGTAGAATATCTATTGTGTGTAATGGAGAAAGTTTACCAGGGTTTAAAGTTTTCAGAGGACATCAACAAGGTGACCCATTGTCACCATATATGTTTGTCTTATTCCGGAACAGAGTGAACCTTCTTATTCATCATGATGTGGACAACTATTTATGGAAATTGTTGAAACTATCAAGGCAGGGGCCTTCAATATATCATGTTGCATTTGCGGATGACATTATCCTCTTCTCTAAGGCTGATATGACCAATATTGATACAATTATCAGTTGCTTCCAAAATTTTGAGGATGTGTCAGAGAAAATGATTCCAACTAGTAAAAGTCTCATCTTCTTTTCGAGAGAATCTCCCAATTCTTTACAAAGGAAATTTTGTGAAAGAGTGGGCATGACTGCCATTGTTGATCTAGGTATCTATTTGGGGGTTCCAGTTTTTCATGGGTGTGTCACTAAACAAACTTATTCATATGTCTCAGACAAAGTTCAAAGTAGATTATCATATTGGTCAGCATGTACTCCTAATTTAGTTGGACACATATGTCTCATGAGATTTGTTCCAATGACTATTCCTACTTATACAATACATACATCAGTACTTCCAATTTCCATTTATGACCATATTGATGTGATGATCTAACACTTTGTCTAGTGCAGAGGTGCTTCATGAAATCATATTTCTGTTGTAGATTAGGACCAAGTTATAGAACCTAAAAAATATGGTGGTCTTGGTTTAGTGTCTGTGCATGAGTTGAATCATTCCTTGATTATGAATTTTTCTTCAGAATTTCTTACTGGAGGAAATTATATATGGGCTACCTGCCTACTTCATAAATATGGACCCTTAACTCTGACTTCTGGTCATTGAATAACAACGTTCTGGGGAACTATGTGTTATTTAAAGGATTTGATACTACAACATAGTTACAAAGTGATAGGAAATGGACATCACACATCAATATGGCATGATAATTTGATTCCAAAAATGTTAGGTCAATCTTCATTACTTATATGACAGATTCATGAGGATTAAATGATCTAAAAGTTGTGTCCATGATTTTTCTTGGTAGGAATTAGGATGTGCAGTTCATTTGCCATTATTTCCCTTCTAATATTACTTATCACATCCTAGCTCTTCCTCCTCGAAGAAGTTGTTTCTCAAATGATTCTTGGTCATGGTTGTTAACAACAACTAGTATGTTGTCTACGTCATCTACATATGCTTTACTTATGGAAGGGAACACTAAACCGGTCCCTGGACCTGGGAAAAAATTGTGGTCCTTGAAACTACCATCCAAACTCAAGGTTTTCTTATGTTTAGTGTTTAATGAATCATTGATGACAAATGCATAATGTTTGTGTCAAAACTTTACCTCTTCAGCTTCATGTCTAATTTGTGATGCAATAATTGAGGATATCCTACATGTGCTCAGAGACTACCCTCGCTCCACCGAGATCTTACAGGTTGAATGCCACTGAACATCTTCCTAATTTCTTCACTCAATCAAGGGTTCAATTGGTTAAATCAATTATTTCTTCATCTTATTGACCACATGGTTATCTTTGTATCCACGTGTTAAAAATATGGCTCTCTAGAAGCACTTTCATCTTTAAAATGAGGAGCATGATGTTTATAAGATAATTAATTATTTGATTCAAATGGTTATTCTATTTAACATGGCGATGTCTTTATAATCAAAGAACCAATACCTTCATCTATCTCTACATGGAATTCTCCTCCTGATGGGTGGATCATAATCAACACAGATGTATTTGTTACCAATACCCAGAGCACAATTGTGGGAGTGGCACATACTAGTGCTGGATCCTGGATTAATGGATGGTCGAAAACCATCTACATATCGTCTATTCTTGAAGCTGAAGTTTCTACTGCTCTCCAAAATTTGCTTCCATTTTCATAAAGGATTTTTATTCAATTAGATTGCAAGCTGGCTTTATCTATTATAGGTTGTACATATATCAGTCCTGACCAGTGGAGCGGATTGGACCAACTATCTGGTCTAGTCCAATTTTGGACTGAGTTCAATTTTGGTCTAGTCCTCGATCCTCTATTTTTCAAGATTTCAATCCTCGGTCCGGTCCAAAATGTCTGGGCTGATTGGAGCGAATGGCATAAAACAATCTCCTCATATTATAAATTAAATATAATAAATATTTATATTAGTGCTATTTTTACAGAGAGTTGTAAGGAATGGAGTGCATGATGGTCAAATATATAAATAATAAATTATATGTAACTTATTAGAAATGTTATTACTCTAAGACTGGAAGTAAATACTTGTTAGAATATGACATGGAAATAAGTGATGGAGTTATATAGATAACTTAAGTTTCATATCACCATGTCATATGATAACTATTTGTTAATTATATGTAAAGTTATTTTCGTACAAAAAAATTGTGCAAAAAATATTATTAGCTACCATAGTGTGCTTATGAATAAATATATATTCATAGAAAATAAGAACAAGGATTGTTATATCTAATATATGAAAGCAAAAAAGCATCCATATAGATTATATTAGTTGTATTTTTGAATTTTCTCACTAAGAGTAGTGAAAGAAAAATACTAATCATGTTAATACATAATTCTTTCATATTTTTTAACTATAAAGAATTTAGTCAGTCCATTCTTGGTCTTGTCTCAATCCGCTCCATAAATTTTCTGGTCCTGTCCGGACCAGACCAGTTGTTGTTCAGTACGGTCCTCGGTCCAAAAATTTTACTTATTTGGTTGTCAGTCTGGTCTGGTCGGGTTTTGACCGATGTACAACCCTAATTATAATAAAGGATGACAGAAGGTATCTGATGGTTAATGTTTGGATAAATTCAATCAAGCTCCTCATCAATCAATCATAGAAACTTATATTCCAAAAATGCACAAGACAACAAAACTAAGAAACTGACACTTTGGCTAAGTTACAATGACATTGATCGATAGGGTTTAATATGTATGAAATCCTTCCTTTGTGTTTTATACAAAATTTATCTCAAAATAATTGATGTAATTTGCTCTTGACATGCATTACAAGCATGCCTCCAGAATGAAACTTTGTTTCCTAAAAAAAACAGAGTTGATTCAGAGTGAAGAGTTTTAATGAAAATGCAAGTTGTCATCTTAGTGTTGCCAAAAAGAAAGCAAATTATCAAGAAATGACATGACAGTTCTTTGCATAATACTTCAAATTATATTGGGAAATTTTCGTTAGAGACATTTTTTGCATCAAGGTTATGCAACATTTGGGAAAGTGTTTTGTCTCGCTATTGAGTAGCAATCATAGATTACTCATTGTAAGAATTTCTTATGATGGGAAATGAGTGGTTGGTAGAGTTTGATGGTCAATGCATTAAATAAAAATAACATAAAATGTGAGTTGTCGGCAGTTGTGTGTTTAAGAATGCAGTGTAGTGCGGTTGGTCTGCTTCACGTAATTGTCAATCATTTTACAAATATTTTGAATTCTTTATTGTTGTTTTTAACTTTAGTAGATCATGTTATAGTCTTTTAGAGTAAAAAGGAAATTGTGGTGTAGGTTTTTCATAATAAAAAAACCATGTGGATCTTATATAGGATGAGTACCTTAGTAACTAACACTCATGCATCAAGATCCTTCTATTCAAAAAACTGGCATGGCCCAAACCAAATTTAGTGATGCATTCTTTCTAGTTGATACATCCAATAAGGTACAATCTACATCATGAAGAAATGATCATGAAAGACTAGGTATAGGCAGGAGATAGGATTATATAAACCACCTACTAGTAGAGTAAGAGGTCATTCTGGTGCAACATCAAAGGTTGGAGATATTCTTTTGACTTTTGCATGCGTGTAAAAATGTAGACTTTTGAAACAAAGGCCAACATTTTTGCATTTTCTACATTTGAAATAAATTTAGGTCAATTATGCCAACATAATTCCTTGATCAAACTCATCAGTTATGGCTATTAAGATCATATTTGTGCCCTACATCGCAAATTTGATTCACACATTAGTTTAAACTTAGGAAAGCCCTAAATGGCATTTAAGACCAATAGAACCATATTACACGATGAGACATTTGAAAATCCAACATTTGACCACAATGCCATTGATGAGTTCTTGAAACTTATAATTCTAGACAAATCTCTAAAACTTGCCATATTTTTAGGATTGGGTGTGGATCTTACAAGGGCCCATAATAAATGTTTTCCACCCCGCTCAAAATGATACACAAAACCTTAAAAGAACTCAAGGTTTGTCCTCCCTTGTAAAATTACTTAGCCACATACATATTAAAAGGTCCTTTCCTAGATCTGACTTTCTTTATCTCATTTGAGTAGGGGTACCATCTCAAAATATAAATTACGTTCATCTTGATCCCATGAACCATTAATTCTTCTAAGAAACCATAAATATTTATTGCCTGATAGAAAAGGGGGGTTTCGTTAGGGGTGAGAAAATAATGGTCCAGATCGTAAAACCGGACCGGACTGCTCAATTCGGTCCGGTCTGGTCCGGTCCATTTTGAGTTCGGTCCGGTCTGCGGTCTGGGAATTTCGATGAGTTTGGTCTTTGGTCCAGTCCGGTCCAAAATCGGTCTGGTCCGGTCCGGACCGCAGACTGACTTTTATACAAAATTCATGTATATTTGAAGGTTTATTCTATAATAACTACAAATAAAGTAACTACTAGTATAAATATTGATACTAAAAGTATATAATTATTAGAAGTGATTAAGATTATCAACGTTGTACAATTAAATAAGTTGTAAAACATGTTAAAAAGACTGATTACGGTCCAAACGGTCCGGTCCGGTTCTAGCACAAAATGGTCCGGTCCCGGTCTGGTCCTACCTCGAAATGGTCCGTTCTGCGGTCCATATATTTGTTGAAATCCGATCTGCGGTCCAGTCCTGTTCGGTCCGGTCCGGTTCGGTTTTGGAGTGATGCTCAACCCTAGGTTTCGTCGTCCTCTTTCCCTCTCCACTATCACTTCTAGGTGCAAAATTGACTACATAAGATATCTAAAAGGCTCGGTCCAACCACGTTAGTATAAATCAATCATTATGTTTGACCTTGATCTTTGGTTAACTGTGTAATTTTGACTACCTAATTAATTAGATGTTTGTGTTTGCTTATTTATTAATTAGTCATCTAATGAAGTTTATCATTTATAAGTGAAACTAGATGATTAGTTTGTGTTTTGTAAAGCAAAATTGCAGAGTTGGTTGAATTAATAAGGTTCAAGAACAAATATGTATCTGGCATGAAATTCACGAGATCGTGATTAAATATTAAAAGTTATGTAGTCTTTTTGGTTGTTAGCAAGTTTGGGATGATCCAAATCCAACATAGGGTTTTGGAACCCTTGGAGTCGTTCTCAGGATGTTGATGGTTGTTATGAGAGTTGGTTTGATTTTGGCTAAGTCAAGCCGCTATAATGGTTGACTTGTTGCCCATGGTGGGCTTGGTGCAACCTAGCATCACTAGAGGAATTCGAGCAACGTGTGACTTCTTTTGAGCTGGGTTTGGTTAGTTAACTGACTAATTAGCAAGTCAAAATAACTTATCTGATGGTAACCCGACTTAGAAGTGATGTATATATTGTTAGCAGTTGAGATGGGGTCTGGGTCTGCCTTGGTTAGATCAATTATTGTTATTTGGTTATCCTTGCCTAGTTTAGACCAAGTTAATAACAACTCTTATGACTTATTAAGTTAGGAAGATAAAACAAATTTGCAAGTGGTAATATGTAGTTAATCCAAACACCTCTAGGAAGTTATATATAATACAAATATTTGAACCCCAAAACATTGCCATATAATTAGGGAGCCGAAGGGTTAAAGAAATGTATGCTCAGCAGGGTTTCCAAGTGGATGTCTACGCTATTCAAGCTCGGATAAAGGCTCCCTATTGGATTTGAGAAGAAATTTGGATGAGCATCACATCTATGGAACAAAGGGCTCATATTGCACTAAATATCTAACTTGGGCCTTTATACGGAAATAGAATAAATAAGGAACATATGAGTATAATATCATTTCCTTACAACAAATTTCATGTTGTCTTATTGTTTGAGAATTACTATTGATTATGATACCTAATAATGAAACTAGATTAGTTGGGGTTTATGATGCAGAGCCTAGTTGTTTATATCCAAGCATGGGTTCGAAATGAGTCTAGGGGTTTTGATATAATAAGAATGTAGAACCTAGTATTCTTAAGAGATCATATTATGATGATAAATTTATTGCATTAGGCTACAACCTAAATAGCTACAAAATCGCTTTGCCCCATATAAGTAATACAAACAAGTATCCATAAAAGAACACTACCCAAATGAGTATCCATAGCTATGAATCTCTCTTCTTTGTGAAAGTAACCTCTATTCTCGTATTTTATCATGTTTCATGAAATTATAAACAAGTTTAGCAATGGATGAACAATCTGAGATAATAAAATCATATTTTTACCCTTAAGGGTTGTTCACAAATGTTCAAGATATATTTTTAATGATTCAAAGTCAATCGAAAACAAAGATGACATTTGAGTAACATACATGATATTTGTGAACACCTAAGGGTGATCTAAAAACTTGACAAACTAAGAGAACATAATAAATTCATAAATATATAGAGAGAGAATAACACGCGTGATATTTATGAATCACCTAAGGCTAGAATACACTCGAGTGTATATATCACATGAATACACTCAAGTGTGTTTACATATCGTGACACGGACACCGACCCATGTCGCCAGCCACGCGCAAAAGTACTTCTTATGGTTGAACAGCAGCGGGAGAAAGGAGAAGAAGAGGGGGAGTATACACGACATCACCGAACCGTGATCTTCTTCGGCAGATGATGCACAGATGCAGCCGTGGAATTGTGCTCTCTATCAGAAGTTGTGCTAAAAGAATTAGGAGTTGTGCTCCCAATCAGAATTCATGCGGTTCAGACAACTGATTCCAAGATGTCATTGCCAACGTCTATTAGTTTTTAGGATCATGTGTTAAACTGTATGGAAAGTATTATAAGAAGTTACTGATTTTAGAGATGAATATTCTATTCTTATTAGTGTAATTTGGCGTTGGAATTGCCCCTGAAGTATTACTTGTATGATCTGACTGACTAGTTTAGCTTGTGGCTTGAATTCAAATGTAAAAGGATATTAATATGTTCTTATTGATCGGTAACGGAGATGAACGTTGGAATGGAGATGACCAATATGTTCTTTTTAGTATGTTCATATTGAAATTTTTGAAGCCGAATAGATTCTTGTCAAATATAAACTTATTGGTCTGTTTGTAATGTTGCATGTGTTGAGATGATGATTTGGGATTCTCTACTTTTTGTATTTTCTATTGAATGTGTCCGAAATGATTTGTAAGTAAAATTTTGTATAAAAAAAATTGCATCCCCCAGGTGTTGGCACGAATCTGAGATGATTAGAAAATTGATTTGCTAAAATATTAGCACGTGAGGTTAAATGAATTGAAGAACGCAGGTGTAAAAAGTAGCGCTTCTGCTAACTGGGTTCCCATTTCAAACCGCGGGCTCCCACGTCAAATAAAACACGTCCGGGCATTGCATGGGAATTGGACTCGGTTGCGGTGTTTGGTACTGCGAACCCGCTACCATTGCCATGTCTAGCTGTTACCTCCGTATCTGTAGGGATAGAAATGAAACAAGACTAGACGGGGGAAGGAAAGACCGAAAGAGGGCTTGCTGCTTGGTGAGAGAACTGTGCATAGTTTATTCGTATCAGATAAAAAACTATTTCCCGGTTGAATTTGCTTTTCTGGCACGTGAGCCATTTAAGAAGAGATGGGATGGGACTGCTTAGTTGTGGTATGCATGAGAATCATCCTTAATGGGTATTAACAACTCATTTTTTTCACAACGTTTTTTTTTTTAATGGATATGCATAGATACGAGTCAGTTTCTATTGGCCCATCAATACCCACAAAAAAGCATTCTGTTGTGCCTTAATTAGCATCTATTGTCAAGTCATGTGAATGAAACATTAATTTTAAGTGCTTGATATACAATCTAAACAACACAGCTTAGCAAGTCGTTGTCATTTTGATTTATTTTTTAAATTTAAAATATATATAATGGAACGAGTAAGGAGAGAGTTGGAATTGTGGTTGATGATTTATCTTTTGCAACTTTACCTTTGTCTTCTCCTATTGTTATGGTAGATCCACCTTCTGCAACGGTTGTTATCCAAAGTTCTCACACAGTTGTTAATCTAGAGTTGGACGAGTTCATTCATCATAATGTTACTATATTTCAGTAGATGCTCAACATTCTGCTAGTTCATCTGATATGCAAATTCCAGACAAGATATCATACCTACCTCCGACGCTCTCCCAACGTCATACATCTTCTGGTAAAATCGATAGAGAGACTAGGGGATCGAGTGGTAAAATGAAGGCCTGTCCATACTTGACACGAAGCTAAGCTAAGAAGAAACTAGAAAGTGATTTGTCTTCTAGTTAGAAGGCAATGATGATCATACATAATCCTTATGTTATATATAAGTTACTGGAATGTCAGAGGTATAGGAAAGGACCTAACTCAATACCGTCTTTCAAAATTGATACGATTACATAAGCCTAAACTTGTTGCAGTTCTTGAGCCTTGTATAATTGGGGCTATTGTTGGTACATTGATTAACAAGCTTGGATTTACTTGCTCTCAGCCAGTAGATGCTCGAGGTTTCTCTGATGATATATGGTTACTACGACAACCAACTATTGAGTTATTTTGTTTGAAAAATCCATCGATATTACATTTACATTGTATTGTAACTATTGTTTATGCTCACCATTCACCTCTGATTTGGCATCTCCTTTGGAGTCACCTGGTTTGTATTGGATCCTCTATGACTCATCCTTGAATAGTGATTGGAGACTTCAATGTCATGTTGTCTCCTTCTGAGAAAATAGGAAGTCACATTTTCCAAATTTCTAAATCTTCATGGTTCTAGGATTGTATCATGCAGCTTGATTTATTGAATTTTAGTTTTTGGGATATTACTATACTTATAAATCTGGGAGGCTTCATGAGAGACTAGACAAAGTTCTAGTTAATTCTCAGTTTCTTCTAACGGCACATAACTATGGAGTTCAACATCTAGTTCAAATCCAGTCTGATCATAACCTGCTTCTTTTCTTCAATGTTGTACGAGATTCATTCAAATCGATCTTCAAAAAGAAGATGAGTTGGAATGAAGATGTATCTTTTAGGCGTCTTATAGCCAAAAACTGACATATTCAGTTTGAGTTCACTGATGCAATGAAACAACTTAAGAATACTATTATTACTTGGGATATTGCTTCACATCGACAACAATAAATAAATAAGTATCAACTTCTATAGCAAATTGAAGCTATTCGATAGGTTTTGGTTGAAATATTCTCCTCTGAAGTGGATCTATATTGCAACCATTTACAACAACAATATGACAACCTCACTAATAAAGAGTTAATTGACATTAAACATAAATGTCATATTCAGTAGTTCAAAATGGTGATGTTAATACTTCTTTCTATCATGCATTTGTGAAACCCCAATGACAACAAAATATAGTTTCAATGTTATTGGGTGGAAATGATGAAGAGATCTCAGATTCTCAATTTTTGAAACAACGTGTTTTGTCTTTCTTCAAGCAACAATTCTGTTTGTCCTAAACACCCTCTAGAACCAGTCTTCTTCAGGTTCCTGCAAATTACAATCTATTGACCATGTCTCAAGCAATTTTTATTGCTCAAATCCCCTAAGCACTTTAGCTTTTACAAACCTTATCTTCTATGGGTAGTCACAGGGTGGCAGGACACGATGGCGTAAACGTGGAATTCATGATTACCCACTGGAACACTATTAAATCATTTGTCATCCACACTGTCTCACTTTGCTGACAAGGTTATCCTATCCCAGAATCTCTGTGACATGTCATTATGGTTATTATACCCAAAGTACAACATCCTAGAAGGTGTACTCAATTGAGGCCAATCTCCTTAAACAATCTTTGTCTAATAATTATATCTAAGATCATGGTCAATCTTCTGAAACAATATATGGATGATTGGATATCTTATGAGTAATCTAGATTTATTACAGAACATCAAATCTTAGATAATGTAATTCTCATACAAGAACTCATTCATAACATGAGACGAACATGATGCAGACCCTCAATGGAAATCAAAACTGACTTGGCAAAGGCATACAATCATATGTCGTGGTCATCTATATTTGACACACTCAATAAGATTGGTTTTCTTTCCATCATTACTTCTTATATAATGAACTCTATCTTTTATGGTAGAATATCTATTGTGTGTAATGGAGAAAGTTTACCAAGGTTTAAAGTTTTCAGAGGACATCAACAAGGTGACCCATTGTCACCATATATGTTTGTCTTATTCCGGAACAGAGTGAACCTTCTTATTCATCGTGTTGTGGACAACTATTTATGGAAATCGTTGAAACTATCAAGGCAGGGGCCTTCAATATATCATGTTGCATTTGCGGATGACATTATCCTCTTCTCTAAGGCTGATATGACCAATATTGATACAATTATCAGTTGCTTCCAAAATTTTGAGGATGTGTCAGAGAAAATGATTCCAACTAGTAAAAGTCTCATCTTCTTTTCGAGAGAAGCTCCCAATTCTTTACAAAGGAAAATTTGTGAAAGAGTGGGCATGACTGCCATTGTTGATCTAGGTATCTATTTGGGGGTTCCAGTTTTTCATGGGTGTGTCACCAAACAAACTTATTCATATGTCTCAGACAAAGTTCAAAGTAGATTATCAAATTGGTCATCCCGTACTCCTAATTTATTTGGACACATATGTCTCATGAGATTTGTTCCAATGACTATTCCTACTTATACAATACATACATCAATACTTCCAATTTCCATTTATGACCATATTTATATGATGATCTAACACTTTGTCTAGTGCAGAGGTGCTTCATGAAATCATATTTCTGTTGTATCTTAGGATCAAGTTACAGAACCTAACAAATATGGTGGTCTTGGTTTAGTGTCCGTGCATGAGTTGAATCATTCCTTGATTATGAAGTTTTCTTTGGAATTTCTTACTGGAGGAAATTATATATGGGCTGCATGCCTACTTCATAAATATGGACCCTTAACTCTGACTTCTGGTCATTGAATAACAACGTTCTGGGGAACTATGTGTTATTTAAAGGATTTGATACTACAACATAGTTACAAAGTGATAGGAAATGGACATCACACATCAATATGGCATGATAATTTGATTCCAAAAATGTTTGGTCAATCTTCATTACTTATATGACAGATTCCTGAGGATTAAATGATCTAAAAGTTGTGTCCATGATTTTGCTTGCTAGAAATTAGGATGTACAATTCATTTGCCATTATTTCCCTTCTAATATTACTTATCACATCCTAGCTCTTCCACCTCGAAGAAGTTGTTTCTCAAATGATTCTTGGTCATGGTTGTTAACAACAAACTGGTATGTTGTCTACGTCATCTACATATGCTTTACTTATGGAAGGGAACACTAAACCGGTCCCTGGACCTGGGAAAAAATTGTGGTCCTTGAAACTACCATCCAAACTCAAGGTTTTCTTATGTTTAGTGTTTAATGAATCATTGATGACAAATGCATAATGTTTGTGTCAAAATTTTACCTCTTCAGCTTCATGTCTAATTTGTGATGCAATAATTGAGGATATCCTACATGTGCTCAGAGACTACCCTCGCTCTACCGAGATCTTACAGGTTGAACGCCACTGAACATCTTCCTAATTTCTTCACTCAATCAAGGGTTCAATTGGTTAAATCAATTATTTTTTCATCTTATTGACCACATGGTTATCTTTGTATCTACGTGTTAAAAATTTGGCTCTCTAGAAGTGCTTTCATCTTTAAAATGAGGAGCATGATGTTTATAAGATAATTAATTATTTGATTCAAATGGTTATTCTATTTAACATGGCGATGTCTTTATAATCAGAGAACCAATACCTTCATCTATCTCTACATGGAATTCTCCTCCTGATGGGTGGATAATAATCAACACCAATGTATTTGTTACCAATACCCAGAGCACAATTGTGGGAGTGGCACATACTAGTGCTGGATCCTGGATTTATGGATGGTCAAAAACCATCTACATATCATCTATTCTTGAAGCTGAAGTTTCTACTGCTCTCTAAAATTTACTTCCATTTTCATAAAGGATTTTTATTTAATTAGATTGCAAGCTGGCTTTATCTATTATAGGTTGTACATATATCAGTCCAGACCAGTGGAACGTATTGAACCAACTATCCGGTCTAGTCCAATTTTGGACCGAGTTCAATTTTGGTCTAATCCTCGATCCTCTATTTTTCAAGATTTCAGTCCTCGGTCCGGTCCAAAATGCCTGGGCTGATTGGAGCGAATGGCATAAAACAATCTCCTCATATTATAAATTAAATATAATAAATATTTATATTAGTGCTATTTTTACAGAGAGTTGTAAGGAATGGAGTGCATGATGGTCAAATATATAAATAATAAATTATATGTAACTTATTAGAAATGTTATTACTCTAAGACTGGAAGTAAATACTTGTTAAAATATGACATGGGAATAAGTGATGGAGTTATATAGATAACTTAAGTTTCATATCACCATGTCATATGATAACTATTTGTTAATTATATGTAAAGTTATTTTCACACAAAAAAATTGTGCAAAAAATATTATTAGCTACCATAGTGTGCTTATGAATAAATATATATTCATAGAAAATAAGAATAAGGATTGTTATATCTAATATATGAAAGCAAAAAAGCACCCATATAGATTATATTAATTGTATTTTTGAATTTTCTCACTGAGAGTAGTGAAAGAAAAATACTAATCATGTCAATACATAATTCTTTCATATTTTTTTAACTATAAAGAGTTTAGTCAGTCCAGTCTTGGTCTTATCTCAATCCGCTCCATAAATTTTCTGGTCCTATCCGGACCAGACCAGTTGTTGTTCAGTACGGTCCTCGGTCCAAAAATTTTACTTATTTGGTTGTCAGTCTGGTCTGGTCGGGTTTTGACTGATGTACAACCCTAATTATAATAAAGGATGATAGAAGGTATCTGATGGTTAATGCTTGGATGAATTCAATCAAGCTCCTCATCAATCAATCATAGAAACTTATATTCCAAAAATGCACAAGACAACAAAACTAAGAAACTGACACTTTGGCTAAGTTACAATGACATTGATCGATAGTGTCTAATATGTATGAAATCCTTCCTTTGTGTTTTATACAAAATTTATCTCAAAATAATTGATGTAATTTGCTCTTGACATGCATTACTAGCATGCCTCCAGAATGAAACTTTGTTTCCTAAAAAAAATAGAGTTGATCCAGAGTGAAGAGTTTTAATGAAAATGCAAGTTGTCATCTTAGTGTTGCCAAAAAGAAAGCAAATTATCAAGAAATGACATGATAGTTCTTTGCATAATACTTCAAATTATATTTGGAAATTTTCGTTAGAGACATTTTTTGCATCAAGGTTATGCAACATTTGGGAAAGCGTTTTGTCTCGCTATTGAGTAGCAATCATAGATTACTCATTGTAAGAATTTCTTGTGATGGGAAATGAGTGGTTGGTAGAGTTTGATGGTCAATGCATTAAATAAAAATAACATAAAATGTGAGTTGTCGGTAGTTGTGTGTTTAAGAATGCAGTGTAGTGCGGTTGGTCTGCTTCACGTAATTGTCAATCATTTTACAAATATTTTGAATTCTTTATTGTTGTTTTAAACTTTAGTAGATCATGTTATAGTCTTTTAGAGTAAAAAGGAAATTGTGGTGTAGGTTTTTCATAATAAAAAAACCATGTGGATCTTGTATAGGATGATTACCTTAGTAACTAACACTCATGCATCAAGATCCTTCTATTAAAAAAAATTGGCATGGCCCAAACCAAATTTAGTGATGCATTCTTTCTAGTTGATACGTCCAAAAGGTACAATCTACATCATGAAGAAATGATCATGAAAGACTAGGTATAGGCAGGAGATAGGATTATATAAACCACCTACTAGTAGAGTAAGAGGTCATTCTGGTGCAACATCAAAGGTTGGAGATATTCTTTTGACTTTTGCATGCGTGCAAAAATGTAGACTTTTGAAACAAAGGCCAACATTTTTGCATTTTCTACATTTGAAATAAATTTAGGTCAATTATGCCAACATAATTCCTTGATCAAACTCATCGGTTATGGCTATTAAGATCATATTTGTGCCCTACATCGCAAATTTGATTCACACATTAGTTTAAACTTAGGAAAGCCCTAAATGGCATTTAAGACCAATAGAACCATATTACACGATGAGACATTTGAAAATCCAACATTTGACCACAATGCCATTGATGAGTTCTTGAAACTTATAATTCTAGACAAATCTCTAAAACTTGCCATATTTTTAGGATTGGGTGTGGATCTTACAAGGGCCCATAATAAATGTTTTCCACCCCGCTCAAAATGATACACAAAACCTTAAAAGAACTCAAGGTTTGTCCTCCCTTGTAAAATTACTTATCCACATACATATTAAAAGGTCCTTTCCTAGATCTGACTTTCTATATCTCATTTGAGTAGGGGTACCATCTCAAAATATAAATTACGTTCATCTTGATCCCATGAACCATTAATTCTTCTAAGAAACCATAAATCTTTATTGCCTGATAGAAAAGGGGGGTTTCGTTAGTGGTGAGAAAATAATGGTCCAGACCATAAAACCGGACCGGACTGCTCAATTCGGTCTGGTCTGGTCTGGTCCGGTCCATTTTGAGTTTGGTCCGGTCTGCGGTCCGGGAATTTCGATGAGTTTGGTCTTTGGTCCAGTCCGGTCCGGACCGCAGACTGACTTTTATACAAAATTCATATATATTTGAAGGTTTATTCTATAATAACTACAAATAAAGTACATATATAAGTACTACTAGTATAAATATTTGATACTAAAAGTATATAATTATTAGAAGTGACTAAGATTATCAACTTTGTACAATTAAATAAGTTGTAAAACATGTAAAAAAGACTGATTACGGTCCAAACAGTCCGGTCTGGTCCGGTTCTAGCACAAAATGGTCTGGTCCCGGTCTGGTCCTAACTCGAAATGGTCCGTTCTGCGGTCCATATATTTGTTGAAATCCGGTCTGCGGTCCAGTCCGGTTCGGTCCGGTCTGGTTTGGTTTTGGAGTGATGCTCAGCCCTAGGTTTCGTCATCCTCTTTCCCTCTCCACTATCACTTCTAGGTGCAAAATTGACTACAGAAGATATCTAAAAGGCTCGGTCCAACCACGTTAGTATAAATCAATCATTATGTTTGACCTTGATCTTTGGTTAACTATGTAATTTTGACTACCTAATTAATTAGATGTTTGTGTTTGCTTATTTATTAATTAGTCATCTAATGAAGTTTATCATTTATAAGTGAAACTAGATGATTAGTTTGTGTTTTGTAAAGCAAAATTGCAGAGTTGGTTGAATTAATAAGGTTCAAGAACAAATATGCATCTGGCATGAAATTCACGAGATCGTGATTAAATATTAAAAGTTATGTAGTCTTTTTGGTTATTAGCAAGTTTGGGATGATCCAAATCCAACATAGGTTTTGGAACCCTTGGAGTCGTTCTCAGGATGTTGATGGTTGTTATGAGAGTTGGTTTGATTTTGGCTAAGTCAAGCCCCTATAATGGTTGACTTGTTGCCCATGGTGGGCGTGGTGCAACCTAGCATCACTAGAGGAATTCGAGCAATGTGTGACTGATAACCTCCTATTTTAGTAGTTTATCTTAGTCTTTTTCTTTAGTTTTCCATACTCTTTCTACATTTATATTGTACTTAAACCTAATTTTACCCCTTTTTGTAAATACATCATCAAACTAACTTTTTCTTTTATAATTGCAGAAAAAGCACAAAAAAATAACAAAAGAATAAACCAGCCCAAGGGTCGAGTGGATCCAAACGGTCCCAAGACCGCATGGAGTTCAAACGGTCCCGAGACCGCATGAAGCCAAACGGTCCCAAGACCGCATGGAGTTCAAACGGTCCCGAGACCGCATGAAGCCAAACGGTCCCAAGACCGCATGGAGTTCAAACGGTCCCGAGACCGCATGAAGCCAAACGGTCCCAAGACCGCATGGAGTTCAAACGGTCCCGAGACCGCATGAAGCCAAACGGTCCTGAGACCGCATGAAGCCAAACGGTCCCAAGACCGCATGGAGTTCAAACGGTCCCGAGACCGCATGAAGCCAAACGGTCCCAAGACCGCATGAAGCCAAACGGTCCCAAGACCGCATGGAGTTCAAACGGTCCCGAGACCGCATGAAGCCAAACGGTCCCAAGACCGCATGGAGTTCAAACGGTCCCGAGACCGCATGAAGCCAAACGGTCCCAAGACCGCATGGAGTTCAAACGGTCCCGAGACCGCATGAAGCCAAACGGTCCCAAGACCGCATGGAGTTCAAACGGTCCCGAGACCGCATGAAGCCAAACGGTCCCAAGACCGCATGAAGCCAAACGGTCCCAAGACCGCATGGAGCTCAAACGGTCTCAAGACCGTTTGACGCCAAACGGTCCCAAGACCGTTTGACGCCAAACGATCTCAAGACCGTCTGACGCCAAACGATCTCAAGACCGTTTGACGCCAAACGGTCCCAAGACCGTTTGACGCCAAACGATCTCAAGACCGACTGACGCCAAACGATCTCAAGACCGTTTGACGCCAAACGGTCCCAAGACCGTTTGACGCCAAACGATCTCAAGACCGTTTGACGCCAAACGGTCCCCAGACCGTTTGAGCCCAAACGGTCTCCAAACCGTTTGGATCTCACGCAAAGCCTATAAATAAGACCTCAGGGCCGTCCATGAAAGGGGAGAGTCCAGACGTCCAGAGGCTGTCTCTCCACTACCAGAACAACTCCATCCATCACTCGAGGCTGCCGGTCTGAGACTCACGTCCATTGCAAGCTACTTTCTCTCTCATCAACAAGGAAGGTGAGAGGAGAAGATCCGTCATCAAGCAAGCTACAAGGAGTGGAGATCGTTGCTCTCTCCACCAAGGGTTCAACCTTCTCTCCTCAGTGGAGATGATGTTCTTTCTATCTCTTCTTGCCTCCTTCTTTGTTGCTCCCTCTATGAGGAGCGAGTAGTTCCATCCACTGGGGCGCGGGGACTAGCCCCGCTGCCCATGTTTTGTATTTTGTACTGTAAAAAAGATGTTATCATTTCGTTTTAATACTAAATCGTTTTACACATGCTTGAATGATGGCCACGTTCTTGTATGCATTTATTGTCTTTCGTTGTGGTTTGTCTACGACCACTATCGAGGCTTGAATACCGATTTAGTGTTGGTTTCTGGTGTGTGTATCCACCACGCATCCGTTTCGGTGTCTAGAAGTGTATCTCAAAGAGTGGAGTAAACTCACTATCATCTGGCACACTCCCATCTGTATGGAAGAGACCTTTGGTAAGTCGAGGAACACACTTTGCGAGGGGAATGATGTAAAGCATGTGACCATTCGTTCGGGGATGGCTGGCGTTGCATCATTCCCGCACTTCTCGTAGCTAGGTTATCCCTCACCGGAAACTAGGCCTACAAAGACGCTATTCGATTTGGTAATTATCGCTCGCTTGTTAGTTTTAGATGCACGTTTCTTGAGGTTGAGTAAGATTCTCTCTTCGGAGACTACATCCTTCAGTGACGCGTAGTGATGTACCGCATGAGAGTTACTTAACCCTTGGAGGATGAGATGCATTGCCCTTTTCTTATATGGGCATTGGTCTTGTGGAACATCGAAGGGTGCAATGCATCGCTCTTGTCTTATGTGGGCATCGGTCTTGTGGAACACCCTTGGATGCAACGCATCGCTCTTGTCTTATAAGGCATCGGTCTTGTGGATACATCCATGCATCTAGCTTATAAGTCTTGCTTAGTACATATACAATGCATGTGTAGCGGTGGTAAATACCTGCTTAACCCCATTGATTCATCATCATTTGTTAACTCTTAAGATTTACTTGCTTTATTTACTTTCTTGCTTTACTTTCTTTGTACTTAGTTTAAAACAACCAAATCAAACTTTCGATCTAAATATCAATCTTTAAGTTGTTAAGTAAAGGCTAAACGTTTTCCATCTTGACTTCGTCAAGACCGTTGTCCCGAGGATTCGACCCTTAACTATACTACGATAAGACTTCCACATGTCTTAGCACATGTGGGTGGAGTTCTTACCATAGTACTAGCAAGGCTAAACTTAGAGACTCATCATCTCTAGGATTTTTAGTGGTGTTGCATAAAGCAAAAAACACTCCATCAAAAATTGGCGCCGTTGCCGGGGACAACGGAACTTTTTAGTTTTTACTTACCAATTTCTTGGTTGATTAGGATTTTACACTTTTTCTTAATAACCAATCCAATATTTCTTGATCTTTTTCATTTCCTTCCATTTTTCCTAACTTGAGATTTTCCTTCTACTCAGGTAGAAAACGTGTATGCAACCCCCGCATAGCATCGGATTCTCCCCTGAACCAGAATACGATTCTGAGGTAGAAAGAAGTTTTCACCGAAGGAATAGACTAAACCGCCAAAGAGCCAGACAGATGGCCGAAGAGCAACGCCTTGTTGCAGAAAGAGTCAACGCCGCCATAGCAGCACAACGAGCACAACTCATTGCTGACACTCGTGCTCAGGTGCAAGCTGAGATCCGAGCTGAAGTACAAGCACGCATCCAAGCAGAGCAAGCTGCTGCTCAACTCGCGTTAAGAAACAAGCAACTTCGGGATTACGCCGTCCCGAAGAATTACGAAGATAACCATCCGGTCCGGCCTCCGATCATCAACATCCCACACTTCGAGATCCGGACCCAATGGATTCAGATTATGCAAGGGATTTCTTTCTCTGGAAGTTCTGGAGACGACTGCATGGACCACCTGAAACAGTTTAAGGCATTATGCCGACTGGTCCCACAAGCTGGCATTGCTTTCGACGCAATAATGCTCCATCTGTTTCATTTCACTCTATCTGGAAGGGCCTTAAGTTGGTATAATTCATTGGATAGAGAACCCATTATTACCACCTGGGCCCCTCTAGAGGAGAAATTCCTGGAGAAGTTCTTTCCACCCTCGCTTACTTACGAAATCAGAGGGCAGATCAACCATTTCTCTCAACTTCCTGGAGAGACCCTCGCCGAGGCATGGGAAAGATTCAAAGAACTTCTTCGAAAATGCCCTCATCATGGGATTTCGCAAAATCAACTGATTGAGACCTTTTATCGGGGGGTAAATGATGACATTAAACAGTTCCTAGATTCCTCATCTGGAGGAAATTTCATGAGGAAAAACTATGAAGACGCCTGGAAGATCGTCACTTTAGGGGCTGAAAACCAGTCCAACTGGGGGCGAACAGCCGGAAAAGGCGTCCTCAAAGTCTTTAAAGCTGAGGAATCCACGGAATTAAAGTCAATAGCAGAGGCTCTGAAAGCAATCGCCCATAAACAGCAAACCCTTGAATCATCTCTAGGGGAATTCAACAAGAAACAAACCCCGCAGCTGCATCAAGTCAAAGCTGTCACAGGTTCCTGTGAAGCTTGTCATGCATCAGATCATCCGACCTTATCCTGCGGAATGCTCTATAGTGTGATGATGGATCTTCATCCACCACCACAACCCTATGAGGCCATCACTAATTAGATTGAAGATCAGACTCCGGAGCAAGTCAACTCTATCCATACTATTCCCGGGCAAGTCTACTATAATCCCAGTCAACCAAGGAACCATCCTGGATTCCAGTATGGGAACCCTTCTGGGACTGCAAACCCGCAACACCAGACTCAAGGGGGATTTGACAGTAGGTTGCCTCCTGGGTTATCAAACAATCAAGGGAATCCAAGAAACAACTTCCCTAGGGTTAACTACCCTAGAAATCAGTCAGCCTACTACCAGTACACTCACCCCCCGCTTCACCCACAATTGCATGTTCAACAATACCAACAACAAAATTCTCAGAAGAATGTTACCACGCAGCCAGAAGACGAACTATCTTTGATAAAACAAATGCTTCAGTCTCAGCAAACTATGCTAGCTAGCCAGCAAGCCCAACAAAGGGCAGTTGAAACTCAGCTAGCTCAGATCGCTGCACAGTTGAAGTCTTCGGCTGGCGTTTCTGATAGGCAGCCTAAACCAAATGAGCAAAATGAACACGAACAGCTGAACGCCATCACCACAAGGTCGGGACGCATTCTGCCTGAACCCATCAAGATCACTCTAGATGATGATGATGTGCCCATTCTTTTGACGAAAGAGATCTCACAACAAGAGATTGGGAAATCTCCCGAAGACACCGAGGACAAAAACAAAGAGTATGTACCCACAGAACCCAAGGTCCCGCAATTCAAACCAAGGATTCCATATCCAGGCAGACTGCAAGAAACAAAAATGGATGCCAGGTTTCAGAAATTCAAGGAAGCAATGAAGAAACTTTATATCGATATCCCACTCCTCGACGCTCTATTCGAAGTACCAGCATGGGCAAGGTATCTCAAAACTTTGCTATCACGTAAGTATATCACCAAAGAGCAGGAAACCATCAAGCTTGCCCAAACCACCTCTGACATCATCTTGAACAAACTGCCCAAAAAGAAGAAGGACCCAGGTTCTTTCGGAATCCAATGTTGCATTGGAAACGCATCCACAAAGAAAGGATTAGCTGACCTCGGGGCTAGTATATCCATTATGCCTTTCTCAATGTGCCAACGCCTCAGTTTCACAGATCTGCTACCTACAGCAATGACTATTCAACTTGCTGACTCCACCATAACCGCACCTTTGGGAATCATTGAAGATGTTCCAGTAAGAATAGGCAAGGATGCTTACGTTCCATGTGATTTTGTCATCATGGATATTAAAGAGGACTTGAGATATCCGATCATTTTCGACAGGCCTTTCCTAGCTACAGCCAGAGCACTAATCGATGTCGAAGCCGGAACTATCATCCTTAGGCTCGGAAAGGAAGCCATTCAATTCTGTGTCCTTGACAGCATGAAAGGCCCTAACATTCAAGAAGAAGTCTTTCTTTTAGACGCAATCCAACAAATGTCGCAACTAGAAATCTCCGAGCCAATCGACGAACTTGAAAATGCTCTTATCAATCCCGAAGTCGAGTTCTCTGCAAATGAACTAGTCCAGCAATGCATCCAATATCTAGAAAAGGCAGAAGAAGCACCAAAGGCTACCTTTGAAGAGCTTAAAGCCATAACGACTATTGAAGCAGCAGAACCACCAAAAACCCCTGAATTGAAGACCTTACCCACAGGGCTCAAATATGTTTTCCTGGATAAGGAAGAGCTATGCCCAGTTATTATCAGCTCCACCCTCACCGAAGACCAAGAAGCCGGACTTCTAGACAAACTAAGGAAACACAAAAAGATCATTGGTTATAAAATAACCGACCTCACAGGCATAAATCCGGCTCTGTGTATGCACAAGCTTCCTATGGTTGAAGAATTTAAACCCACTCGCGAACATCAAAGAAAACTGAACCCAAATTTAAAAGAGGTAGTCCGTTTGGAAGTCCTCAAACTGCTTAAAGCTGGTATGATCTACCCTATCTCCGACTCTCAGTGGGTTAGTCCAGTTCAAGTTGTCCCAAAGAAAGGGGGCACTACTGTAGTGATCAACGATAAAAATGAGCTCGTACCTACTAGGACTGTAACGGGGTGGAGAATGTGCATCGATTATAGGAAGTTGAATAAAGCCACAAGGAAAGACCACTACCCTCTACCCTTTCTAGACGAAGTCCTGGAGCGCTTGGCCCACCAAAAATATTTTTGTTATCTCGATGGTTATTCTGGGTTCTACCAAATACCCATACATCCAGAGGACCAAGAAAAAACCACCTTCACTTGTCCCTTCGGGACATATGCTTTTAGAAGAATGCCATTCAGGCTATGTAACGCTCCTGCTACTTTCCAACGCTGCATGTCCGCCATTTTCGTCGGATTAACTGAATCTATTATGGAAGTCTTTATGGATGATTTCTCTGTTTATGGAGAGTCTTTCGATAACTGTCTAAATAATCTCGAACAAGTCCTGCAACGTTGCAAGGAAACAAACCTTATCCTGAACTGGGAAAAATGCCATTTCATGGTAACAGAGGGTATCGTCCTCGGACATAGAGTAAGTGATAGAGGGATCGAGGTCGACAAAGCAAAGATTGATGTCATCTCGAAGTTGTCACCTCCGAAGGACATAAGAGGAGTTCGAGCTTTCCTAGGTCATGCCGGGTTTTACAGAAGGTTCATCAAAGATTTCTCAAAAATAGCTAAACCCATGACCCAACTCCTGACAAAAGATGCCGAGTTTATTTTTGACCATGAATGTATGCAAAGTTTCTCCACCCTTAAAGAAGCACTAATTTCCGCACCTATTCTAAGGGCTCCAGACTGGTCGCAACCCTTTGAAATTATGTGTGACGCAAGTGACTATGCCATAGGGGCCGTTTTAGGACAACGAATCGATAAGAAACCCTATGTCATCTACTATGCGTCCAAAACGCTTGATGAAGCACAAAGAAACTACACGACCACGGAAAAAGAGTTCCTAGCTATCATCTACGCCTTCGAAAAATTCCGCTCTTACCTGATCGGCTCTAAGGTAATTGTCTACACTGACCATTCTGCTATCAGACACTTGATTCAGAAACAAGATGCCAAACCTAGGCTCATCCGCTGGGTATTGATGCTTCAAGAATTCGATCTAGAAATCAAAGATAAAAGCGGCGTAGAGAACGTTGTCGCCGATCACCTCAGTAGAATCGAGGTTGAAGACAAAGATAAAATCCCTATCAGGGACTCTCTTCCTGATGATCAACTTATGAAAGCCACTCATAATTTCCCTTGGTTTGCAGATATCGTCAATTATCTGGCCACAGGGATCATTCACCCGTCTGCTTCTTATCAAGATAAACGGAAATTCCTTCATGACGTAAAATGTTATCATTGGGATGAACCCTACTTGTTCTACCTCTGTGCCGACGGACTTTTTTGTCGATGCCTTCCAGAAGAAGAAATAACATCGGTTCTGGAACACTGCCACTCCGGACCCACGGGGGGGCACATGGGCGCCAAGAAAACTGCCATAAAAGTTCTACAATCTGGTTTCTTTTGGCCCACCATATCAAAAGACTCACATAATTTTGTCAAATCCTGTGATAAATGCCAATTTTCGGGCAACATATCAAAAAGAGATGAAATGCCTCTTACCATGTGGCAAGAAATTGAGCTGTTTGATGTATGGGGGGTAGACTACATGGGACCTTTCCCCTCATCATATAGTTTCTCGTACATTTTGGTCGCTGTGGATTACGTCTCGAAGTGGGTCGAAGCTGTACCCACTGCATCTAATGACTCCAAACCTGTTGTCAAATTGTTCAAAGATACCATCTTTCCAAGATTTGGAGTCCCAAGAACGGTCATATCTGATGGCGGAACCCATTTTCTGGAACGAAGTTTCGAAGCATTACTAAGAAGATATGGAGTCCATCACAAAGTTGCCACACCTTACCACCCGCAAACTAGTGGCCAAGTGGAAGTATCCAATAGACAGATAAAAGCGATTCTTGAAAAAACAGTGAACAAGAATCGCACTGATTGGTCCACCAAACTTTCTGACGCCCTCTGGGCATATCGTACGGCTTACAAAACACCAATTGGAACAACTCCGTTCCGCTTGGTGTACGGTAAATCATGTCATCTTCCAGTAGAACTGGAACATAAAGCCTGGTGGGCCATCAAGCAACTAAACTTCGACCTTAAAAGTGCAGGAGAGAACAGACAACTTCAACTACAGGAGCTAGAAGAACTCCGCATGACAGCATATCACAGTGCCAGAATCTATAAAGAGCAAACGAAAATGTGGCACGATGGACATCTTAGGAGAAAAGATATCACCGTCGGTGACAAAGTGCTCTTATTCAATTCCAAGCTCAAATTATTCCCCGGAAAGCTTCGAACAAGATGGTCCGGACCCTTCACTATAAAACATATCTACCCAACTGGAGCTGCCATTATCATCAACAACAACGGAGGAGAACGAACGGTCAACGGACACCGTTTAAAAAAATACTACACTCAGGAAGACAAAACACATCAACAAACCCTCGATGTCAGAAACGCTACGCCCACAATTTCGTCGAGCCAGTGACGTAAAACCAAGGCGCTTCTTGGGAGGCAACCCAAGACCTGAGTATCAATTTCTCCACTTTTCTAGTTTTATTCTCTCTTAATTTTGTTTTGCTTCTTTAAGTTCTTTCATTACTAAATCTAAAAATACAAAAAAAATATACAAATATTTTTATGCTCCGACCAAACGGTCCTCAAACCGTTTGGGACCAAACGGTCCTCAAACCGTTTGGGACTAAACGGTCTTGAAACCGTTTGGGACCAAACGGTCCTCAAACCGTTTGGGACCAAACGGTCTTGAAACCGTTTGGGACCAAACGGTCTTGAAACCGTTTGGGACCAAACGGTCTTGAAA
This sequence comes from Alisma plantago-aquatica, assembly GCA_963693085.1. NCBI lineage: Eukaryota > Viridiplantae > Streptophyta > Magnoliopsida > Alismatales > Alismataceae > Alisma > Alisma plantago-aquatica. The sequence goes on along the minus strand of OY856414.1, from coordinate 496,686,750 downwards.
CCATTTGAGACCAAACGGTCCTCAAACCGTTTGGGACCAAACGGTCCTCAAACCGTTTGGGACCAAATGGTCTTGAAACCGTTTGGGACCAAACGGTCTTCAAACCGTTTGGGACTACACGGTCTTGAAACCGTTTGGAACCAAACGGTCTTGAAACCGTTTGGAATACGATAAGTCACCGCTATAAATACCGACCCCGCATCTCCATCTTCCTCTCTTCGAATCTTCGCACTCTACAGTCTTTTCGTGCGCAGCACTTCACCTTTTTGCTTCTGTGCCTCCGCGCAAGCTTCTCAATCCACCTCCCACAAGATTGTCCGGCGACCCCAAGCACGCTGCTCACTCCGCGCCACCTTCGCGTCGTCGTCAAATGATGTTCTTCGTTGCCATGCCGTTCTGTCGCCACTATCGCGCCAGTCGCCGTTTCCTCCACCCACCTCCAAACCCTCGCCCCGTTCCACCTTCGCCCCGTTCCACCCCCCCCCCCCCCCGCGCCGGCGACCTGCGGCTCCTTGCTTTCCAAGCGGTCCTCCAACCGTTTGAGACCAAACGGTCCTCAAACCGTTTGGAACCAAACGGTCTTCAAACCGTTTGGGACCAAACGGTCCTCAAACCGTTTGGAACTTTCGTGTAACCAAGCAGCACATATCGCCGTGCACTCCTTTGCAATTTTGTCTTGATATTGTCTAGCAGATTCGTTGCTAGAATTGCAGATTTCGTCTACAATATCAAGACACAATTGCAAAGGAATGCACTGCGACATCCATAAAGCTCCTGAGTCAGCGCTACAAGGCACCCCAATTCGCATCCACTGTACTCCAATCTCCAGGGGTTACCGCAATTTTGGCTTAACTCGCAGCCCTTGTTCAAATGACTTCTCAACCTATCACTTTCCCACTCTGAGGATAGAGTGTGTGATAAGTTAGGGGGGGGTCATCAGACAAGGGCTAGGTATCAATCTCTATACACCCTTTTCCTTAAAATAAGTCACCTCAACTAACTCTAGAATCATGTTAGTCTCTACAAGTATTTAGCACTTAGACATTAAATGGCGATTTATCAACCCCCATCCACTATGGATCCTATATTTTTGCTCCATTTCTTTATCTGACTCCCCATAGGTCAAAATCAGGGCAGAAATAAGCCGAGATCTCAAGGATGAGAGGGAAATCAGGCAACTTCCAAGTCAAAAAGCTCTGCAAGTGGACCACAAACCAAACAAGTGCATGCTGAAAAACTTTAAGAACAACTTTCCTCTCTTCAAAATAAAATAGGCTTGGCCGCCCAAAATAAATCCTCATCCCAAAACCCAAGCCTGTGAGTTTTCGAATAAAAGCCAGAGAGACGAATAAAATCATGAGAGTTGTGCCACGAATAAGGACCTATATAAAGAACTGATAAAGGGCTCACCCGGCCGGCACATTCCGCTGCCCTCACAAAGGCAGATGCGTCGCGTCCGGTAGTGAAACCCTAAAAGTTCCAAGTATATGAAAAGGCTAATAAAGGACTTGCCCGGCCGGTACAATTCAGCTGCCCTCATAAAGGCAGATGTGTCGTGTCCAGTAGTGAGATCCTAAAAAGCATAGACAGCCCCTCCCCCACTCGAAGGGGAGTTACACTTCAAAGCCTTTAGCCAACCCTCATACCCTCTCTAGCTTCCAATAGGCTTCCAGAGAGGTATAAAGTTGATTAGAGTCAACAGCATGCACAAAATAAATGTGGTCCCAAGGCAAACTTTGAGATACGGAAAAACCTGAAATCCAAGCAACTCTCGAAATCCAAAAGGATCAAGGCATGCAATAAGCCTAGATACGACCCCTGGGGAACTCAGGTCAAGAATTGAAGCAAGAGTACGAAAATTTTAATTAAGATCGCCACGCCATTTCATGCCTCAGCTCTATCTAACTTGAGGACAAGCTAGACTCTAAGTTAGGGGGGTGATAACCTCCTATTTTAGTAGTTTATCTTAGTCTTTTTCTTTAGTTTTCCATACTCTTTCTACATTTATATTGTACTTAAACCTAATTTTACCCCTTTTTGTAAATACATCATCAAACTAACTTTTTCTTTTATAATTGCAGAAAAAGCACAAAAAAATAACAAAAGAATAAACCAGCCCAAGGGTCGAGTGGATCCAAACGGTCCCAAGACCGCATGGAGTTCAAACGGTCCCGAGACCGCATGAAGCCAAACGGTCCCAAGACCGCATGGAGTTCAAACGGTCCCGAGACCGCATGAAGCCAAACGGTCCCAAGACCGCATGGAGTTCAAACGGTCCCGAGACCGCATGAAGCCAAACGGTCCCAAGACCGCATGGAGTTCAAACGGTCCCGAGACCGCATGAAGCCAAACGGTCCCGAGACCGCATGAAGCCAAACGGTCCCAAGACCGCATGGAGTTCAAACGGTCCCGAGACCGCATGAAGCCAAACGGTCCCAAGACCGCATGAAGCCAAACGGTCCCAAGACCGCATGGAGTTCAAACGGTCCCGAGACCGCATTAAGCCAAACGGTCCCAAGACCACATGGAGTTCAAACGGTCCCGAGACCGCATGAAGCCAAACGGTCCCAAGACCGCATGGAGTTCAAACGGTCCCGAGACCGCATGAAGCCAAACGGTCCCAAGACCGCATGGAGTTCAAACGGTCCCGAGACCGCATGAAGCCAAACGGTCCCAAGACCGCATGAAGCCAAACGGTCCCAAGACCGCATGGAGCTCAAACGGTCTCAAGACCGTTTGACGCCAAACGGTCCCAAGACCGTTTGACGCCAAACGATCTCAAGACCGTATGACGCCAAACGATCTCAAGACCGTTTGACGCCAAACGGTCCCAAGACCGTTTGACGCCAAACGATCTCAAGACCGTCTGACGCCAAACGATCTCAAGACCGTTTGACGCCAAACGGTCCCCAGACCGTTTGACGCCAAACGATCTCAAGACCGTTTGACGCCAAACGGTCCCAAGACCGTTTGAGCCCAAACGGTCTCCAAACCGTTTGGATCTCACGCAAAGCCTATAAATAAGACCTCAGGGCCGTCCATGAAAGGGGAGAGTCCAGACGTCCAGAGGTTGTCTCTCCACTACCAGAACAACTCCATCCATCACTCGAGGTTGCCGGTCTGAGACTCACATCCATTGCAAGCTACTTTCTCTCTCATCAACAAGGAAGGTGAGAGGAGAAGATCCGTCATCAAGCAAGCTACAAGGAGTGGAGATCGTTGCTCTCTCCACCAAGGGTTCAACCTTCTCTCCTCAGTGGAGATGATGTTCTTTCTATCTCTTCTTGCCTCCTTCTTTGTTGCTCCCTCTATGAGGAGCGAGTAGTTCCATCCACTGGGGCGCGGGGACTAGCCCCGCTGCCCATGTTTTGTATTTTGTACTGTAAAAAAGATGTTATCATTTCGTTTTAATACTAAATCGTTTCACACATGCTTGAATGATGGCCACGTTCTTGTATGCATTTATTGTCTTTCGTTGTGGTTTGTCTACGACCGCTATCGAGGCTTGAATACCGATTTAGTGTTGGTTTCTGGTGTGTGTATCCACCACGCATCCGTTTCGGTGTCTAGAAGTGTATCTCAAAGAGTGGAGTAAACTCACTATCATCTGGCACACTCCCATCTGTATGGAAGAGACCTTTGGTAAGTCGAGGAACACACTTTGCGAGGGGAATGATGTAAAGCATGTGACCATTCGTTCGGGGATGGCTGGCGTTGCATCATTCCCGCACTTCTCGTAGCTAGGTTATCCCTCACCGGAAACTAGGCCTACAAAGACGCTATTCGATTTGGTAATTATCGCTCGCTTGTTAGTTTTAGATGCACGTTTCTTGAGGTTGAGTAAGATTCTCTCTTCGGAGACTACATCCTTCAGTGACGCGTAGTGATGTACCGCATGAGAGTTACTTAACCCTTGGAGGATGAGATGCATTGCCCTTTTCTTATATGGGCATTGGTCTTGTGGAACATCGAAGGGTGCAATGCATCGCTCTTGTCTTATGTGGGCATCGGTCTTGTGGAACACCCTTGGATGCAACGCATCGCTCTTGTCTTATAAGGCATCGGTCTTGTGGATACATCCATGCATCTAGCTTATAAGTCTTGCTTAGTACATATACAATGCATGTGTAGCGGTGGTAAATACCTGCTTAACCCCAGTGATTCATCATCATTTGTTAACTCTTAAGATTTACTTGCTTTATTTACTTTCTTGCTTTACTTTCTTTGTACTTAGTTTAAAACAACCAAATCAAACTTTCGATCTAAATATCAATCTTTAAGTTGTTAAGTAAAGGCTAAACGTTTTCCATCTTGACTTCGTCAAGACCGTTGTCCCGAGGATTCGACCCTTAACTATACTACGATAAGACTTCCACATGTCTTAGCACATGTGGGTGGAGTTCTTACCATAGTACTAGCAAGGCTAAACTTAGAGACTCATCATCTCTAGGATTTTTAGTGGTGTTGCATAAAGCAAAAAACACTCCATCAAAAATTGGCGCCGTTGCCGGGGACAACGGAACTTTTTAGTTTTTACTTACCAATTTCTTGGTTGATTAGGATTTTACACTTTTTCTTAATAACCAATCCAATATTTCTTGATCTTTTTCATTTCCTTCCATTTTTCCTAACTTGAGATTTTCCTTCTACTCAGGTAGAAAACGTGTATGCAACCCCCGCATAGCATCGGATTCTCCCCTGAACCAGAATACGATTCTGAGGTAGAAAGAAGTTTTCACCGAAGGAATAGACTAAACCGCCAAAGAGCCAGACAGATGGCCGAAGAGCAACGCCTTGTTGCAGAAAGAGTCAACGCCGCCATAGCAGCACAACGAGCACAACTCATTGCTGACACTCGTGCTCAGGTGCAAGCTGAGATCCGAGCTGAAGTACAAGCACGCATCCAAGCAGAGCAAGCTGCTGCTCAACTCGCGTTAAGAAACAAGCAACTTCGGGATTACGCCGTCCCGAAGAATTACGAAGATAACCATCCGGTCCGGCCTCCGATCATCAACATCCCACACTTCGAGATCCGGACCCAATGGATTCAGATTATGCAAGGGATTTCTTTCTCTGGAAGTTCTGGAGACGACTGCATGGACCACCTGAAACGGTTTAAGGCATTATGCCGACTGGTCCCACAAGCTGGCATTGCTTTCGACGCAATAATGCTCCATCTGTTTCATTTCACTCTATCTGGAAGGGCCTTAAGTTGGTATAATTCATTGGATAGAGAACCCATTATTACCACCTGGGCCCCTCTAGAGGAGAAATTCCTGGAGAAGTTCTTTCCACCCTCGCTTACTTACATAATCAGAGGGCAGATCAACCATTTCTCTCAACTTCCTGGAGAGACCCTCGCCGAGGCATGGGAAAGATTCAAAGAACTTCTTCGAAAATGCCCTCATCATGGGATTTCGCAAAATCAACTGATTGAGACCTTTTATCGGGGGGTAAATGATGACATTAAACAGTTCCTAGATTCCTCATCTGGAGGAAATTTCATGAGGAAAAACTATGAAGACGCCTGGAAGATCGTCACTTTAGGGGCTGAAAACCAGTCCAACTGGGGGCGAACAGCCGGAAAAGGCGTCCTCAAAGTCTTTAAAGTTGAGGAATCCACGGAATTAAAGTCAATAGCAGAGGCTCTGAAAGCAATCGCCCATAAACAGCAAACCCTTGAATCATCTCTAGGGGAATTCAATAAGAAACAAACCCCGCAGCTGCATCAAGTCAAAGCTGTCACAGGTTCCTGTGAAGCTTGTCATGCATCAGATCATCCGACCTTATCCTGCGGAATGCTCTATAGTGTGATGATGGATCTTCATCCACCACCACAACCCTATGAGGCCATCACTAATCAGATTGAAGATCAGACTCCGGAGCAAGTCAACTCTATCCATACTATTCCCGGGCAAGTCTACTATAATCCCAGTCAACCAAGGAACCATCCTGGATTCCAGTATGGGAACCCTTCTGGGACTGCAAACCCGCAACACCAGACTCAAGGGGGATTTGACAGTAGGTTGCCTCCTGGGTTATCAAACAATCAAGGGAATCCAAGAAACAACTTCCCTAGGGTTAACTACCCTAGAAATCAGTCAGCCTACTACCAGTACACTCACCCCCCGCTTCACCCACAATTGCATGTTCAACAATACCAACAACAAAATTCTCAGAAGAATGTTACCACGCAGCCAGAAGACGAACTATCTTTGATAAAACAAATGCTTCAGTCTCAGCAAACTATGCTAGCTAGCCAGCAAGCCCAACAAAGGGCAGTTGAAACTCAGCTAGCTCAGATCGCTGCACAGTTGAAGTCTTCGGCTGGCGTTTCTGATAGGCAGCCTAAACCAAATGAGCAAAATGAACACGAACAGCTGAACGCCATCACCATAAGGTCGGGACGCATTCTGCCTGAACCCATCAAGATCACTCTAGATGATGATGATGTGCCCATTCTTTTGACGAAAGAGATCTCACAACAAGAGATTGGGAAATCTCCCGAAGACACCGAGGACAAAAACAAAGAGTATGTACCCACAGAACCCAAGGTCCCGCAATTCAAACCAAGGATTCCATATCCAGGCAGACTGCAAGAAACAAAAATGGATGCCAGGTTTCAGAAATTCAAGGAAGCAATGAAGAAACTTTATATCGATATCCCACTCCTCGACGCTCTATCCGAAGTACCAGCATGGGCAAGGTATCTCAAAACTTTGCTATCACGTAAGTATATCACCAAAGAGTAGGAAACCATCAAGCTTGCCCAAACCACCTCTGACATCATCTTGAACAAACTGCCCAAAAAGAAGAAGGACCCAGGTTCTTTCGGAATCCAATGTTGCATTGGAAACGCATCCACAAAGAAAGGATTAGCTGACCTCGGGGCTAGTATATCCATTATGCCTTTCTCAATGTGCCAACGCCTCGGTTTCACAGATCTGCTACCTACAGCAATGACTATTCAACTTGCTGACTCCACCATAACCGCACCTTTGGGAATCATTGAAGATGTTCCAGTAAGAATAGGCAAGGATGCTTACGTTCCATGTGATTTTGTCATCATGGATATTAAAGAGGACTTGAGATATCCGATCATTTTCGACAGGCCTTTCCTAGCTACAGCCAGAGCACTAATCGATGTCGAAGCCGGAACTATCATCCTTAGGCTCGGAAAGGAAGCCATTCAATTCCGTGTCCTTGACAGCATGAAAGGCCCTAACATTCAAGAAGAAGTCTTTCTTTTAGACGCAATCCAACAAATGTCGCAACTAGAAATCTCCGAGCCAATCGACGAACTTGAAAATGCTCTTATCAATCCCGAAGTCGAGTTCTCTGCAAATGAACTAGTCCAGCAATGCATCCAATATCTAGAAAAGGCAGAAGAAGCACCAAAGGCTACCTTTGAAGAGCTTAAAGCCATAACGACTATTGAAGCAGCAGAACCACCAAAAACCCCTGAATTGAAGACCTTACCCACAGGGCTCAAATATGTTTTCCTAGATAAGGAAGAGCTATGCCCAGTTATTATCAGCTCCACCCTCACCGAAGACCAAGAAGCCGGACTTCTAGACAAACTAAGGAAACACAAAAAGATCATTGGTTATAAAATAACCGACCTCACAGGCATAAATCCGGCTCTGTGTATGCACAAGCTTCCTATGGTTGAAGAATTTAAACCCACTCGCGAACATCAAAGAAAACTGAACCCAAATTTAAAAGAGGTAGTCCGTTTGGAAGTCCTCAAACTGCTTAAAGCTGGTATGATCTACCCTATCTCCGACTCTCAGTGGGTTAGTCCAGTTCAAGTTGTCCCAAAGAAAGGGGGCACTACTGTAGTGATCAACGATAAAAATGAGCTCGTACCTACTAGGACTGTAACGGGGTGGAGAATGTGCATCGATTATAGGAAGTTGAATAAAGCCACAAGGAAAGACCACTACCCTCTACCCTTTCTAGACGAAGTCCTGGAGCGCTTGGCCCACCAAAAATATTTTTGTTATCTCGATGGTTATTCTGGGTTCTACCAAATACCCATACATCCATAGGACCAAGAAAAAACCACCTTCACTTGTCCCTTCGGGACATATGCTTTTAGAAGAATGCCATTCGGGCTATGTAATGCTCCTGCTACTTTCCAACGCTGCATGTCCGCCATTTTCGTCAGATTAACTGAATCTATTATGGAAATCTTTATGGATGATTTCTCTGTTTATGGAGAGTCTTTCGATAACTGTCTAAATAATCTCGAACAAGTCCTGCAACGTTGCAAGGAAACAAACCTTATCCTGAACTGGGAAAAATGCCATTTCATGGTAACAGAGGGTATCGTCCTCGGACATAGAGTAAGTGATAGAGGGATCGAGGTCGACAAAGCAAAGATTGATGTCATCTCGAAGTTGTCACCTCCGAAGGACATAAGAGGAGTTCGAGCTTTCCTAGGTCATGCCGGGTTTTACAGAAGGTTCATCAAAGATTTCTCAAAAATAGCTAAACCCATGACCCAACTCCTGACAAAAGATGCCGAGTTTATTTTTGACCATGAATGTATGCAAAGTTTCTCCACCCTTAAAGAAGCACTAATTTCCGCACCTATTCTAAGGGCTCCAGACTGGTCGCAACCCTTTGAAATTATGTGTGACGCAAGTGACTATGCCATAGGGGCCGTTTTAGGACAACGAATCGATAAGAAACCCTATGTCATCTACTATGCGTCCAAAACGCTTGATGAAGCACAAAGAAACTACACGACCACGGAAAAAGAGTTCCTAGCTATCATCTACGCCTTCGAAAAATTCCGCTCTTACCTGATCGGCTCTAAGGTAATTGTCTACACTGACCATTCTGCTATCAGACACTTGATTCAGAAACAAGATGCCAAACCTAGGCTCATCCGCTGGGTATTGATGCTTCAAGAATTCGATCTAGAAATCAAAGATAAAAGCGGCGTAGAGAACGTTGTCGCCGATCACCTCAGTAGAATCGAGGTTGAAGACAAATATAAAATCCCTATCAGGGACTCTCTTCCTGATGATCAACTTATGAAAGCCACTCATAATTTCCCTTGGTTTGCAGATATCGTCAATTATCTGGCCACAGGGATCATTCACCCGTCTGCTTCTTATCAAGATAAACGGAAATTCCTTCATGACGTAAAATGTTATCATTGGGATGAACCCTACTTGTTCTACCTCTGTGCCGACGGACTTTTTCGTCGATGCCTTCCAGAAGTAGAAATAACATCGGTTCTGGAACACTGCCACTCCGGACCCACGGGGGGGCACATGGGCGCCAAGAAAACTGCCATAAAAGTTCTACAATCTGGTTTCTTTTGGCCCACCATATCAAAAGACTCACATAATTTTGTCAAATCCTGTGATAAATGCCAATTTTCGGGCAACATATCAAAAAGAGATGAAATGCCTCTTACCATGTGGCAAGAAATTGAGCTGTTTGATGTATTGGGGGTAGACTACATGGGACCTTTCCCCTCATCATATAGTTTCTCGTACATTTTGGTCGCTGTGGATTACGTCTCGAAGTGGGTCGAAGCTGTACCCACTGCATCTAATGACTCCAAACCTGTTGTCAAATTGTTCAAAGATACCATCTTTCCAAGATTTGGAGTCCCAAGAACGGTCATATCTGATGGCGGAACCCATTTTCTGGAACGAAGTTTCGAAGCATTACTAAGAAGATATGGAGTCCATCACAAAGTTGCCACACCTTACCACCCGCAAACTAGTGGCCAAGTGGAAGTATCCAATAGACAGATAAAAGCGATTCTTGAAAAAACAGTGAACAAGAATCGCACTGATTGGTCCACCAAACTTTCTGACGCCCTCTGGGCATATCGTACGGCTTACAAAACACCAATTGGAACAACTCCGTTCCGCTTGGTGTACGGTAAATCATGTCATCTTCCAGTAGAACTGGAACATAAAGCCTGGTGGGCCATCAAGCAACTAAACTTCGACCTTAAAAGTGCAGGAGAGAACAGACAACTTCAACTACAGGAGCTAGAAGAACTCCGCATGACAGCATATCACAGTGCCAGAATCTATAAAGAGCAAACGAAAATGTGGCACGATGGACATCTTAGGAGAAAAGATATCACCGTCGGTGACAAAGTGCTCTTATTCAATTCCAAGCTCAAATTATTCCCCGGAAAGCTTCGAACAAGATGGTCCGGACCCTTCACTATAAAACATATCTACCCAACTGGAGCTGCCATTATCATCAACAACAACGGAGGAGAACGAACGGTCAACGGACACCGTTTAAAAAAATACTACACTCAGGAAGACAAAACACATCAACAAACCCTCGATGTCAGAAACGCTACGCCCACAATTTCATCGAGCCAGTGACGTAAAACCAAGGCGCTTCTTGGGAGGCAACCCAAGACCTGAGTATCAATTTCTCCACTTTTCTAGTTTTATTCTCTCTTAATTTTGTTTTGCTTCTTTAAGTTCTTTCATTACTAAATCTAAAAATACAAAAAAAATATACAAATATTTTTATGCTCCGACCAAACGGTCCTCAAACCGTTTGGGACCAAACGGTTTTGAAACCGTTTGGGACCAAACGGTCCTCAAACCGTTTGGGACCAAACGGTCCTCAAACCGTTTGGGACTAAACGGTCTTGAAACCGTTTGGGACCAAACGGTCCTCAAACCGTTTGGGACCAAACGGTCTTGAAACCGTTTGGGACCAAACGGTCTTGAAACCGTTTGGGACCAAACGGTCTTGAAACCGTTTGAGACCAAACGGTCCTCAAACCGTTTGGGACCAAACGGTCCTCAAACCGTTTGGGACCAAATGGTCTTGAAACCGTTTGGGACCAAACGGTCTTCAAACCGTTTGGGACTACACGGTCTTGAAACCGTTTGGAACCAAACGGTCTTGAAACCGTTTGGAATACGATAAGTCACCGCTATAAATACCGACCCCGCATCTCCATCTTCCTCTCTTCGAATCTTCGCACTCTACAGTCTTTTCGTGCGCAGCACTTCACCTTTTTGCTTCTGTGCCTCCGCGCAAGCTTCTCAATCCACCTCCCACAAGATTGTCCGGCGACCCCAAGCACGCTGCTCACTCCGCGCCACCTTCGCGTCGTCGTCAAATGATGTTCTTCGTTGCCATGCCGTTCTGTCGCCACTATCGCGCCAGTCGCCGTTTCCTCCACCCACCTCCAAACCCTCGCCCCGTTCCACCTTCGCCCCGTTCCACCCCCCCCCCCCGCGCCGGCGACCTGCGGCTCCTTGCTTTCCAAGCGGTCCTCCAACCGTTTGAGACCAAACGGTCCTCAAACCGTTTGGAACCAAACGGTCTTCAAACCGTTTGGGACCAAACGGTCCTCAAACTGTTTGGAACTTTCGTGTAACCAAGCAGCACATATCGCCGTGCACTCCTTTGCAATTTTGTCTTGATATTGTCTAGCAGATTCGTTGCTAGAATTGCAGATTTCGTCTACAATATCAAGACACAATTGCAAAGGAATGCACTGCGACATCCATAAAGCTCCTGAGTCAGCGCTACAAGGCACCCCAATTCGCATCCACTGTACTCCAATCTCCAGGGGTTACCGCAATTTTGGCTTAACTCGCAGCCCTTGTTCAAATGACTTCTCAACCTATCACTTTCCCACTCTGAGGATAGAGTGTGTGATAAGTTAGGGGGGGGGGGGGTCATCAGACAAGGGCTAGGTATCAATCTCTATACACCCTTTTCCTTAAAATAAGTCACCTCAACTAACTCTAGAATCATGTTAGTCTCTACAAGTATTTAGCACTTAGACATTAAATGGTGATTTATCAACCCCCATCCACTATGGATCCTATATTTTTGCTCCATTTCTTTATCTGACTCCCCATAGGTCAAAATCAGGGCAGAAATAAGCCGAGATCTCAAGGATGAGAGGGAAATCAGGCAACTTCCAAGTCAAAAAGCTCTGCAAGTGGACCACAAACCAAACAAGTGCATGCTGAAAAACTTTAAGAACAACTTTCCTCTCTTCAAAATAAAAGAGGCTTGGCCGCCCAAAATAAATCCTCATCCCAAAACCCAAGCCTGTGAGTTTTCGAATAAAAGCCAGAGAGACGAATAAAATCATGAGAGTTGTGCCACGAATAAGGACCTATATAAAGAACTGATAAAGGGCTCACCCGGCCGGCACATTCCGCTGCCCTCACAAAGGCAGATGCGTCGCGTCCGGTAGTGAAACCCTAAAAGTTCCAAGTATATGAAAAGGCTAATAAAGGACTTGCCCGGCCGGTACAATTCAGCTGCCCTCATAAAGGCAGATGTGTCGTGTCCGGTAGTGAGATCCTAAAAAGCATAGACAGCCCCTCCCCCACTCGAAGGGGAGTTACACTTCAAAGCCTTTAGCCAACCCTCATACCCTCTCTAGCTTCCAATAGGCTTCCAGAGAGGTATAAAGTTGATTAGAGTCAACAGCATGCACAAAATAAATGTGGTCCCAAGGCAAACTTTGAGATACGGAAAAACCTGAAATCCAAGCAACTCTCGAAATCCAAAAGGATCAAGGCATGCAATAAGCCTAGATACGACCCCTGGGGAACTCAGGTCAAGAATTGAAGCAAGAGTACGAAAATTTTAATTAAGATCGCCACGCCATTTCATGCCTCAGCTCTATCTAACTTGAGGACAAGCTAGACTCTAAGTTAGGGGGGTGATAACCTCCTATTTTAGTAGTTTATCTTAGTCTTTTTCTTTAGTTTTCCATACTCTTTCTACATTTATATTGTACTTAAACCTAATTTTACCCCTTTTTGTAAATACATCATCAAACTAACTTTTTCTTTTATAATTGCAGAAAAAGCACAAAAAAATAACAAAAGAATAAACCAGCCCAAGGGTCGAGTGGATCCAAACGGTCCCAAGACCGCATGGAGTTCAAACGGTCCCGATACCGCATGAAGCCAAACGGTCCCAAGACCGCATGGAGTTCAAACGGTCCCGAGACCGCATGAAGCCAAACGGTCCCAAGACCGCATGGAGTTCAAACGGTCCCGAGACCGCATGAAGCCAAACGGTCCCAAGACCGCATGGAGTTCAAACGGTCCCGAGACCGCATGAAGCCAAACGGTCCCGAGACCGCATGAAGCCAAACGGTCCCAAGACCGCATGGAGTTCAAACGGTCCCGAGACCGCATGAAGCCAAACGGTCCCAAGACCGCATGAAGCCAAACGGTCCCAAGACCGCATGGAGTTCAAACGGTCCCGAGACCGCATGAAGCCAAACGGTCCCAAGACCGCATGGAGTTCAAACGGTCCCGAGACCGCATGAAGCCAAACGGTCCCAAGACCGCATGGAGTTCAAACGGTCCCGAGACCGCATGAAGCCAAACGGTCCCAAGACCGCATGGAGTTCAAATGGTCCCGAGACCGCATGAAGCCAAACGGTCCCAAGACCGCATGAAGCCAAACGGTCCCAAGACCGCATGGAGCTCAAACGGTCTCAAGACCGTTTGACGCCAAACGGTCCCAAGACCGTCTGACGCCAAACGATCTCAAGACCGTCTGACGCCAAACGATCTCAAGACCGTCTGACGCCAAACGGTCTCAAGACCGTCTGACGCCAAACGATCTCAAGACCGTCTGACGCCAAACGGTCCCAAGACCGTTTGACGCCAAACAGTCTCAAGACCGTTTGACGCCAAACGGTCCCAAGACCGTTTGAGCCCAAACGGTCTCCAAACCGTTTGGATCTCACGCAAAGCCTATAAATAAGACCTCAGGGCCGTCCATGAAAGGGGAGAGTCCAGACGTCCAGAGGCTGTCTCTCCACTACCAGAACAACTCCATCCATCACTCGAGGCTGCCGGTCTGAGACTCACGTCCATTGCAAGCTACTTTCTCTCTCATCAACAAGGAAGGTGAGAGGAGAAGATCTGTCATCAAGCAAGCTACAAGGAGTGGAGATCGTTGCTCTCTCCACCAAGGGTTCAACCTTCTCTCCTCAGTGGAGATGATGTTCTTTCTATCTCTTCTTGCCTCCTTCTTTGTTGCTCCCTCTATGAGGAGCGAGTAGTTCCATCCACTGGGGCGCGGGGACTAGCCCCGCTGCCCATGTTTTGTATTTTGTACTGTAAAAAAGATGTTATCATTTCGTTTTAATACTAAATCGTTTCACACATGCTTGAATGATGGCCACGTTCTTGTATGCATTTATTGCCTTTCGTTGTGGTTTGTCTACGACCGCTATCGAGGCTTGAATACCGATTTAGTGTTGGTTTCTGGTGTGTGTATCCACCACGCATCCGTTTCGGTGTCTAGAAGTGTATCTCAAAGAGTGGAGTAAACTCACTATCATCTGGCACACTCCCATCTATATGGAAGAGACCTTTGGTAAGTCGAGGAACACACTTTGCGAGGGGAATGATGTAAAGCATGTGACCATTCGTTCGGGGATGGCTGGCGTTGCATCATTCCCGCACTTCTCGTAGCTAGGTTATCCCTCACCGGAAACTAGGCCTACAAAGACGCTATTCGATTTGGTAATTATCGCTCGCTTGTTAGTTTTAGATGCACGTTTCTTGAGGTTGAGTAAGATTCTCTCTTCGGAGACTACATCCTTCAGTGACGCGTAGTGATGTACCGCATGAGAGTTACTTAACCCTTGGAGGATGAGATGCATTGCCCTTTTCTTATATGGGCATTGGTCTTGTGGAACATCGAAGGGTGCAATGCATCGCTCTTGTCTTATGTGGGCATCGGTCTTGTGGAACACCCTTGGATGCAACGCATCGCTCTTGTCTTATAAGGCATCGGTCTTGTGGATACATCCATGCATCTAGCTTATAAGTCTTGCTTAGTACATATACAATGCATGTGTAGCGGTGGTAAATACCTGCTTAACCCCAGTGATTCATCATCATTTGTTAACTCTTAAGATTTACTTGCTTTATTTACTTTCTTGCTTTACTTTCTTTGTACTTAGTTTAAAACAACCAAATCAAACTTTCGATCTAAATATCAATCTTTAAGTTGTTAAGTAAAGGCTAAACGTTTTCCATCTTGACTTCGTCAAGACCGTTGTCCCGAGGATTCGACCCTTAACTATACTACGATAAGACTTCCACATGTCTTAGCACATGTGGGTGGAGTTCTTACCATAGTACTAGCAAGGCTAAACTTAGAGACTCATCATCTCTAGGATTTTTAGTGGTGTTGCATAAAGCAAAAAACACTCCATCAGTGACTTCTTTTGAGCTGGGTTTGGTTAGTTGACTGACTAATTAGCAAGTCAAAATAACTTATCTGATGGTAACCCGAATTAGAAGTGATGTAGATATTGTTAGCAGTTGAGATGGGGTCTGGGTCTGCCTTGGTTAGATCGATTATTGTTATTTGGTTATCCTTGCCTAGTTTAGACCAAGTTAATAACAACTCTTATGACTTATTAAGTTAGGAAGATAAAACAAATTTGCAAGTGGTAATATGTAGTTAATCCAAACACCTCTAGGAAGTTATATATAATACAAATATTTGAACCCCAAAACATTGCCATATTATTAGGGAGCCGAAGGGTTAAAGAAATGTATGCTCAGTAGGATTTCCAAGTGGATGTCTACCCTATTCAAGCTTGGATAAAGGCTCCCTATTGGATTTGAGAAGAAATTTGGATGAGCATCACATCTATGGAACAAAGGGCTCATATTGCACTAAATATCTAACTTGGGCCTTTATACGGAAATAGAATAAATAAGGAACATATGAGTATAATATCATTTCCTTACAAAAAATTTCATGTTGTCTTATTGTTTGAGAATTACTATTGATTGTGATACCTAATAATGGAACTAGATTCGTTGGGGTTTATGATGCATAGCCTAGTTGTTTATATCCAAGCATGGGTTCGAAATGAGTCTAGGGGTTTTGATATAATAAGAATGTAGCACCTAGTATGCTTAAGAGATCATATTATGATGATAAATTTATTGCATTAGGCTACAACCTAAATAGCTACAAAATCGCTTTGCCCCATATAAGTAATACAAACAAGTATCCATAAAAGAACACTACCCAAATGAGTATCCATAGCTATGAATCTCTCTTTTTTGTGAAAGTAACCTCTATTCTCGTATTTTATCATGTTTCATGAAATTATAAACAAGTTTAGCAATGGATGAACAATCTGAGATAATAAAATCATATTTTTACCCTTAAGGGTTGTTCACAAAGGTTCAAGATATATTTTTAATGATTCAAAGTCAATAGAAAACAAAGATGACATTTGAGTAACACGCATGATATTTGTGAATCACCTAAGGGTGATCTAAAAACTTGACAAACTAAGAGAACATAATAAATTCATAAATATATATATAGAGAGTAACACGCGTGATATTTGTGAATCACCTAAGGCTAGAATACAATCGAGTGTACATATCGCACGAATACACTCAAGTGTGTTTGCATATCAAGACTATTTTTTTGCAAAATTTAAACCATTGATCATCACCGTCATACTATAACTAGGCTACATACAAATTTTGAGCCCATTTGGATGAGTGTAAGTCACTCATCTAAGGGAAACAAAATCAACACTCGAAACTAATTTGAAATGCATAATTTTTGCGGTCTTTATAACATGACCTATAAATGTCCAAATATACTCAAATTTTGCATATGATCTATTCACAAGATGTTAAAGAAGATCAACATATTGGATTTTTGAAAAAAAATTGCATCATGAAAAACTACTTGAGTGTATTCTACTCTGGATACACTCGAGTGTATTCTAGCCTGACTCTATATATATTGATATTCCATGTATAAATATAATTTAACATCTATTGTTAACCATCATCCCTAATTTTATTATATTACATATGTTAGTTGTTCAGTTTATATAGATGACCACAACTAATGAGTTAAAGAAGATTCCCTCTCTCAGGTGTGTAATGGTCCTTCAAGAAGTTGAAATGTGATACTCTTTTATCTTATTAGTGATTTATAAGATGAAGAAAACTTGGTCGTTCTCATTATAGAAAATGACAAGCCATTAAGTAATGGTTGATGTGAAGTGTAACAATTCATGATGAGACTGCTTATGTTCAATCTTCTATTGATACATGACTTTATGATAATTGCTTAATATGAGACTGAAAACAAGAGATAAAGTATGTGTACACATGTATTGAGAAAGCAACCCTAATCACAAAAGTTCCATGTGTATACAATGATGATTAGGGACACATAATCCAATGATAATATATCTTGAAGGATTATGAGAAACAATTGGATAAAGTATATTATAATGTTCCAAAATTTTCCTTCCTAAAACCCCAAGGGTCGGGAGGATGAAATCCAAAAATCTAAACTAAGTATTTGGAGTGTGATGCAGAAGCATTAGCATACATGAAAAAACACAAGATTCATACATCATAAACATTCTCAACATATAACATGTAACATTAATACAAAACAAATTGTTACAAATTACAGTCATATATCAAAAAGAGGATTATACGAGTCTACGAACATGTATACTAACTAGGATCTCAATATGATATGTATGTCATGTACACTTGCTTGGATATCGACTTTCCTCCCATAATGGGCTCTAAACCAAAAAGGGCATAAATACTATGTTGAGTACTAGGTGCCCTCAAAGGGCATAAATTCTGGAATAACTGTGTTGCATGAACAGATTGGCAGTAAAAGTAGGTACTTTTGAAAATGGCACAAAATTACACCATTATCTTGATAACTTATAAAACTTAATCTTATATCACATATCAGTTGTCTACACTACAAGGGTGTACCAGTATGGAAACACATAATATTGGATACCCATCACGCTTAGAGCTACTGGAGTTAGGGCATACCTCGTGACGCAACCAATGCCCCAGAGTGTGGTACTAGAGTCTTCTACCAAGCCACAAGCCAAGGGATACAACACAAGTTGTTACAACCCCAATTTTGGGTTCATTTGGTGAGAAATGTAATTTCTCGTATTAAAGATATTTGGACAAATAATATAATTTGTTGAGAATAAATGGATTTCGTTTAATAGCCTTGTTGTTTGATTTGTGGGCTTTATTGGCTATTGGGCCCAATAACAAGGAAAATTCAATTAATTAATGAATAATTGAATATTTGAGAAAAGAAAGAGGTAGAAACCTCTAGAAGGCAAATCCAAGGAGGGATTTCGTGCCTCTTGGATTCCTTGGGCTCCAAGAAGTCCAAAATTGTAAAGATAAAGCAATAAGAAAAGAAAAGATCCATTAGATATTTCTTTATTAAGAAAGAAATTGAAAATAATGAATAAATGTGGAAAATAAGTAGAAAGAGGTTTAACTAAGTTATCCTTGGTAGAATTTCGTATCCCAAGGATTACTAATGTTAAAAGGAATACCAAAGAGGAAAATAAAATAGGAATAAAGAGAAATATTCAAAAAGAGATATTTTAATAAAGAAAAAGGTAAGATAATAAGAAAAGGGATGAAAAAGAAGGGAAGACGCTAAGGAAATATTCCCAAGAGGGGATTTCGATCCATTAAGGTTCCTTGAGGTCCAAGGAATCCAAGATGATAAGATAATGGCAAAAGGAAGAATAAATACCAATTAATTTGTTTTTATTAACGAATAACTTGCATGCAAAGGAAATACCCTTTTTCTTTGGAATTTGGGTGTCAAAATTTATACAAGTGTAGACAATGCCAAGATGGAGTTTTCCCTGAAATTTGAGAATAAAAGGGTAAATGAGGAGAGAGATATGATTATCACAAGTTTCCTTTATTTAATACATATTTTTATTGGTTTTAAAGAATTGGAAACAAGGGGAGGCGATGGTAGCCGTTAGATTGTCCGGGTGGTCCATGGACTACTGATCTGACGGTAGATGTGTATCTTCTACCTCAACCCACAGAAGGAAAGGGACTGGGAAAACATGTTATTCCCAGGTCGATTTTCTTGGATAACAAGATATCAATCTAGAATCGGTGACCACGAGGGTCTTTGGGACACAAATTCGTGCTCAACCAACCTAACTTTTAGGGTGGTTCGAGAGTTCTAGAAAGAATGCCCATTAGGGCTGAGATCTTGGGCGGCGACGGGGTTAAAGGGACCCCAGAGGAGCCCTCACATCATCTATAAATATCCCCAATCAACTCCTCACCTCCTCACGAACTCGAACGGCTGATCCCGGGCCCTCAGCTCCCTGTCCCTCTCAAAACTGGCCTCTCTCCGGCGAGAGCGCCGCCGTGGAACCACCACTGGTTAATTCCTGAAGGAGACGAAGGACGAGAGACAGCAGCCATCGGATTGAAGTCCACCATGGGCTCGTAACAGATCCAACAGATCTGTGTTGAGGTTGCAGCGCACGATCAAGCTAATGGGGGCACGCGACGGAGATCGTCTGATCCCGTGTAGCCAAGACGGACCACCGATCGAGCGGCCTGATAATTTTGGTAAATATCTTCTCTCTGTCAAATATTCCATAAAAGGGGTTTTACTTGCGAAAATCACAACTTTTGATAGGGAGCTCCGATGAATGAAGATAAAACATGAAAGTTGCTTAGAAAAATACAAGGAATCCAATAAAAATACTAGTATAGACTAGTTTTGCTTTTAGTTCGAAAAGTACACAAAGAAAGTAACTTTAATGCTTTAAGTGTAATCAAAACCCTAAATGTTGATTAGGGATGAGTTCAATTATTTAAGATTGGTACTAAGAATCAACATTTATCCTTTTGGCATAAAATGAATAATATGAATCTGATTTGAGTTTAAAAACCCACGATTTGCTTAATTAGGGTGTTAGGACTAAGAAAGTGTAATAATGGGCCTAAAATCCCTAATGTTGAGTAATATGAATTTAATGACTTTTATTTCGAGAATATGAATATCATAAATAGAGGCATATTGATCTGAAGCTTAATTAAGAAGCCTTGGAATAGATAACTTAATGAGATGAAGTTTTAATATGTAAAAAGGGTGTTTTAAAGTCTCATATGAGTGAAGACATACTTGAAAACCTAGAAACCCTAATATCGGTGTTTAACTTTAATAAGCTATGTTTTGAAATCTTATGGGTAAGATGAAGTTAGAACTAATCGTAAGCCAGATTGGTAATAAAGAGGCTTAGATATGAATGACTAAGTAGTTAGGGTTTTCTCATGAATCAAAGTAGAATTAATGGTTAATAACGTTCATATGAGTAGTAGAGCATAATGAGTTACAAATTGGTGATAAATAAGCATAATGATCTTGTCATGGATTAAAAGGATAAAAATGACAGTTTTAATGTAAGATAAGTTTAATGGGTTTAATTGATGGATAGTGATGTCGTTAATTCGAAAATAAGGTTAAATGTTGTTAAGGGATAACCTTAATATCTTTTGTGAACAATTAGGGTTTAAAATAGTGAAAGATGAAAGGAAACCCCAATTGCAATAGAAACCCTAAAAATGAAATAGTAACCCTAGGGCTCGAATAAGGTCTATTAGAATTGGATACCATGATCCATGATAGAAAATATTGGATGTTTGTTTCAGGATCTTATTGAATGATTGCTTGCCTATTGTGGATTGGGCTATTATATCTCAAATCTGCATGTACAGGTATGTGGTTACGCTTATGACTACCCGAATTAGTTTTCTGGGATTTTATCGTTGTTTCCATCGTGGCTTGAATTAAACTGTTGGATGTATTTAATTCATGCAAAGTATAATGTGAATATGACTATCACATAAGAAATATGCCTACTAGCTCAGATCCTAGTCCCCTCTGTAGTTTTATAGATTGACCTAGTAAATGGCTACCAATGAGGGTAGGTCCATCAGGTCATTAAATGACTTAGTAAATGGCTA
The DNA here is from genome assembly GCA_963693085.1 of Alisma plantago-aquatica. Lineage (NCBI taxonomy): Eukaryota > Viridiplantae > Streptophyta > Magnoliopsida > Alismatales > Alismataceae > Alisma > Alisma plantago-aquatica. Next base: position 496,665,904 of record OY856414.1, on the reverse strand, counting down.
CCAATGGGGTAGGTCCATCAAGTCATCATGAGTCTGGGATTGGTATACCTTTGGGTAGGACCATGCGACTCCATAACCCTAGGTATTGGCTACCTGTGTGGTAGGGCCATGGGGGTAAGGATCCACCATATGAGAGGTGGTATCCATGTCCACTGCAGGGACGTTACAGAGAAAGGGGATAGGAAAGGATTGAGTAGTATTGATTAAAATGTAATCTTAGTTGTTAAAAGATATTTGGTTGATTACATTGTTAACATAGTTGCACAATTATTGTTTCCCCCACATACCAGCTTCGGCTGACCGACGTTTTGTTTGTCGACGTTTTAGGTACAAATGAAAGAACAAACAGTAAAGTGACATATGTGGAATGGAATGAGAAATAACATGCATAGGAGGATTAGTTAGATTAACATCTTCATGGATAGAAGTTTAGAAATCCCAGTTTTTCCAAGGTAAGAAAAGTTTTATTTTATACCTATTTTCATTTTAGTTGGTAAAGTTTATTAATTATTACTGATTATTTGTCGAACCTTTGATCATTTTGATTGGATAACGGCACCGACCTTTCGGTCTCCCTTAATTGGGGGTTACCGGGAGGCGGGGTCGTTACAATTGGTATCAGAGCGTAGGTTCCTCAAGTAATCTTTAATAATTATTAAACTTTACAAATTTTGTAGAACCCAAGGGAGTTATTAGAGGATTATCCGAATGACAGAGGTGTCTAGAAAAGGATCACGACCGGGGGCTGGCAATATTTTCCTCCGCACCGCTAGTCGGAATACGAGGACTCCCGGATTTGTGTGACTGCCTGGCCAAAGTCTTAGGGTATGAATCGAAATAAGATACCTTTAGGACCCTCTCATCTTGTTCATCCCTTCTCAACTCAAATTCTATTAAGGACCTTAAGGATTAAGGTTTTCTCTCTTCTCCTCACCCTCTTGAGGTATGGGTAAGGTTGATAAGGATTAAGGAATCCTCCACCAAATTTATAAAAAGCATGTAAATAAGATGTCATGGACATAAGCTTAATAGAGTAAGCATAAAAGGAATAGATACATGCTTGGGTCGTATGACACGAGTTGTCATTACCCTCAGGAGAGACCTGAGGATAGACCTCCTTGGTAGGAGGATGAGTAGAGAGAGTTAGTCTTGGAGGTAGAGACCTCCATTAAAGGTAGAGACCTAGCTCATCCTTTGCGGATGTTGGTAACCCTAACCCTAAGTGAAGGTTAGAGAGAGAGATGACATGATGAGTTAGATGTCATGGCAGACTGGGTGTTTGGATAGATATACCTTTGGTTTGCCACACGAGCTAGGAGAGGTTAGATGATCTAGTACCTTTGGTGACCCAACCCTGGTTAAGAGATCATGATGGATGGCTTATGAAAGGGGTATGGATGCTCTTGAGTCAAACATGAGTGGAGAATAGGCTTCAACCACCTTGGGGTATGCATGTGAGTATGAGCCTTCATGGAGAAGGGACCTCTAGTAAGTATGGTTGGAAGTGGCTCTAGAGAGAGTAAGCAGAACCCCAACAGGGAGGTTGGAAGCCTAAAACCCCAAAACTTGAGGAATAGTGGGGAGTCGAGAATGATGTGACCTAAGTGGATGATGGTGGTTGCCTTATGCTTGATCCCTGAAGGCTGATGATATCTTGGTTTCCTTTAGAGGAACCAAACCCTAGAGAGAGGACGATGCTTCTAGTACCAAGGGTATAAGGGGTTACCTACTGGATGAGGTAAAAAGTGCCTTAGACCCTGAGGAGGTTTAAGTACCCTGTTGTGAGGTTTTATACCTAGTTGAACGTCCTTGAGGAGGACTCAACTCTGAGGTGTTGCTCATATAAAAGGATCATGGGAGTACATGACATACCTTGGACATGCTTGATTCGTGGTTAAGAGTTTGAGCATGTAGTTGGATATCCAAAGGAGAACCTAAGGTTCCTAGGCCTAAGAGGGAAAGCTGTGTATCCAATGCTCATGATAAGATTTGAGTCTCTATAGTTCCGAGCATGGTACACCTCATGTAAAGGAAACCCCTTAAGTTGAGGGTATGTTTGATGAACCCCCTCGCAACTAAGTTGAACTAATGTTGAGGATGAGAACAAGTACGACCTAGCATGGTTTATTAGGTGATCAACTTGTGCTTTAATAGTTGTCGGGTTAGACATGCTCATGCAAAGGTAAACCCTAAGGACATTTGTGACCTTGTCGTCAAAAGTTGTAGTTTCCTCCCATCCTGGGAGAGGGACCCTTTGGTAGGGTGTATACCATTTTTTTTGGTTTTGAGGTGACCTAAAGAGGTTTCATAGGATCTTGAGAAGCTAAGTGAAAAGTACATGGCGTGAAAATGAACATGTAGACCCATACATAGACATCTCTAAAGTGCATATGGATGTGTTACCATGGAGGTAACCGGTATGGGACCTGACCATGGAAGACAGGTCGCCATGATCCCTATGAAAGGATGAAAGTCAGTCGTGAATGCAGAGAGAGATGATGAAGGCTTGGTGTTATGACCCATTCCAAGCTTAGTCAGTAAATATCTTGATTAGCGTGAATCACCTTGATTAGTGCTAAGTATACTGTTAAACATCATGGTTAATCAAGATTATCTAACTGGTGAATCAATAGTTGAGATTTAATCATTTGAGGTAATTAATGATTATAGAAGTGATGATTGATATGTTAATTAAGTTGAGTTAGGTCTCATTTATGTGTTTAGCACTTTGATCAGGTGATATAATCCAATTAGGATTATTTCTTGCTTTGAGGGTGTAGAGAACCTCGCGCTTGAAACGATGCAAAAGAAATCATCCAAATCGGACCCCCGAGGCCATAGTTATGGCATTTTTGAGAATGTTGGACTTGAGATGCAATTTTTCCAATCTTTCACCCCTTTAGTGGGTCGGTTGATTTTTCTTTTCCTGTAACTTATCTTCTCTTCTCCCTGACCGATAGAACAGAACGCCTAATGCGGCGCCCGAACAGTGCACAGCTGCGCTTGATCGTCCGTAGAAGATGGGAGAGGAGCAAGGTGAGTTAGGGCAATTTAGCGAGCAACCAAGCTCTCTCCACCTCCATCTTTCCTTCCCCTTCCTTTGCTCTACCCGCGGCTCAACCACCAGCTAGGGCGGCGCCCCGATAGCTGTGGCCAACAGCATGCTGACCAACATTCGAGCAGTGACGGCCGATTCATGCTTCCTAGCTTCGATTCTGCAGCCTCGTCTTCCTCTCCTCCTTCCTTGTGCCCTAGTGGCGCCCTAGCACCACCCATCCAGGAGCAGCACCGGCCCACAGCTACAGCAGCAGCAAGCTACGCCGTCGGCCAGGGGGAGAGTTAGGGCGAGTAGCACCAGGCGTATGACACTAGCACCTCCGGCCTTGAGGCCTAGGTTCAAATTCGAAGTGCTTGTTCCCCTATCCTTCTCCTTGCTCTATGATTTTCCCAGATAGCTAGGGGCGACGCCCCTAACCAGAGCAGCAACAGCTGCTATATGGAGCAGCGGCCAACACTCGGAACAGCAACAATGGTGGTTGTGGAAGCTGGGATTGGTGGGACGAGACTAGACTCCGGGTGGTTAGCTGTGAAATCCACCGAGGTGTCTCTCACCAGCGTTCAGCTCACGACCACCAACCCGCCAGGCAGGTCTTCCTCGCCTAAGTCGCCATGGATGGAGGCTGAAAAACAAGAAGATACCAGATCTCTTCTATGGAGTACTAGCTCCGATAATGAGGTAATCGCCATGATTATTACTCAGGCTTAACATGGTGTACCTTGTGGTGTGGCTGCTAGAAATATTTGCCATCAGTGAATTTCTTATACTTGCTAAGGCACACACCTAGGGGCACGAAGCTATAAGTGGAACAGGTATACCTAAACTAACATGAGGGAGAGATAATATGAAGAGGTTTGAATTTCATTGGATCGCTTTTGGAATATAACCCGAAGAATGGAATACATGTTGATTATTCTAACCAAGTTGGGTTTGATCTTATATCTCTATGTATATTTAGTAAGCTTTACATATATCTGTGAGTAATATTTGGAGTATATTCTGTAAAGTACATAGCTAACGGTTTTCAGTAGCTGAAATGTGCTTAATTAATCTAATGTTTGCACCTATTGCTAGTTAGTGCTGGCTTGAGGAGGAGAGTAGCATCTCAAGTGAAAATGAAAGATGAAACTGAAGGAGGGCAGTTTATTGATGAGTCAGTCGGAATACTGGAAAAGTCCAAGATAGAAGAAGACTCAAAAATCACCCGAAAACTGGCCTTGGACGCAGTTCCGGACGAATCTGGATAGACCAAATCAAAGTGAGTAGGGTTTCATTTATTTATCATTAATAAACTCAGACGTTTGAATATTTTCTGTTTTGTGAGCGAATTACGCTGATAACAGGCGTTATCAGGCGTCGGGCAGCGTTTGGCGTCGCCCGACTTTTTATTTCATAAAATGCTTCTAGACGCTGTTATATGATTTAGTTTAGCATCTGATTAGTGTAGATTGAATCAGTGGATTTATATGGTTCATTGGAACTTGAAATACGTAATATGCTTGATGAAAATGATGAAATTTCATGTGTTATGTTTCAATGTATTTGTTGATTTAAAAATGGATATTTAGCTTGGAAACTGGACAAATGATACTGAATCATGTTTAAGAATGATAAATGATATATATGTGTTTTCAAATGATGTTCAGAATGTGAAATAAGTATGAAATGTGATATTCCTGGTTAAATGGTTATATGTTAGTCAGTTAATAGACTTAAGTGCCCTAACACCGTAGAACCCCTTTGACAGATCTACTTCTTAGGGGTGAAACTCGTGTTGCAACATCATCCGTGCTTGTATCATGGACACACGAGGAAAGAGAGGCAGTGTCCAACAACAATCGTGCTTGTGTCACGATGGCACTGGAGGAAAAATGGGGGTTATTCAACATCATCCGTGCTTGTGTCACGGAGGTAACCCGGTGAGACTCTCCTCCTGTGTACTCAGGTTAGAGGAGAAGTCTAGAGCACTCAGAGTAGTGTCTTGAGGCCGTAGAGCCTATGAGTCAGGCCGGAGAGCCTGGGGTCCTGTGGCAGAGCAGGGCTGACGTCAGACTTAGCATTTTCCGGGTGTGTCGCTAAGTCTTGTACGGTGGGATCGTAGTTCACTACGGATCTTTATATGCAGGGTACACTGCATATGATTAGGGCATAATAATATAAATATGAAATCATATAGGATCACAGTAAATTAATATATCCGAACTTTTGTGTCAATTCATTATATCTGTTTATTGGTTTAAATTATCTGTTGTTGCATAGAAATGCGATTATATTCTGTAATCTGCTATGCCATTAGATCTGCCCTACTTGTACTGTATTTATGTTTGTTTCAATTTTATAAACCTGATGAGTTGTTTAGTGATAGCTAAATGAAATGCTATTCACTGAGCGAGTAGGCTCATACCTCTACTCAAAACATTTTCAGGTCAGCATCAGCAACAGGAATCTGAAGGATCCCTTCATCCTAACACTTAGTCTGTAGAAGGTATACGTAGTTAGTAGTTAGAGGTCTCTTAGTCCTTTCCCCTCGGTCCTTGGGACATAGTGTGGGTGAGAGAGAGTATGTATGGCGAATGTGTAAAAGATGTAAATTAACTGTTATGTTTACTTTCTGTTAAACAATGTTACATGTTGTAAACTCTGTTTATATTCTCTAGCCAGTTTAATTGAAATGCTTCCGCAATAGTTTATTATGTTTCAGTTTACAGCAATATCCGGATATCATTACGAGGTGTTAAAAAGAAAAAGTTCTCAGTGATTTGTTTATGTGATAATCCCTCCGTCGCGCCCTAATCTCGTGATTAGTGGTTAGTGTGAGATCGGGGTGTGACAGTCTTGGTATCAGAGCATAGGTTGAGTATATGAATGCTCTAAGTCAAGGTCAGGGGACGATAAGAGACCAATAGGATTAGGACTTAAGTGTCTTCCTTCTAACTGCAATTTTCTAACAAGAAGTGTTCTGTTATACTATTGCAGATGGCAGGAAGAGGACGTGGTCACGAGAATCAAGTTGAGAGTTTAAGCTGAGTTATCAGGGATCATTAGGATCAAAAGAGAGTATTATATTTAAGATGGATAAGAAGTTATATGTCTTTAGCTCTTGGAGGTCTGAGTGTTTAGATACCCTGGCCAGGTGTCTGAATACTTAGATTGACCAGTATCAAGCTACTCTGTCTATTCTTCTTTGAATACCCTGGCCAGGTATGCAGAGGAAGGATAGACTAGAGAGAAACCCTAGAAATCTTAGGGTTAAGAAATTGGAAATTAATGTAAGAGTAAGAGATTAAATATAGGATGCAATACATCTCTTGTTTAATATTGCTTATTTGATTGGAAATCATTAGAAATGCTCTTATATGTATGGATTTAGATTTTTAGTTTGTAGAATAAATATGATTCTTTTATGTTGTTGTGTGTCATGAAGTGATTTAGTTATTGTTTATATTCTTTGTATTAAGTATACCAGAAGTTATGTTTAAATGAGTCTGCCCTTAGTGGATATTCTTTCCACATGTTTGAGATTAATAGGAGTTGGTTAATCCTGAGTAGCTCTTGGATTCAGGATTACAGGTTCGGCCTGGTCCGGCTGGCAGGATGCGTTACTGAGATCTAATGACTCCTATTAATAATATAATAAAAGTAGATTCTGGATAATTTAGACCCGAATCATGGTGAAAAATGTGTATACACTAAGATGTTGAGATGTAAGAGAAAGATTAGAACAACTAAGAATTAGTTGGAACCTCATATGTGTAATCCTTAATTGGAAATAAAAGAAAATGATATAAGGTTCAAATTAAATTCAATGATTTGTATTATATGAACTCTAAATATAAGAGTATGGATAGGATATGAGAAAAGTATGTAAGGGCTAGGACGTAAGAATCAACTTTGGGTTGGATCATGGAATGGAGTAAATTACTTTTATGTACTTCAAAGCAAAGAGAAAATAGAAGAAAAGAGTTAAGTATACAATAAGTACATAGAAATACAGAGTTTTATGTAAATCATAAGACCAGGATAAGAAATTTAGTTGAATCAAAAGAAATGTTAGAAATGATGACTTTGATTAAGGAACGAGAATTACAAGACATAATTGAGAGTATGGAATGCATATCTTTATTATAAAGTTAAATACATTCATACATACTACCTTTGGATTCTAAGTCTCTAAAGACTGGCAAACTATTTTTTAAAATAAAGAACAAACACATAACTTAGAAAATGAATGCATGATATAAGAATTTCTCAGTATTTACAATTATTTTAAGTACACTGTTCTGACAGTTCTAGAATGATATCATATTGTGAGTTGAACTGCAATCAAATGAATGAGGTAACTGAAACCCTAAGGATAGGGTGTTTCCATGTAATAAGTGAATGAGGTAATCGAAACCCTAAGGATAGGGTGTTCAATGAATCAAGTATTTTGATATCAAAATTCTCAGTATAAGATGTGTGATGCTTAACAGTTCAATTGCACGATTTTAGTGTATAAAGTGCCAAATTGACATGCATTCTGTTTATTTGAGAATTCCAGTCTGCCTGCATGTATATTGATATTGATTTCTCAGTAAATTACAAGTGGACATGTAATTAGATTATTTAAGAATTTGAAATCTGCATGCATGCTTATTATGTTGAATCTCTTGATATTTGCAATACCTGAATATATGGCTTGTCCAGTTTGAAATGATATTCATGTTACGTTATAAGCTTCCATTAAATTGAAGAGATATCATGGAAATACCAAAGTCCAGAACAAATAAGAGAAAGGAAATTCCAGTGATAAGATAAGGAAGAATTTAGTAAAACTTATGAGATCTAAAGTTTGAATTTCAAACTAAGGGAACATAGTCACATCACAATAACGCTATGTTATTGATAAAGAAGAAACCCTAGAATGTTTAGAGTTGTAGTAGTTCAAGGGATATCAATAGTGATTTGACCTTGAGTACTAGCATCCCTATAAAATAAGATCATGAGATTTGTTCTATGAAAGGTAAGCTAGAATTAATAAAATCTAGGGTTTAAAGGTAGATAAACAATATGAAAATGACTTGGAGAAAAGAGTAAGATATAAATTTGAAATGTAACAATAAGTAAGTAGCATAGAATGAGGAGTAATATCTGATACATGATCTAAAGTTAGCTGCTTTAGTTCATGCTCTTAAGTAGACGCCCTCAGCGGGAAGTCAAGTTCAACAGTTGATGCATTCTCTATTGCATGTTTCGAGAGAGACATGCTAGTAGAAATGTGAAAGTTAAACTTAGACTTAGGGGTGACAGAGCAGAGTGGTTTGATTGCACAGATGCAAGTCAAGCCTACTTCTTATGATCGAATCAAGGAACTACAATAGGGTGATAGTGAGTTAAACCAGATCATGCATGGCATGACATGGGGTAAAGACCAGAGTTCAGGTTTCCAGATGATGGTGTGTTGTATCAGCATGATATGTTGCATGTACCTCGAGACAGTGATTCAAAAGAACAAACTCTTGAGGAAGCACATGCATCGATGTATGCCATGCATCTAGGCAACACTAAGATGTATATGAATCTCAAGGAGTTGTAATGGTGACCTGGTATGTAGAGGGATGTAGCTGAGTATGTGGTTAAGTGCAGAGTGTGTCAGCAGGTTAAGGCTGAGCACCAGAAACCTACAGATACCTTGCAATCTTTTCTTCTACCAGAATAGAAATGGGAACAAAATCTATTGTGATAGGGTTGCCCAGGACACCTAGAGGTTGTGACTCGATATGAGTGATGGTGGATAGACTAATTAAGTCTGCTCACTATCTTCATATTAAGTCAACCTTTGATGTCCCAAAGTTGGTTAAGATATATATGGATGAGATACTCAGGTTGCATAGTACCCCAGTTTCAATTATATCTGATAGAGATCCTAAGTTCACATCCATATTTTTTAAATCAGTTGTATCGTGCTTCGGGCACAAAGTTGAGATTATGTACAACTTTCCATGCACAGACTAACAATCAGTCAGAAAGGGGTCATTCAGATTCTTGAGGAAGTTATGTTGAGATGAGACGTTGACCTCTTAGAGTTTGAGGTTGGTGATGAAGTGTACTTGAAAGTTTCACCATGGAAAGGAGTGTTGAGGTTTGGCAAGAGAGACAAACTGACTCCTAGGTTTATGGGCCCGTATCCTATTATTGAGAGGATTGGACCTGTAGCCTATAGGTTAGAATTGCCATCTGAATTGTCTAATCTTCATGATATGTTTCATGTGTCTATGCTTAAGAAATGTTACCCTGGTACAGAGAAGTGTGTGGACCCAAAACCTGCACAGCTCAGGTCAGATGTGTCCTATGTTGAGGGACCAATACAGATAATTGATCGAAGGATCAAGAAACTCAAGAATCGTGAGATACCATTAGTGAAAGTTCTGTGGAGGAACCATAATCTAGAGGAAGCTACGTGGGAGCTTGAATCTGAGATGTGTAACAAGTTTCCTTTTCTCTTTTAGGAATTTCGGGACGAAATTCTTATAAGGGAAGGAGATTGTTATGACCCATTCCAAGCTTAGTCAGTAAATATCTTGATTAGCGTGAATCACCTTGATTAGTGCTAAGTATACTGTTAAACATCATGGTTAATCAAGATTAGCTAACTGGTGAATCAATAGTTGAGATTTAATCATCTGAGGTAATTAATGATTATAGAAGTGATGATTGATATGTTAATTAAGTTGAGTTAGGTCTCATTTATGTGTTTAGCACTTTGATCAGGTGATACAATCCAATTAGGATTATTTCTTGCTTTGAGGGTGTAGAGAACCTCACGCTTGAAACGATGCAAAAGAAATCATCCAAATCGGACCCCCGAGGCCATAGTTATGGCATTTTTGAGAATGTTGGACTTGAGATGCAATTTTTCCAATCTTTCACCCCTTTGGTGGGTCGGTTGATTTTTCTTTTCCTGTAACTTATCTTCTCTTCTCCCTGATCGATAGAACAGAACGCCTAATGCGGCGCCCGAACAGCGCACAGCTGCGCTTGATCGTCCGTAGCAGATGGGAGAGGAGCAAGGTGAGTTAGGGCGATTTAGCGAGCAACCAAGCTCTCTCCACCTCCATCTTTCCTTCCCCTTCCTTTGCTCTACCCGCGGCTCAACCACCAGCTAGGGTGGCGCCCCGATAGCTGCGGCCAACAGCATGCTGACCAACAGTCGAGCAGTGACGGCCGATTCATGCTTCCTAGCTTCGATTCTGCAGCCTCGTCTTCCTCTCCTCCTTCCTTGTGCCCTAGTGGCGCCCTAGCACCACCCATCCAGCAGCAGCGCCGGCCCACAGCTGTAGCAGCAGCAAGCTACACCGCCGGCCAAGGGGAGAGTTAGGGCGAGTAGCACCAGGCGTATGGCACTAGCACCTCCGACCTTGAGGCCTAGGTACAAATTCGAAGTGCTTGTTCCCCTATCCTTCTCCTTGCTCTATGATTTTCCCAGATAGCTAGGGGTGACGCCCCTAACCAGAGCAGCAACAGCTGCTATATGGAGCAGCGGCCAACACTCGGAACAGCAACAATGGTGGTTGTGGAAGCTGGGATTGGTGGGACGAGACTGGACTCCAGGTGGTTAGCTGTGAAATCCACCGAGGTGTCTCTCACCAGCGTTCAGCTCACGACCACCAACCTGCCAGGCAGGTCTTCCTCGCCTAAGTCGCCATGGATGGAGGCTGAAAAACAAGAAGATACCAGATCTCTTCTATGGAGTACTAGCTCCTATAATGAGGTAATCGCCATGATTATTACTCAGGCTTAACATGGTGTACCTTGTGGTGTGGCTGCTAGTAATATTTGCCATCAGTGAATTTCTTATACTTGCTAAGGCACACACCTAGGGGCACGAAGCTATAAGTGGAACAGGTATACCTAAACTAACATGAGGGAGAGATAATATGAAGAGGTTTGAATTTCATTGGATCTCTTTTGGAATATAACCCGAAGAATGGAATACATGTTGATTATTCTAACCAAGTTGGGTTTGAGCTTATATCTCTATGTATATTTAGTAAGCTTTACATATATCTGTGAGTAATATTTGGAGTATATTCTGTAAAGTACATAGCTAACGGTTTTCAGTAGCTGAAATGTGCTTAATTAATCTAATGTTTGCACCTACTGCTAGTTAGTGCTGGCTTGAGGAGGAGAGTAGCATCTCAAGTGAAAATGAAAGAGAGCAAACTGAAGGAGAGCAATTTATTGATTATTCATTGGAACTTGAAATACGTAATATGCTTGATGAAAATGATGAAATTTCATGTGTTATGTTGCAATGTATTTGTTGATTTAAAAATGGATATTTAGCTTGGAAACTGGATAAATGATAGTGAATCATGTTTAAGAATGATAAATGATATATATGTGTTTTCAAGTGATGTTCAGAATGTGAAATAAGTATGAAATGTGATATTCCTGTTTAAATGGTTATATGTTAGTCAGTTAATAGACTTAAGTGCCCTAACACCGTAGAACCCCTTTGACAGATCTGCTTCTTAGGGGTGAAACTCGTGTTGCAACATCATCCGTGCTTGTGTCATGGACACACGAGGAAAGAGAGGCAGTGTCCAACAACAATCGTGCTTGTGTCACGATGGCACTGGAGGAAAAATGGGGTTATTCAACATCATCCGTGCTTGTGTCACGGAGGTAACCCGGTGAGACTCTCCGTCTGTGTACTCAGGTTAGAGGAGAAGTCTAGAGCACTCAGAGTAGTGTCTTGAGGCCGTAGAGCCTATGAGTCAGGCCGGAGAGCCTGGGGTCCTGTGGCAGAGCAGGGCTGGCGTCAGACTTAGCATTTCCCAGGTGTGTCGCTAAGTCTTGTACGGTGGGATCGTAGTTCGCTACAGATCTTTATATGCAGGGTACACTGCATATGATTAGGGCATAATAATATAAATATGAAATCATATAGGATCACAGTAAATTAATATATCCGAACTTTTGTGTCAATTCATTATATCTGTTTATTGGTTTAAATTATCTGTTGTTGCATAGAAATGCGATTATATTCTGTAATCTGCTATGTCATTAGATCTGCCCTGCTTGTACTGTATTTATGTTTGTTTCAATTTTATAAACCCAATGAGTTGTTTAGTGATAGCTAAATGAAATGCTATTCACTGAGCGAGTAGGCTCATACCTCTACTCAAAACATTTTCAGGTCAGCATCAGCAACAGGAATCTGAAGGATCCCTTCATCCTAACACTTAGTTTGTAGAAGGTATACGTAGTTAGTAGTTAGAGGTCTCTTAGTCCTTTCCCCTCGGTCCTTGGGACATAGTGTGGGTAAGAGATAGTATGTATGGAGAATGTGTAAAAGATGTAAATTAACTGTTATGTTTACTTTCTGTTAAACAATGTTACATGTTGTAAACTCTGTTTATATTCTCTATCCAGTTTAATTGAAATGCTTCCGCAATAGTTTATTATGTTTTAGTTTACAGCAATATCCGGATATCATTACGAGGTGTTAAAAAGAAAAAGTTCTCAGTAATTTGTTTATGTGATAATCCCTCTGTCGCGCCCTAATCTCGTGATTAGTGGTTAGTGTGAGATCGGGGTGTGACACTTGGGTATGGTTCTAAGTTGGACATGTACTGTGTTAGAATCCTAAGCCTATCCAAGGGTCAGGTAGGGATAAGACCGATGGAAGAAGGAGTTGCCTAATTCCCTAGTTGCACATGACCGTAGGGTCGGGAGGTAACAACTATCATTGTCTGAGGGCCATGGGTTATGAGATTGATCACCTTCATGAACTCATGGGACCCAAAGGGCAGATGAGTAGGGCACTCTCTGGATGCATAAGGGAGGAGGGATGACCCCAAAAGTGTCGGCACCCTATAGACCTAGAGGAGATGACCTAGGATTATGCTTGGACCAAGTAAGTCCGAGACCAGTTTTCCTAGAAGTAGTGTGGATATCATGATGTTTGTGATATAGATACATAAGCTGCACGTTTCAACTTGGATTTGAAAGTGTACGGGCAAGGTGGGCTGTGCCATCTCTACTCTTGGAATAGGAAGAACTTTGTATTTGGACTACAGCCAAATGCTTATTTCTTCTTGTTATGGGAGTGAGAGATAGGACAGTACGCATGCCTTACACTAAGGATAAAGATGATGTGAGTTGGAACGTTGCTACAAGGTATGAGGATAGTGATGATAACATACCTTTGTGTAGAGAATAATACATGGATGGTTTACAAACACTAAAAGTATTAAGAAGATCATCTTGCGAGGATGTTTTATCTTGAACTAAGTGGATTTTTTTTTGCAAGTGTTACAAGGAATCACAAGGTTGAGTTTGACCACCATGAGGATGAGCTCAGAGTTTCTTGATGAAGACGAACTTAGAGTATGAGAAGAGATGATAAGTATGATGCATGGCGGTGTGTGTCTTCAACATTAACTAACACCTAAGGATAAGGAATGGTAATGAATGCTCTAGAGGAGATATGTGGAATAAGTTAATGGTCATTTGGGTAGACAGTTTAGTCCTCGATGTAGTAAAAGGATGGTGATAGAACCTCAGGTACACTTCTTTGGATAGGAAGATAATAAAACCCTTTTGAGAGTGGTTTAGGGTTTCCGAGGTATCAAGCTTGAGGAATCATAATAATACAGGAGGACATGATATACCTTGGTACTACAAAGATAGTAAGTGATGGCAGCATTCTGGATGCTTAAAACAAAGTTGCATGTAGCATGTGGTCATGCAAGCCAGGAGGTGAAGGACGAACACCATTAACCCAGTGCATGGATATAAAGTATAAAGAGTTCCCGAGAGGGAATGGGAGTTCATCATTATGGAGGATGTGAGTTTCTCCTAGACCAAGAAGGTCAAGATACAATATGGGTTATGGTAGATCGCCTTACCTAGATGACATGAGAAAGGAAGAGTTCTGTCAAGGGACAGATCTGGTTGAACTATATATAAAAAGGGATGGTTCAATTACACCATGATGCGAATTCAAAGTTCTTGATGTGACCTAAAGGTTCACTTCCATGAGGTGGAAGTAGATACATGAAGAGCTCAGTGTTGGTACAGTTTATCACCCCATACTAATGGGCAGTATGATCCAGACTAGAGGGTCTGATGAGAGCATGTGTGCTCATTTAGGGTGATACATAGAGACAATTCTTAAGATGTGATGTTAACCACCATAGCCTTTATCGGGATTTAAGAAGGAGGTTGTGTCGGTCACCGCTTCATTAAGATGATGTTGGTGAGGGAGGCCTCGTGAAGGTCATAAAAGAACCACAATGTGTGCAGATGAAGTCGCTTGATCGTGCAATGGCCGAAAGAGAGAGCCCAAGGGTGACATGAGTCACGAGTTGATGCAAAGCAGACTGACATGCAGTCCACTGTGGGAGAATATGTGATGTGAAAATCCGACCCCTCTAAGCTACAGCTGATAAGGCTGAGTCCCCGATATATGGGTCCATTTGAGATGGATTGGTGGAGATGGTTGTGTTTAACCTTACCCCTCAGGATAAAATGATGGGTTGCATAAGTCCGATCTAGAGCACTATGTGAGGTACCCAAGCCATGTGTTGAGCCCTGAACCTATTCAGCTTTTGAGAGGCTGAAATGTCCTGAGTCACCTATGAGGGTACAATATACCAAGGTAAGAAAGAACTCAAATGGAAGGATATGAGATAATGAAGGTTCTTGGAAAGCACCATGGAAAGGGTGAAGCCACATGGTAGCCCTGATGGGTATAAGAAGGGTTTATCCTGTTTGTTTGCTTGCTTGATGGAATTTTGAGGACAAAATTCTTATAAGAGGGGAAGGATGTTACAACCCCAATTTTGGGTTCATTTGGTGAGAAATGTAATTTCTCATATTAAAGATATTTGGACAAATAATATAATTTTTTGAGAATAAATGGATTTTGTTTAATAGCCTTGTTGTTTGATTTGTGGGCTTTACTGGCTATTGGGCCCAATAACAAGGAAAATTTAATTAATTAATGAATAATTGAATATTTGAGAAAAGAAAGAGGTAGAAACCTCTAGAAGGCAAATCCAAGGAGGGATTTCGTGCCTCTTGGATTCCTTGGGTTCCAAGAAGTCCAAAATTGTAAAGATAAATCAATAAGAAAAGAAAAGATCAATTAGATATTTCTTTATTAAGAAAGAAATTGAAAATAATGAATAAATGTGGAAAATAAGTAGAAAGAGGTTTAACTAAGTTATCCTTGGTGTAATTTCGTATCCCAAGGATTACTAATGTTAAAAGGAATACCAAAGAGAAAAATAAAATAGGAATAAAGAGAAATATTCAAAACGAGATATTTTAATAAAGAAAAAGGTAAGATAATAAGAAAAGGGATGAAAAAGAAGGGAAAAGGCTAAGGAAATATTCCCAAGAGGGGATTTCAAGCCATTAAGGTTCCTTGAGGTCCAAGGAATCCAAGATGATAAGATAATGGCAAAAGGAAGAATAAATACCAATTAATTTGGTTTTATTAATGAATAACTTGCATGCAAAGGAAATACCCTTTTTCTTTGGAATTTGGGTGTCAAAATTTATACAAGTGTACATAATGCCAAGATGGAGTTTTCCCTGAAATTTGAGAAGAAAAGGGTAAACGAGGAGAGAGATGTGATTATCACAAGTTTCCTTTATTTAATACATATTTTTATTGGTTTTAAAGAATTGGAAACAAGGGGAGGCGATGGTAGTCGTTAGATTGTCCGGGTGGTCCATGGACTACTAATCTGACGGTAGATGTGTATCTTCTACCTCAACCCGCAGAAGGAAAGGGACTGGGAAAATAGGTTATTCCCATGTCGATTTTCTTGGATAACAAGATATCAATCTAGAATCGGTGACCACGAGGGTCTTTGGGACACAAATCCGTGCTCAACCAACCTAACTTTTAGGGTGGTTCGAGAGTTCTAGAAAGAACGCCCATTAGGGCTGAGATCTTGGGCGGCGACGGGGTTAAAGGGACCCCAGAGGAGCCCTCACATCATCTATAAATATCCCCAATCAACTCCTCACCTCCTCACGAACTCAAACGGCTGACCTCGGGCCCTCAACTCCCTGTCCCTTTCGAAACCGGCCTCTCTCCGGTGAGAGCACCACCGCGGAACCACCGCTGGTTAATTCCTGAAGGAAACAAAGGACGAGAGACAGCAACCATCGGATTGAAGTCCACCATGGGCTCGTAACAGATCCAACGGATCTGTGTTGAGGTTGCAGCGCACGATCAAGCTAATGGGGGCGCGTGACGGAGATCGTCTGATCCCGTGTAGCCAAGACGGACCACCGATCGAGCGGCCTGATAATTTTGGTAAATATCTTCTCTCTGTCAAATATTCCATAAAAAGGGGTTTTACTTGCGAAAATCACAACTTTTGATAGGGAGCTCCGATGAATGAAGATAAAACATGAAAGTTGCTTAGAAAAATACAAGGAATCCAATAAAAATACTAGTATAGACTAGTTTTGCTTTTAGTTCGAAAAGTACACAAAGAAAGTAACTTTAATGCTTTAAGTGTAATCAAAACCCTAAATGTTGATTAGGGATGAGTTCAATTATTTAAGATTGGTACTAAGAATCAACATTTATCCTTTTGGCATAAAATGAATAATATGAATCTGATTTGAGTTTAAAAACCCACGATTTGCTTAATTAGGGTGTTAGGACTAAGAAAGTGTAATAATGGGCCTAAAATCCCTAATGTTGAGTAATATGAATTTAATGACTTTTATTTCGAGAATATGAATATCATAAACAGAGGCATATTGATCTGAAGCTTAATTAAGAAGCCTTGGAATAGATAACTTAATGAGATGAAGTTTTAATATGTAAAAAGGGTGTTTTAAAGTCTCATATGAGTGAAGACATACTTGAAAACCTAGAAACCCTAATATCGGTGTTTAACTTTAATAAGCTATATTTTGAAATCTTATGGGTAAGATGAAGTTAGAACTAATCGTAATCCAGATTGGTAATAAAGAGGCTTAGATATGAATGACTAAGTAGTTAGGGTTTTCTCATGAATCAAAGTAGAATTAATGGTTAATAACGTTCATATGAGTAGTAGAGCATAATGAGTTACAAATTGGTGATAAATAAGCATAATGATCTTGTCATGGATTAAAAGGATAAAAATGACAGTTTTAATGTAAGATAAGTTTAATGGGTTTAATTGATGGATAGTGATGCCGTTAATTCGAAAATAAGGTTAAATGTTGTTAAGGGATAGCCTTAATATCTTTTGTGAACAATTAGGGTTTAAAATAGTGAAAGATGAAAGGAAACCCTAATTGCAATAGAAACCCTAAAAATGAAATAGTAACCCTAGGGCTCGAATAAGGTCTATTAGAATTGGATACCATGATCCATGATAGAAAATATTGGATGTTTGTTTCAGGATCTTATTGAATGATTGCTTGCCTATTGTTGATTGGGCTATTCTATCTCAAATCTGCATGTACAGGTATGTGGTTACGCTTATGACTACCCGAATTAGTTTTCCGGGATTTTATCGATGTTTCCATCGTGGCTTGAATTAAACTGTTGGATGTATTTAATTCATGCAAAGTATAATGTGAATATGACTATCACATAAGAAATATGCCTACTAGCTCAGATCCTAGTCCCCTCTGTAGCTTTATAGATTGACCTAGTAAATGGCTACCAATGAGGGTAGGTCCATCAGGTCATTAAATGACTTAGTAAATGGCTACCAATGGGGTAGGTCCATCAAGTCATCATGAGTCAGGGATTGGTCTACCTTTGGGTAGGACCATGCGACTCCATAACCCTAGGTATTGGCTACCTGTGTGGTAGGGCCATGGGGGTAAGGATCCACCATATGAGAGGTGGTATCCATGTCCACTGCAGGGACGTTACCGAGAAAGGGGATAGGAAAGGATTGAGTAGTATTGCTTAAAATGTAATCTTAGTTGTTAAATGTTATTTGGTTGATTACATTGTTAACATAGTTGCACAATTATTGTTTCCCCCACATACCAGCTTCGGCTGACCGACGTTTTGTTTGTCGGCGTTTTAGGTACAAATGAAAGAACAAACAGTAAAGTGACATATGTGGAATGGAATGAGAAATAACATGCACAGGAGGATTAGTTAGATTAACATCTTCATGGATAGAAGTTTAGAAATCCCAGTTTTTCCAAGGTAAGAAAAGTTTTATTTTATACCTGTTTTCAGTTTAGTTGGTAAAGTTTATTAATTATTACTGATTATTTGTCGAACCTTTGATCCTGTTGATTGGATAACGACACCGACCTTTCGGTCTCCCTTAATTGGGGGTTACCGGGAGGCGGGGTCATTACAACAAGTACAATATAGTCAACAACTTCAATTATGTTTTCAGTTCTTAAATCATGAATAACTATACATTATAACATGGTGGTTTCGGTGTAGTTCAGAAATCATGTGAGGATGTTGTTAGGGGGGTCCAGATATTGGAGTTGCCACCATGTTTATAAGGTAAATGAGTAAAACGATAAAAAAACTTCATAAATAGGTGGATAAGGCAAGTAAAACTAAATAATCTAAGGCACTTAGTTATGCACGGTGTAGATGTTAGGCACGCCAATGATGCCTATACAGTATTATATATTCTGACAAATTCAATATTATGTTTTTGTTTCCTTCTAATTTGATAAAATTACACATACAAATAAGTAAAAGAGATAAGTGAATGGAAGCAAAATAAGAGTTAGTAACAAAAATAGAATAATAGGGATCATCAAACCTGGGTGTTCATAAACCACTCCACTTGGGGTGGAAATTTGGAAGGGAGTGGTCAGATTCCATTGTGGTCGTCTCCACATTCCTACCTTCCTTATTCGTTATTCATGAGGGGAGACAATCTTTGCTCATAGGAGAGGGAGAGATTCTCTCTAGAGTTATCCTAATAATGTCCCCTTCCTATAGCCTTCTGGTATGTGATTTGATTTTCTGATCATTTTTCGAAGGCTAGGGGCATGATCCTCTGATCTTTTCATCCCTACAAATGGTGTCTATGGGAACATATTTATAGAGGCTACTGGGTTTCTTGGGGTTAGGTATTAGTTTGGAGTGTTTTCTAAGCCAAAAGGTGGTTGGAAGGTAGATGATGTAGGGTAGGAGGCAATGATTCTTCTAGATACTTTAGAATGAAGTTTGTTTAGCCTGCTCTAGTTGGAAAATGTTGTGTGTGTGTATGATGGAACCCTACTTCAAGAGTCTCCTAGGGCATTCTTGAGTAACATGGATTTGACCAATCAACATATGAGGGGCAAGGAAGGGGTTCATATAATAAGGACCCCACCTTCCAGAGCCTTCCTGACGCATGCAAATTACACATTATTGACCAGTCAGAGCGGGAAAAGGAGTGGGCATAGATCAAATGGGTACCCCTCTTGATAGAGATTTCTAAGAGGTTCTCACATGTTGTATGTACTCAAATGTAGGACCAAGAAGGTGGGGCGTGCATGATGTGCACCCTGTCTTTTTGGGAATTTGAGGCTTCAAAATCTACAAAATATAGAGAGAGAAAAGGTGACATGGGTGCATCTAATGGGGACCCTACCTTCAGGTCATGTTTTCAATCGAATTTGGTGTCCATTTGTCATGAAATTTGGCGTGGGTGAAAGATCCTATGGGTAGTTTAGGATGATTGGAAGTGTTTGAAATATTTGTGATAGAGTTTGGGTGTTTCGGCTAGCAATTTTAGAAGAACTTTTGTAGAATTATTGATTGTGTTAGAATTGGAGGTAAGGATCCTAAGGTTCTCCAACAATGACATTCAAACAAGATAGTTTGCAATAGAATATATATGAATTGAATATCTACCTCAGTTGGAAAGATTCCCATTATGAGACTTTGTTATTTGAGTTTACAATTGTGACTATTATCATGGGTAAGACTAGGATCATGACCCAAAGAACTCAAAACACCAAGATTGAAGTGTCGATAGTTTGCCCCTCTCAAGATAAGGTGTGAAGCATGAATTGTGTTCTCACCCACGATGAAGGGTGAATTCTTAAAATTGGATGACACACATTTTTGGAAATGTTCACATCCATTAAGACTTAGCATAAGCGAGACTTGTCATCATGCTCACATCAGTGATTCTTATCTTTATGCTCACCTTAGTGACTCTTATTGTTGTTGTTATTGCATTCGTAATACTTGGGTTCAAGCTCACTATAATGAGACTTGAGATTATTCTCATATGGGGAGAGTTGATGGTGATCTCATTTTAGTGATACTTCGAGTCATTCTCTCTTTAATGAGACTTGAATTTGTGCTCATGTTGGGAGACTTGGCATTAAGCTCACCTTGGTGATACTTTGAGTCGCACTCTCTTTGATGAGACTTGAAGTTATGCTCACTTTGGGATACTTACATTGATACCACCTCAGTGATACTTCGAGGCATGCTCTGTTAAGTGAAACTTGGATTTGTTCTCACATTGGGACACTTGACATTGAGCTCACCTCGATGATACTTTGAGTCTCATTATCTTTGATGTGACTTGGAGTTGTGCTCACATGGGGTGACTAGACAATGAGATAACTTTAATGATACTTTGAGTTGCACTCTCTTTGATTAGACTAGGAGTTGTGCTCATGTGGAGAGACTTGACATCAAGCTCACCTCAATGATATTTCAGTCACCTCTTTTTAATGAGACTTAGAGTTGTTTTCACGTAGGAGGACTTGACATTGAGCTCATGTTGGTGTCATTTTGAGTCACTTTATTCTCCATGAGACTTAAATTGTGTTCATCTCAATTGAGACTTGGAGTTGGGAGGCTTGTAGAACATATGTCCAACCCTTTTCAAGTTGGCATTTAGGTACAACACATAGTGTAGACCTTTTGCCTATTCTATCTTGTTTTCTCTTCTCCAACAGGCATAGAACAAATGCATGTGCATTCATATTTATGCAACCTTGTCTCATTTTGCTTCACTAATAGGCCCAAAGGGACGTTTGTTCACTCATGTTTATGTAGCCTGGTCTCATTTTACTTCACTGGCATGGTTGAAGGTATGTTTATTTGATGTATTTTAATAGACTCGTCTCATTTTTTTCTTTTATAGTATGCCAAAAGGAATATCTATTCACTCCTGCGAAGTCAACCTCACTTTTCCCTTCACGTCAGGCCTGAAGGAACATCAGCTCACTCCCAACTAGGAATGTCTATCCAATACTATTTACCATCGGCCTTACCATGTTTTTCTTTACTAGAAGGCCTAAAGAACTTCTTCTTGTTCATGTTTGTGTCATCCTTGTAGTTCGTCTACAACACATCTACTCGTTCTTCAAGAGTTGGTTTGAACATCTTGCTTATGTGGTAATGTGGTATCTTAATAAACTTTGGTTGAGTGTCTTCTCATTCATATTTTCTTTGTATAAATATATACATGCATATATATTGTTAATTGATTTGGCTATTCAGAATGTATGCTTTGATTGGTTGGTCATTTACTTGTTCCTTGTTCTAAGTGGAAGGATGTTGTTCATTCTTTCTATAATGGTATTGAGGGAGCATCTATCTACTGATACATATTCTTGATACATCTACATGTTTGTATAGAACATCTAATTCTTCTCATGTGTTTTAAGTTCAAAGAGTGCTTACCCACCCTTGTCGTTGATCTTATATTCACCTAATGGAAGGTGAAAATGTGTATTCAATCTTATTCAAATTGGAATGCATGCTTTTTCATGTTTTTTGTTGAGCATCTTATTTCTCGTAGTTATTAGAACACTTGTTTGTTATCTTTCTTGTTGGAAAATCCACCCATTCATGCTTGTTATGGAGCGTCTTGTCTACTCAAAGTTTGTAGAATGTATAGTCATTCTTATTTTGGCATTTTCACATGCATGTGAATTGTAGAACGTCTTCTTGCTGGTAC
Source organism: Alisma plantago-aquatica (assembly GCA_963693085.1). Lineage (NCBI taxonomy): Eukaryota > Viridiplantae > Streptophyta > Magnoliopsida > Alismatales > Alismataceae > Alisma > Alisma plantago-aquatica. The sequence goes on along the minus strand of OY856414.1, from coordinate 496,643,935 downwards.
TTTCTTTGGCATGTTGGTAAACTTTTATTGTGCGCTTAACTATGAAGTTTGGTATGATCTACTAACTCAGTGGTTGGGGGACATTCTTTGCAATCAATTTGCAGTCTTGCATGATTTTTAACATCATCAGAGTCGCCATGTGATGTTGATGGTGGAAGCGTATATGCAAGATTATGACATTGATGAAAAGTATGGACTACATCATCTTAGGTGTCCATGTTCACATGGCACCTATACCACTAAGGGCGAGCCACTAGAAGGGGGAGATCCTCATTCTTTGTCTATTTAGTAGTTTGGGCATTTTTCTACGTGGTTGATGAAAAAATATTTTGTTTCTAGTAAGTACTTTTTTGTCTTTTTCTATCTTTCATTATTGTCTTAGATTTGTATTCAAAAAATTCTAAATGAAATAAACTATTATCTTTGCTTTTCCATGCATCCTTGTACATGACACATTTGACTTTGTGACTCTTGTTGGGATAGGGTACTAGATTACCGATTTCATTATTAAGTTATTCTTTCCCTTTAAATTACATGCATGATAGGTTGGATAACGATGAACATAAATTGTTAATAAACCTCTCTTGACTCTTGAAGGTCACCACCATTATTGAATTTTTTTAGAGAATTCGGGAGGCAATCTTATTCATCCCACCCTCCCCGAGTGAGAAAAATTCAACAAAGGATTACAATCACTAATTAAGTTGGAAGAAGTAAATGTGATAATACTACTACTATTATATAGATCCTGGACTAAGAGATTAGTGATCCGTCTAGGGGGTGGGCATACTCAGTGTATGCATAAATGTTTTTAAGGTTAGACTTAGCTAACTCATCAACTACAACATTACAATTTCACCTAATATGGGTCTCCTGCTATCCTGGTTGCAAAAGTCTGTGAATTCTTCTAATCTCCTTGGAATATTTGGGGTGCTCAAGTTCATGATGTTGTATCATTTTAACTATGGTCTGGAAATTAGTCTCGAACTCCACCTCTTTCAAACAATAAACATATGCAGTCTCCACGACCAAGAGGATCCCTTCTAGCTCCACCTTAAGAACGTCTATGATCTATAATCAATGTGTTATTCCTCCTACCCATTTACCAAAAGCATCCCTGGATACAATGGTGCAACAGGCGGCTTGGTGTTTCACCGCTACATCAGAGTTTATCTTTGTCACTCTGGGACTCAATTTTCTTCATCGAATCATATCCATTGCCTCTATCCTCACATGAACTTTCACAGTGCCTCAACCTATGACTTGACCTCCTTGTTAATGAACCACACCTATTGCATGGTATGATGTATTATATTCTTGAGTACTTGCGTATTTCTACTTGTCTAGATGTGCCAACAGGTGATGAAGAACCATATCATTTTCTCCCTTGGTTTTATCTATAAGTACATCCATTTTTTTATGTCAGAAGTATTAGTAATCTCCGTGTTAATCCCATTAATGAGGATCACATTCTAGACTTCTCTGGATAGCCTGCAATCATGGATGGAATGTATAATAGTTTCCTCTTTAGCGCGACATTGTGGGCATAGGCTACAACTAGCAATTTTCCTTTGTGCCTTCCTACTATTGGTGAGGAGGGCCTCATGCATCATGAGCCATGCAAAGGTTTGATGTGTGCCAACACCTTCACCCCATATATCTGACCATCTTCCAGGAACCTGGATCCCTTTCCCTTCTCGTAAACATGTGTATGTTGATTTTGTGGTGTATAGTCTGCTCTGAGTGTGGGCCCAAACTCTTACATCCTCTCCGTCATCCTCCTTCAGCGGTTTGAGACTTGTGAATTTTATTGAATATTAAGATAGCACTACAATTTATCTATTGGAGTTTTGACTCCCTTTGGGATTTCCCCCCTTTTTTACTTTGGTCCATTGGGCTTTGCAACCTTAGATATATTTCTCACTTGAGGTTGGGATATGTCCCATCACCATATGAAGTGGATGTAATGAATTAGTTTCCCCTCAATATATTGGGTAAAATAGAAATTAGGTCATGTTGTTGTTCTCTCATAGATAGTGAGAACACTAAGGAACTTAGTCCTAGAAAAATGATACGATATGAAGTGATTAAATTTAATATTCAAAATTGATCTTTTTTTAGTAATATTGGATATTGGAAAATTCATGTATACTTGATATCTTCTGGATAATTTTGAATGATGAACAACATTATAATATTTCCATTTAGATAATTTTGTGAACTTGATATCTTGGAACTCAAATATTGACAAAGTTAATTCTTATCTTTATAACATTGACTACTAATTAATGTTACCTATATTTGGAATTGCATTTATTGTGAAATTTTTATAATAACTCAATAATAAGGATTTCATTGGATGACCTTTTCCTCCTTAATCCATTTCATGGATGGATTTATTCCTTTGAGATATACATGGAAAGATTAAAGGAAGATTTAGAAGAGATATTCATGAGATATCCAATCTTGATTGAAGAGTATATAGGACCCATGTTTGTTTTAATTTGTAGTCCTTATGTATAGATTTTCATGAAACTCTTATGTAAAATATATAAAATGAATACTTGTTTTTATATATTATGATTTAAAATTTATAAAAATTTGATTCTAAAGGTTGGTTTTGTAGACCATGGTACTCGTATTTCATGAACTCATTTATTGTTTAATTCTTTTATGAACCATTAATTTAGATTTGATCATTTAGTACATATCCCATGATTTGATCTCTTATGCCACATGTTTATTATAATTCTACTCCAAGAAAACTTTGGATCTTGGAACTAGAATACCAATTAATTTTAGCTAATCCATGATGATAACTTCAGACAAATGGTTTCAGGGGCGATGGATACATGATTCATATGTAACACAATGGACAACCTATGATGATATCCGTCCTTAAAATTTCTTTGAGCTGAAAGGTTTAGAAATGGTTTGGGCTCAGTTATCATACAGGCAGTGATCTGATGCCAGTGACCAAATACAAGTAGAGATGGTGAAACTCAATTCCAACTTGATATTTCCCATTATTAATCTGTATCTAAATTTTATTTTACTTTTATTTTTATTTCATCTAGATTAATTCAATCAAATCAACTCTTTGTTTTAAAATTTGATTTTTACTCAAACTAGATGAATTTAACATGAATCCTATAAACATTTTCAATTAGGACTATCCTTAAGTATACAATGATAAGACTGGTCTGCTTGTGGGTGGTATCATTACATGTTTGTTTTGGTAAAAACTAGGAATACATTCTTCGTGAATTTACATGCGTGATAAATTTTCCACATAAAATTTTGGTCCCATTGTCAGGGATAGTGGAACTGGTTAACTAAGTTCAATGTAATTAAGATTGTTTTAGGATTCTTCTTTTTTCTTTGATAACATCAAATATCTTCTTGAATACAATTAATATCAACATTCTTCTTGGCTTTGAATTTCTCTCAGCACAATAGACAATTTTACTATTTTTAGGCATACATATAACATGTGTGAAGATGAAATGTAATGTAGAAAAGACTTGACTCACAATAGATAAAGATAGTAAATTCTTAGAGAGGATCGATCAACCATTTGAGAGAAATACCAAGCAACTCATAGTTTACATGGGATGATAGTCCACAATGTTTCCATCAGAATCGTTACATGTAGAACATCTTTAAAATAAGGTGGAATACAATCAACAATGTTGTAGGGACTATGTGGGAGATCCTCACTATGCAATTCAAACTCTTTTTTTGTAAGTAAGAAGTGGAATTAAAGGATCAAAAGAAAATATAGAAAATGATAGGGGGGCAGAGAGGACCTATTTGTACATTTTCTATATGATATCAAAATCTAGCTTGATGGAATGGCAAGTGCACATAACATCAAGTTTACAGTCTTCAAAAAATATGTTGTTTTCAAGCTACCAACTATGGTATGGGGCCACTATGATGAATAGATGCAATTCAAACTCCACCTAATCCGGATGAATAGTTATGCTCTTTGTAGAAGATGTGCTTTGACAATGCAAGGATGTTGGATGAATAAGAATCCCAACTATGAAGTTTTGTTTGAAGTCATGGATCAACTAACATCAGACGCATCCTAGCTGGTTGAGGTGTTTAAGGGCCAACCTAAGAGTTACCTGATGTAGAGGGAGCATGCAAAAATTGTGATCACTAAAGAGGATGATAATGATCACATGTGAGAGACAAGATTGCATGATTCAACAACAAAACACATGATGAGGAACCATAGCTAAATCCAACTTTGAAGATTATATATCCACCTATACCTTGACCCTCTACTCTGAAGAGGACTTGATAAATCAATATAAATTGTAGTTGTATGAGAGTGACCTTGATATAGAAGAAGATCATGAAGCTTAGCCACCTATCATTTTGCAATTACATATCCAGATGGTTATAATTATCAACAAATCTTAGATGATTTTGATATAGAAGATGAACAACCAACTCCTAGTGTGTATCCAATTGTATCTGATGAAGAGGGACTATCCTAGCAATAGCCTAACACTCCACCATAGTAAGTTATTAATGAACATCATGCTATTCCATATGGTGAACTATCATATTTACAAGAAATCTACATGACTCCACTATCTGACTATGATGTTGATGCTCATGTTCAACCCCTCTCAAGTCCACTAACGACTAGGTTAGATACCACATAAAGGAGCTATAGCAATATGTTGAGTCAATGGTGAACCCCATTTTGACATCACTCCCGATGTTAATTGGAAAAATTTCTAGAAGGTTATACAACCATAGAAAAATAATTAGAAGGCTGGTTTTACTATTGAGATAGTTCCTTCCATGTCAAAATCACATCTCCTACATGCAGATTGAAGTGATGACGGAAAACTTGAGCTAGGCCCTCCACATGATCTACCACAACTATCATTACATGCATGAGATTCTTCACTTACAACGCTAGTCTTAGGAAAAGGTAGTCCACCACCAATATTCATGGATCATGCAATCTAGAAGACAACAAATAGATGTCACTCCTATATTTTGCCTTTTTTCAGTAGAACCACCAACATATACATCACTAATGGTATTGACACATGAGTCTTTGATCTTGCTGGAAATATTGAGGGTGAAAAAAAATTATTTCAATAATCTAGAAAGCCTGTTTGAGTTGCTACAAACATACAATCACTTTGTGGACCATGGAACTCTTTTTTTCAAGGAACCATGTATTGTCAAAATTTCTTTCATCCGGACCTTCTTTTGAGTTGTCAAAACTGCCTAGATGATCCTTACAAAATTCATTCCCTCTATCTCAAATTTTGTTTTTGCTTGGAGATGAGCATATTTCTAAGTTGGGGTGGAGGGTGGGTGCTACTCATCTCACTCCATGCCTATATATTTTAAATTTATGTTTTTAATGTTAGCATCTTATCATTGCATCTTACATGGAATTTAGTATTTTTTTAGGAAAAAAATCTATTTTAGAATAATTGAAACCACTATGTGGGACATCATAATTTAAAAAATTTCTATTCCCAACCATCTGTTGTGTCATTAAACTCCACGCCTTTGAATCGAAGCCTCAATATAACCAATTTTTAGAACTAACCAATGGTGGAAATCACCCTATGTAGCCAAGGAACCCAAACATCATGTTTTGTTTGAAAAGATGGCATGTTTTAGAGAAATTAAGAGGCACCAAACATATTGTTCTTCTTACTAACTAACGAATGAATTACATGGAATCACCGCTTGTTCCCTCTTGATGTCTTTATTTGAGCATAATGTAACAAGGAGAACAAGTTGATATAATGAGTTGTAAATCAAGTTGCATGTTGATGTCACCCCTCTTCTACACTTCTTCTTCCATCTTCTTACCCTCCATCCACCAAAAAGAATAAAGCCACAAAATAGTTTCAAACCCTAAGTTTGGGGTGGAACACCCCTTTCTATCTCTAATCTACGTCTTTCATATCCCTCACTATGTAATAGGGATATACCATCAAAAATAAAGAAAATATGACAATATGCTCAAAAGAAGAACAAAACACTGCAATATATGTATTTCAAAAAATAAAATGCAATATCAAGTTTATAAGAGGAGAAATTTACAATTACCATGCATACCTCTATTCCCTCCTTTTTCCATCTATAAACATGATGAATGCCTCAATTTTATCTCACGGTCATATGATATGTTACTTACTGTTCTGCACGTTTCTTTGAACTCTCAAAAAACTCTTAAAAATACTTGATGTCGGGGATGGTGTTGAGGAAGTTATTTTGAGAAGTGAACTTGTGAATGAATACATGGATAGATGTGTTTCATGATTTCAGAAAATCAAGAAGCTTGAGCATATTTAAGGATGAGCATCGGGCCAGGTCACCCCGAGTTTTGGCAAGTCTACACCCAAATTCATATTTTTAACTGGGTTTCGGGCCAAATTTAGGCTTGTGTAATGTTTAGAAAACTTGGCCCATACCCGATCCACATAATAGAGTATGGTTTCCGATCAGATTGGGGCCGACCCAGAGAACATAACAAATGAAGATATTTCCAACGTGTACATAAGACAAAATATTAATACAGTCATTTAAATGCATACCACTAGGCACATGCAAATTACATTTATCAAGAGAGGAACTAATACACTTACAAACTATTATAAACATAGACTTTAGATGAGACACATTTAAAATCACAGTCTTAGCCCATTTATTTATATAATACATCAATACCATCCAACCACTAATGGAATTTAGTTAACATTGAATAGAAAATGAATATTTTTATTTCAACTAATGGTCTAATAGTGTATCAGTTGAGGTGATTTTTGAAACCTATGTAAGTAGTATAAATCCAATCTCTTAGATTATATTTTATTATAAATCGTAATGAACACGTAACATATAAATTGAATGTGCACATCCTAGACTAACTCTAGGTCATTGATCTTTTGGTCTTAATTATATGATTGACAAAATATATATAAGTGAAATGTGATTTTGAAAGTTTGTACCCAAATGTATCTTACAATAGATACATATCATGTACAAAAACGTAGTTACGCATACACTCGTATATATATAATCTGTGTATCTGGGTTTTCAAGTCTGGGTTTACCTTGGCCCTACCCCCCCCCATATAAAAATTTGGGTCAAAATCTTAGGCCTGGCCCACCTATATAAATTACACGGATCGGGCATGTGTCAAGTTATACGGGTTGGGACATGGGTCGGGATGGGGTTGGTCTGGTCCGATGCTCATCCCTAGGCATATTCAATGGTAAAGAAAATATCATGATTAGAGGATGAGAAAATAACATGGGTTGAGATTACAAATTTGGCACTTGTTTCAGATTTTGTGATACTAGAGGATGAGTAATACTAAATTTTAGGGTTGTTTGATGAATTAATATTCATCGAGTTAAATTTAGCTCTTGCATGATTTGATTTAGGTTATTATTACCTCAATAATTTTATTTCAATTTGACAATCACTTTCTTTTTATCGAAGGAACTAGCATGGATATTGGAATACCTAATGAGGCCTACCAAAATATCTATATTGACCATTCAACTACTATCGAGTTGTTTTGATCCTAGTTACCCCTGAAGTCAATGTGATTTTCTATTTGTATTGCATTCACTACTTCCATATATATTGAGAAGTATTCAATCAACACGCCAAGAAAGACTTACAGAAAACTGACACTAATTAAATATGAACCACCAAAGCCATTAAGGCACAACCCATCAGGCTTGCCTAATCGAGGGTACTACCCCTCGTATGCCTGATTGCCTATCAAGATTGGAAATTGCTAGTTAATTGAGACCCGCCAACTGATTTACCGCATGAGCAATCAACCATCACGCTCATCGTAGTCGTGTGGATCTCCCTACTCACAACTCTCTCTACCCCCATGGACCTCTCTTTCCATGTGGCACTTTCTCTCTCCTGCATACCCCCTCTCTCCTCACACAAAATCACTCTGAAGCAAGCCATACTCTCACTGTGACGCTCAACAAAACTAGCAATCACGCACACAAACATGATCACCTCCATAAGTTGCCTTGATGCTCTTCGATCAACTTGAAGAGATTTGCAGAAGCTTCAAGTCTAAGAAAGACATCACGCGAGATACAGTCTAAACATGCACGCCAAAAGTTACAACATCCCACGTTGACAAAATCAATAACCACCAAATAAATAACCAAGCAGAGAACATGATTGACGAAGAACACCGCATAATTCTATTAAGCAATCTCAAGAAGATTACAATGATTGTCACTCTCTCACAATCATGTGCCTACAATAGAATCTCGTAACCCACTCTCATTCTCTCATCTCTTTGTCTATCTTTTGTGGCTTCCCGTTTTGACACACGATGTAGTTCTACGTCGGCACACCCGAAGTTACCACACGTTGGAACCCCCACACATCGGTGCACTATATTCCAACGGTGTCTACCACTATTTATAGATAGAGAACTCCCGATAAGACAATACGAGAGGATACATCTATTCTATAAAGATTAGGAAACGACAATACAAAAAGATAAAGAAATAATGTCTTGGACTCCAAGTCTAACATTAATTGCACTTTCCTAATAGTGTTAGATATTATTTCTTATCCAATTAGGATAAGACACAAAATCCTAACAATCTCCACCTTATATCTTATCCGCTGAAGTTGCTCCTCCAAGAAATCTGCTCCCATTCTTTTTCTATACTTTCGCCCTCAGAAGCTGCTCCGTTTCCATAAGTATTTTACCATGCACGCCTACATGGAGTGTGTGTCCAGACATTATTGCCCAGACCTTTTATGTGGGAGCTCCTCAAGATGTACAGTTTGAGAAATGGCACCGCCTCCACTTGCGTTTGGAAGAACCGCATCCTTCACACCTTTGGCCCTCATGCCATAAGGTTGTGTCTTCTTTTAGTCATGCCCACTCGAAGACACCGCGTAGTCGGTCCAACCACGACTTCCTCTTTCCAACAGTTGACAGCTTCGCCTCTGCACCTGTTGAAGTTTGCAGCTGAGTTTACAATCTCGTTCCAGATTGCCCGTGAGAGTTGAATACATGTAGCAATTTTTAGGTTCATGACGCCCGCCACCCATGCTACTGCTTCATCTACACCTTTTATATTCATAGACCTCTCATCAGCCGCTCCTCTTTTGGTTAGCAAACATTCAACCAGTCCATAGAACCAGGTAACCTCCATAGCCCCTTGTCCCTTGTAAGTAAGTAGCATGACTCCACCTCACGTTGATATTTCAAAACTATCAGATTCATGCCCTCCTGATTATATGATAATGCTGCCATCAAGATTTTCTACCAAATGACCTCCAACGGTAGTTGTCGACGTCGTCATGCTTTTATGTGCTCTCGATGCTTTCCGATCGTCTCACATGAACTATGTTATGATACCACTTGAAGAGATTTGGGGAAGCTTCAAGCCCAAGAAAGACATCATGCGAGATACAATCCAAGCATGCACACCGAAAGCTACGACATCCCACGTCGACAAAACCAATAACCACCAAATAAATAACTAAGTAGAGAACATGAATGGCGAAGAAGACCGTAGAATTCTATTAAGCAACCTCAAGAAGATTACAAGGATTCTCGCTCCCTCACAATCATGTGCCCACAATCGAATCCCGTAACCCACTCTCATTCTCTCACCATTTTGTCTATCTTTTGTGGCTTCCCGTTTTGGCACACGACGTTGTCCTACATCGACACACCCGAAGTTACCACACGTTGGAACCCCCACACATCGATGCACCGTATTCCGACGGTGTCTACTCCTATTTATAAATAGGGAACTCCCGATAAGACAATACGAGATGATACATCTATTCTATAGGGATTAGGAAACGACAATACAAAAAGATAAGGATATATTGTCTTAGACTCCAAGTCTAACATTAATTGTACTTTTCTAATAGTGTTAGATATTATTTCTTATCTAATTAGGATTAGAGATAAAATCTTAACACAACTAGCACTCAACACTCCCTCTCAACCTCCAACACAGTAAACAATCATCCTTGCACCACGAAGATTGCTTGTAAACAATCATCCTTGCACCACGAAGATTGCTTTCTCTATGCTTCTCACTCTGCAAAACATGACCACCATTCCGCAACAATCGCAAACCACTGGCGTCAAGAGCTGTCAAATACCCACACAATCCTCTCAATTGACTTTTCACAACCCGCAATGACCCGACAAACCCTCATTCTCGAAAGCATGACCACGAAAAAATGGTCGACCAGTACATGAGAGAGGATTCGCTGTTCCCGTTTTCAAAGGGAGCACGCTGCTTCTTATTTAATCATCGTACATTTATTCAGGCAGATCAATTTCACTGGCCTTGATTAAATCTAGCATACAGGTGACACTATTTCCAGTAAGGAGTAGCCTAGTCCTTGCACAACAGGGACCAGCAAATCCGCTGGCCCAGTACATTGAGGCAGTTGCGAACAAAGGCCATCCCTACTCCTCACCCTTGATAGTTAGCTGCAACTTTATGAGCAGGCAATCACGTCAAGCATTCCATGCAGATCTCGCGCTCTCTTCACGTCAAACATTTGACTATGAACTGACCAATCACCCAACGATCGACCACGGACTCTCAATGCTCATTTCTACCAGCGGATGACAAACTCCAACCGACAAAGCAAGAGAGAAATTGACCATGCTTCTCACCTCTAGCAGTAATCGGCATGCCAAGTGGATCAATTACCGACACTGATGATCGAGCAGAAACGGTGGTAGAGTACTTGATCGACCACAAGCACCAAAACCACCGAGAGGGTAACCTTGATAGTTTGAAGTAGGCGGGAGAAGATGAATCTGGTTGATCAGTGTTACCTTGTTGAACCATTGTATACTTGTATTTACAGGTACACATATATGTATATAGTTGTAGCTTACAAAACACGCCTCAAGGCGAAAACACACAAGGGAAAATTACAAAAGGGCCCAACACTATTTCATATGATGATAACCCCCATAAGCTATGTATCAGAGAATATAATGCCCAACTTTTCTACCATAAACTAAAGTTGAGGAAGAGCTTTGGTGAAAAGATCTACAAGTTGTTCATGAGATGGGATGAATGTTGTTGTGATCAAGCCAAGAGTTACATTTTCTCTAATATAGTGGTACTCTATTTCAATGTGCTTAGATCGAGAATGGAAAATCGGATTTCGAGAGAGATAAAGTGCACTGATGTTATTGCAATATAGCATGCTTGGTCCGTTTTGATACACATGAAGATCTTTCATTAAATGAGAAAGCCATGTTAACTCAGCTGTAGTGAGAGATAGAGAACGATGTTCCGCCTTAGTGCTAGACTTTGATATTGTAGGCAGTTTGTTTGATGACCAACTAATATAGGTAGATCCCACAAAAGTATAGAAATCACTAGTAGATCTTTGGGTAGTAGGGCATACAATATAGTCAACATTAGAGAAAGATGAAATACAAAAATTTGTGGAAGGAAATATATGTAGACCACAACCAAAAGTTGTCTTTAAGTAACAAAGAATACATTCGAAAAGAGCAAGATGTCCCACAGTTGGTTTGTGCATAAATTGAAAGATTATATTAATGGCATAGTTGAGGTCGGGTCTTGTTAAAGTATTGCAAAGAACCAAGTAATCTTGTCTAATGATAAATATCACAAGAATCCATGTTGTCTAACTTGGGAATTTCATTGGAGAAACCAAGAACTAAGAGGTGTGAATGCAGGCTTGCAATCCAACATTTCTTCACGTTGGAGTAGCTCAGTGATATACTTAGTTTATTGAAGCAGGAGAGCAGCGAATTGTATGTGACTTCAATACCCAAGAAATAATGAATATCATCGAGATATCTCATTGAGAACTCAGTTTCAAGTTGTGTAATGAGCCTTGTTAATAGCTCATAGTACTTCCTATGATGATTATATCGTCAAGGTAGAGAAGAAGATAGACTATATGATTGTCATGTGTATATATGAAGAGAAAGGGAATTACCGAACTGATAGTGGATCAAATGTCAATGAGATGAAGGCTAATTCCATTGGACCATGCTCATGGAGCTTGCTTCATCCTATATAGAGCTTTATGCAAGTGACACACATGATTAGGAAATTGAGTGTATACAAAGTTTGGTGGTTGAGCCATATAAGGTGTACTATCTAGATTCCCATTCAAAAGGCATTGCGAACATCCAACTATTGAATTTTCCATTGTTGGGATATATCAACAGTCAAAACAACTTTGATGGTTGAATATTTAATCACACGAATAAAGGTTTTAAGATAACCAATACCTTCCTCCCACGTAAACCCTTTTGCAACTAATTTAGCTTTTAATATGTCTAGAAAATCATCAAAATGTAACTTTTTTTTAAAACACCCACTTGGTTCCTACAATATTCGTGTTAGGTTTCCTTGGGACTAAAGTCCAAGTGTAATTTTTATGTAAGGCAAAAAACTCTTCTTTCATGGCTGATTTCCAATCTTTATTTTTTGAGAGAACTTTGAATGGTTTTAGGAATAATGGGTATAATCATATTTTCCCTAAGAGCGTGTTTGGGGTTTGGTTTTACCACTCCAGATTTCAAATGTGTCATCATTTGATGCATGTGGAATTGTACTAAAGTACTAGGTTTGTATGACTTCAGACTGAGAGGAAGGCAATCTTTTTAATATGAAGAGAAGATGAACTTAGAGAAGAAACATCAGATTGAGTGTCTGAGATGGCACAAATATTGTCTAGATAGTCAACTTCATCAGAAGGTTGCTGCTCTTGAGCAATAGAATTGTTTGTATCATGTTCAACATTACTCACAAATGAGGTGTTATTCAGTTGTTAACATTCATGATAGTGTCTCTTATGACATGAACATACAAGGCATGTATATTCACCGATTTAGGTGATTGTGCTTCAAAAAATTTAGAATACCTTGTCACAATAGTTACATATGGAGTAGGCTTATGACTACTCTTAAAGGGAAAGGGAAAGGCAGAGTCATTAAACACACATGTTTTGTGATGTATAAATTGCTTGTTGCAATGTATAGGGACATATATCCTTTGTGTTGTGCACTACATACCAAAAAGGTGCAAGTCAGTGAGTGGGGTTCCAAATTATCCTTTGTGTATGGCCTCAAATAGGGATAATTGAGTACTTCAAAGACTTCAAGAGAAGAGTAAATGTCATGTTGTACGTAGATCCAGTGAAGAGCAGTTTTCATATTAATAGTCATGTATGGCAATATGTTAATTAGGAATATTGTAGTGGAAAAGGCATCACCCCAGTAAGACTTAGATACTTGTGCCTCAAACATCATGGTTAAGCAAATTTCAACTACATGGTGATGCTTTCATTCAACAACAACATTTTGAGCATTATCGTCTGGACAAAAAGGTTTGTGATTTATTCCTTACTAACAAAGAAGGTTTTGAGACAATTTTTGAAAAAATTTCCTCCTCTATCAGTCTGATATGCTTTATTTGAGCATTAAACATATTTTGTCTTGTAGCAAAAGAGACAAATAATTGTCATGAAAATCATCTTAATTTTTCAATGGAATAAACCAATTGAATGTAGTACATACATCAAATACAAAAACAAAGTAGTTAAACCCTACTTTGAAAGTTACCAAAGCTTTACCCCAAATATCACAGTATAAAAGTTGAAAAGGATTGCTAGACAAAGTATGAATTGTAGTGTTAGGAAGTTTGTTGCATTTTCTTATTTGACAACTATTACTAATTTCCTTACTAGTACTACTAGAATCGATTAACTTGTCTATAAGAAGTTGAAGAAAAATTAAGGACTAGAATGTCTAAGTCTTTGATGCCACATATCACCATTGCCTTTATTGAACTTGTTGTATAAGAAGATTGATGTTGAATTTTTATTTTGTCGTTTAGGTGGAAAGGAACCTGTAAATGTCTTTGTGTTGAAATCAGCTGCAGAAGCTTGAAGTAGGCATAAACCATCCTTACATCTACATTGTGCTAGAGTTTGGTGACTCTTCAAATCCTTTATAAGGAACATGTCATGAGTGAAAATGAAGTAGAAACGGAAAGAAGCAGTAAGACATGTCACATATAGAAGGCTACTCTAATCTGAGGAACAACTAGAACTTGTTTTAAAGGAATCAAAATAAAAGTGTTTAGATTTCCATCACCAATGTGAGAAATAGGTAGATAGCTACTTTTACCAACCATAACGCAATTTGTAACTTGGCATACTCATATATGTGTTAGGTTTCCTGAGGTTTGGACAATTTGATATGCAGCCCTAGTATCCACATGCCCTTCGGTAAACTTCTTATCATCATCTCTCAAGACTGTTGGGGTGGTAGTAGCAACAATCCACATATTAGGTGCATCAGTTCTTTGATAATTAGAATCAAATTTGTGCCAAGACTTGAAGTCATCATGACCTCCCACGATTTGACAAATTACAACTAGTCTTAGTGATTCAAAAGTAGTAACAATGTTGTTTCCTTCTTGCTTAGCAAGGGAGAGACAACACGGGAGAGTAAATTCACTCTAGCAGGTTCAAGTTTGAAGGGACAACTCCTTCCTATGGGCTCTGGTAGCGCAATGTGGAGTTCCTAGTGGTCCACGTGGAATACTCTAGAGGCGAGGAGGCTTTTTCCACCCACTAGGAGGACGCAGTCAACTGTCGTCTGTGGTGAACAACCAGGAGGCCACTGTTGATAGTCGTCCAGGTGTGATTTGAGAAAGAAGCACACTGTAGCAAGCATTATCACTGGACTTACTCTAGGACCATGTATATACCTTGCAACCTTCCCTCCTAGATATATCATTAGTGATGCGATCTAGCTGGTTAGGGAATCAGGCATTAAGTTTTTTGTTTCCACCGCCTTATATGTTGCCCAGATTTCACTATATTGGTATTAGAGCCAAGTTGTTACAACCCCAATTTTTGGGTTCATTTGGAGAGAAATGTAATTTCTCATATTGAAGATATTTGAACAAATAATGATAAATTTGTTTTGAATAAATGGATTTCATTTACAATAGCCTTGATGATTATTTTATGGGCTTTATTGGCTATTCGGCCCAATAACAAAGAAAGGACAAAAGAAACTCTATTATTGAGTAAATAAGAAAATAGAGGAAAGAAAAATGTGGAAACCTCTAGAAGGCAAATCCAAAGAGGGATTTCGTGCCTCTTGGGTTCCTTGAGTTCCAAGAGGTCCAAAGTTGCATAGAGAATGCAATAAGAAAAGAAAAGATCAATTAAATATTTCTTTATTGAGAAAGAAATTGAAAACAATGATAAAATGTAGAAAATAAGTGGAAAGAGGTATAATGGAGTTATCCTTGGTGGATTTTCGTATCCAAAGGATTCCTAATATTAAAAGGGATGTCAATGAGGAAAATAAAAAGAGAGATAAAAAGAAATCATCAAAAAGAGATATGTTAATGAAAGGATAAGGAGAATATGAGAAATGGACTTTTAAAAGAAGATAAAGGCAGATAGGTATTCCCCCAATATGGGAATCCGTGCCTTTAGGATTCCTTGAGGTCCACGGGACCCAAAATAATAAGATAATGGCAAAGGGAAAAGAAATAACAATTAATTTTGAATAAATTAATGAATAACTTGGGAGAGAAGGAAGCCTTCTCATCCATTGCAATCTGTTTCCCAAATTTCGTACAAAGCTAGATAATGCCAAGACAACCCTTCCCTTAAAATTTGAGTTAAAAAAGAGCAAGGGTTTGGGAGATACGAATTTTTCAAGTTGTCTCCAAGTTTGGGAATTATTCTGAATTTTAGGAAAATGTATTTCCTTTGGATGAACGCGAGCGATGAGATCCGTTGGATCAAGATCCAATGCTAGATGCTTATCGTCCAGTTCCACACAGACTGGGACTTTGCTGGTTACAGGAGGAAATTTCCCATCCTGATTTCTCGCGATCCAGTGGATATGCCAGCCTACCGATAGTCCCTTTGGACTTGGGAGAAGAAAACGCAGGGAATCATCCCTGGTTCGACTAAGATTGGTCGTTGTTTTGGGAAACACCCAAATCTCGCAAGCCTACCTCGACCCTATATATAGGGGAGGATGCGCGAGGGCACCATCACCTCTTTTCTCTAGCCCGACGTCTGCGGAAGGAAGCAAGGAACATTTTCGTGCATTCAATTGGTTCTTTCATCTTGACCTCCACCCTCGTCGCCACAACAAACCTCACCGGAGTCCAGCGAGTAGGAGGCGACCTTGGCGAGGCTCAGATGAGCAATTGGAGACGTCATCGACTTCTATGAAGGGAGGTGAAGCTCCCTGACATATCAGCGTGGGAAAAGGAGGATGAGAGCCCAGAGTCAACACTCGAGTTGACCACAGGGTTGTTGTACCTCAGAGCGAGGAAGAAGAAGAAGACTCATGGTCTTTTACCAAAGTGCCCCTCGCCTCCTTTAGTCGCGACAAGGCTAGATTGGTCTTTCTTTTGTTTTGATCACAAACAAAGGCACACGCATCCACGGCCATTAGATCCTCAGTGGATCTGCGGCCCATGGATCGGGCGGTCCTGCTTTTTCCAGAAAAATAGCAAGTAAAGCAATAAAAAGAAGTTTCTTATTAAAAAAATGTATCTTTTGATAGAAAACTCGGATGAAGAAAGTTAATACATGAAAAGTGATCAGAAAAATACGAGGAATACATTAAAAATAGTTTGAAGGCCTAAATCTGTCTCTTTTTGTAAAAGTATCTAATTTGGATAGAAAATGTATTAATTTGTAGATAGAAACCCTAATTGTTGATAAAAGATAGATTTAATCTTGCAAAGGAGTTAGTTCAAGCATTATTAACTTGATTAATGAAAAAGATGGATTTTAACCTGTTTTGATGATGGAATTGCAAGGTTTAGGGTTTTAAACCTAATATGTTGTTTAATATGCTTAGAAACCCTAAATTAGGGAAAAAGAAAAGAAAAATACTTATAATCTGAAATTAGGGTTTCCTATTACTAAAAGATGAAATTAGAACCTTTTGTGAAAGAAAGATGAAATAATTAGGGTATGCAAGTGATTTGGTAAAATTAGGGTTTAAAGTAATAAAAATGAGGTGGAACCCTAATTATGCTCAAAACCCTAAAAAGGATAATTAACCCTAGGAAACAACTAGGATTAATAGATCATGATGACATGATTAATGATAGAAGAATCGGATGCCTTTTCAGGATCAACATGTGTGTATTTGCTTGATTTCTTGATTGGTTGAGTTATTTCTACATTCAAGTCTGCTTAACAGGTATGTGGTTACACTAATGACTATCTGAATTAGTTTTCCGGGGGATTTTGTCGATGTTTCCATCGTGGCTTGAATTAAATTGTTGGATGAATTTAATTCATGCAAACTATAATGTGGATATGACTATCACCTAAGATGTGTGCCTACTAACTCAGATCCCAATCCCCTCTGTAGCTTGATAGACTGACCTAGCATATGGCTACCTATGGGGTAGGTCCATTAGGTCATTGAATGACTTAGTACATGGCTACCAATGGGGTAGGACCATCAAGTCACCATGAGTCAGGGATTGGGCTACCTCTACCATATGAGAGAGGTAGTATCCATGTCCACTGTAGGGACAACATAGAGATAGGGGATAGGTAAGGATTGAGTAGTATTGCTTAAAGCGTAATCTTGGATGTTAAATATTTGGATGACTACATTGTTATTATAGTTGCATGATTATCCCCACATATCAGCTTCTTGCTGACCGACGTTTTGTTTGTCGGCGTTTTAGGTACAAATGAAAAGAACAAACAGTAAAGTGGCATATGTGGATAAAAATGAGAATTAACGTGCACATGAGGATTAGTTAGATTAGTATCTTCATGGATAGAAGTTTAGAAACCCCAGTGTTTAAAAGGTATGCAAAGTTTTATTTTATACCAGTTTTCAGTTTAGTTGGTAAAATTTATTAATTGTTATTTATTATTTGTCGAACCTTTGATCCAGGTTATTGGTTAACGGCTCTGACCTTTCGGTCTCCCTTAATTGGGGGTTACCGGGAGGCGGGTCGTTACAATTGGTATCAGAGCATAGGTTCCTCATCTAATCATTAATAATTATTAAATTTTACAAATTCCATAGAACCAAGGGAGTTATTAGAGGAGTGTATGAAAGACTAAGGTGTCTAGAAAAGGATCACTTTCGGGGACTGGCAATATTTTCCTCCACACCGCTAGTCGGAATACGAGGACTCCCGGATTGTGTAACTGCCTGGCCGATGTCTTAGGATATGACTCGAAATCAGATACCTATAGGACTCTCTCCTCTTGTTCATCCCTTCTCAACTTAAATTTCTATTAAGGATTTCTCAAGATTAGGGTTTTCTCTCTCTTAAGGTATGGGTTAAGGTTGATAAGGTTTAAGGAATCCTCCACCAAATTAATGAAAGGCATGTAAATAAGATGTCATGAACATAAGCTTAATAGATTAAGCGTAAACTAAAAGATACATGCTTAGGTCGTATGACATGCGTTGTCATTGCCCTCAGGAGAGACCTAAGGCTAGACCTTCTTGCCAGGAGGATGAGTAGAGGGAGTTTGTCATGGAGGCAGAGATCTCCATTAATAGGAGAGACCTAGCACATCCTTTGAGGATGATGTTAACCCTAACCCTAAGTGAGGGTTAGAGAGAGAGAGATGACATGAAGAGTTAGATGTCGTGGTATACCAGGTGTTTGGATAGACATGCCTTGGATGCCATATGAGCCATGAGAAGTTGATGACCGAGTACCTTTGGCAACCCAACCCTGGGAAGGGTCGTGCATGTTTGAGCGAAGGATAGCTCCTTCATGGATGAGGTTAGAGAAGAACCTATAGAAACCTTATGGGCTGTTGCAAGTAGGATATAGCTTGCACCCGGAGTACATCAGTAGTACGAGCAGCAAGTTAAAACCGAGACCAAAAGGACAGGATGGATGGCTTATGAGATAAGCATAAGGGGCTATGGATAATCATGATCAAACATAAGTTTGATCATAGGCTTCACCCGCGTAGAGGTATGCCTGCGAGCTTGATCCTTCATGGAGAGATGACCTCTAGTAGTATGGCAGGATGTAGAGTTAGCTTTAGAGAGAGAAAGAAGGAACCAAGTAAGAAGGTTGGAAACCTAAAACCCCGAGATGTGAGGAACAGTGGGGAGTCGATAATGATGCGACCTAAGTGGATGATAGTGGTTGCCTCATGCATGATCCCTGGAGGCTGATGATATCTTGGTTGCCTTTAGAGGAATCAAACCCTAGAGAGAGGATGATGCTTCTGGTACCTATGTACCTATGGTATAAGTGATTACTTGCTGAGATGAGACAAAGAGTGCCTTAGACCCTGTGGAGGTTTAAGTAACCAGTTGTGAGGCTTTATACCTAGATGGTTGTCTTTGAGGAGGACTTAACTCTAAGGTGATGCTTATATAAAAGGACCATGGAAGTACATGACATACCTTGGACATGCTTGATTCGTGGTTAAGAGATTGAGCATGCAGTTGGACACCCAAAGGTGAACCTAGGGTTCCTAGGCCTAAGAGGGGAAGCAGTGTATCCTATGCTCATGATGAAATTTGAGTCCCTATAGTTTCGAGCATGGTACTCCTCATGTGTAGAGGTAAAGGAAATCCCTTAAGTTAAGGGTATGTTTGATGAACCCCTCACAACTAAGTTGATCTAATGTTGAGGATGAGAACAAGTGTGACCTAGCATGGTTTGGTCTGCTTATGCCTGAGTAGCTTGCTAGGGTTAAGCATGCTCATGTGGATGTAAACCCTGGACATAAGGGCATTTGTGACCTTTGTTGTGAAGGCGTAGTTTCCTCCCATCTTGGGAGAGGGACCCTTCGGTAGGGTGTATACTAGTTTTATTTGTTTTACAGTAACCTTGAGGGGTCTCATAGGATCTTGGAGGAGCTAAGTGAAAAGTACATAGTATGAGAATGAACCTATAGACCCATAGATAACCATCTCTATGCGCATATGGATGTGTTACCATGGAGGTAACCGGTATGGGGCCCGACCAAGGTAGGCAGGTTGCCATGACCCCTATGAAAAGATGGGAGTCAGCGATGAATGCAGAGAGAGAGAGATGATGAGGGCTTGGGTAAGGTTCTAAGCTGGACATGTGCTATGTTAGAATCCTAAGTCTATCCTAGGGTCAGGTAGGGATAAGACCAATGAAAGTAGGATTTGCCTAATTCCCTAGTTGCACATGACCATAGGGTTGGGAGGTAACAGCTATCATTGTCTGAGGGCCATGGGTTAAGAGATTGATCACCTTCATGAACTCATGGGACCCAAAGGGAAGATGCGTAGGGCACTCTCTGGATGCATAAGGGAAAAAGGATGACCCCAAAAGTGTCGGCACCCTATAGACCTAGAGGATATGACCAAGGATTGTGTGGTGACCCAAGTAGGTTCGAAACTAGTTTTCCATGGAAGTAACCGTGATATAGAGATGATTGTGATGTAGAGACATATGTGGCATGTTTCAACTTAGATTTAAAGGTGTACTGGCAAGGTGGGATGTACCATCTCTACTCTTGGAACAAGAAGAACTCTGTATTTGGGCTGTAGCCAAATGCTTATTTCCTCTTGTTATGGGAGTGAGAGATAGGACAATACGCATGCCATACACCAAGGATAAAAGATGATGTGAGTTGGAACGTTGCTATGGGGTATGAGGACAGAGATAATAACATACCCTTGTGAAGTAAACGATATGTAGATGGTTTACAAACATCAAGAGAAATAAGGTAGTCATCTTATGAGGATGTTTTTTTTACATGAGCTGTGAATTATACAAGGTTGAGTTTGAAAACCAAGAGGATGAGTTAAGAGTTTCTTGATGAAGATAGAGTTTGAGATGAGACGATAGTGAAATACACAGAGGTGTATGTCTTCAACATTACCTAATCCTAAGGATGAGAAGTGGTAATGGATGCTCTGGATGAGATACAACTGCCTAGTTTAGATGAAGGCTAGAAGCGGTTGGTAGGATAACCCTCAGTTGGAAAAAGGGAGATATGTTTGGCTAACACCCGGATGTAACAAGATCCGTTGATCAAGATTTTTGGTTGCTTGGTTAGCCAACCTAGGGCTTGTGGTGATAGAAAGGTGGTTGTAGAACCTCAGTTACACTTCTCTAGAGAAGAAGGTGATGAAACCCTGATTAGAGTGGTTTAGGGTTCTGAGGAATCAATCTTGAGGAATCATGATGTACATAAGATCATGATTTTGAGTTCATCACACACCATGGTACTACTAAGATAGTAAGTGACAGTAGCACTTTGGATGCTTAAGATGAAGTTGCATGTGGCATGTGGCCATGCAAGCCGGAGGTGAAGGACGAACACCAGTAACCCAGTGCATTGATATAAAGGATAAAGAGAGTTCCTGAGAGTGAATGGGAGTTCATCACTATGGATGTTGTGGTAAGCCTTCCCTAGACCAAGGAAGGTCAAGATGCAATATGGGGTATGGTAGATCGCCTTACCTAGATAGCATGAGAAAGAAAGAGTGTTGTCAAGGGATGGATTCGGTTGAACTACTTAAGAGAGAGAGATGGTTCAACTACACCAGGATGCGAGTTCAAAAGTTCTTGAGTATGACCTAAAGGTTCACTCCCATGAGGTGGAAGTAGATACCTGAAGAACTCGATGTTAGTACACTTTAGCACCCCATAATAATGGTTAGTAGGATCCAAACTAGAGGGTCTGATGAGAGCATGTGTGCTTATTCAGGGTGATACAAAGAGATCATTCTTAAGATGTGATGTTAACCACCATAGCCATTATCGGGATGCAAGAAGTTCTATAGGGAGGTTGTGTCGGTCACCACTTCATTAAGATGATGTTGGTGAAGGAGGCCTCACGAAGGTCAGAAAAGAACCACAGTGTGTGCAGATGAAGTCGCTTTGACTGTGCAATGGCTGAGAGGGAGCCCAGGGGTGACATGAGTCGTGAGCTGATGCAAAGCAGACTGACATGCAGTTCATTGTGGGAGAATATGTGATGTGAAAATCTGACCCCTCTAAGCTACAACTAAGAAAGTTGAGTCCCCGATATATGGGTCCATTTGAGATGGATTGGTGGAGATGGTTGTGTTTAGCCTTACCCCTCAGGATAACATGATGTATAAATTGTTCCATGAGTCCGATCTAGAGCACTATGTGAGGTATCCAAGCCATGAGCTGAGCCATGAACCTATTCAGCTTTGTGAAAGGCTGAAATGTCCTGAGTCACCTATGAGGGTACGATATACCAAGGTAAGAAAGAACTCAGATGGAAGAATATGAGATGATGAAGGTTCTTGGGAAGAACCATGGAAAGGGGTAGAGCCACATGGGAGCTATGATGGATATGAGGAAGTCTTATCCTGATTGTTTGTTTGCTTGATGGAATTTTGAGGGCAAAATTCCTATAAGAGGGGAAGGATGTTACAACCCCAATTTTTAGGTTCATTTGGAGAGAAATGTAATTTCTCATATTGAAGATATTTGAACAAATAATGATAAATTTGTTTTGAATAAATGGATTTCATTTACAATAGCCTTGATGATTATTTTGTGGGCTTTATTGGCTATTGGGCCCAATAACAAAGAAAGGACAAAAGAAACTCTATTATTGAGTAAATAAGAAAATAGAGGAAAGAAAAATGTGGAAACCTCTAAAAGGCAAATCCAAAGAGGTATTTCGTGCCAATTGGGTTCCTTGAGTTCCAAGGGGTCCAAAGTTGCATAGAGAATGTAATAAGAAAAGAAAAGATCAATTAAATATTCTTTATTGAGAAAGAAATTGAAAACAATGATAAAATGTAGAAAATAAGTGGAAAGAGGTATAATGGAGTTATCCTTGGTGGATTTTCGTATCCAAAGGATTCCTAATATTAAAAGGGATGTCAACGAGGAAAATAAAAAGAGAGATAAAAATAAATCCTCAAAAAGAGATATGTTAATGAAAGGATAAGGAGAATATGAGAAATGGACTTTTAAAAGAAGATAAAGGCAGATAGGTATTCCCCCAATATGGGAAAGCATGCCTTTAGGATTCCTTGAGGTCCAAGGGACCCAAAATAATAAGATAATGGCAAAGGGAAAAGAAATAACAATTAATTTTGAATAAATTAATGAATAACTTGGGAGAGGAGGAAGACTTCTCATCCATTGCAATTTGTTTCCCAAATTTCGTACAAAGCTAGATAATGCCAAGACAAACCTTCATTTAAAATTTGAGTTAAAAAGGAGAAA
Source organism: Alisma plantago-aquatica (assembly GCA_963693085.1). NCBI lineage: Eukaryota > Viridiplantae > Streptophyta > Magnoliopsida > Alismatales > Alismataceae > Alisma > Alisma plantago-aquatica. The sequence goes on along the minus strand of OY856414.1, from coordinate 496,620,659 downwards.
GGGTTTGGGAGATACGAATTTTTCAAGTTATCTCCAAGTTTGGGAATTATTCTGAATTTTAGGAAAATGTATTTCCTTTGGATGAACGCGAGCGATGAGATTCGTTGGATCAAGATCCAACGCTAGACGCTTATCGTCCAGTTCTACGCGGACTGGGACTTTGCTGGTTACAGGAGGAAATTTCCCATCCTGATTTCTCGTGATCCAGTGGATATGCCAGCCTGCCGATAGTCCCTTTGGACTTGGGAGAAGAAAACGCAGGGAATCATCCCTGGTTCGACTAAGATTGGTCGTTGTTTTGGGAAACACCCAAATCTCGCAAGCCTACCTCGACCCTATATATAGGGGAGGATGCGTGAGGGCACCAGCACCTCTTTTCTCTAGCCTGACCTCTGCGGAAGGAAGCAAGGAACATTTTCGTGCGTTCAATTGGTTCTTTCATCTTGACCTCCACCCTTGTCGCCACAGGAAACCTCGTCAGAGTCCGGCGAGTAGGGGGATACCTTGGTGAGGCTCAGATGGGCAATTGGAGACGTCATTGACTTCGACGAAGGGAGGTGGAGCTCCCTAACATATCGGATTGGGAAAAGAAGGACGAGATCCCAGAGTCAATGCTCGAGTTGACTACGGGGTTGTTGTACCTCGGTGCGAGGAAGAAGAAGAAGACTCGTGGTCTTTTACCAAAGTGCCCCTTGCCTCCTTTAGTCGTGACAAGGTTAGATTGGCCTTTCTTTTGTTTTGATCACAAACAAAGGCGCACGCATCCACGCTCGTTAGATCCTCTGTGGATCTGTGGCCCATGGATCGGGCGGTCCTGCTTTTTCCAGAAAAATAGCAAGTAAAGCAATAAAAAGGAGTTTCTTATAAAAAAAATCGTATCTTTTGATAGAAAACTCAGATGAAGAAATTTAATACATGAAAAGTGATCAGAAAAATACGAGGAATACATTAAAAATAGTTTGAAGGCCTAAATCTATCTCTTTTTGTAAAAGTATCTAATTTGGATAGAAAAGGTATTAATTTGTAGATAGAAACCCTAATTGTTGATAAAAGATAGATTTAATCTTGCAAGGGAGTTAGTTCGAGCATTATTAACTTGATTAATGAAAAAGATGTATTTTAACCTGTTTTGATGATGGAATTGCAAGGTTTAGGGTTTTAAACCTAAGATGTTGTTTAATATGCTTAGAAACCCTAAATTAGGGAAAAAGAAAAGAAAAGTACTTATAATCTGAAATTAGGGTTTCCTATTACTAAAAGATGAAATTAGAACCTTTTGTGAAAGAAAGATGAAATAATTAGGGTTTTCAAGTGATTTGGTAAAATTAGGGTTTAAAGTAATAAAAATGAGGTGGAACCCTAATTATGCTCAAAACCCTAAAAAGGACAATTAACCCTAGGAAACAACTAGGATTAATAGATCATGATGACATGATTAATGATAAAAGAATTGGATGCCTTTTCATGATCAACGTGTGTGTACTTGCTTGATTTCTTGATTGGTTGAGTTATTTCTGCATTCAAGTCTGCTTAATAGGTATGTGGTTATGCTTATGACTACCCGAATTAGTTTTCTGGGGATTTTGTCGATGTTTCCATCGTGGCTTGAATTAAACTATTGGATGAATTTAATTCATGAAAACTATAATGTGGATATGACTATCACCTAAGATATGTGCCTACTAACTCAAATCCTAGTCCCCTCTGTAGCTTGATAGACTGACCTAGCATATGGCTACCTATGGGGTAGGTCCATCAGGTCATTGAATGACTTAGTACATGGCTACCAATGGGGTAGGACCATCAAGTCACCATGAGTCAGGGATTGGGCTACCTTTGGGTAGGGCCATGCGACTCCATAACCCTAGGTATTGGCTACATGTGTGGTAGGGCCATGGGGGTAAGGATTTACCATATGAGAGAGGTAGTATCCATGTCCACTGTAGGGACAACACAGAGATAGGGTATAGGTAAGGATTGAGTAGTATTGCTTAAAGCGTAATCTTGGATGTTAAATATTTGGATGACTACATTGTTATTATAGTTGCATGATTATCCCCACATACCAGCTTCTTACTGACTGACGTTTTGTTTGTCGGTGTTTTAGGTACAAATGAAAAGAACAAATAGTAAAGTGGCATATGTGGAATTAAATGAGAATTAACGTGCACAGGAGGATTAGTTAGATTAGTATCTTCATGGATAGAATTTTAGAAACCCCAGTGTTTAAAAGGTATGCAAAGTTTTATTTTATACCAATTTTCAGTTTAGTTGGTAAAATTCATTAATTTTTATTGATTATTTGTCGAACCTTTGATCCAGGTTATTGGTTAACGGCTCTGACCTTTCAGTCTCCCTTAATTGGGGGTTACCGGGAGGCGGGGTCATTACACAAGTCAATTTACTTTGTATCTAGATTTAAATTGATGTGATTAGATTTATTTTATTGCATGTGAATATTAAACTATTAATGTGCATATCTGATTATATACCACATACGATCCCACCAATATATATCTATATCTATCTATATATTTATTTGATACGATATATATGCAATCAATATGCGTCATCCTAAAAGTATTTTGATGGTGGATGTAAGTGTGGTTATGGCCCAAAATCCATGTGGATTGTGTGTTTGGTTTATTTCCTGTTATTATTCAGCTTGCATACCAAGCCTCTCCCCTCCTTTCTAAATGTAAATTAATGCTCCCCTTCTTATATTCCCCTTAAATTAAACTTGAGGTCACTTCCCTTTACAATGCAATATGGAATATGATAGTTTTAATTTGTGTTCATCATGAGAAGGCATTCTACATCAGATGAACCAACCAACTTAGATGTTGAACTGATCGATTGGAGGACTGAGGAGGCTAGATGACAGGATGAATCGATCAATTGGTGGCCCAATCAATCGGCTAGAGGAGTACAAACATTGCTTGAACTAGAGATAAGACAACCATTTCAGGAGACCAAACAACCAACCAGGAGGCCAAATGATCAGCTCAAGAGTTGAACCAATTGACCCAGACTGGTTCCAGCATATCTTTCTGCAAGAACATGTTGTACAGATATGGACCTTGGGTGGTAGCAATTCTTTGTGGATCCAAGGAATTGCATTAGACTCACCATAAGCATCGCTCATATATTTCTGATTGTTTACAGTTGTAGTTATAGCATGTATATGATATATAAGTATGTGGTGTTGGATATGTATATGTACTTATATAAAATTCCTCAATAAATATTAAGTCTAAGATGCTTTCCATAAGCAACAAACATGGAAATCTTGATCGACCAAGTGTGGGCATGCCCTAGTGCGGTGTGTTGTCTATATCATGGAAGTTTGATGGTAGATATGTGGGTCTGACCTAGCAGGGTGTATGTTCCATCGTGTCGGCTTACAAGTCAAGCTTAACTAGGTGACCTTACTAGTATTAAGTGCCTAAAAGCATACAGATAGATAATGACAAGGAGTTGTGCATACCATCCATACAAGAATTGCATGAGATGCAATTGGCAAAAGTTCCCTACCTTAATAATTGGTTGTGAGTGTTAGTGTTGATTGGGTATTAACTTAATTATTTTGAATCTTGACCCACTAGAAGGTTGTACACTGCAATATTTTGAATTGGTAGTGAGGGCTATCAATTTGAACAAAATAGTGGGAACAAAAATTTATTAAAATCCTTTTTAATATCACCAAACTGATCAAATCAAAAGTGTTTTGACTAAGATTGCAAATTTCTTTTGTAGAAATAAATGGCAAACATATCATCATTGCGATAAGTTCTTAAGAAGGACAAACTAAACGGGACAACTTCTATGACTGGTTCGGGGCTTTGAGAAGGGTTCTCAATTATGAGCATAAACTCTATATCTTGGTCCCACCAGTGCCAGAGGAACCTGCTCCCGATGTGCCTAGGGATGAGGTGGATGCTTATTGGAAGCATGTCAACGATGCCTTAGACATTAAGCACCTTATGTTATTTTGTATGAACTATGAGTTGCATGAACAATATGAAGACATGGGTATTCTTGAGATGATAACGCATCTGAAGAACATGAACCAGAATCATGCAAAGCAAGAAAAGGCACAATGTCTCTAAGGCACTCTTTGAGTGCAAGATGACAGAAGGATATCCAATAGAGACCCATGTGCTCAATATGATTGGACATGTGGAGCATCTAGAGAGAGTAGGATTTCCTTTGAGCCAAGAGTTGGCCATAGATATGCTTTTACAATTGTTGCCTGAATCATTTAACCAGTTTATCGAGTGTTCTACTTGAGTAACTTAGCCAAACCACTGTCAAAATTACTTGACATGTTAATTAATTCCAAAGCAAGAATGAAGAAGGACAACCTTGTGATGATAATTAGCAGAGTGAGGTCCAATGACAAAGGCAAGGCCAAGAAGAGTTCTAAGGCTAAGATGAAGTCCAAGTCTTCTGCATTCAAATGAGGAGAAGAATTTGTCCTTTTCACTTAAAGGGACAAAGGAAGAATATAGAGATAGAGATCTCTGTTTCAAGACTTGAGAAGAAGCAAGCTAGAACTGTGCAGAGCAAGAGTTTCCACCACTATATTTGGAATCAATCATTCATGTGTATGTAATAGAATTAGTGAATTGCTATTATGTACCCGCCATTAATGAGAAACATCATGTATCTTGTATGGACAAGAATATTATGAATAAATTGATGTTTTATTTTAATAGATGAGATCTTATATGGCAATTCCCTATGTATTGTAGTCTATACTTGATATTTCTAAATATAAATATGTATAAAACATATATTGAATGACTCAAATAATGTATTCCTATGTCATTATCATCTAGAGTACACGAAAGAGAGATGCATTTCTAGAATCCATAATAATGGTTGCCAATAGAGGCATGCATGTCTTGTTTATTGAAAAATAAGACAAAAGAACCTTTCACTAGATGTAGTTGGAGAGCAAGTATTCTATTAGGGCTAGTACATGCTGATGTACATAGAACTTTTAGAATAAATGTTAAAGGTATTTATCAGTACCTCATTATATTTATTGATGTTATCAACAATTATGGAAGTTTATATTTAACGAAATACAAGTATGGTCTCTTGAAGTGTTCAAGGAGATCATGAATGAAGTATATAACTAACTTGGTAAAAGTATTAAGGAACTTCCATATGATCGATGTTGAAATATTTAAAACCAAGAGTTTGAGGACCTTCTAGGAAACCATGATAATGTATCATGATGAACTCCATTTGAAACACAATGATAGTATATCATGATAGTGTATCAGAAAGAAGGAATCACACCCTGTTAGTCATGGTGTGATTATCAATAAATCTAGTTGATCTTATAATTTTATTTTTGGACACATGCTTTACACTAAAACAATGTACTGTCTAAAATGGTTCAAAGGACACTATATGAGATATGGCATGGGAGGCGTCCCGATATGTCTTTACAAAGATTAGGAACAAAAGCTTATGTAAAAAAATAGTTTCTCAAAAAGCTTTATCCACAAATCACATAAATGTTATTTTGTTGAATACTACTTCTATATTCCAATCCAACAACAAAGTTATTTGTTGCTAGGATGGTTGTATTCCTAAAGGAAATTTAATTACAAAGGAGTCAGTGGGAAAAAAGTAGAGCTCAAAAATTTCAAGACCAACAAGAAAATGTTGAACCAAAATAGGTACAATAGGAACAATGAGAATCACAAGTTGGTGTGGAATCTCAAGTTCATTATGTAACAAAAAAACTCATAGATCAAGTATTACATGCCTTGATTTTGAAAGATTTGTAGGGAAATAAGGCATTAAAGTAGGCAGTGGAAAACAAATCTGTCTATATTTCTCATAATAGTAAGACCGCATCAACAACTATGCAATGGGAAGAATGGTTTAATGAGGTCGTACCTGGTCCTGGAGCAAGTCCAACGACTAATCCTTGTTGCAGTTGTGCAACTTTCTTCTAGTTTCACTTGTACGCCGTCCACAGTATCTCATGGTCTCCATCATAGATAGTAGAATGATGTTGTCCTTCTAGAGGTAGACAATAGCCTCCTCACCTCTATAGCAGTCCACACGGACCACCTAGAACTTATGTTGTTATACTAGAACATACAAGAAGGAGTTGTCCCTTCTGTTGGTGTACTAGTCACCAACTTGCTCTCCCACAATTGTTCTCCATTGTTATCCCTCCCTTTAGTGTGTAGGACTTGCTCATGCTCTCTATTGGTTATCACAACTAGAGAGGTCAACAACTGTCAGAGGTAATTGAGTTGTGTCTGAGAAGCCCCCATTACCCCTCTATTTATAGGAGGGTTAAGGTTAGGGTTCCCAGTCAGAGTGGGAATGGAAGGAACCATAATTTCACAAAAAATTCCAACCTATGATTGGAAAAATGGTGGTTCACAAGTGAACCAATCAGTTGGCATGCAAGTCAATTGGTTCACCTAGTGAACTGGTTGTTTTGTCATGTTTCTTAATTGCAATTGTATTGGCAATTCTAATCCAATTAATGCACGACATTATGTCAACACTAATCCTTGATTTAATCAAATTGAACTATGAACCGGGTGACTCACTCCGTAAAATAGTCATCTTGCAAATCTGAATTGATCAATTTACTATGTGACTGGTCATTTCGCACACTAGTTTAGCCAGAATTCAGTCAATGCAATTTCCAATAAACTTGATACTCCAATCGGTTGTTTCAATACTTGAACTGGTCGGTTAGGAGTCCAGTCAGTTAATTTGTTGCTTAAATTCAATGCCTAAACACTTTACTAATCAATTCAATTATCATTCCCAATTAAACTCCTCTTCTAGGTGTATCCTATGTGTGTGACCATATAGGTTCCAATTTACATTGGCAGTGAATGTCCATAACTAATTTATGACATCACAAGCAAAGATTGGTGCCTAGTCACACATCATTTCTACCCAAGTGAATGGAAAGTTGGAGAACAACTTCAATCTACAATCTTTGTTAGGTTTTATAATGATTGTATAATTCCTTTGTCTCTGATATCCATAATAAACTCAAGGCATGGAATTGTCATCCTTTCAATGTTCAATCCATGTTCCTTGAACTAGAGCAGATTGTCTGAGATATATGTGACCTTAATATTATATATTGACTCACATGTGCATGTGCATGCTTTTCTCAGTCTCTCTTATCAAGTAGCATGGATATCAAACTCCAGTAGGAGGGACAAATCCCATCTACATCACTCAAGTCATACCCATATGTCACAGTGCACCCAATCATCACCTTTATGGCAACCCTTATTCGGGGTCACGTTGAATGATGTCAAATCACACCGAACGACATGTGATGAGTGTAATGATTTCAGGTCTAAGAACTACAATCACCACTTTCACTATGAGAGATGACTACAACCACCATTTATGGTTTCCACGTGTCACTCTCAAGGTGGGTCTGTTAGATACACTATTCCCCAACAAGTATCTATATGCGTGGTTTGATATCACATGTCATGACTAATGAGATTTTGTCATCAACCAACACACACTCTAGTCTTAAGTGTTATTGTTGTCTATCAACCTTCCACCATTAACATTTGACCAGGGACATAGCAAGAATGTGCATAATCTTAACATCCATATGATCTCATTTTTCAAGTCACACACTTGAAGACATATGTCATTGAGTAATATCATTCTCTAGACATTATTTATGTTTCCTCATCATCTCATAACTGAGTGAAAGAGAATAATTCGAAAGATTTACTTTATTATTGATCAAATCCTTTATCTTATATGCCATCACAATCATCATATGATTGGCTCTCTAGGTATACATACCAATATACTCCCATTTGCACTTAGAGACAATCACCCAAGAATCTCATTCTTAGTGATCTAAACATGTCCATAATGATTCTGATGCGCAAGTGCTAATCCAGGGGGTTAGCAACACTTTTCCTTTAGTTAGTATATTTGCATGTTTCTCATCTCTTTGATGTACGCCATTTCATATGAGATGGAACAGTTGTAATATGCTATCAGATATTCCTTTCCTAACTGGTAGCTCCATTGTTGTCATCTTTACTGTGTCATCAATGGTTAGAACATCTCTAAGTTCATCCATATGAACTTCTAGATCCATATGGTACCCACTCCTATGTTCATAACACCAGGATACTCGACTTCTGTTGTAGAATTTAAATAATGGTCTTTAGTTTAGAACTCTTCCAACTTATAACTCTTTTCTTAAAATCAAACACATTTTATATTGTGATCACTTTATGTCATTCTGAAATCTTGCATCGGTGTAGCCCCTTACACCCAACTCTTCCTTGTTGTTGTAATCTAGCAACTAATCCTTAGTGCTTCTCAAGTACTCGTGGATATCTTTTAATGTCTTTCCAATTACCCTTATTGAAAACTAATACCATCTTGGCATGTCCAATACATACAAGATTATGGGATGAGTATGTTATATAACATACATGATAGAACCAATTTTTGGTGCAGTTGGCATCTCACTCATGTTTTTCCATTCTTCATAAGAAACAGAACATAGGGTTCTTGAGAGACTAATCCCATGAATCATGGTCAGATTCTCTCTCATTGAATCCTTCACACTGAACCCTTTCAACATCTTCCAATATGTATTCATTTTAGGTTATGAAACTTTCTATAACTATCTCTATAGATCTCAATTCCTATCACATAATATGTTTCACCTAATCCTTCATCGGTGAAGGTGCTTTCCATGCTAGGTCTCAATACTTACAGTATTGAGAGGTTATTCCCCATCAATATGTGGAATATATATATATATAGAGAGAGAGAGAGAGAGGCTAGAATACACTCGAGTGTACAGATCGCATAGATACACTGAAGTGTGTTTGCATATCAAGACTATTTTTTGCAAGATGTAAACCATTGATCTTCATTGTCATACTATAATTAGGCTACACACAAATTTTGAGCCCATTTGGATAAGTGTAAGTCACTCATCCGAGGGCAACAAAATTGACGCACGAAACAAATTTGAAATACATAATTTTTGCAGTCTTTATAACATGACCTATAAATGTCCAAATGTGCTCAAATTTTTTATATGAGTGATTTAAAAGATGATTAAGAAGATCAATAGATTAGATTTTTGAAAAAAATATTGCATCATGAAAAACTACTTGAGTGTATTCCAGCCTCTCTCTCTCTCTCTCTCTATATATATATATATATATATATATATATATATATATATATGATTCCACTAAATCTTTTATAATCATAGATTCCTTCTCGTATCTTGATTCAAGTCAAACTCTATGACTATCTTGTCAAGTCAAAAGATCCATATCTGAGATGCTTGTTTGAATCTCAAGATTGAACATTGTAGCTTATATATTTTATTTACATTAATGAAGTTATAAGACCTTTAGGTTGTGTCATGTAGACATACTTTCAATTACTTAAGGAATGCAATTTTATTTTTCATATGCCAAATATCATAGTCTGGGTAAACTACAATAACATGACAATTGGAAAAAGTTATTTCATTATGTTCAACACTTTGAACTTATTTGAAAACCTTTATAACCAATCTTTCCTTTTAGGTTATCCATGTTGGTCTTCATCTTGAAAAACCAACTGCACCCTATGGTTTTACCCCTTAAGGTGGTACTACCAAGGTCATACCTTGTCAGTGTACATGAACTCCATAATGGCCTTAGGCCACTTCTCATATTCTGGTTCTCAATAGCTTCTAGTTGATCTGTTATCTCATCATCTTATGGTCAACATATTTGAGTTATCATATTCACAATCTTTAAATCTCAAATACTTTCTACTAGAACTATTAGGTTCTGTGTTACATGAGGAACATGAGATTCCACAACAATTTGTGATTCCCACTTATTCCCATTGTACCTCCTTGTCAATCTCGAACCTTTCGAGTTCTACTTTTACTCCGACTGATTCTTTTAGAACTCAATTATCCTAGAAACAAACATTTTGTTGTCAGCTTAGTATTAAAGGTAGTATACAATGATTATGGTTTGTGGATAAACTTTTCAAGAAACTACTTTATTTATATAAGTTTCAATACTTAAGACATATCGAGACATTCCCATGTAATATCTCATATGACATCCTTTTAAACCATTTTAGATGGTACATTGTTTTAGAGTAAAGCATGTATCTACGAGGAGAGAAGATTAGACTGAATGATAATCACATCATGATCCGTCATGATGTAATTCCTTATTTTTGATAAAATCATCATGTTTCAAGTAGATTTGACTTGTGATACATTATCATAGTCCTTCCAGAAGGTCCTAAAACTATTGATGTAAAGTATTTCAGCATTTGATCATATCAAAGTTTTTCTTAATACTTTTATCAAAGTTATACCATTTATAATCTCCTTCAACACTTCAAGATATTCATGTTTGTATTTCACTAAATGCAAACCCTATATCAATTGAGATCATCATTAAACATAATGAAGTACAAATAACTACCTCTAGCATTATTCTAAAAGATCTTTATACATCAATATGTATAAGTCCTAATAGAATGCTTTCTCTCTCCACTACACCTAGTGATAAGTGATTGCCATGTTGCTCATAAATAATACTTTCATGTTTCTTGCTGGTTCAAAAACCAAAAAGAGTCTAGTTAAACATCAACACGAATTCTAGAAATGTATTTCTCATATATGTGCTCTATATGACAATGATATATATATTATTTGTTTGAGTTATCAAATTGTAATCCTTTTGGTATTTACTTATAAGCATTCATCTTTAGATAAAGTACACTAGATGTTTGGGGCATTGCCATACAAGATCACATCTTTGAAATAGAACCATTAAAAACTCTTTATTCGTTATCATCCTTGTCTTATAAGATACATAAGGAAAAATGTTTCCTTTATTGGCATAATGAGATAGCAGTTCAACTATCTGTATTACATACCCGATGGGCTAAGATAAATTCTAAATGTAGACTAAATTTGCAGCAACTCCTACTCAGTCCATCCTTGCCCTTTCATAAAGGCTTCTTCTTATCAGATCATGCACATCAACACATGTCAGATCTACATCCGATATCACATACCAAGATGAAGAAGTAATCAAATTTATCTTATAATGTATATACGTGAAGTAGAGGTCTCTACCCCTTCCTTATTCTTCCTTAATTCATCTAGGAAGAGAGGGCAATTCTTTTTCCAGTATCCAGGCCGGTGACAGTGGTGACGATTGCCTCCCTTCTTTAATCCTCTTGTTGCCTTGAGTGTTGAAGACTTAGGCTTCTGGCCAACTTTAGAACTCTTCTTAACTTTGTCTTTGCCTTTAGAATTCCCCTTTGTCTTGTTGATCATCATCATAGACTTGGGCTTGTCTTTCTTCATTTGTGCCTCAATTGTTCTCAAGATACTAAGTAACTCTCTCTTAATAGCTTGTCAAAGTCATTCATGCCATAGTTCATGACAAACTGACTGTACGATTCTGGCAGAGACTGCAAAATTACATCAGTGACCAACTCTTGACCCAAGGGAAATCCTAGTCTGGAAAGGCTCTCCACATAACCAATTATCTTGAGCACATGAGGACCTACTGGATCTCCTTTTGCCATGTTACATTTGAACAATGCTTTGGAGACATCACATCTCTCCTGTCTTGCCTGATCTTGGAACATGTTCTTAAGACGTGTGACCATCTCAATAACATCCATGTTCTCATGATGTATCTGCAACACATAGTTCATGGAGTACAACATTTGACATTTTACATCAACGACATCTTCAATGTGCTTCTTGTAAGCATCCATGTCAGCCTTAGGTGCCTTGGGAAGATGTTTATTTGGCTCTGGTGTCTCCATGACATAGAGCTTTCACTCCTGTGTGAGAATGATTCTCAGCATCTGAATCAGCCATGGAAGTTATTCCCATTTAACTTGTCCTTATCAAGGACTGATCGCAAAGAAAAGTTGTTGTTATGTGTTTCCATTTGATTGTACAAAAGAATATGCAATTTTGTCAAAAACCACATTTTTTATTCGATCTGGTTTGTAATTTGACGATGTTAATTAGTTCATTAATTAGTTTCCGCTCTCATCATTTTGTTCAAATGAAAAACCATCAATTATAAATTCGGAGATTGTAGAGAACACACTTCATAAGCCAAGATCCAAAATAATTCAATTATTACCCAGCCAACTCCAACATCCATAATCAATCATTAAGGTAGGAAATGTTTGCCAATTGAATCGTATGCAATTCTTGGATAGATGACATGTGCAACTCTTTTCCATAGTCATCTGTATGCCTCCAATGATTAATCTCATTAAGGACACTCAGTTAAGTCTGACCCAAAAGCAAACACGATAATAGTGCACCCTGCTTGGTGGACCCACATTATTACCATCACACTTCCATGAGATAGATAGCACACCATCCTTGGGGTGCCCACGCTAAGTCGATCAAGATTTTCATGTGTGCTACTAATGGAAAGCATCTTGGACTTAATATGTTTGATTGAGAGATTTTATATATATCCTATATATGTATACATATACATATCCAATCACCACATATATATAGTACATATCATATACATGTTATATCCCACAAGGTAAATATGCAATATAAAACATTACGATGATTATGGTCATATCTGTTATATTTTCTTGGAGCCACATTGAATTACTACCACCTAGGTCTACATCACATGCAAGAACATGTTGTTAGTATAGATCTATGCTTGAGCTAATCTGGGTTGACCAGTTCAACCCTTAAACAGGTCGGCTCACCTCTTGGTCTATCGGTTGGTATGTCATACCAATCGTCTGTCCTCTAGTCCAACCAGTGTCTAGACACATCCAAATGATCGGTTGGATTCACCAGCCAGTCGGTTCACTCCTCATGTGGTAGACCCTCTTTGATCCTCCAGTTGGTCGGCTCGTCACGTGAAACGGTCAGCTCACCTGACCCTGATCGTCATCATTGTCATTGGAAGAAAAGAAACTTTCCTATTGCTATTAAACTTATTACATGGTAATGAAAACCTCAGAGTTACATTTAAGGGGAGCAAAGGTAGGAAAGAATAACACTTTTACATTGGGAAGAAAAAGGCAGAGGTTCGGTATGCAAATCAAGATATAGTAGGAATAAAATAGACCACTCAACCACACACACACATATATATGGGTGGGATCGTATGTGGTCTTTAATCAGATTTGTACATTAATCAGTTTAAGTATTCACATTGTATACAATAAATAAATAATGAAAACAAAAAATATGATCACATCCATTATCCCAAAATACAGTAAATTGACGTGGCCCTGATAGCACTGTAGGGAAATAAGGCATCCGAGTAGGCATCAGAAATAAAAAAATTCTATCTATATTTTCCATTATAGTAAGATCACATCAAAAACTATGTAATGGGAAGGATAATTTAATGAGGCCATACCTGGTCCTGAAGCAAGTCCAACGACTAATCCTCATTGCAGTTGTGCAAGTTTCTCCTAGTTGTATTCAGACGATGTCTGCAACAATTCCTGGTCTCCTCTAAAGACAGCAGGATGACATTGTCCTCCTAGCAGTAAACAACAACCACCTCACCTCTATAGTAGTCCACATGGATCACCTAGAACTCATGTCATTCTACTGGAACAGATAGGAAGGAGTTATCCCTCCCATTGGTGTACTAGTCACCAACTTGCTCTCCCACAACTATTCTCCCTTGCTATCCCTCCCTTTATCAAGTAGGAATTGCTCGGGCTCTCTATTGGTTACCAAAACTAGAGAGGACAAAAATTATCAGAGGCAATTGATTTGTGTCTAAGAAGCCCCCAACACCCCTCTGTTTATAGGAGGATTAGGGTCTACGTTCCCAGTTTGAGTGGGAGTGGAAGAAATTAGAATTTCACAAAAATTTGCAACATGTGACAGACAAAATGGTCGGTTTGCAAGAGAATTGATCAGTTGGCATGCGAGTCGATCGGATCACCCATTGAACCGGTCATTTCATCATGCTTCCCAATCACAATTGTATTAGCAATTCTAATCCAGTGAATGCACGACATCAAGTCAACACTAATCCTTGATTCAATCAAATTCAACCATAAACCGAGTGACTCGCTCTGTGATACAGTTGTCTTGGGAACCCAAACCAATCGGTTCATTATGTCAACTGGTTGTTTTGCACCCTGGTTCAGCCAGAATCTAGCCAATGCAATTTCCAATTTACCTGATACTCCAATCGATCGTTTCAACACTTGAACTAGTCAGTTGGGAGTCTAGTTAGTTAATTCATTGCTTAAATTGAATATCTAAATATTTCCCTAATCAATTCAATTATGATTCATGATTAAACTCCTCTTCTAGGTATATCCTATGTGTGGGACCCTATAGGTTCCAATTTACATTGGTAGTGAATGTCCATAACTAATTTATGACATAGATAAGTAAAGATTGATAGCCTAGTCACACATCATTGCTACCCAAGTGAATGGAAAGTTGAATAACAACTCCAAACTACAATATGTGTTAGGTGTTACGGTGATTGTATATTCCTTTGTCTCTGATATCTAGAATGAACTCGAGGCATGAAATCATCATCCCCTTAATGTTCAATCCATGTTCCTTGAACTAGAGCAGATTGTCTGAGGTATATCCGACCTCAATATCATATATTAACCCACACGTTCGTGTGCATGCTTTTCTTAGTCTCACTTATCAAGTGGTCTGGATATCAAACTGCAGTAGGAGGGAAGAATCCCATCTACATCACTCATAGTCATCCCCATGTGTCACATTTCACCCAATCATCACCTTTATGACAACCCTTATTCAAAGTCATGTTGGATGATGTCAAAGCACACCGAACGACATGTGATGAGTGTAGTGATTTCAGGTCTAAGAACCATAATCACCACCTTCATTATGAGAGATGACTTTGAACACCATTTATGGTTTCCACGTGCCACTCTCAAGGTGGGTCTGTCGATACACTATTCCCCAACAAGTATCTATATACTTGGTTTGATATCACATATCACGACTAATGAGATTTTGTCATCAACCAACACACACTCTAGTCTTAAGTGTTACTGCTATCTATCAGCCTGCCACAATAACGTCTGACTAGGGACATAAAAAGAATGTACATACTCTTAATATCTGTATGATCTCATTTTTCAAGCCGCATACTTGAATACATATGCCATTGAGTAATATCATTCTATAGACATTCAGTATGTTTCCTCATTATATCATTACTGAGTGAAACAAAATAAATCAGAAGCTTGTCTTTATTATTAATCAAATCATTTATCTTATATGCCATCACAATCATCATAGATTGTCTCTCTGGGCATACATACCAACAAGATTATGATATCTTATAACTCAAGACGGTGGTGAGTTGGTCATAGATGATGAGCCAAAAACCTACCTAGATACTATTGAGGAACCTCTAAAACATGGCTTAAGGCCAAGAGATCAAAGATGGACTCCATGTACACCAACAAGGTATGACGTTGGTGGATTCACCTGAAGAGGTAAGACCCATAGGGTACATTTGCATCTTTGAGAAAAGACTGACACAGATGGTAGTGTAAGAGAAAATTGGTTGCAAAGATTTCAAACAAGTTCAAGATGTTGAACATAACAAAATCTTCACCAGTTGACATGGTTAAATCCATCAGGATCATGCTTTCTATTACAACTTATTACAACTATGAGATTTTTCATGTGGATGTAATAATTATGAGGATGTGTCTGACACAATCTGAAGGTTTTATAAATCCATTAATGCAAATAAAGTTTGTAAGCTACAAAGGTCAACTTGTGGATTGAAGCAAGCATCTCAGAGTTGGAATCTTTGATTTGATAAAATAGTCAAAGAGTTTGGCTTTAGTCAGAATGAAGATGAAAACTATGATTATAAGAATTTAGAGAGAGCATATATATATATATATAGAGTCAGGCTAGAATACACTCGAGTGTACGGATCGCACGAATACACTCAAGTGTGTTTGCATATCAAGTCTATTTTTTGCAAAATATAAACCGTTGATCTTCACTGTCATACTATAACTAGGCTACATACAAATTTTGAGCCCATTTGGATGAGTGCAAGTCACTCATCTAAGGGCAACAAAATCGACGCGCAAAACTAATTTGAAATGCATAATTTTTGTGGTCTTTATAACATGAGCTATACATATCCAAATGTGCTCAAATTTTGCGTATGAGTTGTTCACAAGATGTTTAAGAAGATCAACGGATTAGATTTTCAAAAAAAATACTGCATCATGAAAAACTACTTGAGTGTATTCCGCTCCGGATACACTCGAGTGTATTCTAGCCTGACTCATATATATATCTATATATATATATATATATATATATATATATATATATATAGTCAGGCTAGAATACACTCGAGTGTATTCAGAGCAGAATACACTCAAGTAGTTTTTCATGATGCAATATTTTTTTCAAAAGTCTAATCCATTGATCTTCTTAAGCATCTTGTGAATAGCTCATACGCAAAATTTGAGCACATTTTGACATTTCTAGGTCATGTTATAAAGACTGCAAAAATTATGCATTTCAAATTAGTTTCGTGCGTCAATTTTGTTGCCCCTAGATGAGTGACTTACACTCATCCAAATGGGCTCAAAATTTGTATGTAACCTATTTATAATATGACGATGAAGATCAATGGTTTACATTTTGCAAAAAATAGTCTTGATATACAAACACACTTGAGTGTATTCGTGCGATTTGTACACTCGACTATATTCTAGCCTGACTCTCTCTCTCTCTCTCTATATATATATATATATATATATATATATATATATTCCACATAATTATGTGGAATGTCATCCTTATCCTACATATATTAAAACATAGTGGGGAAGAACCTTCTCTATGAAGGGTTTAGGCGAAGCATCCTATGTAATAGGAAAGGAGATCTATTGAGATAGATTTGGAAAGCTTCTTGACCTAATAAAGAACACATACCCTGGAAAGATGTTGAAGGGGTTCAACATGTAGGACTCAATAAGAGAAAATGTGTCCATGTTCCATGGGATTAGTTTCTCAAGATCGCAACGTCCCAATTATTATGCAAAATGTGAAAACATGAGTGAGATGTCATTTGCATTTGCAATTGGATCTATGATGTATGCAATGTAATGTACTCATCCCATCGTCTCATATGTATTGGACATGATAAAATGGATATATGTCAGTCCCAGTGAAAGTCAGTGGACTACCATTAAGAACAACCTTAAGTACTTAAGAAGCACTAAAAAGATTAGTTCCTTAATTTTGGTAATAAGAAAGGGTTGCGTGTAAAGGGTTACATCGGGTTCAAGCTTCCAAAATGACAAAGAAAATTAACAATCGCAATCTAAATTTATGTTTGACCTTAAAATGAAAATTGTAAGCTGGAAAAGTTCTGAGCAAGAGATAATTGATAATTCTACAATAGAAGCCAAGTATCTTGGTGTTATGTGAACAACTGAGGATACTGTATGGATCTAGAAATTCATACAGATGAACTTGTGGGAGGTTCCAACCATTGGTGACACAAGTAGAAATACTGTAAAAACTATGGAGCTACTCAATATGCAAGGAATCTCAAATAGCATACTACAACAATTCCATCTCATGTGAGAAGTCATACAATGAGGATATGTGAAAACTCACAAATACCGACTAGAAGTAAATGTTTCTAACCCGCTATAAAAGCGCTTGTGCATTAGAAACACGATTGATATGTTGAAGATCACTTGGAATGAGATTCTTAAGTGCAAGTGGGAGTATGTTGGTATGTATGCCCAGAGAGCCAATCATACGATGATTGTAATGGGCCATTGGATACTCGATGACATACGTCTTCAGGTTGAGGACTTGAACTATGAGCTCATATGTATGATAAGAGTACATACATTCTTGTTATGTCCCTAGTCATATATTACCATGGAAGGAAAATAGACAATGTTAATAAATAGGACTCGAGTGTGTGCTGACTGATGACAATCTCATTAGTCATGATATGTGATATCAAGTCAAGCACACAAGGATTTGTTAGAGAATAGTATACTGGACAAACCCATCTTGAGAGTGATACATGGAGACCATGGAATGGTAGTTAGAATCAACTCTCCCAATGATAGTGGTGATTATGGTTCTTAGACCTGAAATCACTACACTCATCATGTTGTTTGATGTACTCTGACATCATCAAATGTTAAGGTTGCCATAAAGGTGACGCTCAAATACATTATAACACATGGGGATTGAGTGTGAGTGATGTATATGGGATTTTTCCCTCCTACAGGAGATTGATATCCTGGTCACTTGATAAGTGAGACTGAGAAATGTATGGCCATACTCATGTGACTCAATATCTGATATGTGAGCTCACATGCATCTCAGACAGCCTGCTCTAATTCAAGGACCATGGATTGAACATTGAAGAGGATGACGATTCCATACCTCGAGTTCAATCTGGATATTTTTTTTGGTCAGCAAAAACTCGTGTTACTATTGTGAAATACCAAAACTTTAGGTACAACCAAACGCACCCCCTAATACTACAAGAGGATTACCAAAAACACTAAAAGGACATCAAACAGTCTTACAAAGAAGACCCAAAAAAAGAAAGACAAGGACTCTGACCTAGACCTTCACACCAAAAGCAAACATACAAGCCTCAGCAGAAAGACTCACCCCCTATTCTGATGAAGAGCTGCACATACAATAATGCCCACCCACAAAGAGAGCAGATACATCAGTGTAGGAAGAAAGAAAACTACCACGGCCTGTACTCCTACTTGATGAAATGGTACCAAGAAGAGAACCGTCTAACTTCATCCACATACACAACATAAAGCCGGCAACATCTTCCTGTACTCCTGTCAGACACACGAACAAGCTAGAAGCTCTATCTCAACTGCAACGATCACCAGAGTGCAAAACAACCTGACCCATCCTTCACACAGCAGTATCCTCACCCACAAAGATAGTGGAAAGAATGAACCAGGAAGCATCTCCCAGCCCTCGGACAGCAGACATAGACCTCAACATCATCTGCTTCTCAGACTGGAAATAGGAGAAAGGAAGGAGAGGGCGTCAGCCATTCTTCCTCTTCTTAGGGGATATTTTTCCCCTGCTAGGTTTGCGCCCCTCATAAACCCAAACCTCGTGATGCACCTGAATGCATCGAGGCAAAACGTCAAACACCTTGAAGGTGTTTGAATCAGCTGTAGCAGAGATGCCATCTAGAGCAGAGGCCCCTGACTGCGACTAGGCAAACCGTCGATCAATAGAATGATGACCCAAATCACAGCAGTAGAGAGCCCCAAGCGCCAGAGGTGAGACTGCGCCCGCACATCCTAGATGGACGCCACAACGCTGCTCCACCATCATTGTTGGAAGGAGCGTGCCGCTGATGACCACCCAGTGACCATGTCCATCTGCCGCCGAAGTCTCACCACGGCATTGGATGAGATCAAGCCAGTGCCACCCAGGATAGCCTAGGTTTCCTCGGAGGAGAAGAAGGAGGTTCTGGCGAGGTTGGGGGATAAACCCTATCATCACCAGCACGATGAAGCACGACAATGAACCAGATCTAGCTGGGAGTTGCTCTCTCCAACCATCTCACTTGAACGGTATGGAGCCGCCTTAGACGAAACACAGGCTCTGGCCCAGACACTGAATCACGTGATGCCGCTCATCTCCACTCCAACCCCTCACACCGAGGCGGCGCCCAACACGACACCCCTTCGCCAAAGCAACTCTTCGTGCAAACACTCGGAGACCATCGAGAGTTGTTGGAGGCCAGAGGGAGGAAAGCGTCGGAGAGACGCTCCCTCCCCCCAGCGGCAGCCACCGGGGAAGTTCAATCTGGATATTAGAGACAAAGGAACTATACAATCACGGTAACACTGATCACAGTTTGTAGGTTGAAGTTGTTCTCTAACTTCTTGAACTACTTGGGTAGAAATTATGTGTTGCTATATACCGCTCATTGCTTGTGATGTCATAAATTGGTTATGGACATTCACTACTAATGTTACTTGGGACCTATAGGGTCACACACATAGGATGCACTTGGAATAGGATTTTATACATAAATGATGTTTATTTTGATTATTAAAGTGTTTAGGTATTCAATTTAAATGGAAATGGTTGAAAATCTACTATGAGCTAACCGATTCAAGTGTTGAACTAATCAATTCTAGTGTTGAACAGATCGATTCAAGTGTCAGGTCAATTGAAAACAACATTGGCTGAACAATACCTGAACTGGGGCATGAACTGACTGGCTCACTTAGTGAATCAATCGGCTCAAGGTCTCAAACAACTGGTTCATATTATGAACTGCCTAGTTCAATGATCAATACGATTAGATCAAGGATTGATGTTGGCGTCAAGTTGTGCATTAATTATATATTGAATGACAATGTGATATGAAAAGGGAAAGCAATTGAACTTACCAGTTCAAGGATTGAACTGACCAGTTCACCTGTGAATCGACCGATTCCACAGTGAACTGACTGGTTCACCATTTGTATCTTCCAAAAAATTCATGAAATTCCATCTCTTTGACTCCCAGTTGAACTGGAAACCCGGACCCTAGCTCTCCTAAAAATAGAGGGTAGTCCAGGCTTTTAGAGACACAACTATTCTCTCTAATAAGAGTTGTCCTCTAAAGTTTTGGTAACCAAGAGATCCCGAGCAAGTCCTACCTATAAAAGGGAGGGACAAAAATGTAGAGACAACACATGAGAGTGAATCAACTCTAGCAGGTTGACATTCGAAGGGACAACTCCTTCATGTTGTCCCTAGTAACGCAACATGGAGTTCCCGGTAGTCTGCGTTGACTACTCTGGAGGCGAGAAGGCTTTTGCCACCTGATAGGAGGATGCAGTCAACCACCGTCCATGGTGATCAACCAGGAGGCCGCCGTGGACATCTGTCCAGGTGCAATTTGAGAAAGAAGCATGTTTCAACAAGCATTATCGTTGAACTTGCTCCAAGACCAGGTGTATGCCTTGCAATCTTCTTTCCTAGATACATCATTATTGATGTGATGTCACTGGTTAGGGAATCATGCATTAACATATTTGTTTCCACTACCTTATCCATCGCTCAGATCTCCCAACATGGTGATATCCCATGGTTTGAAAAATTACAACTAGTCTTGGTGATTTAGAAGTAGAAGCAATGTTGTTTCCTTCTTGCTTAGTAAATTGTTGGAAAAAAAACCTTGAGATGAGTTGTGTTGTCTAATACCTGGATAACTAGGAGCGGTAGCAAGAATTCTTGAGTTGTAGTTGTTTGATTGATGTGATGGATATGCTTTACCGCATCCTATTACTCTTTATGTAAATATTACCCTTCCAAAGTAGCAACTGTGTCTTTGATAAGATTATTATCCAGATGACTTGTTAGTATGAAAGGCCATAGTAGAGAGGTTGTGTGTTCATGCTTTCCTTCTTTCATAATCTTAGAGAAGAGATGCAATCTCAGAATAAATAGGTATATTGGGTTTTAGCATTGAAACCACAAAATTCTCATAGTTAGGAGTATCAAGGCCATTCCATAGAGTGAATGCCTTTTTTTGCTCCATCACTGGGTGACCTATGGCATTTCGCTGATCACAAATCATTTTAAATTTTTTATTGATAATTAGGAAGAGATGCATATCCTTTTTGAAAAGTACATAGTTGAGACATCAAATTCTATGGATCGAGTACACTCGACAAATATCTTTGAAAGTGTTTTCCATACCTCTTCAGATGTAGTGCAACCAATAACATCCCCCATAACTCCTTCAGATTGAGATCCACTGAGAAGTCCTTTGAGAAGATGATCTATTTTAAGACATAATGTGTACTTCACATTCACATCCAACATATGTTGCGAATCACTAGTTATGTGTGGAGGCTGAACCTCAGTGCATAAAGGAATCTTTCAATGTTGTAGCTTTCGACCAATGTTTTGATCTGAGACTCTTATAGAAAAAAGTTGTGATGATTCAACTTGAGAGAGATAAAGTCGGACACATTGAGGTCAATTGGATAGGGGTAAGGAGATGTGAAGGCCTATGAATTAGGATTTTAGTTTGATGATACTTTCGAGATGGATATGAGATTCATTTTCTAGAAGGAGAAAGATGAATGAAATATTGTAATGAAGAAAGAAAGAGGGGAACACAATAGACCAGGATCACCATAAGCTCTAAGACTTGCTAGTGATTTTAGTTTATCAAACTCACAATGTTCTTATTGCTGACAAGAAGAGAATTTAGGGAGGCAAACTTGAACTTGTTGTTGATGACGACAATGGCTCAGAGAAGAGGGAGTTCACATCTTGGGGAAGAAGAAGCACTAATTTGTAGATGAAATACATGCTGATTTGGCATGGTCAAGGATGAGGCTTCATATGAGATCCACCTTAGAGTTGAACTCATTGTTGATGAAGACAATGAATGGGAGAATTTCACAACTCAGGGAAGAAGAAGCACTCATTTTTTGGTGGCTTGAAAGACAAACATGCACTGATTTGTCACTGTCCAGGATAGGCTTCATAGGACATATAGCTCAAACTCATTGTTGACAAGAACAATGACTCAGAAGAGGAGCTAAAGAGATTCGCAACTTACAAACACGATATGATGGATTGGAGAAGTGATTTCATCTTTTCTCTTGCTAATTTTCTCTAGTTTCTTCCTTAGGGCTATAGAGCTTGAAGGAGACTAGTTTCTTCCTTAGGGCTTTAGATCTTGAAATAGAAAGATGAGGTAGAGGGAAGCACATGGATCTAAAATCTATAATTCCATAGCTCTGATACCATGTGAAATAGGCGGGAGAAGAAAATTCTGGGTGAACATGTTTGCAGTGGTTGTAAGTCACTTTGTGCTATATCAAGATAAACTCATGAAGACATTGCAATATTTATGAATAGACGGGTGGAATATATATATATATATATATATATATATATATATATATATATATATGTGTGTGTGTGTGTGTGTGTGTGTGTGTGTGTGTGTTCGAGGATGTTAGAGGTGTTTTAGCAAAAATAGGGCATGAAAGATGTATGGCATGATTGGCCGAACATACATACTGGTTCTGAGGAAAATTCCTTTGATGAAGACCCAAAGAATTGACCTAAGTTATATCTTATCTAGTGTTGGCCTGCCACAGTGTAGCAACAATAATTTAATGCATCAAGAACCTCACTGCAAAGGACCAATTTTGTGTGACATCTTACTTTGTGATCCAAAGATGGTTGATGATTGTGACCACGAAAAGGAGATCACAAAGTGGAGGGATCTTATTGGCTACTTCCTAATTTTAATCGAGCAATCTGTGGGCCTGGTGTAATTACAAAAAAAAATGGCCATTTTGGGTTTGCATGATAATTAAATATAACATTGATCAGTATCGTCAATCAATCTTATTGGCTACTTCCTTATCCCTAGAATGAACATCAGGATAGTGGAGGGAGCCAACGACTATGTTAGCAAGGGTTGGCTGGTGGGGAAATGGTGATGTTTCCGATACAAAATGTTGGCTTTTCCCCTGAAGATTAAGCAACATGTTTATGTTAGAGGTAAAGCTAAGGAGTGATTTGCTATTAGAAATTTCCTTTCTAAAGTTGTGGGCAAAGGAACCATGAGTCATTATTGTGAATAGATGACTTATAGTTGTGTTGTAGTCTTTGGAAAGGTTGGAAGAAATGTTGTTTCTGCTATGACATGTGGTTTGGCTTATATACTTGATGATGATGACATACTTATTCCAAATATGAACAATGAGATTTAATGAGTAAGTGCACCACCAGCAGATCAAATACAACTAAAGAGTAGGATAGCAGCTTACGTTGGGAAAATTGGAAGTATTAAAGGATCCAACATTATAATATAATGGGAGTCTTACCTTCATTTGTTTAATTCAAGGTAGTGTTAAAATGGAAGTGTAACAAAAAACTATAACTACAAACAACAACTAATTTCCTACATGCAAATACCTTCAAGGATGTCTACAATGTAGTCGATGATGATGCCAGAATGATTAATCAACAAGGAAATCATCTAACAGAGTTCTTGATGAAACTGCAAGCTCTTTTAAGAGTAGGACCATATTCCTTCCAAAAATTTGGCAAAATAATGTCTTTAATGGAAAAAAGTAGTGTCTCTAGTTGAATTCAGTCTGCACCTACAATGGGAACAACAATTAATAACATGATGAAAAATGCATGGCAAAAACTTTTTCACATATATGATACAAATATACTGAATGATTATAATATACTAGTAAAAGTCCAAACAATCAGAGCCATAATCAACAGATGATATTGCCCAACTGAGAGCTTCATTTTCATGCCATCTTCAGCAATCCATGTGTAATCATGTATCCTACTAACATGCAACTTGAATGCCTCATAGTCGGATCTTATACCCAACAAAAGTTCATATTTGAATCCCTAAACAAGGTGGATATCTGAGAAAATTGTTTCTTGAGGAGTTAAAAAATACAATAAACATATAGCTATCCTGATTTATACGTGACATATTTATCTGAAGCTCGGTGATCTATACGTACCATATTTATCTGACACTCAGTGATCATAGTTGGTAGATGCCTTAATGTCAATTTCAACCTCATTTTGTTTAGAAACTTTTAAGTTATTTGCATTGCAAATTAATGGGTTTTAAATTACAAGTTGGTGAATGCAAAAATCGACTTAAACTAGAAATGATAAGTCGGTTTCAAATTCTACTCAGTGAAGAAACCCAAAAGGTTACATTCTCATAAAGGAGGTGTAAGAAGGAATGCAAGTCAACACCCTACCAATGGGAGCTTTGACAACCAAGAAAAGTGAAGAAGTATAAATTGTTCATATGTAAGAATTGTTAAGCAAGAAAATAGAAAATACTCCTCTAGCATGTGGGTATGTAGGATGGATAAGCATGCTGAGAAGGTGAGAAAATGGCTCATCTCTTAAAACTCATGTGTTAGATACTTGGATTACAAGTTCTAGAGGGATGATTCAAGGTGATGTATCAAAGGATTAAACATGTACATGAGACCAGGGAGGTAAGCCTTTGCCTTTGCCTATCAAGAAACAAAGCCCTCCATAGGGCGAGGGGTTGATCGCGCGAAATGAGGCTCATGAATATGGATGTTATGCACTCAAACTTGTCATAGAAAGTAGCAATGTTATCTCATAAAACTGTATAAAAAAATTTCTATGTGACTTCCAACATATGGAGAATAACCGAGTCACTCAAATTTTATAATGTCACCTAAGTTGTAGGTCTCCCCTATCCTCTAATTAAATCATGCCGCCAAAATGGAAAGTACATGTGTGATCATAAGGGCCATTGAGTAGGATTATTACATAAAAAAACCTTTGTTGACGAAAATGGTGGCCATTTAAGACATTCCATAGAACATGTTGCTGATGAATCAATTTCCAAGAAAACTTTGTCTGGTTAATATCTATGAAAGAAGAAAGTTACAATCATAAATGTTTCCATGGCTTGGACTCTAGAATCATAACTCATATGGCAAAGGTGAATCGGGGAGATAAAGGTAAAGATCCAGTTGACTATATTTAATGAACCTTGCTACGGTAGAACATGTACCTTATAATGTTATCATGGTTTACTTTATCTACATAGTCATAATCAATAATATTAAATAAGATTGATCATGTTATATTTATCAAGAAAATAGAAATGATAAGAAGATTTCAGTTTTTGTTTCCAATGATCATTAAGAAAGAGAACATGTATGTCAAAGATTATGATTTATATTCTAAAACAATTAAATATTTTACACTCGTAACAAAATGCAATGAGTTAATAAATTTGTTGTATTAGTCAACAAAAATTCTTTTGAATTCTTCTATATTTGTTTTTCTGGTAGGGTGTTTTATATATAAAAGTCATTTCTTATTGTTTCCTTATTCAAATACCAAACTACAACTTTTAAATATTTCTCATATATATATCCTCTTCACCATGGGCATGTTACCAAATCGCAATTTTTAACAATTTTTGGTTCACCATTACCGTCCTCTCCCTCTACACCTTCCCTTTCTCCTTTCCCGTCTGTTTTATCCACGTACCAAGCTGTTATTTATTGTAGTTTACCTTCAGATAGAAATATGTAAACCAACTTTTGTCAGATGTAATTAATCACAACATGCCTACTGCCTAGAACGATCAACCAACTGTAGGGCATAGCATTTCTGTATTCCTAGACGCAAACACGCAGAGGCTTCCATTCAACCAACCAGAGCCCCTGAACGGGAGAAAATTGGAACCTCCCTTGAATCCAAAATGTCTGTTAATTGATAGCATTCAAATGTATTCTCTAAAAGTTATTTTGGTTGGATGTAAATACAACACGCAGCATCCATTTGCCATGCTCAAATGCACCACTTATGCAACTTTTTAACACAAATTGCACAGTGTAACGTACTAACGCAAGGGAGAGGTCTGATGCGGAAGCAATGTGGATTAACATTTGGATATGCATTTCTGCTTTATATTAAGCTATATAACACAACAAAATGAAAATGAAAAAAAAATAACAAGCATATACAAAGCACATTTCGTTTCTCAAGTCATACATGTCCTCTTACTGCAATCAACCAGCAGCACTAAACACTATCTTGATTGCAGGTGTAACAAGTAACTGACAAATGATAAATACAATATCAGCAGATGGTTCACCCGATACAGGACTAGCGGAGCAGCTTGTTGCCCGTTTGTCTTCTATTTCGATGTAAAATTTTAGTTGCTTTCAAATTATTTATTGAAAGGCATCTAAAGTTGCTTATTCTTCTACGATCAAGTTGCAACCTAGCAACAATAAACATGGTCGTGCAAAACCATTTATTACATATACCCTGTGTTGAAGGCATACAAAATGCAACCAAATCACCCTGTTAGGTACAATAATTTTAACAAAAGTATATCTATGAAAGTGGAAGAAACTCCACCCGTAGTTTCATTTCTATTTGCCTCTTTTCTCTTGAATTCTCTTCTTATATGGCAGAAATTCGGTCCCCTGGCTGTACCTATCCATAAGCCTTAAGAGTGAGGCACTGGTCTGGTATGCAGTCCTTTAATACTGAAAGGAATATCCAGGTCAGCAAAGCAGATATTCATATGCCAACTCAAACATATATGTGAAACATTCACTTAATAAAGTAATGAGTTAATACCATCGACACAGCCTAGGATGAAGGGCACGCTTTTGGGCATCTGCAGAAGCTTGATCTACCAAGCAATTCTGTCAGCACGTTACATGTTGAAAAATTAGGCATCTTCTTAGCAGGTGGCCCAGGTGCAGATGTCACTTGATACAAATTAACATGAGCATTTCAACTCAGGAGATAGTTAAAATGATTTGTCAAATAGAATAGAGGTACATCATCATCCAAGCCTCAAGTCCAGCTGCGTCAGGGTGTTGTGTTGGCTAGATAGATCCCTTTTTTCTGTTCAACTCTGCTTTGCACAATCTTCATTGGGCTGTAATTAAACCACTGCTTAGCTCTCCCTGTGTCATCTTGTTTTGTCTTGCCCTTGCAACTCCAACTGCATCGAGTAACATTATTCCTAACAAGATATATTTGATGGCACCGTATGGGAGAAAGATGAATCACAGAGAAGGGCACACTTTTGGGCATCAGCAGAAGCTTGATCTACCTAGCAAATCTGTGAGCAAGTTGCATGCTGAAGAATCAGGCGTCTTCTTAGCAAGTGGCCACGTGCAGATGTTACTTATACAAATTGGCATGAGCATTTTAACTCAGAAGGTAGTTAAGATGATTTGTCAAACAGGATAGAGGTACATCATCATCCAAGCCTCAGGTCCAGCTCTGTTGGGGTGTTGTGGTTGGCTACAGAGATTCATTTTTTCTGTTCAGCTCTGCTTTGCACAATCTTTATTGGGTGGTAATGATGCCACCGCTTAACTCTCCCCGTGTCATCTTGTTTTGTCTTGCCCTCGCAACTCCAACTGCATCGAGTGACATTATTCCTAACAAGATATATTTGATGGCATCGTATCGGAGAAAGATGAATCATAGTGATCTTCAATCTTCATTCTTTGCCCAACTTTCGTCTATTCTCCTTGGAACAATCGGTCATGTTTCTCCATCATTCTTGTCTTTTTGCCTGGATTTTTTTGACAAATTCAGAAGTTATGGCACTGGCACTGATTCTAGGACCTGGGGATGGTGAATTGAGACCACATTTCTTCAGTCCCTGGGACAATTCTTTCTCATGTTTTTCAAGGTGAATGGAACAAAGAGAAGGCATTGCAGCCTGAAGAATTGGTTTCCCACAAGTAACTTGTCCAGATTGCGCACTGCAAAATACATCAGATGATTCAGCCCAAAAACTTAAACATATCCAACTTGCAAACAATATATTGGCCAGTTTGTACATAATTTAATTGTGTACTTAACCCAAAAGATAGATAGACCCATTAAATCTAACCCTTCTAGAATGTGTACACAGCCTTTACCGATAATAGTAAATTATAAGAAAAACAATAGGATGTTTCAGTGCATATGGCTATCAGCTATCATTCTAGTTCATCGGAAGGGTTCAATGCAGCACATTTCAAGATTTCACTTCTTAAACATGCTGAGATACGAAACAAATATGAAACATGACATATATGCATATCATATTATCATTATTTATCTCTAATGAGATTTAGTATTGCAAGTCTAGAGAAATGCCTGATCAGCAGATATACGTGTTCATTATGTTATCTAGAACTGGAGAACAATAATATCCAGGTCAACCATGACAACCTAAATGTTCAGAGGCCTAAAAAAATTCCATTCAGTAGTAGAGATTCACATTGCGGCAGTATCAATTTTGCTTATCAAGAGACCTAATTAGCGGTCAGAAATTTTAGTTATATGCGTGTTCAATATGTTATCTAGAGCCAGAGAACAATAATATCCGGCTCTTGACTTTTAACCATGATAACCTAAATGTTCAGAGGCTGAAGAAAATTATATTCAGCAGTAGAGATTCACATTCGGAAGTATCAATTTTGCTTAAAAGAGACCTAATTTGCTGAGAGAAATTTTAGTTTAAGAAAGTCCCTACAAGGAAAATCATTAATTTCTAATAGACACATGTGAAAATGTAAATTATCAGAAAAACAATAGGATGTTTCACTGCATATGGCTATCAGCTGTTGTTCTACTTAATCTGAAAGTTTCAAATGCAGCACAATTCAAGATTTCACTTCTTAAAGATGCTGGGATACAAAATAAAAATGAAAAATGAACATAATGCATATCATTATTTATCTCTAATAAGCTTTAGTATTGCAAGTCTAGAGAAATGCCTCACTTAGTCAGAAGATATACGTGTTCTTTATGTTATCTAGAGCAAGAGAACGATAATATCCGGTTCTTGACTTTTAACCATCACAACCTAAATGTTCAAAGTTCGAACAAAATTCTATCATGCGGTAGAGATTCAAATGCGGCAGTATCAGTTTTACTTATCAAGATATGTAATTAACTGTCAGAGATGTTAGTTTAAGAAAGTCTCTAGAAAGAAAATATCACTAATTACTAATAGACACGTCTAAAAATGTAAATTATCAATAAACCTTAGGATGTTTCACTGCATTGGCTATCAGCTATTATTCTACTTAATCTGACAGGCTCAATGCAGCACATTTCAAGATTTCACTTCTCAAACATGCTGAGATACAAAATGAAATTGAAACATGAACATAAATGCATATTATTATCTATCTCTAATAAGCGTTCGTATTGCAAGTCCAGAGAAATGCCTCACTTTATCAGCAGATATACATGTTCATTATGTTATCTAGAGCTAGAGAACAATAATATCCGGTCCTTGACTTTTAACCATGACAGCCTAAATGTTCAGAGGCCTAACAAAATTCTATTCAGCGATAGAGATTCAATTGTGGCAGCATCAATTTTGCTTAACAAGAGACGCCATTAGCTGTCAGAGATGTTAGTTTAAGAAAGTCCCTACAATGACAACATCATCAATTTCTAATAGACACTTGTGATAATGCAAATTATCAGAAAAATCTTAGGATGTTTCATTGCATATAGCTATCAGCTGTTATTCTACTTAATCTGAAAGGTTCAATGGAGCACATTTCAAGATTTCACTTCTTAAACATGCTGATTGCCGAGATATAAAATAAAAAATAAACATGAACATAAATGCATATTATTATCTATCTCCAATAAGCTTTTGTATTGCAATTCTAGAGATATGCCTCACTTGGTCAGCAGATATCAGTGTTGATTATGTTATCTAGAGCTAGAGAACAATAGTTTCCGATCCTAGACTTTTTACCATTACAACCTAAATGTTCAAAGGCCAAACAAATTCTATTCAGCACTCAGCAGTAGAAATTCAAATGTGGCACTATCAATTTTGTTTATCAAGAGACGTAATTAGCTGTCAGAGATGCTAGTTTAAGAAATTCCCAACAAGGACAATATCAATAATTATCAGATATTAATTAATATGTTCTTCAATGGAAACAACAAAAACCAGATTTTTCACAACGGATCGAAAAAAAGTTTGCTGGGTAAATACTTCACCTTTTCTTTTTTACTATCCATCTGCAGGGCTTGTATAATGTCTGCTTGGGATCGGAAGTTATGTGGCGAGGGCAATAGCTTGTTAGAGGCATTGCTTTTCCCTTACAGCCGGAAAACAGGCATCCCGGGATCTCAACGTCGTGCTTTCTCTTCCCGGTCATTTTGGTATCCCCATTACCGACCCCGAACCCTAGATGCCCCTCACGGTCTACATCGCCATTACCAAACCCAAACCCTAGACGCCTCTCGTGCGCTACTTCGACGTCTAAGCCGCCGCCGTTCTCCGCAGCCTCCTTTAGGACATTGATACCCCCCTTCTCGCCCTCAACTGGGCTTACCCCGAACTTCCAGTAGTAGTCACGGAGTTTCACCCTTATTACCTCCATCAAGGCCCATTGATGATCCTGGAGCTCCCTGGCAAAAGCCCTCGCGCGCTGAGAGCGGCGGCGAAGGACCTCCACGTGAGACAGAGCGCTGGCACAGCAGAGAGGATCATCACTATCTGACTCGCCGGCGGAGGGGAGAGGAGGCTCTATGAAGGCGGTTTCGCCGGCGGCGGCGCGGCTGCCGTTGGCCCCGTTGGAAATATGCGAACTCTCGTTATGATGTCTAGGGTTTTCCGAAGGGGGTTCCGTTGCGACGGCGACGGCGTCGGCAGCGGTCAATCTCTTGACTGATTGTCTCGATTGCGGCGACGGTACTCCAGGCTTGGTCGCGTTAGTAGAGACCATGGCTTGCGAAAGGGGCAGGCAATGAATGTTAGAGGAGGTTGGGAAAGGTTAGCAATCTATCGACGGGTGAGGGGTAAAGAAACTGAACGGGCGCGTTCGTTTGTAGCTTCGGATTTTTCAACGTGAATTTAGTATTTTATACATAACTCGTGATAAAAAACAATGATACTACTGTATAATTTATCTTCTGTTTTTTTCGTTATATTATATATATTTTTCATGTCTGCGCTGTTTTAGAAAATTAAGAAATAGTTGATTCTATTTTATATTCCTACAATTCTCTACACGCTTCTCTAGAAAAAACGACTTGACACATCTTGATTCGAACTTGGGTGGAATTTCATTTGAGATGTCAAGCCACCACTCTAATAAAGCCATAGCACTAATGTACATATTTATCTATCTTCACCATTCTTTTGAATTGATAAGCGGAATGACCGCTTAATGGTATAGGGAGACTCTTTTATGTTACAAAGCTACCTTTTGAAATTTTCTAACATGAACCCATCGTTATGACTCGAGCATGGTAGAACATCACATAATTATATAATTTATTATATGTCTCTCTCTTTCTTATGAATTTCTCACATCTCCATTACTAAACAAATTTTCTCTCAGATACATAATTAGCCATTCTTCCTTTTTCTTACCTCCTTCTTCATACTTTTATAGTTTTATATTTTCATCACTTCTCTCTTCGAGACTCTCTTTCACTCTCCATAAAATATGTATATAATACACTTAGGTAGTATGTTGATAAATCTTTATATTTTTGCTTAATTGGAAAGATAGACCATCATCTACATAAACACATTCACATAGGCGTGAGCTATAAATTGACATGTCAATCCTCTTTATATGGCTAATCCCACTGATCTAAAGTAAAATCAGAAAAAGTTGATTATGGTAATATAATATTTCTATCAATGATATATTAGATGAGTTGTAGGAGAGTGATTGAGTCATCAGCTAGCACCTAATAGATATCAAAAGAAAAGGAAAGAAAATGATGGTTTTGGCCTCACACCGTTGCACCATGCTAATGAATTTTTTTTATCTACGGGAAAGGATGAAGAGTGTCCTGCTATGAAGATATCAAAACTATTGTCAACTAAAGGAGAGACACCAGTAAGATCAACATATTTTGCTTTCCATTATTTTGATCAAATAATAAATTTTACAAATTACAATTCAATAAAGTAAGGTCGCTAGATTTTACCAAAATAAAATAATTAGAAAAATATGGCAAAATGTATTTAAGGTACATGTATCTCTACTGGAAAACTATAAAAACCTGAAAAATAAAAAATATAAAGGTGATGGTATAAAATATTTTTTTATTCTCATAGACAAAATATGAGTTAACAAATCAAGAAAAATACAAACAAAAGAGGAAGGAGGATAGACAAGATTTTTTTTATAGTGAGAGGGTAGAAATGAATCATGGTACTTAATGTTTCCATAGATAATGTTTCATCAGATTTTTCAAAAAAATAATTGTTTATGGAAATTGTCATTTATAATATCCCAAAATTCATATAAAGTTACAACCTTTTAATAAAAGTTAAGATTTGGACATATTATAAATAAACCAATTAATAACCCCTCTATTGAGTTACATTTATTAAAGATAAAGAAAAAATATATCCTTTCTCCTTTCTCTTTATAAAAGATAAGAAATGAATTATATTTATGAAGAATCTAATGGACCTTTAAAAATGAATTTTTTTTCATTACTTCTCTTATTTTCGTTTGCAATACTTAATAAATAATAATCATCATTTAATGTTTTGACTTTGAATACATGAAAAGACAATAGTTAATTGAAAAAACATATAAATATTATCTTCTATACATTTAATATATAGGAGTCTATAAATCGAAATAAAAAATCAACCGATTTTATGCATACAAAGCAAAAATTATATAAATATTGATTCATTGTTGGTCAAAACTTAAATATCAGAGATTCCACTTGAAGTTTGAGACAAAAGATGAAGAACTGAAATATATTTCCCCTTTTTCTTCATGCATTACTGACTTTTCTTTCATCTCAAAAGATAAGAAAAATCTGTTTTACATGTACTCTTTCTCTCTCTCATTTTTGTAAGATAAAGAGATCTATTTAATGTTGAATGCATGGGAAAGTAACAAGACACATACAAATCGCTCTCTAACTTCTTTATATACATTTAATACATGAAGATATGAAATCACTTTATTTCTTTCTCTTCTTCCTTTTGGGATTACTAAAAAGGAATTAAGTGTCTTGTCTTCAAATGGGTTAATGTTATTATAATATATTACATTTCTTTAGTTCAACAAATATAACATCATGTTCTTAAAATTACAAGATTATACATATTTTACAAGAGGGATTAGCAATTATATCATGAAAGTATATAATCTAAAAAAGCTATCATTATTGAACAGATTTATACCCCTTTTTACATGCATTATACCTGCAATAAATAAACTAATCAATCTACATCATTTACGCAAGCTATATATATATATATGTATATATATATAGAGAGAGAGAGAGAGGAAGAGAGAGAGTCAGGCTAGAATACACTCGAATGTATTTGGAGCAGAATACACTCAAGTAATTTTTCATGATGCAATATTTTCTTCAAAAATATAATCCGTTGATCTTCTTAAACATGTTGTTAATAGATCATACGCAAAATTTGAGAACATTTAGACATTTATAGGTCATGTTATACAGACCGCAAAAATTATACATTTCAAATTAGTTTCGTGCGTCGATTTTGTTGTCCTTAGATAAGTGACTTACATTCATCCAAATGGGCTCAAAATTTATATGTAGCCTAGTTATAGTATGACAGTGAAGATTAGTGGTTTATATTTTGTAAAAAATAGTCTTGATATGCAAAGACACTTGAGAGTATTCTAGCCTGACTCTCTCTCTCTCTCTCTATATATATATATATATATTTATATATATAGAGAGAGAGAGAGAGAGAGATACATACATACATATGTACCACAATATATGATTATATGTATTAACTAAATTAAACATGATATATAAATATTTGACGTTATCATACAATATTTTGTTATTTAAGCATGTTAGGATTTCTCCATAGATTCATCATTAACAAGTTAACAATGTATGTATCTATGATACATTTGTTAATAAATTTGACAAACTATGTATGCTTTTTAATTTTTGGAACGTCAAGATAAATTTTTGGAAACCAGGAAATGTTAATGTAGATTAAAGAAAATACCCATTTTCAAACATATGGGAAGCAAATTTTCCTTTCTTCACAAAAAAACAAAATCTTCACTAAAATATATATAAACAAAATGTATTTCTCACTTTCTCTCTCTCTCTTGAGATAACTTCTACAAGATACACAAAATGAAATAATAAAAGGTCTAAAAGTGAATAATCACCTTCGACCATGAAACTTGACTCAATTAGTTAACAATGAGCATCTTTTCAAGTCATCTAACTCATATAGATACATATAATCCCTTTATACAAATAATAATGATTAAAAGCTATCAAAAAAATCAAATCTATTTGGCTAGGAATATTTTAGATCATCTAAATGTTGGCAACATTGGCATTTTGATGCAAACTGCTCTATTGCAAAATAGAATCAGATCTTGAAACACTCTCTGAGGAAGGAAAACATCTTACGAATAGTTTGAATTTGTTTTAAATCCATTTAACTCCCAAAAAATTTTGGGAAAATTTTCATATAATATTTCAATTGATGCAATGATTAACCAAAAGTTCTAGTTATTATTTCCATATCACATACACACTTGTTTGACTCCTTATTTCTCCAAAATTACTCAATTGTCATGAGCTTTTTGAACTTGATTTAATAATTGAAACTAACATATTCTTCCCCAGATTTACATCACCCCTATCCCTCGCACCCCTATTTAAAGGGTAGAGCACCACCTTAAAGATGGCAAGCAACCATCTTCCTATTTTAGTTTCTTCTTCAGTGCTTTTGAACCCCTGACCTACCCAGTCTTCTTCACTAGGGACTACCTTATAGTCTTAGCCACCTCGGTCATTTTCTATATTATTGATGCACTAGGTTTTAGAGTCCAATCAAGTCAAGGATAATTGACTTAGATGACTTGCTTAAGGTAAAAGAGTCATGCTATTGGACATTTGGGCATTCATATTTTAGATAATTTGTGTGTTTGTTTATATTCTAAGAAGATGATACATTTAATTAGAGTATGTATTGGTTACATGTGTTTAGTCTCATATTCCTGATTACAAGAGTGCTATCATGTCTAGACTCCCTATTATACAAGGCTTGTAATCAGTTGTGAGACATCTCAACATAATCATATTTATCATTCTTACATGATATCCAGTCAAGATCCTATAAGAGAGAAAAGTAAAGACACTCCTAGCAGGCAGGCGGTGGTATCTTCTCTCTTGGTATGCAGCTTGTTGGAGTTTTTGTGTTGATAACATTTTGTCCTTCTCTTTCTTCACTTCCTCATTTATACTAATAACTTTTATTTTTTTTAATAGCATTGTCAGTTTCTCTCTATTTCTTTTGATTTCTTTTATTAGTTATCAATATCTCGTCAATTTCTTTTCTTTTCGTAAATATTTTCTTTTCTTTATATGCGGTCCACTCCCCAACTTTCTTTGTTTCCCTTTATTTCCAATCCAACCACCTGTCTTCTTCTCCAAACCATCTGCATGCCTTCCTCTCCAAGCTATCTGCCTGCCTTCTTCTCTAGAAAATCCCTCCTTTAATCTTTACTTTGTCATCCATTTTTTTAACCATCCCTCTCATTACTTCTATCTCTCTCCTCTATACCCTCCACAAAACTCCATTCTGCTATATTCATGCCATGGTTTGCTCAAGAGTGGGGACATCTGATGTCGAGTGCACTACAGAACACAATTTGATGATGACTTCTAGCTTGATGTTGTTGTTTGAATAGTAGTGATAACATCACCGACCCTACAACTTTCAAGAAAGGCAAACTCAACCTCATTCCCCTTCTAATTCTTATTCATCTTTGCTATCAGTGTCCACATCATCCTCCAACAAGAAGGTCCAACTATTGGTGCTCAGATTCGACAACTCCAACTTCACCTCTCTCAGATGCCCCTGTCATGTCGTCATCTCCGCACACAACCTCTCTTCTCTCTAGTGGTGTAGTTGCTTTTTTTCGGTCCTAAAATGGTAAGGCAGGAAAAAGCAACCTCTATTTCTTCTTTCTTATGCCTGTGAGGGCTCTAGCCTCCAGGAAAATCGACACTAGCAACATGCTCTCTTCAACACTAAACCTAGTTTCTTCACCAGTAACAACTTTTCTGCAGCACCGACATCAAACTTTCTCCAATTTTGGTTCAAGCTTTCTCATGCTAGTTTCTCTACTATGATGTGCTTTAGGGGGAGTGATGTTTGTAGGGGTTGTGTACATATTTTTTTTATTATAAATTGAGTTTGAATGTCATGTTTATTTCTTTCTTTTCAAGTTGCACATGTGCTTCACCCATGCTCCAACTTGAGAGGGAGTATTATAGTATGTACTGGTTATGTGTTTAGTCCCATATTACTGAGTATAAAATTGCTACCATATCTAGACTACTATTTATGCAAGGTTTGTAATAAGTAATAAGACATCTCAACATAATCATATTTACCAATTTCATGAAGATATTAGTTTTTTCAATGGATGGCTCATAATATTTATGGCTTGTTGATTATTATATCATACAATTATGACTATCACATTCACCAATATTATGTTTATGGTCATGCAAGAAAATGAATAAAAATTTCATGTTCATTATTAAAAGGGAGATATCCCATCAGGCTTAAAAAGGGGAAATATCATTAATATCCAAGATGGAGAAATCTCATCATGTTCAAAGATTGAAGATAATGTTAATGTTAAAGATTAAGATTCATTTTAAGAAATAAGAAACATCTAAGTTTTATATCCTCTCACAACTATGAACCTCAAGAGGCCATTATGGACTTCCTAACAATCATGACCTTTCCTAGCATTATGTGCCCTTAAGTGGCTATTATATAGAGATACATATGATTCTTATTCAATTCTTTATGTTAAGAAAAAACTTCAATAATGTTTATGTTAAATATTATGTCAAGTTTTCTTCATGCTAATTATAAATCTTACTTGCTTTTTTTAAGTGTCATTACTGTTTATTGATGTGTATGTTTTCCTTTACATGGCTTGAGACGCGATGTCCCTAGTATTTGGAGCAAGAGATGAATAGAGAAGGACACTTCAAGGACTACAATCAAGGGCTAGAAGACATAAATTTCAACCTGGAGGAGTGCCATCTACCTATATGATCCAATTATTTAGCACGACTCAATTATTCCTTAGTTTATGATGGCCATGATTGACTGAATTAGATCTTAGACATGAAGAAACTAAGTTGTACTTTTTCCTCCAAAGAAGTATGTATGCATCATTTCAAGTAATCCATGATAATTATTTATTTATTTGCAAAGATTATCATATATGTGATGTTCCTCCAATTCCAAGTATCCCATGTTATGGAAAACATGGGGAATGCTTCCGCTGCCATGTGTAAACTTACAGGCTTCACATCATTGGTCTATATTGTATTAATGAGCCAAATGGGTAGGAGTCAACTACTCTCATGGAGGTAGACATTAGGTTCAATACAATAAAAAGAAGGGATGATGATAATGATGATGATCGTCATCATCATTATCATATAACCTTAATGATGTGTGTCTTGGATTTGGCAATATTTATCATTGCTTTCCGTTGTATCATATAGTCATTAAGATGCAAATATTCTAAATCCCTTCTTAAAAGCTCTCTGAGGAAAAATTTGACCGCCTCTCCCCATTTTAAGTGTGCTCAAGCCAGTTAGTTGCAAAACTTTAAATAAGGAGTGTGGATGAACAAGATAGTAAAGATGACTCCTTCCATATCTTGTTTTTGTCATTAGAAAACACCTCCACTCAAATTTAATAGACCATTGTGGATCTATATTAAACATATCATAAATAGAAACCACAAGGGGTGTTTTAAAGATAATATAAAAGGAGAGGATTCTTTTGAGAAGTATGGGATGAGCAAGATGGTAAGGATATATCTTCAACATTTTATTTTTATTAACAAATCACCCAAGTATATCTTTTTGATATGAACCCTAATTGAAAATCATCATGATTTATACTAATTAATAATTAGAATTGAAGAAAACTTCATATCGCAATGCACTACGCCAAAATAAAGGTTTGTGAAATGGTGAAGAATGCTAAAAAATATACTAAAGAATGACACAAATGCTTCTCTAAAAGGAGTATGGGGAGCAAGATGATGAAATTGTCTATTTTGATATTTATTTTTTATTTTAAAACATTTCATTAAAATTTTCTCGATCTATATGGTTCTATTTTATATTCACAAATTAAAAAGTGTCACATCAATTTGCAGTATACTTAAATAATGGAGTCCAATGAGGAAACATACAAAACGAGAAGGGAGAATGATATAGACAATATTTCTAGAGTGTGGGTGGTGGGCAAAAAACATGTTGTATCTTTAAATACTTATTTGTAAAGAACTTTGTCATATATTTTCTTAATAAATACCAATTTTACAATTATGGGTTCATGTTACATTAACAAACAAAACCCAAAGAACATTGAATATACATGTCATAAATCAAAACAAAGGGCAGTCATTTTGAAGAAAATATGAAAAGGGAGAAGAGGAGTACACAAAATGTTTCATAGGGGCCCATTTCAATACTATATTTTTCATTAGTATACATTCAATGGATTTTTTAAAATTTAAACCGTTTCAGTAAAGTGTTGTTTGTTTACATTACAATATTAACTATTACTTACAAAAAAATATAGTAAATTGGAAATAGGAGAGGAAGGAGTATCGGAGAATACATACAAAGAGGGAGTATGAACAAACAATTTTCTAGAAAAGTTTGAGAGAGTGGGGAAAATACTTGTTGATAATGATGATTGTAAGTTATAGATTAAATGCATCACAACTATTATTATGTAATGATAAGTCTAACATGGTTGAGTTAACTGATTTTTCATTTATTAAAATGTTCCATCCTTGTATTTTCTCATTTTCACTTTTGTGTCTTTGCTTTCGTAATGTTTCTATATATCTTCTAAATAGCCATGTATTTATAAATTGGAAAAAATACGAACTTAGCATATATGCTATCTAAGATTCAAAATTAAAAACTTAATAACTTACTAAGAAAGTACATTAAACATACTAAGTTTTCATGAAATTCATTAATTATTCTTATTTCAATGTGCTTAATAAGTTAATTCCAAGATGGATTACTGAGATTCTTGTCTCTTACTATATTTTAAAAGGTT
The DNA here is from genome assembly GCA_963693085.1 of Alisma plantago-aquatica. Classification (NCBI taxonomy): domain Eukaryota; kingdom Viridiplantae; phylum Streptophyta; class Magnoliopsida; order Alismatales; family Alismataceae; genus Alisma; species Alisma plantago-aquatica. Next base: position 496,580,865 of record OY856414.1, on the reverse strand, counting down.
AGTAAATTGTTAACTTAACATATATACATCTCTCTTTCTGCATATGTACATACATACATACACACACACATATATAATTACCTTGCTAACCAAATATTTACTTTTGGGATGCACGGGTAGAGAAAAATTAGTTACTCGGATAGTGAATGAACCCCATGTGTGTTTGTATATATATATATATATATATATATATATATATATATATATATATATATATATATATATATGTATATATATATATGTATATATATGTGTATATATGTATATATATGTATATATGTATATATATGTATATATGTATGTATATATATATCTATATATGTATATATGTATGTATATATATGTATGTATGTATATCTATATATGTATGTATATATATATATATATATATATATATATATATATATACATACATATATATATATATATATATCAGGCTAGTGTACACTCGAGTGTACTGGAGGCACCGTACACCTCATTCATTTTTAAAGATGTAATACTTTTTGAAAATAATAAACCATTGATCTTCTTAAATATCTTAAGAACATAATATATAATAAATTTTAGCTCATTTCGAAACTTATAGGTCGTGCATCTAAAGGAGGCAAGAATCACTCATTTCAAATTAGTTTTGTGCGTCGATTTTCTTGTCATTGGATGAGTGACTTACACTCATCTAAATGAGCTCAAATTTTGTATGTGGCCTATTATTATTGTAACCATGAATATCAATGGATTGGATTTTGGAAAGACAAGGTCTAGATAGGGAAACACCATTGAGTTGTACGGCATAATCAGTACACTCAAGTGTATTCTAGCCTGACTATATATATATATATATATGAATCAGGTAAATATATATTCCGACTTCCTCCTAAAATTATAAGAGGTCAAGAGTTACATATAGCCCACACGCCATACATTAAAGAACTTGTGACAACTCACACTACTATCTAATGTGTAACTTATGCTTAACACATTTACAAATTTTTATAGCAATAACTCTTACATTAGTGGCTTTGATTCTGTGTCTCTGTGCATTTCTTTCCACCCATATGTGGTAGCAGAGAGTACCAAACAATAATCTCCTCTTGTCACTTTTTCTACAGCTAGAAAGCATTCTTTGCGGCTCCTCTTTTAGTTGTAGATTTAATCCAAAATCTTCACAAATAATCTTCCAAACTTACTTAGTAAATTTACAGTAACCTACCAAGTGAGAATGAGACTCGTCCTCCTCGTTACATAGCAAGCAAACAGAAGCTACGTTGTGGTTCCATCTATGTATTTTATCCAAGGTAGCTAAGGCGTTGTACAAAATGTTATACACACACATACTCCATTTTGGTACGTTGTTTCCAGCCCATACCTGCTCCATGTGTTTGTCTTTTGTCGCTCTTGCTCTGGTGACTTCCCATAGGTTGATTTTTGTGTCTTTGGGTCTCCATCCTCCATTCACATGGGGCTCAAACAAATATTTAACTTGTTGCCACATCTCTATCATGACGTTGATTGTGTGTGAGTAACCTTCCCTTGTGTTGGGACAAAAATCAAGCCCCTGGAATATCTTTCTATCATCCATTTTCCCCAAGCAGTAGTACCTTCATGATAGATGATAATTCTTCTCAAAGTCCCCCACTTTTCTATGTCTCTGGGTGCTTTCAAGTCCAAACCACCCTCCTCTTTAGGGAGTTCCAGACGTGTATATTTCATCGGATGATATGTGCCTGCCTATAGGAAGTTTTCCATCTTCATCTCCATTCCATCTAGAACTGGGTCGGGAATCTCACCTTGATGTACCCAAAAGATAAGAAGTCCCTCTACTGCCGCTTTCAAAAGTGTAGCTCTCCCTGCCATAGATGTTTTTTGAGTAGGCCATTTGTTTATCATTTCCTTCAATCTGTCTAAGCAATCAACAAAGTCTTTAACTTGTAAGTTGCCTCCAGCCACCGAAAACCCGAGATATTTTGTAGGAAACTTCCCCATCTCCACTCCCATTGCCTCCTTCAGTCTATCCTCCATATGGTAGCAATTTTTTGAGAGAGAAATGTGGGTTTTGTTTGCATTAATCGCAACCCCATTTGCTCCCCAAAATTTTTAAGCAGTTTTCGTAGTTGTCCCAGAGTATTTTGTTTAGCTTCCACAAAGACAAGTACGTCATCTACAAAAATCAAGTGTGTCATCACTTTAGTACCATGTAGTATGTACAGTTTAATTAACTTTCTCCTTTCCGTTGCTTGCATTCTGGATAAATACTCCATAACAATCACAAAGAGAAGAGGAGAAAGTGGGTCACCCTAGCATAGTCCATTTCCTCCCTAGAACATGCCTATAGAGGTACCGTTAACCAAGACAGAGAAGCTGGTTGTACTCACACATTGTTTCATCCATCCAATCCACTGCTCATTAAATCCCATGTGCTTCATGATCTACCATAATTTGCCCCATGTAATGCTATCATAAACTTTAGACAAGCTTTCATGCTTCCTCTCATCACATTGTAGTCTTGCAAGAACTCTCCCGCTAAGAGCACACAATCACTTATGCTTCTTCCCACCACAAAAGTATCTTGATTTACAAAGATAAGATAGGGAAGCACTGTCTTCAGCCTAGTAGCCAGAATCTTTGCTATGATTTTATATTAGACAGAACAACATGTGATAGGTCTAAAATCGGCAAGAGACGCAGTCACTTTCTTCTTTGGGATAAGCAGAAGAAAAGAATGATTGACCTATCTAACCATATTCCTCCTACTAAGAACCATCTCACATATGTAGTCAGGTCCTCCTTGATGATCTCCCATGTCTTCTTGTAGAAGTAAGCGTTAAACCCATCAGAACTTGGGGACTTATTGCTCCCAATACTCCACAATGCTTCTTTAACTTCCTGTTCATTTGTGTCCCTTATGAGTATTTTGTTGTGGGTGCTCATAAATTTAAACTTCCACTCCATCTCCTCCTCCTCCAGCTCTTCCCCAAACTCCTTATTATAGAGATAAGAATAGAACTAAATAGCTTGTACCTCTAGGTCCTCCTACTTGTTGACTACATTGCCATATGCATCAATAAGCTTAGAAATAACATTGTCAGCCTCCCTTCTCTTGATAGTAGTATGATAGAGCCTAGTGTTTATATCACCATCTCCCATCCACTTCTCCCTACTCTTTTGCCAGTAGAATTTTTCCTCTGCCTTCTTTAAGTCCTCTAGCATATTTTTTAGCTCAGTGTCCTTCATTATTAATTCCTCATTCAAGGGATCACGTAGAAGCATTTTCTTGATCTCCCTGCATTCATGTTTGGTTTCTTTAAACATGTTGGGGATATTGACTTCTTCTCTAGACCACCGCTTGAGTGCAAGTTTTGTATTTGCCAATTTCTTTACAAACACAAGCATCATATTCCCTATTACAAGTATCTTCCATCTCTCATTGAAAACATCCTAAATCCCTTCCAATCACCCCAATAGTTAAGAAATCTAAAAGGTCTCCTCTTCTACTTTTTCTCTACTATCTATACAGAGACGGGGGTGTGATCACTCAGCTCAAAACCTCCTGCCTTGACCTGCACATTAGGAAAAATTTGCAGTCATTCATCATTCACTAAGGCTCTGTCCAGCTTTCTAGCTATCCTGTCATCTGGTTTCCTTTCATTATTCCATGTGAAGATGTCAACTCCTGTCATGGGTTGCTCAAACAAACCAGCCTTATCTATTGCCTGATTGAAAGCATTGATCATTGCATTTAAAGCTGGTCTCCCTCCTATTTTCTCTGCTTGTAGATGAATATCATTGAGATCCCCAATCACCAACCACGGGAGATGAATCTATCTAGATAGCTTAACCAACTCCTGCCATAAATCTTGTTTGTGCTTTGCATCATTATGAGCATACACAGTTGTCACCCACATGTGCAAACCCCCTGCATTTATACAATCAACGATAATATGCTGATCTGACATCTGAATCACAGTAACTTGCCACACAGATGGTTTCTGTACAACACAAACTCTAGCAAACTCCAAACACTTAGGTTATATACATGTTCCCATCCTTAAGGAAACAAGTACCTGACATTGTCTATATTATGTATCCTTATTTTATTTTCCACCAAAGCAATAAGAGAATGCCCACTAGCAGCAATCCACTCCTGAATCTCCTTCTTTTTGTTCTTTTTGCATCCCCCTTTAATATTCCATAGAAGCATGGGCATATCAAAGGTTTTTTCTTGACCTAGTGCGCTTGCCCAGCTCCTTCTACTTACCCTTCCTCCCCACTTCTTGTTCAGTCTGCTCCAAGGTCTCCTCCAACTCCTTATATGAGTCGGAGAGGGCCTCAAAGCTATTTTTCATATCTAGGATGGTGCTGAATCCCATCTTCTTAGGGATACCTCTCTTCTTGGGCCCCTTTCTCCTAGTAGAGAGAACAAATTCACTGTTATGACCCACTCTGTAATTAACCAGTAAATACTAAGTTTAGCATATGATTAACTTAGTGATGTTGAATTGAGAACTCACTTATGCTAATGATGTTTGAACTAATAACAAACTCTCTTAAGCTTAAATCCTAGCCCTAAGATTGTGGAGGATTCAGAGTTTGAACCGATGCCAGAGGAAACGTTCGAATCCGACCTTCGGGTCGCGAGTTATGAGTTTTTGAGCTTTGAGGGACTAGTTTGTAATTTTGGAAAGTTGGTGGGAAAATTGCATTTCGCCCCCTAGCCCTTTCTCCCTTATCCCTTCTTCACCCGATCACTTCCAGAACCGCTAAAAGTGGCGCCCAATAGAACAACAATAGGCTGCAACCAAGGGCGATAGATGTGGCGATTTTGGCACCCATAGCCCCGATCTAGCAGCGGCGCCGTACTCCTCTCTTCTTCTCCTTTCCCTTTTCTTCTTCATTCACCTCGCCCTAGTGGCGCCTCGACCTGCTTGAGCAAGCAGCGCCCAACAGATAAGGCAACCTGCAGAGCCGCAATAGCAGCCGAGGCCAAGTTGTAGGGCGTCGGCCAACAGCTGGATCTATGGCTGGAAGCCACCTTGGCGTGAGCGACGACCGTCTTGCCTCCGCCCACCTTCCATCTTCTCCCTCGCCCTACGCGCGTGGTACCTCAATCAGCCTGGGCTCCGACCAGCTGCACAGAACAGCAACCGCATATTCGGCCAGGGGCAGTTCTGCCCAGAAAAGCAACACCAAACGTCGCCTTGAGCTCGGACACGAGTTGGGAGCAGAAATCCGAAACCCTAGCCTTGAATTCAACTCTTAACCGAGCCTTTAGTCAAGCTGAGCTTAGGCATAAGCTACTGTTGCAGCTAGACCGTGAACAGAACAAATCCAAAGAATGAAGACGATCCAATATTTCCCGGAATTAGACCCTGAACGCATCTCCGGACGAATCCGGACAGACCAAATCACTGTGAGTAGGATTTCATATATTTATCATTAATAAACTCAGGCGTTCAAATATTTTATGTTTTGTGCGTGAATTACGCTGATAACATGCGTTATCAGGCGTCGGGCAGCGTTTGGCGTCGCCCGACCTTTTTAGTTCATAAAATGCTTCTAGACACTGTTATATGATTAAATTTAGCATTTGAACAATATGGATTGAATCAGTAAATTTATATGGTTCATTGGAACCTAAATTGCTCATTTGAATGTTGAAATTAGAAATTCATGTTTGAAAATGGTATAATTTGGGTATGAACCCAGACAATGAAGATTTCTGATAAATTATCATATGTATGATTTCAAAGTTGATATGAATAAAAAAATATGCATGAAAACCCTAATTGCATATATCTTTTGACGTTAATATGTGTAAATTGATATTTACATGAAATGGCACATTTCTCTGAAATATTACCAGAATTTCTCAAGTATTGTTATTAAATTGTATTGTGATATGTAATTAACTCTTAATTGAGTTAAGTGATGCACAAATCAGAATTTGGGTTAATGTGCATGTTTTTTGAGAATTTTAGAGAATTGATAATCGTTGAGTATGATTCTCATATGTGAAGTAAATTTCTTTAATTTGTGCAATAACATGTTCAATTGTGTAAATTCGCTATGTATGTGCCAAATTGAAATAAGTTGGGTTATTTATGCATTTCTAATTTGTCTGAATGCATGGTATGAAAATTTCTCAGAAATTACAATGATTTGAAATATATTGCTATGTCGGTTTAGAATGACAGTGTATTGTGATCTGATATGAAATCAGTAAATGTGATATTCCTGTTTAAATGGTTATATGTTAGTCAGTTAATAGACTTAGGTGCCCTAACACTGTAGAACCCCTTTGACATATCTGCTTCTTAGGGGTGAAACTCGTGTTGCAACATTATCCGTGCTTGTATCATGGAGACACGAGGATAGAGAGGCAGTGTCCAACAACAACGCGTGCTTGTGTCACGGTGGCACTGGAGAGAAAAAAAATGGGGGTTATTGCAACATTATCCGTGCTTGTGTCATGGAGGTAACCCGTGAGACTCTCCGCCTGTGTACTCAGGTTAGAGGAGGAGTCTAGAGCACTCAGAGTAGTGCCTTGAGGCCGTAGAGCCTATGAGTCAGGCCGGAGAGCCTGGGGTCCTGTGGCAGAGCAGGGCTGGCGTCAGACTTAGCATTTCCCGGGTGTGTCGCTAAGTCTTGTACGGTGGGATCGTAGTTCGCTACGGATCTTTATATGCAGGGTACACTGTATATGATTAGGACATAACAATAAAACAATATGTAATCATATAGAATCACAGTAAATTAATATATCCGAACTTTTGTGCCAATACATCATATCTGTTTATTGGTTTAAATTATCTGTTATTACATAGAAAAGTGATTATATTCTGCAATCTGCTATGTCGTTAGAACTGCCCTGCTTATACTGCACTTATGTTTTATTTCAATTTTATAAACCTGATGAGTTGTTTAATGATAGCTAAGTGAAATGCTATTCACTGAGCGAGTAGGCTCATACCTCTACTCAAAACATTTTCAGGTCAACATCAGCAACAGGAATCGGAAGGATCTTTTCATCCTAACGCCTAGTCTATAGAAGGTTTGTAGTTAGTCTAGTTAGAGGTCTCTTAGTCCTTCCCCTCGATCCTTGGGACATGGTGTGGGTGAGAGAGAGTATGTATGTGGAATGTGTATAAAGATGTAAATTAACTGTTATGTTTACTTTATGTTGAACAATGTAATTTGCTGTAGACTTTGTATATATCTCCTGTCAGTTTAATAGAAATGCTTCTGCAGTTTGTTTAGTTTTAGTTTACAGCCTAAATCAGATTATCCTTTTAATGTAATTTAAGATGTTTTAAATAATGATGAATGATTTGGCTTGTGTGTAAATTCCTTTGTCGCGCCTTAATCTTGTGGTCTGTGGTTAGTATGAGATTGGGGTGTGACAACTTTTGGTATCAGAGCATAGGTTGAGTATATGAATACTCTAAGTCAAGGTCAGGGGACGATAAGAGACCAATAGGATTAGGACTTAAGTGTCTTCCTTCTAACTGTAATTTTCTAACAGGAAGTGTTCTGTTATACTATTGCAGATGGCAGGAAGAGGACATGGTCACGAGAATCAAGTTGAGAGTTTAAGCTGAGTTATCAGGGATCATTAGGATCAAAAGAGAGTATTATAATTAAGATGGATAAGAAATGATGTGTCTTTAGCTCTGGGAGGTCTGAGTGTTTAGATACCCTGGCCAGGTGTCTGAATACTTAGATTGACCAGTATCAAGCTACTCTGTCTATTCTTCTCTTAATACCCTGGCCAGGTATGCAGAGGAAGGATAGGCTAGAGAGAAACCCTAGAAATTTTAGGGTTAAGAAACTGGAAATTAATACAGGAATAAGATATTAAACATAGGATGTGATGCAACTCTTGCCTTATATTGCTTAATTGATTGGAAATCTCTAGAAATTCCCTTATATGTATGAATTAAATTTTCAGTTTGAAGAATTAATATGATTCTTTTATATGGTTGTGTGTCATGAAGTGATTTATTTATTGTTTTTATTCTTTGTATTAAGTAGACCAGAAGTTATGCTTAAATGAGTCTGCCCTAAGTGGATATTCTTTCCACATGTTTGAGATTAATAGGAGTTGGTTAATCCTGAATAGCTCTTGGCTTCAGGACTACAGGTTCGGCCTGGTCCGGCTGGTAGGATGCGTTACTGAGATCTAATGACTCCTATTAACAGTATAATAAGAGTAGACTCTGGATAATTTAGACTCACATCATAGTAAGAATGTACATACACTAAGACGTTGAGATGTAAAAGAAAGATTTGAACAACTAAGAATTTGCTGGAAATGATATCAGAGGCCCAATGTTGGAACCTCATATGAGCAATCCTTAATTAGAAATAAAGGAACACAATAAGGTTCAGATTAAATTTAATGATTAGGTGAGAGATACCCTTAATGGTACTAATCAATAATGCGTAACCAATGCATGGATCCAATACATGATTAGTAAACCCTAGCTGAGGGTGTATCATTGCGATTGTTTATAGGCAACTTTATAAGTTAAGCTTTAAACTAAGATAAGTCCATATCATGTGAGATAGTTGGACAATTCTAATGTGTGGCCTATGCATTATATGCTAAAGGTGAGTATTCTGTGATGGAATGCATTAAGAGGGGAGATACCTTAATACAAGATAAAGTTGGTTAACTCAAGAGGGTCTGAATTAATGAGAAATGGGGAACCCTAACCCTAATTTGGGGAAAAGGGAATGATAAGCCATGTTTGATAGTGAACCCTAATTCCTGGTTAAGGAATGATGGTATTACTATTGTATCACATGATGTGATGAATATCTTGTATGACTGTTATCATGCCTAATAACCATGCATGTATAATGAGATGATGAATATAGCCAAGTTTGGGCTGTGACATTTATATAATAAATGTTGATTGGCTTTTTGTGTGTTGATGTTGTTGTTGCTTAATAAAAGTAATAATGTGTACGGATTTTATGAACCATGTGAATAAGTTGTTGCCTAGTGGGAGGTGACAAGATATGAATGGCCTTGTGAGCCATGTGTGATGCTTGGGTAACAAGTATCATGTTTATTTGTAGCATTTGTGTTAATAAGTTATGCTAGAGAACTTGGCTGATGTTACATTTCTGTTATATATCTATAGTTCATTGATGATTATTCATATCTGTTGTATTCATTACAAGTAGATGGATGAACTTATGAGATCTAAAGTTTGATTTCAAACTAAGGAAGCAAAGTCACATCACAATAATGCTATGTTATTGATAAGGACCAAACCCTAGAATGTTTAGAGTTGTAGTAGTTCAAGGGATGTCACTAGTGATTTGGCCTTGAATACTAGTATCTTTATAAAACAAGATCATACGATTTGCACTATGAAAGGTAACCTAGCACTAATAAAATCCAGGGTTTAAAGTTAGCTAATCTGGAAGGTAGATACACAATATGAAAATGACTCAGAGAAAAGAGTAAGATATAATTTTGAAATAAATTCTTATAGTAGTAATAAGAAGTTAGTACCATAGAATGAGGAGTATTACTTGTCACATGATCTGGAATTAGTTGTTGTAGTTCATGCTCATAAGACATGACGTTATTGTCTTTATGGTGAGGTGTGCCAGGTGTTTATAGATCATAAGAGCTTGATATATATCTTTACCCAGAAGGATCTGAATCTTAGACAGCGGAGATGATTAGGATTGATTAAGGATTATGATATAATGATAGATTATCATCCTGGAAAGGTGAATGTAGTAGCTGATGCCCTCAGCAGGAAGTTAAGTTCAACAACTGATGCATTCTCTATGGCATGTTTTGAGAGAGACATGCTAGTAGAAATGTGAAAGTTGAACTTAGACTTAGGGGTGACAGCACAGAGTGGTTTGATTGCGCAGATGCAAGTCAAACCGACTTTTATGATCAGATCAAGGAACTACAATAGGGTGACAGTGGGTTGCAGCAGATCGTACATGACATGACAGGGGGAAAAGACCAAAGTTTAGGTTTTCAAATGATGGTGTGTTGTATTAGCATGATATGTTGTGTACCTCGAGACAGTGATTTGAAAGAAAAGATTCTTGAGGAGGCGCATGCATCGATGTATGCTATGCATCCACGTAACTCTAAGGTGTACATGAATCTCAAGGAGTTGTAATGGTCGTCAGGTATGAAAAAGGATGTAGCTGAGTACATGGCTAGATGTAGTGTGTGCCGGCAGGTTAAGGCTGAGCATCAGAAACCTACAGATACCTTGCAATCTCTTCCTATACCAAAGTGGAAGTGGGAACATACCACAATGGATTTTGTGGTAGAGTTGCTCAGGACACCTAAAGGTTGTGACTCGATATGGTGATTGTGGATAGACTGACTAAGTCTGCTCACTTTCTTCATATTAAGTCAACCTTTGATGTCCCGAAGTTGACTAAGATATATAGGGATGAGATAGTCAGGTTGCATGGTATCCCAGTTTCAATTATACCAAATAAGGATCCTAAGTTTACATCCAGGTTTTGGAATCAGTTGTATTGTGCTTTGGGCACAAAGTTAAGATTCAATACTGCTTTTCACCCACAGATAGATGGTCAGTCAGAAAGGACCATTCAGACTCTGGAGGACATGTTGAGAGCATGTGTCTTGTAATTCAGTGGAAGTTGGGAAGAACACTTGAGCCTTATAGAGTTTGCATACAATAATAGTCACCATTCCATTCTTGGTATAACCCCGTATGAAGTTCTATATGGCAGAAAGTGTTAATCACCTCTATGTTGGTATGAGGTAGGTGAAAAGTAGATTCTTGGACCATAGATAGTGGATTTGACCACTGAAAAGATTACTGTGATCAAAGAACAATTAAAAGTTGCATAGGACAGGAAGAAGAGTCATGCCGAGAAGAGGCGTTGACCTCTTGAGTTTAAGGTTGGTGATGAAGTGTATCTGAGGGATTCACCATGGAAAGGAGTGCTGAGGTTTGGTAAAATAGGCAAACTGACTTCTAGGTTTATGGGCCAGATCCTATCATTGAGAGGATTGGACCTGTAGCCTATAAGTTAGATTTGCCATCTGAGTTAGCTAATCTTCATGATGTGTTTCATGTGTCTATGCTTAAGAAATGTTACCCTGGTACAGAGAAGATAGTAGACCCAGAACCGGCACAGCTCAGAACAGACGTGTCCTATGTTGAAGGACCGGTTCAGATAGTTGATCGAAGGATCAAGAAACTAAAGAATTGTGAGATACCTTTGGTGAAAGTTTTGTGGAGGAATCATAACTTAGAGAAAGCTACGTGGGAGCTTGAGCCAGAGATGCGTAACAAGTTTCCTTTTCTCTTTTAGGAATTTCGGGACGAAATTCTTATAAGGGAGGGAGATTGTTATGACCCACTCTGTAATTAACCAGTAAATACTAAGTTTAGCATATGATTAACTTAGTGATGTTGAATTGAGAACTCACTTATGCTAATGATGTTTGAACTAATAACAAACTCTCTTAAGCTTAAATCCTAGCCCTGAGATTGTGGAGGATTCAGAGTTTGAACCGATGCCAGAGGAAATGTTCGAATCCGACCTTCGGGTCGCGAGTTATGAGTTTTTGAGCTTTGAGGGACTAGTTTGTTATTTTGGAAAGTTGGTGGGAAAATTGCATTTCGCCCCCTAGCCCTTTCTCCCTTATCCCTTCTTCACCCGATCACTTCCAGAACTGCTAAAAGCGGCGCCCGATAGAACAGCAATAGGCTGCAACCAAGGGCGATAGATGTGGCGATTTTGGCACCCATAGCCCCGATCTAGCAGCGGCGCCGTCCTCCTCTCTTCTTCTCCTTTCCCTTTTCTTCTTCATTCACCTCGCCCTAGTGGCGCCTCGACCTGCTTGAGCAAGCAGCGCCCAACAGAAAAGGCAACCTGCAGAGCCGCAATAGCAGCCGAGGCCAAGCTGTAGGGCGTCAGCCAGCAGCTGGATCTATGGCTGGAAGCCACCTTGGCGCGAGCGACGACCGTCTTGCCTCCGCCCACCTTCCATCTTCTCCCTCGCCCTAGGTGCGTGGTACCTCAATCAGCCTGGGCTCCGACCAGCTGCACAGAACAGCAGCCGCAGATTCGGCCAGGGGTAGTTCTGCCCAGAAAAGCAACACCAAACGTCGCCTTGAGCTCGGACACGAGTTGGGAGCAGAAATCCGAAACCCTAGCCTTGAATTCAATTCTTAACCGAGCCTTCCATCAAGCTGAGCTTAGGCGTAAGCTACTGTTGCAGCTAGACCGTGAACAAAACAAATCGAAAGAATGAAGACGATCCAATATTTCCCAGAATTAGACCCTGAACGCATCTCCAGACGAATCCAGACAGACCAAATCACTGTGAGTAGGATTTCATATATTTATCATTAATAAACTCAGGCGTTCGAATATTTTCTGTTTTGTGCGCGAATTACGCTGATAACAGGCGTTATCAGGCATCGGGCAGCGTTTGGCGTCGCCCGACCTTTTTAGTTCATAAAATGCTTCTAGACACTGTTATATGATTAAATTTAGCATTTGAACACTATGGATTGAATTAGTAAATTTATATGGTTCATTGGAACCTAAATTGCTCATTTGAATGTTGAAATTAGAAATTCATGTAAGAAAATGGTATAATTTGGGTATGAACCCAGACAATGAAGATTTCTGATAAATTATCAGATGCACGATTTCAAAGTTGATATGAATAAAAAAATATGCATGAAAACCCTAATTGCATATATCTTTTGACGTTAATATGTGTAAATTGATATTTACATGAAATGGCACATTTCTCTGAAATATTACCAGAAATTCTCAAGTATTGTTATTAAATTGTATTGTGATATGTAATTAACTCTTAATTGAGTTAAGTGATGCACAAACTAGAATTTGGGTTAATGTGCACGTTTTTTGAGAATTTTAGAGAATTGATAATCGTTGAGTATGATTCTCATATGTGAAGTAAATTTCTTTAATTTGTGCAATAAGATGTTCAATTGTGTAAATTCGCTATGTATGTGCCAAATTGAAATAAGTTGGGTTATTTATGCATTTCTAATTTGTCTGAATGCATGGTATGAAAATTTCTCAGAAATTACAATGATTTGAAATATATTGCTATGTCGGTTTAGAATGACAATGTATTGTGATCTGATATGAAATCAGTAAATGTGATATTCCTGTTTAAATGGTTATATGTTAGTCAGTTAATAGACTTAGGTGCCCTAACACCGTAGAACCCCTTTGACAGATCTGCTTCTTAAGGGTGAAACTCGTGATGCAACATTATCCGTGCTTGTGTCATGGAGACACGAGGATAGAGAGGCAGTGTCCAACAACAACGCGTGCTTGTGTCACGGTGGCACTGGAGAAAAAAATGGGGGTTATTGCAACATTATCCGTGCTTGTGTCATGGAGGTAACCCGTGAGACTCTCCGCCTGTGTACTCAGGTTAGAGGAGGAGTCTAGAGCACTCAGAGTAGTGCCTTGAGGCCGTAGAGCCTATGAGTCAGGCCGGAGAGCCTGGGGTCCTGTGGCAGAGCAGGGCTGGCGTCAGACTTAGCATTTCCCAGGTGTGTCGCTAAGTCTTGTACGGTGGGATCGTAGTTCGCTACAGATCTTTATATGCAGGGTACACTGCATATGATTAGGGCATAACAATAAAATAATATATAATCATATAGAATCACAGTAAATTAATATATCCGAACTTTTGTGCCAATACATCATATCTGTTTATTGGTTTAAATTATCTGTTATTGCATAGAAAAGTGATTATATTCTGCAATCTGCTATGTCGTTAGAACTGCCCTGCTTATACTGCACTTATGTTTTATTTCAATTTTATAAACCTGATGAGTTGTTTAATGATAGCTAAGTGAAATGCTATTCACTGAGCGAGTAGGCTCATACCTCTACTCAAAACATTTTCAGGTCAACATCAGCAACAGGAATCGGAAGGATCTTTTCATCCTAACGCCTAGTCTATAGAAGGTTTGTAGTTAGTCTAGTTAGAGGTCTCTTAGTCCTTCCCCTCGATCCTTGGGACATGGTGTGGGTGAGAGAGAGTATGTATGTGGAATGTTTATAAAGATGTAAATTAACTGTTATGTTTACTTTATGTTGAACAATGTAATTTGTTGTAGACTTTGTATATATCTCCTGTCAGTTTAATAGAAATGCTTCTGCAGTTTGTTTAGTTTTAGTTTACAGCCTAAATCAGATTATCCTTTTAATGTAATTTAAGATGTTTTAAATAATGATGAATGATTTGGATTGTGTGTAAATTCCTTTGTCGCGCCTTAATCTTGTGGTCTGTGGTTAGTATGAGATTGGGGTGTGACATTCACCCTCTTCCTTGATGTTGCTTTAGGAGTTTTGCTGCCCTCTGTTGTTGTGCTACTGACTGCAGTATCTTCATGAGACTTTGTTGGCTCTTGGTTATTGGTGGCTGCTCATCCCTAATTCAATGAGAATCAAGATCTGTTGGCCTCCCATCTGAAGCTGCATCCTCCTTGCATTCTGGCTCATTTCCCACAGTCCTCTCCTTCTTCTTCTCCTTCTCCTTCCATTGTTTCAACTACTTACTGCATTCCACAGACCTGGATCTGGTTTCAATGGAGTTGTAATCCCCTTCCTTGTAACCAAAGGATTTGCATAGGTTGCATTTCACTGGCACATGATCATACTCCACCTCCATTAGAATTGGCTCTTTGTCTCGTACGCTCAGCCACACCATATTAACAGTCTCCTTCTCCGCATTCATCTCCACGATGACCTGATCATCCTCTTTCTCCAAGGATCTCTCCTCTATGTGGAGGACCTTCCTCATGCCGCTCGCAATGGTACCTGCTGATCGCCTAGTCCATGCTCGCCTGAATGAATTCAGAGTAATCTACATCAGGATCTTCGAGAAGATATCACGTTTCAACTCATTACCATGGCAGTAGCTTTTGACGACTACCAACTGGTCATCGAACTATGACGACCCTAGGTTAAGAGCCATCTCCTTGTCATCGGAACTCAAGAACCGAATAAAGAAGATGCCCTTGTCCCTGGAGAGGAGTTTGAAGGACCCCCTCAGCCTTCAAGTGCGTTGGATCCACGCCTGGAAGTGTTGGAAGAAGAGCCTCTTCCCGACCACATAAGCGAGGACCATGAATTCTTAGACGTTCTACATTCATGCAGATTCTTTAGTGTCCAGTTCCAGTATCACCCTCCCATCATCGAGCTTGGGTTTCAGGTAGGGTTCCTCCATCGCACGCAGTGCCGGTTGCTTGAGCACTCAAGTCCACATGACTCTGGTTGTTGGTTCCGCTACCGTCTTCATCACGTCTGACTGATTAGGATTTGCTTCTGTGGCCACAGTCACCTCTGTCTTTGTCTGGGATTTAGGTCGTTGGGTGGGGGATGGGAAGGGGTTGGGGGTGAGGTGAGTTGGTGGAGGGGTGTACAACGAGGAGTTGGTTCCCCGATGTGGTCGTCGCCATCTAGGTCACCCAACAAATCACAGATGCTAACCTAGCCAAGAGACAGGTTGTATGTATGTATGTATTATATATATATATATCAGAATCAAGTAAATATATTTCAAATTCCTCCTAAAATTATAGGAGGAAAAACATTACATGTAGACCCAATGACATACATCCAGAAAACAAACCAACAACTCACTCATCTAGCTAATGTGTAGCTTATGTCTAATACATTTACACATTTTCATAGCAATACTTCTAGCATTAGTGGTTGTTCCTCTGTGTCTTCGTGCATTGCTCTCCTCCCAAATATGGTAGCATAGAGTAGAAAATAACATTCTCTTTTTGTAATTTCCCCCACAGCTTAAAAGTGTTCATTTGGGTTCTTTCTTCAGCTGGTGATACAATCTAAAATCATCATATATAATCCTCGAAACCTCTTTTGTGAATTTGTAGTAGCCAGCCAAGTGAGAATGGGACTCATCCGCTTCCTTGCATAGCGTGCAAATATCAACAACTTCATGATTCCATCCATGTATCTTGTCTAGAGTGGCTAGTGCATTATGCAAAATTTTATAAATGCACATACTCCATTTTGGTACATTTACTCCAGCCCATACATGCTCCACATGTCTCTCTTTTACAACTCTGGATCTCATCACTTCCCAAAGATTAGTCTTTGGGTCTTTGAGTCTCCATCTCCCTTCTTTATGGGGGTCAAACAGATGCTTGACTTGTTGCCACATTTCCGTCATGACATTGATTGTGCATGAATACCCTTTCTTTGTTTTTGGTATGAAGTCCAACCTCCTTGGATATCTTTCTCTCATCCATTCCCCTCAAGTAGAGGTGCGCGCCTAGTACATGACAATTCTTCTCATTGTCCCCCACTTTGCTATGTCTCTTGGTGCCTTTAAGTCCAACCCACCTTCATCTTTTGGGAGTGCCACATGTGCATATCTCATGGGGTGGTATGTACTAGCCCATAGGAAGTTTGTCATCTTCATTTCCATTCTAAATAGAACTGGACTTGGAATCTCTCCTTGCTGAACCCAGAAGATAAGGAGTCCCTCCACTACCACCTTCAGAAGTGTGTCTCTCCCAGCCATAGAGGTTTTTTGCATTGGCCTTCTGTTAATCATTTCTGCCAATCTATCCATGCAATCAGCAAAACCTTTAACTTGCAAGTTACCACCTGCTAGAGGAAAACCTAGGTATTTTATAGGGAACTTCCCCAGCTCCACCCTCATAGCCTCCCTTAGACGGTCTTTCATCAGGTGACATATTTTTTATAAAAAGAAATGTGTTTTGTTTGAATTAGTGTGCAACCCTGTCTATTTCTCGAATGCCTTGAGTAGCTCCTACAAATTTTCCAAAGTATTTTGTTTGGCTTCAACAAAGACAAGAACGCCATCTTCAAAGATTATGTGTATCATCACTTTGGTTCTATGTACTGTGTATGGTTTAATCTCCTTCCTTCTTACTTCCATATGCATCTTCTAAGTGAAATATTCCATAACAATCACAAAGAGAAGAGGAGACAGCGGGTCACCCTGGCGTAGTCCATTGCCACCCCTAAACATACCTATAAAAGTCCCATTTACCAGGATAGAGAAGCTTGTGGTTCCCGCATACTGTTTCATCCAGCCAATCCATTATTCATTGAATCCCATCTGCTTCATGACCCACCACATCTTGTCCCATCTGATGCTATCATACTCTTCAGACACATCAGGTTTTAAACATGCCTTCCTGCTACCTCTCATCAGATTATAGTCCTACAAAAATTCTCTTGCCAGTAGCGCACAATCACTAATACTCATTCCTATCACAAAAGCTCCCTGGTTGATGGAAATGAGATAGGAAAGTAATTTATTCAATCTAGCATCCAGAATCTTAGCAATGATTTGATATTGTCCCGAGCAACATGCAATAGGTCTAAAGTCAGCAAGAGAAGTTGTCACTTTTTTCTTGGGAATAAGCACATGAAAAGAGTGATTGACCTATCTAACCATGTTACCTCCAGCTAAGAACCATCTCACATATACCGTCATGTCCTCCTTGATGATCTCCCATGTCCTCTTATAGAAATAAGCATTGAATCCATCTCAACCTAGAGACTTATTGCTGCCAATACTCCACAAAGATTCTTTGATTTCTTGTTCATTTGTGTCCCTGGTAAGAATGTTGTTATGGGTACTTGTCAGGTTAGACTTCCACTCTAGCTCCTCATCTTCCAGTATGTCCTCATACTCCTTGTTATAGAGAGAAATATAGAACTGTATAGCTTGTTCTTCCAGCTCCTCCTGTTTGTCGACAACATTCTTGTTATTATCAATAAGTTCTGAAATGATATTGTCAGCCTCTCTTCTTTTGACTATTGAATGGTATAACTTGGTATTTCTATCACCATATTCCAACCATTTCTCCCTGCTTCTCTGCTAGTAGAATTTTTCCTCTGCTTTTTTAAGGTCCTCTAGCATTCTTTTCAGCTCACTATCCTTCTTTATCAGCCCTTCATCAAGTGGACCGTGTAGCAACAATTGTCTGATCTCCTTACATTCTTTTTGGTTTCCTTTAGCAAATTGGGGATATTCACTTCTTCCTTGTCCCACCTCCTGAGTGCTTGCTTTTGGTTAGCCAACTTCTTAGTAAACACATACATTGGGTTCCCTGTCACTTGTACATTCCAGCTTTCTTTAATGACATCATTGAAGCCTTTCCACTCTGCCCAGTAATTTAGAAATCTGAAGGGTTTCCTCTTCTGTTTCTTCTCTATTATCTGCACAGAAATAGGGGCATGATCACTCAGCTCAGATCCTCCTGTTTTAACATGAACATTAAGAAAAATTTGTAGCCACTCCTCATTTACTAGAGCTCTGTCCAATGTGCTTGCAATTATATCCCCGATTTCCTCTCTTTATTCCAAGTGAATACTTCACCACCCACCATAGGTAGTTCAAATAGGCTAGCTCTATCTATGGTATGATTGAAAGTATTGATTACTACATTCAATGTTGGTCTACCTCCTATCTTTTCTGCCTGCACTCAAATATTGTTGAAGTCGCTAATAACCATTCAAGGGAGAGAAACCTGATCAGATAGCTCTACCAGTTCCTGTCATAAATTCTGCCTCCTTTTTGCATCATTATGAGCATAGACAACTGTCATCCACATGTGTAAGCCTCCTACATTTCTATAGTATATTGTGATGTGTTGTTCTGACATTTGTATCCTATAACCTGCCAAGCATTCAGTTTCCATGCTACATAGACTCTGGCCAGTTCAGAACACTCCAAATTAGACACATGTTCCCATCTAGTTCAGAACACTCCAAATTAGACACATGTTCCCATTCTTGTGGAAATAAGTAACTGATACTCTCCTTATTTTGCATTTGTATTTTGGTTTCCACTAAATCAACCAATGAGTGCCCACTCGTAGCAATCCACTCTCGGATCTCTTTCTTCTTGTATCTGTCACAACCTCCTTTTATATTTCATAGAAGCATGTACATATTAATTCTTCTTTTGGGCTTTGGTATGCCTGGATGTCTCCTTGGTTGACTTCTTGTATCCACTATGCTTCTTTGCTCAACATGTTTGGTCTCTTCCTTGTCAGAGTTACTCAGGGCCTCGAAAGCATTAGATGTATCCAATATGAATCCTACTCATTGTGTCTTAGGTATACCTGCCTTCTTTTGTCCTTTCCTCTTAGAAGGAGGAATAAACTCCCCATCCTCTTTCTGCTCATTGGATTCCTCCATTGCTTTGTTGTCAGCGGCTGAACTCCCAGTAGGAGAAGCAGAAGAAGAAGGACCATCCCTCGATTTACCCATGTTGCTGGTTGTCTCAACCAAACACATGGCTGTAGAGGATGCTTCACCCCCTTTTTCATCTGGTTTATCAGTAGGTACAATACTACAGAAAAGGTCTTTGGCATCGGTTATTTAGACTCTTTAGCGTCGGTTTCCAAGCGACACCCAAGTGGGTGCCGCTAAAAGTCGACATCTTCAGCGTCTGTTTCTAACCGATGCCATAACCCTTCCCACCACCAAAAACGCGTCAGCAAGGGAACTATAGGCGTTGATTATTAATGAAAATCGACACTATATCATTGTTAAAGACGTCGGTTAATAAATAAAAACCGACGCCATAATCCTTCCCGCCACCAAAAACGCGCCAGCAAGGGAACTATAAGTGTCAGTTTTTCGCTAATAACCGACGCCATAATGGGATAAAAACGTCGATTTGATGCTAATATACGATGCCATATCCCTTCCAACACGGCCGCGCTTCCCAACACGGCCATGATACCTTTCCACAATAGGCGTCGGTTCTTACATATAACCGACGTCAGCCATGGAAGAGACGTCCGTTTTTTACTAATAACCGACGTCGTATGTCTTTGGTGTCGGTTTTATACAAATAACCGACGCCTATGTTCTACTTTTTTTTTCTTATCAGTTTGCAGGCCTGCAGTATGGCTGGTCAGTAGGATGCAGAACCTGCAGTTCAGTTCTGAACTGTAGGTTTACAACATCTATTGATATCAGCCAACAACAGGCCACAAACCTGCAAAGTCATTCACATTCAGACACATGTATTGATCAGATACATGTAGAAACTTGCAAAGTCATTTACATTCACATTCAGTTCTACTCATTTAATCTCTTTTCACATTCATACATTCATGTATTGATCAGAAAAAGTCATTCACAATCACACATATGATAATTCAGAAAAAGTCATTCACATTCACACAAAAATAATTATGAGAACAAAGTTTAGAAATATCATTCTTTATTCATCATCGTCATCATTGTCATCATTGTCACAATTATATTTAAAAATTCCCACTACTTGTAGGGCTTTTGCCCATTCTTCTCTTACAACATCTAATTCCTCCCTCGTATAGGGAGTATGTACATCTAATAACTTTCCACCAGTGCTGAAGTCAGTTTTAAACACATGCAAAGAGAATGACGTATATATATAATTAATAATATATAATAAGATTGATATATTTCATATATAATACCTGGTGTATAGTATCGATTTCCATTACGACATATTTGATGATTAGGTCCATAAATCGCATCACATAGTAGGGACATGCCCAGTCGTTGTCTTGTGTAGCACACTATAAATTGAAACATACAAAATATTCAAAAATACAAATAAACACAGTTCACATAAATAATATATACATTGGAGTCGGGAAATTACTTTCACATTCTCCCAAATTAGTGGCTGATTCTTTTTCCTGGGGACCTTTCCTCCAACTTTTTTGAACTTTTCTAAAGCCCTACATGTTAATGTAACACATTAAATTACATTATTAAATAGTAATGTTATAACAGATGTTAACGGATATAAAAATATAAAATATTTCTTACGGGAATAATGACATTTTCATTGTGTGTCCATATAATGTATTCAATTCCT
The DNA here is from genome assembly GCA_963693085.1 of Alisma plantago-aquatica. Classification (NCBI taxonomy): domain Eukaryota; kingdom Viridiplantae; phylum Streptophyta; class Magnoliopsida; order Alismatales; family Alismataceae; genus Alisma; species Alisma plantago-aquatica. The sequence goes on along the minus strand of OY856414.1, from coordinate 496,559,948 downwards.
TCCCCGCAGGATCTAGATAATAGACAGTGAACGTCTTGGGGACAATAACTAGTAACTCCCAATGCCTACCACTACAGGTAAGAAAGTTAAAAATTAATAACTCAAAATCCACAATAAAAATGTAATTTTCTTAATTCCAAATTACAAGCAAAGTAAACTTACTCAAAATTGAATGGAGCTATTATCACCGTCTTCTTATTTTTACCAAAATATTCAAAAGCATAGTAATATAAAGTAACTGAAGAAGGGTTTGTATCTACAAGACTAATCAAAGATTGAACAAAAAATCCCACATGGAAAAATGCAAAATCTGTACATATCGTGTGTAAGTGGATGGAAAACATATATTACGTATGCATTAATATATAAGAAACCAGATCACCGTATATAAAATAAGGTATATGGATGTATAAACAAGATCTCACCATATCCATAGCTCTATCATAGATGTGTTCAGTCAGACATAACGAAACAACTCCAAAATATCTTATATAAATAGCTTGTTATCGTATGATTGACCTACATTAATACGTATGCATTAATGCGTATGCAAAACTTGTATTACGTATGCATTAATATGTATGAAAAACTTGTATAAATAGATTGTTATCGTATGATTGACCTACAACATCCTCCGGAATAGTAACATTTATAGGGCAATGTGAATCATGTTCGCCTATCCATACTGCCATACCCCTACAATTAGGACCTAACGAGGCGTGTAGGTCCCTTGGAAGCCAACTTAGTACTTTAGGAGCTGGAGGTGGAGACCGAGATGTAGCGGGTGTCTTCCTTTTGACCTGTATATATAATTTCATATCAATTGACTCATATATACACACTAAAAAATTAATGTAATGTAAATTTACCATACAATATTAGTATAGACGACGTCTGCTTTGAGCCACATTATCACTCCGTCTTCTACCTCACCAAGCGTTTTAGAATCTGGGTGGGCATATGGCAGTGGAAGATCCCTCCAATCAAGGAGTATATGTATCGGGCTCACACAAACTGCACCAGCTGGTACTGGAGTCCCATGAAACATCTCCCCTAGAAGGGCTGGGTAAGCCTGTGCATCTGCAACGATATATTATTGACTTTTTAGACGGCATGGCTTCAACCCCTACAAATTTACGTAAAGAATCTTATATACATATATACATAAACATATCATCTTGAAAAGACTAGCTACTATATATGTCATAAAAATACTTACAGCGGACATGCTAGGTGGTGGGTCTATAGGATTGCTCCCAACCTCTGTAGTAGGAGAAGAGCGTCCTGACACAGGTACAGTCTGAGTGGCAGTCTAAGACGCCTGCCACTTGCTAATTGCTTCATTGACTCTCTTATCAAGTGCTTCCTCGACTCTCCTATCAAGTACTTCCTCGACTCTCCTATCAAGTGCTTCCTCGACTCTCCTATCAATTAAATGATCTACCTATACATGGATAAAAGAAATGCTAGCTTCTGATGATTGAATTCTCTTTCGCAATAACATTCTAAAAAAGAATAAGTTACATTAGCTTGTGAAAGTCCCGCTTTTGGGACTGGTTTGCGCTGTGATGGCCCAAAGAATGATTTGATGCCCACACCAGCGCCTACACCCCTAACACGTCCAGGATGCTCTGGGTTACCTAGAGTAACTGTCAATTCATCCCTTGTGCCCTCAGGGATGAACTTGCCTTCCTTCCTCTGCTCGTGTAGCTCCCACTAATTGCCATAAATAGAAATTGGTAAGTAAACATAATAATAATCAATATCAATCAATTGCTCTAATAGTTGAATTTTACCATTTTTGCAGCTACCTCAGCAGTTGCGGGCTTCATTATATCTCCCTTCTTGTTTTGCCTCCCAGCTATCCACATAGCATGGCGAGGCAGAGGTGCAGGACCAATAGTAGAGGACTCCTGAGTTGCAGTAGACTGAGCAGTAGACTCAGCCTGTAGTCTTTGGCGAACGCCTGCATAGCCTCTTGGACCCATTGTGTGGTCATGTACATTCAGTGCATGCCTTGCTCTTTGAGCATCACTGATAGCCTTGTTAGTAAGCACATTGATTTGGTTAGTAACACTAAAGGTCAATCTTGAATAGGTGAATACATAAGAACATATATTAATTAAATTGGGAGTGGCGCTTAATACCTTGAATTCATCCATTTTTCTTTGGATAACAAAGTCCTCCCAGTCTTTGGTGTCCAGGTAGTTCCATTGCTCAGTGGCTGCCTTCTGCCTAAATTTATTTTTTAAAGATAATACAAACAAAAATTATTAGTGTAGAGTTAGTCAAAAAGTGATCAATGTCTAGAATTGGAAATCAATCAAGAACCTCTTCTCAGCATCGCATATGTAATCTCAGGTGAGATTTATCTTATAGTTCCTTAGGACCCTCCCACAACGTTGCATCACACATTTACGATGCAACTTTTCATCCAGATCAAATATACTCTGCAAAATAGAATTGCTATTAACTAGTATCCTAAAAATTAGTAATCTACAAAAATAGAATTGCAAATAATAATAACTCACACATAGTTCCTTCCATACTAAGTCTTTCTTCCCCTTAGGAACTTTATGTCATGATTCAAAAATAGGACTACAATGGCTGCGAGTAAGAACCCCAAGATATGAAATAAATGAGTTGTGGTTCACTCCAACTGGATTTCCTGCATAATCGAAATCCACAGCTAGTTTGGGTCCATTGCCCCTTTGCTGTAGTAACTTGTTCATCATTGTGATGCCCCTAACTTTCTCAATTTTTTTTGCTACTCATCAAGTGCCCCAATTTCTTCAGGGGGTACATCACCAACCTAAAATTTGACAAAAAAACACACTTACACGATATAACTATAAATGAACATATAGATAGAAACCTCAGGGATATATTTTTAAAACTTACATTGTGAGGCGGCGCATTGACGTCCTCACCCTCATGGTAATCATCAGCACGGTCATCAGGAGAATGCTCAACCATCTGAAAGTTCACATTCACATTGTAAAGTTCACATTGTAAAGTAATTCACATTGTAAAGTTCACATTGTAAAGTTCACATTCACATTGTAAAGTAATTCACATTGTAAAGTTCACATTCACATTGTAAAGTAATTCACATTGTAAAGTTCACATTCACATTGTAAAGTTCACATTTAGAAAAATAAAACATATAAAAAAATATAAACATGCATGCCTCTAATATTGCGATCTTTTATCAATTAACAATCCTTCATTGTGATCTCCACGCATATACAAGTCATCATTAGCTTCAATATTTGGTGGTGTTGGCAACCCAACTGAGAATGGACTGGAGTCATCATACTTATCATAGTACTCTTCTTCATCTATAGGATCTTCAATGAACTGTCTTTTACCATGAAGAACAACCGACCATTTATCATTTACAGGATCATCGATATAAAATACTTGTTTCGCCTGTGATGCCAATATGAATGGTTCACCCTTCTCGCCAATCTTTTCAAAGTTCACTAATGTGAAACCCAATTCATCCACTATAACTCCTTTGGTGTTATCAACCCAATTACATTTAAAGAGCGGAATTCTAAAATCTATGTAGTCAAACTCCCATATGTCTTCAATGACACCGTAATATGACATTTTAGCTTCACGTGGACACTTATCCTTTGCACTTGCAAAAAATAATGAAGATGCTTGAAGGGTGACCCCACTATTTTGGACGACACTCTTATCATCTTGACGCTTTGTGTAATATGAGAATCCATTTATGTCAAACCCTTCATAAGACATAACATTCAATTTTGGTTTAAAGGCGAGGCATTTGATAGTTTTAGTAAGATTATCTGGTGTTTGAGACAGTTGATGTAAGACTTTATCTTCAAACCACTTAATAAATGTCTTCTTATGCTCTCTAGCAAGCCACATTGAATTGGCTTGAGGATATTGTCTCTTGATGAAATTGGTATGTTCCTCGATATAAACACTCACTTCGTCGATGTTGTGTAAAATATACAAGTGACCTTGTTCCAACTGCTCATGGATGATTACTTTCATCCGTGATCCCAAAATTTCTTTGCCAAAATTCTCCTCAATATTCTTGTCATTAACAGGAGCGTCATTAGTACTCAAAAAGTCATTGCAAAAATCCATAACCTCTCTCGCCACATAACCCTCAATAATACTCCCTTCAGGCCGATAACGGTTTTGAACATCACCTTTAAAAACACTTGTGTATCGTTCAAAGGGATACATCCAATGCAAGAAAACTGGTCCCAACATTTTCACTTCCCTAGTCAAGTGGACAACAAGATGTACCATAATATCAAAGAACGAAGGAGGAAAATACATCTCAAGCTGACATAGGGTAACAACCACTTCTCTTTGTAATTTATCGAGAGTATCAGGGTCAATAACTTTGCTACACAGACTGTTGAAAAAGAAACAAAGTCTGGTGATTGCAAACCTTACATGCTTCAACAATATAGATTGAATTGCCACAGGCAATATTTGTTGTATGAGAGTGTGACAATCATGAGATTTAAGACCTATCAACTTCAGATCTTTCATTGATACCAATGTATGGATGTTGGATGAGTAACCCTGTGGCACCTTAACATTTACCAAGCATTCACAAAAAGCTTTCTTCTCCTTTCTCGAAAATGTGTAACAAGCGGGAGGTAAGTATGTTCTCCGATCGCTACTAACTACTTCTGTTAATTCTGTCCTTATTCCCATTTCACGTAGGTCCATTCTGGATTTTATCCCATCTTTAGTCTTACCTGGTATATTCAACAGAGTACCGATGACGCTATCATATATATTTTTCTCAACGTGCATGTCATCGATACAATGCCTGACCGCCAAAGAACTCCAATAAGGAAGATCCCAAAATATTGACTTCTTCTTGAATAAATATTTGTCACTCCGTGTGGACATCGTATATTGTGATCTCTTACCAAATTCATTGGCAAAGTCTTTTACTCTTTTATAAACATCCTCCCCTGGTATAGGTTTAGGTGCACCCCGTTTCTCATTCCGTCCATTGAATGCTTTGTGCAACCTACGATACGGATGGAATTTCGGAAGAAACCTTTGATGACCAAGATATACAGTCTTTCCGCCGTGTTTTAGTCATATTGAATCAATGTTCTCTTCACATATAGGACACGCTTTAGATCCTTTAACACTATATCCAGACAAATTCCCATATGCTGGAAAGTCATTCACAGTGCAAAGCAACATAGCGTGCAAATGAAATGTCTCTCTTCGTGAAGAATCATAGGTCATCACACCTTCACCCTAGAGTTTCTTCAAGTCATCAATCAAAGGTTCAAGATAAACGTTGATATCATTTCCAGGTTGTTTAGGGCCTGATATCAACAATGACATCATAACGTACTTATTTTTCATGCACAACCGGGGAGAAAGATTGTATATAATAAGCATAACTAGCCAAGTGCTATGTTGGTTGCTCAATGTCCCCTACGGATTCATCACATATGTACAAAGCCCAAGTCTTAGATTCCTAACTTCTTCACTGAATTCAGGGTATAATAAATCAATCTTCTTCCACTGTGGGGAATCAGACGCATGTTGTAGGATCCCATCATTATTTTTCTTAACATCTGCATGCCACCTCAAATTCTTTGCATCTTTCGGATTGGCAAACAAGCATTGAAACTGTGGTATTATAGGTAGATACCACATCACCTTGGCAGGAGAACCAGCTTTGGACTCCCCCGAAGTCGTCAATTTATACCTTGACGCACCACATTTGGGACAATCTTTCAAATCCACATAGTCCTTTTGAAATAATACACAATCATTCGGGCATGCGTGTATCTTCTTGGCCTCCATTCCCATTGGGCACATCAATTTCTTTAACCGGTATGTTGAGATTGGCAACTCGTTTCCTTTAGGAAGAATTTCTTTCAACAAAGACAACAATGACGTGAAGCTTTTTTCGCTCCATCTATTGTTAGCTTTCACCTTATACAATCTCAACACAGCGCTAAGCTTCGTAAACTTACAACATGTGTATAACGGTATCTCAACATCATGCACAATGTTTCTAAACATCGGAGGTGGATCGGTGTGCTCTACCCCACAACTATCCAGCATCACATCAACGATGTCTACTGGAACTGGTTCGTTCACATCTACGTCATCAAAGGAAATTTCTTCTTCCACACAAGCACTGCTATCGACATCCACTGATTTCAGGTTTGAAATCTCTCCATTCCAGTGCCATTCTGTATAGCCTTGTACAATCCCGTTGCACATGACATGACTTTTGATTTCGTCACCAGTGCTGACTTTCAAGTTGTTACCGCAATGCCTACATGGACAGTAGAACATATCTCCAGGTTGTTTCCTATGTTCCTCAGTAAATCTAATAAACTGATCAAGACCAGAAATAAACTCTGGGGTGCAGCGATTTGGAATGGACATCCATGATCTATCCATTCTATGATCAAAGAGAAAACAAGTATATATTAGAACAAGATTAGGGTCTAGGGTTAAAAGATTAGGGTTTATGGTTAAAACTTTAGGGTTTAAGGTCTTATATATAATAAATGTGTATCACCTATCCCATTCTTGAACACCTAATCTCACTAGTAAGTGTATAATGTGTATTAGGTTTTCAAGAAAATTTCGGCAGCATTTCTCCGTTGTTCCCCAAGTACATATGTACTTAGAGAACAAACGGGGAAGTGCTACTGAAATTTTCTTGAAAACCAAATACACATTATACACTTACATCCTAAGTGAGATTAGGTGTTCAAGAACAGTCCCAAACCAGGGACTATCCAAGATTTACTCCTAATGGGTAAATCTTGGACGGGTTTCTAGGCCAACAAAATATAACACCACTCATAAGTAGGCGGGTCTGATCACATTAAATTTTTAGGATCGAACCTAAGGACATTTTTTCTTAAGGACAATTTGGATTTTAGTCCAATTAAGAAAAAGTGATTAACAAGGTTGGATCGAGTTTACTATCTTTTTATATAACTAAGTTATATAAGGAAGTAAATAAAATAAAAGCAAAAATTAAAAATAAGATAAAAGAATTATAAAAGAACATAGACATAAGATTTCACCACCACTACATGTATTTTCTCACTTACATTGCATCACTCACAATTTGGATATTAGATCAAGGGTCAAACACATTCCAGATCTTGTTAGAGTATGTAAATCACAAGGACAAAGTTCCCCATTGAATTGAGGTCTCATTACTTATATATCATGAACCCATCACCCCAGAGAATGTCATTCTAATGTCACATCTAGGTTTCATTGATGATTTATTGATGTTCTAATTTCATATACACATGTCTCTACTATAGGATTTTAATAGACATGATAAGTACCTAATCTATAGAGAATTATTAAATAATAAATTAAGAATTCAATAGTTTCAAACATGCAATAATTCACAATGCAATGTTATAAACTACAGGCAACATGGATAGATGAGACTAGAGTTCATATTAAATTAAAAAATAGCAACTTAGGACAAAGTCCATCACTAAAGTCCCAAACTCAACATATATGCACAATTAGCATCAAATATAGGACAAAAGGGTAGATTAGAACCCTAATGTACTGTTGCTTGCTTCCTCCATTTGCCCCTCTTACCCGGCAACTGGGTTTAATGAAAGGAACACAGCCATATTCGTTCTACTCTCTCGTAGAGGGAAGAAGAGGACCTGTGTCGAGCGGCAGTGGTGGCGGCGAGAAGCGAGCAGGTGTCAATCGGCGACGGTGAGCAGTAGGTGTCCAACGACGGCCGGAGTGGCGACGGCGAGCAGCAGGTGTCCAGCGGTGAGCAGCGAGCATGCGAGTGGTGGCCGGAGCAGCGGCGGCAGGCGTGGCGGCAGCGAGCAATGGTGGCGGAGTAGGGAATCAGCAGACCTAAGCTCTCACAATCGGGAAATGAAATAGAGAAAGGGGAAGAGCCTGGCTCGTGCGGGTGTATTAAGTTAACAATAGGCGTCAGTTATTCAAAATAGCCGACACTAAAAACAATCAACGTCAGCTGCCGTAAAAAACTGACGTCAAAGAGGGGTGAAAATTTTCACGGGGATAGCGCGTGAAAACACATCAGCGTCGGTTATTGCAAGAAAACCAACGATAACAATGTGCCCAATTTCTGTCTCACAAAAAATCTTTAGTCGTCGGTTAATTAGTTAATAACCGATGCCGTATGTTATTTTTGGAGGTAATTTTTTTCCATTGGAAAATTTAGATTTGGCGATCGATTTTAGGCGTCAGTTGCTTATTAAGGAACTAATGCTAAATTAAAAGGGATACCCGTGTTTGGCTGCTCTTCACAGATATATGTCAATTTTTGTATTCAACCGTTGCTGTAGGGTTTAGGCGTCTGTTTCTTGTATACAACCGACGCTTGTAAATGTGACGTTATAAGCCATTTCTATAGTACTGGTACAACATTGTTCTTCTTGATCACCTTTTTGAGTTCCTCCCCGACTATCTTCTTGCTGGTCTTCTCCCTCCATTCCTTGGTGCCTTTCTTTCCTCCATTAGTTTTCACTCTCGCTACTTTCTCTTCTTGACCACACTAATGTGTGCCATGGCCGAAAGCTCGACAGATGGTGCAGCTGGCCGGAATGTGATCGTAGTCAATTGTAACTGGTATTGGCTCCCTGCCTTTCACATTAAGCCAAATTGTTCTTGGTTTTTGGGTGTCCACTTTAAGATCCATTAGCACCTGAGGTTCATCACCTTCCACAGACCGATCATCGATGAGTAGTACCCTCCCAACACTGGCAACAATCGTCCCAGTGGCCTTTCTTGTCTAGGATCTTCCAAACAACCTAATTGCCATCCATGTTGGTATAGTGCAGAAGGCTTCTTTGCACAACTCATCACCATGTGTGTAATGTTTGGCGATCACAAGTTGTTGGTCGAACCATCTTGGCCCCATGGCAAGAACAACTTCTTTGTCTGCCACTGTGGAAAATTGAATGAGGAAGATTTCATTATCACGAGACAAAAGCTTGAAAGAGCCCTTGGGTTCCCATGTCCGCCTCACCCAGGCCTAGAGGAGAGGGTAAAACGACTGCTTTCCCAGTGTGTACACCATAATGGTGTGATATAAAATGTTCTTCATCCATTCAAACTCATCCTCGTCGAGATCAACATGGATTTCTCCCTCTGCCTCTCTCAGTTTTGGGAAGCTCAACTCCTCAACTTTGTGGCTTGTCGGCTGCTTCAGGACTTGGTTCCAAGCCACTATCTTTTTTCCAGCCTTGTTGACCTCCTTAGATCCTTGATTGGTCTAGATCGTGTCATCTCCTTCCTTCGACTGTGTGCTAGGGTTAGCGCCAGCAAAGATCCTGTTGGGGTTGTACTGTGGTGGGTTAGGGTTCGGCTGTGTGTGTGGGTTTGATGGACTGATGCTTGGGTGGACGCACCAATCGGAGTGGTTGAGGGCGTGGGCACCATGGCCCGAGGATGCCCGAAGATCTCTGCTACAATCATCCAGAGCGGCAACCCTAGGGGACATATGTATTATATATATACATACATACATATATATACACATATATATACATATATAGAGAGAGACATATATATAGAGAGACATATATATAGTTACTTTTCTAACCAAATAGCTACTTTTGGGTTGCACGGGTAGAGAAAACTCAGTTACCCAAATAGAGAATGAACCCCCCATACACACAACCACACACACACACACACACACACACACACACACATATATATATATATATATATATATATATATATATATATATATATATATATATATATATATATATATATATATATAGAGAGAGAGAGAGAGAGAGAGAGAGAGAGAGAGAGAGAGAAAGAGAGAGAGTCAGGCTAGAATACACTCGAGTGTATCCAGAGCGGAATATACTCAAGTAGTTTTTCATGATGCAATATTTTTTTTGAAAATCTAATCCATTGATCTTCTTAAACATCTTGTGAACAACTCATATGTAAAATTTGAGCCTATTTGGATATGTATAGCTCATGTTATGAAGACAACAAAAATTATACATTTCAAATTAGTTTTGTGCGTCGATTTTTTTGCCCTTGGATGAGTGACTTACACTCATCCAAATGGGCTCAAAATTTGTATGCAGCCTAGTTATAGTATGACAACGAAGATCAATGGTTTAGATTCTGTAAAAAAATAGTCTTGATATGCAAACCCACTTGAGTGTATTCGTGCGATCCGTACACTCGAGTGTATTCTATCCTGACTCTCTCTCTCTATATATATATGTATGTATGTATGTATGTACGTACGTATGTATGTATGTATGTATGTATGTATGTATGTATGTATGTATATACGAGGCATAGAGGGGCAAGTGCCTCCCTCGACTCCCTTTTTGTTTAAATGATAGTAGTAAATGCCCCATTCAACTCCGTAAAAAATTAGTTTTAGTAATGATAAACTTTGATTAGATAATACTCATTGACGCAAAAGAGGTAACTCTAGAAACTACTCCGTTGTATATGCATTAATTCAAAAAAAAAAATTGTTGAGCAGAATGCTTGTGGTTTTCAATTTCCACAAAATGTACACGAAAAAGTGCATTAGCTGTTTTTTTTCTTCAAGATAGTCTTTAAAGAGTTAACTCAAAAAATAATAATCTAGAAATTATTTCAGCAATACATAATCTACACAATTATATTATGCTTACTTGACTACCTGTGACTATTTAGTTTCAACAAAACATGTGTGAAAAAGTTCATCAGAAGTATGTTTTCTTTATAATATGTACATGAAAAAGTGTAAAATACAAAAAGAAGAAAATATGGTATACTAGATTAGAAAGCAAATAAACTTCTTTATTGTGATTTGTGGCATACCAGGTCCCATATTTTTAAGATTTACATAAAAAAAGTTTAAAATATCGTATTTATGATTTAGAAATATATTTAAACATAATGTGAAAGCAACCATTATCTTGTGATTGTGTTAACACTTATCATACCGAAAATTGACCTTTCAATGACAGTCTGAGTTTTAGAGTTTATTTATTGTTAATCACCATAACATGTAAATCCTTAAGTCCTAAAGTCAGGTAAATACAATGCTTTTTTTTCTTCAGATCCTTAATCTTGTAACTATTATTACAACACAAATGATCATTAGTATTTCAACTAGTCATTATTGTTCCTTATAAGTTGACAATTGATGACTGATAACCACTATTAATGTTTTGATCAATTCAATGAGCAATATGTACATTCTTATATATTCTTTTTAGTTCATTCAATTTTTTGTGTTGACATCACTATACTATATTCAATGTAACAACTATCATAAACCTAATATATTGTTGATTGAAGTATTGGATGTACCACTATTCGTTTTTTTTTATTCTTGTCAAATTTTGAGATATAAGTAAATATAAAACCTTATAATATTTAATATGATCTATTAGTGATTTTGCTATTTGTTTTAGTTGATTAGAAAGCACAAAGTCCATGTAGATGTATATAAGTTAATAAAATTAGCATTGATATTGTTAGTGATAACAATGTCAGTGGAAAGATCATTTGCTATCAAGAATATTAATAAAAACTCATCAACACAACTATATGAATGACAAGTGGCTCAATGACTTGATGGTTGTCTATATTGAGAAAGAAATATTTGACAACAGTAGTAGTAAAGTAATATTGAAGTCATTCTATGGGATAAAAACTTGAAGAAAAATGTAAATTATGTCGAATGAGATTACGCTTATCATTATGATATGTATTAGCATATCAAAGCATTATTGGTTTGAATGTGATTTAGATATCAATTTGCTACTTGTGTTATTGGAAGTTTTATAAATTTATTTATGACTAATTTTATTTGTGCCCTAGTTTGAAATTTAGTTGACTATGCTACTATATATACATACATACAAACATATATAAACTTTGTTTCAAACCCATTTAGTCATATATAGTTCAAAAATACTTCCTTACAAGACAAGGAAATGATATTTACAAAGTTGTAAACTCTAACATCTTGTTTGGTTCACTATGAAAACTAGAGTGGAGTCATATATGTAACATATTGAAAATTTTCACTTTGCATATAATCTCTTTCATATAAATTCTCCCAATTCAAATAATATAATAGATAGGAGGAAATTAACTAGTATGATAACAATATCAATTGGACTTTAAATTTTACAAATTTTCTTTATATAATCATCCCATTGATATATATGATTTTACTTTATACACTAGAGAGAAATGTAAAACTATGAAGTGATTGCCATTTTATACCTCAAAAAGTTGTCGTTGTTAGATCTTTTTTATTATTATTTTTAGAATACAAGTTGCAATATATATTAATTCAAAAAATTACTCGCAACTCCCAACCAAACCATGACTATCATGCATTCTAAAGCCCCGAATGTTGCATGACCAAGACCCCCAACTAGTGCAGTTTTTTTTATCGTTCCCCACTTTTCCATTCTGCAATCCTTCTCATCGGTGCACCACCAAATCTTTTGCTTCTCCCCGATATGGTGCCAAATTCTTCGCTCCTTCCTGTCCCTAATTCCTCTCTAGTATTGTTTCTTTCTTGTATGCATGGTTGTTGATCGAAGAAGGGTTGATTGGAGAAAGCTCATTTTAGGGGCATGTTTGTAGCCCCTTCCCCTACTCTTGATTGATTGGAGGTTGCGACTTGGTCATGCCAAGGCAATTGTTCTTGCCTGAGCGTGGCTATCATGGAGTGTGCTATTGAGAAGCGACTGTGGCTCGTTGATTGTAGGTTGACGCTGGGGTTGTGCCTATTATTGATGACTTGGTGGTTTTGCCAATTAGCGGCCACGACTGACGCTTATGCATGGATATCGAGCAGTGGAGACAAATAAGGCTATAGAATAAAACTTAGTGATGAATTCATATTTATCCTAGTTTTAGTTGTATTTTCATCTTAGTTTCACATTAAACAAGGAATTCTTCCCTTTCTTTGGTTTGCATCTCTTTGCCATTTTGTCAGTTTGCTCTGTCGATAATCGATAGAAGCCCAACACTTACTTACCGATGGTTTCTCTCTGATGGGATTCTTGCATCCATATTCCAATAGAAATTATGTCCCAACAATGAACAAAACACCAATGTCTGCTTTCTGATATGATCCTTACACTCTACCTATCAATGGCCTTCTCGACCTTTACTTATTGATAGAAGATTTGCAAGTCGTGAAACCCTTCATCTACCTCCTTTTGTTGTCTCTTCACCTATATGGAGGATGCATGTTTATTTGTAAGGTGACAGGGAGGGTTCTACACCCTAGCCTTCACCTATAAATAGAAGTCCACTTCCACCATGAAAAGGGCCGCCCTTTGACGTTTCCAGGGTGCCAAAAACCAATTCTGAATGTCCACCTTCAGATTCCATTGATTGTTTCCATCAGTTGATGAATATTAACCAACGAGAGCTCAACATCCAGTAGGTTTTAAAGGCCCTAAATTTGAAAGAATCTAGACCAAGGACCTCCTCTACCATCGATACATCATCCTCTCCGCCTACTTTGCTTCCATAGTAGCATATCCTGCCACAAGGAAAGGATATTGGCAACTTCAAGTTCACCTATGATGAACTATCAAGGAGTTGTTCTTACTGCTTGCTCAATGTCTTCATCCTAAAGTTTGAAGAGACACTTCTACACACAACTATGATTTTATCTTCTATTGTAACTATGCCCATCTCTCCCCTTTTCCCTGTTGTACTTGTATTTGTTGTGATGAATAAGTAGTCATCTCGCTAGGGGGCAGAGAGTATCCCCACTACCTAATTTTATTCTCTTTACTACACCTACTATTGTATGGACCAATATATGTTTAGTATCAATCATTTTTATGCTTGTACTCTTGCATGATCATCAAGTTTACATGGTTGTCAGATTCTAGGTGTAGAGAACTTTGAACGTAGAATCTAAGACCCAATTTGATTATTATAAAACCCTTGATGAGAACTTCATATTGGTGTTTAATGAGATGATGGAAAAATGATATGTTCTAACATAGTTTTTCCAGTGTATTTACATATTTGAAATGCAAATATTTGATTCGTAAGGATATGTTAGAAAGTTGGCGTGCCTTGTTTCAAAGTATGGATTTAATTTGCAATTTCTCCTTTGAAATGGTTTTTGTGATTTTACTGTTGTCAATAATTCAATAACAAGATATGGGATAAAATCCAGTAATAAGTGAATTACTAAAGATAATGGATAATTAATAACTTACATATAGAATTACGTGGAATTTTATAGAAAAGTGATATTTAAGGAAACTAATGGTTAGGTTTCGGTTCCATATTGTCTTTAATGAGAAGAGTTATCAAAATAAGAAATATAGCCAAGTTGGGAAGAGAAAAGAATTTTTTTGATACCTTAAATAAACAAAATAAAAGGGATGATTTAAAGACAAAGAAAAATATCTTTAACTTGTGTGTTTTTGTCTCAAATCTAACCCACACCTAAATAAAAGTGACTAAGACTTTCATTTAAAATTTGGGATTAAAAGGATAAAAGGAGAGAGAGAAATGAATTAAATGATTTTTCCTAGAGTGAAGAGTTCATAGATATACACATAAAATGTCGCATATTATCAGAATACCACGCCTGGCATAAAAGCCACTAGATCAAGATCAAGATCCAATGATGATTGAGTCATTGTCTACCTAATGTGAGGAAGGAAAACCAGAATAGTACCCCAACAAATCCTTCCACTCTTCTCTCCCTCATTAGTTCTTGAGAAAATCTAGAAACCCCTTTAATGGATTCAGGAGGAGATTTTGAGCCAACCTACCCTAGGTTGCACCTACTTTGAGAGGCAATTATGGATTTGCCCAATTTGCGAACTCAATGGGAACCCTGCCTCCATTGTCGAGACTATATAAAGGCCTATGATCCCATTGCAAGAATATTGACACACCCATAAGACTCTGCTAGACTTCACGACTCTCTTCCTATCTCCAATGCTCTCCTCTTCTTATCTTTCACCCCTCATCCCCCCTAAACCTCATCGGAGTTTCTTCTTCATCACCCTATTAGCCCCGACCATACCCAGGGAAATTGAAGCCCTCAGTGAGTTCATCGAGGCAAGACAGAGGTATAGGTACCCTTACCAATCGCTTAAGTAGTCAGGGTCTTGAAGTCAACTTCTGTCGTTCACTCACCCAAGCAACTCACAAAGTAGCAAGGTTGAAGACAACCTAGGGCAAAAAGTCTCAGTTGCCCTGACCCCTGTTCTCTCAGGTTAGGATTTTTCACCCCTTTCCTTGCTCTTTTTTTTGCATTTCCTAGCCTTATCCATGTGAGCACGTGCCCTGACTTGGCACGAGCCAATTGGCTTGGCCATGGCCCCGTTTGCATTGTCTAGTTAGCCGCTGAGGTGCTGGTCTATGATTGGCTAGAAAACAAATTAACTTCTAAAAATTGTAGAAAATCATAGGGTTATCCAAATATGACAAGTAATATATGAAAATTGATCAGAAAAATATAAGGAATTCAATAAAAGTATTTTCAAGACCTAACTCTTCCTCGAATTACAAAAGTGTCTAATGTTACTAACTTTAATGTATTAAAAGCATGGAAACCTAATTTCTTAGTTTTGATGAATATAACTTGCTTAAATGACTTTGACAAATAAGGTTTAGTATATTTGGATAAAAAGGACATCTTGGACTTAATTTGATATCAAGAATGCATAATATCAAAATTAGGGTTTGTAAGTTAAAAATGCATTAAATGTGATAATTAGGGTTTGGGAAGACAAAACCATAATGAAACCCCAATTTGACTCTAAAATCCTAACTTGGAACCCAAGTCAGTCTTAATGTTATATTATGAACAAAATAGTAAAACTTGGGTGTTATGCATTAATTTCAGGGTGATTACTTACTTAATTTCAACTGCACTTATTTACTTGGACTTTAAGCCACTTATGACAAAGGTATGTGGTTACACCTATGACTACTCACCTTATTGACTCTTGTGATTTTTTGAAGTTTCCCAAATTTAATGTACATGTTAGTTGTTTATTTATTTCTTGCAATCTATAAGGCCCCTATGATTATCACATTATATAAGTATAAATTACTCAACTATCTCTGGTGGATTTAAGTGATACATGTGGGACATATGAAATGTCATTATAATGAGGGTGATCAAGCCGGGATAGGAAGATCACCAATAAAACCAATCCGGGATAGGATGGTCATGAGGCCAAGCTGGGAAAGGAAGGCCATGATAAACTAAGCCCAGGAATGGGAATGTTATGAGAAGTCCATTGTAGGGACAAAACCCTAGTGAGAGGGTACAATGAGTAATCCGGTGAGGGAGTGTACCATAGAGATTGAGTGATTAAGATGAAGAAGTTAAAAAGAAAATGCATATTCAATTTTGTAAACATAATTTTTGCTATGGTTGATTATTTTGTTACTCTTACATGCGAATATTTTTGTTCCCCCACATACCACTATATGTCAATATATTGGTCGTGTTTTGTTTCATGACGTTTTAGGTTAAACTACTATAAATCTGCATAATGGACATCCAAAGAAGAAGGCAGTAAAGGGAAGATGCTTAAAGTTACCATGGAGGGTTTAGTTAGATAGTTTAATTTCATGTTTCAAACAATAGATTTCTATATCATGTAACTCCTTAGTGGAGAGTTTATCTTTCATACTCTTACCAAACTCTTTTCCATTTGGTGAGATGCATAATTATTTTTGGTTGATTGCTAAACCTTGATCCTATAATTATGATAACGGTCCTTGCCCTCTCGATCAACCTGAATAGAGGATAACAAGTGGAGGGGGTGGTTACATTTGATATCATGGCCTAGTTTACCATTTTACCCTTAATAATTATTAAGTTTTAAATTCCATGGAACCCAAAGGGAATTATTAGGGTATTTTCTAAAGATGATGGCACCTAGAAGGGACCATTACCCAAGGATTGGAAAAACTTTCCTCCACATTGCTAGTCAGATTACGAGGATTCCCGGGCCCGTTCATCCTACCTGGAAAAGGTAAGAAGATTTTACCCAAAATAAAATACCTCTGGGATTCCTTCTCATCTAAATTGATCTCTCCTCTACCCCTGCTTCACTCACAAAATTGTAGGGACATAATAACCGCTTCCCGTACCATTCTAAGTCTAGGTTATGAAGAATTAGGGTTATGGATATTAGGGCTTAAGATATCCTCCTCCAAATAATAAAATGCATGTAATCAAGATGTCATTGACATAAATTTTATGATGCTTTAAATGTTCTAAACGTGAAACTGATATTAATAATATACTTATGTGAAAAAACATGGCATGGGTCAAGAAAATTGCCATCCTCGATGAAACACGTAGGGACCACCTAGAAGGAAAAACCTACCGCAGAAGGAGGTCCTCAGAAAAGAAGAGGAAGGTTATGGAGGAGGAGTCCTTTAAGAAGCAGAAGAGGCCAGAGGAGGCCTCCGAGCCCAAGTATGTGCTCTTTGGCATCTCGAACCCAGAAGATGACCCTAAATGTGAACCTATATCATAGGATGAGACCAAGCCCAAGGATGACCCTATCCATGCTATTGGCTCTGGACTGGTAGTCAGGAAATTAGTAGTTTACACCCTAGATGCACTCTGGCTAGAGCAACAGAAGAAGCTCACTGAGGCCATTAGTGTCCTAGCACTCAAAGATGTTGCCAGAGATGAGAATGGTGAACCCCTACCTATCCACCCTCATCTCAGAGCCACCATCCTTGACTTCATCAAGTTGAATATAGAGAAGTTCTGGGGTGAAGATAAGATCGAGGTAGTCGATAAGGAAGACGCCTGGATCCTAGCAGTGGAGAATGGATTCTGCATTTTAGAAGTGCAACCCAATAAGAGGTTCCCTTTGCTGCTCATCTTCTTGAGGGAGACACAAAGCTTTGCTGGGAGAAATACATTACCAACCAAGACCTGATCACCGAACTGATGGCCTAGATGGATTTCCATGCCATCTTCTCTTCTAGATTCTTCCCCAGCTCTGCCAAGAAAGAGAAAGAGAAGCAGTTCATGGTCCTTTATTAGGGTGACATGATAGTGGTTGACTATGCTCAGGAAGCTCCGCCTCCTAGAGTGTTTTGTCTATATGATGACTGAAGAGTGGCGAGTGAAAAATTTTGTGGAGCGCCTACACCCCTAGATATGTGATGGAGAGTAAACCCCCAAACTTCACCGAGGCCCTCAAATTCACCCCAGACATGGAGATGATCATCATGCGTGCTCAGAACCCTCCCAAGGGACATATAGAATTCACAGAAGGCACTTATGCACCAAGGAATGATAGCAGAAAGGGCCAAGGTCATAACAATGGTAAGGGTAGGAATGAAGGAAGGGGAAAGCTATGTCATGAGGTCTGCAATCACATATGTTGCACTTGTGGGAGGAAGCACCTGGGCAAGTGCCACTTTGAGAAGCGGGTGTGTTTTCATTGTCGGTAGGAGGGACATCTCATAGCCAATTGTCCTCTCCCCAACCCTCAAGTTCTGGGCCTAATGGCAGCCCAATCAGTGGTTGCAACACCCCATGGAGCAGCCCCAGCTGTAGGAGAGTAGAGACAGACCCGAGTCTTTGCAATTGATAATGAAGAAGCTCATGCCAATGCCAACAAACTCATAGAAGGTAACCATCCCTAGAAATCCATTTTCTATTATTACCATGCAGTGCTTAGTTTGATTGTCATAAAAATGATGTATGCATGCTTGATATAATGGGCCATAATGTTAAAGCTTTATTCAACTATGGTTCTACTAATACTCTCATCTCAAGAAATCTCATAACTATGCTTTGTTTGAACTTCAAGGACTTAGGATGTGTTTTAAAAGTCACTACCCCAAGTGGTTGTATCTTCTCATCCCTCTTAAAGACTCCGATCATCCCTATTAAGTATATGAACAATAAACTCCCTACTGATTTTATCTTGCTTGGTATGAATGATTTTGATATCATTATAGGAATGGATTGGATTTATAACTATAATGCAAAGTAGACTATAGGGAAATGAAAATAAGAATATAGTGATTAGGTCATGCACCCTTTACCATTAGAGGTGGGAAGGATGCTACCACCAACCTATATGTGTCAGTTGTAAAAGAAAAATGGATGGTAGCTAGTTAGTTGTTTGCGTTCCTAGTTGTAGTCACCATGCTAGAGCCGAAGGTGCAACCCTTAGAGGAAATAGAGGTAGTTAGGGACTATTCTGATGTGTTCCTAGATGATTTTCCAGACATACCTATTGAGAGATAAGTGGACTCCTCAATAGAGCTAGCTCCCGTAACAAACCCAATTTCCAAGGCACCTTACAAGATGTCTATGACGCCCTGATGCGCCACAAACAAGATTACTCAAAACCAAACTGTGGAATCAAAACTAAACATCCAAGATGCCATAAAACATAGGAAACTAGAACCGATTCCATCAAACCATATGTACTGTAACACATTACATATGAGTCCACAAAAGCCACATGTATTGCATATCACCTGCCCAAAACATTATACCATATACTGTTCACTGGCTCTCAAGCTACATCCTGTTACACATGATAACTTGTTCATATACATATATGCCATCTCTATACAACAACGGGCATAAAGCTAAAAACTCATGTCGATACATACAAAAAAACCCTCCCCAAGGACCTGAGAGTACATGGACAACACATAGGACTCTACTTCTATACACAAGAATCATGTTCAACCTTTCAACAGTTATTGGTCCTCTTGCTGCTCAGCACCAACAACATGATCTCTTCTTCCTCATGCTTGCCCACCTAAAAGATATGGAAACCCACAGGTGAGACAAAACGTCCCAACGAGAGATATAACTCTCTGCCAACGTCTATTAAAAGCACAAATAAACTAAGCAATAGGTTATACTATTAATAGATAAGTAGATTCAGCTAAAAGATATAAATAGGGAATTAACATTAGTGATAGTTTAGGCATTTATAATGAGCACTAAATCATTCTACATCTTTAGAAGGAATATGAATAACATATATAATTGTTATAACAAAACAACATGAGATCAAGACAAAGGCTCATCCAATATTATTCGTATTTGGACCTACACAAAATGCTACATAGATGTATTACGTGTTTTATTATTATGTCCTGAGGATTTGAGTCATACCACCCAAATCCAACTGACCATTGTGAAGTCAAAATCAGTGCCATATGAGGTCTATGGAAGAGCCAGACTCCACAACCTCTCCAACACCTCTTGATCAGTATAAGAGAACACCACAGAGACATATCAGTAAACTACAAATAGCGACATATAGTCTAGGTGAAGGATAGGCTCACGCATGGCCATCCCTATTAGAAAACCTAGGCTGCCTTGGTACATGTCATGACACTAGAGAATAGGCTCACACATGGCCATTCTAAAATGGCATTATGTAGTTGCACTTATGCCATCACATATCACAATCACTGAGGTATGACTGCAACCATCCTCCACATATCACAATTGTGGACACAAGGATATCCACTCAACTTGCGCCCTTACATATTCAACAATGTGCGCTCTGAGTTTTCCATAGGAGTTACTCATTTCACCATCCAACAATAAAACTGACACTAGAATGGATCTATGGCACATGGCAACTACATGATTAGGGTTTCACTTTATTAGTTATGCCAATTGGGTGAATTAAGACCTGATCAAACAAATGGACATACAAAACCCTAATTCAATATTGCAAGAATAACTATGAAACAACTTCAGAAGATATAAAATGTATGAAGTGTGAACTTGTCACATCATCTCAGGGCATTAATGTTTCATTGCCTTCCACAAGGTTAAGCATTACTATCAAAACAATGGGGATCATAACCCCTCATTACATCACTTGGAGGATAACACCTCTCACTAGGTCCTAAGACCCATCACATCACTCCTATGTCTTATCATTATGTCATCATGCCTCAAAATACACATATGTATCACCTATATTACATACATGTCATCATGACATACTCATAGATATCATATTTATTTCACTTGCATGGTTAGATGCATACAAGTAGGAGAGATAAAAAGCATATAATCACATGTTACTCATTCAAGCACGTTCATTAAGAATAACACACCCTAGGATTAGGGTTAGGGTTCACACACTTAGCCGATTAGGGTTTACATCATGATTATGTACTAAACCCTAATTGAGTCACCCCCACATTCTTGGAACTGATTTAAGGTTTTAACATCATTAATTAAGTCATGCTTAGATCTTTACATTACAACACTAAGAATCACCATCATTTATATGTGTATGTGTATTATCTCACAACGTTTTTGATGTGTCATGACCAAGCAGCAAAGTAGGTGTCTCGACCACCTATCACATAGTGTCTTGTTCGTGACAACAAAGTGTCTGGACCGCAACAACCCAAGCAAAATAAGAGTTTCAATTGAAACCAGAACCACATGTCTCGACTGAGACAAAGGTCATCATGTCATGACCGAGATAATACCACACACACATGTCTCAACCCTCAACCATTCGGGTTAGGGTTTCGATTGAAACCACACATGGTTGAAATCAAACATCAAGGGAAAAACACATGTCTTGAACAAAACTCAAGGCATGGGTATCTCAACCCAAAACAAAGAAAGATTCTCGACCACTTCAAAACCAAGTGTCTCGACCCAAAGCATCTCAAAAGTGTCTCGACCTACACAAGGACATGGTGTCTTGACCACATCATAAAAACATGTCTCAACCATCAACAAAGCAAAAGAGTCTCAACCTAAAGCCAAAAATGTTTCGACCAAAACATCACCAAATGTCTCGACCTCATCAAAACAAAGCAAGGTGTCTCGACCCCATACCACACATGGGTGTCTCGACCCCATAACAACAAGAAGGTCTATGTCTCGACCCAAAACCTCAAAGGCACATGTGTCTCAGCCAAAACAAGGTTAAACAACAAGAATACCAAGCATCATCAAGATCAAAACTCATAGATCCAAGATCATCAAAACCTAGAACAAACACCTTGGAGCTCCTTTAGCAAAACCATTTAGGAGAGAGAAATTCAAACCTTAACATATGTCAGAAACCCAAAACTACAAGGAAAACATGATAACCGAAACATAGATCATGATGATAAAATCAAAGCTCAAGATGCAAAAATCACCTCTCAAGATCACTTAGAAAACATACACATAGAAATTAGGGTTTAAGAAAGAGAGTTATCTTCATGAGAAAACTACAAAGTCTTAACTCTATATTATGAGATTATCATCTATCATCTTAACATCATCTTTTTAGATATGAAAATGGGAACAAGAAAGCATAATAGTAAGGTGATAATAATAGAAGAGGGTAGAGTGTTATATAACCTGCATGTTTTGAAGAGAAAACAAGCTCCAAGCTCAAGCTCCAAAAGAGGGTAGGAAGCTTAAAAAAGGATCACCACTTCGGCCACAAGGTTACCTCCTAAAAGAAGAACACCTTGGTCAAAGGCAGATCAAAAAAAGGGCAAGGAAATCCTAGGCCGAACCAAAGAAGAAAGGAAAAAAAGAAGAAGGAAACATCCTCCCACTAATTGCCACCATGAATAGTTCATAGTTTAAGGACCTTAGTGAAGAGGGGTTTCTCTCAAGGTGACCACTAGGGTAGAAGCCTAGTCTACAAACAAGGAAAGAGGAAGAAGAAGATGGAGGTTCCAAAGGAAAATGTGATCAAGATGGTAAAACTACTTACCAAGGAAAGAAACCATTGCAAGGAGGAAGATCGAGCTTCAAGGCACCACATGCAAGGTTGAACCACCTCCAAAGCACCAAGAACAAGACCTTCTTTGCCACCAATCCTCAAGAATAAGCATAAGATAATGGAGAAGAAATATGGCCGAAAAATATCACTTGCATGGAGGAGAAAGGGGTTATATCCTCAAGGGGGAGGGAAGTAAGGTAGAGATTATGTGTCAATACTAGGAGGCACCAAGGGAACACTTGTCCACAAAAGTAACCAAAATGCAACCACTTAAACCATGCATGCACGAGATGGTGATACAACCAATGTTGGGTTTAGACCTCTTAAGGTCACCAACACATTGGTCTCAGTTGAGACTCTCCAAGGAGGTCGAAACAAGCACCAAACATGTGTCTGGGTTGAGACAAAAGCACCACCATCACTGGGTCGAGACACACCACAAAAGACAACTATCTCGACCCAAAATGCAACTAAGACCATCATGATCGAGACAAGAACACTAAGGGAGGGTGTACCAGTCGAGACACACCCAAAACACACCTCTAGGTCGAGACAAAAGGGGTCACTACACTCAAAGTTGCTCATCAGGGTCGACACCAAGCAAAACCTAGAAACCCTAGCATCAACACATGATGCCACTCATAAAACAAGGTCCAAACAAGGCACCCCTAAGTATTTTGTCTCTCTTAAGATGCCAAGATTACCCCTCAACTTGGGAAAATTGCAATTTGGTCCAAAACATACAAACACAGTTCAAACAACATCCAAAAATGACCAAACTTTAAACATAAGCGTGTCAGATGATAACAAAACATTTCAAAGGATTAGAGAAAGGATCTAAGCATCTCATTAAGCAAAGAAAGCATACCCAAGCACTAAGCTAGGTTAGGGGCCTTACAACCATAAACCCCTAACAAGGATTTTGCCCCCGAAATCCTACACAAAAAGAGATGGGTACTTCCTCCACATAGCATCCTCAAGCTCCCATGTGGATTCCTCTATGACACGGTGTTGCCTCAGAACCTTCACCAAAATGATGTCCTTATTCTTTAACTTCTTGATCCTCCTATCTAGGATCAACACAAGTCCTTCAACATAGGACACATCCACATCAAGATCCACCTCTACAAGCTACAAAATTGCTTTGTATCTGGGTGACACTTCCTCAACATGCTAACATGAAACACTGGATGCAGCCTATGTAACTTAGGTGGCAACTCCAACTTATAAGCCACCTTCCCAACACGGGCCACCACTTGGTAAGGTCCCATAAACCTGGGAGCCAACTTACCCTTCCTCCCAAACCTCAAAACACCCTTCCAAGGAGAGACCTTGAGGTATACTCTGTCTCCCACTTGGAACTCCAAGGGTCTATGCCAACTATCTATATATGACTTCTGCCTCTCCTATGCTACCTTCAACTACTGTTGAATCACTTTGATTTTCTCAGTCGTCTGCTACACTAGGTCAGGACCTTGAAGCTGATACTCACCAGTCTCATACCAACATAACAGAGACCTGCAACACCTCCTGTACAATGTCTAATAGTGTGCCATGTCAATGCTCTGATGATAACTTTTATTGTAGGAAAACTCTATCAAACTGAGATGCACATCCCAAATGCCCAAAAATTATAACACACAATCTCTCAACAAATCCTTTAATGTCTGTATTGTCCTCTCAGACTGACTATTTGTCTGTGGGTGAAGCTGTGCTAAACCTCAACTGTGTACCCATAGTTGTGTGCAAATGCTCCCAAAAGTGACTTGTAAACTGAGGACCTCTATCTGACATGATAGTATCTATGATGCTATGCAAACAAATGATCTCATCAACATATATCTAAGAAAGCTTCTCTATTGTATATGTTATCTTCATAGGCAAAAAGTGCGCTGACTTGGTCAACCTATCAATGATCACCAAAATGGAATCATGGCCTTTGGCTGTCCTAGGCAGACCAACCAAAAAGTCAATAGCCACATGATCCCATTTCCACTGTGGTATATGTAATGGCTGCAACGTGCCTGCAGGCTTCTGATGCTCTGCTTTGACCTACTAACACATAGCATACTTGGCGATAAACTCAGCCATATCGTGCTTTAGTCCAGGCCACCAATATAAATCCTTCAGATTGTGATACATCTTGGTGCTACCTGTGTGCATATCATACATAGAAGAGTGAGCCTCTTCTAGAACCATCTTTCTCAGATTGTCAACATTAGGAACCACAACTCTGCTATGGTAACACACTGTCCCATCCTCAGCCTCATGAAAACCATCACGCTTCTCGCTGCCAAACTCTGATCGTATATGTTGTATCACAGTATCAACGTGCTGGTCTCTGTAATCTACTGCCTCAACATAGGCTTCAATTGGAACCGTGCAAACAACCCCGCTAATAAGGAAACCTCTAGCTTCATGTTCATTTGATGCAAGGATACCAACATGTCTCACTTATGGCACACCAAGGAGCATAACTACACCTTGTCTGTAAAAAATGATGAAGAAGTCTTCCCGCTCAAAGTATCTGCCACAACGTTCACCTTCCTTGATGGTAATCAATCATAAAATCCTATTCTTTGATTAGTTCCATCTAACGTCTCTGTCGCATGTTCAGCTCATGCTACGAAAATATGTACTTTAGGTTCTTGTGATCTGTGAGGATCTAACACTTCTCACCGTAAAGGTAGTGCCTCCAGATCTTCAAGACATTGACCAATGCAGCTAGCTCCAGATCATGGGTTGGGTAGTTATCATTGTGTTTCTTAAGCCGTCGCAAAGCAAAAGAAATCACATTCTTTTCTTGCATCAACATGCAACCCAAACCACTCCTTGACGCATCATAGAAGACTATGCTTCCTTTTCCTTTCTTAGGTAGAACTTGTTGGTATGTATGCCCATAGAGCAAGTCATGTGATGATTGTAATGGGATACTTTGTAAATGATTTGAATAATAATAAAGGCAATTTCCAATCTATATGTTTAACTATTTCTGAGATGATAGTATAACATGATAGATGTCTATAGAATTGTTTTACTCAATAACGTATGCTTTTAGGTTCAGGACCTAAATGATGAGATGATACGGATGTTAAGAGTATAAATTCTTGTTTTGTCCCTAGTCGGTTGTTATTGTGGAAATAACCATAGAGATCAATAACACTAAAGACTAGATTGTGTATTGGTTGATGACAAAATCTCATTAGTCATGATATAATGATATCAAACCAAGCACATAGGTACTTGTTGGAGAACAAGTGTACCAGACAGACCCACCATGAGAGTGACACATGGAACCATGATTAGGTAGTCACAGTCAGCTCTCATAGTGATGGTGGTGAGTGTTTTTCTTCGACCTAAAATCACTACACTCAACACATGTCATTGGGTACACTTTGACATCAACAAACACAGTCCTAAAACATGGGTTGTTATAAAGGTGATGATTGGGTGACTTTGACACATGGGGCTTTTGAGGGGTGAGTGATTGATATGGGATTTGTCCCTCCTAAGGGAGTTTGATGTCCATGGCTACTTGATGAGTAGGATTGAGAAAGGCATGCGCATGCATGTGTGAATTAATATGTTATATTGATGTCACACACATCTCACCCAGTATGCTCTGAGATCAAGGAAATGGATGAATGTTGAAAGGATGACTGTACCATGCCTTGAGTTCATTCAGGACATTAGTGATAAAGGAATTATACATTCGCTGTAACACCATTCACGGATTGTAGGATTGAAAGTTGTTCTCCAACTTTCTATTTCACTTGGGTAGCACTGATGTGTGACTAGGCACCACTCTTTGCTTGTGAAGTCATAAGTGTTATGGACTTTCAGTACCAATGTGAAATGGACCTACATGGTCACACACACTAGGACATGTTCCTAGAAGAGGAGTTTCTCCATAAATCTTGTTTGGATTGATAACTAAAGGAGTTAGTAGTTTAATTAAACACCCAATCGATTGATAGCTCAAAATCATAGTGTTCAAGGTGTTGGATCAGATGATTAGAGTATCAGATTGATTGAAACTGCAATTGATTGATCTACTACCCCAATCAATCAGCTTATAGAGATGAACTGATCGACTCAGGCTGGTGACCCGACCGGCTCAGGTCAATGAACCGATCGGTTCACATTGTTGAACTGGTTGGGTGACCAACTGAGTTTGTTTCACTTGTTCAAATTCAATTTGGACAAGGACTAATAGTTGATTAGTTGGAAACAAACATGGAAAATCAATTTGAGTTGGACCAGGACCATGGACCGATCGGCTCATGCTTGAAACGATCGGCTCAAGGGCCCAGACGATCGGTTCAGGTCTGAACTGATTGGTTCAACTGGCGTAGTTTGTCAGATTTTGTGGAAAAACCTCAAACCCTTCTACTCTTGCTTTAATCCCGCATTGCCCAGGGTAGAGAACCCTATCCCAAGACTCTCCTATATATAGGGGTATTGGGGGCTTCTCACAGTACAACTAAGAATACCCGTTGCTCTGCAAAGTTGTCGTTCTCTCTGGTTGTGGTAACCAGGAGAGCCCGAGCAAGTGCTACCCGACAAGGGATGCACAACAAGGGAAGGCCAACTACAGAAAGGTGACTGGTGGTAGGAGAGTGTGTCAGTGACTAGTACGCTGACAGGAGGGTACGACTCCTTCTGGTGCCTTGTGCGACAAGGCGATCGAAGTTCCAAGTGGTCCGTGTGGACTACTATAGAGGCGGGAGACTTCTTCCGCTTGGAGGACAGCTGTCAATCCCGACAGTCCCTGTGAGACCAGGAGCTGAACAGACACCGTCCAAGACTGGAGGTGAAGACCGTGCAAGCCACGAGGTAACATCTCCGAGCAAGCCTCGGGACATGGTATGTCTCTACAAACCATCCTTCCTATTGTATAGACGTTGATGCGATTCCTTCGTTCTGGGTTTTGGAGAGAAAATTTTTGTTTTCGCTGTCATCTCTGCCTCCTCTAAAACCCAACAGTGGTATCATAGCCAGGTCAACTTCTCTATACTTTAGGATTATCGATGTGATCGATTTTGGTTTGTTGCCTTTATTTATTGCATACGATGCGAATAAAATTATCTTTATGCATGTCCAATCCTAAATCCACAAATCCCAATATACATATATGATATGTAATATGAATGCACTCGATACGCGTCACCCTTAAATGAGTTTTGTGGTGAATGTATAGCGTGGTTATGGCCAATAAACCCTATGCATGTGTGCTTGATTGAATGTGGTTGCTTGCATCTCGGTCTGTGCACCGATTTCCTACCTCCTTTTCTTGATGTAACTCGAGATAACTCGAGATTTCTTTCCTACCTTTGCTCCCCCCGAATGTAACTCAGGGTTTCTTAATTCAAATGTAAAATAGGATAGATCTTTTATTTCATGTTATGTCAAAGAAGGGAGGACAACCTGACGACAACAAAGACGATCGGTTCAAGGCGTGAACCGATCAGTTGGCTATATAGACGATCGATTCAAGGAGCGAGACGAGCAGGTGGTGACCTGAGGAGATGCATGACGACCAGTGATCCGATCGGCTGGAGGTGCTAGTCGATCGGCTGGTGGCTCCCAACCGACCGGCCTGATGGCGACCCGATCAATCATGGAGATGAGTTGATCAAACCCAGAACGGTGAAGCACAGAGTTCATCTTGTACATGTTGCATGTGATGTGGACCTAGATGATCGTGATTCCTCTTGGATCGAGGAATCACATTAGAATGGCCATAATCATCGCTTTTATCATTTCACATGTTTTCTGTGGGATATAGCATTTATATGATATGTACTATATATTGTGGTGATTGGATATGTATATGTACCTATAAAAACCAAATCCCTCATTAAATATTAAGTCTTATACTCCTTCCATTAGCGACACACATGAAAAACTCGATCGACCAAATGTAGGTTACGCCAAAGCGTGGTGCGCCGTCCATCTTGCAGAAGTGTGAAGCGTAGACATGTAGGATCTGCCAAAGCAGGATGCATGTTTACCATGTCGGCTTTTGGGTTAGACTTAACTGGTGATTCTTAGAGCGTCTAAGCCCAGAGGCACGGGATGAATGGCAAGGAGTTGTGCATTTCATCCATGCGAGAGTTGCATAGGATGCAATTGGCAAGTGTTGCCTACCTAAATAATCTATATTATGGGCGATCAGCCAAAGCTGACTCATGATTGGATGAAATATGGATCTTTGACCCACTAGAAGATTGTATGTTGTAATCTTCCGAATTGATAGTGAGGGTTGTCAATTTGAATCAAAATAGTAGGAGCGGTAATTAATTAAAGGCCTAATTAACTATCATCAAATATTATTCAAATCAAATCAAAAGGAGTTTTGATAAATGCAATTTTCTCTTGTAGAATGGCAAAAGAATCATCTTTTAAAATGGGCAAATTAATTGAGAATAAATTCCATAACTGGTTAGGGATTGTGAGAAGTGCTCTACACAATCCAGATATACCGGTAGTCTTTGAATCCACTCTATGTACGCTTAATGTGCTATTTGAGACAAATAAGAAGAAGGATAATTCATTGATAAAGATCAATGGAACAAAGTCCAAGGATAAAGGTGAGGGAGCAAAAGGTTCTCTCACCAAACCAACATCAAAGTCTTCTGTGCTCAAAACATGGAGAGGATGGAAGGAACGATGGAAGAAGAAGCAAGAGATAGAGATCTCTACTTCTGGTGTATATGTAATCGAGATTAACTTTACAACTTCTTTGTCGTGGGTACTTGATACCGAATGCGGATCTCACATTTGTTCAAATGTGAAGGATCTTAAAAGGAGTAGGACTTTGGGGAAAGGTGAGGTTGAACTACGTGTTGCCAATGGGGCAAGGGTTGCCGCCAGTGCCGTAGGAACCTATGAGTTAACTCTGCCTAGTGGGCTAATAATAGAGTTGAAGAACTACTATTATGTACCTTCCATAAATAGGAATATCATTTTTGTTTCTTGTTTAGACAAGGATGGTTTTGAATTTCTTATTAAGAATGGAAATTGTTCCATTTCAAAAGATGGGATCTTTTATGGTAGTGCCCCAATGTCTTATGGTCTATACTTGATAGATCTAGAAATAAGTGTATACAATGTAAACACCAAAAGGCAAAAACTCAACAACTCAAACAAAACATATCTTTGGCATTGTCGTCTAGGGCACATAAATGAGAAGCACATTTCTAGACTCCATAAAGATGGTTATCTAGACTCTTTTGATTATGAATTAATAGAGACATGTGAATCTTATTTGTTGGGAAAGATGACCAAGACTCCCTTTTCAGATAAAGGTGAGAGATCTAGTGATCTATTAGGACTCATACATACTTATGTATGTGGGCCTTTTAGAACTAATGCCAGAAATGGGTGTCAGTACTTCATTACCTTCACCGATGACTTTAGTAGGTATGGCTATGTATACTTGATGAAACATAAGTCAGAAACCCTTGAAAGGTTCAAGGATTTCATGAATGAAGTATAGAACCAACTTGGTAAAAGTATCAAAGCACTTCGATCCGATCGAGGGGGAAAATACTTAAGCCAAGAGTTTGAGGACCTTCTGCGAGCCTGTGGTATCATATCACAATGGACTCCGCCTGGAACACCACATCATAACGGTGTGTCTGAAAGAAGGAATCACACTTTACTGGATATGGTGCGATCAATGATGAGTTTTGCTGATCTTCCAATTTCCTTCTGGGGTCATGCTCTTAAAACTACTACGTTTACACTTAACCGAGTACCATCTAAATCAGTTCAAAAGACACCATATGAGATATGGACTGGGAAGCGTCCCAATATGTCTTTTATGAGGATTTGGGGATGTGAGGCATATGTCAAGAAAATGTTTCCTGACAAGCTAGGCCCTAGATTTGATAAATGCTATTTTGTAGGATATCCTAAGGAGACCAAGGTATATTACTTATTCCACCCAACTGACAACAAAGTGTTTGTTGCCAGGGATGCTGTGTTCCTAGAAAAGGAATTTATTTCCAAAGGAAACAGTGGGAGGAAAATAGAGCTTGAAGAGGTTCAAGCCCAACAAGAAAACATTGAACAGTAGATGTACAAGAGGAACATAAAGGTTCACAAAGTGTTGTGGAATCTCAGTCTCCTCAAGTAACACAAGGACCTCGTAGATCTAGTAGGACACGCCTTGAACTTGATAGGTTTGGATACCTTGTGACTCAGGAAGGCGGTGAGTTGATCATAGATGATGATCCAACTACTTATCTAGAGGCTATGGAGGGACCAGATTCTGAGAAATGGCTTGAGGCCATGAAATCCGAGATGGAATCCATGTACTCTAACAAAGTATGGACTTTGGTGGAACCACCTGAAGGGGTAAAACCCACAGGATGCAAGTGGGTCTTCAAGTAGAAGACCGACATGAATGGCAATGTTCAAACTTATAAAGGCAGATTGGTTGCGAAGGGTTTCTGACAAGTTCAAGGTGTTGACTATGATGAAACTTTTTCTCCAGTTGCCATGATTAAGTCCATCAGGATCATGCTTGCTATTGTGACCTACTATGACTATGACATTTGGCAAATGGATGTTAAAACCGCATTCCTTAATAGGAATATTCATGAGGATGTATACATGACACAACCTGAAGGTTTTGTAGATCCAAAGAATGCCAATAAAGTTTGTAAGCTGCAAAGGTCAATCTATGGATTGAAGCAAGCATCTCGGAGTTGGAATCTTCGATTTGACGAGGAAGTCAAAATGTTTGGCTTTATTCAAAATGAAGATGAACCTTGTGTGTACAAGAAGATTAGTGGGAGCATGATCACATTCCTCATATTGTATGCGGATGACATACTATTAATGGGGAATGATGTTGCAGCCTTAGAGAAGGTAAAGACTTGGCTTGGGAATACTTTCTCAATGAAGGACTTAGGAGAAGCATCCTACATTCTAGGTATTAAGATCTATAGATATAGATCTAAAAGGCTTATCAGACTAAGTCAAAGCACGTATATTAACAAAGTGCTGAAGTGGTTCAACATAGAGAACTCAAAGAGAGGCAACATCCCCATGCTACATGGAGTCACCATCTCTAGAGCTCAATGTCCCCAATCTTGTGAAGAGAGGGAGAGTATGAATGGGATCCCATATGCATCAGCCATCAGATCCATCATGTACGCTATGTTGTGCACATGCCCAGATGTCTCGTATGCCCTCAGCATGATGAGCAGGTACCAGTCAGATCCCGAGGATGCTCACTAGACAGCTGTCAAGAACATCCTCAAGTACTTGCGAAGGACTAAGGATCAATTTCTTATATACGACGGTGAGGAAGAACTGATAGTAAGGGGTTACACCGATGCAAGCTTCCAAACCAACAAAGATGATTACAGATCACAATCAGGATTTGTATTTTGCCTAAACAATGGAGCTGTGAGCTGGAAGAGTTCCAAGCAAGAAATAGTTGTTGATTCTACTACAGAGGCCGAGTATATCGCTGCTTCACATGCAGAAAAGGAGGATGTGTGGATCAGGAAGTTCATCACTGAACTTGGTGTAATTCCCAGTAGTTGTGATGCAATTGAGCTTTATTGTGACAATAATGGAGCTATTGCTCAAGCTAAGGAGTCCATATCACATCAACGGTCCAAGCACATACTGCGTCGCTTCCATCTCATATGAGAGATCGTACATCGAGGAGATGTGAAGATTTGCAAAGTACCAACTGAAGACAACATAGCTGACCCACTGACGAAGGTCCTTTCTCAGCAGAAGCATGATGGTCATGCTAGGTCACAAGGACTGAGGTTCCTAGGTGACTGGCTCTAAGTGCAAGTGGGAGTCTGTTGGTATGTATGCCCATAGAGTAAGTCATGTGATGATTGTAATGAGATACTTTGTAAATGATTTGAATATTAATAAAGGCAATTTCCAATTTATATGTTTTAACTATTTCTGAGATGATAGTATAACATGATATATGTCTATAGAATTGTTTTACTCAATAACGTATGCTTTTAGGTTTAGGACCTAAATGATGAGATCATACAGATGTTAAGAGTATACATTCTTGTTTTGTCCCTAGTTGGTTGTTATTGTGGAAATAACCATAGACATCAATAACACTAAAGACAAGATTGTGTGTTGGTTGATGACAAAATCTCATTAGTCATGATATAATGATATCAAACCAAGCACATAGGTACTTGTTGAAGAACAAGTGTATCGGACAGACCCACCATGAGAGTGACACATGGAACCATGATTAGGTAGTCACAGTCATCTCTCACAACGATGGTGGTGAGTGTGATTCTTTGACCTGAAATCACTACACTCAACACATGTCATTGGGTACACTTTGACATCATCAAACGCAGTCCTGAAACATGGGTTGTTATAAAGGTGATGATTGGGTGACTTTGACACATGGGGCTTTTGAGGGGTGAGTGATTGATATGGGATTTGTCCCTCCTAAGGGAGTTTGATGTCCATGGCCACTTGATGAGTAGGATTGAGAAAGGAATGTGCATGCATGTGTGAATCAATATGTGATATTAATGTCACACACATCTCACCCAGTCTGCTATGAGATCAAGGAAATGGATGAATGTTGAAAGGATGACTGTACCATGCCTTGAGTTCATTTAGGACATTAGTGACAAAGGAATTATACATTCGCTGTAACACCATTCACGGATTGTAGGATTGAAAGTCGTTCTCCAACTTTCTATTTCACTTGGGTAGCACTGATGTGTGACTAGGCACCGCTCTTTGCTTGTGAAGTCATAAGTGTTATGGATTTTCACTACCAACGTGAAATGGACCTACAAGGTCACACACACTAGGACATGTTCTTGGAAGAGGAGTTTCTCCATAAATCTTGTTTGGATTGATAACTAAAGGAGTTTAGTAGTTCAATTAAACACCCAATCAATTGATAGCTCAAAATCATAGTGTTCAAGGTGTTGGATCAGATGATTAGAGTATCAGATTGTTTGAAACTGCAATTGACTGATCTACTGCCCCAATAGATCGGCTCATAGAGATGAACTGATCGGCTCAGGCTGGTGAACCGACTTGCTCAGGTCAATGAACTGATCAGTTCACATTGTTGAACTGGTCGGACCAACTGAGTTTGTTTCACTTGTTCAAATTTGATTTGGACAAGGACTAATAGTTGATTAGTTGGAAACAAACATGGAAAGTCAATTTGAGTTGGATCAGGACCACAAACTAATCGGCTCATGCTTGAACCGATCGGCTCAAGGGCCCATACAATCGGTTCAGGTCTGAACCGATCGGTTCAACTGGCGCAGTTTGTCAGATTTTGTGGAAAAACCTCAAACCCTTCTACTCTTACTTTAATCCCACATTGTCTAGGGTAGAGAACCCTGTCCCAAGACTCTCCTATATATAGGGGTATTGGGGGCTTCTCACAGTACAACTCAGAACACCAGTTGCTCTACAAAGTTGTCATTCTCTATGGTTGTGGTAACCAGGAGAGCCCAAGCAAGTGCTACCCGACAAGGGAGGCACATTAAAGGAAGGACAACTGTAGAAAGGCGACTGTGGCAGGAGAGTGTGTCAGTGACTAGTATGCCGACAGGAGGGTACGACTCCTTCTGGTGCCTTGTGCGATAAGGTGCTCGGAGTTCCAGGTGGTCCGTGTGGACGACTACAAAGGCGGGAGACTTCTGCCGCTCGGAGGACAGCTGTCAATCCCGACAGTCCCGGTGAGACCAGGAGCTTCATAGACACCATCCAATACCGAAGGTGAAGACCGCGCAAGCTGCGAGGTAACATCGTCGAGCAAGCCTCGGGACAAAGTATGTCTCTACAAACCATCCTTCCTATTATATAGACATTGATGCGATTCCTTCGTTCTGGGTTTTGGAGAGAAATTTTTTGTTTCCGCTATCATCTCTGGCTCCTCTAAAACCCAATAGAACTAACACTGGCGCACTATTTAGCTTCTCCTTTAACAACTAAAAGGCACGCTGACACTTTTCATCCCACACAAAAGGCACATCTTTCCTTGTTAGCTTCATTGAGGGTAATGCTGTAACACTAAAGTTCTTGATGAACCTCCTGTAGTATCCTACCAAACCCAAAAAATTACAAACTTATATTGGCATCTTCATCTGCTCCCACTCTATCATAGATTCAACCTTCTTGGTGTCCACATGAACACCCTCAAAAAATATCACATGTCTTAGGAAGGACACCCCCTTCAGCCAAAACTCGCACTTGCTGAACTTAGCGTACAACTGGTGCTATCTCAATGTGGTCAATGCCTGATGCAGAGGTTGTTCATGTTGTTAGCTATCACATGAGTAGATCAAGATGTCATCTATAAACACCACCATGAACTGGTCCAGATAAGGTCTAAACACTCAGTTCATCAGATCCATAAACATTGTAGGCACATTGGTTAGCCCAAACGTCATAACCACAAACTCATAATGACCATAGTGAGTCCTACACTGACTTAGGTATGTCCTCCACCTTGATATGCAACTAGTGATATCCCGATCTCAACTCTATCTTGGAGAACATTGTGTCTCCTTGTAGATGGTCAAATAGATCATCAATCTGTGGCAAGGGATACTTGTTCTTGATCATCACTTTGTTCAACTGCCTGTAATCTATGCACAACCTCATGGATCCATCTTTCTTCTTCACAAATAGCACCGGAGCACCCCATGGTGACATACTAGGCCTGATGAAACCTTTCTCAAGAAGTTCTTGCAACTGTTTCTTCAACTCTACCATCTCAGTTGGTGCCATCATGTTCAATGTTTGAGCTATAGGTTGGGTACCCGAGACTAGATTGATCTCAAAATTAATCTCTCGAGCTGGGGGAACACTTGGAAACTCATCTAGAAACACGTCCTTAAACTCACTAACAATTAGAACCTCATGAATACTAGGACTCCTCGCCTTAGTATCCATCACATGGGCTAAGAATGACTTGAAACCATGCCTCATTAGCCTCTCTACCACCATTGTTGACACCAGACAAGTAAGAAGAATCTTCCTATCACCCTGGAAGATCCACATTACATCACCATCCCAAAAAGTTGCCACCTTGGCACTACAATCCAAGAATACATTATACTTCTCCAAGGTATCCATTCCAAGGATCACATTTAATCCATGCATGTCAAGTGGTATGAGATCCACTTGAAAGCAATGTACTGAAAAAGGAAGGACCCACCTCCCACAGCTTTGTGGAACCAACCAACGTGGTTTCTAAATGAAGGCTATCACGTCTATGTATAACAGGCAAACAACTACTAGCAATCACTTCACAAGTGATAAAAGAGTGTGTCACACCTGAATCAACCAAAATAGACATTAAACAAGAAGAAGACAAATCGAATTGAAATAACTCCATCTGATATGTCACTACTCGCGGGTTGACCACTCCTTCTGGATGACTCATGGCATAGAATCTAGTCGTCGCCTGCTGACGTTCCCATCCTCTGTTGGCCTTTCTAGAAGAACCAACCTGCGATGCCTGTCCATGTCCTCATCTTCCACTACTGTACTACTATCTCTATGAGCCTTGCTGACTCTTCCTTGGCTACTGGGTCACCTTATCATCCTTCATAGGGCAATACAACTTTGTATGCCTAGTCTGACCAAACTTGTAGTGTTACGACCCCACCTTCCGATAACCCCCAATTAAGGGAGACCGAAAGGTTGAAGCCGCACCAATAAAATCCCGGATCAAAGGTTCGACATATAACCAAGAACAATTATTAAATTCTAACATACTATGCTGAAAAAGGGTAATAAAATTTTTCTTTATCATACCTTTGAAAAGTTGGAAGTACTAGACTTCTATCCACAGAAGAACTACTCTAACTAACTCCTCCTTGTTCTTTAGTTCTTGAATTCACAATGTGTCACTTTACTGTTTTGTGCTTTGGAAAATGTACCTAAAACGCCGACAAACAAAGCAACGGTCAGTCGGTATGTGGAGGAAACAATTATCAAGAAATTATGCTAACAATGTAATCAAGCAATTAATCTTTTTAACAATCAAGATTACATTTTAAGCCAAACTACTCAATCCATACTTATCCACAACTCTGTGTTGTCCCTATAAGGACTTATATGGAAACCTCTCTAAGGTGACTTGTTGGACTTACCCTCTAGGCAGCCAAAGTCTTTCTCGACCTGGTGGATCTACCCTCTAGGTAGCCTATGTACCAGGTCCGCCATTACGACACAGAGAGGATCAATGAATTGAGCTAGATGGCATATACTTTATGTGATAGTCATATTCACTTTACATTTGCATGAAATGAATAGACATTCAACAATTATTTCAAGCAACCGATAAATCCTTCGGAAATCGCCGGGAAACTAAAGCGATTATTCATAAGCGTAACCACATACCTGATTTGATGAGTCATGCAGATTATTCATCATTTACTTCATGTATATGAAATCAAGCCAATCAACAGATCCAAGCATGTAATTAAATCATCACATAATTCCTGAAAAGAATATGTACTCTATTTATTACACATTTCATCAAGAATATACTTTATTAACTTGGATTCGCTTTCTAGGGTTTTGTGTCTATTTTAGGGTTTCATTATGCAATTAGGGTTTCCCTTTATCTTTCACCGCATTAAACCCTAATTTTATGCGATTATTCAAAAACCCTAATTATCTTATCTATTCTTCAATACTAAGGTTATCTCAACAACATATAACCTTATTTCCATATTTAAAAGCACATTAATCATCAATTAATTTCATTAAAATTCTTTTACATTAAAGATACTATTTTTATCCCTTTTAATTCATGACAAAATCATTATGTGCATCTATCATCAATTCAAAGCTCATTAGGGTCTAAATAACATATGAACTCATTTTTCCATCATATCTACCTTTTATTCATAAAAAGTCCCTAATTACTACTTTTAGGGTATTTATCCATAATTAAGGACTTTCATATACCAAAAACTTATAACTATCATTTAACAACATGTTATCATGATATCTTCCCCTTTTTCTCCAAGTTAGGGTTTCTAAAAGCATTATCATGTAATCTTGGTTTAAAACCTTAAAACATGCAATATCTCATATATATTAGATTCACATCTGATATTACCCTTCAACATGGTATAATTATTCAAACTAACCCATTAGGCACCATAGATTCAACCTTTAATTCACAAATTAGGTTTTTATCTTTACTTTAATGCACTTTTCATTAACTTATAGTACTTTTGAAATTAGGAACGGAATCAATATCTTATTATATTTTTAATAGATTCCCCTCGTTCTCCTGATCAAAATTCATATATAACTTATCTAAATCCGAGCTAGCAATGATTAATTATGAATTTTGTAAGATTTCACTTACATTGACCAATCAGAAGCCGCCACGTAGCTTCTCCAGCAATGTTGCGCCCGATTGAGTTTATAATCGATTGTCTATTTTGCCCTCCACTTAAACGACCAGTTCTACAGCCCGCGAAGGGCAATTTCGTCCAACGACCTTGGACTCTTCTTCTTCGCAGCTAGGGCGGCGCTGCTGCTTCAGCCCGAGGAAGAAGAAGAGTCCAAGGTCGTTGGACGAAATTGCCCTTCGCGGGCTGTAGAACTGGTCGTTTAAGTGGAGGGCAAAATAGACAATCGATTATAAACTCAATCGGGCGCAACATTGCTGGAGAAGCTACGTGGCGGCTTCTGATTGGTCAATGTAAGTGAAATCTTACAAAATTCATAATTAATCATTGCTAGCTCGGATTTAGATAAGTTATATATGAATTTTGATCAGGAGAACGAGGGGAATCTATTAAAAATATAATAAGATATTGATTCCGTTCCTAATTTCAAAAGTACTATAAGTTAATGAAAAGTGCATTAAAGTAAAGATAAAAACCTAATTTGTGAATTAAAGGTTGAATCTATGGTGCCTAATGGGTTAGTTTGAATAATTATACCATGTTGAAGGGTAATATCAGATGTGAATCTAATATATATGAGATATTGCATGTTTTAAGGTTTTAAACCAAGATTACATGATAATGCTTTTAGAAACCCTAACTTGGAGAAAAAGGGGAAGATATCATGATAACATGTTGTTAAATGATAGTTATAAGTTTTTGGTATATGAAAGTCCTTAATTATGGATAAATACCCTAAAAGTAGTAATTAGGGACTTTTTATGAATAAAAGGTAGATATGATGGAAAAATGAGTTCATATGTTATTTAGACCCTAATGAGCTTTGAATTGATGATAGATGCACATAATGATTTTGTCATGAATTAAAAGGGATAAAAATAGTATCTTTAATGTAAAAGAATTTTAATGAAATTAATTGATGATTAATGTGCTTTTAAATATGGAAATAAGGTTATATGTTGTTGAGATAACCTTAGTATTGAAGAATAGATAAGATAATTAGGGTTTTTGAATAATCGCATAAAATTAGGGTTTAATGCGGTGAAAGATAAAGGGAAACCCTAATTGCATAATGAAACCCTAAAATAGACACAAAACCCTAGAAAGCGAATCCAAGTTAATAAAGTATATTCTTGATGAAATGTGTAATAAATAGAGTACATATTCTTTTCAGGAATTATGTGATGATTTAATTACATGCTTGGATCTGTTGATTGGCTTGATTTCATATACATGAAGTAAATGATGAATAATCTGCATGACTCATCAAATCAGGTATGTGGTTACGCTTATGAATAATCGCTTTAGTTTCCCGGCGATTTCCGAAGGATTTATCGGTTGCTTGAAATAATTGTTGAATGTCTATTCATTTCATGCAAATGTAAAGTGAATATGACTATCACATAAAGTATATGCCATCTAGCTCAATTCATTGATCCTCTCTGTGTCGTAATGGCGGACCTGGTACATAGGCTACCTAGAGGGTAGATCCACCAGGTCGAGAAAGACTTTGGCTGCCTAGAGGGTAAGTCCAACAAGTCACCTTAGAGAGGTTTCCATATAAGTCCTTATAGGGACAACACAGAGTTGTGGATAAGTATGGATTGAGTAGTTTGGCTTAAAATGTAATCTTGATTGTTAAAAAGATTAATTGCTTGATTACATTGTTAGCATAATTTCTTGATAATTGTTTCCTCCACATACCGACTGACCGTTGCTTTGTTTGTCGGCGTTTTAGGTACATTTTCCAAAGCACAAAACAGTAAAGTGACACATTGTGAATTCAAGAACTAAAGAACAAGGAGGAGTTAGTTAGAGTAGTTCTTCTGTGGATAGAAGTCTAGTACTTCCAACTTTTCAAAGGTATGATAAAGAAAAATTTTATTACCCTTTTTCAGCATAGTATGTTAGAATTTAATAATTGTTCTTGGTTATATGTCGAACCTTTGATCCGGGATTTTATTGGTGCGGCTTCAACCTTTCGGTCTCCCTTAATTGGGGGTTATCGGAAGGTGGGGTCGTAACATGTAGCATTTTTTGTTCTCAAACCATGTCATAGATGGCCCTATAACTGACACTAAATCTATGTTGTGGGCTCATGTAGGAAGAAAGTTGCGGCCTTTGCCTCTGTTGGGTGACCACTATGACTGACTTGCTGATCTTTATTGTGTCAATGGTGTAGAAAACCTAGGCTTCTTAAAGCCTCCTGAAAATTGCCCCTGGTACTGTGCATGCATCTTCTTGGCCTTTGCCTCATGCTTCTCCACCACAAACCGTTTGATCCTCCTAATAGACTCAACAAACATGGCAAACTTCTCACAATTCTCCAAGGCTGCCACTGCTATTGTCAACTTGCTATTCAGGCCCTTCTCAAAGCATCTGATCCTCTCCTCATTTGTTGATGCCATATGAGGACAGAACCTCAACACTCTATGAACCTTGCCTCATACTCATTGATAGTCATGGATCCTTACATGATCTTCTCAAACTAAGAGATCTTTTCATCCAAATAGGTACATAGAAAGTACCTACTAGCAAACTCTCAGCAGAACTCCTCCAAACTGATGCCGACACCTGGCCACTTCTCCTCCTCAATGGCCCACCAATGGCCAACACTCCCTTTCAGAAGGTACACATCATGATTCACCTTATCAGCCTCGGGGATGGTAAGGATCTTAAAATCCTTCTCCAGCTCTATTAGCCAAATATCTGCATCTACTAGATCAACCATACTAGCATACCCCACACCTCCAATAGGCCTCAACCTCTCGAAGGTCTTCCCAGTGCCTGAAGATTCAACATGGGGAGCATATGCCCTAGACTGGGGGATAGTCATTTTATCTGCAATGTGTGTCATCGTCACCATGAATTGCCCAAAGATGGACTGGAAAGCTGGATTTTCCATCATATCTGGGTCAAATTGGGGCACTTCACTCCAGCTCTATCAGCCAAAGATCCGCATCTACTGGATCAGCTTTACCAACATACCACACAACTCCGAAAGGCCTCAACCTCTCGAAGGTCTTCCTAGTGCCCAAAGATTCTACATGGGAAATAGATGCCCTAGACTAGGGGATAGGCATTCTATCTGCCATGTGCATCATCGTCGCCACAAATTGTCCAAAGATGGATTGGAAAGCTAGATTTTCCATCGTGTCTGGGTAAAATTGGGGCACTTCAGGCACCCTCTCATCAACAACCTACCTCCTTACACCGCTTCTAGGTGTAGCAACACTGCTCTCAGCAGTGTGTTCTTCATGTTCTCTAGACATCTTTCTTCTCTTCTCTTTCTTAAGCAGAAGTGACCATATGATATACTGGAGGACACTAGAATAGACACAAACCCTAGTCCTATGTCCCTGTAGACTCAGTGAACCTATAGTTCTGATACCAACCAAAATGTGATGCCCCGATGCGCCACAAACGAGATTACTCAAAACCAAAATGTGGAATCAAAACTAAACATCCTGGTTACCATAAAGCATAAGAAATTAAAATTGATTCCATCAAACCATAGGTACTGTAACATATTACATATGAGTCCACAAAAGCCACCTATATTTCATATCACCTTCCCAAAACATTATACCATATATAGTTCACTGGCTCTCAAGCCACATCTTGTTACACATGATAACCTGTTCATATACATATATGCCATCTCTATACAACAATGGGCATAAAGCCAAAACCTTGTGTCAATACATACAATAAAACTCTCCCCAAGGACCTAAGTGTACATGGATGACACATGGGACTCTACTTCGATACACAAGCAACATGTCCAACCTTTCAACAGTTACTGGTCCTCTTACTGCTCAGCACCAATATCAAAATCTCTACCACCTTGTGCTCGCCCACCTAAAAGATATAGACACCCACGGGGTGAGACCAAATGTCCCAACAAGAGATATAACTCTCCTCCAACATCTATTAAAAGCACAGATAAACTAAAGTAGCAGGTTGTACTATTAATAGACAAGAAGATTCAACTAAAAGATATAAATAGGGCTAACAGTAGTGAATAGTTTAGGCATCTATATTAAGCAGTAGATCATTCTACATCTTTAAAAGGAATAGAAGAACATATATAACTATTATAACAAAACAACATAAGATCAAGACAAAGGCTTGTCCAATATTAATCATATTTGGCTCTACATGAAATGCTACATGGCTATATTACATCTTTTATTGTTATGCCCTAAGGATTTGAGTCATACCAACCAAATCCAACTGACCACTACAAAGTCAAAATTAGTGCCATACAAGGTCTATGGAAAATCCAGACCCCATGACCTCTACAACACCTCTTAGTCAGTACAAGAGAACACTGTAGAGACATATCATTCAACTGCAAATAGTGACATATAGTCCAACTGAAGGATCAACTCACGCATGGCCACCCCTATTAAAACACCTAGCCCACCTTGGTACAAATCACAATGCTAGAGAATAAGCTCATGCATGGCCGTTCTAAAAAGGCATTATGTAGTTGTACTTCTGCTATCACATATCACAATCATCGAGGTATGACCGCAACCATCCTCCACATATCACAATTGTGGACGCAAGGATATCCACTCAACTTGCACCCCCACATATTCAACAATATGCGCTCTGAATTTCCTGTAGGAGTTACTCATTTCACCATCCAACAATAAAATTGACACTGGAATGGATCTGTGACACATGACAACTACATGATTAGGGTTTCACTTTATTAGTT
This sequence comes from Alisma plantago-aquatica, assembly GCA_963693085.1. NCBI lineage: Eukaryota > Viridiplantae > Streptophyta > Magnoliopsida > Alismatales > Alismataceae > Alisma > Alisma plantago-aquatica. The sequence goes on along the minus strand of OY856414.1, from coordinate 496,517,028 downwards.
ATGTCAATTGGGTGAATTAAGGCTTCATCATAAAAATGGACATACAAAACCCCAATCCAATCTAGCAAGCATAACTGTGAAACAACTTCCAAAGATATAAAACGTATAAAGTGTGAACTTGTCACATCATCTCACGACATTACTGTCTCATCCCTTCCATTAGGTTAAGCATCATAAGGTTAAACATCACTATTACAACACTGGGGATCATAACCCCTAATTACATCACTTGGATGATAACACCTCTCACTAGGCACCAAGCCTTCACTAGGTCGTAAGACCCATCACATCACTCCCGTCTCTTATAATTATGTCATCATGCCTCAAAAGGCAGATATGTATCACCTGCATTACATACATGTCATCATGACATACACACATATCATCCTGACATACACATAGTTGTGATATTTATTTCACCTACATGGTTAGATGCATACAAGTAGGAGAGAGAAAAAGCATATAATCACATGTTACTCATTCAAGCATGTCCATCAAGAATAACACAACCTAGGATAAGGGTTAGTGTTCACACACTTAGCCGATTAGGATTTACATCATGATTATGTACTAAACCCTAACTAAGTCACCTCCCACATTCTTGGAATTGATTTAAGGATTTAACATCATTAATTGAGTCATGCTTAGATCATTACATTACATCACTAAGAATCACCATCATTCATATGTGTATGCGTATTATCTCATAATGTTTTGTATGTGTTACGACCAAGCAGTAAAGTAGGTGTCTCGACCACCTATCCACATAGTGTCTCGACTGCTACAACAAAGTGTCTCGACCACCATTGCTCATGGTGTCTCGACCGCAACAACCCAGGAAAAACAAGAGTTTCGATCAAAACCAGAACCACATGTCTCGATCGAGACAAAGGTCATCATGTCATGACTGAGACAAAACCACACACACATGTCTCGACCCTCAACCATTAGGGTTAGGGTTTCGACCGAAACCACACATGGTAGAGATCAAACATTAAGTGAAAACATATGTCTCGACCAAAACTCAAGGCATGTGTATCTCAACCCAAAACAAAGCAAGATGCCTCGACTACTTCAAAACCAAGTGTCTTGATGCAAAGCATATCAAAGGTATCTCGACCACATCATCAAAAGATATCTCGACCATCAACAAAGTGAAAGAGTCACGACCCAAAGCCAAACATGTTTCGACCAAAACAACACTACATGTCTCGACCTCATAAAAAAAAGCAAGGTGACTCCACCCCAAAACAACAAAAGGGTCTATGTCTTGACCCAAAACCTCAAAGGCACATACGTTTCGGCCAAAACAAGGTAAAACAACAAGAATACCAAATATCATCAAGATCAAGACTCCTGGATCCAAGATCATCAAACCCTAGAACAAACACCATGGAGATCCTCTAGCAAAACCATCTAGGAGAGAGAAATCCAAACCTCAACATATGTAAGAAACATACAAAACTCCAAGGAAAACATGATAATTGAAACTTAGATCATGATAAAAAAACCAAAGATCAAGATGCATGTGAAATCATCCTCTCAAGATCACTTAGAAAACGTGCACATAGAAATTAGGGTTTAAGAAAGAGAGTTATCTTCATGAGAAAACTACAAAGTCTTAACTCTAGATTATGAGATTATCATGTATCATATTAACATCATATTTTTAGATATGAAAATAGGAACAAGCAAGCATAATAGTAAGGTGCTAATAATAGAAGAGGGTAGAGTGTTATATAACCCGTATGTTTTGAAGAGAAAACAAGCTCCAAGATCAAGATCCAAAAGAGGGAAGGAAGCTCCAACAACGATCCACTTCGGCCACAAGATTACCTCCAAAAAGAAAAATCCCTGGGTCGAAGGCAGATCAAGAAAAAGGGCAAGGAAATACTAGTCCAAACCAAAGAAGAAAGGGAAAAAAAAGAAGGAAACATCGTCCCACTAGTTACCACCATGGATAGTCCACAGTCTAAGGGCCTTCATGAAGAGGAGTTTCTCTCAAGGTGACCACTAGGGTAGAAAACCAGTCTACAACCAATTTAAGAGGAAGAAGAATATGGAGGTTCCAAAGGAAAACGTGAACAAGTTGGTAAACTACTTACCAAGGAAAGAAACCACAACAAGGAGGAAGATCAAGCTTCAAGGCACCACATGCAAGGTCGAACCACCTCCAAAGCACCAAGAACAACACCTTCTTTGATCCACCAAGCCTCAAGAATGAGCACAAGAGAAGGGAGAACAAGGATGGCTGAAAAATATCACTTGCATGGAGGAGAAAGGGGTTATACACTCAAGGAGGAGGGGAGTAAGGTAGAGATGATGTATCAACACAAGGAGGCACCAAGGGAACACTTGTCCACAGAAGAAACCAACACGCAACCACTTAAACCATGCATGCATGAGATGGAAATACAATAAATGTTGGGTTAGACCTCTTAAGGTCACCAACACATTGGTCTCGGTTGAGACACTCCACGGAGGTCAAAACAAGCACCAAACATGTGTCTCAATTGAGACAAAAGCACCAACATCACACTGGGTCGAGACTCACAACAAAAGACAACTGTCTTGACCCAAAACATAACTAAGACCATCATGGTCAAGACAAGAACACCAAGGGAGGGTGTCTTGGTTGATATACACCCAAAACACACCGCAAGGTTGAGACAAAAGGGGTCGCTACACTCAAACTTGCTCATTAGGGTCGACACCAAGCAAACCCTAGAAACCCTAACATCAACACATGATGCCATTCATCAAAAAATGTCCAAAACAAGGCACCCTATGCATATTTCTCTCTCTTTAGATGCCAAGGAACTAAGGGCACACTCTACATCTGACAAATTGCAAGATTACCCCTCAACTTGGGTAAATTGCCATTTGGTCCAAAAGAAGCAAACATAGTTCAAACAACATCCAAATAGGACCAAACTTTAAACATAAGCATGTCACATGACAACAAAACATTTCAAAGGACTAGAGCAAGGATCTAAGAATATCATTAAGAAAAGCAAGCATACCCAAGCATTAAGCTAGGTTAGGGGTCTTACAATGGCTCCCTCCAAGTTGTAGGAGTTGAAGAACCAACTATAAGAACTACTAGACAAGGGCTTCATATGACCCAACACATCCTTGTGGGGGCAACCATCCTCTTTGTAAAGAAGAAGGTTGGATTGCTTTGCATGTGCATATACTATAGAATGATAAATTTGGCTACGATTAAGAACAAGTATGCTCTAGTCTACTTATGACTTGTTTGACCAGCTCAAAACTGCTCAAGTCTTCTTGAATATTGACTTGATATCCAAATACCACTAGTTGTGGGTTAAGACTAAAGATATCTAGAAAACCTCTATCCAAACCCACTATTACCACTACAGGTTTTTGGTTATGCCTTTTGGGTTGTACAATTCTCCAAGTGTGTTCATGAACCTCATGAATAGTGTGTTCTAGCCCTTCCTTGATACCTTTGTCATAGTGTTCATAGATGATATCCTAGTATACTCTGATGGCCTAGCACAACAATGTGAACACCTATATAAGGTCCTTGATATCTTGAGAAAGTAGAAGTTCTATGGGAAATTCTCAAAATGTGAGTTTTTTTAGATATACCAAGTTATGTTCCTTGGAGACATCATATCTAGAGGAACCATTTCAGCTGACCTTGCCAAAGTAGCAGACATTCAAGAATGGCCAACCCCAAAGAACACATCCAAGATTTGTAGCTTCCTGATATTGGCCAGGTATCATCGATGATTCATCATGGATTTCTCATAGACTGCTCTTCCCTTGACCAAGCTCACTCAAAAGGATGAGAAGTTCATTTGGTCCAAATTGTGTGAATCACAATTCCATGAGTTGAAGGAAAAGCTTACTTCTGCCCCTGTCTTAACCATACCCTCAAGTAATAATGATTTCGATGTCTTCACCAACGAATCAAAGATGGGCTTAGGATGCGTGTTAGAGAATAACAAGCATGTGATCACCTTTGCTTCCAGACAAATTAAGCCTAATGAGTTGAATTTTTCGATTCACGATATGGAATTTGCAGCAATTGTCTATACCTTGAAGATTTGGTGAAATTATCTATATGGGGATACCTTTGACATCCTCACCGACCATAAAAGCATGAAGTACCTCTTGAATTATAAGGACCTAAACTTGCAATAAAGACGTTGGATGGAATACCTGGAAGATTTTGATTTCACCATAGCCTACCATCCCGGTAAGGCCAATGTGGTTGTTGATGCCCTCAATAGAAAATGTCTCAGTTGTTCACCTAGTTTGGTTAACTAGTGGAGGCGATTGGAAGACTTTGCTAGATGAGGTTCATAGTTGTTCACAGATAGGATTCATCTTGCCAATATCCCGATCAAGGCAAGCGTATTGACTGATCTTGTAGCAGCCCAGTTAGCCAACTGATAATTAGAAAAGATGAAGAGTTTAATGGAAAAGCCTCAAACACATCTCTCGGTGTGTGAGGATGGTGGAATCCAATATAAAATTCATATTTGGGTTCCTGAGGATTCCCCTTTGAAGAATCATATCTTGCAAGAGGCTCCTAGATAAAAGTATACTATACACCCCAACACCACTAATACGTTCAAAGACCTGTAGCGATACTTTTGATGGTCAAGAATGAAGAGAAACGTAGAATTCATATGTGGCTAGTTGTCTCACGTGCTAGATGGTGAAGGTTGAGCATCAGTGAACCAGTGGGTTACTACAACCAATTGAGATTCATGTGTGGAAATGGGACCAGATCACCATGGATTTTGTGGTGGGTCTTCCCAAGACAAGAAAAGGTCATGATGCAATATGGGTGGTGGTGGACCACCTAACCAAGTCAGCACACTTGCCTTGAAGGTCACTACCAAGGTGTTAGACTTATATGAGCTTTACATTAGAGAGATAGTTTGTTTGCATGGTGTTACAAGTTCAATTATCTCTGATTGTGACCCTAAGTTCACTTCAAAGTTGTGGAAACAAGTTCAAGAGGAACTTGGTACGAGAATAAAATTTAGCACAACTTATTACCCCCAGACTAATGGACAGTCAGTAAGAACGATCTAGACCTTAGAAGACCTATTGAGAGCGTGTGTGATTGATTGGGGTGAATCATGGGAGCAATACCTACCCTTAGATGAGTTTGACTATAACAACAATTACCAAGCTAGTATCAGGATGCCTCCATATAAAGCTCTTTATGGGAGGCCAAGTCAGACACTGCTTCATTGGGATGATGTTGGTAAGAGGACCTTGCTAAGGTAAGAGGAACTACAATTGTACGTTGACAAGGTTGCTTTGACCAAGCAAAGGCTGAATAGAACCCATGATCAATAAAAGTTGTATGTTGATGCAAAGTGGAGAGATTTGCACTTTACTGTAGGTGACCATGTGTTTTTGAAAATTAGACCCCTCTTAGCTATTGCTAAAAATAGAGGAAAGCCGAGTCCTCGATACGTGGGCCCATTTGAGATTTTAGAATGGATTGGCGAGATCGCTTATTGTCTAGCTTTATTTCCACAATATAGTATGATGCATGACATGTTTCATGTGTCCAATTTGAAGATCTATGTGAAGGATCTTGGCCATGTGTTATACATTGAACCAATAGAACTCCAAGGGAGGTTGACATACCCTTAGTCACCTATGAGGATACTTGATATCTAGGTTAAAGATATCATGTACAAAAAGATTGAGATGGTAAAGGTTTTTTGTAAGAACCATGGTGAGGATGAAGCCACATGGGAGTTGAAGACAAACATGGGAAAATCTAATCTTGAACTTATTGTATGACTAGTTGAATATTGAGGACAAAATTCCTATAAGAGGGAAAGGGTGTTATTACATGATTTTTTTGATGTATTTACATATTTGAAATGCAAATATTTGATTATAAGGTTATGTTAGAAACTTGGTGTGCCTTGTTTTAAAGTATGGATTTAATTTGCAAATTCTCCTTTGCAATGGTTTTTGTGATTTTACTGTTGTCCATAATTCAATAACAAGATATGGGGAAAGAAATAGAGAAAATACAATAATAAGTGAATTACTAAAGGTAATTGATGATTTATAATGTACATATGGAATTATGTGGAATTTTATAGAAACATGATGTTGAAGGAAACTAATGGTTTGGTTTTGGTTCCATATTGTTTTTATTGAGAAAAGTTATCAAAATTAGAAATGTAGCCAATTTGGAAAGAGAAGAGAATTTATTTGATGCCTTAAATAAATGAAATAAAAGGGATGACTTAGAGACATAAAAAAGTATCAGTAACTTGTGTGTATGGTCTCAAATCTTACCCACACCTAGATAAAAGTGACTAAGACTTTCCTTTAGAATTTTAGATCAAAAGTATAAAAGGAGTCAGGGAAACAAAAGTAAAAGGTTTTTCCTAAAGTGGAAGAGTTAATAGATTTATACATTAAATGTCATGTATTATCAAAATAGGAATACCATATTCGCGTGACATAACAACCATTGGATCAAGATCCAACGACGATTGAGTCATTGTCTACCTAGTGTGAGAAAGTAAACCAGAACAGTAACCTAACACATCCTTCCACTCTTATCTCCCTCATCAATGCTTGGGCAAATTTGGAAACCCCTTCAATGGTTTGGGGGGGGGATTTTGATCCAACCTACCCTAAGTTTCACCTACTTTGAGAGGCAATCATGGATTTTCCCAAATTTTCAAACTAATGGGAACCCTACATCCATAGCTGAGGCTATGTAAAGGACTATGATCCCATTATAAGAACACCAACACACCCATAAGACTCTACGCAACCCCATGACTCTCTCCCTACCTCCAATTCTTGTCATCATCCTGTCCTTCACCCCTAAAGTCCCTTGAACCTCATTGGAGTTTCTTCTTCATTGGCCTATTATCCCTGGCCATATCTAGGGCAATTGAGGCCCGCAGTGAGTTTGTCAAGGCAAGATGGAGGTACTTGTACCCTCGCCAGACGCTCAAGTAATCAGGGTCTTAAAGTCGATTTCCACTATTGACTCACCCAAGCAACTCGTGGAGCAATGAGGTTGAAGACAACCTAGGGAGAAAAGTCTTGATTTCCCCTAACCCATATTCTCTCATGTTAGGGCTTTTCTTTCCTTTCCCCACACTTTTTTCATGTTTCCTAGCCTTATTCGTGCGAGCGCACACCCTGACCTGATGTGAGTCGATTGGCTCGGTCATGGCCCCACGACGCCTTGGCAATTGCTAGTCATCTACTAAAATGGTGACATATGATTGGCTAGAAAATGAATTAACTTTTAATTTTTTTTAGAAGATCATAGGATTCCAAATATGTCAAGTAGTATGTAGAAAATGATATGAGTAAGGAAATTCCCTTTTGTGTAGGGTTTTCTTATTGATAGGAGGCAACCCCCCCTTTCCTATATACACAATCAGGGGGAAGCATACAAATACAAGACAAATCCTAATGGGCCAAGGCACAACTAGGCCCATACTACCAATAGACTAAATCAACTTAAGTAAACAGAATCTCTAACTCCCCCTCAAGCTGGAGCTTGGGAGAATCCCAAGTCAGCTTGCAGGCAGACAAACATACATACTAAACATAATAAAAAGATATTCAATTCATATAAGAATTTCTCCCCCTCAAATGATTGAAGCAGTCAAATACTTAAATACTCCCCCTCAAGCAGATAATCCAAAAGCGGGTACATAGGCAAGTTTCAGGAGCTTCTTGATCAGTGTGTAGTAGCATCTGGAGCAGATTAAACATTAATAGGTAGGCAACATGATCTTCATCACAGTTTCTATAATCATCAAATAGGCTAGAGAGTGCTGGAACACAAGAAATGGTAGATAACATACATACAAGGAATGGACAAGAAAAGAGTCAATATGCGCAAGGCACAAATAAGCTAGAGAGTGCTAGAATATAGTAGTAGACTATAGATGATGTAGCCAGATAAAAGACCAATGACTGAAGTAGAAAGCAACAAAAAGTCTACAAGATGAACAACAATATGAGAAAAGCATGAAGCTCCATCATACACATGTAAGTAACCAAAAGTATCATTTCATCATATCATCATATAATTTCCATCCTTGTAGCAAACGTTAAAGTCCAGAGATTGTTGCATCACAGTCACAACAGATGTGTGCAAGGCACTTACAAAGAGTAAATGTGCAAATAGAACATGGACAAAGTAGTGCAATCTCACAAAGCAACAAGTAAAATGTGCTAATCATAGCACAATTAGCAATAATGACATCACCGGATTGAAAATCAACAATAGATAGCACAAGTAAAGTAGTAGCAATAATCAAGTGAGATGATGATGATGATGATGATACTAAATAATGCGTAATAATAGCATTAGAAAGATCCTCATAGAAACAACAAAAGTAGCATGAAGGATCCACATAGCAGTGAAATCCACATAGAAGAAAAGAAATGCACATAGTACCACCAAAAAGTAGTATGAAGATCCATATAGAAGTAAAAGAACATCACATAGTAACAGCAAAACACATCACATAGTAGTAGAAAAAACACATCACATAGTAGCAGTAGAAGCAGGATGTAGATCCATATAGTAGTGGAACTAAAGTCTCCTTCATCATTCTTCATATCTCCTCCATCATATATCTTATCTCTACTCATCATCCTCTATTCTCCCCGTCATGCCAACCACAAAAATAGTCAAGAGAGTGGTTGGAGTGGAAAGTAAAAAACAATGGTAGAGGAAAGGGCTATGTAGGAAGTATGTGGAGGGAGTAATCGACAACTCGATTCAAGGTGCAACATGACCTGATTACATAGATCTGAATAGAAAAATAAATAGGGGTGTGGGGGTAGAGCCCCCACAATATTTTTTAGATTATGTCAAAAAAATAAAGTATTTAGGAGGTAGGCAAAAAGGTATGTAGGGTTGGAAGACCGATAAGGTGTAAAAAATGCTAAAAAGGGAAGATAATTCTTGATGGCAAGAAAAGGATAGAAGCACGCCATATATAGAACCTTCTATCATTAGTAGATGATATAGCATGCCACGATGTAGCAATAAAAAGCAGCAGACATGCCATGTCGATGAAGAGACACACCATGTCTGATACCACAGTAACAACAGTCAGTGCTGGCAAAAAGCAGGTGACACAGTTTGTCAATTGACATAGCTCGGAGTAGTAAGGCAGAAACATGCCGTGTCATATAGTGACACATTGTGTAGGTTGTGTGGCAGAAAAATGTTAGCAAAGCAGTAACACACCGTGTCAAAATTTTGACACACAATGTCTTGTATGTGAGGGAAACCTGTCAAAGTAGATGCAACCAACACGTCATGTTTCAAGGCAACACACCATGTTGCGATGGAAAATCGTCAACAACAAGGCTGAACAACAACAAAAGCGATGGAGAAATCCTTACAAAACTCCACCAAAAGAAATATAAGGACGATATGTCCCCAAAATCACCAGAAAGGGGAGATCTTTATCCTAGATTTAGGACTAGATCTCAAAAGATGCATAGAAGACAAAAGTGGTGTAGATCTACAAAGGATAGATGACGGCGACACACATCAACAAATGATAGATGATGGTAGTGTATATGGGCGGCAATATAGATGAAGACGGTAAGTAGGATAGATCTGGTGGCTCCAAGGGCAACAAATCATGGCTGTGGCATGGTGTCCCATGTAGATCTAGTAGCACCAACTTCAAATTTGATGATTTTGTTATTGAAGATGGAGATAGCTCATGGAGACAGCTCCAAGAAGAGGCAGGGATGGGAATTCCCTACGGGCAACCTGGCAATGACTAGTAGCGGCAGGCACCCACAAGGGGAGCCAAATCTCCTTTGTGATCTTTTTCTCTCTCAGGGTTGGGGACAACACGGGAGAACCTACTCTAATACCATGTAGAAAACAATATGAGTGGGGAAGTTCCCTTTTGTGTAGGTTTTTCTTATTGATAGGAGGAAACCCCCCTTTCCTATATATAGTATCAGGGGGAAGCATACATAACAAAACCTAATGAGATAAGTCACAACTAGGTCCATATTACAAATAGACTAAAACAACTTAAGTAAATAGACTAAAGCAACTTAAGTACATAGACTCTCTAACATAATATATGAAAATTGATCAGAAAAATACAAGGAATTCAATAAAAGTAATTTCAACACCTAACTCTGCCTCAAATCCCAAAAGTTCCTGAAGTTGCTAACTTTAATGTATTAAAATCATGGAAACCCTAATTCTTAGTTTTAATGAATATAACTTGCTTAAATGACTTTGACAGATAAAGTTTAGTATTTTTGGATGAAAAGGAGATATTAGACTTAATTTGAGATTAAGAATGCATAATATTAAAATTAGGTTCGTAAGTTACAAAGGCATTATATGTGATAATTAAGTTTTGGGAAGTCAAAACCCTAATGAAACCATAATTTGACTCCAAAAACCTAACTTGGAATCCAAGTCAGTCTTAATGTTAGATTATGAACAAAATAGCAATACTTGGGTGTTATTCATTAATTTTAGGGTGATTACTTGCTTGATTTCAACTGCACCTATTTACTTCGACTTTAAGCCACTACTGAGAAAGGTATGTGGTTACGCCCATGACAACTTTCCTTATCAACTTCTGTGGTTTTCTAAAGTTTCTCGAATTGATTGCACATAAACTATTGGTTTTTTATTTATTTCCTACAATCTGTAAGTCCCCTATGAATACAACATTATATAAGTATAACTTGATCAACTATCTCTAGTGGATTTAAGTGATACATGTGGGATATATGAAATGTCATTATGATGATAGATGATCAAGTTGGGATAGGAAGATCACCAATAAGACCAAGCTGAGATAGGATGGTCGTGATGCCAAGCCAGGAAAGGAAGGCCATGATAAACCAAGCTCAAGAATGGAAAGGTTTTGAGAAGTCCACTGTAGGGACAAAATTGTAGTACGAGGGTACCCCACAATGAGTACTCTAGTGAGGGAGTGGACCATAGAGATTTAGTGGTTAAGAGTTGAGAAGTTAGAAAGAAAATGCATATTTAATTTTGTAAACATGATTGTTGATATGGCTGATTATGTTTTTACACTTACATGTGAATATTTTTGTTTCCCCCACATACCATTATATATTGATATACTAACTGTGTTTTGTTTCACAGAATTTTAGGTTAAACTGCTATTTATATGCACAATGGACATACAAAGAAGAAGACACTAAAAGGGAAGATGCTTAGAATTACCATGGAGGATTTAGTTGGATAGTTTATTTCATGTTTCAAACAATAAATTTCCATATCCTTAACTCCTTATTGGAGAGTTTATCTTTCATACTCATACCAAACTTTTTCCATTTGGTTAGATTTATATTATTTTTATTTAATTGCTAAACCTCAATCCTAAAAATATGATAATGGCCCTTTCCCTCTTAGTTTCCCTGAATAGGGGATAACAAGGGAGGGGGTCAAAACATTATCTCTAGGTCACACAATGACGAGTTTAGAGTAATACTTATATGATTTTAATCCTAACACTGAAAGTTGGATTTACCTAGCCCCAACATATCCGTTTTCAAGCTTATTATAATGCAATGAGAGAGTGAATGAAGGGTAGTGATTGTGAAACCCATTCTTCCCTAGTGTTGCCATCAATTGATTAATAAACAATTCATCTAGTTTTTATATTGCAATCTAAATGTAATAAAACAAACAACCCACCTTTTGTGATAAATACTAGTTCTTTCCTGGTTACAATGATTAGATAACTTTAAAAAATGTTGTCTTTTGGGTTCGATCCTCAACTATACTACAATAAGATCTATCCGCTTGTAGGTAAGATTATCGTACACTTAGTTGAGGTAAACCCTAGGGATTTCATCCCTAGTGAATTTGCTTGTGTAATAAACCACACATCATTTGGTCAATCATTTCAGGCCATGAAAAAACATTTGCTGTGATCATTTGTGGCCAGAGTTGATCAGATATCAACATTTGAGGCTGGATGATCACATTGAGGAGAGAGAGATAATCTATGCTAGTCAATAGCATCCCTTTTCCATGCTCGTGACCCCTTATCATTCACATGTGATCCTCGAGCTCTTATGTCCACCATGGATCACACCAGGAGTATCCAATACCTAAACTTGAGCCACCCACCTATAATGAGTGTCACAATCACTCATGCCTAACTATTGTTAATGATTCTTTCTCTTCTTTTATATCATTTTTTGCTTTCCTTTTCTTTGGTTTTCTTATTTGCTCGCCTACTTTGTATAATTCCTTTGGTTCCAAATTATAGAAGAATGTGGATTAATTTTAACAACACAATCATTGTGTAGATACATAACAATCACCTAGGTAATTGTAGTCCCCTAGTTTGTGCATATTATTTGAGTTTATTTTGACTGCATGTAAATGGTTTAGGTTATATTACATACATCCTTCTAACCATCAACATAAATGTTACAAGAAAGTGGATTGAATTTTGTAGTGCATTCGTTATTTATTTACATAATAAGTACCATAAGAAATGCATTCATGTAGTTTCTATATATTATTTGTATTACTTTGATGGTGAATGATTGCATGTAAATCATATTAGTATATAGACTTTACTGGTTTATGTTTCACTTATACTTTAGACTTGTCTTGTCTTTAGCCTTCTTTTTTATCCCACATTGCCTACTTCTATTTCTCATAAGCTGTCTTATCCTATAAAAGAGAGTACCTTGTATTTGTTTTAAATACATTAAATAAAGATTTTCTCATTCTATATGGTATCAAACATGTTCAATCCCCCATAATTCTACATTGATGTTCCACCACGCCCTTTTTAGTGGAAATTGTGAGATCGGGGTGTGACAAGTCTTTGGTATCAGAGCGAGGCCGTGAGAGCCTAGGTTGAGTACGTAGTTACTCGAAGTCAAGGTCAGGGGATGATAAGAGACCAATAGGATTATGATTAGGGTGTTTTCCTTCTAACTACAATTTTCTAACAGGAAGTGTTCTGTTATACTATTGCAGATGGTAGGAAGAGGACATGGTCATGAGGACCAAGCTGAGAGCCACATTGGACCTGATCCTCAGGAGATGGGTCTAGGTGGTGGAGATGATGTGGATGAGGCATCAAGGATGTACAGGATGTTTCTTGAGACCAGGGAAAAGTATAAGATGGAGAGGCGAGCTTCTACCTCGAGTAGCAAGGATCTGATGAGATCTTATGAGCTGGTTAAGAAGCTTGGAAGCACCAAGTTCATTGGAACTACGGACCCTACAGTGGTAGATGAATGGTTGAGACAGTTAGAGAAAGTGTTCTGTCTGACGGAGCTGTCTGAGGAAAGACAAATCAATCACGTGGTTTATTTGCTTAAAGGTGATGTAGAGCTCTGGTGGCGTGGAGTGGAAGATAAAAGGAGGAACATGATATTGACTTGGAAGGATTTCGTTAATGAATTCCATCTTAAGTACTACCCACCTACCTTTCTGAGTGAGAAGATAAGACAACTGCAGAACATCAGACAAGGGAATATGACAATTGGTGAATACGAGGCACATTTCACAAGGTTGGCAAATTTCTGTCCGCAACTTGTTCCTGATAATGTAGAAAAGTGAAGAATATTTTAAGAAGGAATAAGAGATTAGACACACCATTTCAGCCACTGGTCAAAGAGATAGAGAAAACTTTGGGGAATTTGTGGAAGCAGCGAGATGTGTAGAAGAGTCAGTTAATGTTGATAAGTAGTCTGAGAGTAAGAAAAGATCTGGAGACTTTATTAGAAGGGGACAAAGTAGTGGTGGATACAGAGGAGATTGTGTTTTCTTTTCAAAAATAGGACAAGGAATTGGCTATTTTGGTAGACAAGGACCTAGTTTTTCATCAACTGGAGGAAGACCCAATTCCGGAAGATGGAGTACACAGTCTACATGGACACCTCCAACACGGTCATCTGGATCATCAGTTTCAGTGACATGTCCACTGAGGCGAGAGATGCGAGTATGTGATATTTGTGGAAGACCACACTCAAGACAGTGTTGGGGAACAAAGTTTCAAGGATGTCATCAGTGTGGACAGATGGGACATTTCAAGGGAATTGCCCCCAGTTACAGCAGTCAACATCACAGGGTTCCCAATCATAGTACCAGAATGTTCTGAGACAGGCTCCAGCTGGAGGACCCATTTCCTCTGTAGCTTTAGGTTCCCGATGTGGTGCAGCACCTAGTGCTAGGGAAGGACAATGAGGACATCGTGGGAGAGGAAGACCTTCAGGATGCTTCTTCTCTCTGACACCACAAGAAGGTATTGTTTCTTCCTGAGTAATTATAAGAGAAATGCTTTTCTTTAACAACATTTCAGTTACAGTTTTGATAGATCCGGGTGCTACTCACTCATTTATTCATAGTTCTTTATCTTGTGAGCTTAACCTATTAACTCAAGAGTTACCAATTGAGTTGTTGTTGAGGGTTCCGTTAGGTGAACCGACAATGTTGATGGAGTTTTGTCCTGGATGTTTGTTGACTTTTGGTGGTTACACCATCACGGTTAATCTTATACCCTTAGATATTAACTCTTTTCAAGTTATCTTGGGTATGGATTGCCTAGAAACGTATCGAGTTCAACTCGAGTGTTGGAAGAAGGAGGCTGTTTTCAACAGGGTGGATTTTCTTGTCTCTTTTCTAGAGACAGGAAATTTTTTCCTACGTATATCATATCAGCTGCTATAGTTGATAAGATGTTGCAGAAAGGTTGTGGGGTGTTCTTGGCACATGTAGTAGATACTAGAGCTGAGAAGAGCACAACCAGTCTATGGGATGTGCAAGTAGTCTGTGAGTTCCCAGATGTTTTTCCATATGAGTTTCCAGGTATACCTCCTGAAAGAGAGATAGACTTTGAGATCCAGGTGTTGCCAGGTAGTCAACCTATTGTGCTACCAACCAATAGAATGGCACCTACAGAGTTGAAGGAACTCAAGATTCAGTTACAGGAGTTTCTAGATAAGGGTTTCATTCGACCTAGTTCTTCACCATGGGGAGCTCCAGTGTTGTTTGTGAAAAAGAAAGATGGTACTATGAGGTTATGTATAGACTACATATAGTTGAATAAGATCACCATCAAGAATAAGTACCCCTTGCCAAGGATAGATGATTTGGTTGATCAATTGCATGGAGCGACAATCTTTTCTAAGATAGATTTGAGATCTGGATATCATCAGTTGAGGATAAAGGCTTTAGATATTCCTAAGTTGGCTTTCAGAACAAGATACATGCATTATGAGTTTCTGGTCATGTCGTCTGGACTGACTAATGCCCCAGAAACTTTCATGGATATGATGAACTGGATTTTCAAACCATTTTTGGATCAGTTTATAGTAGTTTTCATAGACGACATTTTGATCTACTCCAGAGATGATGAACAATATGAGCAACATCTGAGGTTAGTGTTACAGTTGTTGAGACAACACCAGTTATATGCTATGTTCAGTAAGTGTGAGTTCTGGTTAGCTGAGGTGTCTTTTCTTGGACATGTCATCTCACGAGATGGAGTAAGTGTTGACCCTAAGAAAGTCGAATCTGTTCTACAGTGGGAGCAGCCTAAGACTCCTACTGAGATCAGAAGCTTCTTAGGATTGGCAGGTTACTACAAGAGGTTCATTCATAACTTCACTGTTGTAGCGTCACCTCTGACACGCTTAACAAAAAAGAATGCACCATTTGTCTGGTCAGACAAATGTGAGAAGAGTTGTCAGATCTTGAAGAAGAGGTTGACTACAACACCCGTGTTGATCCTGCCTGAGGCAGATAAGGCTACACTATGTTTTGTGATGCTTCAAGGAGAGGTTTAGGCTGTGTGTTGATGCAGGAAGGCAAAGTAGCAGCTTATGCATCTAGACAGCTTACGAAGAAAGAGGAGAATTATCCGACACATGATTTGGAGTTAGCTGTTGTAGTTCATGCTCTTAAGACATGGCATCACTATCTTTATGGTAAGGCATGCCAGGTGTTTATAGATCATAAGAGTTTGAAATATATTTTCACCCAGAAGGATCTGAATCTTAGACAATGGATATGGTTAGAATTGATTAAGGATTATGACGTGACTATAGATTATCATCATGGTAAGGTGAATGTGGTAGCAGATGCCCTGAGCAGGAAGTCAAGTTCAACAGCTGATGTATTCTCTATGGCATGTTTCAAGAGAGACCTGCTAGTAGAGATGTAGAAGTTGAACTTAGATTTAGGGGTGACAGAGCAGAGTGGTTTGATTGCACAGATGCAAGTCAAGCCCACTTTTTATGATCAGATCAAGGAACATCAGTAGAGTGACAGTGAGTTATAGCAGATCATGCAGGATATGATAGAGGGAAAAAGACCAGAGTTCAGGTTTTCAGATGATGGTTTGTTGTATCTGCATGATAGGCTGTGTGTACCTAGAGACAATGATTTGAAAGAAAAGATTCTTGAGGAAGCGTATGCATCGATGTACACTATGCATCTAGGCAATACTAAGATGTACATGAATCTCAAGGATTTGTACTGGTGGTTAGGTATGAAGAAGGATGTAGCTGAGTACGTGGCTAGATGCAATGTGTGCCAGCATGTTAAGGCTGAGCATCAGAAACCCGTAGGTACCTTGCAATCTCTTCCTATACCAGAGTGGAAGTGGGAACATATCACAATGGATTTTGTGGTAGGGTTGCCCATGATACCTAGAGGTTGTGACTCGATATGGGTGATTGCAGATAGACTGATTAAGTCTGCTCACTTTCTTCCCATTAAGTCAACCTTTGATGTCCCAAAGTTGGCTAAGATATACGTGGATGAGATGGTCAGGCTGCATGGTATCCCAGTTTCAATTATATCAGATAGAAATCCTAAGTTCACCTCCAGGTTTTGGAATCAGCTGCATCCTACTTTGGGCACAAAGTTGAGGTTCAATACAACTTTTCACCCGCAAACGGATGGTCAGTCAGAGAGGACCATTCAGACTCTTGAGGACATGCTGAGATCACGTGTCTTACATTTCATTGGAAGTTGGGAAGAACACTTGAGCCTTATAGAGTTTGCATACAACAATCGTCACCATTCCAGTCTTGGTATGACCCCATATGAAGCTCTGTATGGAAGAAAGTGTAGATCACCTGTATGTTGGTATGAGGTGGGTGAAAAAGAGATTCTTGGACCAGAGATAGTGGATTTGACTACAGAAAAGATAACAGTGATCAGAGAAAAGCTAAAAGCTGCACAAGATAGGCAGAAGAGTTACGCTGAGAAGAGGAGTAGATCTCTTGAGTTTAAGGTTGGTGATGAAGTGTATCTGAAAGTTTCACCATGGAAAGGAGTGTGGAGGTTTGGCAAGAGAGGCAAACTGACTCCTACGTTTATGGGCCCATATCCTATCATTGAGAGGATTGGACCTTTAGCCTACATGTTGGATTTGCCATCCGAGTTGGCTAATCTACATGATGTGTTTCATTTATCAATGCTGAAGAAGTGTTACCATGGTACAGAGAAGATAATGGATCCAGAACCTGCACAGCTCAGAACAGATGTGTCCTATGTGGAAGGACCAGTACAAATAGTTGATTGGAGGATCAAGAAGCTCATGAATCGCGAGATACTATTAGTGAAAGTTTTGTGGAGGAACCACAACCTAGAGGAAGCCACGTGGGAGCTTGAGTCTGAGATGCGTAACAAGTTTCCTTTTCTCTTTTAGGAATTTTGGGATGAAATTATTATAAGGGAGGGAGATTGTTATGACCCACTCCATGATTAACCAGTAAGCACAACAATTAGGGCATCATTAAGTTGATTAAGTTGAGTTAAGTACTCACATATGCAATTAGTGATTTGACCAATTGAGACAAGCTAATTAACATGCTTTCTCACCTTGAGGTTGTAGAGGATTTCACACTTGAAACTTTGCAAAAGGAATCACTTCAATTGGACCTTTGAGGCAAAAGTTACGCCATTTTCGAGTTCTTTGGACCTATAGTGCAATTTACCCATTTATAATAACCCTTTTCTCCTTTCCCCGATCTCTTTCCCCCGAACAGTGCTAATCAGGTCTAGCAACAGCCTGATCGGCCGCAACAAAGGGGCGATTTGGGTGATTTTCTTCAATCTCCTCAGCTCCAAGCAGCAGGGCGTCGCTTCCCCTTCTTCTCCTTCCTTCCTTCCTTCCTCCTCTTGCTCGCCCACCTGCAGCCGACCTGCTCGGGCGGCGCCCCAGCAAGAAGCAACAACATGGCAGCCGTAGCAGCGGCCAGAGGGTGATTTGGCGCGAGTAGCACCATGAAAATGACACCAATAGCTCCGGCCTTGAGGCCTAGACCCGAATCCGCAGCCTTAGCGATGCCCCAAGCAGCTTGAGCATGCCCCTTGTGGCTGCCGCTAAACAGCAACAGCAGCTGCGAGAAGAAATGGCTAGGATCCGCCTTGGGCGTAGCTATCACCTCGGAACGGCACCGTCGACTTCGGCCGTGAGTATAGAACTTGAATACGCAGCCCCCTCAGCCACGAGCAGCACCTAGCTGCATTTCTAGCTTTTCCTTTCCACCTGTGTGTGAAGCAGGTCTGACCCAGGCTGAACCAAGGTTGAAGACAACCTACCGATTCACGGAAACAAGATTCTGGACGCATTTCTAGTTGAATTGTGGTCACATCACCCACTGAGAGTAGAATTTCACTCCCGAAGCACGTATAACTCCAATAATCATGTGTTTTTGGTTAAATCGGTGTCATTCGCGGGTAACAGTGCTTACCTAAGTGCCGTGCAGGGTCGTTTCTAATTTGCATAAATTACTTAATTATGTTTGCATGACTCTAATTGTTTGATTGATATGTGCGATTTGGATTACTGGAACTGCATGATTGATTAAAATCTAATTTGCTCAGTTTAAAAGTTGGAATCAGTAGCATACAACCAATAGTTGTACGGTTTGGGTATAAACCCATGCTGTACATTTTTAGTAAGTTAATAGATGCTCGATTTCAAAGAAATGACAATGATATGAAAAATATTCAAAGAAAACCAAACGGTACACTCTTTGTTATATTTGATGTGAATGATTTAATATTTATACAAATTGACACATTCCTCAAAGATATCATTTGAAATTCCCAATTTTATTAATAATTCATGCACTGAAAAGTAATTGACTTTTAATTAAGTTTTGTGATGCATAACTTAGAATTTGGGTTGATGTGTTCGATTTTCGAGGAATTACAGATAATTTACAACTGCTACTGAAGATTTCTAATATATCAAGTAATTAATTCTTATTAGTATGTTACGATGATCAATTGTATAATTCCAGCATATATGAGCCAAGTTGATATGAGTTTAGTTTATTTAAGAAATTTCAATCTGTCTGCATGCATGGCATATGGATTACTCAGTAAATTACAATGTTTTTGAATATACTGCTGTGCCAAGTTTAGAAGGATATACATGTTGTATTATAAGCTTCAGATGAATAGACTCGGTACCATAGAGATACCAGAGTCAAGAATTAAGTAATAGAGAGATACGATATAGTAAGAGCTTTCCAAAAATAATAAAATAATAGACATAGGTGCCCTGAACACTGTAGATTCCCTACGGATGTCTGCACTATTGGGAGGAAACAATCCACCCTGGCAACGACCAGTATATGGGGATCAGATCCCACCCACAGAGCGTGCAGGGAGATGTAGCCCTTGAGGAAGTCTCCTAAGAGAAGATAGGTTACCCAACATGAACCGGAGATCCCGGTGGTAACCTAGAGGTACCCACAGAGCGTACCAAGATGAGGCCCATAGAGCGTCTAAGACCCTCCGCTTGTGTACTCAGCCTAGAGGAGAGGTCCAGTTAAAGGCTAGCTGTTTATCCGCCTTAGTCAAACGTGACAGTTTGAGTCAAGCAGACTCGGATTCAGTTCTAGGCTTAGCTTCCCAAGTTTTAAACTAAGTCTTGTACGATGAGATCGTAGTTCGCTACGAGTCTTCATATGTAGAGTACACTGCATATGATCAGGGCATAAGATAAAATATGTTCATATAGGTTCACAAGAGTTTCTTATAAGTTAAAGAGTTAAGAAAGATTTGAGTTAGTTTCACATCAGTTGTCCTTTAAATGAAATTTTAGTATTCTCTGTTATTTAATCGTATCTACAGCTTTGCAGCAGTTATTATCTTAATGAAATGTTGACATCTCCTGTCGTTTAAATTATATTGTTTAGATCTACTCAGTATAGTATTATCTTGTATTTTATTCCAATTAATAAACATAAAATGAGTTATCTGTGATGGTTGGGTGAAATTCTATTCACTGAGCCAGTAGCTCACCAACCTACTGAATCATTTTTCAGGTCAACGTCAGCACGAGGAAGCTGAAGGATCGTACCACCCAAGTTCTTAGAAGGTAGTTCGTAGTTAGATAGAGGTCTCTTAGTCCTTTCCCCTCAGTCCTTGGGCATGTGATGTGGTAGAGAGAGAATGTAATGTAACCTATAAACTAGTTTTAAGTTATCTGTTTTGCTTTATATTCCACATAAAAATGTAATATGATGTGTACATTTGTTTTATCTTCCTAGTAAGGTAAATGGTAAGTTGCTTCCGCAGTTAATACAATTCGGTGATATCCAAATTATAAGATTTTCCTTTATGATAATTCTAAGTGATTAAGAAAAGAAAAATTTAAGGGTGATCTTTGTTTTACGTTAAATCATCTAGTTATGCCCTAATCTCATGATTAGTGGAAATTGTGAGATCGGGGTGTGACAAGTCTTTGGTATCAGAGCGAGGCCGTGAGAGCCTAGGTTGAGTACGTAGTTACTCTAAGTCAAGGTCAGGGGATGATAAGAGACCAATAGGATTAGGATTAGGGTGTTTTCCTTCTAACTACAATTTTCTAACAGGAAGTGTTCTGTTATACTATTGTAGATGGCAGGAAGAGGACGTGGTCATGAGAACCAAGCTGAGAGCCACATTGGACCTGATCCTCAGGAGATGGGTCCAGGTGGTGGAGATGATGTGGATGAGGCATCAAGGATGTACATGATGTTTCTTGAGACCAGGGAAAAGTATAAGATGGAGAGGCGAGCTTCTACCTCGAGTAGCAAGGATCTGATGAGATCTTATGAGTTGGTTAAGAAGCTTGGAGGCACCGAGTTCATTGGAACTACGGACCCTATAGTGGCAGATGAATGGTTGAGACAGTTAGAGAAAGTGTTCCATCTGATGGAGCTGTATGAGGAAAGACAAATCAATCACGTGGTTTATTTGCTTAAAGGTGATGCAGAGCTCTGGTGATGTGGAGTGGAAGATAAAAGGAGGAACACGGTATTGACTTGGAAGGATTTCGTTGATGAATTCCATCTTAAGTACTACCCACCTACCTTTCTGAGTGAGAAGATAAGATAGCTACAGAACATCAGATAAGGGAATATGACAATTGGTGAATATGAGGCACATTTCACAAGGTTGGCAAATTTCTGTCCGCAACTTATTCCTGATAATGTAGAAAAGTGCAGAAAATTTCAAGAAGGATTAAGATAAGAGATTAGACACACCATTTCAGCCACTGGTTGAAGTGATAGAGAAAACATTATGGAATTTGTGGAAGCAGCGAGATGTGTAGAAGAGTCAGTTAATGCTGATAAGTAGTCTGAGAGTAAGAAAAGATCTGCAGACTTTATTAGAAGGGGACAAAGCAGTGGTCGATACAGAGGAGGTGGTGGTTTCTTTTCAAAAATAGGACAAAGACTTGGCTGTTTTGGTAGACAAGGACCTAGTTTTTCATCAAGTGGAGGAAGACCCAATTCCGGAAGATGGAGTACACAGTCTACATGGACACCTCCAACCAGGTCATATGGATCATCGGTTTCAGTGACAGGTCCACCGAGGGGAGAGACATGAGTATGTGATATTTGTCGAAGACCACATTCAGGATAGTGTTGAGGAACGGAGTTTCAAGGATGTCATCAGTGCAGACAGATGGGACATTTCAAGAGGAATTACCCCCAGTTACAACAGTCAGCATCATAGGGTTCCCAGTCACAGTACCAGAATGTTCCGAGACAGGCTCCAACTGGAGGACTCGTTTCCTTTGTAGCTTCAGGTTCCCGAGGTGGTACAACACCCAATACTAGGGAAGGACAACGAGGACATCGTGGGAGAGGAAGAGCTTCATGACGCTTCTTCTCTCTGACACCACAAGAAGGTATCGTTTCTTCCTGAGTAATTAGAGGAGAAATGCTTTTCTTTAATAGCATTTCAGTTACAGTTTTGATAGATCCGGGTGCTACTCACTCGTTTCTACAAAGTTCTTTAGCTTGTGAGCTTAACCTGTTAACTCAGGAGTTACCGATTGAGTTGTTGTTGAGGGTTTCGTTAGGTGAACTGATAGTGTTGATGGAGTTTTTTCCCGGATGTTTGTTGACTTTTAGTGGTTACACCATCGCCATTAATCTTATACCCCTAGATATTAACTCTTTTCAAGTTATCTTGGGTATGGATTGCCTAGAGACAAATCAAGTTCAACTCGACTGTTGGAAGAAGGAGTCTGTCTTTCAACAAGGTGGATTTTCTTATGTCTTTTCTGGAGACAGGAAAGTGTTGCCTACGTATATCATATTAGCTGCTGTAGCTGATAAGATGTTGCAGAAAGGTTGTGAGGCATTCTTGGCACATTTAGTAGATACTAGAGCTGAGAAGAGCATATTCAGTCTATGGGATGTGCGAGTAGTCTGTGAGTTCCTAGATGTTTTTCCAGATGAGTTGCCAGGTATACCTCCTGAAAGAGAGATAGACTTTGATATCCAGGTGTTGCCAGGTAGTCAACCTATAGCGCTACCAGCCTACAGAATGGCACCTGCAGAGTTGAAGGAACTCAAGATTTAGTTACATGAGTTACTGGATAAGGGTTTCATTCGACCTAGTTCTTCACCATGGGGAGCTCCAGTCTTGTTTGTGAAAAAGAAAGATGGTACTATGAGGTTATGTATATACTACAGACAGTTGAATAAAATCACCATCAAGAATAAGTACCCATTGCCAAGGATAGGTGATTTGTTTGATCAGTTGCGTGGAGCGAAAATATTTTCTAAGATAGATTTGAGATCTGGATATCATCAGTTGAGGATAAAGGCTTCAGATATTCCTAAGTCGGCTTTCAAAACAAGATACATGCATTATGAGTTTCTAGTCATGTCGTTTGGACTGACCAATGCCCCAGCAGCTTTCATGGATATGATGAACCAAATTTTCAAACCATTTTTGGATCATTTCATAGTAGTTTTCATAGATGACATTTTGATCTACTCCAGAGATGATGAACAACATGAGTAGCATCTGAGGTTAGCATTACAGTTGTTGAGACAACACTAGTTATATGCTAAGTTCAGTAAGTGTGAGTTCTGGTTAGATGAGGTGTCTTTTCTTGGACATGTCAGCTCACAAGATGGAGTAAGTGTTGACCCTAAGAAAGTCAAATATGTTCTACAGTGGGAGTAGCCTAAGACTCCTACTGAGATCAAAAGCTTCTTAGGATTGGCAGGTTACTACAGGAGGTTCATTCAGGATTTCAGTGTTGTAGCGTCACCTATGACACGCTTAACGAGAAAGAATGCACCGTTTGTCTGGTCAGACAAATGTGAGAAGAATTTTCAGATCTTGAAGAAGAGGTTGACTACAACACTAGTGTTGATCCTGACCGAGGCAGATAAGGGCTACACAGTGTTTTGTGATGCTTCAAGGAGAGGTTTAGGCTGTGTGTTGATGCAGGAAGACAAAGTAGTAGCTTATGCATCTAGACAGCTTAAGAAGAATGAGGAGAATTATCCGACACATGATTTGGAGTTAGCTGCTATCGTTCATGCTCTTAAGACTTGGCGTCACTATCTTTATGGTGAGGCATGCCAGGTGTTTACAGATCATAAGAGTTTGAAATATATTTTCACCCAAAAGGATCTGAATCTTAGACAATAGAGATAGTTAGAATTGATCAAGGATTATGATGTGACGATAGATTATCATCCTGGTAAAGTGAATGTGGTAGCAGATGCCCTGAGCAGGAAGTCAAGTTCAACAGCTGATGTATTCTCTATGGCATGTTTCAAGAGAGACCTGCTAGTAGAGATGCGGAAGTTGAACTTAGATTTAGGGGTGACAGAGCAGAGTGGTTTGATTGCACAGATGCAAGTCAAGCCTACTTTTTATGATCAGATCAAGGAACTTCAGTAGAGTGACAATGAGTTACAATAGATCATGCATGATATGATAGAGGGAAAAAGACCAGATTTCAAGTTTTCAAATGATGGTTTTTTGTATCTGCATGATAGGTTGTGTGTACCTGGAGATAGTGATTTGAAAGAAAAGATTCTTGAGGAATCACATGCATCGATGTACGCTATGCATCTAGGAAACACTAAGATGTACATGAATCTCAAGGAGTTGTACTGGTGGTCAGGTATGAAGAAGGATGTAGTTGAGTACATGGCTAGATGCAGTGTGTGCCATCAGGTTAAGGCTGAGCATCAGAAACCTACAGGTACCTTGCAATCTCTTCCTATACCAGAGAGGAAGTGGGAACATATCACAATGGATTTTGTGGTAGGGTTGCCCAGGACACCTAGAGGTTGTGATTCGATATGGGTGATTATGGATAGACTGACTAAGTCTGCTCACTTTCTTCCTGTTAAGTCGACCTTTGATGTCCCAAAGTTGGCTAAGATATACGTGGATGAGATAGTTAGGCTGCATGGTATCCCAATTTCTATTATATCAGATAGAGATCCTAAGTTCACCTCTAGGTTTTGGAATCAATTGCATCATGCTTTGGGCACAAATTTGAGGTTCAGTACAACTTTTCACCTACATACAGATGGTCAGTCAGAGAGGACCATTCAGAATGTTGAGGACATGCTGAGAGCATGTGTCTTGCATTTCAGTGGAAGTTGGGAAGAACACTTAAGCCTTATAGAGTTTTCATACAACAATAGTCACCATTTCAGTCTTGGTATGACCCTGTATGAAGCTCTGTATTGCAAAAAGTGTAGATCACCCATATGTTGGTATGAGGTGGGTGGGAAAGAGATTCTTAGACCAGAGATAGTGGATTTGACTACAGAAAAGATAACAGTGATCAGAGAACAGTTAAAAGCTACACAGGATAGGCAAAAGAGTTACGCTGAGAAGAGGCGTAGACCTCTTGAGTTTAAGGTTGGTGATGAAGTGTATCTAAAAGTTTCACCATGGAAAGGAGTGTGGAGGTTTGGCAAGAGAGGCAAACTGACTCCTAGGTTTATGGGCCCATATCATGTCATTGAGAGGATTGGACCTATAGCCTACATGTTGGATTTGCCATCCGAGTTGGCTAATCTACATGATGTGTTTCATGTATCAATGCTAAAGAAGTGTTACCCTGGTACAGAGAAGATAATGGATCCAGAACCTGCACAACTCAGAATAGATGTGTCCTATGTAGAAGGACTAGTACACAGTTGATCAGAGGATCAAGAAGCTCAAAAATTGTGAGATACCATTAGTGAAAGTTTTGTGGAGGAACCACAACCTAGAGGAAGCCACGTGGGAGCTTGAGTCTGAGATGCGTAACAAGTTTCCTTTTCTCTTTTAGGAATTTTGAGACAAAATTCTTATAAGGGAGGGAGATTGTTATGACCCACTCCATGATTAACCAGTAAGCACAGCGATTAGTGCATCATTAAGTTGATTAAGTTGAGTTAAGTACTCACAGATGCAATTAGTGATTTGACCAGTTGAGATAAGCTAATTATCATGCTTTCTCACCTTGAGGTTGTAGAGGGTTTCACACTTGAAACTTTGCAAAAGGAATCACTTCAATTGGACCTTTGAGGCAAAAGTTATGCCATTTTCGAGTTCTTTGGACCTATATTGCAATTTAACCATTTATAATAACCCTTTTCTCCTTTCCCTTATCTCTTTCACCCGAACGGTGCTAAGCACCATCTAAGCAGTGCTAGCAGTAGCCCGATTGACCGCAATAGAGGGGCGATTTGGGCGATTTTCTTCAAGCTCCTCAGCTCCGAGCAGCAGGGCATCGCTTCCCCTTCTTCTCCTTCCTTCCTCCTCTTGCTTGCCCACCTGCAGCCGACCTGCTAGGGCGGCGCCCCAGCGAGCAGCAAAAACATGGCAGCCACAACAATGGCCAAAGGGCGATTTGGCGTGAGCAACACCATGAAAACATCACCAATAGCTCCGGCCTTGAGGCCTAGACCCGAATCCACAGCCCTAGCGACGCCCGACCAGCTTGAGCGTGCCCCCTGTAGCTATGGCCAAGCATCAACAACAGCTATGAGAAGAAATGGCTAGGATCTGCTTTGGGCACAGCTAGCACCTCAGAACGGCGCCGTCGACTTCGGCTGTGAGTATAGAACTTGAATCCGCAACCCCCTCAGCCACAAGCAGAACCTAGCTGCATTTCTAGCATTTCCTTTCCACCTGTGCATGAAGCATGTCTGACCCAGGCTGAACCAAGGTTGAAGACAACCTGCTGAATCCCGAAAATAGGATTCTAGATGCATTTCTAGTTGAATTGCGGTCACCTCACCCGTTGTGAGTAGAATTTCACTCCCTAAGCATGTATAACTCCAACAATCGGGTGTTTTTGGTTAAATCGGTGTCATTCGTGGGTAACAACGCTTACCCAAGTGCCGTGCAATGTTGGCGTCGCCAGATTTCTAATTTGCATGAATTCCTTAATTATGTTTGCACGACACTAATTGTTTGATTGATATGTGTGTTTTGGATTTCTGGAACTGCATGATTGATTAAAACCTAATTTGCTCAGTTTAAAAGTTGGAATCAGTAGCATACAACGAGTAGTTGTACGGTTTGGGTATAAACCCAGGCTATATGTTTTTAGTAAGTTAATAGATGCTCAATTTCAAAGAAATGATGATGACATGAAAAATATTCAAAGAAAACCTAATGGTACACTCTTTGTTATATTTGAGGTGAATGATTTAATATTTATACAAATTGACACGTTCCTCAAAGATATCATTTGAAATTCCCAATTTTTATTAATAATTTTGCCATGACAAGTAATTGACTTTTAATTGAGTTATGTGATGCATAACTTAGAATTTGGGTTGATGTGTTTGATTTTCGAGGAATTGCAGATAATTTACAAGTGCTACTGACGATTTCTAATATATCAAGTAATTGATTCTTGTTAGTATGTTACGATGATCAATTGTATAATTCCAACATATATGAGCCAAGTTTATATGAGTTTAGTTTATTTAAGAAATTTCAATCAGTCTGCATGCATGGTATATGGATTACTAAGTAAATTACAATATTTTTGAATATACTGCTCTGCCAAGTTTAGAAGGATATACATGTTGTATTATAAGTTTCAGATGAATAGACTCAGTACCATAGAGATACCAGAGTCAAGAATTAAGTAATAGAGAGATACGATATAGTAAGAGCTTTCCAAAAATAATAAAATAATAGACATAGGTGCCCTGAACACCGTAGATTCCCTACGGATGTCTGCAATGTAGGGAGGAAACGATCCACCTTGACAGTGACCAGTATACGGGGATCAGATCGCACCCACAGAGCATGCGGGGAGACGAAGCCCTTGAGGAAGTCTCGTAAGAGAAGATAGGTTACCCAACATGAACCGGAGATCCCAGTGGTAACCCAGAGGTACCCACAGAGCGTACCAAGATGAGGCCCATAGAGTGTCTCAGACCCTCCACCTGTGTACTCAGCCTAGAGGAGAGGTCCAGTTAAAGGCCATCTATTTAGCTGCCTTAGTCAGACGTGACGGTTCAAGTCAAGCAGACCTAGATTCAGTTCTAGGCTTAGCTTCCCAGGTTTTAAGCTAAGTCTTGTACAGTGGGATCGTAGTTCGCTACGAGTCTTCATATGTAGAGTACACTGCATATGATCAGGGCATAAGATAAAATATGTTCATATAGGTTCATAGAGTTTCTTATAATTTAAAGAGTTAAGAAAGATTTGAGTTAGTTTTAAAATAGTTGTCCATTAAATGAAATTTTAGTATTCTCTGTTATTTAATCATATCTACAACTTTGCAACATTTATTATCTTAATGTAATGTTGACATCTCCTGTCGTTTAAATTATATTTTTTAGTTCTGCTCAGTATAGTATTATCTTATATTTTATTCCAATTAATAAACATAAAATGAGTTATCTGTGAAGGTTGGGTGAAATTCTATTCACTGAGCCAGTAGCTCACCAACCTACTGAAACATTTTTCAGGTCAGCGTCTGCATGAGGAAGCTGAAGGATCGTACCACCCAAGTTCTTAGAAGGTAGTTCTTAGTTAGATAGAGGTCTCTTAGTCCTTTTCCCTTGGTCCTTGGGCATGTGATGTGGTAGAGAGAGAATGTAATGTAACCTATAAACTAGTTTTAAGTTATCTATTGTGATTTATATTCCGCATGAAAAATGTAATAGGATGTGTAAATTTGTTTTATCTTCCTAGTAAGGTAAATGGTAAGTTGCTTCCACAGTTATTACAATTTGGTGATATCCAAGTTATAAGATTTTTCTTTAGGATAATTCTAAGTGATTAAGAAAAGAAAAAGTTAAGGGTGATCTTTGTTTTACGTTAAATCCTCTAGTTATGCCCTAATCTCATTATTAGTGGAAATTGTGAGATCGGGGTGTGACACTACTGCTCTCTACTTCCCCTATGTGGGTTTCTCATATTATCTGATCCAGATTTACTTTTACTCTCTACTACCCCTATGTAGGTTACTTGGATCTATTGATCTCGATTTTCTACTGCTATCTACTACCACTATGTGGGTTTCTCAGCTCCATTGATCCCGATCTTCTACTTCTATCTACTTCCCCTATGAGAGTTTTTTGGATCTACTAATCTAGATCTACTACTTCTACTATTGCAACTTCTTCTTTTCTGTATGAGTCATCACTCTGACTTCTATGGAAATTACTGATCCTCCTTGGTCTTTGTGTGTTATGATTGTGAAACTGATGGCTCAAACTATCATCTTTGGTCGACATCTTTCAAACTATATGTCAAAGTCCAAGGGCACTATTCCCATATCTCTATTGATACTAAAATCCCTCTTGATGCTATGATTTATGACAAAACCAAGCAAGCCTACACTCAGTGGTCCAAAGATGATTATGGAATTATGACATGCATGGTGAATAATGTCAAACCAAAGATTTTCTATCTCTCCTTCACCTTCAAATGCCAAAACTGTTGGGAAATATGGACACAAAGTATAGCATTGAAAACATTATCTATCCGCATTCCCATAACAACAAATCCACGTCAACTATTATTGTGAGGACCCGTTACACTAAATGAGATTACTCAAAGCACAAAACATGATTACTCATTAATTAAACACAAATCCAGAAAACATGGTAAATTAAAACTAATTCCAACATCTCTCAAATGCTTAGAAAAATTTACATAAAAGCACAACAACTTGCTTCATTTCATATAATACTCAATATCATTTACAATTGCTCTGTTGCCTCAACTACAACATAGACTTTAGAAAGGAACACTATCCACATATTCCACTTATACAAGTATCAACATGATATTGAAAGCTCGATTCAATCAAAACATTGTATACAAACTTCCCACCCAAACCTGAGAGTATAAGGATGAATCTAGAAAACACTAGACAACTAACAACCAACTCTAGGGTTCATCACCTCAGTTTCTCCTTGCTGCCACATATCTGCTGCCTGCTGTTGCCGATCACCTAAAAAATGTGGTGACCTACAAGGTGAGACCCAATCCCAGCTAGAGATATAACTCTCTCCAACAAATATTGATTACATCATATTAAATAGTAAATAACTGAGCAGTTGGTGTATTTAATAAACAATTGAGTAGATTGATCAGTTCAAGCATGCTAAATAGATTAAGTAATTAATCTTAGCTACAAGTATGTTTACCAATGTATATACAGGTAACATATAAATTCACTTCTTCTATCAGATATCTACTCAAGTTTCATAAGATTTCATTGAATACCAATCGTCATCATTTGTCTGACTATCATCATATGTCTTGCTGACTACATAAGAAATCTAGTAGCATAAGCATGTTGAGCATAATAAATATGTCTAGTAGCATAACATGGCTATCAATACTAACATGTTTAATAATATGAACAAATCACATCATTAGTAGAGCTAATACCATAAGCATATTTACAACATAAACATATCTATCATCTCTTATTGTACTATACATCATCTCTATGTAAGGAGAGCAAATAAGGGTTATCATCCAATGTGAAGCATCGTGTACAACCCTAAATAGATATGCTACATGACTATATTACATCTTTTATCAAGCCTTGAGGAATTTGAGGATACCACTCAAAATCCAACTAACCACTTCTAAGTCAAAATCAGTGCCATACAAGATCTAGGAAGAGCTAGAATCATAAGATCTTCTCCGCCCCCAGTCAGTTTAGGTCCACCACAGTGACACACAAGGTCAAGCTGCTAGCAACCTAGTCCATCCTTGGTACATGTCACAACACCAGTGAAAGGAGGTGGATACACATACCCTACCATCCGAGGTACAACCGTAGTTGTCCTCCAATCTCATCATGACTGTAATTGTTCTCAAACTGAGGGCTAGGTATGACCGCAGTTATCCTCCCTAAACACTTGGATTCAGGATGACAAGAACCCCACATACTCAATGATATGTGCTATGAGTTTCCCTTAAGAATTCTCATTTCACCATCTAGCAAGTTCTGACAATCAGATGGATCTATGGAACATGGCACTATATGATCAGAGTTCCACTTGATTAGTTATTACCAATTCAGTGAATTAGGCTGCATCAAACAAGTGGACATATAGACTCTAATTCATCTCTGATAGGCATTAACATATAACAACTTTATAAGATATAAAATGTGTGATACTTATTGTTCCTCATCTCATCATCACATGATACTATTCATTGTCATTCATGCCACTACACTTGTCATCATACTATCATAGGATATAAATCCTTATCACAATATCACAAGGTATCAACCCTTATCAACATAAGAGGATTACACTTAATTTAGGGCTCAACCATGCCCAAAGGTCAATAATACCATCATATCATATCTTTCCATGCCTTATTGCAAGGCTCAACATACATCACCATTCATGTAATACACAGACTTATATGATATTGCATTATAGAACTAACATGTTTTCATAGGATGATATTTAAGGGTTATCTTAGCATTTAAGAGAATTCCTTTATTATATCCCATATAAGGAATCTATATGATTGACTATCATTATACTTGTAGTATACAAGTTTAGCATAATAAATCATAGATCATGAAGCTATGATAACCACTAGTTAACACATTAGAATTTCAATCAATCATTAGGAAGGATATTTTATCATTATATTAATTATTCAAGAATGGATGACATGAGTAACCATCATTCTCCACTTGTATTAGAGTTAGGTTTAGAAAGGTAGGTTACAATAAAGTTATAATTCAACATTCATTCACAAACCTTAACCCACATCATCCCCACATAATCTGGGATGCATAAGATTCATCATCATCATCACATTCCATACCATTCTCAAGTATGGATCCTTGCATAACTCAATATGTTACCCTCATATTATAGTATACTAGTGTTCCAAAACAATAAGAGAGCACTCCATTATTCTATTATTCCACTAAGGAAGGATAATCATAATTAATCACCATCACCTGAGTTAATTAGTATTAAGTGTATCAAGCTATATCACATTAGGGTTACATATCAACACAATATGGTTATTATCCATTCTAGTGTACTAGTGTTCCAAAACAATA
Source organism: Alisma plantago-aquatica (assembly GCA_963693085.1). NCBI lineage: Eukaryota > Viridiplantae > Streptophyta > Magnoliopsida > Alismatales > Alismataceae > Alisma > Alisma plantago-aquatica. The sequence goes on along the minus strand of OY856414.1, from coordinate 496,485,178 downwards.
AGAGAGTACTCCATTATTATATTATTCCATTAAGTAAGGCTAATCATAATTAATCACCATCACCTAAGCTCATTAGTATTAAATGTATCAAGCTATATCACATTAGGGTTACATATCAACATAATATGGTTATTATCCATTCTATTCATATGAGGGAAAATGTAAGACTACCTTATTAAAGGGAAAACTCCATTGGTTCCATCATCATTCAACCCATATCACCATACCACAACATCACCCAGAACCATTGGATGCTGAAAAGGTAAGAACATTGGTTATTTACATAAGTAAACACCTTAAACAAACCATATGTAAAGACATCAAGTTGTGACCTTGTAACACTTGAGCCCACTGCACAAGGCTCTAGTAGGGTTTTAGGAATGACGACTGGTCTCGTAGACCACCACTAGCCTTAATTGCGTTCTTTGTCCTCACTCACGCGCAAGCCATGGTCGACTTCTCGACTGGTCACCCATCCTAGTACTACTCCAAGCTGAGCACGCTTAACTATGGAGTTCTTTAGTGATGGGGTCCCTAAAAAGTTCATTCAGAAATGGAACATAATAGGGAACACCATAAAAATTCAAAACCCTAGGCAAGGTGATCTTTTACAAGCATAGATCTTCATTTTAGGGCAAGAACATGTGCAAGCAAGCTTGTAGTAAGAAATAAAAGTGAAGAGGGTTATAAAAATCACCTCTACTAAGAAGAAAAGACTTCTAGAAGCAATAGAATCGAGCAAAGAAGGCAAGAAAACCATAGTTAGATCTGAACTCGGCCAAGTAGGCACTCTTCTCCACAAGGAAGCAAAACCCTAGAAGAGAAGTAAGAAAGGTATATTCTTGAGTTGTAGAGCAACTTCACCATGGAAAAGTAAGGTTTTGACCTAGAGAAAGGCAGGAGGAAGAAGTGCAGAGAAAGAAATAGAGGAAAGAAGGGGATACTTACTCGTTTAGGTCAAGATCACCAAGAAGGAGCTTTAGAAACCCCAAAGGAAGCAAATCGTAACCCTAAATGCTTCTACCAAGAAGACCCAAACCTTATTCTTCCTTAGATAGGTCCTCCACAACAGAACAAAGGAAAGACAAAGATATTAGTAGGAGGGAAGTGGTAGAGAGAACAACTTTCATTTGGGTGCTTAGGGATAGGTATATACAACTTTAGGATAAAGAAAAAGAAAAACTTAAGGTTTCCTAGTAGCTCTCCATGTGTCCAAGGCCTTAAACTATTATGGATATACAAGTAGGCACACAAGAAGGTGCCCCACCACTCATGGAGACCTACTTAGCCACTTTGTTGGATTTCCAAACCAATCAAATAAACCTGGGTTGATAGCTCCTAAAGGTAGCTCATTCATAAAGGGATAAACCCTAAAATACCCTTGAATAAAACACCTCCAAACCAAAGTTAAACTAGGTGCCCCATGGATCGAAAAGCTCAAGAATGATAAGGAAACATCTAAGGGTTATAATGCATGTGACAAATTTCAAATAAAACCTCATATTTGGGTAAATTGCATAAAAGTTCAAAATGTACATAACTTGTACAAACAATGTCCAAATTGGACCAAATTTGAAATTAAAGTTTGTCACATGATACCAAAACATATTACAAGGTTATATTAAGTTTATAGCATTTGATTATGGTAATTAAACATGTTCAACACTTTAAGTAAGGTAAGGGGTCTCACGAACACAAACCCCTTACAGGGATTTCACCCCTGAAATTTTAGGTACAAAGATAGATATTTCTCATGCACCTCATCATCAACTTTCTCATGGTTGATTTCATATCATGGTGATGTCACATCATTTTCATAGAATTCATATTCTTCTCCTTCAACTCTTGCATGTGTCACCTTGGTTCAACATAGGAATTGTTGTGCCACATGTACATGTCTGGTAGTACCTTTCCAACTTGGGACTCTAACTATCGACCTGAACTATTCTATCTATTTTATCACACACCACTCAGAGGCCATACTTTGTAGATATTAACAAACATGAAACATCATGTATCTCTTATCATATGTAACTTTACAAAGTTTCATCTCTATGCTCCTTTGATGGTTGTTGTAATTAGCAACTCAATCAATTAGGTGGGTAACCCTTAATTGTCAAGAACTATAAGGCATATGTTCTTAGAAGATTCCTCAATTTTGGTCATGTAACTTATGTCATCCACTCTAACTATTATCCATTGATATTCTAATCCTAGGTTTATCTAAAAGGAACATGGTAACACATGTTTGTTGATTAACAAACCATCTATCCTTGATAATGGTCTTGCCCAACCACCAACAAACCATACACAACATTATATAATCACTCTTCTTTTCTCAAACAATAGTTGGAGGATCAACATCAACTCTATATCTCTCTCTCTAATGGAGAGAAACACTAGAAAACTCATCTAATAGATATCTTTAACTCATATATACCTAGTACACTCTGGATACTAGGATTCATTACCTTGGTATCCACCACATGTGTTATAAAGAACTCATACCTTAGTTTCATCCATTTCTTCAACATCATAACTAGCTAAGAATATATAGGAGGAATCCCCCTAACTCATGGAAAGCTCAAAATGCATGCTCATTACAAAACATAAAGATCTTGGAACTATAGTCCAAGACAACCACACATCATATCAAGATATCCATCCCAGGATTATAGAAAATCCACACGTACCAAGTGGCATGAGATCCACTTGAAGGTTTTGACTCAAAAAGAAGGAACACATAGGGAAACACACTTCCCACACCAAAGCAACATTGTCCAGGGGTCACTAGTAAAAGGTAACTAATTCTATTTTTCCCATGAAGGTTACACTATTTTATGTGTCATCTTACCTTTTTCAACTTGGGTTCCTTACCATTAGCATAGGAATCATTAAGGTTATCACATCTCATTGATCTTTTCTCATTAACTTTTCATCATTCTTATGTATTTTCTCTCATATTATCATATTTTTAAACCACTTATCAAGAAATAATTCATCATACTCCACATTTTCTTCATTAAACAAGGATCATCTCCCTCTAATTTCTTTCACATGTCATGAAGATTTCACATGAACACTTTCTCACACATAAAGATTGGTATGAGATTAACTCAAGTTCCACTCGATTCAACTTTTATTGTTCTCATTTATCTTCTCATATTATACTTACCACAGGAGTCCTCTCCATCTTGTGTGAATTTCATACCTTGAATCACTTTATTCACACAAACTTATCTATCTTTTAATTTATTATCTTCTTGAATTACAACTTTATAAATTCCTCATTTTCTTTTTGGTATTCAGATTCAGGTTTCATGGTGTCATATCTTTCTATTGTAATTACCTAGCATTCAAGTTTTGATAGGTTATGATGAAATTCTTATGTTCTTTAGGGTAAGATTGAGATATATGTACCATGATTTCTTATTCATTGTACTCTTTAGATTTTCTCAAAATGACTACTTGATCAGAGTAATCCAAAAGATAACAATCTAAGAGTTCCATACTTACCTTTTCTTTAATAGTTGAATACCTAGCCAGGGAACCTAAATACTGAGAATAGGCAGTATGCACCATATTTTTATGTCATATTCTAACTTAGTCATCATCTGAGTCCTAAGTCCTAGTGTCCTTATGGACTCAGCAAACCTATACCTTTGATGCCAACTTGTGAGAAACTGTTACACTAAACGAGATTAGTCAAAACACATAACACAATTTCTCATTATTTAATAAACAAAAATCCAAAAAATAAGGTAAATTAAAATCGATTCCAACATTTCTCAAATGCTTAAAAACATTTACATAAAAGCCCAGAAACTTGCTTCATTCCATATAATACTCAATATCCTTTACAACTGCTCTGTAGCCTCAGCTACAACATAAACTTTACAAAGGAACACTATCCACATATTCCACTTATACAAGCATCAACATGCTATTGAAAGATCAATTCAATTGGAACATCATATACAAACTTCCCGCCCATACCTAAGAGTACATGGATGAATCTAGAACACACTAGACAACTAACAATCATCTCTAGGGTTCATCACCGCAATTTCTCCTTGCTACCACATATCTGCTGCCTGCTGCCGCCGATCACCTAAAAAATGTGGTGACCCACGAGGTGAGACCCAGTCCCAGTGAGAGATATAACTCTCTCCAACAGATACTAATTACATTCGATTAAATCATAAATAATGAGCCGTTATATTATTTAATAATCAATTGAGTAGATTGATCAGTTCAAGCACGCTAAACAGATTAATCAATTAATCTTAGCTACAAGTATATTTATCAATGTATATACAAGTAACAAATAAAATCATTTCTTCTATCTGATATCTACTCAAGTTTCATAAGATTGCATCAAATAACAATCATCATCATTAGTTTGATTATCATCATATGACTTGCTAACAACATAAGCAAAGCATAAGCATGTCGAGCATCATAAATATGTCTAGTAGCATAACATGGCTATTAATACTAGCATGTTTAATAAAATAAACAAATCTACATCATGATTAGAGATAATACCATAAGCATATCTATAACATAATCATATCTATCATCTCTTATTGTACTATCCATCATCTCTATGTAAGGAGAGCAAACAAGGGTTATCATCCAATGTGAAGCATCATGTATAACCCTAAACAAATATGATACATGGCTATATTACATCTTTTATCAAGCCCTAAGGAATTTAAGGATACCACTAAAAATCCAACAGACCACTTTTAAGTCAAAATCAGTGTCATACAAGATCTAGGAAGAGCCAAACTCCTACGATCTTCTCCGTCCCCGGTCAGTACGGGTTTGCCACAATGGCACATAAGGTCAAGCTGCTAACAACCTATTCCATCCTTGGTACATGTCACGACACTAGTGAAAGTAGGTGGGTATGCATACACTACCATCCAAGGTACAATCTCAGTTGTCCTCCAATCTCGTCACATATATAATCATCGAGACATGACCGCAACAATTCTCAAAATGAGGGCTAGGTATGATCATCCTCCTTAAACACTTGGATTTAGGATGACAAGCACCCCGAATACTCAATAGTATGCGCTCTGAGTTTCCCTTAGGAATACTCATTTCTCCATCTGGCAAGTTCTGACACTCAGATGGATCTATGGCACAAGGCAATACATGATTAGAGTTCCACTTGATTAGTTATTGCCAATTTGATGAATTAGGCTTCATCAAGGAAGTGGACATACAAACCCTAATTCATCTCTAGCAAGCATTATCATATAACAACTTTAGATGATAAAAAATGTATGAAACTTATCATTCTTCATCTCATCATCACATGGTACTATTCATTGTCATTCATGCCACTACACATGTCATCATACTATCACATGATATAAATCCTTATCACGACATCACAAGGTATCAACCCTAGTCAACATAAGAGGATTACACCTCATTCAGGGCCCAACAATGCCCAAAGGTCAATAGAACCATCATATCATTCCCTGTAAGATTATCATTATCTTTCCATGCCTTATTTCAAGGCTCAACATACATCACCATTAATGTGATACATAGACTTATCATTATATTGCATTATAGAACTAACATGTGTTCATAGGATAACATTTTAGTGTTATCTTAGCATTTAAGAGCATTCCTTCATTATATCACATATAAGGAAGCTATATTATTGACCACCATTATACTTATAGTATACAAGTTTAGCATAAGAAACCATAGATCATGAAGCTACGATAACCACCAGTTAACACATTAGAATTTCAATCAATCAGTAGGAAGGCTATTCTATCATTATATTAATCATTCAAGAAAGGACGACACGAGTAACCATCATTCTCTACTTGCATTAGGGTTGGGTTTAGCAAGGTAGGTTTCATTAAAGTTATAATTCAACATTCATTCACAAACCTTAACCCATAGCATCCTCACATAATATGGGATGCATAAGACTCCACATGATCATCACATTCCATACCATTCTCAAGTATGGATCCATGCATAACTCAAGATGTTACCCTCAAACTATAGTATACTAGTGTTACAAAACAATAAAAGAGTACTCCATTATTCTATTATTCTACTAAGGAAGGCTAATAATAATTAATCACCATCACCTGAGTTCATTAGTATTAAGTGTATCAAGCTATATCACATTAGGGTTACATATCAACACAATATGGTTATTATCCATTCTGATCATATGAGGGAAAAGGTAAGACTACCTTATTAAGGGCAAACCTCACTGGTTCCATCATCATTCAACCCATATTGCCATACCACAACATTACCCAGAACCATTGGATGATGAAAAGGTAAGACCATTGGTTATTTACATAAGTAAACACCTTAAACAAACCATATGTAAAGACATCGAGTTGTGACCTAGAAAGAGTCACCACTAAATTGTAAACATCCCTTATTTAATAACATAAAGGGGCACCATCGGTTGTGGGGTTAAAACCCATCATCTGTTGTACATTTTAAGCAAGCCATCATATCAACCATCAAGCTCCTTGAATTGATCACATGAGGGAAACCATCAAATTCAGATGATTAGCACTCACATGCAGTACTATAGGTTTCAATCTGAACCCTTGGATGTTGAAGCATCCAATCTCAACCATTGAATCAAGTCCATTATTCAAAACTATTAGATGAAGAAGTGTTAGATCCTAACCATTGAGTCAGGTTCATATTTCAAAACCATCAATTGAAGTATAGGTCTAACCCTTGAATCATTTGACCCAAGAAACTATTGGGTTAGGGATTAATTGATTCTACAACTACATCCTTCACTCACCATTGGTTGTGGACACCTGATCCGCCATCAGTTGTGACCATTAAGTCACCATCGGTTGTGAGGTCAACACTATATTCATTTAACACCATTGTATATTAAGCTAATATCATCATTGATTGATAGCATCATTAGGGTACTTAGTGGTTGATCATTAAGCTTTTAATTGAGACAAAACCTGACCTAAGGGGTGAAATTCAGTTAATACCATCAGATGACACCCTTGGTCACCACCATCGGTTGTCAAGATAGCAACACCATCGTTTGTTGCATGATATCACCTTTAGTTCATGTGGTAGTGAAGGAAATAGCTTGAAAACCCTAATTTGGACCATCGACTGTTAGGTGTTTAGCACCATCGATTGTCAAGGCCACCTATCCTAAATAATCTACTACCTTAGGAAGGATGAACAACTATTTACAGGTTCATTTAGAATTGGAACAGAATAGGGAACAACATTAAAATTCGAAACCCTGTGCAAGGTGATTTTTTACAAGCATAGATCTTCATTTTAGAGCAAGAACATGTGCAAGCAAGCTTGTAGTAAGCAATAAAAGTGAAGAGGGTTATAAAACTAGCCTCTGATGAGAATAAAAGACTTCTAGAAGTAAGAAACTTGAGCAAAGAAGGCAAGAAAGCCCAAGTTTTAGATCTGAACTTGGCCAAGTAGGTACCCTTCTCCACAAGGAAGCAAAACCCTAGAAGAAGAAGCGAGAAAGGTAGATTCTTGAGTTGTAGAACAACTTCTACCATGGAAAAACAAGGTTATAACCTGGAGAAAGGTAGGAGGAAGAAGAAAAAATAAAGAAATGGAGGAAAGAATGAGATACTTACTCATTTAGGTCAAGATCACCAAGAAGGAGCTTTAGAAACTCTAAAGGAAGCAAATCGTAACCCTAGATTCTTCTACCAAGAAGATCCACACCTTCTTATTCCTTAGACAAGTCCTCCATAGAAGAACATAGGAAAGACAAATCTCTTATCTGGAGGGAAGTGGTAGAGAGCAAAACATTCATTTGGGTGCTTAGGGATATGTATATAAAATTTTAGGATAAAGAAAATGAAAAACTTGAGGTATCCTAGTAGATCTCCATGTGTCCATGGACTTAAAATATTATGGATATACAAGAAGACACACAAGAAGCTACCTCACCATTCATGGATACCTACTTATCCTCTATTTGTTGGATTTACAAGACAATCAAATAAACCATTGGTTGATAGCTCCTAAAGGTACCTCATCCATAAAGGGGTAAACCCTAAAATACCCTTGAAGAAAACACCACCAAACCAAGGTTCAAGTAGGTTCCCCATGGCACAAAAAGCTCAAGAATGATAAGGAAACATCTAAGGATTATAATTAATGTGACAAATTGCAAGTAAAATCTCATATTTGGGTAAATTGCATAAAAGTCTAAAATGTGCATAAAATTGCATAACTTGTACAAACAATGTCCAAATTGGACCAAATTTGAAAGTTAAGCTTATCACATGATACCAAAACATATAAAAAGGTTATATTAAGTTTAAAACACTGAATTATGATAACTAAACATGTTCAACACTTTAAGCAAGGTTAGGGGTCTTACAATGATGAAATATGAAGGATGGTTTAACGAGTTATACATGGTCCTGGAGCAAGTCCAGCGACAACAACTCACTTCAACGCAAATATCAACTAGTTGCTCTTGGATGGTGGCCGTTCATCACCTGGTCTTCACCACAAACAACGAACAAGAAAGCTTCTATAGTGACTCCTTTGGTCTCGCTACAGACTACATGCTGACTTTGCTCTCCTTACTATTGGATCCTAGATGGGTGATTAGATGTTCTAGAGGGGGTGTGAATAGAACTAGATGAACTTAAAAAAAAATTCATTAGACCTTTAAGATATATCACAAGATAAGGTTTCTAAATAGGAAATTTGAGTGCAACTAAAATATGCATAGCAAGGGAGAGAGAGATTGAACATACACCAAGTGACAAGATATGTAGAGTGGTTCCACACTTCAAACTAGAAGTGAGTCAGTCCACTACCTATAGAGGTCAACCTCTAGGATTCATTAACCATTGCACTCTTATATTCATTCATAATACTTACAATACATGACCACCAAAGGACTTACCTATCCAAGAACCAAGAGTATTCCACCTTACCAAGGACTTACCCACTTTGCCAAGAGTCGTCAACCTTCTCCAAGGTCTTACCCACTCTAGCACAAGTCTTCCGCCTTCAAGGACATTTCTACTCTTCTTGGATCTTCATCCTTCAACTTCACCTTCACTCAGAGAATCTTCCACCAAGGACTTACCCACTTGAGCAAGGAGTCTTCTACCTTCACCAAGGGCTTACCCACTCTTGCTCCAAGTCTTCAGCCTTGATCTTCACCAAGGGACTCCTTTCCTTGTTCTTCTTCACCTCTCTTAGCCAAGAGAGAGAACCTTCATCTTCATGGTTGAAAAGAGAGATAGGGAGGTGGTGGAAGTGAGAGCCTCACAAGATATACATGTAGGACTAGCTCTCTTATAGATTTCCTACTCACTCTAACGAATGTAGCAAGTGATTAAGCTTAGAGAGAGAGGAGGATGTGGGAAGCACTCAACTATAGAATAGGAATCTCACATAGAGTTTTGCATTGAATGCTCAACCTTGAAATGAAGCCCAAGGGGTCCTATTTATATATGGGGATGCCTCTTAGCCTTTGGGAACACTTAAGAATGAAAACTAGCCATTTTATGGCTTGCAACAGATATATTTTCACTTGTTACAACTCCACAATGGCTAGAAACACTTTTTTGCACTTTTCTGTACAATACAATCGTTCGAGTTTCTATAAAGATAACTCTACTGATCCCACTAAGAGAGAAGACCAATTTAGGCCATTGGTCGAGTTTGTTCTGGGGTAACTCGATCGATTCACTTAAATTGATTTTGGTATGTAGAGGGATCGGTCGAGTTCTATGAAATGTAAACTCGACCGATCAAAAGTCATTTTTAAGATCCAATCAAGATCAATCGAGTTTGCAACTCAACCGATGAACAACCTAATGTGAATTTTAGAAAATGGCTTTTGAGTGCTTAAACATTCGATCTAAGTGCTCGTGATTTTACTAATCTTAATTACAAGTCATACAATCATTACAAGTGATTTACAACATGATTCTAATGGATTTACATTATATTCCAAAAACATGCACTTGTATTGACTTTGACTTGTCTTTTCTCCAAGTTGAGATGCTCAAGGAAGGGCATTTGGAGTGTGTCTATACCTAATCTGAAATCACTCAAGTAGAAGCATTAGACACAAAGAACTGGAATGGTTTAGTCATCATAAAAAAAGGGTTTAATCAATTTAGACCTTGAGTCAACATTCTTTCCCTTTTTGAAGATGACAAACCATTCCATAAATGTATTGAAAGCATTTAAGTAAAGTCATACCTTTAGAGAAACCTAGGGGTTTCAATAGAATTGAGTTCATATGCTCCCCCTCAATTGATGCTAGTGGAGTTCTCATACTCCCCCTCAATTGGTCTCATTTCTCCTGCATGGTTAGCTTTCATAACTTTTATAGAATACTATGTATTCTACTCATATATGTTCTATGCATATATGTATTCCCCCCTTTACCTTCTCCTTTACATGGACATCCTTCTCCTCTTCATGTAAGACATACCTTCTCCCTCTTTTGTTAAAAGAAGACATACCTTTCTCCCCCTTTGTCATTTCAAAAAGTGGGGGTATGAAGAAATAAGAAATACCACTTGTTAAGAGAAAGGACATGCCAAAAAGTTAAAAAAGGAGAGTAGAAGAGCATGGATAGGGGATTGTCCAAGCAGAGAATGAAAAGTAAGTTAAAGCATGCACTTGAACAACCCAAAATGCAAGATAAAGTGCTATAGAAAAACAATAAATCACAATTTTGACCTTGACAAAATTTTCCCAAAAAGTGTCAGGGCTCTCGAAGTAATGAGTCTTGCTCAGAAGGCCATTTCTGCATAAAAAACACTAGTCTTGCACCAAAAATTGAAACTGGAGTAAAATCTGCATGAAAATAAAAAATGCTCCAATTTCTACATACAATGTAGCTCTATGTACCCTGCATCACAATGTTATGCAAGCAACTCAAGATAGTAGATATGCAATTCAAGGAACAAGCTTGAGCATGTATGAGACAAGATACACGCTTAGCATATAGTGAAATACCACTTGATGAACAAGGCTAGAACTACATGTACATGAACTACTAGTAGATGATATCACAAATTATGACTACTAGTAGGATCTTGATCATTGCAAGAGATATCAAAAGATATACAAGATAGATCAAGCTATGAGTAGATGTAGAGATATATCCAAACAAAGAGATATGCAATTTTAGAAGTATGAAAGGATATAACTCACATACAAATATGCATCATTACCAAAGGATGATTACCACTAAGAACCTCAAGATTGTATCAAAACAAGATATACACCTAGATAGATGTAGCAAGTTAGAGTACAATGGAAGCAATTTTAGACACAACCAAGAGATCCAAAGAGATTATCATCAAAACCTACAAAAAAACTCAAAGTAAGTAATTGCAAGATATAGATATACTAATTTATATCAATTAGAGAGATAGAGTTGTAAGAACGAAAGGCAATTTAAAAACATGGCAATGAACACATATAAAATGTACCAAAGGGAGTGCCACGTAATAAAGTAATTGGTTGAGAAAATCTAGTTGAGAGGGAAATTCTCATCCAAAAAGTCAACTATATATTCCATACATAGTGTTGTTGGTTGAGTTCTGTGTATTGACAACTCGACTGATGACAACTATTGCCAACACCCATTGGTGTCTATCGGTCGAGTTTCAAACAGGACAAACTCGACCGACAAAGCTGCTGTCAAACAACACATATATTTCATAAAAAACATATTTAGAGACATGCTAAAGATATAAGCCATATCCAAACATGTGTAAGCAAGTTAGTAATGCACTATGAAAGAATTAGAAATAGTTTTTGAGTAAGAGTATGAAGAGAATCACAAAATACCACTTTTGACTCAAAAACCACATGCATAGTGCACACTAACTTGACAAAAACAAGTTAGAAATGATTATAAGCAAGAAAACCTTTACCTTTGTTCTTACCATTCATTTTCCCACTTGTTGTCACCCTCTACACATCTCACCTTTCTTATTTCATGTGGATTGAGAAGTCAATTTGCAATTCAACAGCTCAAGTCAATCCATTTGCAAGTACCTACAAGAAGAAAGATGAAATGGTCCCCAATAATGTTTTTGGATCTGTAGGGGTTAGCTTAGCAACCCAAGTCCTATTTCTCTTGGGTGCTTTCCTGAAAGGACAACAAGTAGAATAATGCCCAATATCATTGTAATAGTTGCATGTGCCCATAGTCTTCGAACTAGAGGATTCTCCATGGAAGATTGGAGGCCCTTTACCTTTGTTGTTCCTTTGACTACTAACATACCCCAAACCATGTCTACCAATTTGTTTAGTAGTATGGTGTAGGATATCATTAAGATTCCTTTTACCAACTAAGAATCTTTGCAAAGAAGATCTCAAACTATCATTATCATGCATAAGAGAAGAAATAATAGAAGACAAATTATTGATATTATCTCTAGCATGCAAAAGATCATTTTCTAAGCAAAGAGCTTTAGTTAAATAAGAATCTCTATCAATATGAAGAGCAACTACATTATTCTCTCTATTAGTAGAACTACAATAGGATTCAAGCACATTGATTTTAGCAAGCAAGGAGGCATTTTTTGTTTCAAACAAAGCAATCTTAGAAAGATAAACAACAATTTTAGATTCTAATCCTTGCAAAGAAAAATCTTTGTCCTTGTTTTCAGATTTAAGAACATCAATATCATGCATGAGAGAATTAATAATTAAGGCTTGCTCTTCATTAGAACTAGGCATAAGAGTTTGATCTTCTAGAAATCAAATCTTATCAAGAAAACTAGCATTATCATGTTTAAGAGAGTCTACTTGGATAAGACAAACATTTTTGTCATCAAGCAAGCAAGAATTAGCATGTTTAAGATCATCTAGTTCTACATGCATATTATCAACAATTCTAGCAAGCTTTTTTCTTTTCCTTTTAGAAGACTTAAGGGAGGCACGAGTAGCATTAATGATAGCAATTAAAGGTTCTTTACCTAAAGAGTTTAGATTTACCTCATTTGAGTCTTCATGTTTTGATGCCATAAGAGCAAAATGGAATTCTCCTTCATCACTAGAGCTTGAGATTGATCCTCCACTTGAATCTTCACTTGATCTTGAGTTGGAGGAGTCACTTGATCTTGAGTGCCATTTCTCCTTCTTCATATACTTCTCTTATATTTCCTTGTGATGATGGATCTTCTTGCCTTGTAGATAATCTATCTTCAAGTAACCCTTCTTTCCACACTTGAGGCACCAGATAGAGGAGGAATTCTTGCCTTTGTAAAATCTACCCTTGGAGTACATGGCATCTTCTTCAACATGAGAGGATGGAGAGGCTTGTCCCATAATAGCTTCAATTTGAGCCTTCATTTCAGCCTTCTTCATTATCTTTAGCTCTTTCTCCTCTTGTCTTTCAACTTCTTCTCTCTTTTCAAGTGTGACTTCATGGGCTTGTAGTTTTCTAATGAGCTCTTCAATGGGGATATCATCAAGAGACCTTACTTCTTCAATGGAAGCCACCTTGAGTTCCCATCTCTTGGGGAGAGTTCTAAGGATCTTAGAGTTGATCTGTCCTCTACTCATAGGATGACCTAGAACAACAAGACCATTCACAATGGTGTTGAGACGAGTACGTGTTGGCTATCTTCTCCTCCTTTCCCATCTTGAAGTTTTCAAGCAGCCCATTGAGCATGTAGACTTTCCTTTCCTTCACTTGTTGAGTCCTCTCATAAGTGATGCATAGATTTCTCCATACATCATAGGCCGTCTCATAAGAAGAAATCCAGTTGAACTCGATGGAGGTCATGGTGGCATAGAGGATGTTGAGGGCTCTTGCATTCAAGGTGGCTTTCTTCATGGTAGATTCATCCCATTCTTCTATCTTTGTCACTGGTAGCTTGTATGGATGGTCCACCATTTGCCACAGCTTAAGACTTGATCCTTGGATGTAGAATTGTAGCCTTCTTTTCCAATAGAGGAAATTGCTTCTATCAAATGTTGGAAGGTTGATGAAGTATCTCCCACCTTGGTAGTCACCCATCTTCTCCTACTTATGCTTGGAGAAACCCCCTCTGATACTAATTATTGGATTCTAGATGGGTGATTAGATCCCCTATGGGGGTGAATAGAGTTGAATGCACTTAAACAAAATTCACTAGACCTTCAAGATATATCACAAGATAAGGTTGCTAAATAGGAAATTTGAGTGCAACTAAAACATGCATAACAAGGGGGAGAGAAATTGAACATACACCAAGTGACAAGCTATGTAGAGTGGTTCCACACTTCAAACTAGAAGTGAGTCAGTCCACTACCTAGAGAGGTCAACCTCTAGGATTTCTTAACCATTGCACTCTTATATTCATTCATAAGACTTACAATACATGACCACCAAAGGACTTACCCACCCAAGCACCAAGAGTATTCCACCTTACCAAGGACTTAACCACTTTTCCAAGAGTCTTCAATCTTCTCTAAGGTCTTACCCACTCTAGCACAAGTCTTCCGCCTTCAAGGACTTTTCTGCTCTTCTTAGATATTTAGCCTTCGACTTCACCTTCACTCAGAGAAACTTCCACCGAGGACTTACCCACTTGATCAAGGAGTCTTCTACCTTCACCAATGGATTACCCACTCTTGCTCCAAGTCTTCAACCTTGATCTTCACTAAGGGACTCCTTCCCTTGTTCTTCTTCACCTCTCTTAGCCAAGAGAGAGAACCTTCATCTTCATGGTTGAAAAGAGAGATAGGGAGGTGGTGGAAGTGAGAGCCTCACAAGATATACATGTAGGACTAGCTCTCTTATAGATTTCCTACTCACTCTAACAAATGTAGCAAGTGATTAAGCTTAGAGAGAGAGGAGGCTGTAGGAAGCACTCAACTATAGAATGGGAACCTCACATAGAGTTTTGCATTGAATGCTCAACCTTGGAATGAAGCCTAAGGGGTCCTATTTATAGCTGGAAATGCCTCTTAGCCTTTGGGAACACTTAAGAATGAAAACTAGCCATTTTATAGCTTGCAATAGATATATTTTCACTTGTTGCAACTCCACAATGGCTAGAAACACTTTTCTATACTTTTCCGTACAATGTAACTAGTCGAGTTTCTATAAAGGTAACTTGACCAATCCCACTAAGAGACAAGGCCAATTTAGGCCATCAGTCAAGTTTGTCCTGGGGTAACTCGACCGATTCACTTAAATTGATTTTGGTCTACAGAGGGATCGGTCAATTTCTGTGAAATGTAAACTCGACCGATCAAAAGTCATTTTCAAGATCCAATCAGGATCGGTCAAGTTTGCAACTCGACCGATGAACAACCTGATGTGAATTTTAGAAAATGGCTTTTGAGTGCTTAAACATTCGAACTAAGTGCTCCTTATTTTTTCTAATCTTAATTACAAGTCATACAATATTACAAGTGATTTACAACATGATTCTAATGGATTTACATCATATTCCAAAAACGTGCACTTGTATTGACTTTGACTTGTGTTTTCTCCAAGTTGAGATGCTCAAGTTAGGGCATTTGGAGTGTGTCTATACCTAATCTGAAATCACTCAAGTATAAGCATTAGACACAAAGAGTTGGAATGGTTTATTCATAATCAAAATAAGGGTTTAGTCAATTTAAACCTTGGGTCAACACTAACAGCATCCAAAGGACTCCTACCTCTAGAGTAGTCGACACAAACCAACTAGAAATCCTATTTTTCCACTAGAATAGGTAGGAAGGATTTGTCCATCCCGTTGGTGTACTAGTCACGAACTTGCTTTCCCACAGTTCTCTCCCATGTAGCTATCCCTCCCTAGCCAGGTAGGACTTGCTTGGGCTCTCTTGGTTACTACAACTAGAGAGGATAACAACTGTCAGAGCAACTGATTCTCAGTTTGTGTTGTTGTGTTTTGGGAAGGCCCCTGTACCCCTCTATTTATAGGTGGGGTTTGGGTTAGGGTTCCCAGTCTATACATGATTGTGCGGGAGAGGAAGGGACCGGAAGATCTTGAATTTTCACACCCTACAAACCATGAGATGGTCGTCTGGTGACCTAGATGGTCGTCTCACACTTCCAAATGACCGTTTAACACTTTCTCAATCACATACAAAATTGGCAATTTGTATTCCCATTAATGTTAGACATGAATTTCTTGCACGACAAGTATCGAGCAATCGAAACGAGTTCGGAAAACTTCTAGACATTCGTTCAGTCCAACCAAGCCATATCACACATGCGAGATGCCCATCTTGCTCACACAAATAGCTATATGGTGAGCTGAGTCGAGCCGATCAGTTCACTAGAATGAGCTGGTCAGTTCACACCTCAATTTGGGAAAAAAATAGCTAATTCAATCTCTGATCAGCTTAACAACCCAAATGGACATCTCCACTCTTGAGACTCCCTTTTAGATTGTCTAAACGACCGTCTCAACACTTGAGATGGTCATTTGGCAGTCCATTCAGCTAATCAGTTGCATGAATTGAATACTGAAACACTCTAGTAATCAATCTAATCATCATCTAAGATCAAACTCCTCTTCTAGATGAGTTCATGTGTGTGACCCTATAGGTCCCATATCACGCTGGCAATGAATGTCCATAACTACTTATGACATCACCAGCGGAGAGCAGTGCCTAGTCGCACATCAGTGCTACCCAAGTGAATGGAAAGTTGGAGAACAACTTCAACTTACAATCTATGTAAGGTGTTGCAGTGATTGTATAATTCCTTTGTCTCTGATATCCAGGATGAACTCAAGGCATGGAAGGTCATCCTCTCAACATTCAATCCATGTTCCTTGAACCAAGAGCAGACCGTCTGAGATAATGTGACCTCAATATCATATATTGATTCACATGTGCATGCACATGCGTTTCTCAGTCTCGCTTATCTAGTGGCCACGATATCAATCTCCAGTAGGAGGGAAAAGTCCCATATCTAGCACTCACAGTCAGTCCCCATATGTCAAAGTCACCCAATCATCACCATTATAACAATCCATGTTTCAGGATTGCATTTAATGATGTCAAAGCATGCTCAATGACATGTGATGAGTGTAGTGATTTCGGTCTAAGAATCATAATCACCACCTTCACTTATGAGATATGACTATGACCACCAATGATGGTTTCCATGTGTCATTCCTAAGATGGGTCTATCTGATACACTATTCTCTAACATGTATATGTGTGCTTGGTTTGATATTTCCATATCATGACTAATGAGATTCAATCATCAACCAACACACACTCTATTCTTATGTGTTACTAGTGTCTATCTACCTTCCATAGTAAAAAATGACTAGGGACATGATGAGAATATGTGTATCTACTCTTAACATATGCATGATCTCAATTCCCCAAGTCCTATACCTGAAGACATACATCATTGAGTAGTATTATTCTCTAGACATTCATAATGTTTTCTCATATCTCATAACTGAGTGAAACAAAATGAATTGGAAGCTTGCCTTTATAAGTATTAATCAAATCCTTTATGGTTTATGCCATGTCAATCATCATATGATTGGCTCTCTGGGTATACTTTACCAACAAACTCCCACTTGCACCTAGAGCCAATCACCCACAAATTTTATTTTTAGTGATCCAAACATGTCCACCATATTTCTGCTGCGCAAGTGCTTAATCCAATGGGTTAGCAACATTTTGCTATCAATTAGTATATTGCATGTTTCCTTATCTCTAGCTTGTATGATTTCTCGTATGAGACGAAACTTCTGTAATATGATGTTTGATATTCCTTGCCTAACAAGTATCTCCACTATTGTCATAGTATTTGTACCGAGTCATCAATGGTTGGAACATCTATAACTTCATCATATGAACCTTTACATCTATATAGTATCACTTTGTATTCATAACACAAGTATACTCAACTTTTAATGTAGAATAGTATTAATGGCTATTAGTTCGGAACCCTTCCAACTAACAACATTTATCCTTTCAAATCAAACATATTTTATTGTGATCACTTTTGTCATTTATGTAAGCTTGCATCAATGTAACCCTTTACATCCAACTTTTCCTTTATTTCTATCCTGATTGACTAGCAATCTATCCTTAAGTACTTCTTAAGTACTAAAGGATATCTTTAATGACTTTCCAAACCCCTTATTGGAATTCAATATTATCTTGTCATCTCTAATACATACAAGATTATTTGGGATAAGTACATTTATAGCATTCATGATGGATCCATTGCTACATCCCATGGCATATTAATCATGTCAATTCTATTCTTTACAAGAATTGGAACTTATGGTTCATGAGAGACCAATCTGTATTCTCTCTCATTGAATCCTTCCCATGTTGAATTTCTTCAACACATTGCTATTGTATGCGTGTATGTTCTCAAACTTGCAATGTGAAACTTTTAAGATCTATCTCATAGGTCTTGATCCTTGTCCATAAGATGTTCACGTAATCCTTCACTGCTAAAGGGGTTTTCATTCCATCTCTCAATATTCACATTATTGAGATGTTATTCCTCATCACATGTGGAATATTCATATCCCACTAAATCTTTTGTAATCACAAATTTCATCTTATATCTTGATTAAAGTCAAACTCTTTTACTATCTTGTCAAGTTAAAATATTCCTCCTCTGCGTTGTTTATTTCAATCCTTGATTGAACTTTGTAGTTTATATACTTTATTTACATTCTTGAATTATAAAACCTTTTAAGCCATGTCACGTACACATCATGTGACGTATTCCTTTAAGGAATCTATTTTTTAGCTTCATATGCAAAATCTCTTAGTATATTTTGACTACAACAACAAGCTTAACAATTGGTAAAGGAATTTCTATCATGTTCAAAAACTTGAACTGATTTGAAACCTTATTCAACCAATTTGTCCTTTTATGTTATCCATGTAGGTCTTTACCATAATACCTTATTTCACCCTTTAGGTATTACCCCTTTAGGTGGCTCTATCAAGGTCCTACCGTGTTAGCTTACATGGACCCCATAATGGTTTTAAGCCATTACTCAGATCAAGGTACTTATTAGCTTCTAGTTGACTAGTTGGGTCATCCTGTTATGACCAACCCATCTGAATTGTTGGATTCACAATCCTCCTATCTTAGATTTGTTCTGCTAGAACTATTTTGTTCTGTGTTACATGATGAACTTGAGATTCCACAATAACTTGTGATTCTCTTTTGTTCTCATTGTACCTCTTTGTTGACCTCAAACATTTCAAGTTCTACTTTTACTCCCATTGATTCTTTAAGAACTCAGTTTTCCTATCAAAAAAATAATTTTGTTATTGGATTGGGATTAATAGTAACATTCAACAATTATGTTTCGTGGATAAACCTTCTTTAAGAAACTACTTTCTCAACGTAGGTTGTAATCTTTTAGACATATTGGGACATTCCGAATTCATATCATATATGATGTCTTATAAACCATTCAGATGGTACATTATTTGGTGATAGGTATATATTTATGAGGATAAGAAGATTAGATTAATTGATAATCATATCATGACTCATCATGGTATAATTCCTTAATTCTGACACATCATCATGTTCATATGGATTTGACTTGTGATACATTATCACAGTCCTTTCTTAAAGGTTCTCAGGACATTGATGCAAAGTATTTCAACATTTGATCTCATCAAAGTTTCTTAAAACTTTTATCAAGGTCATACTTCATTTATAATCTCCTTGAACATTTCAAGAGATTTCCATTTTAGTGAGTACATATCATCATATTATCAGGAAATGAATATGAGGTATAAGTAATTATCTATAGCATTCATTCCATAAGATCTTCATGCATCACATGCATGAGGTCTAATGGAAGGCTTATCCTCCCACTACATCTAGCGGAGGATGTCATGGCACATTTTGCACAAATAAGGCTTTGCATGTTTCCTTAGGTTTGATAACCAAAAAAATCTAGATTAACATCAATATGTATTCTAGACATGCATTTCTTATATGTATGCCCAAAATGACTATTGCTAATGATATCTAGATTTATCAATTATAATTCTTTGGTATTAATGTTATAAAAACTCATCTCAAAGTCTTTTAGACAAAGATCATTAGATGTTTGGGCGCTTCCGTGCAAGATCATATCTTTTGAAACGGAAACATTAATATCTGAATTTATTGATTCATCATCCTTATTATACAATATGATTTTAGAGTAAATGTTTCCAATTGATGACTTAATGAAATAACAATTCTACTAACTCTATTACATGCCCATTGGGATAAGATAAATTTAAATGTAGACTAAAGCTTCCAAAATCTAGCCCTGTGGTGCATCCACGCTAGTGGTGCTTTTACACCCCACGAGGTTGGAGCGCACAAGATATGGGTGATCTTATGCTTTCGAAATTTATGTTATCCCTAACCGAGTCGATCACTAAGACTAAAACAGGTCACCCGCAAGCGTACGGGGTACTGTTGTAGTATAGGTGATTGGCAAGATAAGGGGTCGAACCATAGAGATAGAGGGGGCGCTAGAGTTAGACAGAGTGGGCTTTGTTCCTTTTATGGAGCTTAGGGTTTTAGGGTTTTAAAAGGTTTGGGTTGTTTATTAAGCAAATGATCAATAAGAAATGTGAAATGGAAACTAAGTTACGGAAGAGCAAGCAAATTAGTAAACTAAGTTAACAAACTAACTAAGCAAGAGCAAGAAGAGCTACACTACTCTAGCAAGTCAAGAAGCAATTAAGAACTAAACTAACCACTAGCAAGAGCAAGAGCCTAAGTTAACACTAAAGAGAAAAACTAAGCAATTAACTAGATTAAGAAAAAGTGACTAAACTAGACTATCATGAACAAGCAAGCAAAGCAAGATGGGTTTTAAGCAGTTGATTAGGGTAGGTGGGCCATTTGGGGGATGTAACTTTGATATTATTTGGGGGAGATCATTAAACATGCAAGGTTCTCATTTCATATCTAGATTACCAAACCAAACAACAAGGACAATGCCATTGGAATATACCCTATACTACTAGTAGAAGACTAGGGTTAGGTGTAATTCTAATGGGATTAGCCAAATCTAGGTTTCTAGGGTAAGTGATAGTGAGCAATTAAGGGTTGAGGGTAGAGATAGGAGTAGGGATGAGGGTATTTGACCTCATGCCACTATCCACTCTAGCCTTTAGAAGGCCCTAGACAATTACATCACTCTCACTTACACTAGCCACTTAAATCTCACACTCACTTGTAGGAGGGGGGATGTGTATGTAGGAACAAAGGGGGCTAGCTAGGGATCCACTAATTAGACCTAGGATCCAATCCTAAGATTGCCACATACACTCCAATCCCTCCTAGAAGCTAAGTGTCATCAAGCATCTCAAAGCAAGCAATCCATGTTATAAGCACAAACCACATGCAATAAAATAGGAAATGAGATAGAAGCAAGAGGCAATCATCATAGATATGAATTAAGTTCATTACAAGCAACTTTCCCCCAACATGGTATCAAAGTCACATTTTAACCCCAAACAGTCCTCCACTAGGGGCTTAGCTAGACATGATCAAGAAAATAAGAAAAAAAAGGGGTAGAAGAAGTAGGGACTCCATGAAGCTTGATGTAGAAGCCTCCTTCTTCACCTCCAAGCTTGCTGTAGACGTCCTCTGTGACAAAGTGGGTTTTTTGGCTTAATTTCGAGGATGAAATATCTTTTAAGGTGTGTAGGATGTGATGGAGTGGATTTTTGAAGTCCATAAATCTCCAATAACATATTAGAATCCATATCTGGAGTTATAATGAGAGTTCCAAGTATTTTAGTAAAGCTAGAATGTTGATTGAGATTTATATAATGACTAAGAATTGTAAGGGTTATGGTAAGTTACGAATGTTAATTGATGTAGATATGAGGATGATAAACTCATACTTAGGATTTCACGAAGTTTTGAGGTTCCTAGAAGAATTTATTTAGGCTTGGAAATGATTAATTGATGTGCACTTTGATGTTTTGATTACAAAGTTTGGATCATTTAGAATAGGTCCTGAATTGTTGTTTTGTGACGCTGCCCGGGACAATGTGTAAATAGCTAGGCATCCCATTCTAATGCCATGGATCGGTCATGAGGACAACGGATCTTGGCCCTTGATGTGGTCGGATGGTTAAGATATGTCTTCTTCATAACGGTTGCGATGAACAACAATTCCAACTTTGTTGATTCCCACGTTGTGGTCGTGGCTTGACCAAGGACACGAAGTGGGTAGTTCTTTTAGTCTTGATGAGACTTACATATGTATCCCTCGCTTTTCTTGTTTCAAGATCATACCAAGAGAACGATGACTCCATGTTCACCTTTTTCCCAAAACCGTCATAGCTGGGGTGTAGGAGAATTAAGATGGAAGCTTAGAGGTAGATGAAGAAGGAACGAAAAGGATGAGGCCTAAGAAGTGGAAACACAACGTAAGACCTCAAAACACCGGTGGTAGGTCGACGCTCACGCATGCCATGACAGAAGCACAACCAGGCACAAATAATAAAGATGGACCTCATCGCTGGAGTTCCAAGCCACGTCATTTCTTGCACTGTGGACTCACATTACAGGAGCACAGAACGGAGGTGAAGGATCAGACCACCAGCTTCTCCCCGAAGCATGGAACCATGGCAGCGCTGGAGATCAGGAGCAAGCAACAGGGAGAAACTGACGAGCAGAGCAGCGCCGGGTCCAAACTCATGACGACAGTTACAAAGGAGCCACGTAGAGCCCTAGCTCCAGCCATCACCAGTGCCCCTTGAGAAGCCATGGCGGCTACGAGACAGGGCGGCGTCGAGAAGGAGAGGGAGGAGCTTCAAGCTACCCGCCGGAGCAGACCCAACCGCGACAGCGACGACGGTGCGTGGAAGAGAGCCCACGCATGGGCGTAGCGTGCGAACGGAATGATCGCTGGAGAGGAGTATTGGGGCGACGCTCTATGAAAATAGAGTTCCGTGGAGCTCACGAACGAGATCGACGGAATAACAGGATGGAGGAGGAGACCTTTATCGACCCAACGTTCTAATGTAGAGACGGCGCTCGTGGCGGCAGTTACATAGGGGCTCTACAAAGCCCTATCTCCAGTTGCCACAGGTGCTACTTGAGCAGCAGTGGCGGTGGCTTGGGCGGTGGTGCAGACTCGACGCGAGAGCAGGAGGAGAGACTGGAGGCGGCGCTCATGCCCAACGTGGGCGCATCGTTGTTCTTCGCAAGATCGCAAAGAAGATGAAGCCGCATAGACGCTTGCATCTAGTCGAATCATGAGAAGAAAGGGAGGAAGTGGACCGGGTCCAGGGCATGAACCGGCCAGCCCATGTGAGAGCAGCGCCTCCTCAGGGCCACGTGGCAGCGCCTGAGTGGCCAATAAAAGGTAAAATCTCAATAATACCCGGATCTTTGAAAATGCATAGTAATTAATGCGTTTCTCAGAAAAATACAAACAAGGTACCGTTATGTTCGGAAAAATGAGTAGAACACATTAGAATAATGATACCAGGCTTTTGATGCACTAGTAATAGTGAAATCATGTAAGATGTATCATTCTTGTTTCACGAGTAATAAATATCAAACGATGTTATAAAATTATGATAACATGTCAATAAGTCTATAATAATGCTTATAGTGAACCTGATGTCTGTAATCATGATGTTGATCCACGAAATCATGTAATTTGCATAATATGGCTAATTCGGGCTAATAACCCTAATTAAAATGCAATTAATGCATACATGCTCAATAAATGGTGAAATTTACAGAGTAATCTCACATCAGTATCTAGAACCTTATAATTAAATATGAGATCAGGATGATACCCAGAATCCATGTTATACGATGATGTTTGCTCTTAATGTGATATAAAACCCTAATCTAGGTTAATGATGTAACCTAGGGTTAATATGTGCACAAAAAGGACATGGAACCTAATGTTCAGATGATGAACTTTGTTAATGAACTATAATATGGAATATGACATCAGTAATATAAATCTAAGATAAAAATACAAGTAATAATGTATATAACATAATGATCTAAGGGAAACCCTAATGAGCACGTTTAGGGTTAAGATGAGATGTAAGATGATGATAACTTGATGATAGTATATGGTCTTGTTTTGATCAGGTTTGACCAAGCTTATAGTTGACATCAGTGATACGTGTTTAGTATGATCTGTCTCTTTGGAAGGTACACCATTACCTCTTACTTGGCTTATTATACAATATGCTTGTGTTATATGCATAGTAGAATACTTGGCATATGGTATTGGATGAAGTGATTGTTCTTGTATGATATCCTTCTTGATTTTCCATACTTATGGCTATGAACACATGAAATATAAGATATCTGATCCATCATATGATAGCACTAAACTCTTTGGTAGTACAGTGCATTGAAGTGATCTCAAACTCTTTGGTAGTAGATCACATGTGTTAGATCTCAAACTCCTTGGTAGTAGATCACACGTAATATGATCTCAAACTCTTTGGTAGTAGATCATAAGGCCTAAAAACATCAAAGCCCTTGGGGGCACATGTACGAGATATATGATGGAAATGTGCTTAAAATATGTGCTCTCTTTTGTTAATGAACATCTTTGTGTAAGTATATGATTTTCTTATATTTCTTCTGTTACTGCCAAGTATTAGTTTTATCTTATTGCCAAGATATGATGAGAGGTATATAAAAAGACACGTAGGCGTACTAAGTACAATATTCATAAAATATTGTGCTGACGTGTACCGCATGTAATCTTTTGTTTAGGTTGTGGTTTTGCTCTTGAAGATCCAGGATAGTTAAGAGTTGTATAGCGAGCTGATGTACAGGTCGACCTGTTGTCTTAAGATCCTGCAGTTTAGTAGTAGTACATGTATATGTATAGTTTGCTGTTCAATATGTAATATCAAGTGATGTAACAATTCATGTTGTAATTATATGTTGAATGGTGAACATGTGTTGTGGTTTTATTATTGTTCATGTACATGTGCTACTGATGTATGTTCCTTCTGACTCCCTTGAGTTTCTTCTTCTTAGCCTAGTGTGGGATGTTTAAATTGGGATTCTCGCTGAGGTGAGGGTTTCAATTTGGACGTCACACACCAGATTAAGTTTTAGAAAATCCGGGGACGTCACATCCTCCCTCCTCCAAGGGTGTAGGGGTGCATGAAATGGTAGGGGATTATGGATGAAAACCTAGGGAACTAGGTTTCCATGGTGGAATGAGGGTGAAAATGGTGGATGATGAGCCCAAAATGCAAGGGGATTGCACAAAGAGCTCAAGGATGGAGAGTGGAGCTTGGAGCAGCTATAGGGGCGTCCAACCTAGTGCTATGGCCACCACCCCTGTATATATAGGTGGTGGTGGAAGCACTAGGGTAAGTAGGGGTAGTTTAGGAAAAGCAGTGAAAAGTAGGGTAGGGTTGGTGGACCACCACAGCCGTGGTGGTGTGCCACGACCGTGGTGAGGGTGGTGGAGAACGGTCATGGAGTGGTGAAACGGTCGTGGTGTGAAGGAATTGGAAAAAGGTCAAGTATGGTGGTAGGCACAGCTGTGGCGGGATGCCACAGTCGTGGTGGGTTAGGGGCACCACGGCCGTGTTGGGTGACACGACTGTTTTGGAGGAGGAGGACGTGACCATGGAGAAGCACCACGATCGTCTTTAGCTTCTTTGGCCACGGTCGTGGGAGGTGGCCACGGTCGTGGCGTTCTGGGGAAAAACCCTGTTGTAAGTTGAACTTTTGGCAATTAATTCCCACGACCATGGCAGGGTGCCACGACCGTTTTCTCTTCTACTGAACATGACCGTGTTGATGGCCACAGCCGTGGTGTCTTCAATGGCCACGGTCGTGGAATAGGGCCACGACCGTGGGATTCTGTGGGATTTCCCTGTTGAACTTGGTGTCATATTGCTAAAAAAGGCACGACCGTGGCATAGTGCCCACGGTCGTGGTGAAGTTGCATAGCTTGATTTCACTTCAAATTTCATCATTCTTGGATGTCTTTGCTTGGGGGTGATTCTTGGCCATTGGAGGTAGGTTGAGGGAGACTTTGGGGCCTTCTTTGGGTCCCTCCATGAGTGGGGGAACACTAGAACTCCTTCTTTCTCTCTCTTCCATCTAGGCATGGTCCAAGTACCTGAAAAATAGTGCAAAGAACATCCATAAGCGTATTTGCAATGATAACCATATTAGGGAAAAAGAGCTTGTAATCTACATGTTTAGATGTGATTTAAGTACAAAATGGCACAAGATGGAGCCCTAAAATAGGGCTACATCACCACCCCAAACTTAAAACATACTTGTCCTCAAGTATGCTCCACTCAATCTCTCTACAAAATTTCCACAAAAAGAAATGACATATGCAATGTAAAAGATGATTATTGCTTAGCGGGATCAAAGATGACTGAGTGCATGCATTTCACCTCTCTCCTCTCCTACTTTCACAATCCAATCATGAAAAGAGCACAAAGCACATGAACTTCAAATATAGTGCATAGAATATACAAGTTATCCATATTTCTTTCATTAAGTTCCGGGTAAACCGTTTCATGATGGTGTTAATCAAGAATGACTAGGAGTGTTGTTTCACATTCATGCGTTCACTCTTATATTTCAAATCATACCAAAAGACCCACGTGGCTGCGGAAAAGGGGAAAATGAGCTAAGTTTGATGTTTCCTAGCTCAATGGGTATGAAAGTGGAAGAAAGGGTTACAGTAAGATTCTTGGAGTGTTTTTACACACTCATCTTTTCTTTATTTGAATTCTCTTAAACAGGAGCATCCTTTTATTTTCTTTTTGCATTTTGCAATTTTTTTTCTTTCTTGCCCTTGGTGTAGATAGGGCATATGGTGGATAGAATGAAGCGGGGAGGTAGAGATATGGCCACCCCAAACTTTTAGAGGTGGCCAAGGCTGATTATGTGCACTAGGGCATCTTTTTATGAGGCGAAGGGGTATGAAGATGGTGGAAGAAGAATCGGGTCAAAGAGGGGTCATTGGTATGATTTTCCACATAAGACATCCTGCATGAAAGTTAATCCAATACTTCATCCTAGATATCACACCACATGAATGAACAAGATGAAATTGATATATCAAACAAGTGATTCCACAAACACTAAGCGTTCAAAGCTTGCTCAAGTTCACAATTCAGCCAAATCAATCACAACCATGAGAGAGGTGATGCACATGTAAAAAGTCAAACATTAATACCACTTAGCAATAATTCATGACATTTCACTTGCATTTGTCAAAGGTCGTCATTTTTACTCAAAAAAGTAGAGATTGGGTCAAAACATACTTTTTAGACAAGAAATCTCAAATTTGGGCAAAATTGGCCAAAATGGTGCCAATTTGCACTAAATCACATTTAAACCTACTTTAGGGGAATTTAAAGCATAAAGCAGCAAATCCTACTTAACATGCACAAGAAACTACCAAAAACTACATGAGAATGCAATGCATGATATGGAAAAGCAAAACAAGCAAAAATTTTGAAAAATTACACAAAACTGTAGAAATCAACTACATGCCATGCAATGAACAAAGCAATAATAATAAAACTAAACTCAATGGCAGAGGTGATAACAAAATGACAAAATGAGAGACAGAGTGGTGCATACCGCCCTACCCACCCCAAACTTTAGAATCATGCTGTCCTCAGCATGAAACTATAGCTTAGGGGAGATAGGGGAAGTGTCATGGCTGTGGTGGCTGGTCTGGCATCTGCGGAGGATCTAGAGGTGGAGCTCAGGATGGAGCTGAGCCTGATGGAGGATGCTGGTAGTAATGCCCCCAGTAGTCATCCTGGGGTGGAGGGTACGTCTCTGGATATCCAACCAAACCACCCCAGAAATCTCCACCCCATTCGGGGTTTCATGCTGCTTGGGCGTGGTTGTAGTGATACAAGTGGTTGATCTGATGGTGCATCTGTTGTTGATCTTGCCACATGTACTGCTGGACAAGCTGCATGTCACCTTGGGTCTTCTGAATACTCTCAAGGTGTGCCTGGATGGTTGCCATGTCATAGGCGTTCCCTGAGGGTGGCTGCAGCTGGGATGTCCCCTCATCCCTCCTTCTTGTTCTTCGAGGCTGCCTTTGTTCTGCATCTTCTTGCTCATGCCCTTGCACATTAGATTCAGCTACAGCTTCATGTACGGCAGAGGCTCCCCTTGTATATGTCTCTCTCGGGTGTTCTTCCTGCCATTTCAAAAGTTTTTCCTTCAATCTGAAAAGAACCCCCATCACGGATAGGAGTGGCACGACATGGTATGGCAGCTCCAACTCAAAGTCTGGCACACTAGTAGTAAGATAGATCATCTTCTTTTCCTTCATCTTTATAGTGTGCGAGCACACCAAGTAGTTGAGGTCAACAAATTCTGCCTCAAGTGCGTCTTGTAACCCCGAGAGATCGTATCCCAGTGCTAGTGCAATCGAAGTCACAAACCCACCCATGACAAAAGGTTTTGAGCTCTCATAGGGTATGGACTTCATATGATCAATCAACAAAACTCCAAGGTCTATGTGTTTTTTGAGGTTCATCAACGACAAGACAAACATATCCTTTTGGGATATGGAGCCTTGATTATCATATCTCCCCACAATTGTATTCTCCAAGACCTTTTGCACATAGCGTACCATTGGGTTTCTTATAGCAGCGGTTTTTGATTTACTTGCATCATACACCTTGCTGCCTGTTATCATCTTCCAAAAATAAGCATAGTCGATATCTTCTTCCCTCTCTAACAAGACGTCATCCAACTTGACGGCCTCTTCAGGACTTGCAACAAAGATAACATTCAGCTCTGTGGAAGTGAGGGTGTGCATGTTGCCCATCATGGCAAATTTGAGTGCATCACAACCCCTCACTTTAGTCCTCTCGAGAGTGGCAAAGAACTCCCAGGTCAAAGCTACATAGGCTGGATGGGGTGTGAAAAGGATGTTCCACAACCCTATTGCCTTCACATTTTCTTCCACTGCTGCTTTGATCCCTAGATCTTTAATTACCTTCTCAGACCCATATTTGGTGGCGACGACTCGCCTTGTCATGCATTCAGGATATCTGAGCTCAATCTTCTTCTACCTGTGTCCTCTACAATAGGACACTCCTATCGGTGCTTTGCCCAAGGATTTTTATCTATCTGCATCTAGATGTGCCAGAACATCGTCTCCTTCAGGCTCAAGCTCTACCTCTTCCTCCTCGCTATCTTCTTCTTCCTCCATCATGTAGGACTGCGACCCCGAGCTGGTGTCAAGATTGTACCAGTGGGCTGACTGCTCCTCATCTTGCTGCAGTTGCCACGAGGGTTGCGGCTGCACACCACGCCACGCCATCACCTGAGACGTCGAGTGGCAGGATGGTGTGGGCTTCAGTGGCAGTCTGGATGAGGACGGTGCCGCTTTAGATCTCTGGTTTCTTTTTGTGGCCGCCAGCTCGATCTCATCAATAAGGTTGTCCAAGTCGACCCCCATGGACTCCTCCACCTCTTCATCCTCTCCCTCGTAGGTGGAATCTGTGATGTGGTGGCTATCGGATGAGCGGGAATGTGATCCGCTCACTGATTGCGATCGGCGGAGGGAATGGTGGGCGAAGGTGGTAGGTGAAGGTGTGTGGGATGGCATGGACACATCAGAGAAAGCGTTCTTGGAACGCCGCTTTCCTCCGGTGATGATGTTCGTCCCCTTGGTTATGGCTCTCCCAATATTTTTCATGGTGGAGATGGAGGTGAAGGTGGTGATTTTCAGATTTTTATGGAGAAGGTGGTGTGGATGTGTTTTTGTGGGTGGAATGGAAGGATAATGACATATGGATGGTGGGTATATGATTTGTGGTGGATTTGGGCGAGAATGGAAGGTTTTCGTGGAGGTTTTGTGTAGGGGAGTTGTAGGGCGGAGTGGAGATGGAAATAGAGATGGAGTAGCGATTGGGGAAGAATAGGCGGTGGAAACGGTGGAGGGATGGCTGGGGATTGATTTGGGATTGATTGGGGGCCAAACGAGGGTTTTTTGGTGGTTGGAGGTGGAGTTTGGAGGATCACGGGATCGTCTTCCACCGCCACGATCATTTTCTGGAGGTGGGAGATGATAGAATGAGGATGGGGGTCAGTTTTGGATGTTTAAACCATATATATATATATATATATATATATATATATATATATATATATATATATATATTGAACCGGGCTCGGCCACGGTCATGGCAGGTGGCCACGGTCGTGGCCAGGGTCGGGTAGCACGGCCATGGCAGGTGCCACGGTCGTGTTGTCGATGAAGAACTCCCCGGTTTGACCTCGCCACGGTCGTGGCAGGGTGATTCAGCCCTATTTTAGGGCTTGAACTTGTGTCATTTTGCATTTCAATCACATATACAACTGTTAGATTACATGTTATTTCCCTCAATATGTATTTTATTGTCAAATGCACTTATGGATGATTTTTGCATGTTTTATAGGTACTTTGGCCACTACTTGATGGAGTGGAAAGAAGATGGTTGAATCTCGGGTTTCCCTAGGCTTGGAGGAGCCCCAAATGAGGCCAAAATGACTTCCAACCTACCCCAAGTGGTCAAAGAAAGTTTTGAAGAAATACCCTTCATGGATGGCCAAGTTCAACACTCAAATGCAGGGGAAGGACCCCAACACGGCCGTGCTACCATGGAATGGCCGTCCTGGGACATGCCCCAAGCAGAAGAATCTTTAAAAATTGACCTAGTTGGCCAGAACGGCCGTGTTACCAAGAATGGCCGTTTTGGCAGTTCCCAGCACGGCCGTGCCACCAGTCCCTGAAACTCAAAATTCCCCTGTTCATTGCATTTTCTCACCACGGCCATTCCCATCCACCACGGCCCTGCTACCCATTGCCCAACATGACCGTGCAGCCCAGCACGGCCGTGCTACACACAATTTTACCCGATTTTCTGCACTGTTCTCCCCATTTTACCCCCCACTTAACCTAGTGCTTCCCCCACACCTATATATACCTAGGTGGCGGCTGGGGCACGAGGTTGGCTACCTTCTACCCCTTCCTAGCTCCCCAAATCGCCACCCACTCCATTCCACTCCATATCCACCTCAAATCCACTCCATTTCACCATTTCCACCACATAACCCCCCATATCTAAGCCTTCCATCCACTTCCCTCCATCATTCCACACCATTTCATCCAAGGAGAAGAAGGAGGACGTCCCTGCAGCTGTTGGAGAGGAGGAATTCTTCATCTACACCGAGCTCCATGGCTTCTTCTACCTCTTTCTCCTCTCTTTTTGTATTTTGCTTTGTTATGAGTAGCTAGGCCCCTTGGGTGAATTTTGGGATTTGCCCCTAGGTCCAATTCTTGGATCCCTAGGTTGCCTCCCATCTTCCTACATCCTAATCAATCTCCCTAAACCTAAGTGAGAGACCTAAGTAGCTAGATTAGATAATTCTAGTACAATTAGCATGGAGCCTTCTCAAGGCTAGAATGTGGGGGAATTGGGGTCCAAAACCCTAATCTCACCTCCCCATTACTACCCTCGGCCCCTAATTGCCTTAGGAATGCCTAATCTAGAAACCTAGACTTGATTAGACTCTAATTGATTTGAACCTAATCCCTAACCCAATTGAGCCTCGTAAGGGTAGTAGGGGGTGTTAGAGACTAGTTCCCCTATGCACAACCTAGCATATCCATGGCCAATTAGTAGCTTAGGTCAATTCATTAGACTCTAACTTGTTGTTTGGTTTGGATAATCTAAATGGAATCATAATGTTCATATGTCACCCCCAACTTAAGTGATAAGTTCATACCCCTAAACAGCCCACACATCTCTTTTCTGCTTGAAACCCTAGTTTTGTGCTTGCTTAGCTTAATTAGTTCTTTCCTTGCTTAGTTAGCTTCTTGCTTTGCTCTTGTTTTGTTCATGCTAGTGTATCTCTTTAATTTCTCTTTTGCTTCTCTCTTGCTTGCCTTAGTGTAACTTGCCTTTTCATACCTAGCTTAGTCTTTCCTTGCTTGCTTAGTCTTAATCTAACCTAGGGTTAACATAGATCTCATTCTCGCCTTTAATTGTTTGCTTGTTCATCCTTAGTTAACAATCAAAATCAACCTTCAAACCCTTAACCCTAGTCTCCGCAGTAGGAACCTAGCCAAACTAACCTAGATCTAGCACCCCCTCTTTTCCCTGTGGATCGATCCTTTACTTGCCACCTTCCTATACTACGACACGACCCGTGCGCTTGCGGGTGTAGTGTTTTAGTAGACATAGGTAGCTAGTTTAGGTTTATAAATTTCGAAAGCTAATCGGAGAAGACAAGATGGAAGGCCAAAATGCACAAACCCATCCATTTCCTCCACCACCCTACCTCCAAGGCTATCCTAAGCCTTACACACCTCCACCACCTCCATTGCCACAACCTTCCCACCACTTCACTTTCCAACCTCAATTCCCTCCTCCACTACCCTACCTCCAAGGCTATCCTAAGCCTTACACACTACCACCACCTCCATTGCCACAACCCTCCTACCAGTTCACCTTCCATCCTCAATTCATTCTACCACCTCCATCACTACAACCCTCCCACCAATTCACCTTCCAACCTCAATGCCCTCCTCCACCTAAAGTCCAACGACCATCAACACTGATGCCACCACCACAACTATCACATGCTCCCCCTACTTCCCATGAGCAAATGGATATGATTGAGACCCCTCTCTTTGGTGCCTATGAAGACCCATTCCTCAAGAGAGAGAAAACCTATGGCATGAGATTTTTGAGGGTCTTAAGGCTGATTAAGATGTATCATGATGATCCCCAAGGAGAGAGAATTACTAAAAAAGACTTACGAAGCTCGCATGACCCTTGGGAGGAAGATCAATCAAGGAAAGCATTTGAGAGGATTGCTTATGATGGGGGTGAAAACATTTTGTTTTTGGACCATGGTTGATGGTGAAAGAACAACAAGCCCAGCTGAAGGCATGAAACTTAGCGCTTGTGGGAGGCAACCCACCTAGGTTTGGGATTTTTCACCCAAACTTCAATTTTTGATACTTTTGCTTTGCTTTTACACTTTCCAAGAAAACACACACACACACACACTTTTTGCTTGATGGTTTTTGTTGTTTATGTCATTTTAGTACAGGTACATTGGAAGGAGAGTGATGCATGGATGATATTGACAAGGAGGAGAACAAAAATGAAGAGAAAATTGCGAATCAGTAGAGAAGCTATGGAAATGATATCAGCATGGCCGTGCCACACAACATGATCGTATTGCATGCATTCCAAAACAGGCGCGGTGCACACCACGACCGTGGAGGCTATCCCCTGCTCAATGGACACATTGGGATCTCTCTCCCCTCTTGGCATTTATCTACAATGACTCCATGTCCTCTACCCGACCATTATGAGCTTCTATTTCATGTTGAGGACAACATGGTTTAAAAGTTTGGGGTGGTAGGGCGGTAAGCCCCTGTTTACCCCACTTTCTTCTATGTTCCTTATTCTAAGTTTTTGCTCAAGATGACTGGATAGTATAACCATCTCTCATATTTGTGTATCCATACTTTGTGTGCTTGTTTTGCATACTTGCATGCCATGTAGTTTGCTTCCTTGCTATTTTTGCGTAATTTTCAAAAATTTTGCTCTTTTTTCCATGCATTGCATATCATGTAGATTTTTGGTAATTCTTACATGTTATAGCTAGTTTTTGCTTGTTTACAACTTTAAGTTCAATAATATAGAGTTTATATGTGATTGAAGGCAACTTGGCACTGTTTTGGCCAATTTTGCCCAAATTTGAGATTTCTTGCCTAAAAGTATGTTTTGACCCAATCTCTACTATTTTGAGTAAAAATGATGATCTTTGACAAATGCAAGTGAGTTAACATTGTTTGTTGATAACTGGTATCAATTCTTGACTTTTTACATGTGCATCACCTCTCTTGTGTTTGTGGATGAATTGTGAAATTGAGCAAGCTTCGAACGCTTAGTGTTTGTGGAATTACTTGTTTGATATATCAATTTCATTTTGTTCATTCATGTGGTGTGATATCTTGGATGAAGTGTTGGATTAATTCTCATGCAGGATGTCTTATGTGGAAAATCATACCAATGACCCCTCTTTGACCCGACTATTCTTCCACCATCTTCATACCCCTCCGCCTCATAAAAAGATGCCAAAGTGCACATATTAGCCATGGCCACCTCCAAAAGTTTGGGGTGGCCACATCTCTATCTCCCCGCTTCACTCTATCCACCATATGCCCTATCTACACCAAGGGCAAGAAAAAGAAAAGAAAAGAAAAAGAAAAGAAAAATAAAATAAAAGGATGCTCCTGTTTAAGAGCATTCAAATAAAGAAAATATGAGTGTGTAAAAACACTCCAAAAATCTTACCGCAACCCTTTCTTCCACTTTCATACCCATTGAGCTAAGAAGCATCAAACTTAGCTCATTTTGCCTTTTTCCGCAACCACGTGGGTCATTTGGTGTGATTTGAAATATAAGACTGAATGAATGAATGTGAAACAACACTCCTAGTCATTCTTGATTAACACCACCATGAAACGGTTTACCCAGAACTTAATGAAAGAAATATGGATAACTTGTGTATTCTATGTACTATATTTGAAGTTCATGTGCTTTGTGCTCTTTTCATGATTGGATTGTGAAAGAAGGAGAGGAGAGAGGTGAAATGCATTTAATTAGTCATCTTTGATCCCATTAAGTAATAATCATCTTTTACATTGCATTTGTCATTTCTTGATTGTGGAAAACTTGTAGAGAGATTGAGCTGGAGCATACTTGAGGACAATTATGTTTCAAGTTTGGGGTGGTGATTCAGCCCTATTTTAGGGCTTAATCTTGTGTCTTTTTGTTTTTCAATCACATCTATGCCTGTTAGATTGCATGTCATTCCCCCTAATATGCTTATTTGTATAAAATGCACTTATGGACATTATTTGCATGTTTTTTAGGTACTTGGACCACACTTGGATGGACGAGAGAGATGGAGGGGGCCAAAGAAGGCCCCAGAGCTCCCCCAACCTACCCTTAGTGTCCAAGAGTCAAGCTTAAGCAAAGAAGTCCATGGATAATGAAATTTGAAGATCAAAGTGCAAGCTAAGCCCCCAACACGACCGTGGTAACACAGAATGATTGTGCTGCAAATGAAGAAATCACATGAAAAATCTCAGTTTTGAAGCAGCTGCAGAGCATACTCTACCACGGCCGTGCTACGCAGCACGGCCGTGCTGAGACCACCCACCACGACCGGGCCATGCAGCATGGCCATGCTACCAGATCCCACCACGGCCTTGCTACACAGCACGACCATGCTACCAACTCCCACCACTGCCGTGCTACGCAGCACGGCCGTGCTACGCAGCACGGCCGTGCTACCCTCAACCCACCACGACCGTGGTGACCACCACGTTCGTGACCTTTTCAGCCCAAATTTGACCACCAACCTGACATTTAGCCATTTTAATTCCCACGACCGTGCCCATACACCACGGCCGTGGCCTACCCTACCCACCACGACCGTGGTGACCCACCACGGTCGTGCTACTCATAAAACTCACCTAGTTTTCACTGTTTTGCCCATTTTGCCCCTACTTGACCTAGTGCTTCCTCCCCACACCTATATATATCTAGGTGGTGGCTGGGACACGAGGTTGGCTACCTTCTACCCCTTCCTAGCTCCCCAAATCGCCACCCACTCCATTCTACCCCATATCCACCTCAAATCTACTCCATTTCACCATTTCCACCACATAACCCCCCATATCTAAGCCTTCCATCCACTTCCCTCCATCATTCCACACCATTTCATCCAAGGAGAAGAAGGAGGACGTCCCTGCAGCTGCTGGAGAGGAGGAATTCTTCATCTACACCGAGCTCCATGGCTTCTTCTACCTCTTTCTCCTCTCTTTTTGTATTTTGCTTTGTTATGAGTAGCTAGGCTCCTTGGATGGGCTGTTTGGGGGAAAATATGTTACTTTGATACCATGTTGGGGGAAAATGACATGTAAACTTTGTAATTTCATTTGTTAATGATTATATTCTATTTCTATCTCATTCTCCATGGATTGCTTGTTGGTTTGTGTGTGAAATCACCTAGGAATTTAGGCAAATTGCTTATATGTGTGAATTTTGGGATTTGCCCCTAGGTCCAATTCTTGGATCCCTAGGTTGCCTCCCATCTTCCTACATCCTAATCAATCTCCCTAAACCTAAGTGAGAGACCTAAGTAGGTAGATTAGATAATTCTAGTGCAATTAGCATGGAGCCTTCTCAAGGCTAGAATGTGGGGGAATTGGGGTCCAAAACCCTAATCTCACCTCCCCATTACTACCCTCGGCCCCTAATTGCCCTAGGAATGCCTAATCTAGAAACCTAGACTTGATTAGACTCTAATTGATTTGAACCTAATCCCTAACCCAATTGAGCCTCGTAAGGGTAGTAGGGGTGTTAGGGACTAGTTCCCCTATGCACAACCTAGCATATCCATGGCCAGTTAGTAGCTTAGGTCAATTCATTAGACTCTAACTTATTGTTTGGTTTGGATAATCTAAATGGAATCATAATGTTCATATGTCACCCCAAACTTAAGTGATAAGTTCATACCCCTAAACAACCCACACATCTCTTTTCTGCTTGAAACCCTAGTTTTGTGCTTGCTTAGCTTAATTAGTTCTTTCCTTGCTTAGTTAGCTTCTTGCTTTGCTCTTGTCTTGTTCATGCTAGTGTAGCTCTTTAATTGCTCTTTTGCTTCTCTCTTGCTTGCCTTAGTGTAACTTGCCTTTTCATACCTAGCTTAGTCTTTCCTTGCTTGCTTAGTCTTAATCTAACCTAGGGTTAACATAGATCTCATTCTCGCCTTTAATTGTTTGCTTTTTCATCCTTAGTTAACAATCAAAATCAACCTTCAAACCCTTAACCCTAGTCTCCGCAGTAGGAACCTAGCCAAACTAACCTAGCTCTAGCGCCCCCTCTTTTCCCTGTAGATCGATCCTTTACTTGCCACCTTCCTATACTATGACACGACCCCGTGCGCTTGCGGGTGTAGTGTTTTAGTAGACATAGGTAGCTAGTTTAGGTTTATAAATTTCGAAAGCATAATCCCATATCTCGTGCATTCTGACCTCGTGGGGCGCATCTATTCAATTGAGTAGTGTGTTAGCACCACTAGCGGAAACGCACCAAGCTTTCTGGCGCCGTTGCCAAGATAACTTCTAAGTTTTTACTCAAGATGACTGAACAGTATAACCATCTCTCATATTTGTGTATCCATACTTTGTGTGCTTGTTTTGCATACTTGCATGCCATGTAGTTTGCTTCCTTGCTATTTTTGCGTAATTTTCAAAAATGTTGCTATTTTTTCCATGCATTGCATATCATGTAGATTTTTGGTAATTTTTGCATGTTTTGGCTAGGATTTTCTTGTTTGTTGTTTTAAGTTCAATAATTTAGGCTTAGATGTGATTGAAGGCAACTTGGCACTATTTTGGCCAATTTTGCCCAAATTTGAGATTTCTTTCCTAAAAGTATGTTTTGACCCAATCTCTACTATTTTGAGTAAAAATGATGATCTTTGACAAATGCAGGTGAGTTAACATTATTTGTTGCTAAATGGTATCAATTCTTGACTTTTTACATGTGCATCACCTCTCTTGTGTTTGTGGATGATTTGGTTGAATTGTGAAGTTGAGCAAGCTTTGAACGCTTAGTGCTTGTGGAATCACTTGTTTGATATATAAATTTCATCTTGTTCATTCATGTGGTGTGATATCTAGGATGAAGTGTTGGATTAATTTTCATGCAGGATGTCTTATGTGGAAAATCATACCAATGACCCCTCTTTGACCTGACTATTCTTCCACCATCTTCATACCCCTCCGCCTCATAAAAAGATGCCCTAGTGCACATAATCAGCCTTGGCCACATTTAAAAGTTTGGGGTGGCCATATCTTTATCTCCCCGCTTCACTCTATCCACCATATGCCCTATCTACACCAAGGGAAAGAAAAAGAAAAGAAAAGAAAAAGAAAAGCAAAATAAAATAAAAGGACGCTCCTGTTTAAGAGCATTCAAATAAAGAAAAGATGAGTGTGTAAAAACACTCCAAAAATCTTACCTCAACCCTTTCTTCCACTTTCATACCTATTGAGCTAAGAAGTATCAAACTTAGCTCATTTTGCCTTTTTCCGCAACCACGTGGGTCATTTGGTGTGATTTGAAATATAAGATTGAACGCATGAATGTGAAACAACACTCGTAGTCATTCTTGATTAACGCCACCATGAAATGGTTTACCTGGGACTTTATGGAAGAAATATGGATAACTTGTGTATTCTATGCGCTATATTTGAAGTTCATATGATTTGTGCTCTTTTCATGATTGGTTTGTGAAAGTAGGAGAGGAGAGAGGTGAAATGCATGCACTTAGTCATCTTTGATCCCATTCAGCGATAATCATCTATTACATTGCATTTGTCATGTCTTGACTGTGAAAAGTTTGTAGAGAGATTGAGTTGGAGCATACTTGAGGACAAGTATGTTTCAAGTTTGGGGTGGTGATTCAGCCCTATTTTAGGGCTTGAACTTGTATCATTTTGCATTTCAATCACATATACAACTGTTAGATTACATGTTATTTCCCTCAATATGTGTTTTATTGTCAAATGCACTTATGGATGATTTTTGCATGTTTTATAGGTACTTTGGCCACTACTTGATGGAGTGGAAAGAAGATGGTTGAATCTCGGGTTTCCCTAGGCTTGGAGGAGCCCCAAATGAGGCCAAAATGACTTCCAAACTACCCCAAGTGGTCAAAGAAAGTTTTGAAGAAATACCCTTCATGGATGGCCAAGTTCAACACTCAAATGCAGGGGAAGGACCCCAACACGGCCGTGCTACCATGGAATGGCCGTGCTGGGACATGCCCCAAGCAGCAGAATCTTCAAAAATTGACCCAGTTGGCCAGAACGGCCGTGTTACCAAGAATGGCCATTTTGGCAGTTCCCAGCACGGCCGTGCCACCAGTCCCAGAAACTCAAAATTCCCCAGTTCATTGCATTTTCTCACCACGGCCATTCCCATCCACCACGGCCGTGCTACCCATTGCCCAACACAACTGTGTAGCCCAGCACGGCCGTGCTACACACAATTTTACACGATTTTCTGCACTGTTCTCCCCATTTTACCCCCCACTTAACCTAGTGCTTCCCCCACACCTATATATACCTAGGTGGCAGCTGGGGAACGGGGTTGTCTACCTTCTACCCCTTCCTAGCTCCCCAAATCGCCACCCACTCCATTCCACTCCATATCCACCTCAAATCCACTCCATTTCACCATTTCCACCACATAACCCCCCATATCTAAGCCTTCCATCCACTTCCCTCCATCATTCCACACCATTTCATCCAAGGAGAAGAAGGAGGACGTCCCTGCAGCTGCTGGAGAGGAGGAATTCTTCATCTACACCGAGCTCCATGACTTCTTCTATCTCTTTCTCCTCTATTTTTGTATTTTTCTTTGTTATGAGTAGCTAGGCTCCTTGGATGGGCTGTTTGGGGGAAAATATGTTACTTTGATACCATGTTGGGGGAAAATGACATGTAAACTTTGTAATTTCATTTGTTAATGATTATATTCTATTTCTATCTCATTCTCCATGGATTGCTTGTTGGTTTGTGTGTGAAATCACCTAGGAATTTAGGCAAATTGCTTATATGTGTGAATTTTGGGATTTGCGCCTAGGTCCAATTCTTGGATCCCTAGGTTGCCTCCCATCTTCCTACATCCTAATCAATCTCCCTAAACCTAAGTGAGAGACCTAAGTAGCTAGATTAGATAATTCTAGTGCAATTAGCATGGAGCCTTCTCAAGGCTAGAATGTGGGGGAATTGGGGTCCAAAACCCTAATCTCACCTCCCCATTACTACCCTCGGCCCCTAATTGACCTAGGAATGCCTAATCTAGAAACCTAGACTTGATTAGACTCTAATTGATTTGAACCTAATCCCTAACCCAATTGAACCTCGTAAGGGTAGTAGGGGGTGTTAGGGACTAGTTCCCCTATGCACAACCTAGCATATCCATGGCCAGTTAGTAGCTTAGGTCAATTCATTAGACTCTAACTTATTGTTTGGTTTGGATAATCTAAATGGAATCATAATGTTCATATGTCACCCCCAACTTAAGTGATAAGTTCATACCCCTAAACAGCCCACACATCTCTTTTCTGCTTGAAACCCTAGTTTTATGCTTTCTTAGCTTAATTAGTTCTTTCCTTGCTTAGTTAGCTTCTTGCTTTGCTCTTGTCTTGTTCATGCTAGTGTAGCTCTTTAATTGCTCTTTTGCTTCTCTCTTTCTTGCCTTAGTGTAACTTGCCTTTTCATACCTAGATTAGTCTTTCCTTGCTTGCTTAGTCTTAATCTAACCTAGGGTTAACATAGATCTCATTCTCGCCTTTAATTGTTTGCTTGTTCATCCTTAGTTAACAATCAAAATCAACCTTCAAACCCTTAACCCTAGTCTCTATAGTAGGAACCTAGCCAAACTAACCTAGCTCTAGTGCCCCCTCTTTTCCCTATGGATCGACCCTATACTTGCCACCTTCCTATACTACGACATGACCCCGTGCGCTTGCGGGTGTAGTTGTTTTAGTAGACGTAGGTAGCTAGTTTAGGTTTATAAATTTTGAAAGCAAACCCCCATCCACCATGCATTTTGACCTCGTGGGGCACATCTATTCAATCGAGTAGTGTGTTAGCACCACTAGCGGAATCGCACCACAGGGTGCCACGGTCGCGGTCGTTTCTCCTCAACACAGTCATGGATGATTCCCACAGTCATGGCGATTCTTGAAAACAACCTGTAACTTCAGCCAATTTGATGCAATAATTCCCACGGCCGTGGCCGTTGGCCACAGTCATGGTCGAGCTCCACGGCCATGTTGGGGTTGTCTCCTCAGTTTTCTAAACTTTAAAACTTGCACTTCAATTTTATTTGTTCTTTTGGCCACATATATGACTAAACGACCATGATTAACTTCTATACTCTCTCTCTTTCCTGTCTATCACCTGTCATAGCATCAAAACTCAAAAGAAAACTATCAAGCACAAATGTGCGTGTGTGTTTTTGGAAAACTAAGCAAAAGTATCAAAAGGGAGGGTTCAAGAATCTCAAACCACGTGGGTTGCCTCCCACTAGCACTAAATTTATAGCCTTCAGCCGGGCTTGTTGTTCCTTTCGCTACGTATCGACACCCACGGTGTCCTCCTTTTCCTCTACAGTAATCCTATCCAACGTTCCGACGACATGTACTTCATTCCATGGAGTGTGCATTGAGTGGAAGTATGGACTTGATCTCCACAGCTCCAGAGGATCATAATAGCATAAACTCTCACCAA
Source organism: Alisma plantago-aquatica (assembly GCA_963693085.1). Lineage (NCBI taxonomy): Eukaryota > Viridiplantae > Streptophyta > Magnoliopsida > Alismatales > Alismataceae > Alisma > Alisma plantago-aquatica. Next base: position 496,443,794 of record OY856414.1, on the reverse strand, counting down.
AGTCTTTATTGCCCAGCTTGTCCCTTTCCTCTTCAGTAAACATAAAGAAATCAAATTTCCTCCTCTTATAGGTGACCGTCAGAGTGCCCGCACGCACATTGATTTCTGCACCCGCAGTGGACAAGAAGGATCTCCCTAATATGAGGTATTCTTTCCCATCAATAGGTTCAGAATCAACTATCGAAAAGTCAGTCACATATGCAATGTTTATCCTTTCATCCATTGATACTATTGTGTTTTGCAGTCTTCCCAAGGGTTTCCTTTTGGTTCCATCACCTAAGATAAGGACACAATCCACCGGTTCCATTTTGTTTAGGCCCAGACCTAGATACATGCTCCATGGCATGATGCTTGTTCCTGCACCTAAGTCAAGGAGGGAGTGCTCGATGGCTTGTGTACCAATGTAGCAAGTGATGAGAGGCACTCTAGGATCATCTCTCTTTTCGGGGAAGCCAATGTCGTAGATGAAGTTCACAGACTTTGAAGCAACAATCTCTTGGGTTGGCAGTAGCACTAACTTTTTCTTTCCCATGCACACATCCTTCAGCAGTGAAAAGAATGATGTGATGCCCATCGTTCCTCGCTTCAAGTTTCCCAAGAGATTCATGATACTACTACCCTTTTCTTGGAGAGCCGGACCTTCATGGAATTGCTTCCCGACTTCATCAAAAATCTCCGCAGCACTGGTTGGAATTTAAGGAGGGATGATGGTGATACTCGTCTCATGAAAAGGTTTTGGCTCCCATGAAGGTATGGCTTCAAGCACTGCTATGTCAATGGTATGTGAAGTAATGGACATGGCCTTGTCACAAACAGCCGGATGAGCCCTATCTATTGCTATTTTAGTTTTCCCAAGAGATGGTGGGGCAAGTGAGGGTGCCTTTACATTTGTGCCGGGCGCAGTAGAAATTTCAGTGCACTCAGCATTGTTTGGTAGTGCTTGAGTAGCAAATTCTCTGGATCTTTGGTGATCTTTGCTAGACCCCTCTTGCGTTGAGCTTTTGTCATCAACCTCAGTTACTTTCCTCTCCCTTTTTCCACCATCTTGAGTAGCTTTTTCTCCCCATATGATAGAGACCATACTCACATGTTTATGGGAAGGAGGAGGGGCTTGTGAAGACAGAGGTGGTGACGGTCTTTGATGGGTGGAGTTAGGATTTTAGAGTATGCATATTGGTTGTTGGGGAGGTGGTTGTGTAGGTGGTGGTTGATAGGTTTGTGAAGGTGGTGGGGGATATTGATAGTTGATTGGGGGTTGGTGAGGTGGCGGGGCATACGGGTGTGGTGGTCCTTGATATTGTAGGAGTGGGGGTGCTTGGCTTTGTGGTGGGATGTATGCGGTTTGAGAAGCATTCACATAACCACCATCGTTGTTTGGATTTATCACGGGTTGCGATGGAAGTCTCCCCTCTTCACGACGAGCAAATGAGATGGAAATTTGATCGAGTCTTTGCTCAAGAAGACTGATGTTCTGTCCTTGAGAATACACTTCTCTCTTTACCTCATCTAGATTTCTCAATCTCCCGAGTACCTCATCTTCAAACTTTGAGTTATAGCGTGGCCTTTGTTGCCCTTATCCTGGTCCATCCTCATTCTGTTGTTTCCAAGAGAAGTTCAGATGGTTCCTCCACTCGGGAGTGTAAGAGTTGGACATGGGGCCTTGGTTGTTGCGGCCACCAAAAGAGTGTAGAGAATTTACTTCTTCATCTACAGTCTCGACTGCCATTGTGGGTTGGCTAGAAAAGCTACCCACTTGATTTTTCATCATCCACATCATATCGGCCATCATCTTCATCATATAGGGGTCGTTAGTATTGCGAATCGGAGCTGCAAAAGAAGGTGGAGGAGCGTAGCTTCGATCACAATGCCCCCCTTTTGTGGAAGCACAGTGGCGGGAATTTTCTACGAGATGCTCAAACAATGGCCATGATTCCTCGGGCGGCTTTGCCATGAAAGTGCCCTCACAGGAAGAGTTTACGTTGTTTTGGCTTTGCTCCTCAAGCCCGGTGTAGAAGGCCTAAACGTGCTGCCACAGAGGAACCTCATGATGGGGGCAATCGTGAAGTAGCTTTTGGAACCTCTCCCACGCCTCGTGGAAGGGCTCGTTCTCTTTTTGGGAAAATGACGCGATGCACCTTATCATATTAGATAACTTGGCGATGGGGAAGAACTTCTTGAGAAACTCGTTCTTCACCTCATTCCAAGTGACCAACTCTGGCTTCGTCACATACCACTCCTTGGCTTTCTCCTTGAGGGAGAAAGGAAAGAGTGTCCTCCTGATTGAGTCGTCGGTGGCGGCGGGAGTGCGGAAGGTAGAGCACGTTTCAAGGAATGTGTCTATGTGGTGGTAGGGATTCTCGTTCTCCATATCGAAGTATGTAGGGAGAAGTCCCAGGAGTGCCGGTGGGATGGAAAACTGTTGACCTGGCATTTGGTCAACCAAAGTGGCGATGGGGGAGTTGTAGTTCCCTGGTGTGAAGTACTCGTGAAGCGGGCAATGTGGCGGTGGAGGTTGAGCATCCGGTGGCGGGTTGTTTTCAGCCATCTCGGCCTCTTGGTGTAGGTTGCGGCGAGCTTGATGCCTCCTTCTACCAATCTCGGGGTCGTATACCACCAAGTCGGTGTAAGTAGAGCGCGTGCTACACATATACAACTGTCACCTGCGCAAAGCACAAACAAACAACAAGGAACCAAGTTAGCAAACCAAGATGCAAAAACAAGGCAAATAATAAATAATAGCAATGGTGAGGGCAAAAGGAAAGGCTAAGCTACACTATCTAACTAGGACAAGTACCTCTATCCCTGGCAACACGCCAGAAAGCTTGGTACGTCCCCGCTAGTGGTACTTCTACACCTGACGAGGCCGGAGCGCACGGGATATGGGTGATCTTATGCTTTCGAAATTTATGTTATCCCTAACTGAGTCGATCACTAAGACTAAAATAGGTCGCACGCAAGCGTACAAGGTACTGTTGTAGTATAGGTGATTGGAAAGATAAGGGGTCGAACCACAGAGATAGAGGGGGCACTAGAGTTAGACAGAGTGGGCTTTGTTCCTTTTGTGGAGCTTAGGGTTTTAGGGTTTTAAAAGGTTTGGGTTGTTGATTAAGCTAATGATCAAGTAAGAAATACGAGATGGAAACTAAGTTACGGAAGGGCAAGCAAATTAGTAAACTAAGTCAACAAACTAACTAAGCAAGAGCAAGAAGAGCTACACTACTCTAGCAAGGCAAGAAGCAATTAAGAACTAAACTAACCACTAGAAAGAGCAAGATCCTAAGTTAACACTAAAGAGCAAAACTAAGCAATTAACTAGATTAAGAAAAAGCGACTAAACTAGACTAGCATGAACAAGCAAGCAGAGCAAGATGGGTTTTAAGTAGTTGATTAGGGTAGGTGGAACGTTTGGGGGATGTAACTTTGATATTAGTTGGGGGAGATCATTAAACATGCAAGGTTCTCATTTCATATCTAGATTACCAAACCAAACAACAAGGACAATGCCATTAGAATATACCCTATACTACTAGTAGAAAACTAGGGTTAGGTGTAATTCTAATGGGATTAGCCAAATCTAGGTTTCTAGGGTAAGTGATAGTGAGCAATTGAGGGTTGAGGGTAGAGATGGGAGTAGAGATGAGGGTATTTGACCTCATGCCACTAGCCACTCTAGCCTTTAGAAGGCCGTAGACAATTGCATCACTCTCACTTACACTAGCCACTTAAATCTCACACTCACTTGTAGGAGGGGGGATGTGTATGTAGGAATAAAGGGGGCTAGCTAGGGATCCACTAATTGGACCTAGGAGCCAACCCTAAGATTGCCACATACACTCCAATCCCTCCTAGAAGCTAAGTGTCATCAAGCATCTCAAAGCAAACAATCCATGTTATAAGCACAAACCACATGCAATAAAATAGGAAATGAGATAGAAGCAAGAGGCAATCATCATAGATATGAATTAAGTTCATTACAAGCAACTTTCCCCCAACATGGTATCAAAGTCACATTTTAACCCCAAACAGCCCACCACTAGGGGCTTAGCTAGACATGATCAAGAAAACAAGAAAAGAAAGCGGTAGAAGAAGTAGGGACTCCATGAAGCTTGATGTAGAAGCCTCCTTCTTCACCCCCAAGCTTGCTGTAGATGTCCTCCCTCCTCCAAGGGTGTAGGGGTGCATGAAATGGTAGGGGATTATGGATGAAAACCTAGGGAACTAGGTTTCCATGGTGGAATGAGGGTGAAAATGGTGCATGATGAGCCCAAAATGCAAGGGGATTGCACAAAGAGCTCAAGGATGGAGAGTGGAGCTTGGAGCAGCTGTAGGGGCCTCCAACCTAGTGCTATGGCCACCACCCCTGTATATATAGGTGGTGGTGGAAGCACTAGGGTAAGTAGGGACAGTTTAGGAAAAGTAGTGAAAAGTAGGGTAGGGTTGGTGGACCACCACGACCGTGGTAGTGTGCCATGACCGTGGTGAGGGTGGTAGAGAATGGTCGTGGAGTGGTGAAACGCTCGTGGTGTGAAGAAATTGGAAAAAAGTCAAGTATGGTGGTAGCCACGGCCGTGGCGGGATTCTACGGTCGTGGTGGGTTAGGGGCACCACGGCTGTGTTGGGTGACACGACCGTTTTGGAGGAGCAGGAGGTGACCGTGGAGAAGCACCACGATCGTCTTGAGCTTCTTCGGCCACGGTCGTGGCGTTCTGGGGAAAAACCCTGTTGCAAGTTGAACTTTTGGCAATTAATTCCCACGACTGTGGCAGGGTGCCACGACCGTGCTGATGGCCACGACCGTGGTGTACTCAATGGCCACGGTCGTGGAATAGGGCCATGACAGTGGGATTCTGTGGGATTTCCTTGTTGAACTTGGTGTCATATTGCTAAAAAAGGCACGACTGTGGCATAGTGCCCACGGCCGTGGTGAGGTTGCATAGCTTGATTTCACTTCAAATTTCATCATTCTTGGATGTCTTTTCTTGGGGGTGATTCTTGGCCATTAGAGGTAGGTTGAGGGAGACTTTGGGGCCTTCTTTGGGGCCCTCCATGATTGGGGGAACCCTAGAACTCCTTCTTTCTCTCTCTTCCATCTAGGCATGGTCCAAGTACCTGAAAAACAATGCAAAGAACATCCATAAGCGTATTTGCAATGATAACCATATTAGGGAAAAAGATCTTGTAATCTACATGTTTAGATGTGATTTAAGTACAAAATGACACAGGATGGAGCCCTCAAATAGGGCTACATCACCCTGCCTTGTCCATTTTTGTCCTTCCATGAGGGATTTTACTTCTTGTCAGATCCTGCACATCAAGTATGTCAGATCTCTGATTGGTATCACATACAAAATGAAGAAGTAATAAAATTTATCTTATAATATTAATACCTAAAGTGGAGGCCTCAGTGCCTTCCTTCTTCTTCTTTAGTTCCTCTTACCAGAGTGGGCAATTTCTCTTCCAATGTCCACACTGGTGATAATGGTGACAATCACCTCTTATTTTCTTCACTCCTTTTGCCTTGAGAGATGAAGACTTGGGCTTCTGGCCAGCTTTAGAATCCTTCTTAGCTTTTCCTTTAGACTTCCCCTTTGTCTTGCTGATCATCATCACAAACTTGGGCTTATATTTCTTCATTTGTGTCTCAGCTATTCTCAACATGCCCGACAACTCTATCAGCGACTTTTCAAAGTCAATCATGTTGTAGTTCATGACAAACTGACTATATGACTCTGGAAGAGACTGCAAAATCACGTCTGTGGCCAACTCTTGACCCAAGGGGAACCTCAGTCTATCTAGGTTCACCACATACCCAATGAGATTGAGTACATAAGGACCTACTGGGTCACCTTCTGCCATATTACATTTGAACAATGCCTTGGAGACATCATATCTCTCTTGTCTTTCCTGATCTTAGAACATGTTCTTGAGATGTGTGACCATCTCAATTGCATCCATTTTCTTATATTGCCTCTGCAACTCATAATTCATGGAGCATAACATCAAATTCTTGAAATCCATGACGTCTTCAATATGCTTCTTGTAAGCATCCTTTTCAGTGCTTGGTGCATTTTGAGGTGGTTCCTCTAGTCCTAGCATTTCTAGGACATAGAGCTTGCGCTCATGTGTGAGAAAGATTTCCAACATCCTAAACCAGTCATGGAAGTTGTTCCCATTAAGTGTGTCCTTCTGAAGGACCGATCACAAAGAAAAATGATTGTTGTTCGTTGCCATTTGATTCTACAAAAGAATTTGCAATTTTGTCAAGAAAACTCAATTTTGATTTGATTTGATTTGAATAAATTTAGGAAATAATAATTAGGTATTTAATTCATCATCACTCTCATTATTTTGTTCAAATTGACAACCCTCAAGTATCAATTTGGAAAACTGCAACGAATCACTTTTCTAATGAGCAAGATCCAAGATAATTCAACTATGGCCTGACTAACGCCGCAAAACACAGTTAATAACCAAGGTAGGAAACTTTTGCCAATGGCATCATATGCGATTCTTGATATATAATATGTGTAACTCCTTTCCATAATTATATGTATGCTTCTAGGCCCAGACACCCTAATAATCATCGTTTAAGCCTGACCTAATAGCCAATACGATAGATATGCACCATGGGAAGGCAAAACCTACATATCTACCATCACGCTTCCATGAGGTAGACGATGCACCATGCGAAGGCACAACCTATGCTTAATCAAACAAGCTTTTCATGTGTATTTATATTGGAAAACATATTAGACTTAATATGTTTGATTGAGGGGCTTTATAGATATTATATATATATATTATATACATATACTGTATACAATCACCACATATATAGTACATATCATATACATGCTATATCCCACAACGTAAACATGCAGCATAAAACAAAAAGTGATGGTTATGACCATGTCTACTTATAATTCCTTGGAGCCACAAGGAATTATAACACCTAGGTCAATCATAACATCACATGTATGAACATGCTGTTAGTGTAGACCTGTGCTTGCCAATCTGGGTAGATTGATTCAACCCTTGAACCGGTCATCTTTTCTTTTGGCCGATTGGTTGGTCACCAGGAATGGTAGTCTGGCCACCTATCCAATCGATGTTTGGACTCCTTCCAAATGGTCAGTTGAGCCCACCGGGTGGTCTTTTGGCTCCATCGTTCTATCCTTCATAGTCCTCCAGATGGTCGGCTCATCTCACGAACTGGTCGTCTCTTCCAACGATGATAATTTTCTTTGTCATTGCAAGAAAACAAACTATCCTATTGCTATTAAAATATTAAATAGTAAAGAGAAATATCGAGTTACATTCAAGGGGAGCAAAGGTAGGAAAGAATTAACTTTACATTGGGAAGAGGGAGTTAAAGGTTTGGTACACCGACCAAGATAATAAGGAATAAAACCAAACCATCCAACCACACACAATGATAGGGTTTATGCCATAACTACACTACACATCCACCATCAAAACCACTTTTAGGGTGACACTGTAAATCACACACACACACACACACACACACACACACATATATATATATATATATATATATATATATATATATATATACTAGTTTGGGATTATGTAGTCCTTGATCAGATACGCATATGAGACAGTTTAAATATTCACATTACATGCAACAAATAAATGATTAAACTTAAAATCTGATCATATCGATCATCCTAAAACATAGTAAATTGACATGACTCTTTTTTTTTTTGGAAACTAGAGATTAATTATTATTTATCCTGCTCTCTAGTGCAGGCCAAAAATTGGAAATGTTTACATCAGTGGCTTGATGTAGCCACGATGGGCTTATAGAAGTAAAAGAACAAAAATAAAAAGTAGATAGAGTAGTTTTTGCAATAGCATCGGCTACTCCATCCAACTCCCTAGGTACATAACGTATAGAGAGATGGATGGGAGAAGCCGTGATGGTGCAAATTTTCCTCCAAGTAGCTTGGAGCTTGGGTCCCAGGGGCATCACCTGGTTAACCATCTTAACCGAGGAGATGGAGTCGGAGAAAAGAATGACTCGTCCCAGATTCATGGTATTGACAATAGCAGCTGTAGTATAAATTGCATGGAGTTCTGCATCCAGCGCTGATTGTGCATACAGAGGTGACCCCCTACCAAGAAAACAAGTGCTGGAGCATAAATTGACATGACTCTAATACCACTATTGGGAAATATGAGCACAAAGTATAGAAGTGGAAACAAATTTTTTTTCTATCCATATTCCCATAATATCAAGATTGCGTCAACTACTATCAAATAGGAAGGATGGTTTAACGAGTTGTACCTGGTACTAGAGTAAGTTCAGCGACAAAAACTCACTTCCAGGAAACTATCAACTAGTTTCTCTTGGATGGTGGCTGTGCAACTTCTGGTCTGCACCATGAATAATGAATAGGACAAATCTGCAACAACTCCTATGGTCTCACCATGGACTGCAAGCTGACTTTTCTCTCCTAGCAGCATCCAAAGGACTCCTACCTCTAGAGTAGTCCACAAGGACCAACTAGAACTCCTGTTGTTCAACTAGAACAAACATGAAGGAGTTGTCCGTCGCGTTGGCGTACTACTCACCAACTTTCTCTCCCACAACAATGATTCTTAGTTGTTCTCTCCCCCATAGCTATCCCTCCCCATTCAGGTAGGACTTACTTGGGCTCTCTTGGTTACCACAACCAGAGAGGACAAAAATTGTTAGGGCAACTAATTCTCAGTTGTGTTGTTATGTTTTGGGTAGCCCCCAATACCCCTATATTTATAGGCAGGGTTTGGGCCAGGGTTCCCAATATGTACAAGATGGTGCGGGAGTGGAAGGAACCATAAGATCTTGAATTTTCACAACCTGTGAACCATGAGGCGGTCGTATGGTGACCCAGACGGTCATATGGTGACCCATATGATCATCTGGTCACTCAAGATGGTCGCCTCGCACTGCCAAACAGTCGTTTGGCAGTTTCCCAATCGCATATGAAATTGGTAATTTGATTCCCATTAATGTTAGACATTAATTTCTTTCACCACAAGTATCGCGCAATCAAAATGAGTTTAGGAAACTTCCAGAATGTTCATTCTACCCAAACGAGCTGTCTCATACATGTGAAACGCCCATCTCACTCACCCAGACGGTCGTCTAGTGAGCTAAGTCAAGTAGATCAGTTCATCAGAATGAACTGATCAATTCACACATCAATTTGTGCAAAACATAGCCAATTCAATGGCTGTCTGGGTGAGCGAGATGGGCTTATCGGTTCATCAGAATTAACCAATCAATTCACACCTCAATTTGGGAAAAACTTAGGCAATTCAATCTCTAATCAGCTTAACAACCCAAACGGCCATCTAAACTCTTGAGACGCCCATCTGGCTTGTCCAAATGGATGTCTCAACACTTGAGATGGTCGTTTGGCAGTTCAGTCAGCTAATCTATTGTGTGAATTGAATACCTAAAAACTCTAGTAATCAATCCAATCATCATCTAAGATCAAACTCCTCTTTTAGATGAGTACCTATGTGTGTGACCTTATAGGTCCCATATCACGTTGGCAATGAATGTCCATAACTACGTATGACATCACGAATAGAGAGTAGTTCCTAGTCGCACATCAGTGCTACCCAAGTGAATAGAAAGTTGGAGAACAACTTCAACCTACAATCTGTCTAAGGTGTTATAGTGATTGTATAATTCCTTTCTGTCTAATATCTAGGATGAACTTGAGGCATGTAAGGTCATCCTCTCAATGTTCAATCCATGTTCCTTAAACCAAGAGTAGTCTATCTAAGATAATGTGACCTCAATATCATATGTTGATTCACATGTGCATGCACATGTGTTTCTCAGTCTCTCTTATCAAGTAGCAAGGATATCAATCTCTAGTAGGAGAGAAAAATCCCATATCTATCACTCACAGTAACCCCATGTGTCAAAGTCACCCAATCATCACCATTATAATGACCCATGTTTTAGAACTGCGTTTGATGATGTCAAAGTGTACCTACAACATGCGATGAGTGTAGTGATTTTAGGTCTAAGATTCACAATCACCACCTTCACTTATGAGATATGACTATGACCACCAATGATGGTTTCCATCTGTCATTCTCAAGGCGTCCGTCTGTCCGATACACTGTTCTATAACATGTATCTGCATGCTTGGTTTGATATTACCATATCATGACTAATGAGATTCTGTCATCAACCAACACACACTCTAGTCTCATGTGTTATTGGTGTCTATCTACCTTCAACAATAACAACCAACTAGGGACATAATGAGAATATGTATATGTACTTTTTAACATATGTATGATCTCAATTCACCAAGCCCCATACTTGAATACATACGTCATTGAGTGGTATTATTCTCTAGACATTCATAATGTTTCTTGATTATCTCATAATTGAGTGAAACAGAATGAATTGCAAGCTTTCCTTTATAAGTATTAATCAAATCCTTTATGGTTTATGCCATGTTAATCATCATATGATTGTCTCTCTAGACATACCTTACCAATAAAAACCATGTGGGATCAACTATCCCATGTTTAGTCTCATCAATAGAATCCAAAGAAGGTCATCTAGATCTTTAAGAAACTGGAAAGAAAGGAGTATGGGATTGATGGATCTTTGAAGACTACTACAACCAATGTTCGACACCCTGGGATGAATACACTATGACATCAAAGAAGCTCAACATCAACACAATGAACTTTAGTTAGTTTAGTTCCTGACTGGACTACCTCAGTTTTACTTTGGCATTGTTGATCATATCTTATCCAGTGATCCCTTACCCACACTAAGGGATGTTTAGAAGCATGTTCAACACCTTCCTTCCATGTCTTCACTACCTGCTACTTCTTCTGATCACTCGATTCTTGCCATTCACTCCCATGACTCTAGTCAAGGACATGTATGTGGCCACGATCGTGGTTATGGTGATCGTGCTTCTGCTAGTCCTAGATGTGGTCCTCCTTCTAGCTCTAGATGAGGCCAACATCAACTTTTTATTGATAACCACTTTTGCACTTTTTATGGGTGCATGGACCACAATGAGGACCGCTGCTGGAAAAAGCATGGTGCACCTACTTGGATTGACAAATGCACCTATTTGAAGTAAGGTTATTGAGTGACAACTAAAAGAAGCAGAGGCAAACCTAAACTAACTTGGAAAGAGATTATAAATAAATATTTTTAATCTTTACATCTTGATATGAGTATGACCCATAACAGAGCTAATTGGAAAAGACTGATCCATGTAGCTAACACCAATATTGTTAGGATTGAGGTTTATTGATGATGATTATGATGACCTTCCTGGACTAACTAGGTGCCCTCTGATTCCTACAAAGATTCTCTTACTACTACTAAGTTGTACTCTGCCCATAGTTTAGTAGATTCACTCAAAGTTTGAAAAACTCCTTTAGACTTGTATATCCTCTCAAACACCTACTTAAGATGGCATCCCTTCTACTTTACTTACATATCCTTATACTTATGGTAAAAGTAAATGTGTCATCAACTCGGGAGCATCTGCTCATATATTTGGCTGTTCTAAACAATTTACTACCTTGACGAAAATGACTCAAGTTCCTCCTATGATAGTGGCTAATGGGACTCAGTGCATATTACTTGGAATATGGAACTATATCTCTATCTAAAAGACTACCATTAGAACCAATCTTATATGCTATAAGATTTCCTCTTAATTTGTTATATATCAGTAGAACTGCTAAGAGTCTTTGGTGCTCAATTACTTTTGATCCCAAGGGTTGTGTGTTTTAGGATCTCTGGATGAAGACGAGGATTAGTTTGGACCATGAGGGGCCTGGTAGACTGTACTATCTGGATGGGCTACAATCTGCTGCTACTCTACTATCATCTTCTGTGACTAGTCTACAATGGCACTACCATTTTGGATATCCTTCTGCTGCTAAATTAAGATGTTTATTTATGAGATACATGATAAAATTTGTATGCCAATTCTGTCAATTTGAAAAACAAGCTAGAATGATGTTTCCTAGGAAAAAGGAGTTTGGTTTTAAAACTCTCTTTGATATTGTTCATGTTGATATACGAGGCCCTTGCTCTATGACTAGCCATTCGAGATTCATTTATTTCATGACATTTATTGGTGATTTTTCATGAGCAACTTGGCTTTTTTCTGTTAACAGATCGTAGTAATATTGTGGAAACTATTACTCTTCTTCACTGAAATCCAAACTCAGTTCAATAAAAATGTCAATATTTTTAGAACTGACAGTGCCTTGGAATTTATGCAGAAGTCAATTGCTCTTTTTTGTATCATTCACAATACTATTCATCAGACTTCCTGCTCTTACACCACAACAAAATGGTGTAGCTAAGAAAACCGTCATGTTCTTGAAATAACACGTTCTATTCCTTTTCACTACCATGTTCCTCAGAACTTTTAGCCCGAGGTTGTATCGATTGTGTGCTACTTAATTAACCACATGCCCTTGTATGTCCTAAACAATCATATACCTTAAACTCTTTTGTAACCCGATGTGCCTCTTTTTTATGTACCTCCTCCCATCTTGTGCAACACTCATTTTGTCAAGAATCTTCACCCTGGGGTATCTAAATTTAACCCACACTCCACTAAGTGCGTCTTTCTCAAATATTCTAAAACTCAGAAAGGATCACAATGTTATGTTCCTGCCAATGGGCAGTGGTTTGTTAGTGTCGATCTGGTCTTTTATGAACACCTACCTTAATACTCTAAACAATGGTATGCCTTATGTAGTGACTTGCTTGATCCTACTCCACTACCTGAAGTTGTGGAAAATGAATCCCCTGATGAAGATGAGGTTACTGCCCCTCCTCTAAGAAGACCCCATGTTATAGTCCCCTCCATGACCCCTCCACAACCAACTCCTTTTTCAGCAGATCACCAAACCTCCCAGGTAACTTATGATCTAAATCTTCCCATTAGTAAACAAAAAGGTGTTCACTCCTGTACTATGCTAATCCTAGAACTAGTTTTGCCTATTTACTACTGCTACATAAAATGTTTGTATACCAAAAATTGCTATACAAGATTTTAAACATTCGACTTAGTGACAAGCTATGGAAGCTACAATGACTTCTCTTTGTGATTGCAAGACATGTGATCTAGCTGATCACCCTCATGATTGCCCTACTGTTGGGTATTGGTGGATATTCACTACCAAAGACCAGCTGGATGGCTCGATCAAAACATTGAAAGCACGCCTAGATGCAAAAGGAGATACTCAAACATATGGGGTATATTACTTTGAAAAATTTTCTCATGTTAATAGACTTAACTCTGTACGAGTACTTATATGTGTTGTCGTGAACAAATATTGACCTCTTTTTCAACTTGATGTTAAAAATGCTTTTGTATGTGGTGACTTACATGAAGAAGTCTACGTGGAGAAACCACATGGATTTATTGCTTAGGAGGAGAGTTCGAAAGTTTGCAGATTTAGGAAAAAAATTTATGGACTTAAACAAATCCCACGAGCATGGTTTGACAAATTGAGCTAGATACTTCTTAAATTTAATTTTCAATCTCACATTCTGATCATTCTATTTTTATAAAAAGCCAAGTTCTGAACTTGTTATTCTTATTGTGTGTGTATGACATCATTTTATGTGGTAGTGATAAAGAAGACATTAAGGATACTAAATGGTGTCTATAACAATATTTTGTTACAAAAGATCTTGGAGAAGTTAGATATTTCTTGGGAATTGAAGTTTCCAAGTCTTCTTATGGTATTTGTCCTTGACAATGCAAATATTTTCTATATATTCTACAAGAAACAATCATGCTGGGTTTTATGCCTGCTAGAACCCCTCTAGATCCCAATACAAATTGGGATGATGAATCTTCACCACCCTTCCTGATAACCACCAATGTAGAAGATTGGTTGGTAAACTTATATATTTTACTATTACTAGAGTTGACATTGCTTCAAATATTGGACTTATTAGTTGATACCTGGATAAACCTTGATAATGTCTGTCATATCCTTAAACATCTTAAAAGTTCTCTAGGGAAATGATTGCTGTATCAAAGACACCGAAACTACAAACTCAGTAGATATTCTAATTCTAATTATACTACTAGTAGATGTGATTGAAAATCTACCTCTGGATATTTTACCTTTGTTGGAGGCAACCTAGTTACATGGTGTAGTAAGAAGCAGACTATGGTTGCTCGATCTAATGTTGAAGCAAAGTGTAGAGCTATGGATCATAAGGTTTATAAATTGATGTGGGTCCACGAACTCCTCAAGAATTTGACAACTCTGATGTTGACCCTCTTCCCATGTATTATGTCAACAAAGCCTCCACATTTATTGTTAGAAATCCTATTTTTCATGAGCAGACCAAGCATGTTGAAGTGGTTTGCCACTTTGTTCAGAAATGTGTCTTCTCTTATCACATTTGTACTCCTTATATCCAGACTAAAGACTAAGTTGTAGACATATTCACCAAGATACTTCCCAAAACTCACTTTACTACACTGGTGGACAAGCTGGGCATGTTTGACATCTATGCTCCATCTTGAGGGGGACTATTAGTGCTACTTTATGTTTCACATATGCTTTAGACTTGTCTTGTCTTTTCCTTTATCCCATATTTTCGACTTCCATTTCTCACGAACTCTCTTATTCTATAAAAGAGAATGCCTTGTATTTGTTTTAAACATAATAAATAAATCTTTTCTCATTCTATTAATCTATTACATATTAACTAGAGCTTAGCATCTAATAGGCAGTAGTTGTTGGAAAAAGATGTGCACGCAACCATCATCTAGACTAGGACCAAAATGTTCATTAGTAAATTGATTAATACTCGTAGTGTGATCATTGTGTATGTAGGTAATGATGAACCTAGGAAAACTATTCAAATATTTTGTTGTCCTGTTAATGTTAACTTTGGTGGTCCTTTTTGTACGTCATTTTCTAACAACCCCTTTCTGTTAGTTATGAAGTTGAAAAACCAACATTTGACATATGAAATGGTTCAGTCGTTAGCTTTAGGTTTAAAGTTTTTTATTGTTAGATCTACTCTATTTAACATGCATACCTAGAAAACTAGATCTTAGTATCATTGTTAGCATTACTTGTACGACGTCACTTGAAACATTGGATAGTTCATGTAGTCTTGAAAGATTTTTTTTATTTTATTCTATCATCAATAGCATAGGGAATTGACAACCACCTAACTTTTTTTGAATAAATAATTGACACCAAAAGAATCTAGATGATTTATACTCTTGATTATGAGAGGTTATTTAGAGAGGCCCAGTTATACATGTGTTATGGTCTGCCCCTTACTTGTCTTACACTCATCATCACTATCAAAACCACAAGAAAGTGTTTTAATTTTCACAAGGTGATCGTTGCGTAAGTACACCACAATCACCATGTGATATGTAGTCCCCTAATTTGTGTCTTATTTGTCTTAATTTTTGTGGTCAATGAGTGCATGTAACTAACTTAGCTTTTATTACCGCCATTAAAGTTACCATAAATATTAACACCATAAGAAAGTGGAATAGTTTTCATATTGTACTCAATGTGTAAATACACAATGATCACTATGGTAAATGTAGTCCCCTAGTTTGTGCATCTTATTTGGGCTGAATTTGATGGTGAATGAGTGCTTGCAAATGAATTATGTTTTATTACATGTAGTAAAACCACCATCAATATCAACACCACAAGGGATTATTTTTAACAACATAATCATCGTGTAGAAACACAAAAAGCACAAACATAATTTTATTCCCCTAATTTTTACATCTTATTTGTGTTGATTTTGAGTGCATGTAGTTCATGTTATATTGCATACATTGCAGCAGCCATCAGTGTAAACATCACACAGTGTGATCATTGTGTATTTACACAACAATTACCCTAAGAAATACAATCATGTAGTTTCTACATATTAATTCTGTTGATCTGATGGTGAATGTTTGCATTTAAATCTATTACATGTTAATTTGAGTTTAGCATCTACTAGGCAATTATTGTTGGAAAAGGATGGGCACAAAGTCACCACCCAGATTAAGAAAAAAATGTTCACTAACAAATTGATTAATTCTCATAGTGTGATATTTGTGTATATAGGTAATGATGAACCTGTGAAGATTGTTCATCTATTTTTTTCTCCTTTTCGTGTTGATTTGATGGTCCAATTTGCATGTCAATTTCTCACAACCCCTTTATACTAGTCATGGGGATAAAAACCACCATTTGACATATGAATTTTCCAGGTTGTTAGGTTTAGGGTTTAAGGTTTTGTTGTTAGAGCCTATCTATTTAACATGCATACCTAACAAACCAGATCTCAATATCATTTTTAGCGTTGCTCGTAATAGTTCATGATGTCTTCAAATTTTGTTGTTTTATTCTATCTTTAGTAGCACAACAAATCTCCATCCTCCTAATTTGTTTTTTAGTTTTTTTTCTTCTGATAAATGTTTGAAATTAGAAGAATCTAAATGATTTGTATATTTTTTCCGTGTGGTTTTTAGAGAGTGACTAGTATACTTGTGTTACAGTCTGCCCATTACTTGTGTTACAGTTACCATCACAGTCAAAACCACAATAAAGTGTATTGATTTTCATAGAGTAATTGTTTTGTAAATACACCACAATCACCTTCGCAAACGTAGTCACCTAATATGTATGTCGTGTTTGTGTTGATTTTGATGGTCAATGAGTGCATGGAACTAACTTAGGTTCTATTACCTCCATTACAATCACCATAACTATCAACACATTAATAAAGTGAATTGATTTTCATAGTGTGATCAATGTGCAAATACTGTGGATTATAATGAGGCATGATATTTGACCAAAAATACTTGATCTATGCTACTAGAACCTAGAGTAATAACTTACCAAATCAA
This sequence comes from Alisma plantago-aquatica, assembly GCA_963693085.1. Lineage (NCBI taxonomy): Eukaryota > Viridiplantae > Streptophyta > Magnoliopsida > Alismatales > Alismataceae > Alisma > Alisma plantago-aquatica. Next base: position 496,426,869 of record OY856414.1, on the reverse strand, counting down.
ACTCACCATTAAAAATCAAGAGATGACCCTCAAGGCAATCAAAACTCCTATCTCATTAATGAGAAAGAACTTTTTACTGATTTGGGTATATTAGATACTTATTGTGGACTTTGGACTTTTAGTTAATGTCCAAGAGGCAATTTGCAAACTTTACCTTTTCGTGTGATATCAAATTTGGCATGTTAAACTGTACTTTTTAATTTCTTAGGAACTTGCGTCAACATCAATTAATATTGCCTTCCTATGATACACTTTTGATGGTGAAATAACTAAGTTTTTTGTTTATTCATTTTGTTTTAGATTTTACAAAATAGTTTTATTGGTATAAATGAGTAATATACTCTAGAAATTGAATCTAATGGTGGTCCAAATTCATAGGATTCTACAATCACCACCATTAACATTTCTATCAAGTTAGTGATTCCTGAACCCCATAGCTTTGTAGAGAAGCCTACAATTGATATGGTACTTTCTTTTATATCTGATGCCAACTATTTTAATGTGAAATACATTGATTCTTATGGGTTTGGTGTAAATATTTCCCACTCAACAAAAACTCCACCAAAGGAGGATAGTTAAAGGATAACAAAGTCATGTTTAAAAGCTAGCAATCCACTAAATAATTTGAAGGACTCGTTATATCAATTAAAACCTTCAACTAGAGATTTTTGCCGAGATAATGTTAGGATTACATGCATATTCTTAGGTGAGTATGTGATATATACATTTATGGAAGAACCCAATCACTAGTTATTGGATCCTGACATGGTAAGATTACTTCCTTCTAAATAGAAGATCCTTGATGAAATATTCCGTTGTATTGACTTGAATGATAATGCTAGGATTGGTTTGTCTAAGACAGTGGCAAGTCTAATTGTAGGAGTAGATGGATACCAAAATCTTACATTTACAGGTAGGGACGTCCAAGATTACCTCAATTATTCAAGGAAACTACTACGACTAGGTGAAGGCGATGCCCAAGAAATTCAAGCATACTTTATAGAGATGCAAAAGGAAGATACTAACTTCTTTTATGTCCTTGATCTATATGAAAATGGTGTGCTTAGAAATCTCTTTTAAGATGATTATCAATCGAGAATGGCAAACACGTTTTTTGGGATGCTATCACATTTGTTACAACATATTTGACTAACCATTATGATATGCCATTTGCTCCATTTGTTGGTGTCAATTACCATGGTCATTCTATTTTGATGGATCCAATTTATTACGTGAGGAGAGAACTGAGCACTATATTTGGATTTTATAGACATGGCTTAATTGCATGGGTCTGTACTATATTAGGTATTAAATTGTTAGATATTATGTATAACACGAGTATTAATGGGAAAAATATCAATACAAAGACATAATAAGTAATTTTTCTATCTAATTGTGTAACATACCCAAAACTGGGTTCACAAGTTAATACTCCTTTTTCTAGGCCCTTTTCAGTTATTATAATATTAAGTCTATTTTTCCTAATATAGAAAATATTTTCTTTCATTTGGGTCAAATAATATCATGTAATGATAATTATCCTTTATATATAATGTTTTAAGATGTAATAACTTGATAAAGTCAATAATAGGTTTCGATGCATGAATACACCTATAAATTTGTTTGAGATTAGTTTGACATTCTATACTTTTTCTAGGAATACAAGGTGAAATAAATCAAATTAATATGTAACATGGAGCCACAGCTAAGTGAATCATAAGAATAAATACAATCAAGGAATGCTTAATACACTAATAACAAGATGTAATATCAAATATTACCAAAATGTAAAATTGATGCCAAAATTAAATTCATCACGTCTCAATTAGCCTACCCATCAAATTTCATACCAATTAGACATTACTTGAAACCTCACTTTAATCTTAGAAGAAATGAATCAACTAACATGTTATTAATTATGATAATCTTTTATTTATATTGAATCAATGTTCTATTTTTATTTTTTTCCCATTCATATAACACACCAAAACATTTCTTTCTTGGTAGTGATTTGAAGTGTCAAAATGTTCTCCTCAGCCCAAAATCCACTATCTTCTCCCCTTCCGCTAACTTTGCACGCAAGTGCTGGGTTCTCTATAGAAGATTGAATGATCAACATAACTGACATGACTCCCTCTTATTCTCCCCCATTCCTCCTCTATAGTAGGAGATCAATTCAACAACCTATTATATCATCACCTCCTACTCATAGCCATGCCTCCAACCTCTATACGTCGCCAGCAATGGCTGCAGTAACTTATAATCTAGAGATGATGATGGCAGTTTTCATCCTCCTCACCTAGAACGTTGCCATCACCATGTACCACAATGATCCATGCCCCTATCACCTACTATCCTCGTCAACCACAGCTTGAACAACCTCTCCGAATGGACACTGAGCCCATGGAAGCGTTGAGTTGGACTCCATGGATGTTCCCTCCTTGTGGGATCCCTCTAAACTTTCCTCTCTGTTTCCTCTCCTACTTCTTCCCCCACCCTCTAAAACATGGTCTCCGCCCTATAACTGGTGACCCTTCTCCCTCTCCCTTGACTGAAAACCATCCTCATCCTCATTCCTATCCTCTAGCTCACATCTTCTTTTTCCCGAACCTTAGATTCTTTATTGCACCTAGCCTACCAGACCTAGAGATTTTCTACCGCCAACCACCGTTGTCTTGTTCATCATTGCCCTCAAGATGATGGCGCCAACCACTGTATCCTTGTTCACAATCACCCTTAAGATGATGTATGGTGACAAGATGTACTCCTATTACATGCTACTATCTTCCTCCTTACCCAAAAATCAACTGTGTAACCTATTCTAGTTAGCTATCCAAACTACTATCACCTATTGTTCATGCAAGAGAAGTAGTCACAACACCTCTGCAACTCGTCAGCTCCTTCACCACTGACACCGTCATAACATGCTTTAATGTCTACCAAAACCTACCCGAACCCCACCTACCTCATACTACTATCTTTGTTCATATTCATCCTTAGTTCCATCTCAGCCGATTCTTTTCAAGGCCACACACTAACCAACTAAGGTAAAACATACATAATCTCTCAAAATTTGTATGTGGACCTAGTCCAATGCAAAAGATCAAATAATCACACATACCCCCAAGTACATGGGGTCGTGCTGTAGTATAGGCTAGTGGTAAGATTAGGGTTGATCCTCAGGGATAGAGGGGGCACTAGAGCTAGGTTTGTGTTGGCTATGTTCCTAAAGTGGAGATTTCGGTTTGAGGGTTTAAAGTTGATTTTGGTTTGATTACACTACAATTTCAAGCAATAAAGAGCAAGAAAGAAACTAAGATAACTAAAGCCCTAGATTATTGTAAGCAAGTTAAGGCTATCAAACAAATCAAGGCAAGCAACTAAGCTAGAGCAAGGAGTTACACTACACTAGCAAGGCAAGTTGTCAACTAATATGAAAACTAAGCAAGTAGGAAAACAAGAGTCTAAGTTATCAGTAATTGGCCAAATTAACACAAGCAAGCTCAAAGGATCCCTAACTGCTTGAGCAAGAACTAAGTAATTAGCTAATAATTATCAATGGTAATTAACTACACTAGCATTAACAAGCTAAGAAAACAAGGGTGAATTTCAAGCAATATGATAGATAGGTGGGCCGTTTGGGAATGCAACTTGATATTAGTTGGGGGTAGGTCAACATAGCATGCAAAACTCACATTTCAAAATAGATTACCTAACCAAACAACAAGGCAAGTGCTATTAGAATATACCCTATACTACTAGTTGGAGAACTAGGGCTAGGTGTAATTCTAGTAGGACTTGGCAAGTCTAGGTTTCTAGGGTAAGTGGTATTAGGGAAATTGAGAGCCAAGGGTAGGAATGGGAGTAGAGATGAGGGTATTTCACCTCATGTTACTTGCCATCTAGCCTTTAGAAAACTCTAGGCAATTACACTAATCACACTTACACTAGCTACTTAGATCTCACACTCACTTGTAGAAGAAGGGAGATGTATATAGGAACAAAGGGGGCTAGCTAGGGATCCACTAATTGGACCTAGGAGCCATTCCTAAGATTGCCACATACATTCCAATTTCTCCTAGAAGCTAAGTGTCATCAAGCATCACAAAGCAAGCAATTTATGTTCAAAAGCACAAACCACATGCAAGATAATGGTAAATGAGATAGAAGTAAGAAGCAATCACCATAGAATGAAATTAAGTTCAATACAAGTTATTCCCCCCAACATGGTATCAAAGTCACATTTTAACCCCAAACAACCCACCACTAGGGGCTTAGCTAGACATGCTCAAAGAAAGGATAAAAGAAATGAGAAGAAGGGGATAGGACTCCATGTAGTTTGAAGTAGCTTCTACTTCTTCACCTCCTAGCTGCTATAGAAAAACCTCCCTCCTCCAAAGTGGGTGAAGGGCATGGAAATGAAGGGGATTATGGTAGAAAACTAGGTTTCTATGGTGGAAATGGTGGGTCGATGGCTTGAATGCAAGGAAGGAGGCAAGGAATGCTCTAGAGTAGGTGGAGGGGAGTAATGGCAGCTAACCTAGTATTATGGCTGCCACCCATGTATATATAGGTGGTGGTAGAAGCACTAGGGTAAGTAGGGTCATTGTTGGAAAAATAGTGTAGAAAATGCTAGGGTTTAGGTAGTAGCACGAACGTGGTGGGTAAGGGTAGGAATGACCGTGGTGGTGTGGAACAGTCATTCTAAGAAATGGAAAATTTCAGAGGAATTTTGGTGAAATGAAGGCTTGTAGCACAACCATGGTGAGGGCTAGGTAGAACGACTGTGCTAGGTAGCACGATCGTGGTGGGGGAGGTTATGTGGAGGTCGCTCTGGGCAGCATGCCCATTCTCTTCTTTGGCAGCACGACCGTGCTGGCTGGCACAACCTTTTTGGGGTCTTTATAACATGACTGTGTTGGGTAGCATGGCCGTTTTGGTCAAGTTATTGTAGCTTGCAATTTTGATGTTTGATTATATGATTTTGGCATTGTCCAACATGGCTGTTCCTTGGAACCATGGCTGTGCTGGGGTCTTTAGTGGAAAATTCTCTTTAAAACTTAATGATCAATGGACTTCTTTGCTTGATATCGACCCTTGTCCATTAGGGGTAGGTTTAGGGAGATTTAGGGTCTTCTTTGGACCCCTCCTTGGGTGGAGGAACCCTAGAACTCCTTCATGCTCTCTCATCCATCCCAAGCATGGTCCAAGTACCTAAAAAGTATGCAAAGAACGTCCATAAGTGCATTTGACAATAATATGCATATTGGGGAATTTAACTTGCATTCTACTATGTTTAGATGTGATTAATATACAAAAGACACAAGATGAAGCCCTAAATATCTTGGAGTAATATAATCCATCAGATCAGTCTTAGCTTAGAATCTCACCTTATTTTGCAAGAGATAAGAGTGAAACTTGTCAAGAGAAAAAATTACGGCAAACAACTCTTTTTTGGTGGTAGTGTAGTTCCTTTGAGCCTCATCAAGAGTCTTGATCACATAGTAAATGGCATGTGGAATCTGACCAATCCTTTGTCCCAACACAACCTCCACATCCATGTTTGATGCATCAGTCATGATCTCAAATGGCAAGGAGAAGTCTGAGGGCTGCATGATAGGAGTAGAGACGAGCTTGTGCTTCAAGTGGTTGAAGGTTTCAATACACTTTTCATCAAAAAGGAATTACATCCTTTTCAAGTAAATAACAAAGTGGCCTCAAAATCTTACTGAAGTCTTTAATGAATCGACAGTAGAAACCCACATGCCCCAAGAAGGATAAGATATGTCTTATGGTGGAAGGAATGGTGAGAGTAGAGATCATGCCCACTTTGGTCTTATTAACTTCTATTCTAGCTTTAGAGACTCTATGACCCAAAACAATGCCTGGGTTCGATCCCTGGCAACGGGTTCGATCCCTAGAAATGATGCCAGAAAGCTTGATGCGATTCTTCTCAAGGCCACACACTAACCAACTAAAGGTGGAAAGATGCAACCCTAAGGGAAAACACATGAAATATCTCAAAATTTGTATGTGGACCTATCCCAACGCATAGACTCAACTAATCACACATACCCGCAAGCGCACGGGGTTGTGCTGTAGTGTAGGCTAGTGGTAAGATTAGGGTCGATCCTCAGGGATAGAGGGGGCACTAGATCTAGGTTTGTGTTGGCTATGTTCCTAAAGTGAAGATTAGGGTTTGAGGGTTTAAAGTTGAATTTGGTTTGATTACACTACAATTGCAAGCAAGAAAGAGCAAGAAAGAAACTAAGCTAACTAAAGCCCTAGATTACTCTAAGCAAGTTAAGGCTATCAAACTAATCAAGGCAATCAATTTAGCTAGAGCAAGGAGTTACACTACATTATCAAGGCAAGTTGTCAACTAAGATGCAAACTAAGCAAGTAGGAAAACAAGAGTCTAAGTTATCACTAATTAGACAAATTAACACAACAAGCTCAAAGGAGCCCTAACTACTCGAACAAGAACTAACTATCTAGAACCCTATACTACTAGTTGGAGAACTAGGGCTAGGTGTAATTCTAGTAGGACTTGGCAAGTCTAGGTTTCTAGGGTAAGTGGCATTAGGGAAATTGAGAGCCTAGGGTAGGAATGGGAGTAGAGATGAGGGTATTTCACCTCATGTTACTTTCCATCTAGCCTTTAGGAAACTCTATAAAATTGTGCTAATCACACTTACACTAGCTACTTAGATCTCACACTCACTTGTAAATAAGGGAGATGTATGTAGGAACAAAGGGGGCTAGCTAGGGATCCACTAATTGGACCTAGGATCCATTCCTAAGAGTACCACATAAATTCCAATTTCTCCTAGAAGCTAAGTGTCATCAAGCATCACAAAGCAAGCAATTTATGTGCAAAAGCACAAACCACATGCAAGATAATGGGAAATGAGATAGAAGTAAGAAGCAATCACCATAGAATGAAATTAAGTTCCATACAAGTTATTCCCCCCAACAAGGTATCAAAGTCACATTTTAACCCCAAACAACCCACCACTAGGGGCTTAGCTAGACATGCTCAAAGAAAGGATAAAAGAAATGAGAAGAAGGGGATATGACTCCATGGAGCTTGAAGTAGCTTCTTCTTCTTCACATCCTAGATGCTGTAGAATGACCTCCCTCCTCCAAGGTGGGTGAAGGGAATGGAAATGAAGGGGATTATGGTAATTTTTTTTATTTATATTTTGGATAAGGTAAAATAGTATTCCAACACGTAATTACAAACATAGGGTCACACAAAATCCTATATACTACACACCATTAGACTAGGTCCAATTCCTTATGACAATAGTCTCCATCCCAACAAGTTCTTTGGGGAAACATCTATAAAATCCCCTCACTCTATTTACAAGATTATCATAAAAGGAAAGGGTGTCAGTACTACTCTTCCCATGTATCATCCTGCTCCTCTCGTTCCATAGTGAGAAAACCAGAAGACAGAGGATATTACCTACAAACTCACACATCTTCTTTTTACCTTTTGCTTCCCTCAAAATCCAAGTAATAGCTTCATCAAGGATATTCGGGGTACAACCACCCCAACCACACTTGAGGCTAACTTGGCACTAGGTATATTTGGAATAATCACACTCAAAAAATAAATGTTCATGACTTTCCTCAACCCTGCTACAGAGGCTGCATATGGGATTAGTATCAAGGCCCCATCTTCTTAGTATGTCCTCCATTGGGAGTTTCTTCAAAAGGCTTCTATACACACATAAGCTCCATTTATGAGTATGAGGTTCCCCCATAGAACCTTGTCCCATTGGACATGAGTCTGGTGGTAGTTGATCTCCCACTGTTTCAAGTTGCCATTGAGGTACCAGACACCTCTATCGCTATAATAGTCTGACCTCGAGTGCTTCCACCTATACAACATGGCTCTCTAGTTTTTTTGAGATGTCCTTCCTCTTCATCTCCTGTGCATTAGGTTCCTCTAGGTCCTCACCATATCTTTCACACATCCACTTTATCTAGGGGGAATTAGTGTTATGAAGGAAGCAACCAATCCTCCTTACTGTCGCTGTAGTGGCCAAGTCCATCAGATCTTTTAGCCCCAGTCTGCCACACTAGAAGGACCTCACAATGGTTCCCCAGGAGATGGCATGATTCTTACCTCTCCAAAGGAAGCCCGAAACCAGAGATCACATCTTCGCCAGGATGAAAGATAAAAGAGTCACCTTCTGACATCAATAATGGATCTTACTTTGTAGGACAAGCCTGATAAGAACTGCCCTACCCACCATAGTAACATTGACCCCAACCCACTTCTCGATCGTCCTTCTTGGATCACCAAGGTATCCTAAAAAAACCCCACTTTTTCCTTTCCCCCCGATAGAGGTATGCCCAAGTATTTAGTCGGGAACTGCCCAACTTCAATGCCTACAACTTCCTTAAGTATGCCCCTCCTCGCATCACAAGATTTGGAGAGGAAAACATTCGACTTGATGGTGCTGAGGAAGAGGCCAGTAAGGTCCCAGAACTCCTTTACGATCAACCTCATCTTCCTGAGGTGCTTGCCATGCCCAGAGAGAAAGAACATGACGTCGTCAGTGAATATCATATGGGATCACACAAGAACCCTTCTCACCTTAAACATCTTAATGAGATTCAGCTCCACCTCCTACTTTATCATGGTAGTGAGCCCCTCTATGACTATCGTGAATAGAAGAGGGGAGAGCAGATCTGCTTGTTGTAGACCGTTACCAGCCCAAAACAACCCTTTAGGGCACCCATTAACCAGAACAAAGAAAGAGGTTGTTTCAACACATTGTTTAAAAATTTGGATCCACCTATTACTGAACCCCGTAGCAGTCATGATCCTCCATAAGGACTCCCATCTCACTAAATCATAAGCCTTCTTGATGTCAAGCTTGACACAAGCCTTATTAGATTTATGTTTCTTCCCAAACTCCACAAGGAACTCAGTACCGAGTTGGGTACCATCTGAGATGCTTCTCCCTTTGATGAAAGCAAGTTGATTACCAGAGATGATGTTGGGGAGGATCATCTTAAATCGCCCCGCAAGCAATTTAGCATACGCCTTATAGAAAATAGAGCAGCAGGCTATTAGCCTGAATTCATTCATACGGGCTTCCAGATTCTTCTTTGGTATGAGCTTGATAAACGTGTGATTCACTTGGAGGACCATTCTACTCCCACCACCATCCACCTCATGGCATTACATACATCCTCCTTGATGATAGGCCAAGCCTAGTGGAAGAACTTGTCATTGAAATCATCAGGGCTGAGAGCTTTAGAAGTGCTTATGGAGAAGAGAGCTCTTTTGATCTCATCTTCAATTGAAGTGGCCACCAATTTAGCATTCATCTCTTCAGTGACTCACCTGCAAGGAAGAGTGAACTCCCTATTACACAAGGTATTGGGTTGGTAGTACATATCTGAGAAGAATTGGACTGCTATTTCAACCACCTTGTCAGAACCTTCTTTGACATCACCATTGGCATCAATGAGAGTATGGATCTCGTTCCTCCTGTTGTTTCTCTTCAGAACCGCATGGTACACCTTAGTATTTCTGTCTCCATCCTTGATCCATTTCAATCTACTCTTTTGCCACATGGACACCTCCTCAGCCTTCTCAAGTTGCAAAAATCTAATTGCCCCCATTCTTTCCTCAACAATGTTGCCCTCATCCAGGGATCCAGCCTCAGTGCGGTAGCTGTTGTATCTAAGTTACACTATTCAATGGATCAATAATCTAGTGTTTAAATTATATAAAATCTTTCCTAAATCGATTATGGGTCAAATAAGGTCCAATAGGCCTCAAATTTTGAACACAGATGTATTATAAGATCCACAACACTCCTACATAGTTATTTTCCAAATTTGATGATCAAATATTTTGTTATTACTACTATATTATTAAATGGAATTTATGTACATTTAATGAATTTGTCATTGATCCCTAATTGATGTAATTTTCCATTTATGATCACTTAGGGATATCTTTAGTTTTATTGGGAGCACTGGAGAAATTAGGCCAATTAGGGTTCATAATTATATTAATGGTGATCGGGAAACACCATGAAACTAAATCAATTACTCATAAATAACCACATACCTATTCAGTTGATTCAACAAGATAATCAATAATCCAAGCAAGCAGTTTAGACAAGCAATGATCCTAAAACAATCATATAATTTAATTACTATTCGTTTTCTTAGATTACACTCATATGAACTCACTTCCTAGGGTTTCCTACATCCTTTTAAGGTTTCATTAGGGTTTATCATCATCATTGGTACTATAAATCCTAATTCAGCAAATCTAAGTATAAACCCTAATTAGCTTGTCAAAACTCTCCTTATAGGCTTAAGATCCATAAATAACAACATTATCCCAAATAATTTGAATTATACAAGGTAATTTTCTTCTTTACATTAGATTAGGGTTTCTACATGTATTATCATAGATTCATGGATTAAAACCCTAAAACAAACCAAATATAATCTAATTTCAGATTCAAACCTTTCTTTTCTTTTCAACATGTTATTAATACTCAAATTAACCCATTAAGCACCTTATATTTGACCTCTAATCATCATTAGGGTTTTTAACCTAAATTTAATGCAGTTTATGACCAACTCAAGGTACTTTTGCAATTAGAAACGAAATCAGATGCTAAAACTATTTTTATCAGATTACTCATATTTTTCTAATCATTTTTCATATATAAAGTTCCTTCATCTGACCTTCCTATTAATTTCTACGATTTTTGCAAAGAAAAGCATTTTCTTGGATTATCCATTAGAGAGGAATCAATTTCCGAAAATCAACATATATATTGGCCGTTCGATCAGTGGTCCGCTGGCCCACGCGGGATCCAACAATCCATGATCGCGTGCTTTACTCACGATCAAAAGAAACAAATGACGTGAGTGCCCTTACCTGGTCTGAAGATGTGGGAGAATAGATTGGTAATTCGGCCAATTTCGTCTTCAACCTCGCGCACCGGCCAGCAGAGCCTTGCGAGTCAACTCGCTCATTGACCTCGAGCTCTTGACCACCTACGCACAAACCAAAAGGTTTGGTAGCTTCGCTTTCTCCTCATGGACTCGAGGGTATCTTCAATTGTTGGCTTTCTCTATTTCTTCACCGCCAATGAGTCCTTGCTACTCCGACGAGGCTACTACTTGACAGGGGGACAAGAATAGGGGAAAAGACCAAATTGAGGGCACAATTCCACTCATCTCTACACTCCAGTCATGAGGGTAGGGGCTACCCAATTGCACATGATGTCTAGACCCCTCCTTATATATAGGGTCTCATACATGTATTTGAGAAATTTGGGACTTCTTCAATCCTCCTCCAAACCCCACCGACCTTAGGGTGGTTAGGTCAGGAATGATCTCCTGAAGGAGATGGACTCCTCTACATCCTCGCAGATGGCTTCAAATCTGAGGAATCTTAGATTAAAAGTCCACGCAACAAGGACTCTATGTCCCAGTCCTTGTGAGAGCTAGACTTAACTCATGCCATGGATCACTGATCCAACGGTCATGAGTGCGTGTCTAAGAACCGATTTTCAGGTTTTTAATCCAAATTAAATCGTGACTCAAAATCCTTTACACTTTAGGATAACTTCAAAAAATCATAACTCATTATTCCTTTATCTGTTTTCAACCAAATTTTAAAAGAAGCTCTAAATTGGTATTATCTATTGGTGTACCAAATTTGAAATCCAAATTCCAAAGGAAAAGGGTATTTCCTTCATAAGCAAGTTATCTTTTAATAATGCCTATTTAGTTGGTATTTTCTCTTTCCTTTCTTATTATCTTGGCAACTTGGGCTCCTTGGAACCCAAGAAATCCCAAAGATACAAATTTTCACCTTTGGAGGCTACCTCCTAGCCTTTTAGAGGCTTCTATCTCTTTCTTTTCTCCTTTTCTTAATTATTCTTTTATTAACTGAATTTATTTTTCCTTTTGTTTTCTTTTTCTTGTTATTGGGCCCAATAGCCAATAAAGCCCACAAAACCAGACAACAAGGCTATTAGCAAGGAAATACACTCATTTAAATCAAATCACACAATTATTTGTTCATATATCATTAAAAGGATAAATTATATTTCAATCTAAATTAGAAAAAATAGAGGTTATAACATCCTCCCCTCCTTATAAGAATTTTTCCCTCAAAATTCAACAATCAAACAAACAAGTCAGGATATGCTTTTTCCATGTCCGTCTTCTGCTCCCATGTGGCCTCATCCTCTCCATGGTGCTTCCAAAGAACCTTTACCATCTCTATATTCTTACATTTGAGTTCTTTCACCTTGGTATCTGGAATCCACAAAGGTGACTTAGGATAGATAAGCTTCCCTTGAAGCTCAATAGGCTCAATGCTCAGCACATGGCTTAGATCTTGCACATATTGCTTCATATTGGACACGTGAAACACATCATGCATCATACTATACTGAGGGGGTAACACCAAATGCTATGCAGCTTCACCAATCCATTCTAACACCTCAAATGGACCCACGTATCGGGAACTCAACTTTCCTCTATTCTTGGCTATAGCGCGGAGCGGTCAGATTTTCAAGAATATATGCTCTCCCATAGTGAATTGCACGTTAGTCCTCTTCACATCAACATATGAATTCTGTAGATCCTGGGCTCTCTTCAGCCTCTGCTTGATCAAAGCAACTTTATCTGCATACACTTGGAGCTCATCTGACCTCAACAAGGTCCTCTCACCAACATCATCCCAGTGAAGCGGTGACTGACACAGTCTCCCATAAAGAGCTTCATATGCAGACATCTCGATACTGGCTTGGTAGCTGTTGTTGTAGGCAAACTCAGAAAAAGGTAAGTACTGCTCCCATGATCCACCCCAATCGAGCACACAAGCTCTCAACAAATCCTCTAATGTCTGAATCGTCCTCTCAGGCTGACCATCTGTCTGGGGGTGATAAGTGGTACTAAACTTTAACCTTGTACCAAGTTCTTCTTGTACCTGCTTCCACAACTTGGAAGTGAACCTCAGGTCTCTATCAGAGATGATGGAACCGGGTACGCCATGCAAATGTACTATCTCCCTGATATACAACTCAACTAGGTCTGACACCTTGGTAGTGGTCTTTAGGGCAAGGAAGTGTGCTGACTTGGTAAGGCGATCTACCACAACCCATATCGCATCATGACCTTTCTTGGTCTAGGGTAGACCCACCACGAAATCCATGGTGATCTACTCCCATTTTCACTCTAGAATCTCTATCGACTGTAAAAGTCCACTGGGTCATTGGTGTTCATCCTTCACCATCTGGCATGTAAAATAATAGGCCACATATGCCGCAATGTCTCTCTTCATTCCTGGCCACCAAAAATACCTCTGTAGGTCCTTAAACATCTTTGTAGTGCCCGGGTGTACCGTATACTTAGAACCATGAGCCTCTTGCAAGATACATCCCTTCAACGGTGAATCTTCAGGAACCCAAATACGGTTCTCGAATTTGATCCCTCCATCTACTCCCACTGTGAGATGGGTCTGTGGCTTCTTCAACAAGCCCTTCATTCTGTTGAGTTTTGAACTGGTCAATTGTGCCGTCACTATCTCGTTCAACAACTCTGACTGAATCTGAATATTGGCCAATAGAACTCAGTCTTCTAACAGATGCGGAGTCCACTCCATTAGCTCTTCTAAGCTCTTCCATGGACTGGACAAAATAGCTACACACCTGAGCTGTTTCTGACTCAACGCATCAGCTACGACGTTTGCCTTACCAGGATGTTAGGCGATGGCAAAGTCGTAATCCTTCATGTACTCCATCCATCGTCACTGTCGTAGGTTTAGTCTCTCTGTATCAGGAGGTACTTCAGACTCTTATGGTCGGTGAGGATCTTGAAGGTAGCACCGTATAGGTAATGCCACCATATCTTTAACGCATGGATGATAACAACAAGCTCTAAGTCATGCGTTGAGTAGTTCACCTCGTTGGGCTTGAGTTGTCGGGAGGCATATGCAACCACATGCCGATTCCATTCCAACACACAGCCAAGTCCCAACTTTGAAGCGTTAGTGAATATCACAAAACCCTCATTGCCAGAAGGTAGGGTCAAAACTGGAGTGGTGGTCAACTTCTCCTTTAGCTCCTGAAAATGAGCCTCACATTTATTAGACCACACAAACTTCACATCCTTACGAGTAAACATGGTAATAGGCAAGGCAGTCTTCGAGAAATCCTTGATGAAGCGTCGATAGTATCCGACCAACCCCATGAAGCTGTGAATCTCAGAGGGGTTCTTTGGTGCATGCCAGTTTCGAACTGCCAACACTTTGGCTGGATCTACGGTGATCATTCCTCCCTAAGATGATGTGTCCAAGAAACATGACTCGGTCTATCCACTCACATTTTGAGAACTTTCCGTAGAACTTCTGCTTTCTCAGGATATCAAGGACTCTACCCAGATGGTCGCAGTGTTGAGTTAGGTCATCGGAGTACACCAAGATGTCATCTATGAACACGATCACAAAGGAGTCAAGGAAGGGTTGGAACACACCATTCATAAGGTTCATAAAGACACTGGGTGCATTGGACAACCCAAATGGCATGACCACAAACTCATAATGGCCATATCGGGTTCGGAAAGCCATCTTAGGTATATCCTCACTCCTTACTCTCACCTGATGGTATCCTGACCTCAAATCGATCTTGGAAAAGACTCGAGTCGATTTGAGATGGTCAAAAAGGTCATCTATCCTGGGTAAGGGGTACTTGTTCTTAATGGTCGCCTAGTTGATCATAGGGTAATCAATACACATCCGGAGTGATCCATCCTTCTTCTTCACAAAAAGGATTGGTGCTCCCCATGGCGACGTACTAGGTTGGATAAAACCTTTATCTAGAAACTCCTACAACTGGGTTTTCAACTCAAGCAACTTGGCATGGGCCATTCTATAGGGTGCCTTAGATATAGGGTTAGTCCCGGGAGCTAACTCAATTGAGAAATCTACCTCCCTCTCAGGGGGAATTCCTGGTAGATCATCTGGAAACACATCCGCATACTCCCGGATAACCTCTATCTCCTCTAAGGGTTGTACCTTGGCTTCAGGCTCAGTAACTATGGCTAGGTATGCTCAGTATCCTTTGGATATCATCTGTTCAGCCTTCAAAGCTGACACATAAAGGCTGGTAGTCACATCTCTCCTTCCTCAAATGGTAAAGTGTGGATGACCAAGTTTCCTAATAAGGATCTTCTTCTCTCTATAGACAATATGTGCTCTATAGGTGTAAAGCTAATCCATACCAATGATTACATAAAATATATTTCATATCGAGGAGGATGAAGTCTGTGGGAAGCTCGTGACTTAGGTACTTAACTAGCAAGACATGGTTTTTTAAAAGAGATGTATATATCCGACCACTCGGGGTTGTGACATCCAAAACATAGCCTAAATCCTTGATGTCCAAACAAAGCATAGTTGCCAGATTTCTCGAAATAAAATTATTAGTAGAACCAGAATAAAAAAGAGCTTTTACATTTTATCCCATGACTTCAAGCATGCCTACATAGTTTCACACTGTATCAGACTGCTATTACATGATCAAACTAAATTGAAAGGAAAACTCTATGGGTTATTACCCTCGATCAACCTATTAGCATTTGCCTGGGCTTCTTCATTATCGATGGCGAACACTCTAGCTTGCCTTCTCTCTCCAATAGGTGGACCTCCAGCTGGTACTCCTCCTCCCACTGGGGGTGCTTCTACGACTGGTTATGCTTCCACTGGACCTCTCGGATCAGGTAGAGGATAGTTAACGATGAAGTGTCCCTCCTGCTGGCAATGGTAGCACACCCTCTTCTCAAAGCAGCACTTCCCATGATCTGTCCATCCACAAGTACAACACTTCTGAAAGCGACCCTCACCACATGGCTTTCCTTTGTATCCATTCTTACCCTTGGTGTGGTTACATCCTTGTCCTTTCTTGTGGTCATTATTCTGCCCTTAAGTTCCTTTAGTGAAACCTAGATATCCTTTAGGTGGGTTGAACAGGCATCACTGTCCTTTCCATATCCAAGGCGGTGTTGTAGGCTTCAGAGAAAGTTGCTGGTTTACTCGCCATCACATGTGGTTTGATTGCAGGGTGAGGATGCTCCACAAATGGTCCACTTGTATTTCCTCATCCATCATGTGCCCAAAATGCTCCAAGATGCGAAATTTGCGGCCGAAGTCCGCAACAGATATGTTACCCTGGATCATGTTGGTGAACTCTCTTTTCTTCTCCTTCTTGGCTGAGGTGGGGATGAATCTGGTGGTAAAGATAATCCTGAAGTCAGTCCATGCCATCGGCTCCACACTTAGATCTCATCCCATGATGTGGTTTTCCCACCAGATCTTGGCTGCTCCTTCCAAGAGGTGAGCAACAAAAAGAACCTTCTCGTACGACTGTACCTCTAGCATGCAGAAACCATTCTCAACTGCCAGCAACCAAGCATCTGCTTTATCGACCACTTCAGTGTTATCCTCTCCCCAAAATCTCTCAGGGACAAACAGAAAGTGACTCACCATTTTCATATCTGGCTATATCCTTGAGGGCCAGGGCACTAATGGCCTTAGTTAACCTCTTCTGTTGTTCCATCCATAGGGCATCAGGAGTGTGGACTACAATAGCCGGTCTTGGACCCCCAGTTTGGTTCTCCTCAAACTTGACCTCATCCTCAGACATGTGTTCCTCTTCCTGGTCCATCTCAGGGTTGTTGAAGGGAACTGGGTTGGGATCTGGGCCTTTTTCTAAGGCTTCCTTAGGTCTCTTCCTCTTCTTCGAGGACTCATCACCCACTCCCTCTTCTTATTCTAAGAAGATCCCCTTCTCTTACGGGGAGGCCAACCACCCCTAACTGAGTTCTCGGTGGCCTCAGGGATAGCTACGATCTTCACACGAGCTATCTACATAAGCATACAATCAAACTTTAGTTTACGTTTAAACTAATTATACTTATACCGATGCCATCTTGTTTATGTATCTTTTATTAATTTGATGGAGGATTCCTTAATCCTTATCATACTTACCCTGACCTCAAGAGGGTGGGGAAGAGAGAGAAAAACCCTAAATCCTAGAATCCTTAATTGAATTAGGGTTGAGAAGGACGAAATAGATGAGAGAGTCCTAAAGGTATCTTATTTCGAGTCAGAACCACAAACATTGGCCAGGTAGTCACACTGCATCTGGGAGTCCTCGTGACTGACTAGCGGAGCGGAGGAAAATATTTCCAGCCCCCGGACTGTGATCCTTTTCTAGACACCTCTGTATTTTGGAAAATCCTCTAATAACTGACTAGGTTCTATAGAGTTTGTAAAATTTAATAATTACTAAGGATTAAATGAGAAACCACGGCTCTGATACCAAATGTAATGGCCCCGCCTCCCGGTAACCCCCACTTAAGGGAGACCATAAGGTCAGAGACGTTATCCCAATATTTCCGGATCATTGGTTCGACATTTAATCAATAATATTTATCAAATTCTACTAAAACTAAACTGGAAAGCTGGAATAAAAACAATCTCCTGCATACCTTGTAAAAACTTTGGATTTCTAGACTTCTATCTACAGATGGAGTCTATCTATCTAATCCTCCTTGAACTGATTATTTGTACCTTCACAATGTTTCAATTTACTATTTATCCTTTTCAGAGATTGTACCTAAAACTCTGACAATCAAAATGTCAGTCAGTATTTCTATACCGGTATGCGGGGGTCAATCAAATTTTCACAAATAGTTTCTAACAACCTAATTATCACAAATAAGTTATTAACAATCCAAAATTACATTTCAATATGACATTCTCAACTGCTTTTTCCCTAAACCCTGTGTTACCCTCTCTTATGGTTTTGTCCTTGCAAGGGACATAAGGCCACCTTCTCCATCCTGAGCTTGGTGCCTGGGGTCACCTCTCATGGTGCCCAACAGTCTTCCCTCCGGGGCTTGACCAACTTAGACCTGCCCTCTGGGGCTTGGTCTTGCAACTTACATCATGGTGGCATGTAGGTTCGAGAATGCACATATATACTTAGTTGTGATAATCATAGGGACTTTATAGGATTGCAGAATTAAACATCCAACAATTTTGGTTGCATCCAATCGATAAAAAATTCGGGAAACGCCATGAAACTAAATTGATTACTCATAAATAACCACATACATGTTCAGTTGATTCAACAAGCTAATCAATAATCCAAGCAAGCAATTCAGACAAGCAATGATCCTGAAATAATCATATCATTTAATTACTATTCCCTTTCTCAGATTACACTCATATGAACTCTCTTGCTAGGGTTTCCTACTTCATTTTAAGGTTTCATTAGGGTTTATCTTCATCATTGGTACTATAAACCCTAATTCAACAAATCTAAGTATAAACCCTAATTATCTTGTCAAAACTCTCCTTACAGGCTTAGGATCCATAAATAACAACATTATCTCAAATAATTCAGATTATACAAGGTGACTTCCGTCTTTACCTTAGATTAGGGTTTCTACATGTATTATCATAGATTCATGGATTAAAACCCTAAAACAAACCAAATATAATCTAATTTCAGATTCAAACCTTTCTTTTCTTTTCAACAGGTTATTAATACTTGAATTAACCCATTAAGCACCTTAGATTTGACCTCTAATCATCATTAGGGGTTTTAACCTAAATTTAATGCACTTTATGATCAACTCAAGGTACTTTTGCAATTAGAAACGAAATCAGATGCTAAAACTATTTTTATCAGATTACTCATATTTTTCTGATCATTTTTCATATATAAAGTTCCTTCATCTGACCTTCCTATTAATTTCTATGATTTTTGCAAAGAAAAGCATTTTCTTGGATTATCCATTAGAGAGGAGTCAATTTCCGAAAATAACCATATATATATTGGCCGTTCGATCAGTGGTCCGCTGGAGCACGAAGGATCCAACGATCCACGATCACGTGCTTTACTCGTGATCAAAAGAAACAAATGACGTGAGTGCCCTTACCTGGTCTGAAGATGTGGGAGGGTAGATTGGTAATTCCTCCAGAAGTCGTCTTCAAGCTCGCGCGCCGGCCAGCAGAGCCCCGCGAGTGAACTCGCTCATTGACCTCAAGCTCCTGACCACCTGTGCGCAAACCAAAAGGTCCGGTAGCTTCGCCTGCTCCTCGCGGACTTGAGGGTATCTTCAATTGTTGGCTTGCTCTGTTTCTTCACTGCTAACGAGTCCTTGCTACTCCGACGAGGCTACTGCTTGACAGGGGGACAAGAATAGGGGAAAAGACCGAATTCAGGGCACGATTCCACTCGTCTTCACACTCCAGTTGTGAGGGTAGGGGCTATGCAATTGCTCATGATGTCCAGACCCCTCCCTATATATAGGGTCTCATATTGGTATCTGAGAAATTGGGGACTTCTACAATCCTCCTCCAAACCCCACCGACCATAGGGTGGTTAGGTCTAGAACGATCTCCTAAAGGAGATGGACTCCTCCACATCCTTGCAAATGGCCTCAAATATGAGGAATCTCAGATCAAAAGTCCACACAACAGGGACTCTGTGTCCCAGTCCTCATGAGAGCGGGACTTAACTCAAGCCGTGGATCACTGATCCAACAGTCATGAGTGCGTGTTTAAGAACCAATTTTTAGGTTTTTAATCCAAATTAAATTGTGACTCAAAATCCTTTCCACTTTATCATAACTACAAGAAATCATAACACATTATTCCTTTATCCGTTTTCAATCAAATTTTAAAAGAAGCTCTAAATTGGTATTATCTATTGGTGTACCAAATTTGAAACCCAAATTCCAAAGGAAAAGGGTATTTCCTTCATAAGCAAGTTATCTTTTAATAATGCCTATTTAGTTGGTATTTTCTCTTTCCTTTCTTATTATCTTGGCAACTTTGGCTCCTTGGAACCCAAGAAATCCCAAAGATACAAATTTTCACCTTTGGAGGCTACCTACTAGCCTTTTAGAGGCTTCTATATCTTTCTTTTCTCCTTTTCTTAATTATTCTTTTATTAACTGAATTTATTTTTCCTTTTGTTTTCTTTTTCTTGTTATTGGGCCCAATAGCCAATAAAGCCCACAAAAACAGACAACAAGGCTATTAGTAAGGAAATCCACTAATTTAAATCAAATCACATAATTATTTGTTCATATATCTTTAAAAGGAGAAATTACATATCAATCTAAATTAGAAAAAAATAGAGGTTATAACAGAAACTATCTGTTGTTACACCAAAATTCTTGTTGAGTGGACCTAGGAGCAATAAGTTACACTGTGAGGTTAGCCGACCCTGCACAATCTCTTAATTTCCCAAAAAAATTAAAGTTGGGAGTTTTTATAACCTCATTTTCCAAAATATGTAATGAGATTTGTGAATCTCGTTTAAAAGATAAATAAGATCAATGTTTGATTTCATGGTTTGATTTGAATGAATTTCGTGAATAATAGCCTTGCATGCTTCTTGATGGGCCTTATTGGCCATTAAGCCCAATTGAAAGAAAAAGAAAAAGAAATGAAAAAGGAATTCAATGGGATAATGGGAAATATAAGAAAATGAATAAAGGATGATTAAAAGGCTAAAAGATATTTTCCCAAAAATAGAATTTCGAGTTATAAAGGTTCCTTGGGGTTCAAGGAACTCAGGATAATTATATAATAGCAAGGGAAATAAAGAATATGAGGAAAATATGAATAAAAGGGTGTTTTCTTGCAACCAAAGAAAAGGGACCGTTTAATTAATATAATGATCCCAATTTTTGTAGGATGAAAGATAAAACTATAAAAGAGTTTCCCTTAAAATTTGAGGCAAAAAGGAATTAAGAGTTGAGAGTTATCGATTTTTCAAGATTATCTTAAAAATAGGATTTTCCTCAGAATTTAGGAAATCTTTCCCTTTTGTTTGAGCACGGATGTTTATGGCCGTTGGATCTTGAACCAACAGATCCAGCTCATCCTCTAGAGTCCTATGGTGTGCAGACTGTAGCACACCCATAGGGGAACTTTCCCCTTTGATTCCGATCGATTCAATGGTCGTGCAAGCATGGAAACCTGTTCTTTGGGTTCAGGAGTGTGGGGGCGAAGCTTCTCAACCCTACTTTGGTGGGTTCCCATCGCGAATAGGAAAAATGCCCAACTGGGCTAAGATGCAGTTGACGGTGGGGTTAAGAAACCCTAAGTATAGACCCCCATATCCTATAAATAGGCCCTCGGGTGGTTGCTCTCACCCTCACGATCTTTGGCGGTAGATTCCTAAGCCCTAACACCCTCTCCCTCTCTCGATTGCTCGCGCTCAGGCAAGGTCGCCGCTATGGCACCACTGCGTTCTGAAGAACAAAGAAAGGAGGAAGAGATGAGCATCATCCGTATATCCCTGGACCACTGTGAGCCCAAGCACGATCCAACGGATCGGCTAATAGGAGAGGGCACACATCTGAGTAGTGGAGCCAGAGATCGTGAAGCGTCTGATCGAGGATCGACCGTGGACCAAGGATCATCCAACGACTGGCGGCAAGCAGTGGGGTGCGCCACTTAGTTAGTGGAGCCGGCCAGTTAGGAGCGTCAGATCGACCAGGAGGTCCATAGGCGCACCGATCCAACGCTCCAGGAACTTCGGTAAATATCTCTCTCTGATCGAAATTGCAGATAATTGCATTTCCTTGCTAAAATCATAGAAATAGCTAGGAATCTCATATAAAGGAACTTTATATATGAAAGTTGGGTATAAAAATGCAAGGAACCTGATAAAAATGATTTGAGAACCTGGTTCTAGTTCTTTTCACAAAAGTGTCTTGATTTGTTAGAAAAATGCATTAT
The DNA here is from genome assembly GCA_963693085.1 of Alisma plantago-aquatica. NCBI lineage: Eukaryota > Viridiplantae > Streptophyta > Magnoliopsida > Alismatales > Alismataceae > Alisma > Alisma plantago-aquatica. Next base: position 496,405,037 of record OY856414.1, on the reverse strand, counting down.
AAGTTAATTAGAAACCCTAACTGTACATACAGGATGATTCTTTGTAACTTAATAGGTTAAATTGAGGATTATCAACTTGTTAATTGATAACATGGAGTTTTCATCCGTTTTGAGTACAAAGATGGTTAATTTAGGGTTTATGTCCATGAATGAAAGATAATGTACATGAAAACCCTAATTTAGGGTAAAAGAAGAAGAAAACCTTGTTATTTCGATAAATTACTAAATAATGATCCTAAGACTATTAGGAATATTAAAAGGAGAGAATTTAAAGGTTTTAAGTGATTTTGAGGAATTAGGGTTCATGACAACTAAGAATGAAGGCAAAATCCTAGTTTCCAAGAAACCCTAAAATTGGGATAGAAACCCTAAGGGATGTGATGAAATTGGATAAATATTAATAAAAGTAAACTTGTACTTTTATTTCAGGGTTTCTGTGAAATTTGCTTGATTGATTGGATTTTATCTCTCTATAAATTAATTCTGTATCTGAATCTGCAATACATGTATGTGGTTACGCTTATGATTATCCCGATTAGTTTTTCGAGGATTTTATCAACGTTTCCCTCATGGCTTGAAATAACTGTTGGATGTTTTAATTCATGCAACTATAGATTGACTATGACTATCACTATGAGTATACATGTATAACTGGCTAGATCCGAGTCTACCCCTGTGGCTATGCAAAGGCTAAGGATAACCTAGAGCAAGGTCTAGGGTATCATGAGTTAGAAACTGGGCTACACATGTGTAGTGCCATGAGACTCTTAGCATACCATGAGTTAAGGAGTGGGCTACTTACGAGTAGTGCCATGTGACTCAGCCCTAGAAATTGATTCACCTATTAGGTGAAGTCATGAGGGGTATAATGGGAATCTACCATAAGGGAGGTAGTATCCAGGTCCACTGCAGGGACAGCGCAGGGGATAGGGTACACATGGATCGCGTAGTTATACTTAAAACGTAAAATCATTTATTAAATGCTAATTGAATGCAATACATTGTTATGGATAATTGCATGATTAGTGAATCCCCCACATACCAGCTTTGGCTGACCGACGTTTTGTTTGTCGGCGTTTTAGGTACAAAACAAAAAGGACAAATAGTAAATCATCATATTGTGAAATACACGAATTAAAGTCCAAGGAGGATTAGTTAGTTGGTTCCATTTCTGGATAGCATTATAGAAATCCCAAATTTTCAAAGGTATGCAAATTTTATTTATTACAGCTTTTTAGTATAGTCTAGTAGAATTTATTAATTGTTACCAATTAATTGCTGAACCTGATCTGGAAAATCAGATAATGGCACCGACCTTTCGGTCTCCCTTAAATGGGGGTTACCGGAAGGTGGGGTCATTACATTTGGTATCAGAGCCAAGGTTCTCCACTTAATTGTTAATAATTATTAAATTTTACAAACTCTGTAGAACCCAAGGGAGTTATTAGAGGATTTTCCGAAAGACTGAGGTGTCTAGAAAAGGATCACTTCTGGGGGCTGGCAAAATTTTCCTCCGCACCGCTAGTCAGAATATGAGGACTCCTAGATTGTGTGACTTCCTGGCCGATGTCCTAGGATTTGAATCGAAATAAGATACCTTTAGGACTCTCTCATCTTATTCATCCCTTCTCATCACATCTTCTATTAAGGACTTTAAGAGTTAGGGTTTTCTCTCTCTTCCTCACCCTCATGTGGTATGGGCAAGTAAGTTAAGGATTAAGGAATCCTCCATCAAATTAATAAAAGATACGTAATGAGACATCATCAACATAAGTATAATTAGTTTAATGATAAACTAAAGGTCTATTTGTTATGCTTATGTAGATGGCTCGTAAAAAGACAGTTGCTATCCCTGAGGTTACTGGGAACCCAGCTAGGAGTGCTTGGCCTCCCCGCAAAGGAAAGGGGTCTTTAGAGAAGAGGAAGAAAAACCATGATGGTGAATCCTCTAAGAAGAGAAAGAGGCCTGAAGAGACCACTCATGAGGTCCCTAACCCTGACCCGATACCCTTCGACAACCTTGATCAAGAGCAAGACCAAGGGTATGAAGAGCAACATGTGTATGAGGAAGTAGACCAGATGGAAGAAGACCAAGCTGGAGGTCCAGAACCAACCATCATGATCCACACCCCTGAAGCTTTGTGGATGGAGCAGCAGAGGAAGCTGACAGAGGCCATTAATGCCTTGGCCCTCCGAGACCTAACCAGAGCTGAGAATGGTGAGCCGGTCCCAGTTCGTCCTCAACTAGGAGCCACCATCCTGGACTTCGTCAAGTTGAATATCGAGAAGTTTTGGGGAGAGGACAAGACAGAGGTAGTCGTCAAAGCGAAAGCTTGGCTGCTTGCAGTCGAGAATGGATTCTGCATGCTTGAAGTTCAGCCGAGCAAGAAGGTCCTCTTTGCTGCTCATCTCCTGGAAGGAGCAGCCAAGATATGGTGGGAGACCCACATCACCGGCCGGGATTTGACAGAGGAACCCATGGCATGGGCTGATTTCAAGACGATCCTCACAGCCAGATTCATCCCAGTCTCAACTAAGTAGGAAAAGGAAAGGGAGTTCACCAACATGACCCAAGGAAACTCTTCTGTGGAGGACTTCGGGCGTAAGTTCCGAATCCTGGAGCGTTTTGGGTACAAGATGGATGAGGAAAGAAGGGTGGACCACTTCATAGAGCGTCTTCACCCTGCCATCAGGCCCCATGTGATGGCAAGCAAGCCGAAACTTTTGCCGAAGCCTACAACACTGCTTTAGACATGGAGAGGACTGTGATGCCTGCCCAGTTTCCACCCAAGGGGTACTTGGGTTTCACTGAAGGAGCCCAAGGCCCGAGAAACAACCACAAGAAGGGTCCAGGACGTCATCAAGCTAAAGGAAAACATGGAGGAAAAGGGAAACCCCGTCAAGAGAACAACCGACCTCCTTGCCGCACCTGCGGAAAGGGGAACGTCGGTGAATGTCGCTACAAGAAGAAGACATGCTTTCGATGCCACCAAGAAGGACATCTGCAATCCGTTTGTCCTATGCCATATCCTAGAGGACCAGGACAAGTGGCAGCTCCACCTGTAGCAGCCCCACCTGTAGCAACCCCACCTGTGGCAGCCCCACCTATAGCTGTAGCCCCACCTGCTGGAGAGAGAAGACAAGCTCAGGTGTTTGTCATTGATAATTAGGAGGCTCAAGTTAATGCCAATCGGTTGATTGAGGGTAATAACCCTTAGAGTTTTCTTTTATGTTTTAAAGTTAAGCATGTAATGGTCTAATGCATGGTGAACAATAATGTAGGCATGCTTGAAGTTATGGGACATAATGTGAAAGCTTTGTTTGACTCTGGATCTACTAATACTTTCATTTTGAGAAATCTTGCAACTGTGATATGTTTGGATATCAAGGATTTAGGGTATGTCTTAGATGTTACAACCCCGAGTGGTCGAATCTTTACTTCCCTTTTAAAAACCCCGGTGGTATCTGTGAAATATTGAGATCATGATTTTCCTACATACTTTATCCTTCTTGACATGAATGATTTTGACGTAATCATTGGCATGGATTGGCTTTATACGTATAGGGCCAATATCGACTGTAGAGAGAAGAAAGTGATCATCAAGAGACCAGGTCAACCACCTTTTGTCATTAGGGGTAGGAAGGATGCCACTACCAGCCCGTATGTGTCAGCCATGAAAGCAGAGCGGTTGATGAGTAAAGGGTGTCGGGCTTTCCTAGCAGTAGTCACCGAGCCAAAACCCAATGTGCAACCCTTAGAAGAAATAGAGGTAGTTAGGGGCTATGCATATGTTTTCCCAGATGATCTACCTAGGATTCCTCCCGAAAGAGAGGTAGATTTCTCCATAGAGCTAGCCCCTAGTACAAACCCTATTTCCCGAGCACCTTATAGAATGGCCCCTGCTGAGTTGCTTGAGTTAAAGAAGCAATTGCAAGAATTGTTGGATAAGGGTTTTATCCGCCCTAGCACATCACCATGGGGAGCGCCGGTTCTTTTTGTAAAGAAAAAGGATGGTTCGCTCTGAATGTGCATAGACTACCGGATGATCAACCAGGCTACCATTAAGAACAAATACCCTTTACCCCAGATAGATGACTTGTTTGACCAGTTGAAGTCGACTCGAGTCTTTTCCAAGATCGACTTGAGATCAGGTTACCACCAGTTGAGAGTCAAGAGTGAGGACATCCCAAAAACAACTTTCAAAACCCGGTATGGCCACTATGAGTTCGTGGTCATGCTTTTGGGTTGTCCAATGCACCCAATGTGTTCATGAACCTTATGAATAATGGGTTTCCACCTTCCTTGACTCGTTTGTCATAGTGTTCATGACATACTGGTTTATTCAGATGACTTAGATCAACACCGAGACCACCTAAGTAAAGTCCTTGATATCTTAAGAAAGCAGAAGTTCTATGGGAAGTTCTCTAAATGCGAGTTTTGGATAGACCGAGTCATGTTCCTTGGACACATCATCTGAGGAGGAACGATCACCGTAGATCCAGCTAAAGTGTCGGCAGTTCAAGACTGGCCAGCACCAAAGAACCCCTCCGAGATACGAAGCTTCTTGGGGTTAGCAGGATATTATCGACGCTTCATCGCAGATTTCTCAAAGACCGCCTTGCCTTTGACCATGTTGACTCGGAAAGATGTGAAGTTTGTGTGGTCCAATGTTTGTGAAGCTCATTTCCAGGAGCTGAAAGAGAAGCTGACCACTGCACCAGTTTTGACTCTACCATCAGGCAATGAGGGTTTCATGATTTTCACCGATGCATCAAAGATGGGACTTGGCTGTGTGTTGGAATAGAATCGGCATGTGGTTGCATATGCCTCCCGACAACTCAAGCCCAACAAGGTGAATTACCTGACACACGACCTCGAGTTAGCTGCTATCATCCATGCCTTGAAGATTTGGCGACATTACCTGTATGGTGCCACTTTTGAGATCTTCACCGACCATAAGAGCCTGAAGTATCTACTGACGCAAAAATACTTGAACCTACGACAACGACGATGGATGGAGTACATGAAGGATTATGACTTCACCATTGCCTATCATCCAGGGAAGGCGAATGTCGTAGCCGATGCTTTGAGTCAGAAATAGCTCAGGTGTGCAGTGGTGTTGACCAGTCAGTGGAAGAGCTTAGAAGAGTTGGTGGAATGGTCACCTCAACCGTTAGATGATCGAGTTTGTTTAGCCAACATCCAGATACAGTCTGAATTGTTGAGTGAGATTGTCGCAACACAGTTGGCCAGTGGAGGACTTGACAAGATGAAAGGCTTGATGCAGAAGCCTCAGACTCGTCTTTCTTTGGGAATAGACGGAGGAATCCGTTTTGAGAATCGTGTATGGGTTCCAGAAGATTCACCATTGAAGGAACGTATCCTACAAGCGGCTCATGGTTCTAAATACACGGTGCACCCGAGAACTATCAAGATGTTTAAGGATATGCAGAGGTTTTTCTGGTGGCCAGGAATGAAGAGAGACATTGCAGCTTATGTAGCTAGTTGTCTTACGTGCCAAATGGTGAAGGCTGAACACCAATGACTCGGCAGACTTTTACAGTCTATAGAAATCCCAGAGTGGAAATGGGAGCAGATCACCATTGATTTCGTGGTGGGTCTACCCCAGACCAAGAAAGGTCATGATGCGATATGGGTTGTGGTAGATCGTCTTACCAAGTCAGCACACTTCCCTGCCCTGAAAACCACTGCCAAAGTGTCAGACTTAGCTGAGCTGTATATTAGAGAGATAGTATGCTTGCATGGCGTACCCGGTTCCATCATCTCGGACAGAGACCCAAAGTTTACTTCCAAGTTGTGGAAGCAGGTTCAAGAGGAACTAGGTACAAGGTTGAAGTTCAGTACCGCTTATCACCCCCAGATAAATGGTCAGTCAGAAAGGACAATTCAGACCTTAGAAGATCTGCTGAGAGCTTGTGTGCTCGATTGGGGTGGATCATGGGAGCAATACTTACCTTTAGTTGAGTTTGCCTATAACAATAGTTACCAAGCCAGTATCGGGATGCCTCCATATGAAGCTCTATATGGGAGACCGTGTCGGTTACCACTTCACTGGGATGATGTTGGTGAAAGGACCTTATTGAGGTCAGATGAACTCCAAGTGTATGCTGATAAAGTCGCTTTGATCAGGCAAAGGCTAAATAGAGCCCAGGACTGACAAAAGTCGTATGCTGATGTGAAGCAGACTGATGTGCATTTCGCTGTGGGAGAACATGTTTTTCTGAAAATCCGACCGCTCTGAGCTATATCTAAGAATAGAGGAAAGTTGAGTCCCCGATACGTGGGTCCGTTTGAAGTGTTAGAACGGATTGGAGAGGCCACATATCATTTGGCGTTACCCCCTTAATATAGTATGATGCATGATGAGTTTCACGTGTCCAATCTAAAGCGATATGTGCAAGATCCGAGCCATGTGCTGAGCATTGAACCCATTGAGCTTCAAGGAAAGCTGTCTTATTCTGAGTTGCCTTTACAGATTCTAGATACCAAGGTAAAAGAGCTCAGAAATAAGAATATTCAGATGGTAAAGGTTCTTTGGAAGCACCATGGAGAGGATGAGGCCACATGGGAGCTGAAGACGGACATGGAAAAAGCATATCCTGATTTGTTTTCTTGATTGTTGAATTTTGAGGGCAAAATTCCTATAAGGAGGGGAGGATGTTATAACCTCATTTTCCAAAACATGTAATGAGATTTGTGAATCTCCTTTAAAAGATAAATAACATCAATGTTTAATTTCATGGTTTAATTTGAATGAATTTCATGAATAATAGCCTTGCATGCTTCTTGATGGGCCTTATTGGCCATTAAGCCCAATTGAAAGAAAAAGAAAAAGAAATGAAAAAAGAATTCAATGGGATAATGGGAAATATAAGAAAATGAATAAAGGATGATTAAAAGGCTAAAAGATATTTTCCCAAAAATAGAATTTCGAGTTATAAAGGTTCCTTGGGGTTCAAGGAACTCAGGATAATTATATAATAGCAAGGGAAATAAAGAATATGAGGAAAATATGAATAAAAGGGTGTTTTCTTGCAACCAAAGAAACAAGACCGTTTTATTAAGATAATGATCCCAATTTTTACAGGATGAAAGATAAAACCATAAAAGAGTTTCCCTTAAAATTCGAGGCAAAAAGGAATTAAGAGTTGAGAGTTATCGATTTTTCAAGATTATCTTCAAAATAGGATTTTCCTCGGAATTTAGGAAATCTTTCCCTTTTGTTTGAGCGCAGATGTTTATGGCCGTTGGATCTTGATCCAACAGATCTGGATCATCGTCTAGAGTCCTATGGGAAGCAGGCTGTAGCATGCCCACAGGGGAACTTTCCCCTTTGATTCCGATCGATTCAATGCTCGTGCAAGCATGGAAACATGTTCTTTGGGTTCGGGAGTGTGGGGCGAAGCTTCTCGACCCTACTTTGGTGGGTTCCCATCGCGAATAGGAAAAACTCCCAACTGGGCTAAGATGCAGTTGACGGCAGGGTTAAGAAACCCTAGGTAGAGACCCCCATAGCCTATAAATAGGCCCTCGGGTGGTTGCTCTCACCCTCACGATCTTTGGCGGCAGATTCCTAAGCCCTAACACCCTCTCCCTCTCTCGATTGCTCGCGCTCAGGCGAGGTCTCCGCCGCGGCGCCGCCACATTTTGAAGAACAAAGAAAGGAGGAAGAGATGAGCAGTAGCCGTAGATCCCTGAAACACTGTGAGCCCAAGCACGATCCAATGGATCGGCTAATAGGAGAGGGCGCACATCTGATTAGTGGAGCCGGAGATTGCGAAGCGTCTGATCGAGGGTCCACCGTGGACCAAGGATCATCCAATGACTGATGGCAAGTAGCGGGGCGCTCCACTTAGTTAGTGGAGCCGGCCAGTTAGGAGCGTCATATCGACCAGGAGGTCCATAGGCGCACCGATCCAACGCTCCAGGAATTTCGGTAAATATCTCTCTCTGATCGAAATTGTAGATAATTTCTTTTCCTTGCTAAAATCATAGAAATAGCTAGGAATCTCATATAAAGGAACTTTATATATGAAAGTTGGGTAGAAAAATGCAAGGAACCTGATAAAAATGATTTGAGAACCTAGTTCTAGTTCGGTTTGCAAAAGTGTCTTGATTTGTTAGAAAAATGCATTATAAGTTAATTAGAAACCCTAACTGTACATAAAGGATGATTCTTTGTAACTTAATAGGTTAAATTTAGGATTATCAACCTGTTAATTGATAACATGGAGTTTTCATCCGTTTTGAGTACACAAATGGTTAATTTAGGGTTTATGTCCATGAATGAAAGATAATGTACATGAAAACCCTAATTTAGGGTAAAAGAAGAAGAAAACCTTGTTATTTCGATAAATTACTAAATAATGATCCTAAGACTGTTAGGAATATTAAAAGGAGACAATTTAAAGTTTTTAAGTGATTTTGAGGAATTAGGGTTCATGACAACTAAGAATGAAGGCAAAACCCTAGTTTCCAAGAAACCCTAAAATTGGGATAGAAACCCTAAGGGATGTGATGAAATTGGATAAATATTAATAAAAGTAAACTTGTACTTTTATTTCAGGGTTTCTGTGCAATTTTCTTGATTGATTGGATTTTCTCTCTCTAAAAATTAATTCTGTATATGAATCTGCAATACAGGTATGTGGTTACGCTTATGATTATCCCGATTAGTTTTCCGAGGATTTTATCGACGTTTCCCTCATGGCTTGAAATAACTGTTGGATGTTTTAATTCATGCAACTATAGAGTGACTATGACTATCACTATGAGTATACATGTATAACTAGCTAGATCCAAGTCTACCCCTGTGGCTATGCAAAGGCTAAGGATAACCTAGAGCAAGGTCTAGGGTATCATGAGTTAGAAACTGGGCTACACATGTGTAGTGCCATGAGACTCTTAGCATACAATGAGTTAAGGAGTGGGCTACTTACGAGTAGTGCCGTGTGACTCAACCCTAGAAATTGATTCACCTATTAGGTGAAGTGATGAGGGGTATAATGGGAATCTACCATAAGGGAGGTAGTATCCAGGTCCACTGTAGGGACAGCGCAGGGGATAGGGTACACATGGATCGCGTAGTTATACTTAAAATGTAAAATCATTTGTTAAATGATAATTGAATGCAATACATTGTTATGGATAATTGCATGATTAGTGAATCCCCCACATACCATCTTTGGCTGACCGATGTTTTGTTTGTCGGCGTTTTAGGTACAAAACAAAAAGGACAAACAGTAAATCATCATATTCTGAAATACACGAATTAAAGTCCAAGGAGGATTAGTTAGTTGGTTCCAGTTCTGGATAACATTATAGAAATCCCAATTTTTTAAAGGTATGCAAAATTTTATTTATTACAGCTTTTCAGTATAGTCTAGTAGAATTTATTAATTGTTACCAATTAATTGCTGAACCTTGATTCGGAAAATCAGATAACGGCACTGACCTTTCGGTCTCCCTTAAATGGGGGTTATCGGAAGGTGGGGTCGTTACAGGAGTGGAGGATACATTATTTGAGACTGACACAGAGTACGGTAGCGGGACTCAAATTTGACATTGCAAGGGAGGAACCCTTTATTTTAAAAAGGGAGTAACATGTGAAACGTCAAGTAGCTTCAAGTTCTTGGGAGGTGATCTTGAGACATGATAAGAAGAAACAACATACAAATAGAAATCTTGTGTAGAGCTAGTGTATAAACATTATTACAACACTACAATCCTTTAAAGCAACATGAATTTTTTGTCACCTCATACTTTGATCCTATTTATTAGCTTGAGGAAAAGTTAGGATCTAAGTTTGAGAGGCTGATAACATCCAACTTTGTAGATGAAATATGCCTATTTTATCCTTCACTTTCTTTGTTATCCCAAGTTTTTGTGAATATCATCACATTTTACTTCTACTAGCAATAACCTTGCACTTTTCCATAGAAAATCACCAGTTTTGAATTACAAAGTCATTCCAATAGTTGATGACACCTAGCACTCAATCTATGGAACTCAATTTGATGTAGGTGGTCTAGACTCATTGTCAATATCCATCTACTGATGGAAGAATCACTCGTCTACCTATGGTAGCATTAGAAACACTAGCACTCATCAACTGATAGAACGTCAGGCACATCTTTTGACTGAGTGCTAGTATTTTCAATTGATAGAATGCTATACATGTCTTCGAAGGAATGCCAAACATGTCTCCCCGTAGAATGCCAGTCTCATCAACTGATGGAGTGCTAGACCTATCTCTTGACAGAATGGAAACCTTGTCAACCAACAAAATGCCAGATCCATCTTCTAATGGGATTGTAGATTCACCTACTAATGGAAAGACAAACTTCACCTTTTGACAAAGGTGTTGGCATTAACTATTGAAGGCATCCCTAAACATGAACTAGTCAATCAATCAATGGAATCTCTGTAATAACCATTGCATTAATTAGTTAATCATGCTCACAAGGCACATGTTATAGATCTTAAAGTGCAAGTAAGGATCTCTTCCTTCAGGAACCTCAAGCGCACCATCAATTCCTATAAATAGGGACCCCAAGCCTTCATAGAAGATAGTCTTCTTCCATGTGAAGTGCTTCCATATTCCATTGCCGCATGTGATTTCTATCAGGTGGTGAAGGATGAAAGTTGTATGCCCATCTATTTGTTGGATATTAGACAAAAGCAATTAGATTAAGGGACACAGTTAACCACCAAAATGTGTAACTAAAATAATAGCAGTTATGGATTTGAAGAAAAATAATGATTAGTTAGAAGATGCAAACTCCAAATCCTGGGATGAAGACATGTGAAACACAATCTTCAAGATAGATTCCACCGATCCTAGCACGAGCATTTCTGGCGGTCTATCTCCAAGATTCATCCACCCCAACTTTGGTACAGCCTCTCAGTGCAAATGAGAGGACTGTGTTGAACTCATTCCTTTAGCCCTTTGTCACCAAGAAGAAACAGAAGCATCGTAAAGCATCAATAGTGCAAGGATTGTAGAAAGGAAGGAGTTTTGGAGATGAGTGGAGGGTGTTGTGGTGGTAGTTGAAAAAGGAGCGTTCCAGTCAGAAGAAATTGGAACACAAAAAAACTTTCTCTCTCAGTGTATGTAACTGTGTTGCTCTGGATCTCAATGAGTTGGTATCTTGGTATATTTATATATATTTAATGGAGATAAGATATCTTCTTATATAGAGAGAGTCTTGGCCGAGTCCTGTGGTAAAAACCCAAACACGTTGCCCGCATTGCAACTGTTGGTCTTCCCAATATGTGTCTTAATCGTCGTGGTTAATGGGAAGCTATAATGATAGTAAAAAATAGATTAACTTCCACTACCTTAAACTTACAATTGTTGGTCTTCCCAACGTGCGTATTAATTGACCAGATTAATTGGTGGCTTTAATGATAGTCAAAGAGAGGGTAATTGTTGTTGCCTTAAACTTTCAATTGTTGTTCTTTCCAAGGTGTGTCTTAATTGTCAAGATTAATTGATGGCTTTAGTAATAGTGAAAGAGAGGATAATTGTTGTCTCCTTAAATGATGTCAACAGACTCCAAATGAATAAAAAAAAAGAAACCAAAAGCCTTTCAGAAATAAAATAAATAGAATAAATTTATTCCGTAAAAGGAAATATGGGACACAATCAATGGCTGCCAAAATTGATTTTTGGAGCAAGGAAATACAACATTCTCCGACATATTCCATAAAATCTTTTAGAAAAATAATAAATAATAAATAACAAAATTTTATAAATAACAAAATTTATGACATTACTATGCTTTTCAGCATTGGTAGATTATGGCTTTGAACCATTGCCTAGAATTACTCACTTCAATATGGAGAGATGTGGTGAACTACGTCTTAAACCAGACTCTCTAATTCAAATTTTAGTGAATCACATAATCATAGCATGGGAACATGCACAAGTTCCTACCGATGTTTTGCATAAATGGCCTTCACAAGAATCTTATTTCATAACTGCTCTAGCGAGTATGCCCAACTCACATAAATCTTAGTTCTTGGGTTACACTCATATAGTAAGGATCTCCAAGGGTATTTGGTCCGGTGTACACCCTGCCAATAAATGACCTTGAACCCATTCAGAGCAAATCTCTTCCCATACTTAAGACACAATGAAACACTAGCATCATAGGAAGGGTCAGGAGTGAAACTCCAAAGTGCACTTCCACTTAACATGATAATTTAGTTGTCCGTTTGAACCAATACTCATGGGATCTCCAATTTTGGAATGGTAGGGTTACCACTGAAATGTTTAATCTATGAGCAGAAGACCCATCCCCCTCGACGAACTGAGTACTAGGTTTCTATCTAGACCCTTAGTAAATGGATCTACAATATTCATTGCGAATTTCACATACTCTATAGATATGACCCCACGGGTGATATGATCTCTCACATCTTCATATCTTAACCTCATAAAGTGCTTTTCCGGGTTACCTATAGATTGCTTAGCTTTGTCAATGGCTGCTTTATTATCACATAATGTAGAAACATGAGGAAATAGTTTAGAAACAATTGGAAAATCAATTAGTAAATTTCTGAGCCATTCAACCTGACAACAAGCAAAATCAAAGCAATAAAATCAGACTCCATGGTGGATCTAGCTCTCACATTTTGTTTGGATGATTTTCAAGAAACCTCTCCTCCTAGGCAAAACACATACCCACTGGTTGACTTGGTTTCATATGAATCAGTGATCCAGTTTTCATCTGTATAACCCTCAAGAAAAGGTGGGAAACTCGTATAGTGAAGACTGTATTTTGTTGTACCTTTAAGGTACTTAAACACTCTTACCAAATCCTTCTAGTGGTTTGAATTAGGACAACTATTGTACCTACTCAATCTACTTACATCATAAGAAATATTAGGTCTAGTGCAGTTGGCTAGGTACATCAAGCTTCCTATTACTTGTATATATCTATGTTGATCTACTAGAGTACCTTGATGTACCTTTAGGTGTAAGTTAGGATCTTAAGGTGTATTAATAGGAGTACAGTCAAACATTTTAAATCAATGCAAAATTTTATCAACATAATGAGTTTGATTAAGTACAAAATCAGAAGCAAATCCACTCAATTTAATATCAAGTATTACATCAGCAAGTCTTAAATATTTCATATCAAATTTGCTAGCAAGAAAAGATTTAGTCTCATTTATAATTTCTGAATCAGATTCAATTAACAAGATATCATATACATACAAGCACCATAATGATGCAAGCATCATCAATAATTTTGGAATAAATACAACGGTCAGATTCATTCACAATAAATCCAGAAGATAAAATAATTTTATCAAATTTATCATTACACTATTTATGTGCTTGTTTAAGTCCATACAAGGAATTAGCTAGTCTAAAAACTTTATGTTGTTGTCCAGGTGATTCAAAACCTTTTGGCTGATCCATATAGATCTCTTCTTTGAGATCTTTATTTAAGAAGGTTGCCTTGACATCCATTTGATGGATTTCAAGTTTATGGATCACAACTAAAGCAACAAGGACATGAATGGAAGATATTTTGGTGAAAGGAGCATCTGCATCAAAGTAATCAAATCGTTCCATTTGAATAAAGCCTTTGGCTACTAGTCTGGCCTTAAACTTATCAATGGAGCCATCTATCCTCATCTTTTTCCTAAATACCCATTCACATCCAATAGTCTTACAACCTAGAGGAAGTTCAATAAGAATGCAAGTATGATTGCTCATAATTGATTCTATTTCATTATAAAAAACTTCCTTCCAAAAGCTAGAATCTATGGATTTCATGGCATCCCCATAGGTAGCCGGGTCTTCTTCTACTAAGAAGGTATAGAAGTCTAGACCATAGTTTTTATCAATTCTAGTCCTTTTACCCCTACCAAGGTCATTGGGAGGTTCATCTACAAGGAGTTCATGTTCTACTTCATATTATGGTGGAACAAGAAGAGGTTCTTGATGAGAGGAAAAAGGATCCTCACAAACATGTGTAGGAACCTTTTCCTTGAGGGGAATTATGGTTTCATAATAGAAAACATATGTAGATATAATCTCAAGTATAGAGTTGAATCTAATGTCAGAGATATCAATTTTTATTACTAGGAATCTGTTGGCATTACTATTTTCAACATATCCTATAAAGACAATATCAACAATTTTAGGTCCTAAATTTCTCTTTTATTATCAGGGATTTTAACCTTGGCCAAATACCCCCTCACTTTGAGGTATTTTAAGCAGGGTTTCTCGTTAAGACAAAGTTCAAAGGGTGTTTTGACCATATGTTTAAAAGGTATAGGGTTTAGAATGTAGTTGGCTGTATGAAGGGCTTCCCTCCAGATGTTTAAAAGGTATAGGGTTTAGAATGTAGTTGGCTATATGAATAGCTTCCCCCCTACAGTCTGTGACTAAGTCCATACTCGACTAGCATTGAATTGACCATATTGATCAATGTTCTATTTCTCCTCTTAGATACTCTATTATATTGAGGATTATATGGGGCAGTGGTTTCATGTATAAGGCCATAGTCCTCACAGAACTTGTCAAATTCATTAGAAGTATATTCACCACCTCTATCGGACCTCACTCTCTTAATGTTCTCATCTAATCATTTCTCCACTTGGGTTTTATAGATTCTGAATTTTCTAATTGTTCATCCTTAGTCTTCAGCAAGAATATAGAATAACATTAAAAAAAGTTATCTATAAATGTGACAAAGTATCTCATACCATCACAGGTAAAAACATTATTTATATCACAAACATCAGTATGAACTAATTCAAGAAAAGATGTAATACACTCTACTCATTTAAATGGCTTCTTAGGGAGCTTAGCTTGTACACAAATCTGGCATCCATTAGAAATATCAATATGATTTTTGGGAATCAGATCTAAATGAATCATATGTTTCATCATATATTTATTCTCATGACCAAGGCATACATGCCAAGCATCACTAGTTTCATAAACCAAAATAGTAGAAGATATTTCATTAAAAGAATATGCATTACATGAAATAGAAGATAGTGTAATAAGAACATCACATGTATAACCAAGACCAATATAAGAACCGTTCTTGGAAATTACAACTTGGTATAATTAGAATGTTGTAAAACAACTTGACAAATTAGATTTTTACGGAAAGAGGGAACATGTTGGACATCATGTAGTCTAAGAGTGTTTCCATATGTAAGATTTATGTCAACACGTCCATAGCCTGCAATCAAGATGGTGGATAAATGATCTTCCCACTTGATCACTCTACCAAATTTGGGCTGGTAGGAAGAAAAGAGGGGATTGGTCAAAGCAAATATAGCAGGTGGTACTGAAGTCCATGTATAAATCAAAAGATAAGTTAGAAAAAAGAATAGTCGGATTTTCTAACCTTTCTATGGAAGAGGAAGGGACCGCCCCCACAATGATCATGTTTACTTTAGGATTTTTAGGAGCCTGGATGTTCTAGTTTCTTTGACCTTTACAAAATCTGCACACATTTGCTAAGTGGCCAGGTTTATCACACACAAAGAAGACACACTTTTCTTCTTTATAACTATTATTATTACTCTTACTTTGGTGGTTGTTGTGGGCCTTAAAAGAATGTTTGGATTTTTTTATGGACATGGGAAGGGTTAGGCTTCTTCTTGGTTTTATCACCTATAACCATATTGACAGTGGGGTTAGACTTCCTATCTTGTTCCCTATTTCTATCCTCAATTTGTAGGGATTTTATTAAGGATTTCATGGACATATTCTCTTATTTATGTCTAAGGATCATCGCAAAATCCTTCCAATAAGGTGGGAGTTTATCTATGAGGGATTCTACTTGAACATTTTCATCAAGGTTATAACCATTGTCCATGGATTTAGAACCTAAGTTTTGGTATTATAGTACTTGAAATGAAACAGGTTTATGATCAACCATATTGTAAGTTAGTTATTCAACAAAGGAATAAAACTCAAGACCGATATCTTCTAGACCAAACTTTGAATCTAAAGCCATCTAAAGTTCAAGAGTAGTAGGGATCCTATGGTAGATGTCATAGAGTTCATTTGATAAGACTGAAAGGACCCTTCCATGACAAAAGTAATCGATTTATTTTGAGACAAGAGTGGAGACAGGGGGTGTAGGCACCACAACTTTAGGTTTTTCTTCTCCTACAATGAGGTTTATGGGTTGTGGTTCAGGAGTAATGGGTATAGACTCATCTTGGGGTAAGATGGCAGAAACAAGACCCCAAGAGGTGATCCAAAATCATATTTACTACTGCTAACGATGAAAGTGTAGACCAAAAAATCATTCTAAGCAAAGGGAAGCAATGTCATCAAGAGATAATATGGTTTTCGAATCCATATCAAACAAACAAGAAGTTAACAAAATAGATCTAATTAACAACTATTTAGGATTCTGTCTTGAAATTGTTGGATATCAGACAGAAGTAATTATTATAAGGGACATAGTTAATCATCAAAATGTGTAGCAGAAATAGTTGCAGTTATGGATTCGAAGAAAAACAACGATTAGTTAGAAGATGAAAACTCCAAAGCCTGGGATGAAGCGTGTGAAATATTGTCTTCAAGAGAGATTCTGCCGCTTCTAGTATGAGCATTTCCTACAGTCTATTCTAAGATTCAGCCACCTCGACTTTGGTACAACCTCTTGGTGCAAGCGAGAGGACTGTGTCAAACTCGTTCCTTTAGCCCTTTATCGCAAAGAAGAAATAGAAGTGTCATGAAGCATCGACAACAAAAGGATTGCAACAAGCAAGGAGGTTTAAATATGAATGGAGGGTGTCGTGATAGTATATGAAACATGAGCATTCCATTCATAAGAAATTGGAACACGAATAACTTTCTCTCTCAGTGTATGCAACTGTGTTTCTCTAGATCTCAGTGTGTTGGTATCTTGGTATATCTATAATGGAGAGTCTCAGCTGAACCCTTTGGTAACAGCCCACACATGTTTCTCACATTGCAACTATTGGTCTTCCCAAGCGTCTTAATCATCACGGTAAATGGGTAACTATAATGATAGTCAGAGAGAGTAACTGTTACTACCTTAAACTTACAATTTTTGGTCTTCCCAACATATTTCTTAATTGACAATATTATTGGTGGCCTTAATGGTAGTCAAAGAGAGGGTAATTGTTGCTGCCTTAAACTTACAATTGTTGGTCTTTCCAAGGTGTGTCGTAATTGTCAAGGTTAATTGGTGGCTTTAATGGTAGTGAAAGAGAGGGTAATTGTTGCTACCTTAAACGTTGTCAATGACTCCAAAAAACTAAAAAAAAAAGAAAATCAAAATCCTTTCAAAAAATAAAATAAATAAAATAAATTTTACTCCATAAAAGGAAATATGAGACAAAACTGATGGTTGTCAAAATTGATTTTTGGAACAAGGAAATACAACATTGTTTGTGTTCCTTAGAGGTCCCTTCCTTACCCCTTTAAGAAAAGGAGGACCACAAATGTAACATCCCTGACCTGGGTTATGCTTTAACCCTATATGTTTTGTTTAAGAAAGATAATTATATGCTTTCTCTTATCTTTTGAAAAGTAATTAAGGCTCAAGAGTAACTTATGTTTCAATTTTAGTCCTTTTTGAATAATGTTGAAACAATGTTTTACTTGTTTTGGACTAAAGTACAAATTACCCAAGTTGAGGGGTTAACTTGCAAATCTTACATGATAAAATGTTCCTCTAGTGTTGAAGCATCATAAGAATGAAAATGATGTAGAGGTATGGCTTGTGGTAGCCTGAGTACCAAGAAAGAGCTTGTTAAGCAATGTTTGTGCATTAAAACCTAGTTTTGGTGTAATGTGCAATTGACCCAAAACCTAGGGTTCAATATGCCAAATACCACTTTTAGAGAGTCCCTAATATTTATTGATATCAATTAGAGATAATAAAATCTAAGGGGCGTCTCATTTGAATCATTTTGGAAGAGAGAGAATCTTGATATTAAAATAATCAAGATTTAAGCATAATTGAAACCCTAATTCAATTTAATGCAAAAATAAATATAATAATGGAAGTGCCCTTCAACCAAAAATGAGATGGTTGAATTTGTATAAGTGTGAATGTCTGTGTTCCTTGCAAAGGCCACGAAATATCTAAAGTGAGTGGAGAGCCCACTCACATTAGTTAACTAAAAAGTAATATCCACTCAATTTTGGATATTATTATTATAATGGTTAAGGTGCTTAATTTGTTTTCTTTAATTCATGGATAATGTAGAGGAATTACAAGGTGGGGGAGATGGCTTCGTATGCAAGGGATTGAGGGGAGTATGTGGCACCAATTTTGGGGATTAAAGGATTTTATTATCACTTATCTCACATTGGAATTCCCTTATATACCATCCCATTTTCAACCCACATGAAAGGTTTTTAGATCCCTTTTTCTTTCCTTGCTTTGGCCGTGCACAAAGGAGCTTAGGAGAAACACGAGAACATGCCCCAACCTGTAGGTAAGCTCCATAGTCATCTTCAACCTTGAATTCATGGTGGAAATCAAAATTCAATGCTTAATTTCTTCTTTCCTTCATTCAATCTTCAACCTTTGCCATTCATTTCACTCAAAGACTTGAGGACGAGCCTTGGACAATTGAGAAAGCTTCATTCACCATTGAGGACGTGAATCTCGAAGCTTGGATTCAATTTTGAAGGCAGGTTATATAACTTGAACCCTTACATGTCATTATTGCTTGTAATTTGTTCATCATGTGTTGAACCTTTCTTCTTTCTCGATTTCCTTTTGTTTAGTTGTTGAAATTATCATAAGATTCACAACTGATTTCGAAGGTTCAAATCTTGAAGATGATGATGTCATCTTAAGCACACACCTCAACAAAGGAATGAGCAAACAGTTTTCAAAACCGATTGAGCTAATTCGGTTTCAAAACCGATTGATTTGATTCGGTTTTAAGACCGAATGGGCAATTGAATCCAAGACCGAATGGGCAATTGAATCTAAGACCGAATGGGTAATTGAACTCAAAACCGAATGGGTAATTTACTCAAGACCGAATGGGAAATTAAGTTCAAGACTGAATGGGTAATTGACTTTAAAACCGAATGGGTAATTGAGTTCAAAACTGAATGGGTAATGGATCTCAAGATCGAATGGATAATTTGAACTTCAAAACTGATTGAGGTTAATTGTTGATGTGAAAGATGAAGATCCAATGGCTCAAATTGATTTAATTATAATGAATTCCAGAATGAATGATCCATGGATTGAAAACCCTAATCGATTGATTGAAGAATTCCTAATAGAATTGGATCATTTTCTTAGTTGATGGTCCAAACGGTCTCAAGACCGTTTGGAGGCAAACGGTCTCAAGACCATTTGAGACTAAACGGTCTCAAGACCATTTGGAGTTCAAGGACTGTGATAGATGGTTGGAGATCCAAGGTCTGTAATTGGATGTACTCTCAATGGTTCAATTGATGATCGATTCAATAAAACAAACCCTAAAATCAATTGATTAGTTGGAGGGAACCCTAATTGGTCCAATCGGTTTCAAGGTGGTTGGACCAAATGGTCTTGAGACCGTTTGAGAACAAACGGTCTTGAGACCATTTGGGATCAAAGGGTCCTCAGACCGTTTGAAGGGAAAACGGTCTCAAACCGTTTGATGTTCATTCAGTTTCAATAATAAATTGAGAAAATGGTTTCAAAACTGAATGAAGGAGTTAGGGCAAGACCGATTGGAGGTCAAGCACCTCAAGACCGTATGGAGGTACATTTGAACAAAGACCGTTTAAGGTCTAATGTTCTTCAAGACCTTTTGAAGGTCAAGGAGGTCAAAACCGTTTGAAGGTTCAAAAGTAACAAAACCGTTTGGAGATCTAATAGTCTCAAAGCTATGAAAGATTAATTAACCCTATGATTGTTAATGATGTTTGTCAAAGGTAATTACAATGGTTGTACCTTTAAGGTACTAGGGTGATTAGTACCCTTTGAGGGGTTAACCTTTGATGCTTATGAAAACAACATCTCAACACACTAAGCTAACCCTAAGTGTGTATACTTAAATAAGGGGTTGACCTAATCTAATCAAGTTTGAAGTGATCAACATCCCAGAGGGGATGAGAAAGAGAGGAATTCATACATTTATAATGATCAAGTAAGTGGTTAAGCCCCTACACTCTCAACATGAAAATAATATGTAACTGGGGTATGATCCTTGATAAAGAGATCATGAAACCCTAATTAAGAAGGCTGATGAACCCTAACCCTAATTTAGGGCAATGCTAGGTGTAACCCCAATCTAGGGTAATGATGTAACCCTAATCAAGGGTGATGTCATGTGAAACCCTAATCAAGGGTGATGTCATGTGAAACCCTAATCAAGGGTGATGTCATGTGAAACCCTAATCAAAGGTGATGTCATGTGAAACCCTAATCAAGGGTGATGTCATGTGAAACCCTAATCAAGGGTGATGTCATGTGAAACCCTAATCAAAGGTGATGTCATGTGAAACCCTAATCAAGGGTGATGTCATGTGAAACCCTAAAGCAGTGATGTGATGTGAAATCCAAATCAAGGGTGATGTCATATGAATCCCTAATGTAGGATGATGTTATGTGAAACCCTAATATCATAATGAGGTGAGAGACTCTAATTCAGCGTGATGCTATGAAATTCTATATGAAACCCTACCCTTGTTTTGGGTGAAGATATATAAAACTCTAATTTTGGGTTATAGTGCATGAAACCCTAATCTTGGGCAATATAATGATAAACCATAACTCTAATTTTGGGCTATGAGTTTAGAAACCCTAATTTGATGTAATGCTATGTGAAACCCAAATATGGGGAGATGTTATGTAAACCATAATTGATAAAGATGGAAAACCCTATTCCTAATAATGGAATTGTGACTAATAAATTGATAAGTGAAACACCTAAAGAGGTTGATAATAGATATCTTTATATCAATAATGCCTTAACTCGAGATGAGTCCACATCATTGATAATGGTTGCATATTTCAAATAAGTGACTTATGACCAATACATTACATGATAAATGTGATGAGCTGGTGCATAAAGTATTAGGATGTGGGAGATACCCTAATACAAGATAAGTTGATGAACTTAAGATAAAGGTGATGAGGGAAGTGATACATCAAGACATGATAGGTATCACATCCAACACCTCAAGATTGATACACCTTGATGTATTCTAAATCCAATATACTTGGATGACTAACACATGAAGTGTGCCATGTCAATTGTTACATTGAGATGAAATGCACTTTGATAAGTGTAGGCCAACATTCCTTAAGAAAAGGTTAAGCCAAGCTAATAAAGTATGATGTAATCATATCTTGGTAAATATGAGAGAGGAACTTATATCTTGTGTTGATAATTCATTTAATGATAAGTGATGAGAATAAATAATCATAATTGAATACTTATGTTATCAATGTTGGCTCCTAGCTGTGTGGAGCAATGAATTAGGGCTTGATCATCAATAATATGATCTTGAGAACTTAAATGGTTAATAATGGAAAACCCTAAATCTAATGTAGGGTGATGATATGTAAGAGAAATCCTAACCCTAAATAAGGGAATAGTGATGCTACTCTTACATTGCATAATGCTGATATGTAATTGATATAATTGTTATTATGTAATGATCATACAGGTGATCATGAGATGATGAGCATAGCCAGGTATGAGCCATAATGTGTTAATGATTTAAATGCTTTATGAGCCTTGTGATCCATTATATGTATTGTTGCCTAGTAAGAGGTAACAAGAGACTAAATGGGCTTTGAGAGCCATGTGAGATGATTGTGTAGCAAGTATCATGTTAACTTGGTCAGATGACCTGAAGGTATTAGTTACCTGATAAGTGGTAACAAGTGTTCTTTAATGAATTGAGGGTTTGAATACCCATATTCCATAATCATGATGATGAGATGTTAAGGGATGAGAATGCCCATGATGTAATAAGGGATTAAGATCCCAATGCTCTATAAAGTTTTGAAAAGTACTTGATAGATGAATTATACTTTTCTTTGTAGCATTTGTCATAAAATTTTTGAGAACTTGACTGATGCTAAAAGAATACAGTAATGCACCTAATTAATCAAGTGGAACCTTATCATGTAGTGTCCTGTCCATATAACCATCAGTGTCAGAATATGTTGGATGGTGAAATGGGTTGCTCCGTGGCATAACCCAGAATGCATATTTTTGAATATGCGGGGGTGATGGGTGAAAATATCCTTACGCCCTAATGGAGGAATTGATGTGAGATAAACATTAAATCTCTCAATCCTTCATTATATATGTCGGGGTGGATGTATCACTGATCCCCTGATGTCGGGATGGATGTATCATGAATCTCCCAATAATTTTAATGCCGGATCGATGTGAGATAAACATGAAATCTCTCGATTGTGAAGAGATTACAACTGCCACTGTAACTCAATAGAGAAGTTGCCAGTATACCCTGGAAAGCTATTTAGCAGAGACACAAGATGTCCTACATATAATCTCGTACTGACCGAGATAAGGGAGGCCATGGTAGCCGGCTCTACTATTGACCTTGTATGGCACTGATTTCGACTTTGCAATGGTCGGTTGAAGTATGAGAGGTATACCTCATCTCCTTAGGGCATACGTGTGAATGAAAAATGTAATCAGCCGTATATCATGTTTGCTTAAGGATTGAATAAGAAAATCATTGGCTGATGTTACATTTCTTTTATGCATCTTTAGCTGATAGATGATATATTTATGTTTCCTTACATTCCTTGCAAAGTAGATAGATGATTTATAATCTACCATGGGTAGATACAATGTTCCCCTTAAGAAAGAAGATTATCTTATTCTATTCATACAATGATTAATACTACTGTTAATGTAAAAGAACTCCTGCTCAGCTTATTACTATTTATCTACAATAATAATGTTTCTGGCAGAGAGTTATATCTCTCGTTGGGACAATTTTCAATTGTCTCACCCGCGTGGGATCCAACTTTTTAGGTAAACGTAGAAGAAGAGGTAGAAACTCCATAGCAGGGAAAGAGCAGCAACAACAACAATAGAGACAACAATGACATTCTAGGTGGAGGCACTGGCTGTCATACTTTGTATAGAGAGTTCTATGTGTCATCTCTATAGTCTCAGGTCCTAGGAGTCAGTAGATAGTGTTTTTATGATCGATCTGAGATTTTGGCTTGAACGCCTCAAGGTTTTATGTTTCTTATGTATAGTTTAGCAAAGAAACTGTTGTATGTAATCCTCGAGAAGGAATAGTACAAGATATGTACTTGTGTACCAGAATTTAATTGAATGACTTTGGTTCTAGTTACAAGAGTTTTCCTATGTTTGGATCTCTTTGAGAATGGTTTTAATTTTTAGTGATTTTTGTTAATCCGCTGCTAACGATCGCTTCCGCTTAGTTAATGACGGTTTGTTCGAACGCTTCGCCACAATTTAGTGGTATCAGAGCTCTAGGTTCACTGAGTCTACAGAGACATAGGATTAAGGTTGTTGAGTTTGTTCTAGTGTTTTCCAGTTCGTCTGATAGTGACTTCTACTCATATAGGAGAAGAAGAACTTAAAGATGTCTGGATCACATGAAGAACATGCTCCTGAGAGTAGCAATGTTGCACCAACAGAAGGTGTGAGGGACCAGGGGAGAGAAGAATGACTGCCTGAGAATCCCCAAGATAAATCAACTATGATAAAGAATCTTTCTTTTTATATCACTGTTGGGCAGGTTAGGACTGAAATAATGCGTATGGTGGACCATATATTAGCAATACAACCTAGATTACGAGTCCCCAATGATGAAGTTTTGTACTCCAACAGGATTCTTGCTCAACATCATCATGTTGGATCAATGAATATTGATGAAAGGAATAGGTTACAACCTGAAACCAGGATTTGCCACAAGTGTAGGCAGCCTGGACATATTAGAAAAGACTGTCTAGAAAAGGATAATGAGAAAAGAAATAAGAAAAGGCCTATCCAAACTCAGGATCAGAGGCCTTGTAGTTCAAAAAAGGGGAAGTTTTTGGTACCATCGGTACAACCAAGGTCTAGTGTACTAGGGAAAGGGCTACCCAGAAAGGGTAAATGACCTTTTAGACCATATCAAGAGAATAGAACCTGTCACCAGTGTAGACAGGTAGGACATCTAGCAAGGAATTGTCCAGTTGGAAATACAATGGTAACCCAACCACCGAGTCAGAGACATCAAGGTCATCAGAGGAAATAGTTTTCTAGTGGCACTCGAGGATGTGGACAGACATCCCAGGTAGGAATAACTGCATTAAATAACACAGAACAAAGTCAACATCAGGCAACAGTAAGATTCTATGAAAAGAATCAGCCTGAGGTAGTAAACAAACTATGAGGTGAGATAGGTCAGATGAAATAGTTACTTTCTAATATATTATTTCATGATTTCATGTGTTAAATATAAGAAAGCAGCTGTTTTTGAGCTTTCTTTGATTAGTCATATGAGGACACAAGGAAAATGAGGACTTATATTTTACTCAGTATTCCTTTAAATGCTTTATAATTTCTCTTATCTGGGTGATAAAGTATGAGATATAGAAGTAATGCCTGAAGAAAATCCAGGAATGTTAAATCCTGTGCTTATGATGATATGAAAAGTGAGGAACATGATAGTAAATAAAGTGCATACTACCTAATCTCAGTACTTGTATACCCTGGCCAGGTATATAATTATTGGAGATAAGGCAAGTATGGAACTCTTAGATTTTTATCTTTCTGATTACTCTGATCAAGTAGTCATTCTGAAACAATCTAGTGAGCATAAAGAAACTAGAAATATGGCATGGATATTTTTATCACATCCTAAGTACCATAAAATGGAATCTAAAATGATCTCAGATCCATCTGTGTGGGTGAGTAAATAAAAGTATAATCCTCATGATAAAGGAAATGAGACAAGGGAGATGATCCATGTCTGATAAATCCTGTGAGTATAGTAAAAATTTCTTCCCATGATGTGGAAATGGGAAATGTGATAAAATCACAAAATATTCATAAATATGTTAGACAATAACAAAGGAATGAGTGATGACATATAATCATCCTTATAATTCCTATGTTGATAACAAGAAACCTAGGATGAAACAAGAGTAAATGATTCATGAACAGTTGAAAGTTCATGCCATAATTAAAAGAGATGATAATCTTTTCTCTTTGATAAACAACCCTGGATGATAATGGGGTGATAAGAGAAATGTGTTTCTTTGTGTTCTCTTCTTTTTGGAACATAGCAATCAAGTGAGTACTGTGAAACTAGTTGTGCATGGATTAGAAATAATCTAATGATGGATACTTAGAAAAGTATCAGTTCATCTTGGACTTTGGCTCCAAGATAAAGATATATGGAGCAAATAATGTTCCAAAGATGAAAGAAAGGTCTTCTTATATGTGTGACTTTGGTAAACACAATAGAGAAATGGAAATGATGAGGATGTGATGTGTTTTTGATACAGGTGATGGATACCAAGGTAAGAAATTCTGGTATCTAGAAATATCAGGTGGTATGGAAAAGTAAAAGCATAACTCCTAATTAAATGACTTATGTTGGTTACCTGGAATGGCCAACTGTGAAATCAGTCTAATTACATAAAATAGCATGGGCATCACATGTCAGGGGTTTATACTCTGCATAAACATAACATCGACAAGGATGTACTAATTGAAGGAACAATTGTGAAATCATGGTGGAAAATGCTTATCAATATAAAAATATTTCTAAAGATACCTCTAAGATAAGTTCTTAATTGGTAAGTAACCTCCCCTTATGACAAAAGTATGTACAACTAATGAGAGAGTTGGTACAAGTAATAAGAAAGTTTAGTATTGTGTCAATAGATTGGATGGCACAACAGATATATGATAGTACTTGTAGTCACAAGTGGGTGACAAAATGTAACTCTGGTCTTTCCTTGGAAGTGAAATACTAAAATGAATAAGGAGTATGGGAGACTACCTAGAACCAAGAATCACGTCACATAAAGTTCTAAATTGAGAAAGGTGATAAATCATTGAGGTTTGACACTTGAATAGAATGAGGTACATATAATGTATCCCTAACAAAACCTAGGGTTCAATATGCAAAATACCACTTTTAGAGAGTCCTTAATATTTCTTGGTATCAATTAGAGACAAGAAAATCTAAGGGGAATCTCATTTGAATCACCTTGGAAGAGAGAGAATCTTGATATTAAAATAATCAAGATTTAAGCATAATTGAAACCCTAATTCAATTTAATGCAAAAATAAATATAATAATGGAAGTGACCTTCAACCAAAAATGAGATGGTTGAATTTGTATAAGTGTGAACGTCCTTGTGCCTTGCAAAGGCAACGAAATATCTAAAGTGAGTGGAGAGCCCATTCACATTAGTTAACTAAAAAGTAATATCCACTCAATTTTGGATATTATTATTATAATGGTTAAGGTGCTTAATTTGTTTTCTTTAATTCATGGATAATAAAGAGGAATTACAAGGTGGGAGATATGGCTTCGTATGCAAGGGATTGAGGGGAGTATGTGGCACCAATTTTGGGGATTAAAGGATTTTATTATCACTTCTCTCTCATTGGAATTCCCTTATATACATCCCATTTTCAACCCACATGAAAGGCTTTTTCGATCCCTTTTTCTTTCCTTGCTTTGGCCATGCACAAAGGATCTTAGGAGCAATAGGAGAACGTGCCCCAACCTGTAGGTAAGCTCCATAGTCATCTTCAACCTTGATTTCATGGTGGAAATCGAAATTCAATGCTTAATTTCTTCTTTCCTTCATTCAATCTTCAACCTTAGCCATTCATTTCACTCAAAGACTTGAGGACGAGCCTTGGACAGTTGAGAAAGCTTCATTCACCATTGAGGACGTGATGCTTGAAGCTTGGATTCAATTTTGAAGGCAGGTTATATAACTTGAACCCTTACATGTCATTATTGCTTGTAATTTGTTCATCATGTGTTGAACCTTTATCTTTCTCGATTTCCTTTTGTTTAGTTGTTGAAATTATCATAAGATTCACAAATGATTTCAAAGGTTCAAAGCTTGAAGATGATGATGTCATCTTAAGCACACACCTCAACAAAGGAATGAGCAAACAGTTTTCAAAACCGATTGAGCTAATTCGGTTTCAAAACCGATTGAGTTGATTCAATTTTAAGACCGAATGGGCAATTGAATCCAAGACCGAATGGGCAATTGAATCTAAGACCAAATGGGTAATTGAACTCAAAACCGAATGGCTAATTTACTCAAGACCGAATGGGTAATAAAGTTCAAGACCGAATGGGTAATTGACTTTAAAACCGAATGGGTAATTGAGTTCAAAACTGAATGGGTAATGGATATCAAGATCGAATGGATAATTTGAACTTAAACATCGATTGAGGTTAATTGCTGATGTGAAAGATGAAGATCCAATGGCTCAAATTGATTTAATTATAATGAATTCTAGAATGAATGATCCATGGATTGCAAACCCTAGTCGATTGATAGAAGAATTCCTAATAGAATTGGATCATTTTCTTAGTTGATGGTCCAAACGGTCTCAAGACCGTTTGGAGGGAAATGGTCTCAAGACCGTTTGGAGTTCAAGGACTGTGATAGATGGTTGGAGATCTAAGGGCTGTAATTGGATGTACTCTCAATGGTTCAATTGATGATCGATTCAATAAAACAAACCCTAAAATCAATTGATTAGTTGGAGGGAACCCTAATTGGTCCAATCGGTTTCAAGGTGGTTTAGACCAAGTGGTCTTGAGACCGTTTGAGTCCAAACGGTCTTGAGACTGTTTGGGATCAAAGGGTCCTCAGACCGTTTGAAGGGCAAACGGCCTCAAACCGTTTGATGTTCATTCAGTTTCAATAACAAATTGAGCAAACGGTTTGAAAACCGAATGAAGGAGTTAGGGCAAGACCGATTGGAGGTCAAGCACCTGAAGACCGTTTGGAGATACATTTGAACCAAGAACGTTTAAGGTCTAATGGTCTTCAAGACCGTTTGAAGGTCAAGGAGGTCAAAACCATTTGAAGGTTCAAAAGTAACAAAACCGTTTGGAGATCTAATAGTCTCAAAGCTATGAAAGATTAATTAACCCTATGATTGTTAATGATGTTTGTCAAAGGTAATTACAATGGTTGTACCTTTAAGGTACTAGGGTGATTAGTAACCTTTGAGGTGTTAACCTTTGATGCTTATGAAAACAACATCTCAACACACTAAGCTAACCCTAAGTGTGTATACTTAAATAAGGGGTTGACCTAATCTAATCAAGTGTGAAGTGATCAAAATCCCAGAGGGGATGAGAAAGAGAGGAATTCATACATGTATAATGATCAAGTAAGTGGTTAAGCCCCTACACTCTCAACATGAAAATAATATGTAACTGGGGTATGATCCTTGACAAAGAGATCTTGAAACCCTAATTAAGAAGGCTGATGAACCCTAACCCTAATTTTGGGCAATGCTAGGTGCAACCCCAATCTAGGGTAATGATGTAACCCTAATCAAGGGTGATGTCATTTGAAACCCTAATCAAGGGTGATGTCATGTGAAACCCTAATCAAAGGTGATGTCATGTGAAACCCTAATCAAGGGTGATGTCATGTGAAACCCTAATCAAGGGTGATGTCATGTGAAACCCTTATCAAAGGTAATGTCATGTGAAACCCTAATCAAGGGTGATGTCATGTGAAACCCTAATCAAAGGTGATGTCATGTGAAACCCTAATCAAGGGTGATGTCATGTGAAACCCTAAAGCAGTGATGTGATGTGAAATCCTAATCAAGGGTGATGTCATATGAAACCCTAATGCAGTGATGTGATGTGCAATCCTAATCAAGGGTGATGTCATATGAAGCCCTAATGTAGGGTGATGTTATGTGAAGCCCTAATATCATAATGAGGTGAGAGACTCTAATTCAGGGTGATGCTATGAAATGCTATATGAAACCCTACCCTTATTTTGGGTGAACATATGTAAAACCCTAATTTTGGGTTATAGTGCATGAAACCCTAATCTTGGGCAATATAATGATAAACCATAACTCTAATTTTGGGCTATGAGTTGAGAAACCCTAATTTCAGGTAATGCTATGTGAAACCCAAATATGGGGAGATGTTATGTAAACCATAATTGATAAAGATGGAAAACCCTATTCCTAATAATGGAATAGTGATAAATATATTGATAAGTGAAACAACTAAAGAGGTTGATAATAGATATCTTTATATCAATAATGCCTTAACTTGAGATGAGTCCACATCATTGATAATGGTTGCATATTTCAAATAAGTGACTGATAACCAATACATTACATGATAGATGTGATGAACTGGTGCATAAAGTATTAGGATGGGAGATACCCTAATACAAGATAAGTTGATGAACTTAAGATAAAGGTGATGAGGGAAGTGATACATCAATACATGATAGGTATCACATCCAGCACCTCAAGATTGATACACCTTGATGTATTCTAAATCCAATATACTTGGATGACTAACACATGAAGTGTGCCATGTCAATTGTTACATTGAGATGAAATGCACTTTGATAAGTGTAGGAAAAAATTCCTTAAGAAAAGGTTAAGCCAAGCTAATAAAGTATGATGCAATCATATCTTGGTAAATATGAGAGAGGAACTTATATCTTGTGTTGATAATTCATTTAATGACAAGTGATGAGAATAAATAAGCATAGTTGAATACTTATGTTATCAATGTTGGCTCCTAGCTATGTGGAGCAATGAATTAGGGCTTGATCATCAATAATATGATCTTGAGAACCTAAATGGTTAATAATGGGAAACCCTAAATCTAATGAAGGGTGATGATATGTAAGAGAAATCCTAACCCTAAATAAGGGAATAGTGATGCTACTCTTACATTGCATAATGCTGATATGTAATTGATATAATTGTTATTATGTAATGATCATACAGATGATCATGAGATGATGAGCATAGCTAGGTATGAGCCATAATGTGTTAATTATTTAAATGCTTTATGAGCCTTTTGAGCCATTATATGTATTGTTGCCTAGTAAGAGGTAACAAGAGACGAAATGGGCTTTGAGAGCCATGTGAGATGCTTGTGTAGCAAGTATCATGTTTACCTTGGTCAGATGACCTGAAGGTATTAGTTACTTGATAAGTGGTAACAAGTTTTCTTTAATGAACTGAGGGTTTGAATACCCATATTCCATAATCATGATGATGAGATGTTAAGGGATGAGAATGCCCATGATGTAACAAGGTATTAAGATCCCAATGCTCTATAAAGTTTTGAAAAGTACTTGATAGATGAATTATACTTTTCTTTGTAGCATTTGTCATAAAATGTTTGAGAACTTGACTGATGCTAAAAGAATATGGTAATGCACCTAATTAATCAACTGGAACCTTATCATGTAGTGCCCTGGCCATATAACCATCAGTGTCAGAATATGTTGGATGGTGAAATGGGTTGCTCCGCGGCATAACCCAGAATGCATATTTTTGAATATGCGGGGGTGATGGGTGAAAATATCCTTACGCCCTAATGGAGGAATTGATGTGAGATAAACATTAAATCTCTCAATCCTTCATTATATATGTCGGGGTGGATGTATCACTGATCCCCTGATGTCGGGATGGATGTATCATGAATCTCCCAATAATTTTAATGTCGGATCGATGTGAGATAAACATGAAATCTCTCGATTGTGAAGAGATTACAACTGCCACTGTAACTCTATAGAGAAGTTTCCAGTATACCCTGGAAAGCTATTTAGCAGAGACCCAAGATGTTCTGCATATAATCTCGTACTGACCGAGATTAGGGAGGCCATGGTAGCTGACTCTACTATTGACCTTGTATGGCACTGATTTCGACTTTGCAATGGTCGGTTGAAGTATGAGCGGTATACCTCATCTCCTTAGGGCATAAGTGTGAATGAAAAATGTAATCAGCTATATATCATGTTTGCGTAAGGATTGAATACGAAAATCATTGGCTGATGTTACATTTCTTTTATGCATCTTTAGCTGATAGATGATATATTTATGTTTCCTTACATTCCTTGCGGAGTAGATAGATGATTTATAATCTACCATGGGTAGATACAATGTTCCCCTTAAGAAAGAAGATTATCTTATTCTATTCATACAATGATTAATACTACTGTTAATATAAAAGAACTCATGCTCAGCTTATTACTATTTAGCTACAATAATAATGTTTCTGGTAGAGAGTTATATCTCTCGCTGGGACAATTTTCAATTGTCTCACCCCCGTGGGATCCAACTTCTTAGGTAAACGTAGAAGAAGAGGTAGAAACTCCGTAGCAGGGAAAGAGCAGCAACAGCAGCAACAGAGACAACAGTGACATTCCAGGTGGAGGCACTGGCTATCATATTTTGTATAGAGAGTCCTATGTGTTTCCTCTATTCTTTCAGAACCTAGGAGTCTAGTAGATAGTGTTTTTATGATCGATCTGAGATTTTGGCTTGAACGCCTAGAGGTTTTATGTTTCTTATGTATAGTTTAGCAAAGAAACTGTTGTATGTAATCCTCGAGAAGGAATAGTACAAGATATGTACTTGTGTACCAGAATGTAATTGAATGACTTTGGTTCTAGTTACAAGAGTTTTCTTGTGTTTGGATCTCTTTGAGAATGGTTTTAATTTGTAGTGATTTTTGTTAATCCGCTGCTAATGATCGCTTCCGCTTAGTCAATGACGGTTTGTTCGAATGCTTCACCACAATTTAGTGGTATCAGAGCTCTAGGTTCACCGAGTCTATAGAGACATAGGATTAAGGTTTTTGAGTCTGTTCTAGTGTTTTCCAGTTCATCCGATAGTGACTTCTACTCATATAGGAGAAGAAGAACTTAAAGATGTCTGGATCACATGAAGAACATGCTGCTGAGAGTAGCAATGTTGCACCAACAGAAGGTGTGAGGGACCAGGGGAGAGAAGAATGACTACATGAGAATCCCCAAGATGAATCAACTATGATAAGGAATCTTTCTTTTTATATCACTGTTGGGCAGGTTAGGACTGAAATAATGCGTATGGTGGACCATATATTAGCAATACAACATAGATTACTAGTCCCCAATGATGAAGTTTTGTACTCCAACAGGATTCTTGCTCAACATCAGCATGTTGGAGCAATGAATATCGATGAAAGGAATAGGTTACAATCTAAAACCAGGATTTGCCACAAGTGTAGGCAGCCTGGACATATTAGAAAAGACTGTCCAGAAAAGGATAATGAGAAAAGAATTAAGAAAAGGCCTATCCAAAGTCAAGATCAGAGGCCTAGTAGTTCTAAAAAGGGGAAGTTTTTGGTACCATCGGTACAACCAAGGTCTAGTGCACTAGGGAAAGGGCTACCCAGAAAGGGTAAAGGACCTTTTAGACCATATCAAGAGAATAGAACCTGTCACCAGTGTAGACAGGTAAGACATCTAGCAAGGAATTGTCCAGTTGGAAATACAATGGTAACCCAACCACCGAGGTAGAGACATCAAGGTCATCAGAGGAAAAGTCTAGTGGCACTCGAGGATGTGGACAGACATCCCAGGCAGGATCAACTGCATTAAATAACAAATAACAAAGTCAACCTCAGGCAATGGTAAGATTCTATGAAAAGAATCAGCCTGAGGCAGTAAACAAACTATGAGGTGAGACAGGTAAGATGAAATAGTTACTTTCTAATATATTATTTCATGATTTCATGTGTTAAATATAAGAAAGCAGTTGTTTTTGAGCTTTCTTTGATTAGTCATATGAGGACACAAGGAAAATGATGACTTATATTTTACTCAGTATTCCTTTAAATGCTTTATAATTTCCCTTATCTGGGTGATAAAGTATGAGATATAGAAGTAATGCCTGAAGAAAATCTAGGAATGTTAAATCCTGTGCTTATGGTGATATGAAAAGTGAGGAACATGATAGTAAATAAAGTGCATACTACCTAATCTCAGTACTTGTATACCCTGGCCAGGTATATAATTATTGGAGATAAGGCAAGTATGGAACTCTTAGATTGTTATCTTTCTGATTACTCTGATCAAGTAGTCATTCTGAAACAATCTATTGAGCATAAAGAAACTAGAAATATGACATGGATATTTTTATCACATCCTAAGTACCATAAAATGGAATCTGAAATGATCTCAGATCCATCTGTGTGTATGAGTAAATAAAATTATAATCCTCATGATAAAGGAAATGAGACAAGGGAGATGATCCCTGTCTGATAAATCCTGTGAGTATAGTAAAAATTTCTTCCCATGATGTGGAAATGGGAAATGTGATAAAATCACAAAATATTCATAAATATGTTAGACAATAACAAAGGAATGAGTGATAACATATAATCATATTTATAATTCCTATGCTGATAACAAGAAACCTAGGATGAAACAAGAGTAAATGATTCACGAACTGTTGAAAGTTCATGCCATAATTAGAAGAGATGATAATCTTTTCTCTTTGATAAACAACCCTGGATGATAATGGGGTGATAAGAGAAATGTGTTTCTTTGTGTTCTCTTCTTTTTGGAACATAGCAATCAAGTGAGTACTGTGACACTTGATGTGCATGGATTAGAAATAATCTAATGATGGATACTTAGAAAAGTATCAGTTCATCTTGGACTTTGGCTCCAAGATAAAGATATATGGAGCAAATAATGTTCCAAAGATGAAAGAAAGGTCTTCTTATATGTGTGACTTTGGTAAAAACAATAGAGAAATGGAAATGATGTGGATGTGATGTGTTTTTGATACATGTGATGGATACCAAGGTTAGAAATTCAGGTATCTAAGAAATATCAGGTGGTATGGAAAAGTAAAAGTATAACTCCTAATTAAATGACTTATGTTGGTTACTTGGAATGGCCAACTGTGAAATCAATCTAATTACATAAAATAGCATGGGCATAACATGTTAGGGGTTTATGCTCTACATAAACATAACATCGACAAGGATGTACTAATTGAAGGAACAATTGTGAAATCATGGTGGAAAATGCTTATCAAGTTAAAAATAATTCTAAAGATACCTATAAGATAAGTTCTTAATTGTTAAGTAACCTCCCCTTATGAAAAAAGTATGTACAACTAATGAGAGAGCTGGTACAAGTAATAAGAAAGTTTAGTATTGTGTCAATAGATTGGATGGCACAACAGATATATGATAATACTTGTAGTCACAAGTGGGTGACAAAATGTAACTCTGGTCTTTCCTTGGAAGTGAAATACTAAACTGAATAAGGAGTATGGGAGACTCCCCAGAACCAAGAATCACGTCACATAAAGTTATAAATTGAGAAAGGTGATAAATCAGTGAGGTTTGACACTTGAATAGAATGAGGTACGTATAATGTATCCCTGACAAAACCTAGGGTTAAATATGAAAAATACCACTTTTAGAGAGTCCCTAATATTTCTTGGTATCAGTTAGAGACAAGAAAATCTAAGGGGCATCTCATTTGAATCACTTTGGAAGAGAGAGAATTTTGATATTAAAATAATCAAGATTTAAGCATAATTGAAACCCTAATTCAATTTAATGAAAAAATAAATATAATAATGGAAGTGCCCTTCAACCAAAAATGAGATGGTTGAATTTGTATAAGTGTGAACGTCCTTGTGCCTTGCAAAGGCAACGAAATATCTAAAGTGAGTGGAGAGCCCACTCACATTAGTTAACTAAAACGTAATATCCACTCAATTTTGGATATTATTATTATAATGGTTAAGGTGCTTAATTTGTTTTCTTTAATTCATGGATAATGAAGAGGAATTACAAGGTGGGGTATATGGCTTCGTATGCAAGGGATTGAGGGGATTATGTGGCACCAATTTTGGGGATTAAAGGATTTTATTATCTCTTCTCTCTCATTGGAATTCCCTTATATACATCCCATTTTCAACCCACATGAAAGACTTTTTCGATCGCTTTTTCTTTCCTTGCTTTGGCCATGCACAAAGGATCTTAGGAGCAACAGGAGAACGTGCCCCAACCTGTAGGTAAGCTCCATAGTCATCTTCAACCTTGATTTCATGGTGGAAATCGAAATTCAATGCTTAATTTCTTCTTTCCTTCATTCAATCTTCAACCTTAGCCATTCATTTCACTCAAAGACTTGAGGACGAGACTTGGACAGTTGAGAAAGCTTCATTCACCATTGAGGACATGAAGCTTGAAGCTTGGATTCAATTTTGAAGGTAGGTTATATAACTTGAACCCTTACATGTCATTATTGCTTGTAATTTGTTCATCATGTGTTGAACCTTTATCTTTCTCGATTTACTTTTGTTTAGTTGTTGAAAGTATCATAAGATTCACAACTGATTTCGAAGGTTCAAAGCTTGAAGATGATGATGTCATCTTAAGCACACACCTCAACAAAGGAATGAGCAAACAATTTTCAAAACCGATTGAGCTAATTCGGTTTCAAAACCGATTGAGTTGATTTGGTTTTAAGACCAAATGGGCAATTGAATCCAAGACCGAAAGGGCAATTGAATCTAAGACCAAATGGGTAATTGAACTCAAAACCGAATGGGTAATTTACTCAAGACCGAATGGGTAATTAAGTTCAAGACCGAATGGGTAATTGACTTTAAAACTGAATGGGTAATTGAGTTCAAAACCGAATGGGTAATGGATATCAAGATCGAAAGGATAATTTGAACTTCAAAACCGATTGAGGTTAATTGCTGATGTGAAAGATGAAGATCCAATGGCTCAAATTGATTAAATTATAATGAATTATAGAATGAATGATCCATGGATTGCAAACCCTAATCGATTGATTGAAGAATTCCTAATAGAATTGGATCATTTTCTTAGTTGATGGTCCAAACGGTCTCAAGACCGTTTGGAGGGAAATGGTCTCAAGACCGTTTGGAGTTCAAGGACTGTGATAGATGGTTGGAGATCCAAGGGATGTAATTGGATGTACTCTCAATGGTTCAATTGATGATCGATTCAATAAAACAAACCCTAAAATCAATTGATTAGTTGGAGGGAACCCTAATTGGTCCAATCGGTTTCAAGGTGGTTTGGACCAAGCGGTCTTGAGACCGTTGGAGTCCAAATGGTCTTGAGACCATTTGGGATCAAAGGTTCCTCAGATCGTTTGAAGGGCAAACCGTCTCAAACCGATTGATGTTCATTAGGTTTCAATAACAAATTGAGCAAATAGTTTCAAAACCGAATGAAGGAGTTAGGGCAAGACCGATTGGAGGTCAAGCACCTCAAGACCGTTTGGAGGTACATTTGAACCAAGAACGTTTAAGGTCCAACGGTCTTCAAGACCGTTTGAAGGTCAAGGAGGTCAAAACCGTTTGAAGGTTCAAAAGTAACAAAATCGTTTGGAGATCTAATAGTCTCAAAGCTATGAAAGATTAATTAAACCTATGATTGTTAATGATGTTTGTCAAAGGTAATTACAATGGTTGTACCTTTAAGGTACTAGGGTGATTAGTAACCTTTGAGGGGTTAACCTTTGATGCTTATGAAAACAACATCTCAACACACTAAGCTAACCCTAATTGTGTATACTTAAATAAGGGGTTGACCTAATCTAATCAAGTTTGAAGTGATCAACAACCCAGAGGGGATGAGATAGAGAGGAATTCATACATGTATAATGATCAAGTAAGTGGATAAGCCCCTACACTCTCAACATGAAAATAATATGTAACTGGGGAATGATCCTTGACAAAGAGATCATGAAACCCTAATTATGAAGGCTGATGAACCCTAACCCTAATTTTGGGCAATGCTAGGTGTAACCCCAATATAGGGTAATGATGTAACCCTAATCAAGGGTGATGTCATGTGAAACCCTAATCAAGGGTGATGTCATGTGAAACCCTAATCAAAGGTGATGTCATGTGAAACCCTAATCAAGGGTGATGTCATGTGAAACCCTAATCAAGGGTGATGTCATGTGAAACCCTAATCAAGGGTGATGTCATGTGAAACCCTAATCAAAGGTGATGTCATGTGAAACCCTAATCAAGGGTGATGCCATGTGAAACCCTAAAGCAGTGATGTGATGTGAAATCCTAATCAAGGGTGATGTCATATGAAACCCTAATGTAGTGATGTGATGTGCAATCCTAATCAAGGGTGATGTCATATGAAGCCCTAATGTAGGGTGATGTTATGTGAAACTCTAATATCATAATGAGGTGAGAGACTCTAATTTAGGGTGATGCTATGAAATGCTATATGAAACCCTTCCCTTATTTTGGGTGAAGATATGTAAAACCCTAATTTTGGGTTATAGTGAATGAAACCCTAATCTTGGGAAATATAATGATAAACCATAACTCTAATTTTGGGCTATGAGTTGAGAAACCCTAATTTCAAGTAATGCTATGTGAAACCCAAATATGGGGAGATGTTGTGTAAACCATAATTGATAAAGATGGAAAACCCTATTCCTAATAATGGAATAGTGACTAATATATTGATAAGTGAAACACCTAAAGAGGTTGATAATAGATATCTTTATATCAATAATGCCTTAACTTGGGATGAGTGCACATCATTGATAATGGTTGCATATTTCAAATAAGTGACTTATGACCAATACATTACATGATAAATGTGATGAACTGGTGCATAAAGCATTAGGATGGGAGATACCCTAATACAAGATAAGTTGATGAACTTAAGATAAAGGTGATGAGGGAAGTGATACATCAAGACATGATAGGTATCACATCCAACACCTCAAGATTGATACACCTTGATGTATTCTAAATCCAATATACTTGGATGACTAACACATGAAGTGTGCCATGTCTATTGTTACATTGAGATGAAATGCACTTTGATAAGTGTAGGCCAACATTCCTTAAGAAAAGGTTAATCCAAGCTAATAAAGTATGATGTAATCATATCTTGGTAAATATGAGAGAGGAATTTATATCTTGTGTTGATAATTCGTTTAATGACAAGTGATGAGAATAAATAAGCATAATTGAATACTTATGTTATCAATGTTGGCTCCTAGCTGTGTGGAGCAATGAATTAGGGCTTGATCAGCAATAATACGATCTTGAGAACCTAAATGGTTAATAATGAGAAACCCTAAATCTAATGAAGGGTGATGATATGTAAGAGAAATTCTAACCCTAAATAAGGGAATAGTGATTCTACTCTTACATTGCATAATGCTAATATGTAATTGATATAATTGTTATTATGTAATGATCATATAGATAATCATGAGATGATGAGCATAGCCAGGTATGAGCCATAATGTGTTAATTATTTAAATGTTTTATGAGCCTTGTGAGCCATTATATGTATTGTTGCCTAGTAAGAGGTAACAAGAGACTAAAGGGGCTTTGAAAGCCATGTGAGATGCTTGTGTAGCAAGTATGATGTTTACCTCGGTCAGATGACCTGAAGGTATTAGTTACTTGATAAGTGGTAACAAGTGTTCTTTAATGAACTGAGGGTTTGAATACCCATATTCCATAATTATGATGATGAGATGTTAAGGGATGAGAATGCCCAAATGATGTAACAAGGGATTAAGATCCCAATGTTCTATAAAGTTTTGAAAAGTACTTGATAGATGAATTATACTTTTCTTTGTAGCATTTGTCATAAAATGTTTGATAACTTGCCTGATGCTAAAAGAATACAGTAATGCACATGATTAATCAAGTGGAACCTTATCATGTAGTGCCCTGGCCATATAACCATCAGTGTCAGAATTTGCTGGATGGTGAAACGGGTTGCTCTGCGGCATAACCCAGAATCCATATTTTTGAATATGCGGGGGTGATGGGCGAAAATATCCTTACGCCCTAATGGAGGAATTGATGTGAGATAAACATTAAATCTCTCAATCCTTCATTATATATGTCGGGGTGGATGTATAACTAATCCCCCTATGTCGGTATGGATGTATCATGAATCTCCCAATAATTTTAATGCCAGATCGATGTGAGATAAACATGAAATCTCTCGATATTGCGAAGAGATTATAGCCGCCACTGTAACTCTATAGAGAAGTTGCCAGTATACCCTGGAAAGCTATTTAGCAGAGACACAAGATGTCCTGCATATAATCTCATACTGACCGAGATAAGGGAGGCCATGGTAGCTGGTTCTACTATTGACCTTGTATGGCACCGATTTCGACTTGGCAATGGTCGGTTGAAGTATGAGCGGTATACCTCATCTCCTCAGGGTATAAGTGTGAATGAAAAATGTAATCAGCCGTATAGCATGTTTGCTTAAGGATTGAATACGAAAATCATTGGCTGTAGTTGCATTTCTTTTATGCATCTTTAGCTGATAGATGATATATTTATGTTTCCTTACATTCCTTGCGAAGTAGATATATGATTTATAATCTACCATGGGTAGATACAATGTTCCCCTTAAGAAAGAAGATTATCTTATTCTGTTCATACAATGATTAGTACTACTGTTAATATAAAAGAACTCCTGCTCAGCTTATTACTGTTTATCTGCAACAATAATGTTTATGGCGGAGAGTTATATCTCTCACTGCGACAATTTTCAATTGTCTCACCCCCGTGGGATCCAACTTTTTAGGTAAACACAGAAGAAGAGGTAGAAACTCCATAGTAGGGAAAGAGCAGCAACAACAGCAACAGAGACAGCAGTGACATACCAGGTGGAGGCACTGGATGCCATATTTTGTATAGAGAGTCCTATGTGGCGTCTCTGTACTCTCAGGTCCTAGGAGTCAGTAGATAGTGTTTTTATGATCGACCTGAGATTTTGGCTTGAACGCCTCGAGGTTTTATGTTTCTTATGTATAGTTTAGCAAATAAACTGTTGTATGCAATCCTCGAGAAGGAATAGTACAAGATATGTACTTGTGAACCAGAATGTAATTGAATGACTTTGGTTCTTGTTACAAGAGTTTTCCTGTGTTTGGATCTCTTTGAGAATGGTTTTAATTTTTAGTGATTTTTGTTAATCCGCTGCTAATGATTGCTTCCTCTTAGTTAATGACGGTTTGTTCGAATGCTTCGCCACAATTTAGTGGTATCAGAGCTCTAGGTTCGCTGATTCTACAGAGACATAGGATTAAGGTTGTTGAGTCTGTTCTAGTGTTTTCCAGTTCATCTGATAGTGACTTCTACTCATATAGGAGAAGAAGAACTTAAAGATGTCTAGATCACATGAAGAACATGCTGCTGAGAGTAGCAATGTTGCACCAACAGAAGGTGTGAGGGACTAGGCGAGAGAAGAACAATTGCCTGAGAATCCCCAAGATGAATCAACTATGATAAGGAATCTTTCTTTTGATATCACTGTTGGGCAGGTTAGGACTGAAATAATCCGTATGGTGGACCATATATTAGCAATACAACCTAGATTACCAGTCCCCAATGATGAAGTTTTGGACTCCAACAGGATTCTTGCTCAACATCAGCATGTTGGAGCAATGAATATTGATGAATGGAATAGGTTACAACCTGAAACTAGGATTTTCCACAAGCGTAGGCAACCTGGACATATCAGAAAAGACTGTCCAGAAAAGGATAATGAGAAAAGAATTAAGAAAAGGCCTATCCAAACTCAGGATCAGAGGCCTAGTAGTTACAAAAAGGGGAAGTTTTTGGTACCATCGGTACTACAAAGGTCAAGTGCACTAGGGAAAGGGCTACCCAGAAAGGGTAAAGGACCTTTTAGACCATATCAAGAGAATAGAACATGTCACCGGTGTAGATAGGTAGGACATCTAGCAAGGAATTGTCCAGTTGGAAATACAATGGTAACCCAACCAACGAGTCAGAGACATCAAGGTCATCAGAGGAAATAGTTTTATAGTGGCACTCGAGGACGTGGACAGACATCCCAGACAGGATCAACTGCATTAAATAACAAAGCACAAAGTCAACATCAGGCAACGATAACATTCTATGAAAAGAATCAGCCCGAGGCAGTAAACAAACTATGAGGTGAGACAGGTCAGATGAAATAGTTACTTTCTAATATATTATTTCATGATTTCATGCGTTAAATATAAGAAAGCAGTTGTTTTTGAGCTTTCTTTTATTAGTCATATGAGGACACAAGGAAAATGAGGACTTATATTTTACTTAGTATTCCTTTAAATGCTTTATAATTTCTCTTATCTGGGTGATAAAGTATGAGATATAGAAGTAATGCCTGAAGGAAATCTAGGAATGTTAAATCCTGTGCTTATGATGATATGAAAAGTGAGGAACATGATAGTAAATAAAGTGCATACTACCTAATCTCAGTACTTGTATACCCTGGTCAGGTATATAATTATTGGAGATAAGGCAAGTATGGAACTCTTAGATTGTTATCTTTCTGATTACTCTGATCAAGTAGTCATTTTGAAACAATCTAGTGAGCATAAAGAAACTAGAAATATGGCATGGATATTTTTATCACATACTAAGTACCATAAATGGAATCTGAAATGATCTCAGATCCATCTGTGTGTATGAGGAAATAAAAGTATAATCCTCATGATAAAGGAAATGAGACAAGGGAGATGATCCCTGTCTGATAAATCCTGTGAGTATAGTAAAAATTTCTTCCCATGATGTGGAAATGGGAAATGTGATAAAATCACAAAATATTCATAAATATGTTAGACAATAACAAAGGAATGAGTGATGACATATAATCATCCTTATAATTCCTATGCTGATAACAAGAAACCTAGGATGAAACAAGAGTAAATGATTCATGAACAGTTGAAAGTTCATGCCATAATTAGAAGAGATGATAATCTTTTCTCTTTGATAAACAACCCTGGATGATAATGGGATGATAAGAGAAATGTGTTTCTTTGTGTTCTCTTCTTTTCGGAACATAGCAATCAAGTGAGTACTATGAAACTTGATGTGCATGGATTATACATAATCTAATGATGGATACTTAGAAAAGTATCATTTAATCTTGGACTTTGGCTCCAAGATAAAGATATATGTAGCAAATAATGTTCCAAAGATGAAAGAAAGATCTTATTATATATGAGACTTTGGTAAAAACAATAGAGAAATGGAAATGATGAGGATGTGATGTGTTTTTGATACATGTGATGGATACCAAGGTAAGAAATTCTGGTATCTAAGAAATATCAGGTGGTATGGAAAAGTAAAAGCATAACTCCTAATTAAATGACTTATGTTGGTTACCTGGAATGGCCAACTGTGAAATCAGTCTAATTACATAAAATAGCATGGGAATCACATGTTAGGGATTTATGCTCTGCATAAACATAACATCGACAAGGATGTACTAATTGAAGGAACAATTGTGAAATCATGGTGGAAAATGCTTATCAAGTTAAAAATAATTCTAAAGATACCTATAAGATAAGTTCTTAATTGGTAAGTAACCTCCTATTATGACAAAAGTATGTACAACTAATGAGAGATTTGGTACAAGTAATAAGAAAGTTTAGTATTGTGTCAGTAGATTGGATGGCACAACAGATATATGATAATACTTATAGT
This sequence comes from Alisma plantago-aquatica, assembly GCA_963693085.1. Classification (NCBI taxonomy): domain Eukaryota; kingdom Viridiplantae; phylum Streptophyta; class Magnoliopsida; order Alismatales; family Alismataceae; genus Alisma; species Alisma plantago-aquatica. The sequence continues at coordinate 496,362,469 of OY856414.1, read as the reverse complement.
CACAAGTGGGTGACAAAATGTAACTCTGGTCTTTCCTTGGAAGTGAAATACTAAACTGAATAAGGAGTATGGGAGACTCATCATAACCAAGAATCACGTCACATAAAGTTATAAATTGAGAAAGGTGATAAATCAGTGAGGTTTGACACTTGAATAGAATGAGGTACGTATAATGTATCCCTGACAAAGAAAAATGCTATCTGACACAGAGTTGACTCTACAATTAATAATGAAAAAGACAATGGAGTATGTGTCATGTATGACAAGTTCAATGATAACCTTGTGTGGAAGAACTTTGTGTTGATCAAAGTTCTATGGCATCTCCATGACATTAAGATGTTATGTGGAGACTTGATGATATGTTGAATAAATAATATCTGTCTTCTTTTACTTGGGATTTCGGGGACGAAATCCTTGTTAGGGGTTTATAATTTGTAACATCCCTGACCTGGGTTATGCTTTAACCCTAGATGTTTTGTTTAATAAAGATAATTATATGCTTTCTCTTATCTTTTGAAAAGTAATTAAGGCTCAAGAGGAACTTATGTTTCAATTTTAGTCCTTTTTGAATAATGTTGAAACAATGTTTTACTTGTTTTGGACTAAAGTGCAAATTACCCAAGTTGAGGGGTTAACTTGCAAATATTACATAATAAAATGTTCCTCTAGTGTTGAATCATAATAAGAATGAAAATTATGCAGAGGTATGGCTTGTGGTAGCCTGACCACCAAGAAAGAGCTTGTTAAGTAATGTTTGTACATTAAAACCTAGTTTTGGTGTAATGTACAATTTACCCAAAACCTAGGGTTCAATATGCAAAATAACACTTTTAGAGAGTCCCTAATATTTCTTGGTATCAATTAGAGACAATAAAATCTAATGGGCATCTCATTTGAATCACTTTGGAAGAGAGAGAATCTTGATATTAAAATAATCAAGATTTAAGCATAATTGAAACCCTAATTCAATTTAATGCAAAAATAAATATAATAATGGAAGTGCCCTTCAACCAAAAATGAGATGGTTGAATTTGTATAAGTGTGAACGTCCTTGTGACTTGCAAAGGCCACGAAATATCTAAAGTGAGTGGAGAGCCCACTCACATTAGTTAACTAAAAAGTAATATCCACTCAATTTTGGATATTATTATTATAATGGTTAAGGTGCTTAATTTGTTTTCTTTAATTCATGGATAATGAAGAGGAATTACAAGGTGGTGGATATGGCTTCGTATTCAAGGGATTGAGGGGAGTATGTGGCACCAATTTTTGGGATTAAAGGATTTTATTATCACTTCTCTCTCATTGGAATTCCCTTATATACATCCCATTTTCAACCCACATGAAAGGCTTTTTCGATCCCTTTTTCTTTCCTTGCTTTGGCCATGCACAAAGGATCTTAGGAGAAACAGGAGAACGTGCCCCAACCTGTAGGTAAGCTCCATATTCATCTTCAACCTTGATTTCATGGTGGAAATCTAAATTCAATGCTTAATTTCTTCTTTCCTTCATTCAATCTTCAACATTAGCCATTCATTTCACTCAAAGACTTGAGGATGAGCCTTGGACAGTTGAGAAAGCTTCATTCACCATTGAGGACGTGAAGCTTGAACTTGGATTCAATTTTGAAGGAAGGTTATATAACTTGAACCCTTACATGTCAGTATTACTTGTAATTTGTTCATCATGTGTTGAACCTTTCTTCTTTCTCGATTTCCTTTTGTTTAGTTGTTGAAATTATCATAAGATTCACAACTGATTTCGAAGGTTCAAAGCTTGAAGATGATGATGTCATCTTAAGCACACACCTCAACAAAGGAATGAGCAAACGGTTTTCAAAACCGATTGAGCTAATTCGGTTTCAAAACCGATTGAGTTGATTCAGTTTTAAGACCGAATGGGCAATTGAATCCAAGACCAAATGGGCAATTGAATCTAAGACCGAATGGATAATTGAACTCAAAATCGAATGGGTAATTTACTCAAGACCAAATGGGTAATTAAGTTCAAGACCGAATGGGTAATTGACTTTAAAACCGAATGGTAATTGAGTTCAAAACCGAATGGGTAATGGATCTCAAGATCGAATGGATAATTTGAACTTCAAAACCGATTGAGGTTAATTGCTGATGTGAAAAATGAAGATCCAATGGCTCAAATTGATTTAATTATAATGAATTCTAGAATGAATGATCCATGGATTGCAAACCCTAATCGATTGATTGAAGAATTCCTAATAGAATTGGATCATTTTCTTAGTTGATGGTCCAAACGGTCTCAAGACCGTTTGGAGGGAAACGGTCTCAAGACCGTTTGAGACTAAATAGTCTCAAGACCGTTTGGAGTTCAAGTACTGTGATAGATGGTTGGAGATCCAAGGGCTGTAAATGGATGTACGCTCAATGGTTCAATTGATGATCGATTCAATAAAACAAACCTTAAAATCACTTGATTAGTTGGAGGGAACCCTAATTGGTCCAATCGGTTTCAAGGTGGTTTGGACCAAGCGGTCTTGAGACCGTTTGAGTCCAAACGGTCTTGAGACCATTTGGGATCAAAGGGTCCTCAGACCGTTTGAAGGGCTAACAGTCTCAAACCGTTTGATGTTCATTCGGTTTCAATAATAAATTGAGCAAACGATTTTAAAACCGAATGAAGGAGTTAGGGCAAGACTGATTGGAGGTCAAGCACCTCAAGACCGTTTGGAGGTACATTTGAACCAAGACCGTTTAAGGTCTAACAGTCTTCAAGACCGTTTGAAGGTCAAGGAGGTCAAAACCGTTTGAAGGTTCAAAAGTAACAAAACCGTTTGGAGATCTAATAGTCTCAAAGCTATGAAAGATTAATTAACCCTATGATTTTTAATGATGTTTGTCAAAGGTAATTACAATGGTTGTACCTTTAAGGTACTAGGGTGATTAGTACCCTTTGAGGGGTTAACCTTTGATGCTTATGAAAACAACATCTCAACACACTAAGCTAACCCTAAATGTGTATACTTAAATAAGGGGTTGACCTAATCTAATCAAATTTGAAGTGATCAACATCCCAGAGGGGATGAGAAAGAGAGGAATTCATACATGTATAATGATCAAGTAAGTGGTTAAGCCCCTACACTCTCAACATGAAAATAATATGTAACTGGGGTATGATCCTTGACAAAGAGATCATGAAACCCTAATTAAGAAGGCTGATGAACCCTAACCCTAATTTTGGGCAATGCTAGGTGTAACCCCAATCTAGGGTAATGATGTAACCCTAATCAAGGGTGATGTCATGTGAAACCCTAATCAAGGGTGATGTCATGTGAAACCCTAATCAAGGGTGATGTCATGTAAAACCCTAATCAAAGGTGATGTCATGTGAAACCCTAATCAAGGGTGATGTCATGTGAAACCCTAATCAACGGTGATTTCATGTGAAACCCTAATCAAGAGTGATGTCATGTGATACCCTAATCAAAGGTGATGTCATGTGAAACCCTAATATAGGGTGATGTCATGTGAATCCCTAATCAAAGGTGATGTCATGTGAAACCCTAATCAAGGGTGATGTCATGTGAAACCCTAAAGCAGTGATGTGATGTGAAATCATAATCAAGGGTGATGTCATATGAAACCCTAATGCAGTGATGTGATGTGAAATCCTAATCAAGGGTGATGTCATATGAAGCCCTAATGTAGGGTGATGTTATGTGAAACCCTAATATCATAATGAGGTGAGAGACTCTAATTCAGGGTGATGCTATGAAATGCTATATGAAACCCTACCCTTATTTTGGGTGAAGATATGTAAAACCTTAATTTTGGGTTATAGTGCATGAAACCCTAATCTTGGGAAATATAATGATAAACCATAACTCTAATTTTGGGCTATGAGTTGAGAAACCCTAATTCAGGTAATGCTATGTGAAACCCAAATATGGGGAGATGTTATGTAAACCATAATTGATAAAGATGGAAAACCCTATTCCTAATAATGGAATAGTGACTAATATATTGATAAGTGAAACACCTAAAGAGGTTGATAATAGATATCTTTATATCAATAATGCCTTAACTCGAGATGAGTCCACATCATTGATAATGGTTGCATATTTCAAATAAGTGACTTATGACCAATACATTACATGATAAATGTGATGAACTGGTGCATAAAGTATTAGGATGGGAGATACCCTAATATAAGATAAGTTGATGAACTTAAGATAAAGGTGATGAGGGAAGTGATACATCAAGACGTGATAGGTATCACATCCAACACCTGAAGATTGATACACCTTGATGTATTCTAAATCCAATATACTTGGATGACTAACACATGAAGTGTGCCATGTCAATTGTTACATTGAGATGAAATGCACTTTGATAAGTGTAGGCCAACATTCCTTAAGAAAAGGTTAAGCCAAGCTAATAAAGTATGATGTAATCATATCTTGGTAAATATGAGAGAGGAACTTATATCTTGTGTTGATAATTCATTTAATGATAAGTGATGAGAATAAATAAGCATAATTGAATACTTATGTTATCAATGTTGGCTCCAAGCTGTGTGGAGCAATGAATTAGGGCTTGATCATCAATAATATGATCTTGAGAACGTAAATGGTTAATAATGGAAAACCCTAAATCTAATGAAGGGTGATGATATGTAAGAGAAATCCTAACCCTAAATAAGGGAATAGTGATGCTACTCTTACATTGCATAATGCTGATATGTAATTGATATAATTGTTATTATGTAATGATCATACAGGTGATCATGAGATGATGAGCATAGCCAGGTATGAGCCATAATGTGTTAATTATTTAAATGCTTTATGAGCATTGTGAGCCATTATATGTATTGTTGCCTAGTAAGAGGTAACAAGAGACTAAAGGGGCTTTAAGAGCCATGTGAGATGCTTGTGTAGAAAGTATCATGTTTACCTTGGTCAGATGGCCTGAAGGTATTAGTTACCTGATGAGTGGTAACAAGTGTTTTTTAATGAACTGAGGGTTTGAATACCCATATTCCATAATCATGATGATGAGATGTTAAGGGATGAGAATGCCCATGATGTAACAAGGGATTAAGATCCCAATGTTATATAAAGTTTTGAAAAGTACTTGATAGATGAATTATACTTTTCTTTGTAGCATTTGTCATAAAATGTTTGAGAACTTGACTGATGCTAAAAGAATACAGTAATGCACATAATTAATCAAGTGGAACCTTATCATGTAGTACCTTGGCCATATAACCATCAGTGTCAGAATTTGCTGGATGGTGAAACGGGTTGCTCCACGGCATAACCCGAAATGCATATTTTTGAATATGTGGGGGTGATGGGCGAAAATATCCTTACACCCTAATGGAGGAATTGATGTGAGATAAACATTAAATCTCTCAATCCTTCATTATATATGTCGGGGTGGATGTATCACTAATCCCCCGATGTCGGGATGGATGTATCATGAATCTCCCAATAATTTTAATGACAGATCGATGTGAGATAAACATGAAATCTCTCGATTGCGAAGAGATTACATCCGCCACTGTAACTCTATAGCGAAGTTGCCTGTATACCCTGGAAAACTATTTAGCAGAGACACAAGATGTCCTGCATATAATCTCGTACTGACTAAGATAAGGGAGGCCATGGTAGCCGGCTCTACTATTGATGTAACAACCCTAATCTGGGTTATGAGGTAACCCTATTTGTTTTGGCTAATAAAGTTGCTTAGAACTTTAATGAAATCCTATAATGTGATTTGTTATCACGTGACACACTTATCTTTCAAGTTTGGTCCCGATTGAAATCCCAAGGAGGTGTCCCATATCGTTTTGTGAACTCTTATCAAGGTTCATATCGTGCAAAGCACCTCAAGGAGGTGAGGTGTGACGGCCTACAAGTTTCCTTAGGAAAAGTGTATCGGCTTGACTTAAAATGATGATTTAAATGATATATTTTATCCAAATGGGTAAGTGATGGACGAATTTGCATCTCTAGATGATCCTCAACCTTTTTTCACGTCAAGATAAATGTTTATGCATGCTTGGACACGTGTCACCCATGAATGACACGTGGCACCTACTAGCTCAAAATGTTGACACCTCATTTTTGTTCTCCATCATGATCAACAAGTATATATACCCCTAGTTTGACCCCTTAATGGAATTTTACGACCCTTACCACCCTCCTACCTTGTGGTATCGTGCACATAGCTCCCATATCGTGAAGGGAGGCTATGGTATCGTGCATGGGTCATGGGATATCGCCCATGACATGATCATATCGCCCAAGTAGGTGATCTTGGTCATATTGGGTGATATCGGCCATGGAGTGAAGTGTTTTGATCCCAAGTGAGTACCATATCGTCCAAGTGAGTGTCATATTGTGCAAGAGGGGTGGCATATCATGCAAGAGCACAAGGGTATCGTGCATAGGCCTTGGGTATCGGCCATAACAGGCATATCGGCCATACCATGTAGATATTGCTCATAGCAAGTTGATATCGGCCAGTTGAAGTGGGTTGGGCCACAAGTGAGAGGGTATCGGCCACAAGCAAAGTTGTGTCGGCCAAGAGGAAGCCCATATCGCCCAAGAGTGGTAGGGTGTCGGCCAAGGAGCTAAGGAACTCAAAACTTGACCCTAAGGTGAGGAAAAGATCATCTTCAACCTTGAATTGAAGCATGAATTTTGGGTTTTGATCTTCCTTTCTTTTCTTCTTCACCAATTGCTTATCCATGGTGATTCCTTGTTTATGAAGGGGTTATGAACGAGCCTTGGACCATCATAGGTCATATTCAACCTTAGGAACATGGAACTTTGGAGCTTGGAGCTTTGAAGTGGTTCTTAAGGCGGGTATATAACTTGAACTCAACCATGTTATTATTCTTCACCTAAATTGCTATAATTAGTGAAGTACTTTTAATTCCAAAGTTTCCTGAAATAGTTGATGAAATTATGAGTTTTAGTAGTTGCATAGACCTATTTCCATGAACTATAACAGTTAGAAATAAGGTCTAGAGCTTAAAGATGATGGTATCAATTTATAAAAGTAATATCGGATGCAAGCACATAAGCAAGCAACCCTAACCCGATATGATGATGCGCCTGTTTCACTAAAATGAAATGGATATAATTGTATACCTTGATGCACGATATATGGGTGTAGTATACACCCCTTGTACGATAGGGAGTCAAGTATAGACTCCATACATGATGCAAGATTGAATGAATACTTGTAAGTTGACATGAAACCCTAATTTAGGCTAATGCTAATGCACGATATGGAAGCCCGATACAAAACCCTAGATGATGTATAGCCCGACATGGTGATGGCTTAATACCTAATGCAGGACATGGGTAATATTTATATATACATACCTCTAGCCCGATATGAATGGTGTGTATATACTTCTAGCCCGACATGGGAAGTGCTCATATACATACAACCCGATATGGTGAACATATGTATATTTCTAAACTGAGATGCCTTGTAAAGGTGAGGGTAAGACACTCTTAAGAGTAATGAGTGTAACACCAAATAATGGTGTGGCTAATACATTGATAGGTGAAACACCTAAAGTGGTTGGTAATGGTTAATCCTATATCAATAATGCTTCAACCAGAGATGGGTCCATATTAATTGATAATGGTTGGACAATTCAAATGTGTTTGAATAAGTTGTTGCCTAGTGAGAGGTGACAAGATGTGTAATGGCCTTGTGAGCCATGTGTTTGAATAAGTTGTTGCCTAGTGAGAGGTGACAAGATGTGTAATGGCCTTGTGAGCCATGTGTTTGAATAAGTTGTTGCTTAATGAGAGGTGACAAGATGTGTAATGGCCTTGTGATCCATGTGATGAATTAGGTAATTGTGATATCAAAGTTCTTAGTGTAAGATATGGTGATGCTTAACAGTTCAATTGCATGATTTTAGTGTATGAAGTGTGTCATGTCAATTGTTATGATATGGCAGGCCATGTGAGCCTTGTGAGAAATGTAAAATGAGTTATGATTTCTGTTTTAAATGTATCTATAATGTTAATGTTAGACTTAGGTGCCCTGAACACTGTAGAACCCCTTTGACAGGTCTGCTTCTTAGGGGTGAAACTCGTGTTCAACATCAACGTGTGCGATGTCACGGTGGCACGAGGATGGAAAGCCAGTGTTCAACAACAACGCGTGCGATGTCACGGTGGCACTGGAGTAAATAGGGGTTATTCAACAACAACGCGTGCGATGTCACGGTGGTAACCCAGACCTCCTGAGCCTGTGTACTCAGGTTAGAGGAGGAGTTCAGAGCACTCGATGTAGTGAAGTGAGGCCGATGAGCCTGTGGTCCTGTAGCAGAACAGGGCTGGCGTCAGACTTAGCATTTCCCGGGTGTGTCGCTAAGTCTTATACGGTGTGGTCGTAGTGCACTGCGAATCTCATATGTAGAGTACACTGCATATGATCAGGGCATAAGTGTGATTGTTAAAATATATTCAGCCGTGTAGTATATCTGCTTAAGGATCGAATACGAGGAACATTGATTGATGTGCAATTCAATTATACATCTTAGTGGATAGATGTTATTTATGTTTCTTTAAATTCCTTGCAAAGTAGATAGATGATTGATAACTCTACCATGGGTGAATGCAATGTTCTCCTTAAGAAAGTAGATTACTTTATTTTATTCATACAATGATTTATCCTGCATGTAAATATAGAAAGAACCACTGCTCAGTTTATTACTTCTTGATCTGAGTTAATAATATGGTCGGCGAGGAGTTATATCTCCCGCTGGGACAATTACAATTGTCTCACCCCCGTGGGATCCAAATTTTTAGGTGGACGTGCAAGAGGAGGTGAAGACCTTACTACAGAGGTACATCATCAGCAGCAGGGATAGCAGTGACAACTCAGGTTGAGTGTACTGCCTGTCGTGTCTTGTAGATAGTAGTCCTATGTGTCGTCTCTGTACTCTCAGGTCCTTGGAGTTGGTTCGTACTGGTTTTATGAAAAATATGAGATTTTGGCTTGAATGCCTCAAGGTTTTATGTTGCTCCAGTATGTGTTTTGATAGAGCAATTGTTATATGTTGTTCTCAAGATGAAATGAAACAATGTTGTATAGTGTAAATCATGATATGTATGAGTTTTGAATCTTTCAATAAAAAGTTTTTCTATACAAGGATCTCCTTGAAAAAAAAAGTTTTAAATTCTAGTAATTTATGTTAATCCACTGTTTATGTTTCATTCCGCTTAATTAATGACGATTTGATTGTCGGTCGTGACAGTTTTGGTATCAGAGCTTAAGGTTCGCTGAGTCTACAGAGACATAGGACTAAGGTGTTGAGTCTGTGTTAGTGTCCTCCAGTATACCCTATAGTGACTTCTGCTTGGGCAGAAGAAAGGGTGAAGTTTAGAAATGACTGGAGAACACGAGGAACACATTGCTGAGAGCAACGTTGTGGCACCAGGAGAGGGTGCAAGGGATCAGGTAAGGAAAGGATGAGTGCCTGAGAATTCCCATCATGACCCAATTAGGATAGAAAATCATATGATTATGCTCTTGTTGGAAAGGTTAAGACAACACTTATGCATATAGTAGACTGGATATTAGCATTATAACCTAGTTTATTAGTCCTTGGTACGGAAACTTTGGGCTTTGAAAGGGTTCCTGAATGACAGAGTCATGTTGAAACAGTGGAAAATGAGGGAAAGATTAACATATGGTAAGAAAGTAGACTCTGCCATAAGTTTAGACAGATAGTATATCTATGATGGAAGTGCCCAAGGAGGAGAAATAAGCTGAGAATTTAAGGAAAGGTTCTACAATTCTAGATATATGTGCCTAGTTGTCCTAAAAGGACAAAGTTTTTGGTGCCACCAGTGTAATAAGTGCCTAGTGTACTAGGGGAGTAGCCACTAAGTAAAAGAAATAAGTAATCATGTGAAACAGTTTGACTCTATGTGTTGAGTCAACCTGAAGTGGAAGATGAGGGGTAATAGTTAGATAAAGCTTTTTTATTTTGATATGCCTTATCTTGATGCTATTTGATAATCGTAAAAAGGATTGCTGTTATGGACTTTCCCTATTGTTTTCCCTATGGGGATATAGGGAAGAAATGATGAGAACTAGAATCTATATTTTGTTCGGTATTCTTTTAAATGCCTTATAACTACTCTTATCCATGTGAAAGAGGATGAAGTGTAGAGGTAATTCCTGGAGAAAATCCAGGGATGCTAAATCCTATGCTTGTGATGATATGAAAAGTAAGGAATAAGAAATTACATAAAGTGCATACTATCTAATCTCAATACTTGTATACCCTGGCCAGGTATATAATTATTGGAGATAAGGTGAGTATGGAACTCTTAGATTGTTATCTTTTTGATTACTCTGATCAAGTAGTCATTTTGAGACAATCTAGTGAGTATAATGAAACTGAAAATATGGTATTGATAATTGTATCACATCCTAAATACAAGAAAGAGGAATCTAAGATGATCTCAGATCAGTATGCGTGTATGAGGAAGTAAAGAGTATAATCCTTATAAGATGAGAATGAGAACATGGGAAATGATCTCTGTCTGTGAGAATAATAAAGATCTTTTCCCATAATGTGGAAATGGGAAATGTGATGAAATCACAAATGTTCATGAACATGTTAGATAATAATGAAGAAAGGAGTAATGACATATAATCATCCTTATAATTCCTAAGCTGATGGCAAGGAACTTAGGATGAGACAAGAGTAAATGACTCATGAATAGTTGAAAGTTCATGCTACAAATAGAGGAGATGATAATATTTTCTCTTAATAAACAACCTTGGGTAGTAATGGGATGATGAAAGAAATATGTTTCTTTGTGTTCTTTTGTTTCAAGGACATGGCAATCAAGTGAGTCTTATGACGCTTGATGTGCATGAGATAAAAATGCTCAATTAATGAATACTTAGAAAAAATGTCAGTTCATCTTGGACTTTGGTTCCAAGGTAAAGATACGCGTAACAAGTAATGTTTCAAGATGAAAGAAAGATGAAGGTGTGATGTGTTTTTGACACATGTGACGGTTACCAAGGCAAGGAATTTTGGTATCCAAGAAGTGTCAGATGTTGTGAGAAAGTAAAAGCATAACTCCTAATCAGATGATTTATGTTGAAATGGCTAAACTGTGAAATCAGTTTAGTATGGACATATTTTGTTAGGGGTTTATTCCTTGCATAAACAAAACATCAATAAATATGTATTAATTAAAGGAACAATTGTAAAATCATTGTGGGAAATGCTTACCAAGCTAAAAAAATAATTTCTTAGAATACCCTTATCTAGATCTGTAAAAGAGAATGTACAATTAATGAGATAGTTGGTACAAGTAGTAAGGAAGTTTAGTGTAGTGTCAACAGACTGGATGGCACAGTTGATATATGATAAGACTTGTAGTCACAAACAGGTAATAAAAATGTAACTCTGGTTTTTCCTTGAAAAAGAAATGCTAAACTGAATGAGATATATGGGAAACTTCCCAAAATCAAGAATCTTGTCACATAAAGTTATAAGTTAAGAAAGGTGACAAATCAGTGAGGATGTATGAAAGAACTTTGTGTTGATCAAAGTCATATGGTTTCTCCATGACATTAAGATGTTATATGGAGATTTGATGATATGATGAATGAATAATATCTGTTCCCCTTTTTACCTGGGATTTCGGGGACGAAATCTTTGTTAGGGGTTTATAATTTGTAACAACCCTAATCTGGGTTATGAGGTAACCCTATTTGTTTTGGCTAATAAAGTTGCTTATAACTTTAATGAAATCCTATAATGTGATTTGTTATCATGTGACACACTTATGTTTCAAGTTTGGTCCTGATTGAATGCTGTTTGAGCAATTTTCCTTTATTTTGGACCAAAGTGAAATTTACCCAAATTGAGGGGCTATAATGCAAAATGTCACATGTTGAATGTGACTAGTATGTTTTAGCATCATAAGAGAGAGAATGATGCTAAATGGTGGCTTGTGGAAAGCCTAAATTCCAAGTTTGAACTTGTTGAAACAATGCTGGAGCATTGTGCACCAATTTTGGTACAAATTGTAATTTACCCAAAATGTGGGGTTGATATGCAAATTACCACCTCTAGAGTGTTCCTACTTCCTCTATGTATTATTTAGAGGAGAGAGCATGAATGATACACCATGTTTGAATCACTTATGAGTGATGGTAATGTTGGTGATGAAATGACCAAGAAAGAGGGTTGAATTTGAAGGCTTAACTTGAGTTGTATCAACTTGAAAAGCTTATATATGAGTGCCTATCGGCCATGGAGCCCAAGGAGGTGTCCCATATCGTTTTTTGAACTCTTATCAAGGTTCATATCGTGCAAAGCACCTCAAGGAGGTGAGGTGTGACGGCCTACAAGTTTCCTTAGGAAAAGTGTATCGGCTTGACTTAAAATGATGATTTAAATGATATATTTTATCCAAATGGGTAAGTGATGGACGAATTTGCATCTCTAGATGATCCTCAACCTTTTTTCACGTCAAGATAAATGTTGATGCATGCTTGGACACGTGTCTCCCATGCATGACACGTGGCACCTACTAGCTCAAAATGTTGACACCTCATTTTTGTTCTCCATCATGATCAACAAGTATATATACCCCTAGTTTGACCCCTTAATGGAATTTTACGACCCTTACCACACTCCTACCTTGTGTTATCGTGCACATAGCTCCCATATCGTGAAGGGAGGCTATGGTATCGTGCATGGGTCATGGGATATCGCCCATGACATGATCATATCGCCCAAGTAGTTGATCTTGGTCATATTGGGTGATATCGGCCATGGAGTGAAGTGTTTTGATCCCAAGTGAGTACCATATCATCCAAGTGAGTGTCATATCGTGCAAGAGGGGTGGCATATCGTGCAAGAGCACAATGGTATCATGCATAGGCCTTGGGTATCGGCCATAACAGGCATATCGGCCATACCATGTAGATATTGCTCATAGCAAGTTGATATCGGCCAGTTGAAGTGGGTTGGGCCACAAGTGAGAGGGTATCGGCCACAAGCAAAGTTGTGTCGGCCAAGAGGAAGCCCATATCGCCCAAGAGTGGTAGGGTGTCGGCCAAGGAGCTAAGGAACTCAAAACTTGACCCTAAGGTGAGGAAAAGATCATCTTCAACCTTGAATTGAAGCATGAATTTTGGGTTTTGATCTTCCTTTCTTTTCTTCTTCACCAATTGCTTATCCATGGTGATTACTTGTTTATGAAGGGGTTATGAACGAGCCTTGGACCATCATAGGTCATATTCAACCTTAGGAACATGGAGCTTTGGAGCTTGGAGCTTTGAAGTGGTTCTTAAGGCGGGTTATATAACTTGAACTCAACCATGTTATTATTCTTCACCTAAATTGCTATAATTAGTGAAGTACTTTTAATTCCAAAGTTTCCTGAAATAGTTGATGAAATTATGAGTTTTAGTAGTTGCATAGACCTATTTCCATGAACTATAACAGTTAGAAATAAGGTCTAGAGCTTAAAGATGATGGTATCAGTTTATAAAAGTAATATCGGATGCAAGCACATAAGCAAGCAACCCTAACCCGATATGATGATGCGCCTGCTTCACTAAAATGAAATGGATATAATTTTATACCTTGCTGCACGATATATGGGTGTAGTATACACCCCTTGTACGATAGGGAGTCAAGTATAGACTCCATACATGATGCAAGATTGAATGAATACTTGTAAGTTGACATGAAACCCTAATTTAGGCTAATGCTAATGCACGATATGGAAGCCCGATACAAAACCCTAGATGATGTATAGCCCGACATGGTGATGGATTAATACCTAATGCAGGACATGGGTATCATTTATATATACATACCTCTAGCCCGATATGAATGGTGTGTATATACTTCTAGCCCGACATGGGAAGTGCTCATATACATACAACCCGATATGGTGAACATATGTATATTTCTAAACTGAGATGCCTTGTAAAGGTGAGGGTAAGACACTCTTAAGAGTAATGAGTGTAACACCAAATAATGGTGTGGCTAATACATTGATAGGTGAAACACCTAAAGTGGTTGGTAATGGTTAATCCTATATCAATAATGCTTCAACCAGAGATGGGTCCATATTAATTGATAATGGTTGGACAATTCAAATGTGTTTGAATAAGTTATTGCCTAGTGAGAGCTGACAAGATGTGTAATGGCCTTGTGAGCCATGTGTTTGAATAAGTTGTTGCCTAGTGAGATGTGACAAGATGTGTAATGGCCTTGTGAGCCATGTGTTTGAATAAGTTGTTGCCTAGTGAGAGGTGACAAGATGTGTAATGGCCTTGTGAGCCATGTGTTTGAATAAGTTGTTGCTTAGTGAGAGGTGACAAGATGTGTAATGGCCTTGTGATCCATGTGATGAATTAGGTAATTGTGATATCAAAGTTCTTAGTGTAAGATATGGTGATGCTTAACAGTTCAATTGCATGATTTTAGTGTATGAAGTGTGTCATGTCAATTGTTATGATATGGCAGGCCATGTGAGCCTTGTGAGAAATGTAAAATGAGTTATGATTTTTGTTTTAAATGTATCTATAATGTTAATGTTAGACTTAGGTGCCCTGAACACCGTAGAACCCCTTTGACAGGTCTGCTTCTTAGGGGTGAAACTCGTATTCAACATCAACGTGTACGATGTCACGGTGGCACGAGGATGGAAAGCCAGTGTTCAACAACAACGCGTGCGATGTCACGGTGGCACTGGAGTAAATAGGGGTTATTCAATAACAACGCGTGCGATGTCAGGGTGGTAACCCAGACCTCCTGAGCCTGTGTACTCAGGTTAGAGGAGGAGTTCAGAGCACTCGATGTAGTGCAGTGAGGCCGATGAACCTGAAGGCCGATGAGCCTGTGGTCCTGTAGCAGAACAGGGCTGGCGTCAGACTTAGCATTTCCCGGGTGTGTCTCTAAGTCTTGTACGGTGTGGTCGTAGTGCACTGCAAATCTCATATGTAGAGTACACTGCATATGATCAGGGCATAAGTGTGATTGTTAAAATATATTCAGCCGTGTAGTATATCTGCTTAAGGATCAAATACGAGGAACATTGATTGATGTGCAATTCAGTTATACATCTTAGTGGATAGATGTTATTTATGTTTCTTTAAATTCCTTGCAAAGTAGATAGATGATTGATAACTCTACCATGGGTGAATGCAATGTTCTCCTTAAGAAAGAAGATTACTTTATTTTATTCATACAGTGATTTATCCTGCATGTAAATATAGAAAGAACCACTGCTCAGTTTATTACTTCTTGATATGAGTTAATAATATGGTCGGCGAGGAGTTATATCTCCCGCTGGGACAATTACAATTGTCTCACCCCCATGGGATCCAAATTTTTAGGTGGACGTGCACGAGGAGGTGAAGACCTTACTACAGAGGTACATCATCAGCAGCAGGGATAGTAGTGACAGCTCAGGTTGAGTGTACTGCCTGTCGTGTCTTGTAGATAGTAGTCCTATGTGTCGTCTCTGTACTCTCAGGTCCTTGGAGTTGGTTCGTACTGGTTTTATGAAAAATATGAGATTTTGACTTGAATGCCTCAAGGTTTTATGTTGCTCCAGTATGTGTTTTGATAGAGCAATTGTTATATGTTGTTCTCAAGATGAAATGAAACAATGTTGTACAGTGTAAATCATGATATGTATGAGTTTTGAATCTTTCAATAAAAAGTTTTTCTATACAAGGATCTCCTTGAAAAAAAAAGTTTTAAATTCTAGTGATTTATGTTAATCCACTGTTTATGTTTCATTCCGCTTAATTAATGACGATTTGATTGTCGGTCGTGACAATTGACCTTGTATGGCACCGATTTCAACTTCGTAATGGTCGGTTGAAGTATGAGCGGTATACCTCATCTCCTCAGGGCATAAGTGTGAATGAAAAATGTAATCAGCCGCATAGCATGTTTGCTTAAGGATTGAATATGAAAATCATTGGCTGATGTTACATTTCTTTTATGCATCTTTAGCTGATAGATGATATATTTATATTTCCTTACATTCCTTGTGAAGTAGATAGATGATTTATAATCTACCATGGGTAGACACAATGTTCTCCTTAAGAAAGAAGATTATCTTATTATGTTCATACGATGATTAATATTGCTGTTAATATAAAAGAACTCGTGCTCAGCTTATTACTATTTATCTGCAATAATAATATTTCTGGTGGAGAGTTATATCTCTCGCTGGGACAATTTTCAATTGTCTCACCCCCGTGGGATCCAACTTTTTAGGTAAACGCAGAAGAAGAGGCAGAAACTCCATAGCAGGGAAAGAGAAGCAACAACAACAATAGAGACAATAGTGACATTCCAGGTGGAGGCACTGGCTGTCATATTTTGTATAGAGAGTCCTATGTGTCGTCTTTGTACTCTCAGGTCCTAGGAGTCAGTAGATAGTGTTTTTATGATCGATCTGAGATTTTGGCTTGAACGCCTCGAGGTTTTATGTTGCTTATATATAGTTTAGCAAAGCAACTGTTGTATGTAATCCTCGAGAAGGAATAGTACAAGATATGTACTTGTGAACCAGAATGTAATTGAATGACTTTGGTTCTTGTTATATGAGTTTTCCTGTGTTTGGATCTCTTTGAGAATGGTTTTAATTTTTAGTGATTTTTTTTAATCCGCTGCTAATGATCGCTTCCGCTTAGTTAATGACGATTTGTTTGAACGCTTCGCCACTACAAACTTCTTCATCTATGAGAAAGATATAATCATTTCAAAGATCTTGCCCAATAATCATAACAATAATGCAAATGTGCATGCAGGTTAAATCGAGTTAATGTATTGTACGACTGATACACCATAGTATCTCGAGTAGGGAGCAAGGGGGGTAAAACCTTGATCCTCCAAGGATAAGCGAGATTAAAACCCTAATATAGCTCGGGCAAGGGGGAGTAAACCTTTGATACCCGATATATAAAAATGTATGATTGTTTAAAAGTACCACTACTCTAGGTTACTAGTCTTATAATAATACAATATAATATGGCAAGATGAAATTTTTCTATATTCAACAATATAAAGATGACAAAATGGATACGAAACCCAACATCCAAGGATGGTTCCATGCTTTAGAATCAATAAAAGAAATATATCTCATGGAGTATGGAAATTGTGTCAAGAAGGAGAAATGTTAAAAGATGTCTCTTATTAAAAATAGGTCTATAATCATGTAATTCTCAAATGTAATAGGGATTGCACATACTCACAACTATCCCTATCTATAATGTTGAACTTCATAGTTCGTCCTTTGTGACTTGACGATGTTTTATACATACATTAGTCCATATTACTTCATTTATGATTGAAAGTATATCTAAAACTTGATTGGTCGCCTAGTTTCAAGTCAGGGCTTAGAGATACTCGTATATGTATGCCATTACTATAGAAGAAAATATATATTGATGATTCAAGTTATTCTTCGTCAATATATATAGTTTGGGTTCTTTACCCTCTAACCATTTGTATCACAACTAAATCCATATTCTTTTTCTACGTATTCTCTTTCTCCATTAGTTTAAGAACTTCATGGTCATTCATTTCTCCAAGCATTATGTTGTGTTTATTACCATAGAAAATTATTTATGCAATTCTAAATGATTTAACATCTTAGTATAAACTTCTAATCATAATTTGTCCCTAAAATTGTTATATCTAAAGTACAATCTTCTTCTCTGGGATCCTTTCTTAGTACAATAT
This sequence comes from Alisma plantago-aquatica, assembly GCA_963693085.1. Lineage (NCBI taxonomy): Eukaryota > Viridiplantae > Streptophyta > Magnoliopsida > Alismatales > Alismataceae > Alisma > Alisma plantago-aquatica. Next base: position 496,344,700 of record OY856414.1, on the reverse strand, counting down.
AATTATTTGAAAACTAAGTAAAATATTAGTACCAAATGAATTTCCTAACGTATTATAATATCCATTTCCAAGGCTTTAGTTCTTGTCAGTCATAATATAACGTATGTACAGTATAATTATTTGAAAACTAAGTAAAATATTAGTAGCAAATGAATTTCCTAACGTATTATAATATCCGTTTCCAAGGCTTTAGTTCTTGTCAGTCATAATATAACGTATCCAATTTAGAGATACTCCCATTATAAGTCATACATATGTATGAAAGAGCTTTCTCTTATATTTTGATTTATTCGAGTTCGACCGGTCTAGATAAATATGCTTCTTAGATTCATATTGTATTTCTAGATACCATTAACTATCCTTATTTTTATAGGGTGTTCAATTCAGAACAATGGCGTTGTTTGTATGTGTGATGTGCTTAATGAAATAAATAGAATATTTTGGACAGATTTTTGTGGATGTGGATCTACTATGAAGTATATCTATAGTAAGAAGCAAGGTAATGGATTGATTGTTTTCTATTGTCATTATAAGAACATTCAACATAGAACATGTTCTGGTGGTTATCTGTCTCATGCGTATTATTTTCGTACTATTAATTAGAGAAACGCTATAATTGTAATATTACTGCATTATTAATCCTAATGCACAAACGTAATAACATGCGATAACTCTGCCAAGTAACATAGATAATGATTATGATCGGATTTTATACTTAGTCATTATCCTTAATCAAATGGATAGGTTTCTGTGGAATTAGAACAACAGAGTAAGAGGTATAGACCTATGTCTCTGTGGATTTTGTAATCTTCGAGGGCCCACCTTTAGACCAGTTTTGATGGTGAGCAACGAACTCTTCATCTACGTGCTTTCTTCATCTACGTAAAGGTGTTTTGAGACATGGAGTTGGATTCGAGAGGTAGAATTGGCGAGGAACTTTGGAGAAGATGCGACGATCTGTAGGGACAGAGTTATAGAGGGTGTTTTGCAACTGGAGAAGCTTGGCTGTGTTGTTTAGCTATGTTGTATGTTGTTGAGGTAGATCTATGTTTGCGGAATGTTGGTGTTGTAGATTGTTGCCGAGACATGAGGGCATGAGGGATCGCTTTTGTGTAGAACCACGACTCTGACTATGTGTGTGTTGTCAGCAAGGAGAGGCACAAAGACAAGGGCAAGGAGGCAGACTATTGCATGTTCTATGTTCGACGGTTGGGCGCCACGAGGAGGAGAAAAAAGAAGAAGCGGGTTGGAAACAGTTACGGTGGATGGTTTTCTTCTTAGTAGGGGTGGCGAACCAGGTTGCGAAGAGGGAAGTCCGGGATGGAAAGGAGGAGAAGAAAGGTTGTAGGTTTGTAGCAGTCCACTTGCCGATGGCCGCTGGGAGAAAGGAACAATGCGGATAGGGTATAGGAAAAGAGAGGGAAGCACGGAGGAGGTGATATGGGTGAGGGAGGCGAAGAGGAATAGGAAGAAACGAGGAAGAAACAGACCGAGGAGGGAAAGAATGTCGTGGTACGACTGGGATTACGGGTGCGGAGGGGAAAGCAGGAGTGCACGTGAGGAAGGTGGCGTTACGAGAGAGAGTAATCCGCACTATAGGAAAATTAGAGGCAATGCTGATTTCAGTTAAAGCCTAAGTTATTTAATGGTTTTTTTTAATGGTTTTCTTATAATTAAATTGAGTTAGCAAACTATATTCAATTAATGTGAAATTTTCTAAATAGACTAATTAGGATGTGATGAGTCCGAATTTAGCATCAATTTCACCTTTTGAAGTCACTTAGTCTTACGTTTTATTACTAGTCATTTATTATTCAAATTAAGATATTTATTTTACCTATTAAATATATGTGATACAATAATGTATTTGTTTTTTCATTCATCCACTATATCTAGGACGATCTTATAGTCTCGATTTTACATTCTGAAAACATTTGACGTTATATTTCGTTGCTTCCATGTTATGTATTCTCTTAATGCATTTATTCCTCTAAATCAACGAATAATGTTATAATATTTTGTATTTCATCCATTAATTCATTCTATACTCCTAAGAAGATTCTCGAGTGTCATATTAGAATCAAATATTTTATTTTATATATTTTATATCCACTCCTTCCATTAAATGTATTATGCTAAGTTTATCTCTAAACTCCCAATTTAAAGGTATTTGAGAAACTTGACTTTACAAGAAATCATAATGTTCCAAATTCATGAAAAAAAGAGACATAATATTATACTCACCGGAATGGGGCCTACAAAAAGATGGCTGATCTATACTCCTAGGTTTGGGCATTTTACACTAACGTGCTCAAAACTTGTAAATATTTATATATACCTTTTTTAATGTACTAGTAAACACACATGTGCACATGCATGTGTCATATTAAACAACTTAAGTTATTTTTAACATAATACGAAAAAGTATGAATTTAATAAATCATATTCCATGATGTTTGAATATGAATAAATTAAAAACTATATTTTCAAAGACATTATTGTTTTCAATGTAAGAAATAAAAGACCAATAATCAAAGATAATTGTTGCATTATTATCTAATTTCATATATGATGAATCTTACTTAGATAGATTTTTGTTGCACAATTATGATAAGTCTACTAGAATTTTGACTTATAATCACATGGCATAGTAGAATGGTAATAGTTCAGAACCATTTTTTGTATAAATATTTGGATCAACGAATTTCAATATAAACAATGCATGCTCGATGTACGTTATACTCAATAAATTTACAATCTATATTAGATTACAAAATTTTAAGAAATACATATTAAGACATATAAATATTTTACATAATACATGTAAAATGTGTTTAGATAAAATATTGCCACAATAATTTCACTTTATAATATAAAAGATTTCCTTTTCCACAACAAAAAAGACAATATTCTATGTTGAAATTTTATATTTGTGCAATATTTATATCAGTACACCTATAAGATGTTCTCTATATAAATATTTACTATGATATATACAAATACAGATATGCACATATAAATAATATATTCCATTATTCAATGAAAATATTATTAAGAATGTCACAAATCTTCATGGATCTTCCCATACTCGTAATATTAGCACATAACTCTCACATTCTTAGGGAAAGATTCACAACTACAATGAAAATATTTAGTTCTTAAGATAAAAAGCTATTAAAAGTTTTTTACCACTAGATTAGCTAAACATATCTAATGAACAATGTATTTTTTTATAATATTTCTTTGGTTTGTCTCTTAGAATTGCCACTCACATAACTATGTTATATCTAAATTCCATAAGAAAAAAATGTATTTGGAAAATTAATTATTAGGACATGCTTATTTCAATATTTTTTTTATTAATAATATGGAAACTACAAGTATCTAATGAGAATTGAAAATACATTTACAAAGAAAGTTTAATAGTCTCAATGAATGTTAGTAGTGTGCACAAGTTTTAATATTTATAAACTCGAACACTACCCCGCAAGTATACATGTGCGCATAGTATTATCGAGGTCGTCCATGGAGTAAAGGTTTGTTAGGCGCAAGAGCAGTGAAGTTCAACAATCTAGATCTTTTTAGTAAGAGAAGTTTTGTTATGTTAACTAAATAATTAAAAGGAAATGAACTAAGCAAAATACACTTGTATTAAGGATCAATTTGGATTAGGGATTCTTGAGGATTGGGTTTCACATCCATATCATAACATTAAGAACAACAAAGATCAAGAACACTAACAATAACACAAGTGAGGCATATATCCTACACCTACCTCCCGGTAGTGTAGAACAGTCCTAACTTAGTATACCACTCTCGTAGAAATACTTAGGTTTGGACTACAAACTTTTGTTCCCCAACACATCCCAACCACTCCCATGGTCAAGGTAGTGCAACTAAGGTACATCTCCTTACTCCTACTACACATCTTCTCAGATTATACAAAGAGCATAAATCATACATACAAAGTGGCCGACAAAATATGTAAGAGGAATTAAACACCGATGAACCTTAGAACAGTGAAACAACTAGCATTATATATGAAATTCGTGTTCAACAATATTTTGACATGGAAGTTACTCCCCCTTACCCAAGAACAAGAGATCTACTCATCCATTGTTGTAGAAATTAGATACAAATAGTAGAAAGTAGTGTTAGACATCATAATAGAAGGAAATAAACTTGGATGTCCACGGAAGAAGGAAGATAGACCTGGAACTCCAGTCAAAGTGTTACAAATCCGTCCTTACTGCTGGAAACTCTTCAGAAAACTTCACTTTTGAGTGGAGAGAAGAGAACGACGAAGATCCTTTCTATAATTGTTGGAGAAGATGAAGTTTCCTTCTTGAGAAACCAACTTTTCTCTCTTGGAGCACCTCCAACTCCTATTTGCTCTCCCTTGCTTGAGTCCCGCTCGAAAAGGTCCAAAATAGTCCATGGTAACTGTCTCAAGACGTCTTGGGGTCATATATATAAGTGTGAGGTAGTTAAATTCACGTTTGAGTAAAATCTACAGGTCACACAACATGTCTTTTATAAGACACGATGTGTCTTATGCGATAACTGAAGTATAGATCGAGTTCTGGAATGTTCCATGACATGTCTTTAATAAGACACAACATGTCTTTATTAAGACGGGTGTTGTTGCAAATTTGGAGTTCTGGGTTCAATTTCTAGACTGAGACACGGGGTGTCTTTAATAAGACACGGGGTGTCCTTATTAAGACACATGGTGTCTTTATTAATACATGTGGTGTCTTAATTAAAACACGTGGTGCCTTTATCAGTTTCAACAACACTAATTTTTTGAATGTTTAGATGATTGGGAAATGTGCTGATGGATGTCATGATGTCGTTTTCTCCCCATTTTGATGCCAAATTGTTGAACCTTCAAACCAAACCATAGAGCAAGTAAAGATAACAATAAAGTGGAAAATATAGCATGATTAAGAGTAATTATTGGGTGAAAATGATTTGAAAATGCAACCAAAAGTGATCCAAAAGACGATACAAAATACACACATCAAATCCCCCTAAGCTTAAATCATTGCTTGTCCTTAAGCAAAAAGAGCATAGAAATACAAATGAAGGAATTATCAAGCTCATGCATAGATCAAATGAAAAGAAATATGAGTATAAGAACAAACCAACCATGATGAACAAGTTTATACTCATACTCATAAATTCAATTTAAACACCCAAGAAAGAGATTTTTAGTTCAACATGGGTGGTCACAATTAAATGAATCAATCAATTAAATAACACTAAGTATAATTTAGATGACCAAGCCAAACAATTCATGGATGTGAAATTCAAACTCTCAACTATTAAGGATACAAATGATGAAATCTTAGTTAAAATTAAGAATTTTAATTCTACTCTCCTTCTTTCCTAAAAATAATACGACAATAGATTACGGGTTCCGACACTCAGCTGCTAATGTAGGCATATACACACGTGGAGTGCCGACTGGGGTATTTTACCCTCTTTTAAGACATACCACCTAACCATCGGAGCCAAACCGGACTTACACTAGGCTAGCATGATATGTGGGTGGTTTAGCCATCTTTTATGGGGTATGAGGGTGAAATAAGACAAAAGAAATTTTAAAAATTTTACACAACGTGGGAGAGTCAACTAAATTGCAACATTAGCTAGATTTCATTCATTTGTTTTGAAATTTTTTCATTGAAAGATTGGTTAAAAATGCACTAAGAGCTTGGCAAGGGCATCCCATATTCTATATTGTTGTTGTAAAGTTAATTTACTCACAAAAATTGAAACCATTACATGTTTTAAGCAATCAAGGATGTGAAAGATGAATGTTTAGGCTAGAAGCATAAACCAGAGTTAAGCACATATTGATGTCCAAAATGTTTCATTTAATTAATGCATGCCTTTTACAATTTCTACAAGTGATATTTCTCAACAAAAGAGTGTTGGCTAAATGGACATCTATAAATCCCTTTGTTTTGATTATGACAAACATTTCATTCTTATTAATCTAACGTGCTACTTGAGTGTGCAGGATGACAAAGCAACAAGGGAAAATCTACAAGCTTACATATTTATAATTTCATGCAATGTAATCACTGTTGTAAAAACTTGTACAAAAATATAATGTACAATTACTTAGAATTGCACGTAAATCAAGCGTTAGATTCTCCCTAGCTAAACACCACAGTTAGACAAGTCATCCCATTCAAATAGGATTATTTATGCACACTTACACACATAATTAGTGCCTAAATTGAAACCTTGAAACAGGATCAATCTCGGTCGACAAACTCCTCGACCGAGACACTCTCGGTCGACAATCTTCTCGACCGAGAAAGATCCAAAGTAGCCGTTAGACACAACAGAAAAGTTAGTTGGCAGTTGATGAAAGACGTTGCAAATCACTTGTTCCAGAGAGCCTGTCGGTCGACAAAAGTTTGACCGAGTAGGTATCTCGGTCGACCATTTGTCGACCGAGATGGTCTCTGACAGCAACTGCAGAATTAATTAATTAGCCGTTGTTAAAGCAACAACTTTGTACCTAACGGCTAGTTAAGCACTTAGAAACCCCTAGAAGTTGTCTAGAACGTCCTTAAGCATCCTTAGGCCATTCCTATAAATAGGACAAGCCATAGGACACCTAAACACACTTGTTTTACACTTGCTATACTTGAGAAATACTTGAGCATACTTGAGCAATCTGTTGCAAGCAAATTGAGCACTGTGATCATTGGCCTACTTTCTCCTTAGCTCAAATTCGTATCCTATAGGCTAGAATCTCCTACCCACAGCAATCACAAGTTCACACATTTGGTTAGGAGATCCATACGCTTGATCTAGGCATATCAAGCCTTGGGCTTTAAAGGATAAGTTTTAATTTCCTTTTTCTTTCTTATTCTCTATTACTGTTTGTACTCTCCTTGCTACTCCTAGGTTGGAGGCTGCGGATTGGAGAGGGTGAAGATCTTCTTGGCGAAGAAGGAGACTTTGAGCTACTTCAGAAGGCTGGTGCAACGGGAGGTTACTTCTAGAGAGGAAGGCTACTTCAAGGGGGGGCTTGGAGTTACTTCAAGAAGGCTACCTCAGGGTTGGTGCACCTACTTCAAGTGAAGGCTGTTCAAAGGGTGTGGTTGAAAGTATTGTATTTTGTATAAATCCTCGAGAGGTAATAAAATAAATACTTTCAAATCCCGGTTGGGTAAGCAACCGGGTAGTGGACTGAAAACTATAGTATTTGCTATAGTTGGAACCACTCTAAACGCCTGTCTCCTTCTTCTAATCTCAATTTTAGTTGTTTGAGTTAAATAATTTTTAAAATCACTATAAAACTCTATTCACCCCCCCTCTAGTAGTTTTCAATTGGTATCAGAGCGAGGCTTCAAGGAACCCTAACAAGGTCTTGAAGAAATGGGTGATGGAGTGCTCAACAACCTCAACATTGAAGGGACACTTGTTGCTAGGCCTCCAGCATTCGATGGAACAAACTACCAATATTGGAAGAGAAGGATGCAATTCTACTTTCAAGGAATCAACTGGGATCTATGGAGAATGGTGTCTACTCCATATATGCTTCCTCAAAATGAATTTGCGGAATGGGATGCAAACACGGTAAAGCTGGCCCAAATGAATGCAAAAGCTGTAAGTATCTTATATTGTTCTATTTCGGTAGGAGAATTTAATAGAATATCAAATTGTGATACAGCTTATGATATTTGGCATAGACTGTCCATAACCTATGAGGGTACAGTCCAAGTCAAAAATTCCAAAATTAGCTTGCTTAAAACGAAGCTTGAACATTTTCGTATGGATCCTAATGAATCTATTAGTGAAATGTTTTCAAAATTCTCTACTATTGTTAATGGTTTAAGTGCCCTAGGAAAACCTGTCCTTGAGGAAGATCAGGTATCAAAAATCCTTCGATCACTTCCTCCAAAATACAAGCCAAAGGTGACAGCCATTGAAGAAGCAAACGACCTCACTCGACTCAAAATGGAGCAACTCATCGGCAATTTAGAAGCTCATGAGGCAGATCTAGAAGAGGAAGAAAGAAGAGAACGTGAACGTCAAAGTGGGAAGAAGAAGGATGTGGCTCTCAAAGCTTCAAAAGTCATCACACAAGAAAGTGAGGAGTCAAGCGAAGAAGAAGGAGAAGAAGCCTTGATCGTCAACGGTAAGAAATACAAAAGGTTTAAATCTAACAAAATTTCTAGTTCTTCTACCCCTCCCAGATGCTTTGAATGTGGGAAGAAAGGACATTTCAAAAATGAATGTCCCAAAGCAAAGAAGGGAAAGAAAAGCTCACACAAGAAGAAAGGAGAAAAAGCCTATAAAGCTGCATGGGATGAGTCAAGTGAGAGTGAAAGCGGAGAAGAGGTGGAATGTCTAATGGCAAGAGAAGAAAATGAAGACTCTCAAGAGGAATGGGTAGTTGACAGTGGATGCTCCAAACATATGACCGGGAACAAGGATGCATTTCAAACTATTGAAGAAAATAAAAGTGGAACGGTCACCTTTGGAGACAATGGTAAGGGCAAAATCGTTGGAATAGGTAATGTTGGAACAAACCTCGAAATTAAGAATGTTCTACTTGTTGATGGTTTGCATCATAATTTGATAAGTGTAAGTCAATTATGTGACAGTGGTTATGATGTGTTATTTAACAAAACCTGCTGCAAGTTATTGATAGAAAACACCACAAATGTTGTTTATGAAGGAAATAGAGTCAGAAATCTTTATATTCTTAAACCTAACTCTATGAAATCAATAGTAGGAAAATGCTTGCTTGCAAATGAAAATACCTTACAACTATGGCATAAAAAGCTGGGACATGCTAGTTCACATGTTATTAAAAAATTAGTGAAATATGATCTTGTTCGTGGATTACCTACTTTGTCTTTTGATCAAGTGGAAAACTGTGAACCATGCACAATGGGAAAGCAAACTAAAACATCTTTCAAATCAAAACATGTATTTAGCACCAGTAGATCATTAGAATTAATTCATATGGATTTATTTGGACCAATGAGGACACAATCAATCGGTGGTAAGAGATACTGTTTTGTTATTGTTGATGATTATAGTAGATATACATGGGTACATTTTATTGCAACTAAAGATGATACTATTCATGTTTTTATGCAATTTTGTTCCAAGATTGAAAATCTCTTACAAAATAAAATATGTACTATTAGAAGTGATCATGGTGGGGAATTTGAAAATCATACATTTGAAGAGTTTTGTACATCTCAAGGATACACTCATAATTTTTCTGCTCCACGCACCCCACAGCAAAATGGTATAGTTGAAAGAAAAAATCGATCACTACAAGAAATGGCTAGAACTATGATGCTTGAACATAACACACCCAAAACCTTTTGGGCTGAAGCTGTAAACACTGCATGCTATGTGCTAAATAGAGTAACTGTTCACTCTCATTTAAAGAAAACCCCATATGAACTAATACATTCTAAGAAACCTAGAGTTGACTATTTTCATACCTTTGGCTCCACATGTTATATCTTAAATACCAAAGACGATAAAGATAAGTTCGACTCAAAATCACACAAAGCATTCTTTTTGGGATATTCTACTTCTAGCAAAGCTTTTAGAGTATATAACACTATATCTAGAAAAGTTGAGGAATCTATTCATGTTTCTTTTCATGAAGAATCCCCATCTGAAAATCTAGAAATCATAGATCTCACTAATCAATTAGAAAATTTAAACATACCAAACGATAGTGAGAAAGGTGCTACAAATAATCACCAAACTGAATCACAACCTACACCTAGACTTATTAAAGATCATCCTCAAGAATTAATTATTGGAGATCCTAATGATAAAGTCAAAACTCGTTCTTCCTTTAAAGATGTTGCAAACATGGCTTTTGTTTCTATCATAGAACCTAAAAAGATATCTGAAGCTCTTAAAGATGACTATTGGATAATAGCCATGCAAGAAGAATTAAATCAATTCACTAAAAATGATGTATGGGATTTAGTTCCTAAACCACAAGATAAAACCATAATAGGAACTAAATGGGTTTTTAGGAACAAGCTAAACGAGTCAGGAGAAGTAATAAGGAATAAAGCTCGGTTAGTAGCACAAGGATATAATCAACAAGAAGGAATAGATTTTGATGAAACATATGCACCCGTAGCTAGACTTGAAGCCATTAGAATGTTACTAGCTATTGCTGCCCATAAAAACATCAAACTCCATCAAATGGATGTCAAAAGTGCTTTTCTAAATGGCATCATTCAAGAAGAAGTTTATGTTGCCCAACCACCTGGTTTTGAAATTCTAGAAAAAGGTGACTATGTTTATAAACTTAAGAAAGCACTTTATGGTTTAAAACAAGCACCTAGAAATTGGTATGAAAGGCTCAAAACATATCTTTTTGATAATGGTTTTTCTATTGGAAATTCAGATTCTACTTTATTTTTCAAAACATATACATCTGATTTCCTAGTTGTGCAAATATATGTTGATGACATTATTTTTGGAGCTTCCAATGATTCATTGTGCACACAATTTAGTGATATTATGCAAAAAGAATTTGAAATGAGCCTCATGGGTGAACTAACTTTCTTTCTTGGTTTTCAAATTAAGCAAACATCTGCCGGAATATTCATAAGCCAAGAAAAATATACTAAAGAACTCTTAAAACGTTTTGGGATGGATCAATGCAAACATGCTACTACTCCTATGGCTACTTCTGTCAAAATTGATAAGGATGAAAATGGGGAACCTATTGATGATTCCTTATATAGAGCCATGATTGGTAGTTTGCTTTACTTAACGGCTTCTAGACCGGACATTATGTTTTCTGTTGGTCTTTGTGCTCGATTTCAATCACAACCTATGCATTCTCATTTTCTAGCAGTTAAACGAATTCTTCGTTACCTAGCAGGTACTACTTGCTTTGGTTTATGGTATCCCAAAAGACAATCTTTGGATTTCAAAGCTTATACTGATGCGGATTACGTTGGTTGTCGACTTGATCGCAAGAGTACTAGTGGTGGCTGTTTCTTATTAGGGAGAGCTTTAGTATCTTGGTTTAGCAAGAAACAAAATACGGTTGCCCTATCTACAACTGAAGCTGAATATATGGCAGTTGGATCTTGTTGTGCTCAAGTGCTTTATATGCAACAAGTGTTAAGCGATTATGGTTTTAATCTTTCATCTATGCCTATTTTTTGTGACAACACAAGTGCCATAAACTTAGCACACAATCCTATTTTACACAGCCGAGCTAAACATATTGAAATCCGTCATCATTTTTTAAGGGATCACATCTCCAAAAATCATGTTTCCCTTCATCATGTTGATACGGAAGATCAATTGGCTGATATTTTTACAAAACCGCTTCCACTAGATCAATTTAACAACATTAGGAAGCAATTGCTTATCACTCCTTTGGAGGATGTTTTCTTTGATATTTGTGCTATTTAAATAAAAACTCTTATTTACATTTTTGGCTTTTAAATGGACATCTTTTTCATTAGATTTGATGGGATATCTACTTAAGGGGGAGTTTTTATTCTTAACGGTTATCTTTTTGAAATGAAAAAGGGGGAGAGATAAATATAAAACTAAAATTTAGTAATTATGTAAAACTTAATTAATGAGTTTCATAAATAAACTCTTGGCTTTACATTGAAAGTTGCTATATTCCCAAATGATCTGGATTTCATGTTCCATAATTCATGGGGAATAATAAGCACACATTTTATACACAAGAGAAAAAGCTACAAAAGGTAATCTAAAGGTATGAAACTCATATGTTTTATATTTCCTTTATTTATATTTTGGAAATGTTTGTCATCTTCAAAAAGGGGGAGATTGTTGGCTAAATGGACATCTATAAATCCCTTTGTTTTGATTATGACAAACATTTCATTCTTATTAATCTAACGTGCTACTTGAGTGTGCAGGATGACAAAGCAACAAGGGAAAATCTACAAGCTTACATATTTATAATTTCATGCAATGTAATCACTGTTGTAAAAACTTGTACAAAAATATAATGTACAAGTACTTAGAATTGCATGTAAATCAAGCGTTAGATTCTCCCTAGCTAAACACCACAGTTAGACAAGTCATCCCATTCAAATAGGATTATTTATGCACACTTACACACATAATTAGTGCCTAAATTGAAACCTTGAAACAGGATCAATCTCGGTCGACAAACTCCTCGACCGAGACACTCTCGGTTGACAATCTTCTCGACCGAGAAAGATCCAAAGTAGCCGTTAGACACAACAGAAAAGTTAGTTGGCAGTTGATGAAAGACGTTGCAAATCACTTGTTCCAGAGAGCCTGTCGGTCGACAAAAGTTCGACCGAGTAGGTATCTCGGTCGACCATTTGTCGACCGAGATGGTCTCTGACAGCAACTGCAGAATTAATTAATTAGCCATTGTTAAAGCAACAACTTTGTACCTAACGGCTAGTTAAGCACTTAGAAACCCCTAGAAGTTGTCTAGAACGTCCTTAAGCATCCTTAGGCCATTCCTATAAATAGGACAAGCCATAGGACACCTAAACACACTTGTTTTTACACTTGCTATACTTGAGAAATACTTGAGCATACTTGAGCAATCTGTTGCAAGCAAATTGAGCACTGTGATCATTGGCCTACTTTTTCCTTAGCTCAAATTCGTGTCCTATAGGCTAGAATCTCCTACCCACAGCAATCACAAGTTCACACATTTGGTTAGGAGATCTATACGCTTGATCTAGGCATATCAAGCCTTGGGCTTTAAAGGATAAGTTGTAATTTCCTTTTTCTTTCTTATTCTCTATTACTGTTTGTACTCTCCTTGCTACTCCTAGGTTGGAGGCTGCGGATTGGAGAGGGTGAAGATCTTCTTGGCGAAGAAGGAGACTTTGAGCTACTTCAGAAGGCTGGTGCAACAGGAGGTTACTTCTAGAGAGGAAGGCTACTTCAAGGGGGAGCTTGGAGTTACTTCAAGAAGGCTACCTCAGGGTTGGTGCACCTACTTCAAGTGAAGGCTGTTCAAAGGGTGTGGTTGAAAGTATTGTATTTTGTATAAATCCTCGAGAGGTAATAAAATAAATACTTTCAAATCCCGGTTGGGTAAGCAACCGGGTAGTGGACTGACAACTATAGTATTTGCTATAGTTGGAACCACTCTAAACGCCTGTCTCCTTCTTCTAATCTCAATTTTGGTTGTTTGAGTTAAATAATTTTTAAAATCACTATAAAACTCTATTCACCCCCCCTCTAGTAGTTTTCAAAGAGGACAATCAATTTGGCATAGAAAGGATTCAATCCACTTATATAAGACAAGCCTCATATCATACTGGATTTGCCACAAGAAGAACAGAAACTAAAACAAGAGCTAAGAAAAAGATGATAAAAGGGAAATAAAACTACACTACACTATTGGCCGGTTGCTCTCCCCCTAAGCTTGAAATTTACAGTGTCCTCACTGCATATAACAAACTCAAGAGGATTGCAATAGGTTACCTGTCATGGTGAATGATGGAGATGGAGGTCCATTTCTTTGATTTGAGGCAGGAAATTATTGTGCTCAGGATCTATGCCTGTTTGCCAATATATCTTTTATTTGGCCTGAAGATCGGCGCTTGTGATTTGCAATAGGAATAGTCTTCTGGATTTTAATGTTGTATGCCCCTTCATTCTCTTCAAAATAATCAACACCTGATTCAAAGAGAATTTTATCATCACCAAGCATTATATCACAGATGTGTTGTGAAGGGGCACTTGTCCTGTTTGAAAAATCATCCTTATGAGCATATACATATTTCTTGCCTTGAGCTTCAACATTATTACCTACATTGGAGTCGACAATTTCATATGATATTGTATATGATGGTGAAGAAGGTTCTTCTATAGCAGCTCCAGTCCTCAAGGTAACTGATGTGAATGTCTCTCTTATATCTATTTGTGGTTGATCATGCAAGGAATTGAATGATTCTTTTTGATTTGAAAGAGCTTGTTGAGCAACTTGATTCTCTAACATCCTAGTATGAGTGGCAATTCCACACACCTTAGAAGAAAGTTGTGAAATAACATCCTTTAGCATCTCTCTTTGTTGGTCAAGCTCATCATTTTGTTGAATTTGAGTTGAGACAAAGGTCTCGAGCATGGACACAAAATTCAGCTTGGACTAGAAATGTTGTTGTTGCTAAATGAAATTTCAGCTGACATTGTTGTTGAGCTCCGATATCTCTTCAATTTGTGATGGTGTGGCAAAATATGAAGAAGGAGTGTGTCCTACTGATCCACATGCGTTAGAAGTTACTTCAACAACTTGCTTTTCAAAAATAAAGCTTGAAGAAGAAGGTGGGCTACTCCAGTCAGGACTCTATTGGCAAGTATTAAGTGCCATGTCTTCAATAATGGCATAAGCATCCCTGTATGATTTGTTCATTAAAGCATCATTTACAATATCATCAATAGATATCCTAATATTGTAGAATAAGCCATTATAGAAAGTTAGCAATATAAGGCAATTGCTTAAACCATGGTGTGGACAAAGACGTTGAAGGTCTTTGAATCTTTCCCATGTGTCATACAAGGTCTCTCCATGCTTTTGAGAAAATTGATGAGCTGACTCCTCAGTTGTGCGGTCTTGCTTGGTGGAAAGTTTTTAGCTAAGAACTTTGAGGAGTCCGTCCAAGTTGTTGATAGTTTTCTGGTAAAGAACAGAGCCACACCTTGGCTCTATCTCTCAAGGAGAAGGGGAATAGAAGAAGACAAACTGCGTCAGTAGGAACACCATCTATCTTGAAAGTGCTAAGATATTGTAAAAATTCAGCAATGTGGAGGTTTGGATCCTCCATTGGCATCCCTCCAAACTGATTCTGCTGTATCCTCTATATAATTGTGGGACTGATAGAAAAGTCATTTGCCTCAATTTGTGGGATACTGATAACCCCATTGATTTTTATAGCAGCTGGAACAATGAAGTCCTTTAGGGGACGGTCATCTTCCATGATTTTTTCTTCTTGTTGGGCTGGTGAGGATGGTGATGAAGACGTTGGTGATGATGGTTGTGAGTCTTCCAAATCTGATTGAGGTTCACTCCTCCTTAGTTTTTGAAGGTTTCTAATAGTGTGCTCAGTTTTGGGGCCATAAATGTGGAAGGTTCAAGACCCCTTTTGGATCGCCTCATATAGTCCTGCAAGTAAAGAAGGCGAGTGAAGTACAAGAAGGAAAATGGAAGATACAAAAATAAGATAATGATGATGATCATGATGGAAAGAATGATGGTGGATATGACAGGTGGTTGGGTGATCTAGTCTCATTTACAATTTAACACTTCTTACTCTAACAAAAATACCGATGCTCCCCGACAACGATGTCAAAAACTTGTTAGAAGTGTACACAAGTTTTAATAGTTATAAACTCGAACACTACCCCGCAAGTATATGGGTACGTGTAGTATTATCGAGGTTGTCCAAGAAGTAAAGGTTTGTTAGGCGCAAGAGCAGTGAAGTTCAACAATATAGATCTTTTTAGTAAGAGAAGTTTTGTTATGTTAACTAAGTAATTAAAAGGAAATGAACTAAAATAGAAAACACTTATATTAAGGATCAATTTGGATTAGGGATTCTTGAGGATCGGGTTTCACATCCACATCATAAAATGAACAACAACAAAGATCAAGAACACTAACAATAACACAAGGAAGACATGTATCCTACACCCACCTCCCGGTAGTGTAGAACAGTCCTAACTTAGCATACTACTCCCGTGGATATACTTAGATTCGAACTACAAACTTTTATTCCCCAACACATCCCAGGCACTCCCATGGTCAAGGTAGTGCAACTAAGGTACATCTCCTTACTCCTATACACATCTTACCAGATTATACAAAGAGCATAAATCATACATACAAAGTGGCCATCAAAGCATGTAAGAGGAATTAAACACCGATGAACCTTAGAACAGTAAAACAACTAGCATTATATATGAAATTTGTGTTCAAAAATATTTTGACATGAGAGTTACTCCCCCATGCCAAAGAACAAGAGATCTACTCGTCCATGTCTATAGAAATTAGATACAAACAGTAGAAAGTAGTGTTAGACATCATAATAGAAGGAAATAAACTTAGATGTCCGTGGAAGAAGGAAGATAGACTTGAAACTCTGGTCAAGGAGTCACAAATCCATTCTTGCTGCTAGAAACTCTCCAGAAAACTTCACTTTCAAGTAGAGAGAAGAGAAAGGCGGAGATCCTAGCTACAATTGTTGGAGAAGAAGGAAGAAGAAGAAGTTTCCCTCTTAAGAAACCAACTTTTCTCCCTTGGAGCACCTCCAACTCCTCCTTGCTCTCCCTTGCTTGAATCCCACTCCAAAAGATCCAAAATAGTCTGTGGTAACTGTCCCAATATGACTTGGGGTTGTATATATAAGTGTGAGGTATTTAAATTCGCGTTTGAGTGAAATCTGCATGTCCCACAACGAGTCTTTATAAGAGACGGCGTGTCTTATGCGAAAACTGAAGTCTGGATTGAGTTCTAAAAAGTTACACGACGTGTCTTTATTAAGACACGACGTGTTACTGCAAATCTGGAGGTCTGAGTTCAATTTCTGGACTGAGATACAGGGTGTCTTTAATAAGACACGGGGTGTCTTAATTACGACACATGGTGTTTTTATCAGTTTTAGCACCACTGATTTTTTGAATGTCTAGATGATTAGAGAATGCGTTGATGGATGTTATGATGGCATTTTCTCCATTTTGATGCCAAATTATTGTACATACAAACAAAATTGTACCTACAAACCAAACCACAGAGTAAGTAAAGATAACAATAAAGTAGAAAATATAGCATGATTAAGAGTGATTATTGGATAAAAATGATTTGAAAATGCAACCAAAAGTGATCCAAAAGACGATACAAAATACGCACATCAATGAACCAAATAACGTGGCAATTTTATTATCTCATAGAATATTTGTCATATGCATTTTTTTAACAGAAACTAATAAAGGTAGATCTTATATAATTATAAATTGGTCACCATAGGCTTAATGCTCGATTTCTCAGGTTGGTTCGTATGCGAAGTTACTATTTCTCATAATTGAGTTTCTAGCACGTGGTGCCGACCAATTTCTATCGCATCAACATTTATATTATGTAACCATAAGGGTGTAATACCATGAAAAACCGAGTAATCTCTTGCGCTAATCATATGAATCACATTTGTAGGTATATTTTTATTTACTCCGAGCAAAAACAATTTAAATTAACTATGTAGTTGGTTGGGTGGATGGGTGGGATGTGGGAAAACACCAGATGAACATTTCTAATTATTATAGTTTCTGGGTGAATAGGAAGAGACTAACTTGTTAGTGCTACGGGACTTTGAAACCATAGTAAATAGTACGACGGACAACATAATTATGATCCATGGAACCACAAAGATGACCACCTCGTAAGAAAAATGAGATACCTAATGGTGGTGGTAAGTAGTTGAACTTGATAAAAAAGAAGCTACAGTTCATTGCTTGCCCGTTTGTGCATCATTGGCATGCTTCAAAGTGCGGGAATGATTTACAAACACCGCCAACAAGTGACTGATCCTGCAGGCTCCCCTCTCCACATAATACATTAGCTCTATCATCTTACGGTCGATGCATGAGCATGCCGGTTGTGAAGTAAATATATATAGAAGAAGATTTTATTTTGTTTGAGATCATTGGAGAAGTAAAAATGGATAACGAAAAATGCTACGTGTAAGAATATTATTTTTCTTCACGGAGTGGAATCATGTAAGAACCAAAACGAAAGCTACTACCTAAATAGATAATTTTAAGTAAACTGGGTCATTATAATTCAGATTGGATGAAAACCAATACTATTATGGTTTCTCTTCGTGAAAATAACAAGATTCTTTCATTAATATCTAACTATTTCAGTCCATGTCTAAGCCGTTTGTCTAAGCCGTTAGTCTGCGTTTGGTACGGGACCGAAACGCGGTTTGGTGTTGTCTTTTAGTGCCAACCCTGCCAAACAAGTGCCGGTTTGAGGCTGATTTGTGTTTGGTTCGCAACCCTGAAAAACCTCCGTTATGGGATAACGGAACCCCCTAACCCGGGTTCTCCCAGTCCCACGAGGGACGGGATTCCGGTTCACAAACCGGTTTGTGCTCTCTTCTCTCCCGAGACCTCCTCTCCCGAGACCTCGTTCTCTCCCGAGACCTCGAGACGACCTCGCCATTACTATTATCCGTGAGTTAAAGCTGACCCATCGTTTCCAGCGGCAAAACCATGGCAGGCGACTGGCGTACGGCAAACCCTACCTAGTGGAGTAGGTGGAATACCAGGTCAATCAAGCGGATGTATGAGTGTGGTGGCTCGTCTGCAAGCGCCGAGCTACACCGGCAGTCTACACGCGGACAAGGAACCCTCCTGAGTTGTCATCTCCCATCAAAGCGCCCAATTTCACCGTGTACAAGCCGTGCAGTAAACCCTAGCAAGGGCAAGCACTGTCGCGGCTGCTATATAGTTCTACGCTTCATCAGCGATCTCCTCGCTTTTCACCTTCGAACCCTCCACACAGTCTTCTGTTCCGCTGCCGCTGCCGAGCCCCTTTACTGAGAAGTCGCCGACCTGCTTGCAAGGTTTGTCTCCGCCGACCCTTTTCTTTCTTTCTGTTTGCTAGCCTCCTATCTTTACTCTTGTAACAATAGATGATTTAATCAGTAAACTAATGTGTTTTTTTCTCTCAATTTCTTGTCACATGTTTCGTCCCTGGCAATGTCTGGTCGTGCTCCTGTTTTCGTCATCTCGGCTGAGCAGATATTTGTTCTTATCAAACAACAACACACGTTTTCTCCTATTCTGGTTGCCTGCTTGCTTGATTCAGACAATATTGTTGTTGTATTATGTCCACGAGTAACAGGGGTCATTGGGATGTTGTATAATCACATGGTTGCTGGATATTGTATTATCGCCATGATATTGTTGTTGTATTGTACACGAGTAACAAGTAGGGATCAGTTTTGCTGGTCAGTTACCAGGAAAACACGAATTATTGTCTGTATGCCCCTTGTATTTGAACTCTCTATTCTTGTAACATTGTCGACACTCCAAGTACTGCACAGGAGACCATCGTGCTCTTTTCTTCTGTTGGCCTAATGTTAAATATTATTGATAACATACTAATGAACTGTAATTAAAAAATTTACCATTGTCCACAAGGAAAACACTAGTCCTGTTTTTTGCAATACATGTTCATTAGCCAAAGGCACTTTACTCCAACCATTGATATATTTATTGATTCTTTTTATGTGTCACCAATAAACAACATTACAAGAGGCAAGCATCCAATAAATGGGGGTTGATGATTCATAACACATTTATTTCATGTATTCTCAATGATGCCTATTTTGTTTCTGAGATGGAAAGGTGGTTCTTCTAGTCATCTACTTGGGCTATCCTTGATGTGGTTTCTTTCATTTCCATCAACCCCCCAAGAGTCACACTAAATTTGGCTCTAGAATGATAGACATAATGACCTCATTATATTTGTGTTTGAAGATAACTCAAACACTACAATGGCGGATGCGTTATTTTCACTTATTTCAATCATAAAGTCCATTCCAATGACTATGGCATAGTCTCGTTAATTTTATCATATACTATATTTATAATGATCTTCTTCATTCCATATGCACTTCAGCATATCTTCCTCAAAGCTCAAGTATTCACAACCTATAGAACATAATTTCAAAGGTGGCCTTGTCACATGTTTCATTAGTTAGGGAGTTAAGGGAGTACACATCTTTTTAGTTTCAATCAAAGAAGAATAAGAACTGGGGTTGGAGTCTGCAAAATGATGTGTGCATTCCAATCTGATCCATGTGTGTGCCACTATTAATCCGTCTACATGATTGGCCAAGGTCTGCAGTGTTGTATTTGCAATTATCCACTAGAATCTCCGTATTTGGAAAATAATCATTCACTATGTTAAGTAGAAAATCCATGTCTTATCCATGTCACATATTCACTAGATTTAATTCATATCCTTCCTGAATTGTAAAAATTCTTGTGAACGTCATCTGGCACAACTCATACATGTGGCTCACATTTAAGCAAATATTTTTTTGCAACATTAAATGTAGTTGTGCATAACAAAATGATGGTAAGAAAACTTGGTTGATTTATTCTAAAATGCCACTCCACATAAATCCTTACCCTCCTTCCTATACAAATTGTTCAGTGAAGTCAGTTTTCATCACGAGAAAAAAATGACATCAACATGTCCTTTCATTTCAATAAATATGAGTAGCACATACAGAAAGAAACTGCACTGCTGTCTGCATTATACGTACATGAATTATGGTTACTTGGTACAACAAGGCTTGTGAGGAAGAGCAGTATTGCGAATGTAGAAGGGCTTTTCATAACAAATGACAAACTACAGTTGTGTTTTCAGAAACAATATTTGTAATACAAATATGATGTTTGTGTCAAGGATTTTTTCCTTATTTATGAGGTGATGTTTCTGAAGATATCTGATGATAATGTTCATATCCAATCCAAAAAAGAGACAAAAGAAAAATGTTTAATTTGTGAAAGATAGACTTTATGATGTGATGGTTTTTGTTATTTTACTTTCTGTTCAGCTTACCCACATATTGTTGCCCTTTTCTAACTATGAACAATGTTACTATTGTACACACATCCTCTTAAGCTCAAATATTTTTACGTGATTGATATAGCATACATATATCAATATTTTCTAATTCTTACCTGTAATTGTACCTGTAAATATTTTAATTTGTGAAAGATGGACTTGTGGTCAATTGCACAGACTTCATTCATCCCGCCACCTGACAGACTGGTGGAACAAACATACAATTCAAACCAATAATAGCACATACACAACTTGTTGAAATGTGGTCATTACCACATATTGAAAGACATGTGAAAATTTAGTCGAGTCTCTGTCAACCAGGTTTGGGTCAAATTTATGAGGTTATGTCATGAATCGTATCATCTCTATTTCTAAGAAAAAATGATGATCATCTTTATAATAAAAATATATATACAACTGAAATTATAGTTAGTATGGGTAATTTTGTGATATATGTTAGTGTAGGGTTATATGTTAGTATATGGATATATAGTTAGTATAGGGATATATACTTCAAATGCCATTTTTGTTGTCAGGTTAGGAATTTTTTACCAGTTAGTATAGGAATTTTGTGATATATGTTAGTATAGGGATATATATTTCAAATGTCAGTTCTGTTGTGAAACAATTATGCTTTGTGATATATGTTAGCTTGAATGAATGATTTTAATGTTAGCTTGAATGGATGATTTTATTTTTCATGTACAACTAAAATGTACACCCATTAGTATTCTGCTGATTATATTGCAAATAATCCAACTATTTCGGCTAATCTGTATTCCCTTTGAATTTCTTGTATGTACCGTCCCTGACCCTGTCGCTGGCCGTGCAACTCTCTTCAACCTTCAATTTGGCTTACCAGGTATGTCTCATGAGCAATACGAACACGTTTAATGTGAATGCCATGCTGAATGCTTGCTATTTATGTAGTTTTCCTGGCATGAACATATTGGATGATGTGTTTGCTACAACCATTTCAAATTTAACAACAATTTCAAATTTGTTGTACAAATTTTGGATCTTATGTCTGGTCCGGCTAATGGATCTTGTCTTAGCCTACTTCACTACAAGTTATTGCTTTCCACTGCGTAGTCTCATACTAGGTTCATATAACAGTTTCGTTTAAACACCCATACTAAAGTGATATATCACAGTGTCATTGCTACTATGGCTGCACCCGACCTGAGGTTCCGTATTGTATGGTCGAAAGAGTTGGATGAGGCTCTGGTTGCGGCATTGAGGAGACAATATGACATGGGTAGGTGCGTCGATGGAATATTTACTAGGGACGCGTGGAGGGAGACGCTACGCGATTGGCATATCAGGATGGTGAGGAACGAGGGTACATTGGATCAGTTAAAAACTCGGTGGAAGAACCTCAGGAGAGACTATGCAAAGATAAAACTGGTGACAAAAAAAAGTGGTGTTGGATGGGATGACAGCAGGCACAAGCCAATATTGCTTGACACCCCAGAGTGGAGGGAGGCACTTGCGGTATGTCTAATAATATACACTCTCCTGACTATTATATATTAAATTAAACTTGTTAATATTGACCTAATCAGTAGTTGTCCCCTATTTTAGGCAAACATGGAACTAGCGAGATTGATCAACAGACCATTCTACTACTACCATGACGTCGAGCTGATGGGGGGAGGAACACAGCTAGGGGCCATCATGCAATGTCCTCAACCGATAGACAACCTCCTTCTGATGTTGCATCTGAAGATGATGTTGCTGTTGACCTAGATGCATCTGATTCATTTGTCAGCCTAGAACCGACCGGTCCAACCGGTCCAATCGGTTTCATTGAAGACATGGGTAATTCTGGGACGCAAAGTGAGGACACCAACGGTGGATCACACAACCAAGGTGTTGGTGCAAGGACTCCCACCACGATCAGACGTAGGAAGTGAGCGTCAAGGTCACAGGACAGTTGTGTCCTGTCTAATGATATCGTGTCCAAATTCACAAAGGTGTTTTCCAAGGTACATGTGATGGGAAGCGGAATTACTGCTAGGTCTAATGATAAAGATGAATACCAAACCATTTTGTACCACTTTCATGCAAGCTACCCTGACGCCCCTATCCCAGTTTTTACCACTCTTGTGCACGCCATAAAAGATCCAGCTAACTGTAACATTTACCTAAGCCTTATAGACAACCCACAAAAAATTACCATTTGGTTGCAAGACTTGTGGGAAATGAAGAACACAACTTCTGGAGCTTCTGCATCACAAACACCCTTCACGCCACAATCTCCACCGTACTTTTGAGGTTGTCTAATTTAAGAACTATATCAGTATCCTGCCTTTTATTTGATGAACTTTCTCAAAAGTTATTGTTGTACTATTTTATTCCGTTGGGAACAATCTCTGAACTATGGTACTATGTAATGGTTTATCTTGTTATTTTCTATTTGGTCAGTATTTGCTATTTTGTCACTATAGCCCTAATTTCATTTCTGCAATATCTCGATATTTTTCTGATGCAGGTAATCACTTTTAATTCTAGATGTGATGGTCGATATTCATCCATATGAAACAACTGATGACATTCTACAACTACTAGATCTTATGTCTGGTCTGACTAATGACATTGCTAACACAATATCCTACCAAATAGCTGACCAAATATCCTGTAATATCATGCAAAATTCAGACGCCGCAACCACACACCAACCAATACTGAGATCGGTTAGTATTAGGAGCGGCCATCAAAAGGTTTTAGAAATAATAACTGGCCATGAAAGGAGGGCGTACGATCTGTACCGTATGCTACCCAACATGGTTTTAGCCTTTGTTGACAAACTTGAGGACCGAGGTTTGTTGAAAAGTACCAGAGGTGTGTCATCAGTGGAGGCAGTTTGCTACTTCCTTCAAATGGTTGGCCATGGACATACCAACCATGTTCTGGATGAGGACTACATTCACAGTGGTGAGACCATAAGTAGAAAGTTTAACGAGGTGTTGGATGTAGTGTGTGCTCTGTGCAACGAATATATTGTCATGCCAACTACATCCACAACTCTGCACCGCCACATCTCTGAGAGTTCAAGATTTTACTCTTACTTCAAGGTATGACCATCACTTAGTTGACCATTATCCATTCCATTGTTAATATAACCAATATCGTCATCGTTGAGTTTGGTATTTACTTGCGTACTTCTTATATACTTGTCTTAGGATGCCATTGGGGCAATTGACGGGACACACATCCCCGTTTTGGTGAAGCGCGATAAGCAAAACCGATATAGGAATAGAAAAGGGAATGTTTCCATGAATGTCATGGCTGTAGTAGACTTCTCAATGGAGTTTACATATATCATGACTGGTTGAGAGGGATCTGCTACTGACCAAAGGGTACTTCACACAGCTACAACCACAGGCGGGTTTAAAGTACCCACTGGAAAGTACTATCTTGTTGATGTAGGGTACGCCAACACCAGCCAATTTCTTACACCATATCGAAACGTTGCTTACCATATAGCAGAGTATCGGGGTAACAGAGGCTCATACACCAGTAAAAAGGAAATGTTCAACCACCGACATGCTCAACTACGTAACGTTGTTGAGCGAGCCTTTGGTGTGTTGAAGAAGAGGTTTTCCTACTTTCGTAAAGGAGCGACTTTTCCCGTGCAGTCTCAGTCTCAGATTGTAATGGCTTGTTGTATCGTTCACAATTTTATCCGATGCCAAAATGATGGTGATCCTATGATGGATGAAAACTTGGATGAGCCTCATACTACCACTGATATCTTGAACGAATTGAGTTCTCTCCAACAAACAAGCCAGGCCGATGCTAGAGAGGGAGATGTTTTGCACAAAATTGTTGCCAATTCTATATGGGCAAATCAGTGGTTTATACATATATTTTCTAACTTGCAGACATTGAAACATGTTCTACAACATGTTTCACTTACTCCCTTTTCCAATTTAATTTTGTAACTTAACGACCAACTTTTGTTCTCAAACTCTATTGTTGACTACAATTTTGCCTACTTATAAACAATGTGAAATTATGTCTCATTAAGTTTTCTATCTAGAAATGGACAATGACATGCCTTCATGCCCATGTGGTCTGCAGTGCACTGTACGAGTGTACATGGATGCCACAGGTGCAGAAAATGGATGGTTTGAAGACAACAATCCCCACATGCCATATTTTACATGTGGTAGGGGTCTTGTACCAACTAGATGCCATATGAGGTTGCCCGCGCAGCAAGTACAACCTACAGTGGCTACGCTGACTGCAATTAGGGATGCAATGGTATCACAGCTCGCATATGCACATAGAGAACGCAAGTTCTGGTCAGAACACTATGACTTTGTCTGTTCAATAAGAGCATACACCGATAGGTTACAAGAAGAAATTTCAAGTATGTGGAAGAGGTGTCGATATCTTCGCCACCGACTTCAAATAATGAGCGATAATGACTCTTCAACAGAAGAAGATGGATACAATACGTCATAGATATACTATATTATGATATGTCCAAATGAACTGCACTTGTCTGTTGCAACAATTAGCTACTCCTGAACAAATGGTCTTCATATTATCTTTGAAAACTATGTCATGAACCTGACATTTTTCTATTAATCGTCAATTTTGTTTTATTAGATGTCGATGACTCCATCTGAGGTTCCGAGGTGTGATTGTGGGCTAAATGCAGCCTTACGGCTTAACACAGAGGATGCAGGGTTATATGACTTTGCCATTCTGAGTCAAAGGCTGGGCGAAATGTATTACATATGCCCTACTCGTGAGGTGCGATAGTACATCAATAAATAATAGACTGCCCTTGTCGAGGCTCCACATTCTTTGCCATTAACTTGAACTTGGTACTACATTTTAGGGAAAAGACTGATGCAGATACTTCCATTGGGCAGTCGATCTCCCCCCAACAATTGATTCATTGAAAGCAGAGATTATGTTACTAACTATTGAGTGAAAGTCAGTGTGGGGTCAGGCGATGAACATGAAGGACTTCGTTGAAATTCATCACAACTACGATGAATTATACACTAACAAAAAGTATGAGCATGAGTTTTTAGAACGCAACGTTGCCAGTCTGGAGGAAGATTGTCGTCTGCTTCTGGACATCCCTTCACCTTAAATGCCTCCATAACGTTGAATGGCAAATACATTTACATTGTCTTCTCTGTTTAGAATGACTATCAATGGATGTTATGAACATCATACACTTGTTTAATTTAGGCACTTTTATAAACGTCGTATTACATTATAAATGTTGTTAATTTTTTCTTCATGTTGGTGAATGTTTTATTAATGATGTATGTTATTAATTGAAATTTTGCTTAACGTTAGGTAAAACCAAATAATACAATTAATTGTGATATACACCCTTACTTTTGAAAAATATATTACTTACAGAATCTTTTATATGGCTGGTCAACCGCCGACACCGTCTTTTATCTGGTCTACCGAGCTTGATATGGTTCTCAGGGGTTTGATGAGAACCCAATATCACGTGGGTAGATGTGTAAATGGAGTATACTCTATACATGCTTGGATGGAGGCATGGCACTAGTTCCTATACATAACAGGAGACCCTTATATTTCATTGGATGAGTTGCAAATGCGATGGTAATACATCAAGAGAGTGTTTGTAAGAGACAATCTTTTCATATTGGGAGATTTATTGCCTCCCCCCACATTGGCCGCACAACAAGGCATTGAACGCAACTTTTTGACGACGCGTCGCACTTACCCACCAGGGATTTTTTTTGGCACTGACGATTGAAATAAACAAATAAACTTGTAACATATGTGATAAATGTTGTACTTGTGTTTTTGCGTCGTAACATTTTACATGCTCTACTTATGTGTTACATTATTATATGTTGCTACCATAATGTGATCAAATTTCCTACTTCATTATTATGTTATTGACACAGTTACTTTACGATTTCTGTTATTTGTTCATACCTTTGTTTTTATTAATTTTAGATGTCAAAATCGCGTGCAAAGGCAAGGGCAAGGGAAAAATTTGAAAACTGTTGATGTCACCAGAAAAAATTCAAAAATATGTTGAAGATAACCTTTTATGCACAAAACCATGTTGTAATCACACAAAGGAGGAGGAGGGAAAAATTGGGACCGATGATCAAGTCAAGGGCCGAGTCAGTCAGCATGTTCCTCATTTGTCGTTGTTGTTTGATTGGCCAAAAGATGACATCAAACAACAAAACAAGCAGCCGGTGCAGGAACCATGCCCAGTGTTATGGGATGAGTACGATGAGGCCATAACGTTGGCCAATTTAAATCAAGATCTACATCCAACCATGTCCTCCCAAAGTGGCTTGTCAAAATCTTAGCTTTTGTTTGGCTGTTTATTGCTCCCATTTTTTGTCCTTCTCCCCTGACGAAGATCACCCGTAAACAATTATTTTATTATCAGTGATCGTTTATGTTTAACTAATGACGACAATATGATTATTATCAGTTGCTTTTACTGACGATAATGTAATTTGTTTATGTTATGAAAAAAATATATTAGGCCAATTTCATATTTCATGTAGCTTCACTGTTACTGACGATAACGTAATTTGTTTAACTAATGACGACAATTACTATGTTCACCATTATATATATACCACATGCAAATGTCATTCGAGATGATAGTAACATTTCATTAATTTTTAATCACCACGTAAAAATTAGCATTATCATATCTTATTTGCACTATTCTAAATATATAAAATAACACCCACACAATACAAATAAAATATTTTTTTAATATATTCTAAACTTAGGTTGAAGTGACATCACAAATACACATTCTACGTACTTGTTCAAACAGAGCTGCAAGAACATGACAGAATAAGTAGATACTGACTACGCTGCCAAACAGAATCAGACTTGCAGCCAAACAGATTAAGACTGCACACAGACTCAAATCAGACCAGCTGACCAGAAACAGACTACGTTGCCAAACAAAATCAGACTGCATCTTGACTGCCCCAGCACCAGAATCTAGACTAACCCCGACTAACCCAGTCCAGATTCCAGAATCTCAGTCCTGTGCCAAACACAGGCTTAGTAGCCCAGACGGTGTCTTGTCGTTATCCTTTGTATGGGTGTAGAAAAAGGAATACAAAGTGGAAACAAACGATAAGGAGTTGGTCGGTAACGATGACCCAACACTGTAATGCAGTTTCAATATCATTTTGGAATGTCACGCAATAGGTATTTTGCACCCGGACCTCTGCATAGAGAGCACAGGGAGGAAAGATCAAACTTTCTACCTTCTGCTTATCTTTATGGATGAGTCATGTTGTTGCAGTAAGAAGTGGTAATTGTTGATACTCGGCCGTTCATGCTTTTTTGAGGTAAAGCAGTGCCACTTTTCATTAATCAAACAAGTCCTTCTCAGCATGGCTGATAACATACGCTGGGAAAGAAGAGGTGGAACTGAACTGTTCTCTACTCGAGACAGCCCTCCGAGCTAGATGGTGTGCTAGGCCATTAGCTTGTCTCTTACAAAAATAGAAAGAGATACTAGGAAAATAAGAACTGAAAAGAAAAATGTTGTTTAGGATGGTTCCCAACAAATCTTTGTGCCTGGATGAAGACTTGATTAGATCTACCACTGCGGCCGCATCGGTTTCAACAATTAACGTACTGATGTCCATCTCTTTTGCTCTTCTGAGGCCTTCACATATGGCCCATGCTTCTGCACATCGTGGGTCAAGGAGGGATGGTCTCCGCTTCCCCGCAATTCTGCAGACCTTGCCGTTGCTATCTCTCCAGATCAGACCTGCTCCATTGAACGTCTGTATACCCACCGCTGCGTCGCAGTTGAGTTTGATGGCTCCTGGCGGCGGGGGTAACCACCGTGCTACAGGCGTCTTCGGCGGCTGCCTTATGCTCGGTCTGGTGGACTCTCTATGTCCTCTGATCAGTTGCAGGAGGGACCTCAGTACTATGGCTGGTGGTCGAGTTTTCCTGTCAAAGATCAGCTCATTTCTTTTGGTCCAAATCGTCCACATTGCTGCTATCATCACTTCGTTTCTTTCCTTCTCCCCTATCCACGTGAGGGATAGGATGGCTTCGTCAATCCTTGTGCCTCTGGCTTGCCTGACCCTCGCTTGATGCTCCAACGGAAATTCTTTCCAGACCTCCCATGCTTGCGGACATTTAAAAAGCAGATGGTTCACATCCTCCTTCTCCGTTTGGCAAAGGTTGCATATTCCAGTCTCATGGCAGTGCCGGTCAAAAAGTCTGCCCAAAGTGGCCACCGCTCCCGTGGTACATCGCCATAGAAAATGTGCTGCATTTGGGAGCAGGCCTCTTTTCCAGATAGCTTTCCATATGGCGCCGCCTTCTCTGCTACCACCGTCACCGGATGCATTTGTCGGCCTGCATGCAAGCCAGTAAGCAGATCGCACCGTGTATTCTCCACTCCTGCTCGGTCTCCAGAAAATGCAGTCATCTTGCCTTAATTCGCCCAGTGGTATCGCCAAGACTCTGCTAGCGATCTCCCCGGTGTGAACAGGCTCTCCACTTGGGCACTGTCCCATGTTAGAGCTGCTGGGTTGATAAGCTGTTCGACCCACTGGATGGTTGGGCTGGATATCCCGAACGTTGCTTCCAGGCTTCCGTTAATATTTGGTATCCAATTGTCCGACCAGATGTTAATATTTGATCCATCTCCAACTCTCCATTGTATTCCTTCCATGATGAGATTCTTTGAGTTCCATATACTTCACCATGTGTAACTTGGATTATAACCCCTCCTTGCCTTTAGGACCGTGTCCGAAGGAAAATATCTGGCCTTGAGAACCTTATAGACTAGCACATCACATTTATGGAAGAGCCTCCATACTTGCTTTGCCAACAACGCTTGGTTAAAAATATGTATATTTGTGAACCCCATCCCTCCCTAGTTTTTTTTGGCTTACATAGGTTTTCCCAGCTGATCCATGCAATTTTTCTTTCAGTCCCTTTTGCTCCCCACCAGAATCTGGATATTGTGTTATTGATGGCATCAAAGAGATATGATGGGAGTTGGAATATGCTCATAATGTAGGATGGAATAGCTTGAGCAACTGTTTTAATAAGTACTTTCTTTCCCGCTTTAGACAATAATTTCTCTTTCCATCCTTGAAGTTTCATCCACACTCGTTCCTGAATGTATGCGGACACTTATTTCTTAGACCTTCCCACCGCCGTTGGGAGACCCAGGTATTTTCCGTGTCTATCCACCTCCTTTACTTGTAACATTCTGACTATCTCTTCCTTCTTTTCTCTATGGACTCCTTTGCTAAACGCCACCTCAGTCTTGGATAAGTTAATTTTCTGTCCAGATGCCCGTTCATATTGGCTGATTATTTCAGCTATTTTCAGACATTCTTCTTTGGTAGCCCTTGCAAAAAGAATGGAGTCATCTGCAAAGAAAAGATGGGAGATTCGCGGGCCGTGTTTGCTTGTCCTTACTCTGTGAATAAAATTTTGCTGTGAGGCTAGTTTAAGGGAAGTGGAAAAAGCTACTGCACAAAGAATAAAAAGATAAGGGGAAAGAGGATCTCCCTGGCGAAGTCCTCTGGTCGATTGAGTCTTCCTGGTACGTTCTCCATTTATAGAGAAAGAGTGAGTCACCGAAGACATGCAATCCATCATCTTTTTCCTCCATCTCTCACCAAAACCCAGCTTTTCCTAAATGTAATCCACAAAGTTCCACTCTACCCTATCATAAGCTTTTGACATGTCCAGCTTTAAGGCAATCTGTCCCTGTTTGCTTCCTTTGTTCCCTTTCATTATGTGAAACAGCTCGTAGGCGATAAGTGCATTGTCTGTGATAAGTCTCCCAGGAATGAAGGCACTTTGCTGTTCTGACACTATCTTATGCATCAGTGGTCTCAGTCTATTAGCAACTACTTTCGACACAATTTTATAAATCACATTGCATAAGATGATGGGTCTGAATTCTCCGATCTTGATAGGTTTTTGAACTTTTGGTATCATCACCACCAGGGTAGAGTTTACTTCAGCAATGCTTCTATCAGATTTCCACCACCCTTTAATGTAGCTTGCCACATCTTCCCCAACAATATGCCAGAAGTTCTAAAAAAAGAGAGCTTTCATACCATCTGGACCCGGAGCTTTGTTTGGATGCATGCTTTTAATGGCTGTCAAGATCTCAGCAATGTCTATTTCCCTTTCAAGATTTTCCTGATCATTCACATCAATTTTGCACCTCAAACCCTTCGTCGCCTCCTACCATCCTGACGTGTTAGAAGTCTGAAAAAGATCTTGAAAGAAACTCATGATGATCTTCTCTATATCCTCATCATTAGTCATCCATTGTCCCTCTGCATTTTAAGGCCTTCTATTTTATTTCTTTTTTTCCTTTGAGATGCTTTATGATGGAAATAAGTTGTGTTTCTATCACCTGATTTCAGCTCATTAACTCAGGCTCTTGCATGCCAGAAAGCTTCATCACGTCTGTGCCACTTCTGTAATTCCCCGGCAAGGAACGTACACCTGTCAAAATTTCCCCTATCTGGCGGTAAGCCCTGAACCTCCCTCAACTGACCTTCCAGCTCTTTGATTCTTTTTTTCATTTCTCCAAATTTATCATTAGCCCAAGCTTTAAGTTTGCTGCCGCAGAAGTTCACCTTTTCCTCTAAACTAGATGAGTGGCACTCCTCCCATACCTGTTTAACTACATGTTCACAATTCTCATCTTCTATCCACATGGGTTCAAAGAAGAAATACTGATGCCTTCTCCTCCGTTTTTCACTCTCTGTTCAGTGTGGATAATGATAGGGACATGATCTGACTCAAATTTTGCAAGATGTACCACCCTGGCCTCATGAAATTTCTCCGTCCAAGCCAGACAAGCTAAGCCCCTGTCCAGTCTTTCCCGAATAAGGGTTTCTGGTGTTAAACCCCTCTGCCAAGTGAACATATTTCCACTGTACCCCAAGTCTGTCAGATCACAGTCATCAATCATGTCTCTAAAATCTTGTATATGCCTCAGCGGTTTCGGTGGACCCCCCCTATTTTTTAGAATTTGAGGCTATCTCATTGAAATCTCCAAAGAACATTGTTGGGTGAGTAGACACCGCTTTTAATTCTCTCATTAAATCCCATGTTTTGTGCTTCTGTTGTTGGTCCACCCAGCCATATATTCTTACTGCTCTCCAGATGTCATTTGTACCTGTAATCGTCACTTCGCAACTACAATGATGCTGGGAAAAAGACACAACATCTAAACTCACATCTTTCCACCACATCCCCATACCTCTCGCTCTCCCCTCACTTGCAATACAGATTCCTTGCGTGAAACCACATTTTCTTTTGACAACTTCAAGATCAGCACTCGCCAACATAGTCTCCATAAGGAAGACTATATTTGGGCTCTCCCTCCAACACCAGGATCGGAGGGCATTCACCGTGTCAGGGCGGACCAACCCCCTGACAGTTCCAGCTCATGATTTTCATTGTTGTTCACGGGGCTGGTCCATCCCAGCCTCCGCTACTTGAATTGTATCAGTCCCTAGAAGTTTTGTTGTCGTACTCATACTTTTGGCTTTCTTTCCCACGTCTCCAGAAGGTACCATCTCGTCCAAATCCATGTCACAAAGGTCAGAATGTCTGTTTCGTTTCCCTGCCACAGTGTTCCATTCTACCTCGGATTCGTGCACTCCCAGACGCTGTGCTCGACTCATCTTATATACCCACGGTGGCTCCTT
The DNA here is from genome assembly GCA_963693085.1 of Alisma plantago-aquatica. Taxonomy (NCBI): domain Eukaryota; kingdom Viridiplantae; phylum Streptophyta; class Magnoliopsida; order Alismatales; family Alismataceae; genus Alisma; species Alisma plantago-aquatica. Next base: position 496,312,333 of record OY856414.1, on the reverse strand, counting down.
CTTTTTCCTCTGGTCTTCCTTAACTTTCTTTGTAAGTTTCTTCTTCACTTCCTTCTCTCGTTGTGCCCTCGTTCTGACCACTCGATGGTCCTGAAGAGTGCCCGAGTCTAATTCATCAGTTGTATTCTTGCTTGGTCTGCGTTCTACCCCTTCCTCGTGACTGCCACTTTGAACCGCCCTACCACTGTCAATTTGCAGGTTTTGGGTACGTGTATCAAGTCCCCTTTTCATCATGAGCTCCTCCCTCATATGCATGATTTTCTTCTTTCGGCTTGCCTCTTTTGTCTGCTGCGTTGCCATGTCTTTTCCCCTGATGCTCGATGAAACCTCTTCCTCACCTTCTCTTTCCTCTCTTTGTAGTAGTTGGGTTTGTGCCTCTAGCAATTCTGGAAATAGTTTTCCCAGATTATACTCGGACTCATCGCTCTCTCCGCCATTGTCCTTTGAATGGCTTCGAAGTCCTCTGTCACCATCGTTCTAGTTCTCAGTGTGTTTTTTATCCTTGTGCCCCGGTCTGGTTGTCGACTCCACACTATTCGTCTGTGCATTGCTCTTTGATTGACCTTGAGTCGGTTTGTTGTTGAAGATGATTGTCTTCTTGATCCTTCTATTGCCATGGATCTCTTCCTAAAGTGAGACTCGTTGTTTCCTTGGCGACGCTTTCAGCCAAGCACCCCACTGGGGTCCCCGTTCATCCTCTTCATCACGTTCACCGCAGTCTTTTTCAACGTGGCCCATCCTTCCGCAGTAATAACATAAATTTGCTAATCTCTCGTATTTGATTTCAAGATTCATGATCTTATTATGGCTCCCCCTTACATGTAGGATTCTCTTTAATGGCTTCGCTACTTCCAGGATGATTCGAACCCTCGCTGAGGACTCCCACCCCAGCTCGTCGACATCCATGTCTATCACCTTCCCCAGCCTGCTCGTGACCTCTTCAATGGATTGTCTTGATCAGAACCCTAGTGGGAGACCGTAAATCCTAACCCAGAAAGGACTGTGTGTGAGTTTGACTTCACCCGGTTGCTCTTCATCCTCAATCTCCTTGAACAGAAGGAGTTTGTTGTCGATATTCCAGGGTGCCCCATCCATCACCTTCTCTTTGTCTTGCCAATCCAAGAATTGAATTACGAAGACGTCACCATCTAACTGTTTGAAGACCACCTTGTTGGCGAGGCCCCACGCCTGTGTTAGTGTGCGTCGCATTGCCCAGAAATTAGTCGCTTTGACAGATAAGATGTGTGCCACCATCGCTAGCCTCAGATGTCCCGTCTCCCCTTCCTCAGATTTCCGGCTGATCTCTATCAGTTCCTCTTCTTCCGCTGTTAACTGCAACTTGGAGTATGCCTCGGCTAACTCTTCTTCCATGATGGAGAAAGTACCAGGAAGATCGTCCGTTCCTTGAACCTGCAAGAGAAGAAGACCCTTGGGTAGAGAAGTTTCCACCTCACAGAAACCCTAGTCGCCGTATCGCAGCACTAGGGGGATTTGTAATGTATTCTCGGCCGTTCATGCTTGTTGTAGATTAAAGTCTTTGATGGTCTTTAGTCTCAGGTTGGGGTCGATCAATCACATATCCTCCATCTTCTCTGTCACCCATGGTATGAGTTAACGGAGGGCACATGGGGCAGTTGTGGCTGTGCCAATTTTTTGAACTCTGGATAATATTGGAGCGGTGGATGCGAGTGCTTTTTGTTATGTTCTTTCTTTAAGATATTATGTTGTATTTCTTTTAACCCCACATTCACATTTCCAACACTCTACCCAACCTTCATTTTCGGCATATTTTAAGTGGTTAGTTTTAGTTATTATTTTATTATGCATTTTATTTTTACTTTTGTTAATTAATAGTACGAATGAATTATTTTAACAGTCTTACTTATTCTATTTTTCAAATGTGTTCCCTGCTCCATATTTTAAGATAATCAGGACTTACAGCTAAGTAAGGACAAATCTTCTTTTTAAAAGGAAATCATTGTAAATCGATGTGAACAACATCAATAAAAAGGATACTTTCAAAAAAATATTCATCTAACCGATACACAAAAATGATATAAACTTTTTATATATTAAATTCTTTTCTTTTCAAAAATAGAACCCGACGGTGTTTCCCTAATTATGAAAAAATACACAGATATCGGATCCACTACCAACTTACGATTCGGCGGCACAATGAAAACTCTATTGTGATGACAATAATGCAGGTGTACAAGCTCGGTAGCAGTGTTTGTTGCCATATCCACATGTCTCGGTTGTCTATACCACTGAACACGGTCTGTTGTTCCAATGGGAAAATTGTATATAAGAAATAATACTAGATTTGTTGAAGCGTGTAAGTATGCACTCTTTTTAAGAGTATTTCCGCTTAATTCGACGATAAACGTCGGTGCAGTATTAAACGCGGCAGCTACTCTCCCAGGATACAACAATGTTTGAAGCGGCGATGCGTCACTCATAGGTCATAGTTTTCAACGAACAATAATTGATCATTCTTCCTGCGACCACATGGACATCATTGGTGGCAACATCAAAATACAGAAGAAACGAGCAGTAGAGAGTTTCATTTTCTCTGTGTGAAAGACTCGATAATGTTTTTGTTTATAGAAAAGTTACGATAGTGGTTGTCAAGCGAACAATCCCAACCGCAGCCTTAAAAGGTTGTAACACATGTTAAAATCGACCACTGCACCAAGTGGAAAAATTGAGCTGGGGCTGCGCCCACACAAGGGGCTTTGGGAGGCTGAATTTACATCCCCCTGTGCATAGGATGTGATGTGCGTTGATGCGTTCTGGACCGACCAAAATCCAATTGGGTTGTACTACCGTGCGCGTGCGAAGCCCTTATCCCATTGTATTCCTCAATTATCGTACGGATAAGAAACCATATATAAGGAGGGAAGTTTTAGAATTCCCTAATGTGGGACTAAAATCAATATCTTTTGGTTTGAAATACAACAGAAATACAACAATCTCCCACTATTTCAAAACAAAATAAAATTAAAAATTGAGTAAATTACTGGAAGAACTTAAACAAATAGCATGCATAAGCTTTAGTAGAATTATGTTGTTTGAACCAAAATATAGAGTACATGTACATAATCTATAGAAGATTGGTGGAACTATGTTCTTGAACCAATTCTTCTTTTATCTGATTAGAGGTTCATTACTCACATGACATTCATAAAATCAATTGTCATTCTTATGTTTGGCGCCTTAGGCCATGCGCCTACGGGGAATGTTCATCAGTGCTCTACAGACTTGCCCATATTTGAATAGGAGTGGCCCCACTCCACACTCATATAGTTACACCTTCATCAAGTATATACTATAGTTATATACAACACCAATAATGGCTAAGCAGTCTACTAAGAATAAAATATATTCAACTAGTTCACTGCATATTGTTGTTTACATCATAAGAATGAGATACAAATCAATACAATACATTGAGTCGACAATGATTTCATTTTTTTCCCATTGAACCTCCTTCCCGGGATCTCCGTTCATGAAGGTTAGGTGTCCATCACATTGACTCTAGGTATTGCCATAACCCCATTCTTATCGATGTGTTTCTCACAAGTCTTTGACTTAATGATTTTGTCAGAGGATCGACCATGTTCAACTACGATTTCACATAATCCATAGAAATTATGCTATCATATATAAGTTGCCTCACAATATTGTGATGTAAACAGATATGTCTATTATTCCCATTGTAAGCTTTATTTTTATCTCTCGCTATGGCAACTTGATTATCATAGTGTATATACACTGGTGGAGAAGGTTTCTTCCAAATGGAAAGATCTATTAGAACATGTCTTAGCCATTCAGCTTCAGTTCCAACCTTTTCTAAGACAATAAACTCAGATTCCATAGTAGAATGAGCTATACATATTTTCTTAGTGAATTTTCAAGACACAACACTTCCACCCAAAGTGAAGATGTATCCAATTGTAGATTTCAGTTTATCTGAATTAAAAATCTAATTGGTATCACGAAATCCTTCTAGCACAGTTGGAGATCCACTAAAAATCAATCTTTGATTCATTGTGCCTTTTAGATATCTTAAAACTCGATTTAGAGCATCCCAATGATCCTTGTTAGTGATTTTTTGAGTATATCTACTTAATCTCCCAACTACATATGCTAGATCAAGAGGAGTACAATTCGTTAAGTACATTACGCTTCCAATTACTTTTACATATTTTATTTGTTGAATGTTAGTACCTTTATTATTCTAAAGATTACAATTTGAATTGAAGGTGTACTAACAGACTTACAATCAAAGATCGAAAATCTTTTAAGAACTCATAATGTTCTTGAGAGAGCATGATGCAATCATCAATTTTAAGAAGTTTAATTTCCAAAATTACATATGCTTCTCCCATATCTTTCATGTCAAAACTAGAAACCAAAAGACTTTTTGTACTGTTAATAATATCGATATTAGTACCAAATATAAGCATGTCATCCACATAAAGACATATAATAACACAACCTTGATTATTGACTTTAGAATAAATACATTTATCTCCTTCATTTATATGGAACCCATATCATATAATTACTTTATCAATGTTCTCATGCAATTCTTTCAACGCTTGTTTCAAGCCATATAGAAATTTGATAAGTCTACATACCATATGTTCCTTCCCAGGAACAACATAACCTTCTGGTTGATCCATATAAATTTCCTCATCTATATCTCCATTCAAGAATGCAACTTTAACATCCATTTCATGTATAATTAATTTCTTAATAGATGCCAAAGCTATTAAACTTCTGATTGAAGAGATTCTAGTTACATGAGAAATGTATCAAAATAGTCGATATCCTTTGTTGTTTATATCCTTTGGCAACTAATTGAGCTTTATTTTTATCTACAGTTCCATCAGTTTTAATTTTCTTTTGAATATCACTACTACAGAAAAGGCCTTTAGCGTCGATTATTTAGAGCCTTTAGCATCGGTTTCCAAGCGACACCCAAGTGAGTGTCATTAAAAGTCGACACCTTCAACGTCGGTTTCTAACTGACACCATAACCCTTCCCGCCACCAAAAACGCGCCAGTAAGGGAACTATAGGCGTAAGTTATTAAAGAAAACTGACACTATATCATGGTTAAAGACGTCGGTTATTAAATAAAAACTGACGCCATAACTCTTCCCGCCACCGAAAACATGCCAGCAAGGGAACTATAGGCGTCGGTTATTAAAGAAAACTGACACTATATCATGGTTAAACATGTGAGTTATTAAATAAAAATCGACGCAATAACCCTTCCCACCACCAAGCCAATGAGGGAACAAAGATGCCAGTTTTTTGCTAATAACTGACGCCGTATGTCTTTGGTGTCGGTTTCATATAAATAACCGACGCCTATGTTCTGATTTTTATTATTATCAGTTTGCAGGCCTGCTGTATGGCTGGTCAGCAGGATGGAGAACCTGTAGTTCAGTTATGACTGCAGGTTTACAACATCCATTGATATCAGCCAACAACAGGCCACAAACCTGCAAAGTCATTCACATTCAGACACATGTATTGATCAGATACATGTAGAAACCTACAAAGTCATTTACATTCACATTCAGTTTCATTCATTTCATCTCTTTTCACATTCAGACATTCATGTATTGATCAGAAAAAGTCATTCACATTCACACATATGATAATTCAGAAAAAGTCATTCGCATTCATACAAAAATAATAATGAGAACAAAGTTTAGAAATATCATTCTTTATTCATCATCGCCATCATCGTCATCAGATACCCAGTTATATTTAAAAATTCCCACTACTTGTAGGGCTTTTTCTCATTCTTCTCTTACAACATCTAATTCTTCCCTCGTATAGGGAGTATGTACATCTAATAACTTTCCACCTGTACTAAAGTCAGTTTCAAACACCTGCAAAGAGAATGACATATATATATAATTAATAATATATAATAAGATTGATATATTTCATATTATCTAATGAGACTATATAATACCTTATGTATAGTATCGATTTCCATTGCGGCATATTTGATGATTAGGTCTATAAATTGCATCACATAGTAGGCACATGCCCAGCCATTGTCTTGTATAGCACACTATAAATTGAAACATACAAAATATTCAAAAATACAAATAAGCACAGTTCACATAAATAATATATACATTGGAGTCGGGAAATTACTTTCACATTCTCCCAAATTAGTGGTTGATTCTTTTTCCTGGGGTTTTTGAACTCTTATAAAGCCCTATATGTTAATGTAACACATTAAATTGCATAGTTAAATAGTAATGTAATAATAGATGTTAACGGATATAAAAATATAAAATATTTCTCAAGGAAATAATGGCCTTTTTATTATGTGTCCATATAATGTATTCAATTTGTTCCCCGCAGTATCTAGATACTAGACAGTGAACGTCTTGGGGACAATAACTAGTAACTCCCAATGCCTACCATTACATGTAAGAAAGTTAAAAATTAATAACTCAAAGTCCACAATAAAAATGTAATTTTCTTAAGTCCAAATTATAAGCAAAGTAAACTTACTCGACATTTAATGGAGCTATTATCACCGTCTTCTTATTTTTACCAGAATATTCAAAAGTAGCACAACAATATGAAGTAATTGAAGAAGGGTCTGTATCTACAAGACTAATCAAAGATGGAACCAAAAATCCCACATGGGAAAATGCAAAATTTGTACATATCGTGTGTAAGTGGCTGCAAAACATGTATTACGTATGCATTAATATATAAGAAACCAGATCACCGTATATAAAACAAGGTATACAGATGTATAAACAAAATCTCACCATATCCACAACTCTATCATAGATATGTTCAGCCAATCATAATGAAACAACTCCAAAATATCTTGTATAAATAGCTTGTTTTTTGTTTGATGGACCTGCATTAATACCTATGCATTAATACGTATGCAAAACTTGTATAAATAGATTATTATCGTATGATTGACCTGCAGCATCCTCCGGAATTGTAACATTTATAGGGCAATTTCAATCATGTTCACTGATCCATACTGCCATACCCCTACAATTAGGACCTAACGAGGCATGTAGGTCCCTTGGAAGCCAACTTGGTAGTTGAGGAGGTGGAGGTGGAGGCCGAGATGTAGTGGGTGTCGTCTTTTTGACCTGTATATATAATTTCAGATCAATTGACTCATATATACACACTAATAAATTAACATAATGTAAATTTATAATACAATATTAGTATACACGACATCCGCTTTGGGCCACATTATCACTCCGTCTTCTATCTCACCAAGCGTTTCAACATCTGGGTGGGCATATGGTAGTGGAAGATCCCTCCAATCGGGGAGTACATGTATCTGGGTCACACGAACCGCACCAGATGGTACTGGAGTCCCATGACATGTGTCCCCTGGAAGGGCTGGGTAAGCCTGTGCCTCTGCAATGACATATTCTTGACTTTTTAGTCGGCATGGCTTCAACCCCTACAAATTTACGTAAAGAATGTTATATACATATATACACAAACATATCATCTTGAAAATACTAGCTACTATGTCATAAAAATACTTACAGAGGATGTGCTAGGTGATGGGTCTATATGATTACTCCCAACCTCTACAGTAGGAGTAATAGAAGCGCGACGCGTCACATGCACCGTCTGAGTGGCCGTCTGAGACGCCTGCCACTTCACCATTGCATCTTGGACTTTCCTCTCAATTAATTCATCTACCTATACATGGATAAAAGAAATGCTAGCTATCGATTATTGAATTCCCTTTTGCATTAACATTCTAAAAAAAGAATAGGTTTCCTCAACTTGTGAAAGCCCTGCTTTTGGGACAGGTTTGTGCTGGGATGGCCCAAAGAACGCTTTGATGCCCACACCAGCGCCTGCACCCCTAACACATCCAGGATGCTATGGATTACCCAGAGCAACTGTTAGTTCATCACTTGTGCCCTGAGGGATGAACTTGCCTTCCTTCCACTGCTCGTGCAGCTCCCGCTAATCGCCATCAATAGAATTTGGTAAGTAAACATAACAATAATCAATATCGATCGATTGTTGTAAGAGTTGATTTTTACCATTTTTGCATCCGCCTCAGCAGTTGCAGGCTTTGTTATATCTTCCTTCTTGTTTTGCCTCCCAGCTATCCACATAGCATGGCGAGGTAGAGGTGCGGGAGCAGTAGTAGAGGACTTTGCAGTCTCCTGAGTAGCAGCAGAATGAGCAGTAAACTCAACCTGTAGTCTTTGGCAAACACCTGCATATCCTCTTAGACCCATTGTGTGGTCGTGCACATTCAGTGCACGCCTTGCTCATTGAGCATCGTTGATAGCCTAGTTAGTAAACATATTGATTTGGTTAGTAACACTAAAGGTTAATCTTGAATAGGTGAATACATAAGAATGTATATTAATTAAATTAGGAGTGGCGCTTAATACCTTGAATTCATCCGTTTTTCTTTGGGTAACAAACTCCTCTCAATCTCTGGGGTCCAAGTAGTTCCATTGTTTTGTTGTTGTCTTCTACCTAAATTTATTTTTTAAAGAGAATACAAACAAAAATTATTCGTGTTGAGTTAGTCAAACAGTGATCAATGTTTAGAATTGGAAATCAATCAAAAACCTCTTCTCAGCATCGCGTATGTAATCTCGGGTGAGATTGGTCCTATAGTTCCTTAGGACCCTCCCACAGTGTTGCATCACGCATTTACGATGCAACTTTTCATCCAGATCAAATATGCTATGCAAAATAGAATTGCTATTAACTAGTATCCTAAAAATTAGTAATCTACAAAAATAGAATTGCAAATAATAATAACTCACACATAGTTCCTTCCATAGTAAGTCTTTCTTCCCCTTAGGAACTTTATGCCAGGATTCTACGTTAGGACTATAATGGCTGTGAGTAAGAACCCCAAGATATGAATTAAATGAGTTGCGGCTCACTCCAACTAGATTTCCTGCATGATCGAAATCCACAGCCAGTTTGGGTCCATTGCCCATTTGCTGTAGTAACTTGTTCATCATTGTGATGCCCCTCACTTTCTCAAATTTTTTTGCTGCTCATCAAGTGCCCCAATTTCTTCAGGGGGTACATCACCAACCTAAAATTTGACAAAAAAACACACTTACAGGATATAACTATAAATGAACATATAGATAGAAACCTCAGGGATATATTTTTAAAACATACATTGTGAGGTGGCGCATTGACATCCTCACCCTCAAGGTAATAATCAGCACAGTCATCAGGAGAATGCTCAACCATCTAAAAGTTCACATTCACATTGTAAAGTTCACATTGTAAAGTTCACATTCACATTGTAAAGTAATTCACATTGTAAAGTTCACATTCACATTGTAAAGTTCACATTCAGAAAAACAAAACATATAAAAAATATAAACATGCATGCCTCTAATATTGTGATCTTTATCAATTAACAATCCTTCATTGTGATCTCCGCGCACATACAAGTCATCATTAGCTTCAATATTTGGTGGTGTTGGCAACCCAACTGAGAATGGACTGGAGTCATCATACTTATCATAGTACTATTCTTCATCTATAGGATCTTCAATGAACTGTCTTTTACCATGAAGAATAACCAACCATTTATCATTTGCAGGATCATCGATATAAAATACTTGTTTCGCCTGTGATGCCAATATGAATGGTTCACCCTTCTCGCCAATCTTTTCAAAGTTCACTAATGTGAAACCCAATTCATCCACTATAACTCCTTTGGTGTTATCAACCCAATTACATTTAAAGAGCGTAATTCTAAAATCTACATAGTCAAACTCCCATATGTCTTCAATGACACCGTAATATGACATTTTAGCTTCACGTGGACTCTTATCCTTTACACTTGCAAAAAACATTGAAGACGCTTGAAGGGTGACCCCAATGTTTTGGACGACACTCTTATCATCTTGACGCTTTATGTAATATGAGAATTCATTTATGTCAAACCCTTCATAAGACATAACATTCAATTTTGGTTTAAAGGTGAGGCATTTGATAGTTTTAGTAAGATTATCTAGTGTTTGAGATAGTTGATGTAAGACTTTATCTTCAAACCACTTAATAAATGTCTTGTTATGCTCTCTAGCAAGCCACATTGAATTGGCTCGAGGATATTGTCTCTTGATGAAATTGGTATGTTCCTCGATATAAACACTCACTTCGTCGATGTTGTGTAAAATATACAAGTGACCTTGTTCCAACTGCTCACAGATGATTACTTTCATCTGTGATCCCAAAATTCCTTTACCAAAATGCTCCTCAATATTCTTATCATTAACATGAGCGTCATTAGCACTCAGAAAGTCATTGCAAAAATCCATAACCTCTCTCGCCACATAACCCTCAATAATACTCCCTTCAGGCCGATAATGGTTTCGAACATCACCTTTAAAATGCTCATGTATCGTTCAAAGGGATACATCCAATGCAAGAAAACTGGTCCCAACATTTTCACTTCCCTAGTCAAGTGGACAATAAGATGTACCATGATATCAAAGAACGAAGGAGGAAAATACATCTCAAGCTGACATAGGGTAACAACCACTTTTCTTTGCAATTTATTGAGAGTATCAAGGTCAATAACTTTACTGCACAGACTGTTGAAAAAGAAACAAAGTCTGGTGATTGCAAACCTTACATGCTTTAGCAATATAGATCGAATTGCCACGGGCAATATTTGTTGCATTAGAGTGTGACAATCATGAGATTTAAGACCTATCAACTTCAGATCTTTCATTGATACCAATGTACAGATGTTGGATGAGTAACCCTATGGCACCTTAACATTTACCAAGCATTCACAAAAAGCTTTCTTCTCCTTTCTCGACAATATGTAACAAGCGGGAGGTAAGTATGTTCTCCGATCACTACTAACTACTTATGTTAATTCTGTCCTTATTCCCATTTCATGTATGTCCATTCTGGATTTCATCCCATCTTTAGTCTTACCTGGTATATTCAACAGAGTACCGATGACGCTATCACAAACATTTTTCTCAACGTGCATGACATCGATACAATGCCTGACTGCCAAAGAATTCCAATAAGGAAGATCCCAAAATATTGACTTCTTCTTGAATAAAGATTTGTCACTCCATGTGGCCATCGTACATTGTGATCTCTTACCAAATTCATTGTCAAAGTCTTTTACTCTTTCATAAACATCCTCCCCTGGTATAGGTTTAGGTGCACTCCGTTCCTCATTCTGTCCATTGAATGCTTTGTGCAACCTATGATACAGATGGAATTTTGGAAGAAACCTTCGATGACCAAGATATACAGTCTTGCCACCATGTTTTAGTTGTATTGAATCAATGTTCTCTTCACATATAGGACACACTTTAGATCCTTTGACACTATCCAGACAAATTCCCATGTGTTGGAAAGTCATTCACAGTGCAAAACAACATAGCGTGCAAATGAAATGTCTCTCTTCATGAAGCATCATAGGTCATCACACCTTCACCCCAGAGTTTCTTCAAGTCATCAATTAGAGGTTCAAGATAAACATCGATATCATTTCTAGGTTATTTAGGGCCCGCTATCAACAACGATAGCATAACATACTTATTTTTCATACACAACCAGAGAGGAAGATTGTATATAACAAGCATAACTAGCCAAGTGCTATGTTGTCTGCTCAATGTCCCATACGAATTCATCCCATATGTACAAAGCCCAAGTCTTAGATTCCTGACTTCTTCACCAAATTCAGGGTACAATAAATCAATCTTCTTCCACTGTGGGGAATCAGACGCATGTCGTAGGATCCCATCATTATTTTTCTTAACATCTGCATGCCACCTCAAATTCTTCACATCTATCAGATTGGCAAACAAGCGTTGAAACTGTGGTCTTATAGGTAGATAACACATCACCTTGGCAGGAGAACTAGTTTTGGACTCCCCTGAAGTCGTCAATTTATACCTTGACGCACCACATTTGGGACAATCTTTCAAATCCACATAGTCCTTTTGAAATAATTCACAATCATTCGGGCATGTGTGTATCTTCTTGGCCTCCATTCTCATTGGGCACAACAATTTCTTTAATCGGTATGTTGAGATTGGCAGCTCATTTCCTTTAGGAAGAATTTCTTTCAACAAAGACAACAATGACGTGAAGCTTTTGTCGCTCCATCTATTGTTAGCTTTCATCTTATACAATCTTAACACAGTGCTAAGCTTTGTAAACTTACAACCTATGTATAACGGTATCTCAACATCATGCACAATGTTTCTAAACATGGGAGGTGGATCAATATGCTCTACCCCACAACTATCCAACATTGCATCAATGATGTCTACTAGAACTGGTTCGTTCACATCTACATCATCAGAGGCAATTTCTTCTTCCACACAAGCACTGCTATTGACATCCACTGATTTCAGGTTTGAAATCTCTCCATGTCAGTGCCATTCTATATAGCCTTGTACAATCCCATTGCACATGACATGACTTTTGATTTAATCACCAGTGCTGAATTTCAAGTTGTTACCTCAATGCCTACATGGACAGTAGAACCTATCTCCAGGTTGTTTCCTATGTTCCTCAGCAAATCTAATAAACTGATCAAGACCAGAAATAAACTCTGGGGTGCAGTGATTTGGAATGGACATTCATGATCTATCCATTCTATGATCAAAGAGAAAACAAGTATATATTAGAGCAATATTAGGGTCTAGGGTTAAAATATTAGGGTTTATGGTTAAAACTTTAGGGTTTAAGTCAAAGGAATTTGGCTTGGCCTGAACTGCGATGCTAGGGTTTGGGAGCCGCGGTGGCAGCCGCGGAGGCAGACGAGTAGGACGCAGCTTAGGACCCTTCAACCACCAACGTTCTGCAGAGGAGAGGAGCAAAGTAACTCCTGCTGCTGTTGAGGAAGATCCTGTTGTCGGCACCAATCCCAGAGATGTTTCCATGAGCCAGGAATAGCCTGAGGTTGCTCCTGCTAGGCGTAGTTATAGGGACGCTCATGTCGGCAATGATCATGGCCTGCTTTCATACACCAATACCGTCTTGCCGGACACCCTTACTGATGCAGACATCCAGGTAGATCTCTCAGGCGTCCTACCTACCTTCTCCGTCAAGCCAGAATCAATCCAACCCTTGTTGGCTCCATGGTAGTTCGTTGTGGTTGTGAAAGCCATCGGGATCACAATAGGGTTTCAAGCCCTGGTAAACAAGATCAACGTTCTGTGGCAACCGACGACGCATATTAGGATAATTGACCTTGAAAATGGCTACTACATCATCCAGTTGGGCAATCGGGAGGATTATGAGAAGGCGCTCCTGGGAGGCCCGTGGACTGTATTCGGAAATTACCTTTCCATACAGTCATGTTCGCCTTCCTTCAGGCCTTCGGAAAATTCCCACGCAAACTCTGTGTATGGGTTAGGGTTGCGGATCTCCCAATCTTCCTGTTTCAGAACCAACTCCTAATCAACATCGACAATATTATCGGTAAAACAATCAAGGTGGACGCTAACACCCTGATGGGCAATAGGGGCAAATTTTTCAGGATCGCTGTCGAAATCGACACACACAAGCCCTTGCTTCCGGAGATCTTTATCAACAGTGAGTAGTTCAGGCTAGAATACGAAAACCTGCCCCAATTCTGTCTGGCGTGTGGACGTCTGGGACACGTCGTGAGCGAGTACAAGTAAGGCATCACTCCCCCGAGCGACCTGGTCTCCACATCCATCCCCATACTGCTCCCGACGCTCAGCTACACTGAAGCGATCCATGCCAAAATGCCTGAGCGGTGTAAGCCCAGCGCGGCGGGAAGGAGCACCGTTGTGAAGCCACTTGCTGCGTCGCAGAGTGACCAGCGAGTCTAGGCAAGCACATCAAATGACAACCCCATCCAAGTCAATGAGGAGGATGGGTTCCAACCAGTGCTCAGTAAAAAGGCAAAGCAATGACAATGGCAGAAGGAGGCCGCCGCCAAGGCAGCCCAGGCCGCGGATCCGCTTGCTACTCCGCCCGCGGAACCGCAACAAGTGCCTAATCAACTGAAGGCTAACACAGCTGTGCAGCTCACTGGGAACAATGTGAGCAAGGGCAGAGAAGCACCTTCGATAAAAGATGGCGAGTTCGAATTCCAAGAAACAGCGTGCGAGACCTCTAGCAAGCATATCACACGTCATAGCAGGAATGACAGTGGATATGCCATGCTGAGGAATAGGAAGATTGTCTTCCAAGAAAACCAGAGCCCTGATCGTATTCGTAAGAAAGGTCAATCGGAGGAATCTCAAGGTATAAAAGATCTGACCCCCCACGCAAAGCGCATCCTGGAATTCCAACAACACCTCGAAGGTGCCTCCCAGGAACCTTCAGCAGAGGAAAATATGGATGAAGAAGAGCAGTCTATAGGACTGGGCACTGCTCTTCAATAACTCCTCAATGAATGTTCTTTGCTGGAACATCCAGGGTGCATGCCTAGACAGGAAGATCAGACTAATTCGTGAAATGAAATCCACTCACAAAGTGAGCATTACAACCATCGTGGAACCTCGCTGCAGTGGTCCAACTGCAAATAGTATTATCAAATGCCTTGGATACAACACATCGCACATGGTGGAATCTAATGGCTATTCCAGTGGTATTTGGATCACATGGAATCAACATAGCTCCTCTGTCGACATCATTCTCAACCATCGCCAACTTGTGCACTGTCGTGTTAACAGCGATTGGTTCTTAACCATAGTGTATGGTAGCCCTAACCCTACTACACGGGAGTTCCTCTGGGAAAGGTTGGAGGAGATCTCATCTACTATGACCAACACTGCATGGGCAGTGCTGGGTGACTTTAATACTCTGCTCAACGTCAACGAAAAGAGAGGTAGTATCTATTTTGATAGGCGCGCTAGCCGTCGATTCCATGAAATACTTGCTACCACCGGACTTGTGGAACTGAAATCCGAAGGTTGTTTCTTCACGTTCAAGCGTCAGCAGCTCTATGAGCGGCTCGATCGTGTCATCGCCAACTCTAAATGGATTCAAAGGTTCAGGGAAAGCTATACTGTGGTTCTTCCCCGTCTTTACTCGGACCATCATCCTATTCTCTTGTCCTGCGGAACCAAGACGCCCAGGCGTGCTCGCTTCCGGACCAAGGAAAGTTGGAACCTTGCTCCCGAGTTCAAGGAGAAGGTCCTGCATCACTGGCCTGCTGGTGGCAACTTTGAGGATGCGCTCCATGATTTCATGTGCAAAGCTTCTCAGTGGGATTTTGCGCACACTACCCGCCACCGTAAGGAGAAACGTCGACTGCTTGACAAAATTAGCAAACATCAGGTACATCTCCAAGCCCTAAACTCTGCTCCACTAATAGACCCAATTGTACCTCTTCAGGAACACCTTCATAACGTCCTTCTTCAAGAGGAAGTAGACTGGAAGCAGCGTGCTCACATCGACTGGATTCGGGTTGGCGATCTCAACACTAAGTTTTACCAGTCCTTCGTCCAAGCTAGAAGGCACTTCAACAAAACCACCTGACTCCAGAAAGATGACGGGTGTTGGACAACCACATGGGCTAAAACCAAGAGTCTTGTTCACATCTTCTTCGAGGAGCTCCTTACTCAAGCTACCCTGACGCAAGCTTCACGGATTCATGCATATTTGGGTACCTTCCCAGCCATCCCTGAAGCTACCTTCACCGAACTGAGCTCTATCCCAGACACTTCTGAGGTTAAGAGGACTGCCTTTGCCATGGCACCTCTTAAAGCCGTCGGGCCTGATTGCATTCACTCTAGTTTCATCCAACATAACTGGGAGACGGTAGGTCCAAGAATTACCACCACTGTACAGGAGGTCTTCTCCTGTAAGCTCATCGATCCCGCCATCATAGGCTCCTATATGGTTCTCATTCCTAAAATCCCTGCGCCCCAACGATGCAGTGATTTTAGACCCATCTCCCTGAATAATAGTTGTTTTAAAATCATATCCAAAGTGATCGTTGAATGGCTCAAGCCTTTCATGAGCGACTGGGTTAACCCAACACAATCCAACTTTATACTGGGACAACGCATTAGTGACAACATACTCCTCATCCAGGAGGTTATCCACACTATGAAATCCAATTCTACCAAGAAGCCCCTGATGTGCGTCAAATTAGACCTGGCAAAGGCGTTCGATCGAATGAATTGGGATTTTATTCATGACACCCTGAAGCGTACAGGAATACCTGCTAAGCTCACTGCTATCGTTATGGAAATCATTACAAAGGGCGATACCTACATCCTTTGGGAGGGTGAGGCACTTCCCCCCTTTAAAGCATCCCAAGGTGTCTTCCAAGGAGACCCGATCAGCCCATATGTGTTTGTCCTCTGCATGGAAAGATTGAGTCAAGCCATCTCTATATTTGTGGAAGCAGGTAGATGGAAGCCAATCACCCTCTCTCGTGGTGGCCTGAAGCTTTCTCACATCTTGTTTGCTGACGATATCCTCTTGCTGGGTGAAGCCTCGATAGACCAGGCCCGAGTCATATCCTGTATTCTCAAGGACTTCTCAATGGCCTCCGGCCAATCTATCTCTAAACCTAAATCTCATTGCTTCTTCAACAAGCATGTCTCTCAATCTCAGAAGGGTAGGATCTGTAGGAAGTTGGGCTTCTCCTGGACCGGTGACCTAGGGAAGTACCTTGGGGTGCCTGTTCTTCACCACCGAGTCAATAAAGAAACCCATAGCAACATTCTAACATCCATTCAATGATGGATGAATAGTTGGACACATAAGCACCTGTCTCTTGCAGGTCGGGTGATGTTGGCCAAGTCCACTCTTCAGGCGATCCCTACCTACACCATGCAGACTGTTAAGCTCTCACCGAGCCTTTGTGATGACATCAATAAACACATCCGTAGGTTTGTGTGGTCCGGTGCATCTACTCAAAGAAAGTCCTCACTGGTTGAGTGGACTAAGGTGTCGTCCAGCAAGGATATCGGTGGCCTCGCCATCAGGGATGCTAAAGACCATAATGAAGCACTCATGTTGAAGAATGTGTGGGCTTATCTCACCGACCCCTCTAAAATCTGGGTCAGGGTGATGAAGGACAAATACACTAAAAATGGGAGGCTCAAGTCTGTACCAAGCTCCCCGACATGGAGCTTCATTAAGAAGAACATCAGCAGGATCACTGATCTCAGCCATCATGTGATTAATAACGGGTAGAGTACGAACGTATGGAAAGATAAATGGATTTCCGGTCATTCTATTCTGGAATCCCACCCAAGTTGGCCTATTCCTCATGATCTCAGTGACCTCACAGTTGATTCCTTGGTCTCTCCCACAGGAGAGTGGGACTGGGATTTCATCTACAGCTTCCTCCCTGAGTCCACCTGGACTGCTATTTCTACCATTCCTACACCCTGCCCTGACTCAGGGAATGATGGTTGGTCATGGCCGCTCAAGAAAAGCGGGATGTTCACTTCTAGATCGGTCTATCGATGGATCAGGCACGAGAAAGTAGTTGCCATGCCAGGTCACTAGAAACCTATTTGGCAAGCCAAATTGCCGGAACATATCAAGCTCCACCTCTGGCTCATGATGCATGGAGCTCTCATGACAAATATGGAGAAGCGCCGCAGGCACATGGAGGTTTCTGAGGATTGTTCTATCTGCAATAATGGCCATGATACTATGATTCATGCCCTTAGAGATTGTCCGTCTAGCCGGGCTGTGTGGAATCAGTTGCTTCCAAATGAAGCCCATCATGTCCTTCCTGCTAACGAGTGGATCCGGCGGTGTATCATGGCGCCTGACGTCTCTTCTACCCTGAGAGCAGTCGCCTGCTGGAATATTTGGTCCTGTTGGAACTTGCAGATTCACCAAAATCAAATCACCCTTGCCACCAAGAAGGTGGCGTTCATTAGGCTCCGTGCGGAGTCCATTCTCAAGCTCCCTAAGGAGCTGCCCAAAGCTCGAAAATATGTGAACCTCAACACTAAAACGATTACTGCCAAGTCGGTCTACGTCTTCCTTGATGCATCTCACCATCTTGGGCAGGATATTGCGGCTGTCAGAATTCATGCCGTCCAGGTAGATGGCTCACATATATTGGGTATTTGTCAAACCATTCAATCTATTTCTCCGCTTGTGAGTGAAATCACTGCTATCTTGTTGGGCGCACAGCTGTGTAGGGACTATTCCTGGGAGTCCTTCTACATCCTTTCAGACTCCATGGAGGCCATTGAAAAACTACTAGAGGGGGGGGGTGAATAGAGTTTTTTGAATAATTTTAACAATTTATTGAATTCAAACAACCACAATTGAAATTAGAAGAAAGAGACAGGTGTTTAGAGTGGTTCCAACTATAGCAAATACTATAGTTGTCAGTCCACTACCCGGTTGCTTACCCAACCGGGATTTGAAAGTATTTATTTTATTACCTCTCGAGGATTTATACAAAATACAATACTTTCCTTTACACCCTTTGAACAGCCTTCACCCTGAAGTAGGTGCACCAACCTTGAGGTAGCCTTCTATGAAGTAACTCCAAGCTCCCCCTTGAAGTAGCCTTCCTCTCTAGAAGTAACCTCCCGTTGCACCAGCCTTCTGAAGTAGCTCAAAGTCTCCTTCTTCGCCAAGATGATCTTTACCCTCTCCAATCCGCAACCTCCAACCTAGGAGTAGCAAGGAGAGTACAAACAATAATAGGGAACAAGAAAGGAAATAGAAATTACAACTTATCCTTTAGAGCCCAAGGCTTGATTTGCCTAGATCAAGAGTATAGATCTCCTAACCAAGTATGTGAACTTGTGATTGCAGTGGGTAGGAGATACTAGCCTATAGGACACGAATTATGAGCTAAGGAATGAAATGGCCAATTGTCACAATGCTCAAATTGCTCACAAACAGATTGCACAAAGTATACTCAAAGGTTTCTCAAGTGTAGCAAGTGTAAACAAGTGTGTTTAGGTGTCCTATGGCTTGTCCTATTTATAGGAATTGCCTAAGGATGCTTAAGGACGTTCTAGACAACTTCTAGGGGTTTCTAAGTGCTTAACTAGCCGTTAGGTACAAAGTTGTTGCTTTAACAACGGCTAATTAATTTATTCTGCAGTTGCTGTCAGAGACCATCTCGGTCGACAAATGGTCGACCGAGACACCTACTCAGTCGAACTTTTGTCGACCGACAGGCTCTCTGGAACAAGTGATTTGCAACGTCTTTCATCAACTGCCAACTAACTTGTCTGTTGTGTCTAACGGCTACTTTGGATCTTTCTCGGTCGAGAAGATTGTCGACCGAGAGTGTCTCGGTCGAGGAGTTTGTCGACCGAGATTGATCCTGTTTCAAGGTTTCAATTTAGGCACTAATTATGTGCGTAAGTGTGCATAAGTAATCCTATTTGAATGGGATGACTTGTCTAACTGTGGTGTTTAGCGAGGGAGAATCTAACACTTGATTTACATGCAATTCTAAGTACTTGTACATTATATTTTTGTACAAGTTTTTACAACAGTGATTACATTGCATGAAATTATAAATATGTAAGCTTGTAGATTTTCCCTTGTTGCTTTGTCATCCTGCACACTCAAGTAGCTCGTTAGATTAATAAGAATGAAATGTTTGTCATAATCAAAACAAAGGGATTTATAGATGTCCATTTAGCCAACATCCATAAGGCACATCACGACTAGACAACCCCTCCCAAAGTTCCTGGCCTATGCTAGGAAAGCTAAGAATCTTCTTGGAAGCTCACTTGAGGAGCTTATACATCATGTTCCTCGTGATTTCAACAACCCCGCAGACAACTTGGCGAGGTATGCTATGTCTTGTAAAACTTCTTTTAGCTTCACTTCCATTGTACCCTACTGGTTCCAACCCCGGTGCCATGTGGACATTTTACCTATTTTGTTCGTAGTAGAGTGCGGAATGAATAATTAATAGCTCTGCCCTTTCAAAAAAAAAACTTTAGGGTTTAAGGTCTTATATATAATAAATGTGTACCACCTATCCCATTCTTGAACACCTAATCTCACTACTAAGTGTATAATGTGTATTGGATTTTCAAGAAAATTTCGGCAGCATTTCCCCACTGTTCTCCAAGTACATATGTACTTAGAGAACAAACGGGGAAATGCTATCGAAATTTTCTTGAAAACCAAATACATATTATACACTTACATCCTAAGTGAGATTAGGTGTTCGAGAACAGTCCCAAACCGGGGACTATCCAAGATTTACTCCTAATGAGTAAATCTTGGATGGGTTTCTAGGCCAACAAATATATGTATGTTGTCATTCTTATACCTACAATCCTAGTTTCATCATTCATATCCTAGTTCTTAAAGTTAGGGTGATTATTGATGTCTTTAGAAGCATGATTGGCAATCTAGGGCAAAGTTCATCATTTACATTTCAAGCATGTCACGTGAGTGGATTAGAGTTCATCATTAAGCAAGAAGGGTGATTAGGATTCTCAATATACTCAACAAGGAAACAAGTTACCAATTTCATAGTTAGGACGGTAGAGATACCCTAAGATCTAGATCTAATGGTTCATAATGAGCCTGTGATAAAGTTACATCACTAGATGATTATATAATTTCAAAAGAAGTACACAAATAAATTCAAATGAGTAGATAACTAAATAAAAAACAAAAAAAAAAAATACAAATAAGTAGATGAATAAATATAAATTTGTTGATAAACTAATATAAATCAGTAGATGATCAATTAATTCCCGAATCAGTACATAAATAAATACAAACAGTAGATGAATAAGTACAAATCAATTGATAAATAAAGTTAAATCAATTGATAAATAAAGTTAAATAAGTAGATGATTAAATAATAACAAAATCAGTACATAAATAAATAAAAATCATTAAATAACTTAATTAAAAATAAAATAAAATGCCCAGCAACAGCCTAGGCGTGCCTTAGCGCCGCCCAAGCGTCTGCCCATAGGCCTAACTAGGTTGGGCGCCTAGGTTTGGGACCCTAGGTGAATGCCTGAGCCGCCTAGGCACGCCTAGGTGCCGCCTGGGTGAGGGCGAGTGCCCGTACCACTCACGTCGGCGGCGGAGGAGGGGCATACAAGAGGATAAGGAAGGGTTAAGCTTAGAAAAGGAGGGGTATTGCTTACTTGCTTAGGTCGGTGGCGGAGGAGCAAAGGATAGAAGTGGTGGGAGGAAGTAGGCGGGCAGTGGCAGACGATAGTAGGTGAGCGGCGGCTAGAATTTCCAGACGATGGGAAAGTTGAAATCGGGAAATGAAATAGAGAAAGCGGAAGAGTCTGGCTCGCGCGGGTGCTATTAAGTTAACAATAGACGTCGGTTATTTAAAACAACCGACGCTTAAAACAATAGGCGTCAGTTACCACAAAAAACCGACACCTATGTTCAATGATAGTCGTCGGTTTCAACTAGAAAAACCGACGTCTATCTACATATGACGAAAAAAATGTTCTCGGATTATGACCATAGTCGTCGGTTTCAGTAGCAAACCGACGCCAAAGGGGGGTGAAAATTTTCACGGGGGCAGCGCGCGAAAACACATCAGCGTCGGTTATTGCAGGAAACCCGACGATAAAAATGGGCCCAATTTCTATATCGTGACAAACCTTTAGTCATCGGTTTATTAGTCAACAACCGACATTGTATGTTAAATTTTGGAGGTAATTTTTTCACTGGAAAATTCAGATTTGGCAGGCGATTTTAGGCGTCAGTTGCTTATTGAGGAACCGATGCTAAATAAACAGTGATACCCGTGTCTGGCCGCTCTTCACATATAGATGTCGGTTTTTGTATTCAACCGACGCTGTAGGGAATGTGACGTTATAAGCCATTTCTGTAGTAGTGTATCCATTTACAACCTATAGGTTTAATACCTCGTGGAAGATCCACTAATTCTCATGTGTGATTGGATAATATATATTCAATCTCACTATTAATTTCTTCTTTCCATAGTGAGGAATTAGACGAGCTAATAGCATCATGATAAGATTGAGGATCATTATGCGCAATAAAGAAATAGAAGTCATCACCAAAATTCTTTTCCTTCCTCATATTAGTGCATCTTCTAGGTTCTAAATTATTAGGTTTAAAAGAATCATTATTATTAGATGTACTAGGTATATTTTCCAAGGTTTCATTCAATGGACTAGAACTTATTTCTATAGGAGTTTTCATAGGAAATATATGCTCAAAGAATTTTGCATATTTATATTCAACAATAGTATTTGGTTCTACTATATTGTTGCTACTTCTAAGAACTAGAAATCTATATGCATCACTATTTTGAGCATACCCTATAAAAACATCATCCAGAGTTCTTGGTCCTAATTTTCATTTCTTAGGTTCAGCTAGCAAACTTTGTTTAAACAACCCTACACTTTAAAATATTTTAAGTTAGGAGGATATCATTTCTATAATTCATATGGAGTTTTATTTGTCTTTCTACTCAGAATGTGATTTTGAATAAAATAAGATGATAAAATTGCTTCTCCCCACAAGTTGTTGGGTGCTGCTGATTTAATCATGATAGAATTCATCATTTCTTTTAATGTTCTATTTTTACATTTAGTAACTCCATTTGATTGAGGTGAATAAGGAGGATTATATTCATGTATAATCTCATGATTACAAGAAATCATTAAACGATGAACAATCATATTCACCGCCCTGATCTAATTGAAGATGATTTATATTTTGATTTAGTTAGTTTTCTACTTCTATCTTATATTTAACAAACATCTCAAAAGTTTCATCTTTTGAGTGTAACAAATATAGTTTTATATAGCGTGAGAAGTCATCTATAAAAATATGTAAAATCTTTTCCACCTCTAGACAGATTTCCTTTTAAATCACCAAGATCTGTGTATTAATTCTAATAATTCGAAATCCTGATGTAGAATTTGAGGACACAATTTCTTTGTAGATTTAGTTTCGGCACAGACT
This sequence comes from Alisma plantago-aquatica, assembly GCA_963693085.1. NCBI lineage: Eukaryota > Viridiplantae > Streptophyta > Magnoliopsida > Alismatales > Alismataceae > Alisma > Alisma plantago-aquatica. The sequence continues at coordinate 496,289,399 of OY856414.1, read as the reverse complement.
TGACACTTATAATTTAAATCAACAACGTTGTGCATATCTTTGAACAATCCTAAAGATTTCATATGTTGTACATATGTAAAATTAACATATCCAAGTCTATTATGCTAAACATCAAAGGAATCAACAATATAAGCAGAAGGAGTAATATTATTTATTAAAATATTTGGTACATTAAGGAGAAACAAACTATTTGAACTATAACCCATGCCAAGATATTCCCCAGACATAGAAAGTATGGCCCGAACAGATTTAAAGGACCGTTTTATCCCATATTTAACTAATTGTGAGATGGGGAGTAAATTTACTCTAAGGTCATGCACAAACAACACATCTTTTATCAATAAGAATTTCCCAAAAGTCATCTTGATCTCGACATTGCCCTTGCATCCATGAGGGATGTGCTTGAGTTTCCCATGACCACTCGATGCACATCCCTTCCTACTTCAGTGTAGGTAACAAAGGCATCTCTACTGCCACTAACTTGGCGTTAAGCTCTAGAGTCGATGATTCGATTGTGATTATGAAATGATTCCATATTGTTAATGTTAAGGAATGCCATGAACACTTCTTCTGTCACAAGGTTGGTAGTTGTTTCTTTTGAATCTTGGACCACTTACTTCTTTCTATTCCTACACTTCGGAGAAGTATGACCAGGTTTACCATAAACAAAACAAAAAATATTATTTTTCTTAATGTCTTTGTGAACTTTATTTTTATTATTGTTTCTTTTTTCTTTTTTCTTTTTCCAACGATCTTTAGTGTGATTAGAGGATTTATTATTTTATTTAACAACACTGTTAACAAAATTCGCAGAGACATCCGTTCTTTATCTAAATAAGATCTTTCTCTTGAATAATTTTTATCTTCAACTCAGATGTGTATAATTACATCATCCAACGACATAGTCTTCCTTTTATGTTTTAAATTTTTCTTGTAATTTTTCCAAGAACTAGACACTTTTTCAATTAAATAGCCAACAATGAAAGACTCAAGAAGATGTATCTTTTTATTTTTCAAATCATGAAGTGAAATATGAAAATAATGAATTTGAGTTATTATTTTGTTATCTTCAGACATACAGAATTCCAAAAATTTGTAATCGCAAATTTTTAGGCGGAAGCCTCTTCTAGAACATATTTCTTGTTTCGACTTGTCCAAATTTTAGATACAATTTTAGTTGAAAATAAGAGTCAAACAATTGATTGGAAATAGTGCTTAAAATGACGTGACGACAAATCTAATTTGTCTTTTCCCATTCAACAGAACCATTTTTCTGGTTTGGGTTCAGATAGAGAAAAAGCTACATTAGCGACTTCCAAAGCATTGTATACCTTTTCTTGCCAATGACGATAGTGTGTTCCGTCAAAAGTTTTGATCTTAGTTATGTCAGGCAATGGATTCGTAGAGACAGTAGAAACTGTAACGATCTGGTTATTAGAAACGGACAACATCACAGGAGTATGAGGAGTTTCAAAACCTTTCATATTAATACCCATAAGAAAATCATAATACTCTTAAGATTGTTGTTCCAGTGGATATAAATAGAAAAATTGTAAATAAGAAATAATACCAGATTCACTGAGGCGTGCAAATATGCACTGTCCTTAAGAGTATTTTTGTCTTACTCGATGACGAACGCCAGTGCAATAATAAACACGACAGCTAGTCTCTCAAGATGTAAAAATATTTGAAGCGGTGATGCATGCACTCGCAAGTCGCAGTCTCCTGTGAACATCAATTGATCGTTCTTCCAGCAATCACACAGACAGCATTGACGACAACATCAAAATGTAGACGAAACGAGCAGGAGAGAGTTTTATTTTCTGTGTGAAAGACTCAAGGGTGTTTTCATTCATATAAAAATTGTGATAGCAGTTGCCAAGTGAAAAGAAACGGGCAGTTGTCAACCGAACATACACTTGTCCTTGATCTTTCAAACAGTCCCAACTGCTTCCTTGAAAGGTTGCAACTCATGTTAAAATTGATTAGCGCACCAAGTGACAAAACCGAGTCGGGCTTGCGCCCACACAAGGGGCATGCATGATGCGACGTGCGCCAATGCACCCGGTTAAAGGGTTTTCAGATTGGATCGTACCGGCCAAATCTAATTGGACTGCCCCACCATGAGCGTGCAAAACCCTTATCCCATTGTATTCCTCAAATATCCTATGGATAAGAACCCATATATAAAGAGGAGGAAAGTTTTAAAATTCCCTAATATGAGACTAAACTCAATGCTTTTTGGTTTGAAATACAACAAAAATACAACATGGTCCCCTCTTCGGGGTTAGAGTGTAAGAGAGTATCTCTTTGGGAGCATGAGATATTGGTTTTGCCCATGGCAAAGATGTTGATATTACTCTTCACAACTGATGCTTCTGCTTGGGCGATGACATCAAAATAAGATATTGGTTTTGTCCATAACAAAGATGTTGATGTTACTCTTCAGTCCATAGTCACAATATACTCCGACTTTTTGAAGAAATCACGTTTAAAACGTGAATTTTTCCTAGACGTATGAAACTCCCGACTAAATCCCAATTTCTGAATATTACGTATTATTCCCGTATTTTTCACGAATTGATCATGTTTAATATTTTTTACCGTTTTATACGTTCTTTTCCTGTATTGTACTGATTAAGATTCTAACGTAGTTTGAGTGTATATATGTGTTTGTGTGTATGTACATGCATATATAGTGTGTATGTATGTAACATATGTATATGTGTATGTAAGTAATAGTTATAGATATATGTATGCAATATATATGTACATATATATGTCCAAAACATATATATACATACATTTGTGTGAAATATATGTATATATTCTCCGATTTTTTCCTAACCTTCTCTTGAATAGTTGACCGTACTTTTACCGTATGTTGGACTGCTTTTTACCCGATTTTCCCGTATAATTGCCGAATTTCGAACTTTTCAACTCAACGGAGCGTATTCCGAATACCGAATTTGCAACTATGCTTCAGTCAACTGCTTCTTCTGCTTGGGCGATGAGATCAAAACAAGACCGGACGGTATTTTGACTGTGGCAAACATCAGTGGACCAGTTTCCTTGAGCGCGAGTAGACGCCATAAGTCCATCGACGATGGCCTATTTTGGTTTGGGATAGCGTCTCCTTTGCCTCCGATGCCCGGCCTTGCTTCATGTGGTTGATGTTCTTGTTGTCGGATTTTTTATTGCAAGGCGACACACACCTGCCCATTTCGCGTCTCTGTCCTACTATACATGCATTAGCGCTCACCCAGGGAGCGACATGCGCGCCTTCTATATCCACAGATCGCCACCCCCGGCCTCAGCTACAAGATGGCACAAAAGTCCCACAAGCAGACAATCCGTGGTAGCCTTCGTTCATGTGTAGTCCGGCTGAATCCTTGGCAAAATCTGTGGCAAAAAGAAGACTCAATGTTCACAGACGAAGAACAATAAAAGTAAGTGAAAAGAGAACGTGTTTGTCTTCCCCGAATTCATGGCTCACTTACACGACATCCAAGTACCCAAGTCTCCAGAAAGATTTTCCTCTTGAGGAATATACAGGAGGATGAGATGGTGTCTTTGTATCTATTGGGTAACATGAATTGTGTTTGACGGAAACGTCGGACTTTTGTTCCGGACAAACAGACAGTTTTATTTATTGTGGGCAGCTCTGTGTTTGATGGGAGAACGTGGGATATTGAATATATATCGTGGGTTAGTTGGGTTGTAAGTAATGGCATCGTGGTACACGGAAGTTGGAGACGTGGTGGAAATTACAGGTTTTTTTGTATATGAATAGTGTTGAAAATTCTCAAAAGAGAGAGAGTTAAGGTGAATACAGCATTTTGAAATGTTGGATACTAAGTGGTTGGAAGTTTTCACAGAAGTTGAAAATGACAGGATTGTAATTTATTAAACGAACTCCCTTTTTTATAGTAGTATAGATATATTCTTGAAAATGATTATCTCCTTATTCTTTTTAATGACTGAATCACTTGCATGATTAGCTACCATCTTGTTACGTTTGATTTCTAATGCCTCAAAATAATAGTATTAGTTCGGATCTAGATCTAAAGAGTGGTATGAATGTAAGAAAGTGTTGCAACACTAGAGCAATTGATCATATGATTGTATGTTTAATTGTTTTCAACTTCAAAGAGAGACATGCCCATAATCTAGATCTATCTTGATCTCTAGAGAGGAGGGAACATAGACTTATGATGATTGCTCATAACTATGCAATGGGTATATAAATGGGTATGCATTTTTTCATGTTGGTGAGAGTGTTGACCTAAGTGTTACACGTTGTGCATATATTGTTAATGACTTTATCATTCCATTCATATGTATCTAATATGTCTACTTGAGATTGATTCAGGCATTAGGTACATGAAAATGATCAATTTCATCAAGCCCTAGCCTGATCTAGTTCAAGTTAAAAGTAATGCAAATATACTTTTCTAGAAAACACCCTAAAAATCTTAGGATGATTTTGTAATCTTGTATTGATGTAATGACTTGTAACTAAGATAATAAAATCAAGAGCCCTAAATTTGAACGTTTAATTATTCCAGTGACATTTTCCAAAATTCATTACAGGGACTCTTTCGGTCGAGTTTTACACTCACATAACTCAAGAAATCCTCTTACCGATTTTGAGAAAATTCAAGTTCGGTCAAGTTGCACACACATAGAACTCGACTGATCCCTTCACTGAAAAAAACTGATTTAATCATATGGTCGAGTTTCATTCAGGATAAACTCGATCGATGATTCAAATTGTCTTTGTCACATAGTGCAATTAGTCAAGTTGCCATTATCAAAACTCGAACAAATGCACTGTACGGAAAGTGCAGAAAAAGTAATTTTAGCCATTGGAGTGTTGCAAAACTTGAAATTATAACTGTTGCAACCCTCAAAACGGCTAGAAATAATTCCTCAGTGCTCCTACCCTCTAGTGGACACCCTTAACTATAAATAGAACCTCTTGGAGTTCATTCCAAGGCTGCTCCTTCATGTCAAGATCTTATGTATAGTTGAGTGCATCCAGTCCACTGGAGCCCCTTTCTCTCTCTTGTTTGCAAATCAAAATGTCCATATGAGTGAGATAGGATATGTGTGAGGGATATACTTCATTGTATACTTTTAAAGCTTGCAAATCTTCATTTTCACCAACCCCTTTCTTCAAGATCAAGTTGGTGAAAGCTTCTCAAAGTGAAGGAGAAGGTACAAGCTTCTTCAAACTGTAGAAGAAGGTACAAAAAGCTTCTCCAAGTGAAGGAGGAGGACAAGGCTGAAGATCCAAGAGTGGAGTGGGTAAATCTTTCAAGGAAAAAGACTCGGTGCAAAGAGGGAATCTCTTTGGCAAAGGTGCCAAACTGCTTGTAAGAGTGGATAAGACCTTGGTGAGGTAGAAGACTCCAGGTCTTGGCTAGGTAAGACCTTGGTTGTAAGGTTATTGGCTCCCTTGACCTCAAAGGGAAGTTGGGCATCCTTGTCCCAAAAAAGGAAGGTCAATTGTCTATCTTATAATGGAGTATAAGTATACATAGGTTACAAAATCCTAGAGCTTGACCTCTCTAGGTACTGGACTGGCTCTCTCCTAGTATGGAGAGTAGAACCACTCTAAAGAGCTTGTTCAAGTCAGCTTGTTCAAGTGATTTTTTCAATCTCTCTCTTCCTTGCTATACATGTTTAGATTGTCATCAAATTCACTATTTGTAATTGTGCCTAGTTGAAGTAACTTAAAGGTCCAATGATTTTTGTGCAAGTGTTTTTAGCTCTACTCACCCTCCCTAGAGCCCTTTGATCCAACAAGTAATATCAGAACCACTATCTTCTCCAACAAGTTCTACCACGAGATGAGAAGATGGGTGACAACCTACTTGGGTCCCTCAGCCTAGAGGGAGGCTTCTCCATGAGACCCCTGATCTTCGATGACACAAATTTCCTTTATTGGAAATGATGGATGTGATTCTACCTTCAAGAAATGAACTACAACATGTGAAAGGTGGTGATTCTTCCATACAAATAGTTGGTGGGGGAGATATCCACTTGAGATAAAGCTATGGCCAAGAAGGCACGAGTGAATGCAAAGGCAATAAGCATCATCTACTCAGCCCTCACCCCCTCCGAGTTCAACCACATCTCTTCTTGGGACACATCCCATGATATTTGGGAAAAGTTGTGCATCACCTATGAAGGAACAAAGTAGGTCAAGGAGTCCAATATCTACATGCTCAAGGGTCTCCTTGAAAACTTCAAGATGGGCAAGAAGGAGAGAGTGGCAGAGATGTACACAAGGATCAACACCATCATCAATGATCTTGTTGAATTGGGCCACACCATGGATAGAGGGACAATCACCCGTAAGATCTTAAGGTCTTTCCCCAAGAGATGGAAATCCAAGGTGACCTCCATTGAAGAAGTTAGAAACCTTGGTGACATAACTGTCGAAGAACTCATTGGCAACCTTCAAGCCCATGAGCCAAGACTAGACAAGCAAGAATAACATGACAAGCAAGAGGAGAAGGAATTAAAGAAGATCAAAGATAGTGTATTCATATCTCAAATGGAGGCAATGATTCTCCAACAACAACTTGTGTGTCGGTCTTCTCCTCCCTCTTCAAGTGAAGATGAAGCCCTTAGTGACCATGAAGCAAACTACTCCAAGGGAAAGCACTTCAAGGGAAAGCCATCATCCTCCTCCACTCCAAGATTCTATGAGTGTAGGCAAAAGGGGCACTACAAGAATGAATTCCCCAAGGCTAAGAAGTCCTTCCACAAGAGTAGCTCTAAGAAAAGGGAGGACTACAAGAAGGATGGCAAGTGAGGTAAGCTTACATGAGTTATCTAAGGAAACTCTCATTGACATGTTTAATGCTACCCACTCTTATTATTCCAAATGCAAATCTAAGAAGAAGAGGCCAGGAAAGATTATAGATGATTTGTATGCTAAAAATGATATTCTTAATCAAAATGAAAAGTTGCATCTTGATAGCATTGATGCCTTGCAAGGGCAGTTTCTTGATCTTGAGCTTCAATACAATGGATTTGAAGTAGAGAATGACATCTACCTTAAGAACATCAATAATTTCAAGGAAGAAAACTAAGCCCGAGTAGATGAGCTTGCTTTACTTAGAACTAAAAATGATGATCTTAAACTTGCTTGTGATTCTATTAAGTATGAAAATTGAATTTATTTTGATGAACGTGTTATGCTTAGAACTTAAAATGCTAGATTGCTTGCTCAAATCAATGATATTTCTTCTAGACCTCTATTGCCTAGTAATGAAGTTGCTAGTCTTACTTTATAAAAAGATTCTTATCTTACTAAATCCCTCTGTTTGGAGGCCAACTTACTTCATTCTCAAGATGATCTTGCTAGCTTATCTTCTACTATCATTCAACTTTCTAAGAGATTCCTTATAGAAATTTCTCAATGGGGAAAAGTCCCTCAATGAAGTTATAGATCACTCTACCAAAAAAGTGGGTACTAGTGGTTTGGGGTATGTAGGGGGGGTCCTAAGAGAAAGAGCAAGGGAAAGGGTAAGAAAAAGAGTAAGGAACCTCCTATTTTCCACGGAGATTCACTCGGATCTAAGAACCTTGTGGTTTGTGTGCATTGAAAGAGTGATGACCATGACTCTACTTATTGTCCTTATAGAGAGAATGGGACCAACCCAAAGATGAAATGGGTCCCTAGGTAACACTAGATCCCAAATTTTGAATTAGGCATTGGCGTCTTCCTTTCTTGTAGGTTAAAGGAAAATGAATTTTTGAATGGTGGTTGCTAAAATCATATGGTGGGTGAAATCAACCACTTCAACCAATTCACAAAGAAGAAACGAGGATCGGTGACATTTGGTGACAACAATAAAGGTATAGTGACATGTGAGGGTGATGTAGGTGATTCACTATGCATCCAAAATGTTCTTCTTGTGGATGGCCTACATCGCAATTGAATTAGTGTTAGTCAATTTTTTGATAATGGGTATCTAGTTCTTTTTACCTCACTTGTATGTTTGCTTCTAGATTCCCTCTCCTACAATGTTATATATAAGGGAACTAGAAATGGTAATCTCTATGTTATTGTTCTTGACTCTATAAAGCCTATTGTTGGTAGATGTCTTGTTGCCAATTTGAATGATATTTCTTTATGGCATCGTAGGCTTGGTCATGTAAATATGCATTAGTTAAAGAAGATGAGCAAAAATGAATTGGTAAAGGGACTTCCGAAATTAGACTTGAAAAGGATGAGGAATGCCAACTTTGTACCCAAGGAAACCAAACCAAGTCCTCCTTCAAATCCAAAGGAGTCCTTAGTACCAAAAGAGATCTTGATTTTCTTCACATTGATCTATTTGGACCAATGCATATTCAATCGCTTTGTGGTAGCAAGTATTGTCTTGTGATTGCCGATGATTTTTCATGTTATACTTGAACCTTCTTTCTTGTTTCAAAGAGGAATACTCTTGACGTTTTCTTGACTTTTTGCAAACGATTCGAAAATGAAGCTTCTTGTCAGATTGTCTCTATTCGCAGTGACCATGGGGGAGAGTTTGAAAATGACTTGTTTGAATGGTTTTGTGAGGAATCTGGGTATGCACATAACTTCTCTTCACCTTGAACACCTAAAAAAAAGGGTTTGTAGAGAGAAAGAATAGGTCACTACAAGAAATGTCTAGGACTATGCTTCTAGAGTATGATACTCAAAAGAAGTTTTGGACCGAAGCCGTTAGTACTTCATGTTTTGTGCCAAATTGGGTTTTTGCCCATCCATTTTTTAAGAAAACCTCTATGAGCTATGGCATGGTAGAAAGCTTTCCATTGATTTCTTTTATATTTTTGGTTGTCATTGTTTTGTTTTGAACACCAATGATTCTGTAACTTCCTCAAATTTAAAATTATGATTAAATCCCTAATTGAAAACCATATCTTTCAAAATTCAAATTTCATGCATCATTTAGAACCTAATATGACTATTAGCCCCAAATATAGTGATTAAAGTGAAGTCCAATAAATCATGCAATGTTTGCCTTATTATGATGATAGTTAATTCAATATCCATTCACATTAAAGTATAAAGAACTTTCTCTCACCTCTAAGTAACCTCATTATCATTAATAAGAATATGAGTCCTACTTGGGATAATTTCATTCAATAGACTCAAATACATTAAGGTAAAACCTAACTGAACCTAAAAGGAAAGTCACATTTATTAAGGATCAATCATAATGCATCTAATGTACATAAGTGATACTATATGTATTATAGTAATAAGTGATATTTGTGTCTTCAATGTTGGAAAGTAATCATATAAGAATGATTTGGGCCTTGAAATACACGTGTTCGAAATTTGAAGCTAATATAACTTCATTTGACCCCTCAAAGAAATTGGATAGATTTCATACAGTTTTAACCTGAAATATTTGATAATGTATTAATATAGCCTATATATACCTAAGTCCAACATTTTATGTTGTTGTCATTCAAACCTTTGAGTCCTTGGACTCTCAAATCCTCACGGGTAACCACGAAGAGGGGTCATCCCCCTCGGCCGTTTCCCAGTCCCGCTGGGACTCTCCAGGACATGAGACCATCTCCAGTTCTGTGTTGATCATGTTTATGTGGTGATTTGTATTACATAGGAACTGGGATCCTAGCTTCACCTCATCTTTTCTAGCCTTGCAATACAAAATCCATAGGATTCATGCCCTAGACATCAGCTGACGGAGGGACTCCTCTATCCCTCCCCTGTTGTACCTACTACATGGAAGTGTAGCCACCTATGAGCCCTTACTTATATAAGAAAACCATTGAAACTGCCCTCGACACCCCTCAAATCAGAATCAATCACCTTTTTCACCTTCAAGTTCCCTGAAACCCCATCCCCAACCTCCAGCTCTCCCTCTACCATGATGGTGGCCTAATATGAGAGCATGGGGAATCTTAGACCCTTCTTACTCAATCAAAGCAACTCAGGGATACCTCTTGAAGCTTTCTTCATCTTTGTTTCACTCCAATTGAAGGTATTCAAAAGTCCCCTCTTTTTTCACCTTGTTTCAAACCTTGTAGCCAATCCCAGTTGTCTACCCATCACATCGTTGGGTTTCAATATAGATGGCTTTTCCATGATGACATGAACTAATTTCCATCACTAGTTTTTCTTTTGTGTACATGTTGTTCCATCTCCGAGTTCTCCCCCTATCCAGTCATGGTGGGAGAAGCTCTGTAGTGACTCCGACCACACCTTGGCCTGAGTTTGGGATTGCCAGACTCGATAGGTGGCGTCAGAGTGCCCAACGTGTTACTTTTACATGGAAGAACAAAGATCATGGTTTGGATTCCCAAGTTTCTCACCAATCATCTCCATTTCATTGTTGGTTTGAGGAAGATGACGAGTGGGTAAAGTACCAGTTTACCCCCTCACATGTGTTCATATTTGTCACGCGCCCCATGGATATAATGGGAATTTTGGATGCTTGTTGTCTTGACCAGAGCGTGGAACCAGACCATGGGCTCTTGCCAGCATGGCTGCCTACAATTGGTCCAGTTGGGCATTACTGTATAGTTTTGGATAATGCTTCACATGTGGATTTATCTCACCTTCTGATTGGTTGGATTTTGAAAATCCTTAACACTTAATTAGTAACTCCTATGGGGTCTAACCATGTATGGTTTTTGATCAATTTTTTGAAATCTAGATGATGGACTAGGTTTCAGAACTTGATTTGACTCTATTTTCCCCTGATTCACTAAAGAGGCATGAAACCCTAGAAATCAAGTTAAGGATCAACTATTAATGAATGATTATTGAATGAATATGGTAATTAACTCAAGGAGGTGATTAGGGTTTCATCAATCTAACACTAATAACAAATAAGAACTTATCTGAGAGAGAGATAAGTGGGTCCATTCATTTTGAGTATTAAATAATGGTTTTCCATCACTTAATGATTATTGTATCAAGGTAATCAAGTTAAGTATATGCATAGCTATCTAATCAAATTTTTATAAATTCTTGAGTTAATGTTCCCCAAAAGTTATTGTATGATTTTTATGCTTTCAAGTTATATTTCAAGATAGCATTCCATGTTCATGTGAAATCCAAGTAAAGGTTAATTATTCCAAGTTAATGACGAATTATGTAATTGGTTGTATTATTTTTTCCTCATCATGTTAATGTTGATCCCTTGGGCCTTATGAGTTCAAATGGAACATAGTGGTATGTATGTGCAATCATGAGCTTAAGTGGAGCATTACTAATGGCACTTAAGTGCAAATCATGAGCTCAATTAGAGCATAGCTAATGCCACTCAGGTGCAAATCATGATTTCAAGTGGAACATCAATTGAGCCTACATGCCTTATGAGCATTGTTGATGCATAAGAGTAGAGGACATTATAATCAACCACTAAGAGCATATTATGATAATCTAAATTTACTATTCAGTCAATTTCATGTTTCCTTATTGCCAAGTTATTATTGTATTATAAGAATACTCAATGTCGCTTAATCTGACGTGTTTTCCATTTTGAATGCATGATCGGAGATGCGATTGTTTGGAAATATGGGCACAGAATATTGCAACGGAGACAAAAAAAATTTATCTATCTGTATTCTCAAAATAGCAAGATCACGTAAACTACTATGAAATAGGAAAGACAGTTTAACAAGTTATACATGTCCTGGAGCAAGTCTGGTGACAACAACTCACTTCAATGCAACTATTTCCAGTTGCTCTTGGACGGTGGCTATGAAGCTCCTGGTCTTCACCATGAACAACAAACAGAACAACTTCTGTAGTGACTCATGTGGTCTCGCCACAAACTACAGGCTGTAGTTGTCCTCCTAACAGCAGTCAATGGACTCCTACCTGTAGAGTAGTCCACACGGACCAACTAGAACTCATGTTGTTCATTTAGAATAGACAGGAAGGAGTTGTCCCTCCCGTTGGTGCACTAGTCACCAACTTGCTCTCCCACTACAATGATCCTTAGTTGTTCTCTCCCGTAGCTATCCCTCCCTAGTCATCTAGGACTTGCCTGGGCTCTCTTAGTTACCACAACCAGAGAGGACAATAATTGTCAGAGCAAGTGATTCTCACTTGATATTATTATGATCTCTAGGAAGCCCCAAGTACCCTCTATTTATATGCAGGGTTTGGGTCAGGGTTCCCAGTATGTTCGGGATTTGTGTGGGAGAGGAAGGGACCAGAAGATCTTGAATTTTTGGAACTTGCGACACTCCAAATGGGCATCTGGCACACCTAGATGATCATCTGGTGTGCAAGATGGTAGTCTCACACTACGAGACAGTCATCTGGAAGTTTCCTGATCACACATGAATTTAGCAATTTTGATTTCCAATTAATATCACATATTAATTCCTTGTACCCCAAGTAATGTGCAATCAAAACTATTTGGGAAACATCTAGAATCTTTGTTTGTCCCAACTGATCCATCTTTCCCATGTGAGATGCTCGTCTCACTCACCTAGATGGTCGTCTGGTAAGTTTGAGATGAAACGGTTGGTTCAGTCACATTGAACTGGTCTGTTAAAGGGAAGAACTTAGCCAATTCGAACTCTAATTAGCCTGACAACCCAAACGGTCATATCAACATTTGAGACGCCCATTTGGCATGTTTAAATGGCTGTCTCAACACTTGAGATGGTTGTTTGGCAGTTCAGTCAGCCAATCTATTGATTTGTTGTGTGAATTGAATATATAAACGCTTTAGTAATCAATCCAATCACCATTCAAGATAAACTCCTCTTCTAGATGAGTTCCTTTTTGTGTGACCCTATAGGTCCCATATCATGTTGGCAGTGAATGTCCATAACTAGCTTATGACATCACAAGCAAGGAGTGGTGCCTAGTCGCACACCAATGCTGCGCAAGTGAATGGAAAGTTGGAGAACAACTACAACCTACAATCTCTGTAAGGTGTTGTAGTGATTGTATAATTCCTTTATCTCTGATATCCAGTGTGAATTTGAGGCATGGAATCATCATCCTCTCAATGTTCAATCCATGTTTCTTGAACTAAGAGCATACTATTGGAGATAATGTGACCTCAATATCATATATTGATTCACATGTGCATGACCATGTGTTTCTCAGACTTGCTTATCAAGTGGCCAGGATATCATACTCTAGTAGGAGAGAAAAATCTGATATCTATCACTTAAATTTTGTCTACATGTGTCAAAGTCACCCAATCATCACTTTTATAACAACCCATGTTTCATGATTGTGTTTGATGATGTCAAAGCGTACCCAATGACATGTGATGAGTGATGTGATTTCAGGTCTAAGAATCACAATCACCACCTTCACAATGAGAGTTGAGTATGTAAAGAGTTGAAATCAACTCTCTACTAAGGTAAACAAAAAATACCAATGTGTAGCAGTAGGATTTTAAACTTTGACTATATTCAAAATGTATAAAGAGTACTTTAAAAATTCCCCAAAAGGGGTACAACTTTATACAAAACAAGGATCTAAGTATAGGAAGACTAAAACTACTTCAAAGTGTCTCCAAACAAAACAACTTTATATAAAGCTAGCTAAATCCAAGCTAGTTGGTTGAACTCCACATCCCTAGCCTTAGGCTGGTTCACCAAGCTTCAACTGCACACTTTGATCATATATCTGGGTGGTTGGGATCACCCAGAAAAAGAATATAGAAAGTATGTGTCAATAGAAGTAAAGGACATTTATAAGCTAAAATATTGCATAGTAAAATATTCACTATACTATGAGGTCAAAAGTATGAGGCAAGTAACACAATAAAGAATTTCTGCCAAGTTAAACAGTAATAAGTTGCATGCATGATTAAATGTGACTATATTTAACTAATATAGGGCTGAGGCACCTACCTAATCTCAACCTCTAGGTGAGGGAGAATTTACACATTCCCAAGCACCTAAAAATATTTATAAAGTGGGGAGAATTGCCACATTCCCCTGGGGAGAATTATCACGTTCTCCTAGGGAGAAATTACACATGCCCTCTATGGGTGGTTGTACAGATGTACACTATATTAGTTAATTAGTCATTTTCATCATCATGCTAAATAATTCATTTGGCAGAGTGAAAATATAAACAATATAGCATCATAACATTGGGGTTTCAAAACCCAAGATGTGATTCAATTAAATGAGCCAAAGAATGCCAATAGAAGATTCAAATAATTCAAATATATGATCTAATGAAAGGAAATAGAAAGATTCCAAGGCTAGCACATGCCTCATTAGGAATTTAGGACTGGATAAATACCCAACTGAAGGATAAGTGTACAAGATTTCACATTAATAGGTTTGCACATACATCATAGGTTTCACATACATAAATAGGGTCCACATACCTTATTGCAGATTCATAACATCACTTTCACCAATTAGATTGTATCCAATTCCACTTTATCCTAGTACAATTATTTCACATGGATTAGAGTTTATAAATCATAAAGTATAAGGCAAACCTAATTTTGAACCTTTTATGAAAACCTTCGATTCAGGACTCAAAACTTAGGTCAAAAGATTAGTTAGACTTCACTGATTAAGAAAACATATTTAATATCTCAATTTGGAGTTAAAATGCATTAGTTACATATTTTAGAACATTTTACATGATTAAGATGGTATTCATGATAAACATCGAAATAGGAACTAGAATCAGGACACAAAAACCACAAAATCGAATTCTACTCTAAAAATCCTTTCCCACGACTGTTTCTTTGCATTTTTCTGACCAAGTATTGATTTACTATGAATTAATCATTATTGACCAATCCAAATTTAATGAAATGCCACGTAGGCCTAAAAGCTTGCAAAGCGAGAGAGAGCAGCCACGCAGTCAGGCCCATGTGACCTGGGCCAATGGTGTGTGGCCACATCAGCCATTTGCACTCACTAGGCCTTAGTCAGGGGCGAGCAAACAAAAGACGAAATGACCTAAATGGCCTCAGAGAGAAAATAGAGGAATGAGGGTGAGCGGGGACAGATTGGTCATTGTGCCAACGAGTTCTTCCCCAGCTCTTGTCCTGCCGTGGCGGCGAGGAGCTTGGTGGCCATTAGGGTGTTTCCACAAAACTAAACCAAAACTAGAAGTTAGATACTCGAAACGAAGAGGAGAAGCAGACAGACTCACCTGAACCAACAATTTGAGTGCTTGTACTCTCGAAGCCCCATGAATGGTGCCACAAAATTAGGAGGAGATCGAGTTAGTAGTGGAGGTAGGGAGGAGCTCTGACCAAATTGAGATTGGAGGGTGATTTCTGGTGCTTTGGCGGAGCTCGTAGTGTGGGTATTTATAGGTGCGATGGGGTGTGGAGGCGAGACACCGGTGGAGGTGAGAAGCCATGGTCGGTGCCCTTGGGTGTTTCAGCCATGGTCCACCGGAGCAGATGAGCCACGGCTCATTTGAATCATCGGATCAAGATGAAGCCTATGGAAGTTGAATCTCACAAAACGGTGGAGAGGAGAGGAAGAGTGGGTTGGGGGAAGCGAGTGCCTGGGCTGTTCAGTTGGTCAGAGGTAGGGGATGAGTTCCCCACCGTCCGATCAAAAGGTGTGAAAACATTAGCCATTGGATGAAGGACCATCATGGGTCGGGCGCGTGACAGGCATAAATGAGCCGACTTTGGCGTTACAAGTGAATTAAATGAAACCAATTCAATGCAATATAGTTACACTATATTAAATCTTATAAAATAGATTTGAGGGGTCAAATGAAGTTAAAAAGCCCTCAAATTTTAACCACATGCTCACATTAATGTCTAGCACCATGCTATGCAATTAGATTCTCGTTACATACATGTTTAGGCCCTTAATTAACATATTGGCTATTAATGTGTATATTAATACATTAAAATGAGTTAGTTATATGAAAAGACTTCTTTTAATGAAATATGTGAGTGAATTTTGAGCTATCAAACACATAATGATTTCAATAATCGTTTATCACCATAATACCACATTTTCATGCATTATTATCCATTTTGGAGGAGAGAGAAAGTAAAGAATGTTCCATCCTCATTAATTAGTCAAACTCCACATTATTACTCATTTCTTATCCAAAAAGCCAAATTAACACTAAATTAACATTATCCACTCATTATCCATCATTAATGGCCATATTGCATTATTAGCCCCCAATTAACACATTAAGTGGTTTATTTGTGAAAACACCCCTTCATTAACATGAATGAGGGTAAATATTGATTTCACCATCCATAAAGCTCAAATTGCACATGGAGGCCAAAAATGATACAAAAGGATGTGAAATTTATGAAAAGGGTCCAAAAGGACTAGAAAGTATTTAAAACCTAAAAAGTGGGTAAATTGCAAGGAAGACCCTAGATTTCAGTCTGTTACAGACTATTACTCACCATATGATGGTTTCCATGTGTCACTATTAAGGTGGATCTATCTGATACATTGTTCCCTAACATGTATATGTGTGCTTGGTTTGATATTTCCATAACATGACTAATGAGTGTTTGTCATCAACCAACCCACACTTTAGTCTTGTGTGTTACTGCTATGACACCATTTGCCACATAAAGTGAGATTACTCAAAACTTAATTACGATCAACCACTAATCAACGAATTATGAAAAATCACATGAAATTAAAACCGATTTGCAACAAGCACCATGAGATGAGATTTATCACACATAAGTTAACACTTGCATTTCACAGCATATCTTCAGAGTGCTACATCATCATTTTCTAATCAACATGTTACATTTGATAAAATTTCCACATGTATATACATACCACCAAAGGCACACAAGACAAAAACCACATATCGATCATCATGTCATCAAAACACATCGAGAACACCCCCAAGGACCTGAGTGTATAGGGACAATCCATAGGACTCTATTACTAGACGTTATTTGTATACCATGATCCACCGGGTGTAGTTCTTCTTCCTATTATATCCTCAACTATCCGATCTTTAGTTTGGCATGCACGTTCACCTAAAATATATTTAACCAACATGGTGAGACAAAAGTCCCAGTGAGAGATATAACTCTCCACCAACTCTATTAGATCACAGATAGCTAAGTAGATAGACTAACATATTGACCAGGTTTAACAAAATCAACTAAATGACATATACCTCATGATTAAAGTAAATAGAGAAGTAATATGCACTTTCCACTGAGTAGTAGAATAATCAATAATTTAAAAGAAATATGAAGAGCATGTATCACTTTTATAAACTAAATAGTACAAAAGCAAGGCAAGGCTTCAACCAATGTTCTCATATTTGATTATGAATGAATATGCTACACGACAGTTTACAAGTTTATTATGCCCTAAGGATTTGAGTCATACCACCCAAATCCAACCAACCACTGCTAAGTCAAAATCAGTTCCATACAAGGTCTAGTGGAAGAGCAAGAATCCATGACCTCACCCACTCGGTCAGTATGAGTGAACCTGTAGTGACATCATCAGTGAGACTGCTACCAGCAACATATAGTCCAGATGGACGAACCTAGCCCGCCTTGGTACAGGTCACAACACTAGGGAAACTGAGCTATGGCCCGTAGCTGCACTCTTCTTGGGGTATGGCCCCCAGCCAATATTGTATCAAATATCACTGAGCTAAGGCCCAAAGCCACACTCCTATCAGGGTATGACCCACACCCAATCCTGTATCACATATCCTTTTATCACAAATCTTGAGGCATGATCTGAGGCTCACGCATGGCCAAAGTCACCCACAATTTCTTGATATTAGTGTACCAATCTGTCCCCGCATACTCAACAGTATGCGCTCTGAGTTTCCCATAGGAGATACCATCCAATAAATGTTGACACTGAATGAATCTATGTCATAAGACAAGCTACATGATTATATTCCACTTGATTAATTAGACCAAATAAAATGTGTCTTTTAGCATCAAACAAGTTATAACGCACAAATCAAGGACAAATTCTTCAAAAGAAAGGGCATAGTATTACAAAAGAAGATATAATAGTTTAAACTGTAAACTTATTCCCATCATCTCATAACACTGTATCACTGCCATTCATAAGGCTATCACCATTAACATATTACCGTGGGATATCAATCCCTCATTCTAGTACCAGAGGATATCACCTCAACTAGGAACTAAGCCTTTTCCAGGTCCTAAGACCCATGACATCACACTTGTGATTCATTGTTATCTCATCATGCTTCTTTGGGAACATAAACATTACTTATACCAATCAACGGTTATGCCACATCACATATGCATACCATATCAATCATTAGCTATTACATTTATCTCTGTGGTAGAGTTAATATTATATAATCAGAGAGAGAATATGTTTCAACACATTAAACACCATTAAATAAAGCAAGCAATGCATCATAAGTTCTCTAATTTAGGATTAGGCTTCATGCTTATTCCACATAGGGTTCTAAAGCATCATTCTATTTCAAATCACTTATTTTCACAACCTTCCATAAGTTGGAGTGTATGAGGTTAATAATTAGACAATATAACCAAGTATGAACATTCACATATTTATACTTTCCATGCTCCCCTATCAAGGCTTATAGCCAATGCTTGATATTATTTAACCATCTTCATAGTATTCACTAATTATAACACCCAATTAACTCACAAGGTTAATGTCATGTAATTTTAGAGAGAGAGAGAAAGTACAATATCATGAATTCTATTCATACACATTCAAAAATATGACCTGCCCTTGGAATCAAGGTCAATGTTTTTCACATATATCCGATTAGGGTTTTTACCTCATGGTTACGTCACCCACCCTAATTACACAAATTTCCACTTTCTTGAAACTGATTTAGGTTTGAACAACATTTGTTAGATATGAATAAATCATCATGTCATCAGCACTAGGTATCACTATTTCATAAATGTATGTGTATCATCTCATTAAGTCATGTGTGGGTGATGAAAATGCATTATTGACTATGTACTGAGATAATGTCTCATCATTAAGTGATCCATATGTTATTAGCCTTCACAAGTTATCGACTACATTATCGTACTAAGGAATATCAAACCTTCGATTCACAACTAGACGATTTTACTTCAAATTATACACAAGGCACTTATTAGACCATTAATCTTATTCACATGATTTCTACACAAAATCTAACACCCTATGATTCCAATAAGGCTCATCACCACTATCATGTACTCACATAGTGGTCTCATTAACCTCTCTCACAAACTATGATCATGTAGAAAGGAATATAGAAGACACTTGACATGGATTACAATCTTTCACTAAGGTGAGCACATAAGTCTTACCATCTTATAATTAGGATTAATGTATGGATATTTTACCACTAAACCCTACTTCTATAATCTCCCACCTTATTGGAGAGTTTTAGAGCTAAGCATCATAAACAAGGATTGACCATTCATAATCATGACATCTTGGATATATCATCACACTATGTATTGACTATATACACAAGAATATAGGTGTAACGACCCTTCATTACATATGTATCAACTAATCAATTACATGGCATCTGAGTCTATCCCCTAACCCTGAATGTCAGTTTCACTTTTAACTTAAGGTATCAGTTTCACACTCATCAAGTGATATTGGTTTCATCACCTTCTCAAGATGTAGGGTTGGCATTAGCATAGGATATCAGTTTGTCATCAACCCTAGGTATCGCTTTCATCCCATCCAAGGTGTGTCGAATTGACATCCACATTGCAACATGGTCTTAACACCTACTAAGTGTATCAGTTTACCTCCTCAATGTGTGTCTCTGTTTGTAACATCTTAGATCAACCTTTGAGATATTGGTTTCATCTTCTCCACGGGTGTCGGGTTAACCTTACTTGAAAGTGTGTTGGCTTCTCACTCAATAGGGTAGTATCTTAGTTTAGCTTTTCTAGTTCGTGTCTCCCTCTTACTCAACAAAGTGTGCCAGCCTCTTTCCTATAGGAGGTTACCTCAATTTAGTACGTACATGGTGTATCGACTTTACCTTATCAAGGTGTATCCTCCTACACACTATCCCGTGTGTCGGCCTAGACACATTCACTTGTGTCGGCTTAAGGTCCTATCTTTATATCGGGTTAGATACATATATCGGCCATACCATCATCTAGTGTGTCGGTTCAAGCACCACAAGGCATTTCGGGCTAGCACCTTCAACATATCGGTCTAAGATGACGGCTAGCAAAGCATATTGGTTTAACCCCTCTAGAGCATGTTGAGTTTGAGTGTCGTCTAGATCAAAGTGTGTCGACTTGTCATCTTTAACCATATGATATCAACCACTAGTTCAACTATTCATATGGAAGGAAAGTACAAGATATGGATAGAAAATTAAATGAGGTTCCTTCATCAAATTAGTTCTCAAGACCATCATTAACTACCAACATATATGAGATAAATAATTTAGAGATGAGAATCAATATAAGCACGTGAAAGAGTGAAAATAATAAAGAAGGCTAAGAGTTATATACCCACCTCAAGAAGGCCTCCATCAAGGATTCAAGCTCCATGATCAAAGCTTGAAAGCCAACGCTCTCAAAGTTGAAGATGATCCATCAAGATTCCCAAGCATAACCTCAACATTATCTCCAAGAAAGAAGAAGAAGATGCTAAGGTTATGATAGCTCAAGGACGAAAGAAGGAAAGAAAGAACCATGACATATTCATCCTTTATTCAAGGTATGATCCATGGCCGAGAGGGGAAGAAGAAGATGAAGAAAAGATCTCAAATAAATCGCCACCAAGAAACATAACTCACCAAGATGGAAGTTAAACTAAGAATCACCATGAGCAAGGAACCCGACCTCCCAAGCTCCATGGGGACTTCCTATAGCTCCTTAAGCTCCCCAAGATCATCCACCAAGAAGATAAGAAAAATAATGGATGAAAGGAATCACTTGTGTGAATAGGGAGGGGGTTATATACTTGACGGAAGAAAGAGAGATCAAAAGGGAGGTGTCATCACCTTAAGAGTCTAGGTGACACTTCTCCACGTGCAAAGGCCACATGCAACCACTTTAACATGCAAGATTATGGCAATATACTATAGGTAGAGTATCGAACTCTTGGATTCCTACCAAGGGTGCCACATCTTCCAAAGTAATACACTACACTACACCAAACTGATACACCACATCCCAAGGTCAAAACACACATTGTCCATAGATCATTATCACTACCAAATATATCATCTCTTGCCCAAGATCCAAAATAGGCACCCACCTCTTTCTATATCTTCTTGTTAATGTAAAACAAGAGAAGAAATACTCTATAGATGGTAAATTGCATGTTAACCTTTTACTTTGGGTAAATTGCAATTTACACCAAAACTAGCACACAAAGCACACTCATCATCCACACAGGCTCAACTTGAAACTTAAGCTCTTCACAAGGATCCCCATAGCATAATCCTATCTCTTATGATTATATAGAACTAAGGGTAAACTCAACATGTGACATATTACAAGATAATCCCTCATCTTGGATAAATTGCACTCTGGTCCAAAATAAGCAAACATTGCTCAAACATTATCCAAACAGAGTCAAACTTGAAAGATAAGAATGTCACATGATAACAAACACCTCAAAGTATTTATATTAATGTTTTAAGAAACTTACTTAGTAAAAAACAAATAAAGTTAGTCCAAAACCCAGGTCATGGTCCTTACAAGTCATAAACCCCTAACAAGGATTTCACCCTCGAAATCCTAGGCGAAAGGAGATGGACATTGCTCATACATCACACCTTCAAACTTTCACATAGCTCCTTGATATTAGGGTGATGTCATAAGACTTGACCAACATATTGTTCTTCCATCCAAGGTTAACACATGATATGTTGTACAAGACACATACTCAACTCATCCTTTCCACTATTGGTTGCAAAGTGAACCCTATGCCAGGTGATACTTTGTTAGCCATAGAAGCACTATACATGCTGTAACATACTCAATTTTGAGTGCTATATCCATTATGAGCTATAATTCTTTATTTATCTAATATTGATTTCATATGGATATTTGTTATTTATTCCAAGTCTCATCAAGCTAGTTTGAGGAATTATCTCTTACTTTGATAGTGCTTAGCCCCCAAGATAAATTCCTTATACTTTTTATCTTCCTCTGAATAATATTTATCTAGTCCCTTAATTGAGTATCTTTTGCCATATCCGAAATCACTTAGTGTAATTTGATGTTGTGCCTAAATACTTTGATTAGACCTTGAACCCACCTAGTTCTATCAATTTGACCACCATTGACTGCAATCAATGAAAAATGTTTATCACATTAAAGAGATTGATATTAGAAATAATTATAAGAGTAATTAAGTATATTAGGTTGAATCAAATTGAGCGGGACTAATGCTCTATAAATATTATATATTGTGCCGGAGCATGTGCAAAATGTGTGGAGACATTGTATACAAAAATAGAAGTTCCTATTAAAGTAAGAACATTAATTAGTATAATAATTGTTGGTATAATGGTGAATTACTATTATATGACTCGATACCCACTTGAATGCATAGACGTTTTACTTAGTCTAGTAGCTAATTTGGAATTTAATACGACAAATAATGAGGACGGTGGTCAATAATTCGTGGGTACACCTTAATGTCCAATTAATATAAGTAATATTCTATTCAATTTTCTATTCCTTGGGCCGTCAGTTGACAAGGTCAACATCCAAGGTATAAGTATTAAATTAGCATAACTCATTCATCTCCTCTTGTGGACGGAAGACGAGTTACGGCTGCGTTTCCTCTCGCGAACAGATTGAAACGGCTACGTTTTCATCTTCCGGCCCATCCCCTCGATCTTGAATAAACCACGCCTTGTGGTCGTGAAGATCTAACGCAGAGAAAGAACTCGTCAAACCTGACGGCTTGCCTAGTAAACTGTAAACTCTCCAGTTCCCTACCTGAGCAGAAAATGGCAACTAAGTCAGTCTTAATTCAGACGTTTGTACTTCTTCCGATGAATGAGGACACCTAGAATCATTGCACCATCAGATTTCAAGGAGTTATCCTAATCCAAGCGTCACCTGATTTGCCTATATAAGACCCTAGACACCCCTTCTAGGAATCAACGAGACCTGCTCTGCAACTAATTGCCGGTCGGCAGCACAACTCCTCCCAGCCGCCATGGTTGATCGAGTAGCCACCGCCCACATATGACCTTCCAATCGGGACCCCTGTACCTGAAAACCTGCAAACTCCACTGCCTAAAAATAAGAAGTCATGCTCCCTCCTCGACTCTACCATAGCCTGAGATCGACCCAGTCATATTATATCCCTTGTCCCGCTCTTCCTCACACAGAAGCTCGTCCCTGAACCCGACAACCTGCCCAGGGCCCAGCCCCTGGATCACCTTCATCATCCGCGACAACACGACAGCAAACCTGACCCTCCGTGCTCGCCACACTGCCTGGAAGCCCCACCGTCGCCACCCCATTGCCAACTCGTCCCCTTCGGACCCGTAGCGACGTCAATGACAGTCACGGCTACTGCCAATCCTCGCCAGCCACCACGACTCCTCGGTGCTTCCACCCCCACTGCACTGCAACGACGACGGTCAGGTTCTGGCCGGCGCACCGCTGCCAACGCCCCATCGCGAGGACGGCTGACTTCTGGGCGATATGTCGGGCAGCCACGGCGGAATCTGGGAGCCTTCGACCAGCTGTAGACCTCCACCATCCTAACCCAGCCGCCGCATCTGCAACACCTGTTGCTGCTAAGTCCTGACCTCGCCATGGATGCGCCCCCACCTTTTTAAGAATGCTTAGTTGAATTATCGTCGTCCTCTGCCTCTCACCACCAACCTGAAGCCACCCAGCTACAGCTGCATCCATGGACGCCGCACCAACCACCAGAACAGCAAGGAAACTCCACCGTCCATCTGCCATCACGACAACCTGCAATGTCGCCTTTGATCACGGTGACAGACCTGCAACAATGATCAGTGATCATCAATCAGCACCCACGACAGCCTCACCTTCTTCAACCTCTGCAAAACCCCCCTCCTCTATACCTTGCTGCAACCAAATGGTGCAGTCCACAGACCAACAACTAAACACCGCCATCATCGAAACGTCTTTGCCATTATCTTCCTTCCAACCACCAGATTCCATGCCCTAGCAACCTCCGGTCTGCATCTCGGTGTTGTGTACCCAACGCCGTCCACCTCCCTCGCCAGCAACGAATCTAGACAACCTGCTGCGGCCATATTCAGGAGAATCGGCACCTAGGGTGTCTGCTAGATGAAGCCAACCCCAAGTAGAATCTGTTGACTAAACTGCACATCAGCAGGTGAGTAATTGTGCCTCCTTTCAGTTGTTTTTAGAATCATGTTAACCTGAGGAGGATGACGGCTGGCCTAATATATACTAAGGGTAATATGTATACATCGCTAATCCTAATTGTAATCTATACATGCACACCTTATATTAGTAGTAAATAATTAATGTGCCGTCTAGTTTCAGAATCTATTAGTAGAGGTAATCTACCCTATAATCCCTTGCATGTACCTAATAGAGTGGTAGATACCATACATATGCATCTATAATATAGGTATATCTTATATGTGGCATTGTCTAACCGGAGAGACTAATGCATACGTACATAATGGGCTAACTCGTAGCTGCAAATTATTACAATAACTGGTTTAATGACTTGGCCGTGCAACTTAAAAGCATGTATGTATAGGTACGTGATAGTATGTTAATATAAGTATAATAGACATATAATGTTTTGGGACCTTATTTAATTAACACAATTATATAAAGACATCAGCTTACTAGATCCATTTCGGATGCACATATGTTGATTCACCATGTTACCATGTTGATACATATACTAGTCTAATAGTAATACAAGTATTTACACTTGAAGGATCTTCATGTAATCTTTGTTTCATGAGATCCGTGAGGATTGTAATAATTTATTTAATACCTAATATTATGAACAATCGTATTCAACTCCAAAATACACACAATTAGGTATATGTATATAGTAGAGTATTAATTTAGTACATTGTAAGTGAGTTCATCTTGTATTCCAATCAAAATTGTGGAACCTTTATATTTTATAACATTATGTCACGTGGAAAACTTTCAAATCATTATGAAACTTATTTTGATAGAAATAAACTATTTTGAGACGGTCAACAACATAATGTGGTGAAATTGATTGGATACGCAATACAAATAGAAGCACTAGAGAGCATGAAATGGGTAACATATGAAATAGTAAACCTAGATGGGAAAATGTAATCCTAATTAAGACAAATTGAATAACATTGATTCCAAGTAAAATGGTGACAATATTATTATTCTTTGTAGCTACCTCTTCATAAACTCTTGGAGACACATTATGATTATGAAATCCTTGGAGCCCTGAATAATTGAGGTACTAAATCTTCTATTTTATTGTTGAATTATTTTCCCTCTTGATGGACACACATATATCTTGATTCGTGGTGAATTCCATATAGTTTTGAAACCTCTATTTATTCTTGAAAGTTCACCACTCTCATTTTACAATTGATGAAATATTGTTGATAAAATATTTTGGCACTGGACTTGATCTATTTGGAGTTTTGACTCCCTGTGGACTTTGGTCCCTTGGGCTTTGGCCCTTTAGAGCTTTGGCTCACTTGAGTGGGCCAAGTACCCCACAACCCTGCGCAGAGGATAGGGATTAGTTGTCCCCCAGTTAACTGGAATAGCTAATAAGGCACTAGTGTCGTTCTCTCCTAGAGTGTGAGAACACAAGGCACTTAGCCCTAGAAAAGATATGATAGAAAGGTGCCAAAACTTGTTAAATTGAATATCTTGGAATTGATATACTTTGTGAATAGCTTGGATACATTTTGCATACTTGAATTATTGAATCTTGCTTAATGATATTCTTGTGAAAGATTTGATATCTTGAAGTTGATAATGGAATATCTTTTTGTTAGCCTTTAGTCCACCAAATTGTCCTTTCCTAACTTTTATTATGCATCTAAACCCATTTTGCACATAGTTCAATGATTGGATTTAGTACCAGCTTTGCTGACCTTTTATTTCCCTTCAATGGGGTCCATGTGTGGTTTCGTTCCCTCTGGGAACTCATGGGCAGGTTATAGATGGAAGAGCTTGAAGAGACATGCACTGGGTAGTCCTCCGTTGAAGACTAGATAGAATGAATTCTATTTCTTAAACTTGTAATCATATTTGTAAGCTTCCGCGACTCTGATGTACAAGCATGATTGTAATAAAGATTGTTTATGATTGTGATATTATTTTGTAAATATTCGACCGTAAAGATCGGGTCTTTACACATGCTTATCCAACTCAGGTGTCAACTCTTTCTTATGCATCACCTTCTTAACTTGCCACATCATATGATAAGATTCTCAAAACTAGAGGTTTACCATACCCTTCTCAAACCTCAACATGTCTCTTCCAAAGAAAGACTAGAGATGCATTATGTCACTTACTTGGGACTACAAGACTTAAAATGCTTCCGCTATGCTACTCTGATCTACTGACTCAACACAAAGCTCACTTATGACTTGTACCAACTGGCCTGCTATTATGTACACCTCTAGCTATACTTTCTCCTCAACTGATCTAGATAGGGATTGGAAATCTTGCTCATCAATGCACACCCCTCTTGAAACCTTTCTTACTTGCAAACCTGATAGGTGTACTCCAAGGGATTTTACTCAACCTGGTGAACCTTACCCAAGAAGATCTTGCAACTATCTTTTCAACATATGCATCCTTGTCGATGTCATCTTATGTTGTGCATAAACCCCTAACATATGATATCCATACTATAGGTTGGACACCTTGGTATCCTTCATATGTACCAAGAACACATCACATCCTCATCACATCCACCCTCTACTACTACCAGACCCAAACATATCAGAAGAATCTTTCCAACATCTTAGAAGGTTCATAAAACATCATCATTCTTAGATGTCACCATCTTGGAACTAAAGTCCAAGACCAATTAATACTTATCAGAGTATCCATCTTAAGATCACTTCTAAACCATGCACATCAAGTGAAATAAGACTCACTTGACTACCACATCCTTGAAAGGAAAGAACACAAGGGAACATACTTCTCTTATCACCACATGATCACCCAGAGATTTATTATTAAGAGGAAGGGATTACCAACTTCCTTGGTTATTACACAAGTTTTCAATTATGCATGTATCATTTTAACTTGTTTTCACCTTGGTTTCCTTTCCATCAGCATAGGAACTATAAAGATGATTACATGTCATTACTCTTTCTTTGATTATTTCTTTTCATGTTCATGAACATTTCCTTGTTTTACCACATTTTTCATCTTTACATCATGAAAAGGATCATTATTCTTTACATATTCTTTATTGAGCAGGGATAATCTTCCTTGTTCCCTTTCACATATCATGATACTTACATTATATACTTTCTTATACTCATGGGTTGGTCATAGATTAACTTAGGTTCCATCTTATTTATTTATTTATTATTCATTCTCATTTTTCTTCTCACTCCATTCTCATTTCAGGAATTATCTTCATCTTAGGTGGATTTTACACCTAGACTTTATTAGCACATATTCATCTATTTTTTTTCTTCATACATTTCTTAAAATTACAGCTTCAAGAACGTCTCTTATCATATTCACACTTAGATTTAGGATTTATGGGTTGTATATTTTTCTTTTAATAAACAAACATTCAAATTTTAGTAAGTTATGGTGTAGTTCTTATCTCTTTTTATAGTATGATGGAGGTATTAGCATCACAATTCCTGATTTGTTATGCTCTTTAGATTGTTCCAAAATGACTACTTGATCAGAGTAATAAAAGAGAAATCAATCTAAGAGTTTCGTACTTACCTTTTCATCAACATTTGAATACTTGGCCAGGGCACTCAAGTACTGAGATTAGGCAGTATGCACCATATTTTATATCATGTTCTCATCTTAGACACCATCCTAATCCTAGTCCTAGTGTCCCTATAGACTCAATGAACCTATAGCTTTGATACCACCAAATGTGACACCCTTTGCCACATAAAGCGAGATTACTTAAAACTTAATCACGGTCAACCACTAATCAGCAGATTACTAAAAATCACAAGAAATTAAAACTAATTTGCAGAAAGCACCATGAGTTGAGATTTATCACAAATAAGTCAACACTTGCATTTGACAAAATATTTTCAGAGTGCTACATCATCATTTTCCAATCAACCTGTTATAAAAGATAACAATTCCACATGTATATACATACCACCAAAGGCACACAAGCCAAAAATCACATGTTGATCATCATGTCATGAAAATGCATTGTGAACATCCCCAAGGACCTGAGTGTACATGGACGACGCATAGCACTCTATTACTAGACGTTATATGTATACCATGATCCACCAGGTGTAGTTCCTCTTGATTTTATATCCTCAGCTATCCGATCTTTAGTTTGGCATGCACGTCCACCTAAAAGATATTTAACCAATGGGGTGAGACAAAAGTCCCAACGAGAGATATAACTTTCTGCTAACTCTATTATTATCACAAATAGCTAAGTATATAGACTAACATACTGAGCAGCTTGAAAAAAATCAACTAAATGACATATACCTCATGATTAGAGTAAATAGAGCAGTAATATGCACTTGCTATTGAGTAGTAGAACAATCAATAATTTAAAATGAATATGAAGAACATGTATAACTATTATAAACTAGACAATATAAAAATAAGACAAGGCTTCAACCAATGTTCTCATATTTGATTCTAAACTATTATGTTATATGGTTGTTTACGAGTTTATTATGCCCTGAGGATTTGAGTCTACCACCCAAATCCAACCGACCACTGCTAAGTCAAAATTGGTTCTATACAAGTTCTAAAGGAAAAGTTGGAATCCATGACCTCACCCCTCGGTCAGTACAAGTGAACCTACAATGACATCATCAGTCAGATTGCTACCATCGACATATAGTCCAGCTGTACAAACTTAGCTCGCCTTAGTACAGGTCACGACGCCAGTGAAATTGAGCTATGGCCCGCAGCCGCACTCTTCCCACGGTATGGCTCGTAGCCAATCCTATATCAAATATCACTAAGCTACGACCGGAAGCCACTCTCCTATCAGGATATGGCCCGCAGCCAATCATGTATCGCATATCCTTTTATCACAAATCTTGAGGCATGATCTAAGGCTCACGCATGGCCAAAGTCACCCTCAATTTCTTGATATTAGAGTATCAAGTTGTCCCTGCATACTCAATAATATGTGCTCTGAGTTTCCCGTAGGAGATACTCATTTCACCATCCAGCAAATGTTGACATTGAATGGGTCTATGGCACAGGGCAAGCTACATGATTAGATTCCACTTGATTAAATAGACCAATTGAAGTGTCTTTTAGCATCAAACAAGTTATAACACACAAACCAGTGACAAATTCTTCAAAAGAAAGGGAAAAGTATTACAACAGAAGATATAATCATTTATACTATAAATTGATTCCCGTCATCTCATAACATTGTATCACTTCCATTTACAAGGCTATCACCATCAACATATTACCATGGGATATCAATCCCTCATTCTAGAGCCAGAGGTTATCACCTCAACTAGGAACTAAGCCTTTGCCAGGTCCTAAGACCCATCACATCACACTTGTGATTCATTATTATCACATCATGCTTCATTGGGCAGATAAACACTACTTATACCAATCATCAGTTGTGCCAAGTCACATATACATACCATAGAAATAATTCACTATTACATTCATCTCTGTGGCAGAGTTAATATTATATAATTAGAGAGAGAATATGTTTCAACACATTAAACACCTTTAAATAAAGCAAGCAATGCATCATAAGTTCTCTAATTTAGGATTAGGCTTCATGCTTATTCCACATAGGGTTTTCAAGAATCATTCCATCTCAAATCTCTCATTTTCACTACCTTCCATAAGTTAGAGTGTATGAGGTTAAGAATTAGACAGTATAACCAAGTATGCACATTCACATATTTATGCTTTCCATGCTCCCCTATCTAAGCTTATAACCAATGCTTGATATTATTTAAGCAACTTCATAGTATTCACTAATTATAACACCCAATTAACTCACAAGGTTAAAGTCATGTAATTTAAGAGAGAGAGAGTACAATATCATGTTTTCTATTCATACACATTCAATAATATTACATGCCCTCAGAATCAAGGCCAATATTTTCACATATAGCCGATTAGGGTTTTTACCTCATGGTTACATCCCCCACCCTAATTACACAAATTTCCTCTTTCTTGAAACTGATTTAGGTTTGAACAACATTAGTTAGATATGAATAAATCATTGTGTCGTCAGTACTAGGTATCACCATTTCATAAATGCATATGTGTATCATCTCGTTAAGTTATGTGTGGGTTACAACAATGCATCATGTAAACATATTGACCATGTATTGACATAATGTCTCATCATTAAGTGATCCATATGTTATTACCCTTTACAAGTTATAAACCACATTATCATACTAAGGAATATCAAACCTTCGATTCACAACTAGAGGGTTTTACTTCAAATTATACACAAGGCACTCGTTAGAACATTAATCTTGTTCACATGATTTCTACACAAAAGCTAACACCCTTTGATTCCAACAAGGCTCATCACCACTATCATGTACTCACATAGTGGTCTCACTAACCTCTTTCAAAAACTATGATCATGTAGAAAGGAATATTGAAGACACTTGCCATGTATTACAATCTTTCACTAAGGTGAGCACATAAGTCTTACCATCTTATGATTAGGATCAATGTATGGATACTTTACCACTAAACCGTACTTCTATAATCTCCCACCTTATTGGAGAGTTTTAGAGCTAAGAATCATAATTAAGGATTGACCATTCATAATCACGACATCTTGGATAGATCATCACACTATGTATTTACTATATACACAAGAATATAGGTGTAACGGACCTCATTACACATGTACCAACTAACCAATTACATGTCATCTCGATCTATCCCCTAACCCTAGATGTCGATTTCACTTTCAACTTAAGGTATTGATTTCACACTCATCAAGTGATATCGGTTTCACCACCTTCTCAAGATGTCAGGTTGGAATTAGCATATGATATCGGTTTATCATCAACCCTAGGTATATGTTTCATCCCTTTCAAGGTGTGTCGACTTGACATCCACATTGCAACATGGTCTTAACACCCACTAGGTGTATCGGTTTACCTCATCAA
The DNA here is from genome assembly GCA_963693085.1 of Alisma plantago-aquatica. Classification (NCBI taxonomy): domain Eukaryota; kingdom Viridiplantae; phylum Streptophyta; class Magnoliopsida; order Alismatales; family Alismataceae; genus Alisma; species Alisma plantago-aquatica. Next base: position 496,258,114 of record OY856414.1, on the reverse strand, counting down.
TTGTTGTCTCAGTTTGTAACAACCTGGGTTGCCTTTGAGATATCAGTTTCATATTCTCCATGAGTGCCACGTTGACCTTACTTGAAAGTGTGTCAACTTCTCACTCAACAAGGTAGTATCTTGACATAGCTTTGCTAGGTCATGTCACCCTCTTACTCAACAAATGTGTCGGCCTCTCTCCTATAGGAGGGTACCTCAATTTAGTACCTACATGGTGTGTTGGCTTGACCTTATCAAGGTGTATGTGATTAAGTGGACTTTTAGAATCCTAAAGTGTCCAATGACACAAGTGAAGTCATGCATGTTGAGTTGTTTTGAGAATTCCAAGTGTTTTAGTAAAGTTGGAATGTTGATTGAGATTTATATAATGATTAAGATCCATAAGTTTATGCCTATTTGAGGAATTTAATTGATTGATATAACAGTTGAGTTTTGACACCAAATTCGTGTACAAGGTACCTTGAGTAGTGAGGAAGCTATGGTTAAAATTTGGTGTCAATTGGGTCCTCCTACAGAGAGATATTTAGGTTTGAAATTGGTGAAATAATGTGCATTATTGGTGTTGTTTAGCCTAAGTTGTTGATTACAATAAGTGTCACACCCCCCTTGGTCTGGGTTGGGCATGTGTGGCCGAATCTTGGTCGTCCATACCTGATATGGTGTCTGGGACCGTTAGTTTGAATGAGTTGCGGATGGGCTCAAGTGAGGGACTCACGCAGACCATTAGATTGAAGATCAAGGGTCCCCAGGTTGTGCCTAACCTTGCGGTTACCTCCTTGACCATAGGCTTGGACCACGATGTCATGGTGCTCACTGATCATGGGATGTGGGTGAGAACCAACTGAGGAGTTCATCTCAGCTCATTGAGATGAGTCTCTTGACCCTTCTTTTGTACCCTATCGTGAGGAGACGAGAGAGTTCTACCTTCCTGTCCTCACTATGTCTCCATCAGGTGGTACAGGTGGTGTGAAGAAGAGTATTAAGGGGATATAAGGTAGATTGGAGGACGAGGAAGAAGGGAAGAGCAACGTGGAGGCCTAGGGAATCATCCACGCTTGAGCGCATAGCCTCAAAGGGTTTCTTCCACGGTTGACCAACTCAGGTCAGGTTCCTAAGAACACGGAGCTCTGAGACATGTGAGGAGAACTGCTCGCCGCGAGCGAAGGAGGTGGTCAAGTTCATGGAGGTTCCATACTGGAAGACCAGGCCAGACCATCAAACCAGAAGACCCCATACTGGATCCAGCTAAACCAAGCGGGCCAACAGCTGAGCAGCGTGACCCCACAGGGCCACGTGGCGGCGTACGATTGGCCAAAAGGTAATAATCTCATAATATATGCAGATTTTCAATAAATCATAGAAATTAGCTCGAGCATCAGAAAAATAAGTACAATATACTAAAATTCTCAAAAAAATGCGTAGAACACAGTAGAATGACAATATCGGGCTTTTGATGTGCTAATAACAGTGATATCATGTAAGATATGTAATACTTGTTTAATGGATAATAAATACCAAACAATGGTCTACAATTGTTATAAAATGTCAGTAGATCTATATTCATGTTGATAATCTATCTGTTGTTATTAATCATGATGTTGATGCACGAAATCATGTAATTTACTCCATATGGCTAATTAGGGCTTTTAACCCTAGATAAAATGCAATAAATACATACATGATCAATAAATGATGAAAATTATAGAGTAAGCTCACATCATTACGTGGAACCTCAGATTTAATTATGAGATCATGATTATGCATAAAATCCATGTTATATGAAGATGACCCTTAATACATGTTATGAAATCCTAATTTAGGTTAATGTTGTAACCTAGGGTTAATATGTACAAAAAAAAAGGATATGGAACATAATGATCAGATAATGAACCATAATTTGGAAAATAATATCAGTGTGATAATTCCAAGACAAGAATGCAAGTAATGATGTACACATCCTAATGAACTAAGCTAAACCCTAATATGGACGTAATTAGGGTTAATATGAGATGTAAGATGATGAGAACCTGATGATAGTATATGATCTTGTCTTGATCAGGTTTAACAAGTTATAGATGACATAAGGAATATGTGATTAGTATATCTATGATCAAGGTACACCATTATCTCTTACTTGGCTTATTATACAATATGCCTGCATTATATGTGTAGTAAAATACTTGGCATATGATATTGGATGAAATGATTTCTCTTGTATGATATGTTGCTTGATTTTCCATACTTATTGCTATGAACACATGAAACATAATATATATGTTCCATTATATCCAAGCATTTCAACTCTTTGGTAGTAAAGAGCTGGAAAAGAAGTACTTCAACTCTTTGGTAGTAAAGTACTTGGAAATGATCCAACTCTTTGATAGTAGATCATAAAGGACTTAATGCATTCAACTCTGATGTAGTAAATGCATGGATGATATAATGGAAAATATGCTTAAAAGACGTGTGTTCTCTTTTGTTAATAAACATTCTTGTTCAAGTATGCTTTTCTTATATTCTTCTATTACTGCCAAGTATTAGTTTTATCTTATTGCCAAGATATGATGAGAGGTATATAAAAGACACGTAGGCATACTTAGTACAATATTCTTGAATATTGTGCTGATGTGTACCACATGTAATCTTTAGTTTAGGTTGTGGACATGTGTTCTTTAAGATCCAAGATAGTTTAGAGTTGTGGAGCGAGCTGATGTACAGGTGGACCTGTTGTCTTAAGATCATGTAGTTTAGTGGTAGTACATGTATATGTATGGTTTGTTGTTCAATATGTAATATCAAATGTTGTAACAATTCATGTTGTAATTATATGCTGAATGATGATCATGTGTGTATGGTTTTATTATTGTTCATGACATGTGCTACCGTGTTTCCTTCTGACTCCCTTGATTTTCTTCTTGTTAGCCTAGTGTGGGGTGTTTAAATTGGGATTCTCGCTGAGGTGAGGGTTTCAATTTGGATGTCACACATCAAATTAAGTTTAGAAAATCTGGGGATGTCACAGGTGGTATCAGAGTATGAACAGTAGAAAAACCTGACATTTGCTCATTATGCAACTCAAAACTAAAGACATTTGAACTTAATAATCTTTTAGGGTTATGTTAGTTGTCTTTTAGAGACTAGATCTGACCTAGGCTCTAGGTTAGCACCTAGATGTCTGAGAACTAGGTCTAGACTGGTGCTTGTTGTATAGCAGGTCCTTGGATGTCGTTCTTTCCTTATAATGCAGTGGTATGGGACGTTGCATTATTTGGAAATGATATACATCATGGGAAGAGAAACCTTTGACATATGATGCATCTATGTTTTGGGTAGCTACACCAGTCTACACCATGTTCTCACCCCTTTCACTAGTTTTCATGACATTGCACTCTCTACTATGTGTGGGACACTCGTTTTCAGGATTTGGTTTTTGATTCCAATCAGATCGAACCTTGGTAGTTTTCTCTGACGCATGTTTTATCAGAGAAAAACTATATAATATTTTATTATATATGTAAGTATTACAAAAATGTGTCCCAACACATGTACGAGTAGGAGGTGGTCATGCAACCTAAGTGAAAGTGAATGACATCAGTCTAGAAGATAGAGTAGTTCTAGATTAGATATCTAGAGCCTTGTTGGAATATATGATAGATAGAATAGATGAAAAAAGTTTTGATGATATGATGTAAGTCTTATATAGATGACCTAAGATAGTTTATGATGATATATGAATGCCTTCGAGGACTTAGGTCCAATTTTGAGGATTTGAGATAAGTGTTGATGATGTAAGTAACTAGGCTTTTATGAGATAAGATATGTTAAGTTAAGACAAGGATGTGAATCAGCAAGAGCCTCAGTCTCTTTTACAAAGGAGGACCTCTAGTGTTAGGACCAGTTTTAGGGTTAACTCCAGCAAGAGTGAGACCCATTGGGAGAAAGTTAGAGAACCTAAACTCCAAGATATGAGAATTATGCGAAATATGTGATATGATATGTCCTAAACTAGAATACTCCTGAGTGATTGAGTTGAGTCACTTTATGCATGATTCCTATCGTCTTGCTGAACCCTAGATGTCCTTGGGAGGACCAAACCCTAGAGACAGAGAGAGGCTGGTTATATGTGCATTTGTGAATATGAATATGAGAACCTACCATCTAAGTGAGGGAGAGAGAGTCTCGAGACCCTAGAGGAGGTAGCTATGTTAGTTTTTGTACAATCTCATGCTCGGGTTGGTGGTTCCCATATAGGAATCTAGTGGTGTGTATATAAGAGAAAGAGAGTTGAGAAATAGTTTTCATGGGTATAGAGTTGAGAAGAGAATGTCATATCATGTTTTGGTCCTATGTGGCAAGATCTTGTGAAGCTATCCACCAGTACCAAGGAGGTAGACCTGATAACCCTAGACTAGAGAGGAAAGATAAAGTATATGCATATGAGATTCTCATTAAGTTGAGTTAACTCAAAGAGATTGAGCATGATACCACCCTCAGGATAAGGGTTGGGAGAACCTCAGTTGGACTAAATAAAGTTTTGATACATGTTTGTCAAGCCACTTGCATAAGTTTGTTTAGCACAACCATGACATAAAATATGTAAGGATGTCATCTAATCCTGAGATTTGACATATGGATATGAGATGATGGAAACTTAGAGATGGTTTAATATATATCAATGCATAGATGGTAAACCATATACATGAATCATGATGTGAAAGTGATGGCTAATCTTATGATGAAATCACTAATAACTATTTCAATTTATTATGAGCAATGAAATAAAATCATATGAATGAAACATGTTACATGAGGTGTTAATATTAGTGCTTAATAAAGATGAAAAATATAGTTTGACAATTAGCACAACATAATGATGATGGCACCTTAATATGATCTAGATGGATAAAGCGAGTTAACTATAGTTAACTCCCCCCTAAAATACATATGTTAATGTTGAATATGTTCTAACAATTAACTCAATAAAATGGTGACGAAACCTTGATATAATGGGCTAATTCTAGTTAACTCCTTTAGAACATGGTAATATGATGTGGGAACCCTAATGCATGGGTAAAGATAAGGATGCAATCATATGAGATATGTCATGACATAATCAGAGTTTCTAAGCCCTTATTTTAATATGTTATGAAGGGGTGATTCACCCTAGATGTTTTAAAACCTCCTAATGGTAGTTTGGATATGATTATGGAGCTTTGTTTTTGGATATGTTGCACATAGAGTGGTGCCCTACTTGTGGAAGAAGACCATTTGGTTTTTCCTTCAAGTAAGAGGATGGCTTAATTTCGAGGATGAAATTTCTTTTAAGATGTATATGTTGTGTTGGACTGGGTTTTTGGCTTAATTTCGAGGACGTAATTTCTTTTCAGGTGTGTAGGATGTGATGAAGTGGACTTTTAGAATCCTAAAGTGTCCAATGACACAAGTGAAGTCATGCATGTTGAGTTTTTTTTAGAATCCCAAGTGTTTTAGTAAAGTTGGAATGTTGATTTAGATTTATATAATGATTAAGATCCATAAGTTTATGCCTATATGAGGAATTTAATTGATTGGTCTAACAGTTGCGTTTTGACACCAAATTCGTGTACAAGGTACCTTGAGTAGTGAGGAAGCTATGGTTAAAATTTGGTGGCAATTGGGTCCTCTTAGAGAGAGATATTCATGTTTGAAATTCATGACATAATATGCATTATTGGTGTTGTTTAGCCTGAGTTTTTTTTTGAAAGGAAAAGGTCAATATCATTAAAGGCAAGCCATACGACATCTACAAGATAGCAATCTCACACCAGAGATCCAAACATAACTTCGTAATGGAACCGACATTGCACACAAGCTCAGATTGGGAGGCGGTAGGTAAATTACAGTAAGTGTCACATGTCCCTTGGTCTGGGCTGGGCCTGTGTGGCCGAATCTTGGCAGTCCATATCTGATCTAGCATCTGCGACCATTAGTTTGAATGTGGATGGGATCAAGTGAGGGACTCACCCAGACCATTAGATTGAAGATCAAGGGTCCCCGGGTTGTCCCTAACCTTGCGGTTACCTCCTTGATCACAGGTTTGGACCACCATGTCATGGTGCTCGCTGATCGTGGGATGTGGGTGAGAACCAACTGAGGAGTTCATCTTGACTCATTGAGATGAGTCTCTTGACCCTTCTTTTGTACCCTTTCATGAGGAGATGAGAGAGTTCTACCTTCCTGTCCTCACTATGTCTGGTACAGGTGGTGTGAAGAAGAGGAGTAAGGGGATATAAGGCAGATTGGAGGAAGAGGGAGAAGGGAATAGCAACGCGGAGACCTAGGGAATCATCCACGCTTGAGCGCATGGCCTCAAAGGGTTGCTTCCATGGTTGACCAACTCAGGTCAGGCGCCTAGGAACACAGAGCTCTGAGACATGTGAGGAGAACTGCTCACCGCAAGTGAAGGAGGTGGTCATGTTCATGGAGGTTCCAAGGAGCTTTCTGAAGCTTCTTTTTGTTACAAGGTTGAGTAGGGTCCTTTTGTCCCTTTTGATCTGCCATGGCAGCAGTTGGGGGGTGAATATCCATGGTGGTCGGCGAGGGGACCTCAAAGCTGTCGGCATTGTGAGGAGCTCATGAGGAAGACTGATGTGATGATTTTGAGTCGCATTTATAGACTTTTTTTATATGTGTTTTATGCATTTATTAGGCATTTCTATGGTTAATATTGCATAATTCATTTACTTTGGTCTATGATCATTCTCTATGTCAAATCTCTCTTATTTCAGTATTTTGAGCATAAATTATCACAATAATATATTTTATTCCGGCTTATGTGGTTTCGTGTTGTAATTTCAGGAAAACGAGTATCTGCTACTTTCGATACCATCGACCGGACCACAGGTTGCCAGCCGCAAGGACCAGAAGAAAGTCGATACTAGTGACAGGGATGTCGTTGGTATCGAGATACCATCAGGTTGTTGGCGAAGGTTGTTGGCGAAGAGTGAGTCGATACCGTGATCGTTTGACACAAGGGTCGATGGTATCGACCGGGGTACATGTTGGCGATGATAGAAATCACACTGTGTCGATACTATCGACGCACCAACAGGTTGATCGCAAAGTCCAAGTCGATAGTATCGACATGGCAGTCGATACCATCGAGATCTCTGGAGATATTCAGAAGAAATCATCTCAGTGAAGTTGATACCATCGACGGGCCTGTCGATGGTATCGACACAATCATATACAGAAGGCGGCGGCTGGCCTCGCGAGGGAGTTGCCCTAATTAGAGAGTCAATACTATCGACTTGTGTTGATAGTATCGATGTGCCACATCACCGATCCGCGAGAGAAGATCAACGGCGATCGCTGCAATCAGAAAGTCGATCCGTGGGATGGGTTGATACCATCGATACCTGTTGATAGTATCAACGCGTCAGCGATCTGGGTCACGTAGATCCAGCTATCGACAACCGTTGATACTAGTGGCATGTGGATTGTGATACGCGTGTCGATACCATCGACCCACATCGATGGTATCGACGGGCACGCAGCATTGTCGGCATCAGTTATATAAGGAGGGGTTTGTCGTCATATGACGTCACACCTTCAATAAGTTCTTTCTTCACTTGCGCCGAGCGTCCTCAAGAGCAATCCGAGCCCGGCGACGAGCATCCAGGAGCACGTTCTTCATCGAGCGGAGATTTCCTTCTCCGATCTTCACCGAGCTCTTTCTCTACCCTCCTTCTTCTACAACCATGGTGCATGTTGCTGGTGCATCTTCTTCGCGCGCCAACCCGATGGACATCCCGGAGTTCGTGCCGCCACCGCCTGTGTCGATTCCACACCCACGGATTGTTCACCCATCCGCGGAGGTCAAGAAGATCTATGAGGAGATTCTGAAGAGAAAAATCGAGCCGACTCATTATGTTGAACGGGAAATGATCCACAACTTGGGGTTCGAGGCTAATCTGGCCTACATTCTCAAAGGGCAGGCGACGCATACGGGCAGGAGGCCCGATGAGTTGGAGTACCATGCCGATGGCCAACCATTCTTCAATGAATGACCTACTTACAAGGAGCTGGTGGCAGAATTCATGGCGTCGTTGGACGTCTGTGTCGTGCCAAACGACATAATAGCCACAGACTGCGAGTGGATCAAAGGCCGGGTGTCTTTCCGTCTGTACAACAATGACTACAATCTTACACTCTGTCAGTTCAATAAGATTGACAACTGGAATCATTCGCCAAATGACTACCGGCGGCCGGACAACCGTACCGACTACGACGCCATCTTCGCTGAGCTTGTGACGGTGCCACCGAGAAAATCTGTAAGCTACCACAACGCGGCGGTAGCATACTTTGAGCATCCTTTCGTGCGGGTTCTTCACCGCATGATCTGCACCACCTTATTCGGCCGTGGTGATCTGGCTCTCAGCAAGTTCCAAGAGACGGACTTGTTTTTCTTCTATAAATTACTGAAGCATCAAGAGTGCAACTGGGGAGCATTCTTTCTACAGCAGGTGTTGGCTGTAAAGAAGAGTACACAGAGAACTCCAATTCACTTTGGAGGGCTTATCACAAAGCTGGCCTCCTACCTTGGGTTGAATTTCCAGTAGCTTACTCCTCTTTCCAACAGAAGCAAGGTGAACCTGCAACATCTGCACCGCTCCAACCTCATCCTTCTTCGGGATGGTTTACCTTATGCTCATTGCCATGTAAACCATGCTTACCAAGAATGCTCGCTTCCCGATCCTGTCTTCAATATCGAAGGGGCGCAACATTTCCGATGGCCTATCATAGCCATTGCTGACTCCGATGAAGACGGCGGCAACGACGATGACAACAACAATGACGACGAGGCTGAAGAGGAAGAGGAGGCCTACACTCCTCTTCGGGCATGAGTGGCACCACGGAAGCGTCCTCGCATGCATCCGGGTGCATCTTCATCTTTGCAGCCTCCGCCACCACCACCGCCCTTGCACCCAAGCGAGGATGTCTATTCTATGCAAGGCATGTATGCTATGCTGCAGGACATACATCAGACGCAGCAGCATCACACTACAGTGTATACTGGTATTTAGGATACTACGAACCGGTTACTTGAAAATCAGCAAGCGATCTTCGAGAATGAGCGCCTCCTCCTTGGCAACCAACAACAGATTCATGACAGGTTGCATAGGATGGAGATGCAGCAGTAACCCTTTTATGATCACTACTGGAGTCAGAACTACTTTGGGGGGTATCCACAACCTCCACCCATGCCCCAGTTTGATCCTAGCTTTCAGGGAGAGTACCCATCTTGGGACCCTACGGATCCACAGTACCCGCCTCCACCACAAGAGTAAATCGGTATCTCTGTTCCAACCTTTAAGATTGTTTTTGACTATGAGGCCATAGTCGAATTCAAGCTTGGGGGGTAGTTGGAACAGCTCTATCTTTTATTTTCTCTGTTTTTAGTTTTATTTTGTTCTTGTCATTTATTTCTTGCAATCTGATTTGTTGTAGGACCCACATTCTATCTAGTGTAATCGTGGATGTCCTAGGTCTTATGTCATCTCAGTTGCATGTACATGGGAATTAAGGGAAAATTAAAAAAAAATTTGAGTTCGCAAGCTTGCATGTTGTTCAACTTTGAGCACATAATTTGAGAAAATGATTGGTTTTGTCAAATTTAAAATAGAAAATCACAACTGTACATTCCTAATGGTTCATGAAAAGTGGACGAAATTGGTTGTTTGAGCTTAAACTGACCAAATGATAATGAGACTCTAATTTGAAGTAAGAGAGAGAAACCTCTTAACTACTACACAGGTCAGTAGGGAGGGACACATAATATTTTTCAAAGGTTCAGTCAATTAGTCTTGTGATCTTTTCACCTCATTGTTTTTCACAACCCACCATAAGAATTGGAAGTACTTTAGGGTTTTAATCTTCTTTGATTGCATGTCATGTAGATAGGACTTGCATTGCAAATGCTGTCACATGTTTAGCATATGAAAAAAATTTGGAATAGTGATACATGCACATTACCCTTAGGTGCATGTCATTTAGTTGCATTCATAATTTTTATGCATAGAGTATATCATGTACCTCATTTCTTCTTTGATGGTGAATTAAATTGTTCCATACCTTCTAAATAGTTCAAATATTTGAGTTATGCAGAAAACGTAAGCCCAATAAATTATTCATTGTCATTTGTGGATATAAGGGTTTGAAAAAAAAAGGGAAGAGAAAAAAAATTTGTAAAAAAATGAAATTGAAAGAAAAAAAAGAAAGTTATTAAGAAGCAAGTAGAATAAGAGGGAGAAAGGAACATGATCACCTGCATCTTAAGATAAGTAAGTACATGATGTAACTCAGTTAGATATTCCATCTCATTTTGAGACGGGATGTTGGTGCATGCATCATTCCACCCAATCTTAGGCATTAGGGCATGTTCATGTGCAAATGCATCATTTAGGGCATTTTTGTTTTTTTTGCATGTTGAAACCGTATACTGCATCCATTTCTTCCATAAACCACCCATTTCATCCACCCGTTGCTCGAATTGGTAGGCCACCGTGATTTTCTCCTCACTTGTGAATATCAGGAGAGCTGCTTCCATGTAGATGGTAGTTAGGGCGAGCAACGTAGTATAGGAGATCACAGGATGCACCGAGTCTGGACCGGCGAGTTTTATTATGTTAACTGCCTTATGTGATAGTGTTCATCAGTTTTGAGGTAGATATCTTTTATGGATGATTACTGTTGCCTTTAGGGTAATTATCATTCTGTGGTTAGTGAGGGCTGGAATGTGAATGTCCGGTGGGGATCATATGGGATGTCTGTTGTGATGATTTGTTCTTTAGTTGACTTTGGAAATTCTATTCAAAGGTTTAGTTGCTCGAGGGCGAACAATGTTCAAGCTTAGGGGAGTTTGATGCGATGATTTTGAGTCGCATTTATATACTTGTTTTATATGTGTTTTATGCATTTATTAGTCATTTTTGTGGTTAATATTGCATAATTCATTTACTTTGGTCTATGATCATTCTCTATGTCAAATCTCTCTTATTTCAGTATTTTGAGCATAAATTATCACAATAATATATTTTATTCCGGCTTATGTGGTTTCGTATTGTAATTTCAGGAAAAATGAGTATCTGCTACTGTCGATACCATCGACGGTGGTCGATACCATCGACTGGACCACAGGTTGCCAGCCACAAGGACTAGAAGAAAGTTGATACTAGCGACAGGGATGTCGATGGTATCAAGATACCATCGGGTTGTTGGCGAAGAGTGAGTCGATACTATCGACACATATGTCGATACTATCGACTAGTGGAGCTACAACGATGGTAAAAGGACAAAATTGACGCCTATGAATGTCGATACCATTGACCCGCGTCGATGGTATCGAGTTAGCATCAGTCGCGACAAAGAAAAGAAAAAAGATCAGCCGATATAGTGCAGAGTCGATACTATCGACTCACGTCGATAGTATCGACACTATCAGATACAAGTTTGGCTCAGATTTATCTAAATCGAACGGCTGTGATATTTTGGTGAGCTTACTCGGTGATTATACCTAATGACGGTGGTCAAGAGCAATCTATCACGTCATTAGCCACTGCACACATCCCGAGAAGGTGTGGAGAGAAGAACGGAGCCCAGAAGCACGCCCCAGCCGATCTGGACACTGAAGAAGACGATTTCCACCACCGAAAGGTGGGAGAACGTGTATTCTACGCCAAGGATCGCTTGGATCTTCTCTGTTCAGGGGTTTCACCACTCAATCACGTTTTTCTCCATGTTTCCCTTTTTCTACTCCATGTGTTGCTCTGAGATGAACATGCGGGGCTAATCCCCTTTGTCTTTAGGACCGGGAGTAGCCCGGGAATTCATTATATGACAATTTTATCATAGTAATTCATACCTTATCTCTTAAATCCGTGGTATAATTTCATTTTCTCAATTATATTGTTATGCTTGATCACCATAATAATAATATAATGCCCTTAATTACTTTGAAAGAAGAATTAATGGTTGAAAAGAGACGGAATTTACATTAATTGACAAATCCCTTGAACAAGGTGGTGTAAGGTTAATGGTGGATACCGAGAGATCATTTTTAATGCACCTAGTTTAGGGTATAGGTTACTACGACGGTGGAACCGACCTAGACATAGGTAGTGAATTGTATCACGACAGTGGGCAATTCTGATTTCAAGCCACTACCCGGATAGAGAGATAAATTTGAGTGACTACATAGAATCTAATACAATGAAAACCCGCGGTGAAACCGCAATCCTAAAGATCTCATCTTGAATTGATTAAACCAAACATTTAATCGATTGCTTTGTTTTGTTTTATTTCATTTTCTTTTAATTTTATAAACAATTTCCAACTCTTTAATCGGTCTAGCTGATTGCGAGTAGTTAGTAGTAGTCTCCGACAATTCACGTATCCCTGAGTTTGACTCGGGCCTCACAAAGGCCTATATTACATTGACGCGTACACTTGCATTTTTACGCACGTAAAAAGCGTGTTAAAGACCTTGAGGTGGAGGATTCCTCACCGGAGAAATCCCACGCGGCGGCGCCCCGAGTCCCAGCGGGACTCCCGCAAAGCGAGAACGCATGAGAGGGAGAGACACACAAACTGAGCCAGACCATCAAACCAAAAGACCCCAGACTGGATCCAGTTGAACCAAAGTGGTCAACAGCTGAGCAGCGTGACCCCACATGGCCACGTGGCGGTGCACGATTGGCCAAAAGATAATAATCTCAGAATATATGCAGATTTTCTATAAATCATAGAAATTAGCTCGAGCATCAGAAAAAAAGTATAATATACTGAAATTCTCAAAAAAAATGTGTAGAACACAATAGAATGATAATATCAGGCTTTTGATGACTAATAACAGTGATATCATGTAAGATGTGTTATACTTGTTTAATGGATAATAAATACCAAACAATGGTCTACAATTGTTATAAAATGTCAGTAGATCCATATTCATGTTGATAATCCATCTGATGTCAGTAATCGTGATGTTGATGCACGAAATCATGTAATTTACTCCATATGGCTAATTAGGGCTTTTAACCCTAGATAAAATGCAATAAATACATACATGCTCAATAAATGATGAAAATTATAGAGTAAGCTCATATCATTATGTGGAACCTCAGATTTAATTATGAGATCATGATTGTGCATAAAATCCATGTTATATGAAGATGACCCTTAATACATGTTATGAAATCCTAATTTAGGTTAATGATGTAACCTAGGGTTAATATGTGCACAAAAAGGATATGGAACATAATGATCAGATAATGAACCATAATTTGGAAAATAACATCAGTAAGATAATACCAAGACAAGAATGCAAGTAATGATGTACACATCTTAATGATCTAAGCTAAACCCTAATATGGACGTAATTAGGGTTAAGATGAGATGTAAGATGATGAGAACCTAATGATAGTATATGATCTTGTCTTGATCAAGTTTAACAAGTCATAGATGACATGAGGAATATGTGATTAGTATATTTGTGATCAAGGTACACCATTATCTCTTACTTGGGTTATTATACAATATGCTTGCATTATATTTGTAGTAAAATACTTATAAAGTACTTGGAAATGATCCAACTCTTTGGTAGTATATCATAAAGGCCTTAATACATTCAACTCTCAGGTAGTAAATGCATGGATGATATAATGGAAAATATGCCTAAAAGATGCGTGTTCTCTTTTGTTACTAAACATTCTTGTTCAAGTATGCTTTTCTTATATTCTTCTATTACTGCCAAGTATTAGTTTTATCTTATTGCCAAGATATGATGAGAGGTATATAAAAGACACGTAGGCATACTCAGTACAATATTCTTGAATATTGTGCTGACGTGTACCACATGTAATCTTTTGTTTAGGTTGTGGACATGTGTTCTTGAAGATCCAGGATAGTTGAAAGTTGTGTAGCGAGCTGATGTACGGGTGGACCTGTTGTCTTAAGATCCTATAGTTTAGTGGTAGTACATGTATATGTATAGTTTGTTGTTCAATATGTAATATCAAATGTTGTAACAATTCATGTTGTAATTATATGTTTAATGGTGAACATGTGTGTATGGTTTTATTATTGTTCATGTACATGTGCTACCGTGTTTCCTTCTGACTCCCTTGATTTTCTTCTTATTAGCCTAGTGTGGGGTGTTTCAATTGGGATTCTCGCTGAGGTGAGGGTTTCAATTTGGATGTCACACATCAGATTAAATTTTAGAAAATCTGAGGATGTCACAGTGTATCGGCCTACACACTATCCCTTGTGTTGGCCTAGACACATTCATTTGTGTCAGCTTAAGCTCCTCTCTTTGTATCAGGTTAGACACATGTATCGACCATATCATCTTCTAGTGTTTCGGTTTAAGCACCATAAGGCATGTCGGGCTAACACCCTCAACATATCGGTCTAATGTGTCAGCTATCAAAGCATATCAGTTCAACCCCTCTAGAGCATGTTGGGTTTGAGTGTCGTCTATATCAAAGTGTGTCGACTTGTCATCTTCAACCTTAGGATATCAACCACTATTTCAATTGTTATTATGGCAGGAAAGTACAAGATATGGATAGCAAACTAAATGAGGTTCCTTCATCAAATCAGTTCTCAAGACCATCATTAACTGCAAACATATATGAGATAAATGATTTAGAGATGAGAATCAATATAAGCAAATGAAAGAGTGAAAATATTAAAGAAGTCTAAGAGTTATACAACATGCCTAAGGAAGGTCTCCATGAAGGGTTCAAACTCCATGATCAAAGCTTCAAATCCCACGTTCTCTCAAAGTTGAAGATGATTCATCAAGAGTCCCAAGCTCAACCTCAACATTATCTCCAAGAAAGAAGAAGAAGATGACAAGGTTATGATAGATCCAGAAGGAAAGAAGGAAAAAGAGAACCATGGCCTATTCATCCTTTATTCAAGGTATGATCCATGGCCGAGAGGGGAAGAAGATGATGAAGAAAATAGCTCAAAGAAATCGTCACCAAGAAACATAACTCACCAAGATGGAAGTTAAACCAAGAATCACCATGAGCAAGGAACTCGACCTCCCAAGCTCCATGGGGACTTCCTCTAGATCCTTAAGCTCCCAAGCTCGTCCACCAAGAAGAGAAGAACAAGAATGGATGAAAGGATTCACTTGGGTGAAGAGGGAGGGGGTTATATACTTGAGGGAAGAAAGATAGATCAAAAGAGAGGTTTCATCACCTTAAGATTCTAGGTAACACTTGTCCACGTGCAAAGGCGACATGCAACCATTGTAACATGCAAGGTTATGGTGATATACTCTAGATAGAGTATCGGCTTCTTGTCTTCCTACCAAGGGTACCACATCTTCCAAACCGATACATTACACTACACCAAACTGATACACTACATCCCAAGGTCAAAACACACATTGTCCATAGATCACTATCATTACTAAGGATATCATCTCTTGTTCGAGATCCAAACTAGGCATACACCAATTTATCTATCTTCTAGATGATGTAAAACAAGATAAGGAACACTCTAGAGATGGTAAATCGCATGTTAACCCTTTACTTTGAGGAAATTTCTATTTACACCAAAACTAGCACACAAAGCACATGCATCATCCACACAGGATCAACTTGAAACTTAAGCTCTTCACAAGGCACCCCGTAGAATAATACTATCTCTTATGATTCTAAAACACTAAGGGTATGCTCAACATGTGAAATATTACAAGATAACCCATCATCTTGGGTAAATTGCACTCTGGTCTAAAACAAGCAAACATTGATGAAACATTATACAAACAGAACTAAACTTGAAACATAAGCATGTCACATGATAGAAAAATGCCTAAAAGGATTAGATTAAAGTTATAAGAAACTTACTTAGGCAAAAACAAATTGGGTTAGTCCAAAACCCAGATTAGGGTCCTTAGAACGGGTGTCTATCTACCTTCCACGGTAACAACAGACTAGGGACATAACAAGAATGTACAAACTCTTAATGTTCTTATGATCTCATCCTTCCAAGCCACGTACTTCAAGACATATGTCATTGAGTATTGTCATTCTATGGACATTCATAATATTTCCTCATTATCTCATAACTGAGTGAAACAAAATGAATGGGAAGTTTGCCTTTATAAGTATTAATCAAATCCTTTATGGTATATGCCATGTCAATCATTACATTATTTTCTCTATGGGAATACCTTATCAACAAACTCCCACTTGCACTTAGAGCCAATCACCCACGAATGTCATTCTTAGTGATCCAAACATGTCCACCATGTTTCTCCTGCGTAAGTGCTTATCCAGCGGGTTAGCAACATCTTGCTTATAGTATGTATATTGCATGTTTCCTTATATCTTCATTGTATGATTTCTCATATGAGATGAAACTTCTATAATAGAGTATCTGATATTCCTTGCCTAACAATTAGTTTCATTGTTGTCATAGTATCACTACTGAATCATCAATGGTTTGAACAACTACAAGTTCATCATATGAACTTCTATATCCATATAGTATCACTCTGTGTTCATAACACAGATATACTTGGCTTTTATTGTAGAACAGAATTAATGGGTATTAGTTCGGAACCCTTCCAACTAACAACATTTCTCTTTTAAATCAAACATATTTTAATTTGTGATCACTTTTTCACTATGGAGGATTGCATCGATGTAACCCTTTACATCCAACTCTTCCTTTCTTGCTATCATTATTGACTAGCAATCTTTCCTTAGGTACTTCTCAAGTACTAATGGATGACTTTCTAATAACCCTTATTGGAATTATCTTGTCATGTCCAATACATACAAGATTATATGGGATAAGTAGACGTATAACATTCATGATGGATCCATTGCTTCTACCTATGGAATTATGTCATTTCCATTCTTCACAGGAATTGGAACATATGGTTCATGAGAGACAAATCTGGACTCTCCCTCATTGAATCCTTCCGTGTTGAACTCCTTCAACACATTGCTATTGTAGTGTTCATACTTCCAATGTGAAAAATCAAGAACTATCTCATTGGTCTTGATCCTTATCTCATATGACGTTTCACTTTATCCTTCATTGTTGAAGGTGTTTTTCCATGCCATATCTAAATATTCACAATATTGAGATACTATTCCTCATCATATGTGGAATATTCATATATTATCCCACTAAATCTTTTTTAGTCACAGATTTCATTTTTTATCTTGATTCAAGTCAAACTCTTTGAATATCTTATCAAGTTAAAAGATCTCATCTCTGAGATGCTTGTTTCAACCCCGGATTGAACCTTGTAGTCCATATACTTTATTTGCATTCCTTGAAGTCATGAAATTTTTTAGGTTGTGTCACGTACACATCCTATGATGTATTCCTTTTAAGTAATATGGTTTCCATCTCCACATGCCAAATATCTTAGTCTATTTTAACTACAACAACAAGCTTCACAATTGGTAAAGAAAATTCTATCATGTTCAACAACTTGAATTGATTTGATAACATATTCAACCAATCTTTCCTTTTATGTTGTCCATGTAGATCTTTTCCACAAGACCTAAATGCACCCTTTACGTATTACCCCTTTAGGTGGCTCTATCAAGGTCATACCTTGTCAGTTCACATGGACTTCATATTTTCTGAGATTATGGCACTTAATATCTTCTAGTTGATTAGTTGGATCATCCTTCTATGACCAACCCATCTGAATTATTTGATTCACAATCCTCCAATCTCATATGTGCTCTACTAGAACTATTTTATTTTGTGACAAAATTGAGATTCAACAACAATTTGTGATTCTCTTAGTTCTCATTGTACCCTTTTATTGATCTCAAACATTTCAAGTTCTACTTTTACACCCACTGAATCTTTAGGAACTTGGTCATCCTATAAAGAACTCATCCAAGGTGACTAATGCTAATGATGTCTTGAGTTATCAATTATAATTATTTGGTATTAATGTTATAGAAACTCATCTCAAAGTCTTTTGTAAAGAGATCATTAGATGTATGGGCATTTCCATTCAAGATCATATCTTTTAAAATAATAATCTCATACTTTATTGATATATCATCCTTATCATACAAGTTGCTCTAAAGTAAATTGTTTCTTATGGCATAATTTAATAGCAGTTCAACTAACTCTTTTTTTATTATAAAAGATCATTCATTAATAAAATACATAGCAAGCTAGCACCTGCTATGTCGGTTGTTACACTACTGATGTGCTAAAATAAAGGGTGGGGAGTTATGTAGAATGAATAAAATAGTCTGTGGGGGAGGCACCCCATAACAAGCCTCGAAGCATGACAACTAGAGTTAAAATGCTAAAACACCAGTCTATGGAAATAGTGCAAAATCATATCTATTGTTGCAGCAGGCCGATTCTAGTTTCATCATCCATCATCACCTTCAGGTCACAGAGAAATCTAGCATCTGATTCCCCCTCCTGTGAGTCATCTGATCCCTCCTTTATCTTCTTCCCTGCAGTGTGAAAGGATAAGGAGATCTGAAATAATCTGGGTGATGATGGTGCTCCTTGGTTTTATGGTGTTATTGAATATTCTGTTGTTTCTTTCTCTCCATAAGTTCCAACATATGGGACTAATAAATCGTCCCCATTGAGGGTGTAGTTATTTCTGGTTGGTGTGAGACCAGTTGGAAAAGTTGTGAAGTTGTGGTTTAGTTTATCAACCCTAAGAAAATGCGAGATGATGTTGCTGGAAAAGCTGCAATGGAAAACCAGTGATCCACAGAGTCAGAGTTACCAACACATAGAGAGCATCTCAAAGGACCGTAGAAACCCCTTTTGGAAAGGTTTTGGTCGGTTAGTAATTTATTGTTAAGTAGAAGCCAGAAGAAGGTCTTGAGTTTTTGTGGCCACTTTTGTTTCCAGATAGAGGAGATGGGTGGGGAAATACCTCTAAAGGTCATGTGGTTGTAGGCATGTTTGACAGTATAGAGTTCTCCCCATATCCAAGAAATCCAGTTTGAGGAATTGTTTTCTAGTTCTAGTGTCAGGTTCCTGATGTTCTCTTGATTAAGGTGTAGAAGCAAGCACCTCTTTAATGACTCAGATCTCCTACTTGTTAGGAGGCCAAGAGCTTTGGTAGTAGTTAGATTTTTGAGTTTATTTGGTATAGTCCAAGAGGTTTTCATGTTGAGGACAGTTTGGTGTTTATACCATGGGTCTTCCCATAAAGAAATGAGTTTGTGTGAGTGAGGGGGGGTGTTGATGATTTGTTTAATGTGAGGAATGTGTTTGTTTATGTATTTCCAAAGAGGGGAGGCAATTTTGTTGTGTGTTTTATGCCAGGGAGGGAGCTTTTGGTAATATTTGTTTGTCAGCATGTTTCTCCAAATTGTGTTGCTGTTATTTTCCAGGCAGTTAATTATTTTTGTGATCAAGCACAAAGAATGAGTTTCGAGGTTGATAATTCTCCATCCCCCCTGGTTAATGGGGGTTGTGATGGTATTCCAGTTGACCAGGTGAAAATGTTTGCTTATGTTGGGGGATTTGTGGTGATTGTTCCAAAGGAAATTTCTTCGAATTTTATCAATGGTCTTTTTGGTTTTGGAGGGAAGTGGAATGCAACTCAAGTAATGGGTGGTTATTGGTGTGATGACACTATTGAGAAGGCAGAGACGGCTGGTCAAATTAAGGAAATTATTTGTCCAAGATGATAGTTTGTTGTTTATCCTCTCGATGATTAGGGTCCAAGTGTAGTGGGATATTTTGAGTGGAGTGATAGGAAGGCCCAGGTAGGTAATATGGAAGTTTTCTATCATGCATCTCAATAAGTCTTTGAATCTAGTCATCAAAGTTTATTCAATGTGGACCCCAAAAATTGAAGATTTTTGTAGGTTTATCCTGAGGGCCGATATGTATGAGAAGATTCCTATAACTATGATTGTGTTGATGATGTATTTGTCCTCAGGGGTGATAAGAATGATAGTGTCGTCTGCAAATTGTATTATGTTCTCATGACACTCCGGGGGGAGCTAATAAGACCTCCTTCAACACCTACTTGTATCATTCTACTCAGGATAGAAGTAACAATGATAAAAAGGTAAGGGGATAGAGGATCCCCTTATCTAAGGCCATTTGAGTTTTTGAAGTAGCCAAAAGGGACTCCATTTATTAAGGTTGAGAAATGATTTGTGGATATACAAGCTTGCATCCAATGGATCCATTTTGTAGGGAAACCAAAACCCTTGAGGGTATGAGTGAGGCATTGCCAATTTACAAAGTCAAAGGCTTTTTCAAAATCCATTTTAATGCCTAGGACTGGTGATTTGTTAATATGACAATGGTGGATGGTTTCGTTGACCATCAGGTAAGCATCCTGAGTGCTTTTCCCTTTGAGGAAAACATTTTGATTTAGAGGGATAATATGGTTGATGTGTGGCTTGATTCTGTTTGACAAAGTTTTTGCAATGATTTTATAAGATGTGTTGATTAGGCTGATAGGCCTGTATTGTGAGATGAGATCTGGTTGATCAGTTTTTTTGATGAGAGCTATGAAGGTTCTATTTATGTGTTTGATGATTTTGTGGGAATTTTTACTCTGATGTAAATCCATCAACAAGGCTAGGAAGTCTTTTTTGTAGTGATCCCAATTGGCTAGGTAGAATTCCACATTTAATCCATCTGGTCCAGGAGATTTGTTCAGACCTAGTGATTTAATGGCCTGGTTTAGTTCGTCTGAGGTGAGGCTTGGATAAGGGAGTGAGATTGAGGGATTTTTTAGGGACACAGAATAGTCCAATCTAGCTCATTTAGGCAAGAAGGTTGGTGGTGAGTGTTGAAGATTTTTTGAAAGTGTTCAGTAATGTGGGTAGTGGTAGAAAATTTGTTCATAGTGATGGAGCCATGGATTTTGAGATATGTGATGGTGTTTTTTCTGTGATTGCTGTTACAAGTTTTGTGGAAGAAATTTATATTTCTATCTCCATCTTTATCCCAAGTTATCTTCACTCTTTGTCTCCATTTAATGTCTAGGTAGTTTTTTATGTGTTCCATCTCAGATCTGATAGTTTGGACAAGAGCGAGGTCCGTTGAGGGGTCTAGGTCTACAAAATGGAATTGTTGTTCTAGGTTTTATAAGGTGTTGTTGAGGTTGTTTGGGTGTTGGAGGGTCCATTGTTTGATGAAGATTTTCACTTGTTTAGTATTTTGGAGAATGTGCAATCCCATATTGGTGGTTTGAGGTTTAGCTTAGCTCCAGTGATTAGCACATTGGTTTGAGAAGTTTTTGTAGGTGAGCCAGAAATTGTCAAAGCGAAAAGGTCTTTTTCCCCATATAACATTGGCAGTGTCAGGTATAATAGGGAAATAATCTGAGATGGCTCTGTGGGCCGCGTGGACTGTGGAAAGGGGGTATTTGTCCTCCCAAAGAGGGGAGCAGATGAAGTGGTCAAGTCTGGAAAAGGTTTGGTTTTTGGACCAGGTGTAACTAGCATTAGTAGGTTTGATATCGATCATGTTATGTTTTGTTAATTGGGTTGTAAAGTGTTTATCAGCTGTTGACATGGTTTGGGAAGTGTTTGAGTTGTTAGTTCTATCAGCGGCATGAGTAATGAGATTTAAATCCCCTCCAGTAACCCAAGGGGTTTGATGGTATTTGCTTAGGATTTTATCCAGTTCAGAAAGATAGGTTGCTTTGTTATTTCCCGGTTCCCCATAGATCCCTGTAAAGAGACAGTTAAAACCATCCAGCCTATTTTTGATAGAGAAGTCAAGATTGGTAGATTCGGTGATAGAAAAAATTTGGTTATTTAGTCCCACCAGTATCCCCCCTTTGAAACTAGTAAGAGGAATCTAAAACAACAGAGTGATTCTGTTTCCACCAATAGTTTTGAGGGCAAAAGGTGTAAGGTAAGATTTGGTCTCTTGAATATTAATGAGGTCGATGTTGTTTTTATATATATGTGGTAGCGAATTTCTTTGTGTCTTTTAAGGCAGGTTGCCCCACAGACATTCCATGAAGAGATTTTCATTGGAGTCTAAGAAGAGATTATGTCTGACCAGTATGAAGTGTTTACTGGATTTTCATCTTGTCAAAGAAGGTGTTGGTGTCTTCTACTTCCCTACAGTTTGCCCACCCCATGAAGTGTTCTATATCATGTAAGGCTTTATGTGCATTATTGTCCTCTTCAAAGTTTATACCTATTTTATTTGCAAATTTTGTGAAGCTAGTGATATTTGACTAGGATGCAATGTCTTCAATGTTGTCAAGATCATAATTTGATGAATCTATCATAGGAGAAGTTATATTAACTAAGTCCGAGTGAGCTGAAAAATAGGATTGAGTCAAAATACATGTGTCCTAGCGGTTGATGATGTGTTTTATCTTGACGCCTTTTGGACTGGGCAGCAGGGCTTGAGTTGGCCTGTTGACATCTTCTACTTGTTCTTTGCTTTTCTGATGAGGACTCTACGAGGATCTAATTTCATCAATAATAACTGACTTGAGTTTATGCATGGTGCTAGGGCTGATGTTGATGGTGTTGTTGTTTTCCTTGGTGGTGGAAGGGAAAGAGTGGTCAGGTCTAATAAAGGAGGAAATTTAAATGTAGACTAAAGCTTTCGCAACTCTTGCTCCGCCTTGTCTATCTTGTGTCCTCCATGAGGGATTTTACTTCTTGTCATATATCACACATCAATGTGTCAGATCTATGTTTGGTATCACATACCAAAAGGAAAAAGTAATCAAATTTATCTTATAATGTCTATACCTGAAGTGGAGACCTCAGTGCCTTCCTTCTTCTTCTTTAATTCCTCTAACTAGAGTGGGAAATTTATTTTCCAATGTCCAGGTGGTGATAATGACATCTTATTTTCTTCACACCACCTTTTGATTTGAGATATGAAGACTTGGGCTTCTGGCTATCTTTATAACTCTTCTTAGATTTGCCTTTGCCTTTAGAATTCCCCTTTATCTTTCTTATCATCATCACAAACTTGGGTTTGTCATTCTTCATCTGTCCCTCAGCTATTCTCAACATGCCCAACAACTCTGTCAAAGTCGTTCATGTTGTACTTCATGACAAACTAACTATATGACTCTGTCAGAGACTGTAGAATCACATAAGTGGCCAACTCTTGACCCAAGCAAGATTCTCCACATACCCAATGAGCCTGAGCACATGAGGACCTATTAGGTCACCTTCTGCCATGTTACAGTTGAACATCACCTTGGAGACATCATACCTCTATTGTCTTGCCTGATCTTGGTACATGTTCCTGAGATGTGTGACCATATCAATCACACCCATATTCTGATGCTTCCTCTGCAACTCATAGTTCATGGAGCATAGCATCAGACACTTGACATCCACAGTGTCTTCAGTATGCTTGTTGGAAGAATCCTTGTCAGCCCATGGTGCATTTTAAGGTGGTTCCTCTGGTTCTGGCATTTCCAGGACATAGAGCTTATGCTCATGTGTGAGAATAATTCTCAACATCCTAAACCAGTCATGGAAGTTATTCCCAATTAGTTTTTCCTTCTCAAGGACCAGTCACAGAGAAAAGTGATTGTTGTTTGTTGCCATTTTATTCTTCAAAAGAATTTATAATTTTGTCAAAAACTCATTTTTGATTTGATTTCATTAGAATTTGGGCGATAATAATTAGGTCTTTAATTAATTATCATTCTCATTATTTTGTTCAAATTGATAACCCTCAGGTATCAATTTGGAAAATTGCAGCAAAAACATTTCTAATGAACCAAGATCCATATTTCGTCAAATCATGAGTCGACTTTTGTTGATCGCCCACAACATGATTATTTAGGTAGCCAATCATGCCAATTGCATCATGTGATCCTCTTGGATAGATGATATGTGCAACTCCTTACCATAATCATCTGCATACTTATGGGATTGGGCTCTCCAAGTCATCATTTAAGCCCGACTCAATAGCCAATATGATAGATATGCACCATGCTTTGTGCAAATCTACATATCTATCATCACACTTCCACGAGATAAACAGTGCACCATGCTTTGTGTAAATCTACACTTGGTTGATTAGGCCTTTCATGTATATTGCTAATGGAAAGCATATTAGACTTAATATGTTTGATTGAGGGATTTTATATATATCATATATATACATATATTGTATTCAATCACCACATATATAGTATGTATCATATGCATGCTATATCCAACAATGTAAACATGCAAAATAAACAAAAAGTGATGGTTATGGCCATGTCTACTTGTAATTCCTTGGAGCCACAAGGAATTACTACCACCTAGGTCAATCAACACATCATATGTATGAACCTGTTGTTGATGTAGATATGTGCTTGCCAATCTGGGTAGATCAGTTCAATCCTTGAACTGGTCATCTCGCCTCTTGACTGGTTAGTTGGACCTCCTATCCAAATGATGTTTGGACACCTTCCAGACGATCGGTTGGGCCTTTTAGGATGGTCGTTTGGCCTCCTATCCAACCGATGTCTGAGTTCCTTCCAACCGATTGGTTGAATCCACCAGGAGATTGTCTAGTTCCATCACTCTATCCTCCTTGGTCCTCCAGACGGTCGTCTCATCTCATGAACTGGTCATCTCACCCGGAGATGAGCATCTTAAATGTCACTGCAAGAAAAGGAACTATTTGATTGCTAGTTTATTACATTGAATAAGAGAAACCTTGAGTTACATTTGATGGGAGAAAATGTAGGAAAGCATTAACTTTACATTGGGAAGAGGGAGGTAGAGGCTCGGTACATAGGCTAAGATAAATAGGAACCAAACCAAAACATCCAACCAGACATAGATATAGTGTATTGGCCATAATTATGCTACACATCCACCATCAAAAGGCTTTTAGGGCAACATGTGTAAATTGCATATATATATATATATATATATATATATATATATATATGTGTGTGTGTGTGTGTGTGTGTGTGTGTGTGTGTGTGTGTGTATGTGTGTGTGTGTATTAGTTTCTGTTTATGTGGCCTTTGATCAGATATGCATTGTATGCAATAAATAAATGATTAAATCATAAATTCGATCATATCGATTATCCTAAAACATAGTAAATTGACATGGCTCTGATACCACTTTGGGGAATATGGGCACAAAGTATAGGAGCAGAAATAAAACATTATCTATCCATATTCCCATAATAGAAAGATTGTGTCAAATACTATGAAATAGGAAGGATGATTTAATGAGTTATACCTAGTCCTGGAGAAAGTCCAGTGACAACAACTCGCTTCAATGCAACTATTTCCAGTCTCTCTTGGACAGTGGTTGTGCAGCTCCTGGTCTTCACCACAAACAACTAATAGAACAACATTTTCAATGACTCCTATGGTCTCACCATGGACTGCAGGTTGCAGTTGTCCTCCTAGAAGCAGACAAAGGACTCTTTCCTCTAGAGTAGTCTACATGGACCAACTAGAACTCCTATCATTCAACTAGAATAGACAAGAAGGAGTTGTCCCTCCCGTTGGTGTACTAGTCACAAACTTTCTCTCCCACTATAATGATCCTTAGTTGTTCTCTCTGGTAGCTATCCCTCCCTAGTCGGGTAGGACTTGCATGGGCTCTCTGTGTTACCACAACCAAAAAGGATAACAATTTTTAGAGCATTTGATCGTCATTTGATTTTTTTGTGATCTTTGGGAAGCCCCCAGTACCCCTCTATTTATAGGAAAGGTTTGGGTCAGGGTTCCCAATCTATTCGGGATTTGTGTGGGAGTGGAAGGGACCGGAAGATCTTGAATTTTCACAACCCGCAATACTCAAAACGGTCATCTGGCACACCCACACGGTCTTATGGTGCATGAGACGGTTGTCTTCCACTACAAGATTGTCATCTGACAGTTTCTTGATTGCACACAAATTTGGCAATATTGATTTCCAATTAATATCACATATTAATTCCTTGCACCCCAAATAATGTGCAATCAAAACTATTTGAGAAACATCTAAAATCTTCGTTCGGCCAAACCAAGCCCTTTCACCCATGTGAGATGCATATCTCAATCACCCAGATGGCCATCTAGTGAGTCTGAGATGAACTGGTTGTTTCAATCACATTGAACCAGTCAGTTTAAGGGAAGAACTTAGCCAATTCAAATTCTGATCAGCCTGACAACCCAAATGGCCATCTCAACACTTGAGATGCCTGCCTGACATGTCCAAATGAATGTCGCAACACTTGAGATGGTTGTTTTGCAGTTTAGTCAGCCAATCTATTGATGTGTTGCATGAATTCAATATCTAAACACTTTTGTAATCAATCCAATCATCATTGAAGATAAACTCCTCTCCTAGATGAGTTCCTTTGTGTGTGACCCTATTGGTCCCATATCATGTTGGGAATGAATTTCCATAACTATCTCATGACATCACAAGCAAGGAGTGGTGCCTAGTCGCACATTAATGCTACACAAGTGAATGGAAAGTTGGAGAACAACTTCAACCTACAATCTCTGTAAGGTCTTGTAGTTATTGTATAACTCCTTTGTCTGTGATATGCAGAATGAACTCTAGGCATGGAATCGTCATCCTCTCTATAAGGAGTGGGATCCACTCCCTACTAAATAATTTGAAGAATAAAACATCCATTCCAAACACATTCAAAAGTATGCTGGAATAGGTGAAATTTTTTCAAAATTCAATAAATGGTATTCAAAACAACCAAAGTGTAGCAGTGGAATTGAACAAATAACTATATTCAATTTTCACAAAAGATTATAAAAGTACATCATAATATCCCATATGGTTTACATGTATGATACAACATAAGGATCTACGTAGTGGGAAATCTAAACTACTTCAAAACTGTCTCCAAGCAACATCTCCAAGAGCTAGGTCCATGTTGGAAGCTATGTTCTCCTTGGTCATGTTCAACACCTCGATCTAAACCTGGGTGGTTGGGAAATCACCCAGCAAAAGAGAGAAAAACAAGGTATATGTCAAATAATGAACAAGAACAAAAGATAAGGAATAACATGAAAGTAAAAGCTAAGATTTCATCATAAGATGAAGAGAATAAGAGTATGAGGCATAATTAGATAGATGCTTGCCATATCAAGAGAAACAATATCAAGTGTTGCATGCATGATTATTATTTACTACATTAACTAAGTAGGGTTGAGGCACCTACCGGACCTCAACCTATAGGTGAGGGGAGAATTAATACATTCCTAGTCACCTACACAAATTTTTATGGGGGAGAATAAGACATTCTCCAGGGCAAATTAATACATGCCCTATCTATGGGTGGTTGTACATAAGTACCACTACTATAGCTAAATAGTCCATAAAATTAACATGCTAGAAAAGAAATCATGGCAAGTAAAAGCATCATATAAATTAGAACATGGAACTAGGGTACAACACCCAAACCAAAGAATATCATTACTGATTTTGAGGCAATTTAACAAAACAATCACGAATAGAGGAAATATAGTTCATTAAATCATCATTAGGGAAATATAGGATTTGGTTTGCAAATATCCTAACTTAGGGTGTAAGAATAGACATACCTCTCTTACTGATATCAATTACTAACTTTCACAACTTTAATTGAGTCCAAGTTCCACTTTGCCTATTTTCAATGTATTAACATGTATTAGAGTACATAATGCACATTAATGTATAGAAAACTTAATTTTAGACCTTTTTAGAAAAACTTAGATTTAGACTCTAAAAACCTAGCCAATGAATTAGGTTCTCTTGATCAAGAAAATAATTTTTTATGTTAACTTTGGAGTTATGATGATTAAGATGTAATTTTTATGGATTTTATGCATTAAATTCATTTTACAAAAATCACCTTTCGTCAAACCTCAAAATAAGACCTTGAAAATATTTTTATTAGAGAGAGATTAATTTTCCAATTCCAAAATATATTTATTTGTCAAATTTGGATAAGCGGATTATAAGATATAAAATTTTCAATTCGAACCAATTAGGGAATGACAAGTCATAAATCCTTGTGAGAGAGAGGAAGAGAGAAAGAGAGAGAGAGAGAACATCATTTGACACAAGATCAGGGTTGGAGATGCATAGGTAACCAAACTAGATCTTCTAGAGAAGGTAAAATAGTAAGAAACCAAAACCCTAGAAGAACATGGTAAATAGAGATGGAAATAACTGATCTTAAACATAGAAGCATGAGTTTTAAGCATGTAGTAAGCAATATATGAGAAGGGGGTATAAAACTCACCTCTAGGAAATTGGACAAGTTCAAGCAGTATGGTTCCCGAGCTAGAGAGGTTGGTTTCTCCAACAAAGCTCCTATCTCGAGCAAGAAGCATCTTCTCCACATTAGAGGTGAAAACCCCTAGCAAAAGAACATGGAGATGAGGTGTTTAAGGGCTCTAGGTGGGGTTTCACAATGGAAGGCCATGGCTCTGACCTAGAAGAAGGTTGGAGGAAGACTAATAGTCTGAAAATAGGGAAGCTCCTATCTCGAGCAAAAAGCATCTTCTCCACATTAGAGATGAAAACCCCTAGCAAAAGAACATGGAGATGAGGTGTTTAAGGGCTCTAGGTGGGGTTTCACCATGGAAAGCCATGGTTCCAACCTAGAATAAGGTTGGAGGAAGACTAACAGTATGAAAACAGGGAAGGAAAGGAGGAAACTTACTATTTTTGGTCGAAATCACTAAGAAGGGGTTTTAGAAACCCTAAATAGAGTAAATTAGGAACCCTAGGAGTTTTCTTCACCAAGGTAAGTACCCTCTTTTACCTTGGGACAACACCTTCATGACTAAATAGAGTAGGAACAAGTACCTAATCTGGATGAAAGAGTAGGAGAGCAAGAGTTTTCTAATTGGGAGGTGGGAAGGGGTAGATATGGCTTTATAAAGAAGGGGGCAAGCATGAGGTGTCTATGGGACTTTCCATGTGTCCTTAGCCTAGGGGTTCATGGACATGCAAGAGGACAACTCATAGAAGCTTCTTGAATATCAAATGTCAGTTCTAAAAGCCCATGGAGACTTCTAGTCCATCCCCACCGTCCTCCATTCAAAGAAATAACCCCATTGGTTGATAGCTTTTAAATATAAGTTCATTTATAAAGAGGGTAATCCCTAAAATGCCGTTGGAGAGAAACACCTTCAAACCAAGGTGCAACTAGGTGCCCCATGGTTCAAAATATCTAGAATGGTAAGGGAATATCTAAGGATTATAATGAATGTTATAATTTGCAAAGAAAACCTCCCAATTGGGTAAATTTCATAAAAGTCCAAAACGTACCTAAAATTGCATAACTTGCACAAACAACATCCAAATTGAACCAAACTTGAAAATTAGTCTCATTTTATGATTTAAAAACACAACACAAAGTTATATTAAGGTTTAGAGCACTTAATTATGGTAATTAAGCTTGTTTAATACATTAAGCAAGGCTTGTGGCCTTACACTTCTGGCACAAATTTATTTAGCATTGTTCGACTTAAGTGGTGATTTTGCATTTTAGATCCTTAAATAATATTTCACTAAGGTATTTGTTCACAAACCCATCCAATGGTGTAATTATTGAACAAATGTCCATCAAACCACTATAAATTCTACAATTTAAACATCAAAGCCAAAAAGGATAGAAAGGAAAGGAAAAGCTTAGAAAAGGGCCAAAAAGAGAATATGTTCAAGTTTTGGTATGTTACAACACTCCACCCCTTAAAGAATATTTCATCCTCAAAATCACAAGCGAATATAGGAGGGTGAGTATACAACATCTTATCTTTAACTCCCAGGTTATTTCCTCCAAACCATAAAACTTCCACCAAAACTTTCACTAACTGAAACTCCTTTTTTTTACTTGGGAGTTCAAATTATTTACAAGATACTCCTCATAGGTATGGTTGTCATGGATCACTAATGGTTCCAATTTTACGATTTCTTTTTAACATTTTGGGATTATTAGCATTATATTCATTATGACATTACATCTTCCTCATTATTCTTTTACGTGTGTTTCATTATATTCAAAAGAGTTATATTACATTATTATGCTTGAAATTATATATATTTCTTATTTACCTCATTATGAGTTTTAGCACAATTAGAGTTTACTCAATTATCTCAATATGCATTATTATATCTGATCATTATCTTAAATAATTTCGTTTTATACTCCATTATCTCCTTATTGAATTATGTCATATTATTTTGTATGAAATAATGCACTTTATCCAATTTGTTATGATTAATCCAAATAATGTCACATTAATTACTTATATTAAACATTGTCATGTTACCTTTTTTACATTGATGTCATCATTAATCATTTTCTCATATTTTTCACTTCTTATTATTGATTATGCACATTTATGTGAATCAATTACTTCTTATCCATATTGAAGTCATTATATGTATCTTAGTGATCAAGGTGGGACATATTACATATTAATGATTTGATTCACATACTAAGTAATTATTAGGTGATTAATTAGGTGTGTATTAGAGAACAAGGTGATATCCATTTCATATTGATGACCTGATTAATCTATGATTAGGTGATTATATATCATTTATGTGTATTAAAGTATGTTACCTGATTATGACACCTTATGTCACTAATGTATCAAAAACATCATTAAGAATGTATAGATTACAGTTAGATTATCACAACTTAGGGTTTAGGTCAATATAATCAGTATTCTTCACCTATACATTCTTAGTATGCATTAAATACGTGATTAGGTTACAATTATCTTGCTCATCATTTCATTAGGGTTTAGTGGTCCAAGAAATGTTTAGCCTCATGTGTACCCACTATTAGTATTATATGTGAGTTACTCATATTATGTGCATTAGATATTCATTAGGGTTTAAACATGTGAACTATTCATTAGATGACCATTATATGTTCATTAGTATATAAACAAGCATGTCAGGCTATAACTATGACTTGATTGGTTAAAACTAAGGATCCAAGAAAATTATCCTCCTAATCATGGAGTTAGGGTTTCTAGAGACAGTGTAGATAGATTTCTATATGTTACAAGACTGCATCCCTTAAAAAGGATTTCATCCTAAAAATATAACTACCCAAACATCATCAAATCAACTACTCTCCACCCCTTAAAAGGTTTGAACTACCAAGGCAAACTAATCTAGAGGTAAAAGGGTGAGTCTAACTAAGCCATGCACAAGATCCATCACGCTTCCACTACGCACTCTGATTTCTTACTAAACACAAAACTTCAAAGTCTAGGTTCTTAGGGATAGACTATCCAAACATGTGGTTCTAGGGGACATAAGAGAACTATGTTGATATCCATACTCAAACAAGTCATTACACCTAAAAGACAAGGTCAAGATATTAGGTTCTCAAGATTATCCAACTTAGGTGCCTAAGGCTACTACTATCAATAGGCATGCTATTTTAGACATTCAGTATTAGCTCAGGCCAGGAAGGTATCATATAGATTCAAGAGTCCTCGTAAACTAAGCTAGTGGTGTGGAGGAAAATCTTTCCAGCCCCCAGAACCCTGATCCTTTCTAGACACCTTTGCTTTCAACTTATGCCCTAATAGCTACCTAAAAGGCTCATCACATTAAGGTTAACTAAACATGTTTCTAATGTGAAACACTTATTATCCTAAATCAATCTTTCATCGTCTCAAATTAGCATCAATCAATTCTAGGACAAGCGTGTCACTTAAAGAGGAACTATATGAGGCAAAGGTTCTAATCAGGGAGACAAAGTTAAAATAGTCATATTCTGAGTACCATGGGCTCTGATACCATGTTGTAAGGAGTGGGATCCACTCCCTACTAAATAATTTGAAGAATAAAACATCCATTCCAAATACACTCAAAAGTATGCTGGAATAGGTGCAAAATTTTCAAATTTCAATAAATGGAATTCAAAACAAACCAAAGTGTAGCAGTGGAATTAAACAAATGACTATATTGAATTTTCACAAAAGATTACAAAAGTACATCATAATATTCCATAGGGTTTACATGTATGATACAACATAAGGATCTAAGTAGAGGGAAGTCTAAACTACTTCAAATATGCCTCCAAGAAACATCTCCAAGATCTAAGTCCATTTTGGAAGCTATGTTCTCCATGGTCATGTTCAACACCTCGATCTAAACCTAGGTGGTTGGGAAATCACCCAGCAAAAGAGAGAAAAACAAGGTATGTGTCAAATAATGAACAAGAACAAAAGATAAGGAATAACATGAAAGTAAAGGCTAAGATTTCATCATAAGATGAAGAGAACAAGAGTATGAGGCATAATTAGATAGATGCTTGCCATATCAAGAGAAATAATACAAAGTTTTGCATGCATGATTATTATTGACTATATTAACTAAGTCAATTTGAGGCACTCCCATACTAAAAAATTGAAGAATAAAACATCCATTCAAAACACACTCAAATGTATGTTGGAATAGGTGTAAAATTTTCAAATTTCAATAAATGGTATTCAAAACAACCAAAATGTAGCAGCAGAATTAAACAAATGACTATATTCAATTTTCACATAAGATTACAAAAGTACATCATACTATCCCATATGGTTTACATGTATGATACAACATAAGGATCAAAGTAGAGGGAAGTCTAAACTACTTCAAATCTATCTCCAAGCAACATCTCCAAGAGCTATGTCCATGTTGGAAGCTATGTTCTCCTTGATCATGTTTAACATCTCGATCTTAACCTGGGAGGTTGGGAAAACACCCAGCAAAAGGGAAAGAAAAACAAAGTATGATAAAAAAATATGAATAGGATATCAAGGAAAAGATAATATGTAAATAAAGGCTAGTTTCCATCATAAGATGAAGATTTCAAGAGTATGAGGCTATTCAAAATAGATGCTTGCCATAACCTTAAAATAGTAAAGGAATTGCATGCATGATTAATAATGAATACATTAATTAAGTAGGGTTGAGGCACCTACCAGACCCCAACCTATAGGTGAGGGGAGAATTAATACATTTCCAGTCACCTACACATATTTTTATGGGGGAGAACAAGGCATTCCCCAAGGCAAATTAATACATGCCCTATATATGGGTGGTTGTACATAAGTACCACTACATTAGCTAAATAGTCTAATAAAATCAACATGCTAAGAGAAACTATGGCAAGTAGAAGCATCATATCAATTAGAACATGGAATTGGGGTACAAGACCCAAGAAAAAGAATATCATTACCAATTTTGAGGCAATTTAACAAAAGAATCATGAAAAGAGGAAATAGAGTTCATTAAGTCCTCATTAGGGAAATATAGGGTTTGGTTTGCAAATATCCTAACTTAGGGTGTAAGAATTCACATACATAAAGAGACATTGCACATACCTCTCTTACTGATATCAATTACTAAATTTCACCACTTTAATTGAGTCCAAATTCCATTTTGCCTATTTTCAATGTATTAACATGTATTAGAGTACATAATGCACATTAATGTATAGAAACCCTAATTTTAGACCTTTTTAGAAAAACTTAGATTTAGACTCTAAAAACCTAACCAATGAACTTATTAGGTTCTCTTGATCAAGAAAATATATTTTTATGTTAACTTTGGATTTATGATGATTAAGATGTAATTTTTATGAATTTTATGCATTAAATTCATTTTACAATAATCACCTTTCATAAAACCTCAAAATAAGACCTAAAAATATTTTTATTAGATAGAGATTAATTTTTTGATTCCAAAATATTTTTTTTGTCAAATTTGGATTAGTGGATTACAAGATATGAATTTTTCAATTTGAACAATTCAGGAAATGACAAGTCAGAAATCCTTGCGAGAGAGAGGAAAAGAGAAAGAGAGAGAGACAAAACACCATTTGACATAAGATCAGGGTTGGAGATGCATAGGAAACTAAAATAGTTCTTCTAGAGAAGGTAAAATAGCAAGAAACCAAAACCTTAGAAGAACATGGTAAATAGAGATGGAGATCATCGATTTTAAACATAGAAGCATTAGTTTTAAGCATGTAGTAAGAAATATATGAGAAGGGGGTATAAAGCTCACCTATAGGAAAGTAGACAGGTTCAAGTAGCAAGGTTCCTGAGATAGAGAGGCTAGTTTCTCCAACAAAGCTCCTATCTTGATCAAGAAGCATCTTCTCTACATTAGAAGTGAAAACCCCTAGCAAACGAACATGGAGATGAGGTGTTTAAGGGATGTAGGTGGGGTTTCACCATGGAAGGCCATGGTACTGATATAGAAGAAGGTTGGAGGAAGAATTAACAACATGAAAATAGGGAAGGAAAGGAGGAAACATACTATTTTTGGTCGAAATCACCAAGAAGGAGCTTTAAAAATCCTAAATAGAGCAAATTTGGAACCCTAGGAGTTTTCTTCACCAAGGTAAGTACCCTCTTTTACCTTGGGACAGAACCTTCATGGACAAATAGAGTAGGAACGATGCTGTAAGTTGGATGAAAGAGTATGAGATTAAGAGTTTTCAAATTGGGAGGTGGGAAGGGGTAGATATGGCTTTATAAAGAAGGGGCAAGCATGAGGTGTCTATGGGACTTTCCATGTGTCCTTAGCCTAGGGCTTCATGGCCATGCAAGAGGAAAAATCATAGAGGCTTCTTGAATATCAAATGTCAGTTCTAAAAGCCCATGGAGCCTTCTAGGCCATCCCCACCGTCCTCCATTCAAAGAAATAACCCCATTGGTTGATAGCTTTTAAATATAAGCTCATTTATAAAGAGGGTAATCCCTAAAATGCCCTTAGAGAGAAACACCTTCAAACCAAGGAGAAATTAGGTGTCCCATGATTCAAAATCTTGATAATGGTAAGGTAATATCTAATGATTATAATTAATGTGATAATTTGCAAAGAAAAACCTCCCAATTGGGTAAATTTCATAAAAATCCAGAATGTACCTAAAATTGCATAACTTGCACAAGCAACATCCAAATTGAACCAAATTTGAAACTTAGGCTCATTTTATGATTTCAAAATACATAAAAAAGTTAGATTAAGGTTTATACCACTTAATTATGGTAATTTTGCATGTTCAATACGTTAAGTAAGGTTTGTGGCCTTACACTTCTGGCACAAATTTATTTACCATTGTTCCACTTAAGTGGTGGTTTTGCATTTTAGATCCTTGAATAAGCTTTCATTGAGGTATTTGTGCACAAGCCCTTCCAATGGTATAATTATTCAATAAATGTTAACCAAACCACTATAAATTCTACAATTTAAACATCTAGACCAAAAAGGATAGAAAGGAAAGGAAAAGCTTAGAAAAGGGCCAAAAAGGGAATATGTCCAAGTTTTACACTCTCAACGTTCAATCTATGTTTCTTGAACCAAGAGAAGACTATCTAAGATAGTGTGACCTCAATATCCTATATGGACTCACATGTGTATGCGCATGTGTTTCTCAGTCTCACTTATCAAGTGGCCAGGATATTGTACTCCAGTAGGAGGGACAAATCCCATATCATCACCTTTATAACAACCCATGTTTTAGGACTGTGTTTGATGATGTTAAAGAATACCAAATGACATGTGATGAGTGCAGTGATTTCAAGTCTAAGAATCAAAATCACCACCTTCACTATGAGAGCTGACTCTGACTTACCAGATTATGGTTTCCATATGTGGCTCCAAAGGTGGGTCTTTCCAATACACTATTCCCTAACATGTATTTGTGTGCCTGGTTTGATATTGCCATATCATGACTAATGAGATTTTGTCATCAACCAACCCACACTCTAGTCTTGTGTGTTATTGGTGTCTATCTACCTTCCACAGTAACAACCGACTAGGGACATAACAAGAATGTACATACTCTTAGCATTCGTATGATCTCATCCTTCCAAGTCGCATACTTGAAGACATACATCATTCAATATTGTCATTCTATGGACATTCATAGTATTTCCTCATTATCTCATAACTGAGTGAAACATAATGAATTGGAAGCTTGCCTTTATGAGTATTAATCACATCCTTTATGGTATATGCTATGTCAATCATCACACGATTTTCTCTATGGGCATACCTTACCAACAATGATGTTTGTAAGAGGAAAGAATAAGGGAGCTTAACCAAGGAGCATACCTCTCAAGGACAAATTAGGAGTTTAGCCCTGGTGGGGTGTCATCTACACCTTAGAATATCCAATATTAAGTTTCTATAGAAGATATATGCCTTAGATTTCTTCTCCCTAACATGTGTTAGATTCTAGTATCAAGATGAGATAGTTTACATAATAAGGTTTTTGTAAAGGAGCATTGTATGAATCTATAATTCCAATTAATGTGTGGTGTTTCATTTATCTTGTTACTATGTATATGATGTTTTGTAATGTTTCTCCAAGACAAGTGACCTATGTTATGGGGTGGTGTGTCATTTATCTTGTTGCTATGTATATCATGTTTTGTAATGTTTCTCCAAGACAAGTGACCTATGTTATGGACAACATATAGTTTGCTTCTTTTGTCATATATGTACTTGGAGGGGTGCTACAAATTCCCTCGACAAGTTTGATCCAAAACCCTACTAGGCTTTTTTTCTTGGATATAGCACTACTATCAAAGCATATAGAGTGTTTAACATTGAACTATCTAAAGTAGAAGAATCTATTAATATTAAATTTGTTGAGACTAACCCCTCTATTTCCAAGAATATTGTTAATGATGATGTTGTAGATGAGGTGATCCCTCACTTGAAAGATCTCAACATTGTTGATAAAGGGAAAGAGGTTCCAGTTGATGAAGAAGAGAAAGAATAAGAAAAGAAAGATCCAACCCCTTAGTTTGCAAAGGACCATCCTAAAGAGCTCATCATAAGAAATCCTTTTGAAAGGGTGAGGTTGTGGTCTACATTCAACAAAGAACAAGCTGACAACACATTCATCTCTCAACTTGAGCCTAAGGTGGCCAAAGAAGCTCCCAAGGATGATGAATAGATCCTTGCCATGAAAGAAGAGTTGGAATAGTTTGAGAAGAATAAGGTATGGACCTTAGTGCCATGACCAAGTGATAGAAAGATCATTGGCACCAAATAGGTCTACCGCAACAAGCTTGATGAAAGTGGGAAAGCGGTAAGGAACAAAGCAAGGTTAGTAGCTCAAGGCTACAACCAACATGAAGGTGTTGATTTTGATGAAACCTTTGCACCTATTGCTAGACTTGTATCTATTAGAATGTTACTTGCTTTTGCTAGTTATGAGAATTTCTTGCTTTATCAAATGGATGTTATAAGTGTGTTTTTTAATGGTACAATTGAAGACAAAGTTTATGTGGCTCAACCTCCTGGATTTGAACTAGATAAATTTTGTAACCATGTTTACTTGCTACAAAAAGCTCTCTATGGACTCAAACAAGCCCCTAGAGCTTGGCACAAAAATTAAAGAACATTTTTCTAGACAATGGCTATATCATGGGAAAAGTCGATTCTACCTTGTTTCTAAAATAGACTTCTAACAATTTCTTGATTATTCAAATTTATATTGATGATATTATCTTTGGCAGAACTGATCTTGATCTTTGAAAGGAGTTTATCTCTCTTATGCAAAGTGAGTTTGAGATGAGCATGATGGGGGAGCTTACTTTCTTCCTCGGCTTTCAAATCAAGCAAACCAAGGAAGGTAACTTCATCAACCAATGCAAGTACACTTGTGAACTACTTAAGCACTTTGGCATGGAGAACACCAAGCTGATGGACACCACCATGTCGAACACGAACAAGCTTGATAGAGATGAGCAAGGAGAAAAGGTAGATGAGAAGCTCTATATAGGTATGATTGGAAGTTTACTTTATTTAACTGCCTCTCGACCTGATATAATGTTTAGTGTTGTCTTGTGTTCTCTCTTTCAATCAAGTCCAATAAAATCACATCCCTTAGAAGTTAAGAGGATTTTGAGATATCTAGCCAAAAATCAAAATTTTGGACTATGGTATCCCAAGTCAAGGGACTTTACTCTTACTACCTATAGTGATGTTGATTATGTAGGTTTTTTTATTGTTATAAAGTGCACAAGTAGCACTTGCTTCTTCCTAGGACCATGCCTAGTTTCTTGGCTCTCTAAGAAACAAAGCACAATGGCTCTTTTAACTACCAAGGCTGAATACATTGCAGTTGGGAGTTGTTGTGCCTAAGTCCTACATATGAAGCAAATGCTCCACCTCTCCTATCTATTGTGATAATACTAGTGTAAGATAAAGAAGGTTAATATGATACAACAACAACTGAAGGCATCCCAGGATAGGCAGAAGTCTTATGCTGATAATAGTCAGAGGCTGTTGAAGTTCCAAGTGGGAGAAAAGGTGCAACTCAAGGTCTCTCCTTGGAAATGTGTGTTAAGGTTTGGGAAGAAGGGTAAGTTGTCTCCCATGTAAATGGGACCTTAACCTATGGTGGCACATGTTGGGAAGGTGTCTTATAAGTTGGAGATAACACCTGAGTTGTACAGGTTGCATCCAGTGTTCCACATTTATATGTTGATGAAATGTCACCTGACACATATCTAGTGTTGTATCTCGTGGAGGTTGAGGATGTGTCTTATTTGAAGGGTCATGTGTTGATCTTGGACCAAAGGGTGCAGAAGTTGAAGAATAAGGATATCATTTTGGTTAAGGTTTTGTGGCACCATCGTGGCATGGAGGAAGCCACATGGGAATTGGAGGAAGAGATGCATAGTAAGTATCTATCTCTTTTTGTGTAGGATTTTGGGGGAGAAATTTGTGTTAGGGGTTTATGGTTGTAAGAGCCCTGACCTAGCTTAGTGCTTGAACTTGCTTGCTTTTCTTAATAAGATGATTAAACCTTAATCTAATCCCTTGAGATACCTTAATGACATGTGACATGTTTTTGTTTTCAGTTTGGTTCAGCTTCATTGATGTTTGAGCTAGCTATGCTATATGAGTGCTTGTTTTGGACCAAGTTGCAATTTACCCATGATGAGGGTTTATATTTCAATTTGTCACATGTTAGTTGTGCCTCTTGTGCCTTAGCATCATGAGAAAGAGAATGATGCTTAGGGGTGCCTTGTTGGACCTTGGTTGATGAGGTGGAATCATGTGTGTTGATGTTAGGGTTTTCATGGATGCTTGAGTTGATGGGGGTGTTGGCTTTGTAGTGCCCGATGTGTTTAAAGAGTATTACGATTGATACACCTTGTTCTTTGGTTGGTTTGTAGCAACCTAAGAAGTTGTGGCTTTGTGGTTTGTTTGTAGCAACCGTTTGATCTTGAACCATGGTCGCTACCATTGTGATGTTTGCTTCAATCGAAGGGTAGTGGACCTAGTGGTTGCTACCAAGCCTTGTTTTTATCACCTTTTATACAAGCATATATTGCGTGCATTCATGGCATAGTTTTGAGGGACAAGTGTCCTTAGAGGCTCTAGTATCTTGACATCTCATATCCCTTTACCTCTCTCCTACCCTTGGGTATTTTTACCCATTCTTTCACATGCAAGTAACCTCTTTGGCTCTCTCTTCTTTCTCTCTTCTTGATTGGTCAAACCTTGAACTTGGTGGTGCAAGTTAAGGTGTCGGAGCTTGAAGAAGGAGGTCAAGCTCTTGCATGTGGTGATCTAGGGTTTGATCACCTTCCTTGTGGTGGTTCTTGGTGATCCTTGATCTTGGTAAGTGGTTTATCTTCCTTGATCTCATTTTCTTGAAACCAACCTCTCTCTTCCTTCTCTCGACCAAACTATGGTTCTCCATGGTAGATTTCTTGAGGAAATTCTCTCCAACAGAGGTCGAATCCATGGTTCTCTATGGTAGTACATGAGTGAGACAAATATATCCTCTTTCTATTTCTTTTTTAGCCTAGGGTTTGTACCCTTTTCTCTTTGGGTTTTCTTTGATCTTGGTTTTCTCTTCTTCTCATAAGGCATCTTGCTTGGAGTTGGAGTTGATCAAGCTTGATTTTTCCTCTCTCTCTTGGAGCTTCTTGACTTTTGTAGTTGATCTTCACCTTAAGGTGGGTTCTATAACTTTCCCCTCTACTATTGTTGCACCTTTATCTTGCTTGCATGTTACTATTTCATCTCTAAAATGTGATCATAAGTTTCTAGATGATTCTATCTTGATTTAGGGTTTAAGATTATGAAGTAATCTTGTATAGATTTCTATTTCTCCAAAACCCTAATTCTGGAACCTGAGATGTTATGGATGGAGAGTGGAGTTGTTGATACTTACATGATTTAATATCATTGGTTTTATCACCAAGCTTTTGTTTTGGTCATCTTGTGTAAGATGCATGTTTTGTTTTCTCGCATGCATGAGCTTAAATACTTGGTTTTCTCCTTCTTAGCATGGTTTTCATGTTGATACTTGTGGTGATCATTTTAGAGTTTTTATGTTCATCTCTTTCACGAGGTTTCCTTCTTGGTGATTCTTTGGTTTCTTGGTGTTCACCATCTATTTTGGTCGCTATGACTACGATAGTGGTGAGCTTGAGTTTTGGTTGGTTTCTATAACCCTAACCCTAGATACCTTGGTCGCCATGTTGCTATAATGGTGTGTTGCGGTCTCTATGTGAGATGGTGTGTTGTGGATGTTATGTTTAGATGTGCATGTAGTTGGTGTTGTGGTCACTACATTTGATGCATTATGTTATGACCTCTATGCATGTTATGATGTGGTTGTTACATTTGTAGGCTTTGATGGTCTTTACATGCATTCTAGTTGTGGTCACTACACATAGGAAGCCTTATTTGTGATCTCTAGAGATGATTTTGTGTTGTGGTCGACATGTTTGAGATGTCTTAAGGTCACTGCATATGTTGGTTAACATGTTTGGTCGATACACATGTGCAAATACTAGTGTTCGCTACCTGGGGATGGTCGCTACATATGTGATGATGCTTAACCTAATATGCTCCAAGAATTTGGGAAGTGATGTACCTAAGGTTTGATGTTGAATATTGTTATGGAAACCCTAATTGACTATCTATAAGAAACCCTAACCCTAATTTGGGCATATGATGTAATTGCTTAGCTTGCTTGGATGAGTAGAATGCAATAAAGTATTTTGTCTCTCCTATATTTCGTAACCCTAATATTGTAGTTTGAATGAACATCATAGCCTGTGATTGCTATGGTATCTCTTATATACATAGGGTGATCATTATGAGCCTTTATGAGGCATGATGAGATAATGATGTTATGCATGAATCTGATGGGATCTTATGACCTGGAAGAGGCTTTATGCCTAATGTGAGGTGATATCCTCTAGTGATGTGATGAGGGATGGTTATCCCCTGATGATATGATAATGGTGATGGCCTAGTATAAGGAAGTGAGACAGTATCATGTGATTACATTGCAATCTACCCCTATCTTCGTAGAATTTATCTATGGCTTGTATGTTGTAACCTGATTGATGCACTAACATATACCAAATCGGAAATAATTAATCAAGTGAAACCCTAATCATGTAGTTTTCCCTAATCCATAGATCTGTCTTCAGTGTTAGTACTTGCTAGATAGTGAAACAAGTAATTCATGTGGGAAACTCAGAGCACATATTGTTGAATATGTGGGGGTGAAAGTTGAGGATATATCTATGCATCCACAATCACTGGTTTTGAGGATGGATGTGGTCATGCCTTGGGAGGATAATGGTTGAGGTTGTATCTCAGATGATATGTTTTCAGGGATGGTTGTGATCATACCCTAGAAGGAGAACGGTTGTGGTTGTATCTCACTAGCGTCGTGCTTGTATACAAATGCGGACTAGGTTGTTTTGTAGTTTGACTCTATATGTCACAGTGGGGGACTCAGACTGACTGAGGGTGTGGGAGATCAGAGTAGTCTGGCTCTCCTAGATCTTGTATGACACTGATTTTGACTTAGCAATGGTCAATTGGAGTATGAGTGGTATACCTCATCTCCATAGGGAATAATAAAAGACATAATACAACCATCTGGTATATTTTTCTTAGGGTCAAAACATGATTCACAATGGATGACCCCTTTGACTTATTTCTTATACCATTTATTTGATATTGGTTATACATGTTCTTCATATTCCTTCTAAAAGTATATGATGTTCTATTGATGAATTTGTAGTTGCTTAAACAGCTTAATCGAAGTTATCAGTTTTTTAAATATTCATGTAATTGAATCTGCTCATTCTATTAACAGTATTGCCTTCCTACTATATATCTATCTATGTTTACAATAGTTGTTGGTGGAGAGTTATATATCTCATTGGGACGTTGGTCTCACCCCGTGGGTTCCTAGATCTTTTAGGAGGTCGTGCATCACACGGTAGAGATCATGTGGTTTAGGAAGAGTGGTTAGGAGATCAGTAGTTGTTGAAAGTTGGATATACTGCTAGTGTTTGTAGTAGAGTCCTATGTATCGTCCCTGTAATCTCAAGTCCTTAGGGCATTTTGTAGATGTTGTACATCGATTTGAGGTTTTTAGCAGTATGTCATGGTTCTACATGTATGGCTTGTATATATGAATAGGTTATCTTCTATAATAGATTAGTGACAAGATTGCCACTGTACAGTGATGTATATACCTTAATGGTATGATATGTGATACAGGTGGAAGAGTTTGTGGACTTCCATGTAATATGTTTCCTCTTGTGAACATATAAGTGATTAATTTTGATTTATCGTGTTTTTTGGTAATTTGGATGTTTAGTATTAATTCTGTTCTTTGGTATGAGTGATCTCGCTTTGGTGTGATTGGTGTGTCACACTTGGTCAATATTGAAGCTCTAGGTTCACTGAGTCTACAGGGACATAGGACTGGGGTTGTGTATGTTCTTGTGTATCTAGTATATATGATTGCAACTTCTACTTATGCAGAAGAAGAAGAAGAAGAAGAAGAAGAAGATATGATTGGAGAATGTGAAGAACATGTTGAGAGTAGTATTACTGCACCAGGAGGTGGTGTGAGGAGGTAAGACAGAGTAGATGGAGTGCCTGAAGTGCCTCAGTTCGACCCAGCAACAGTGGACAATCCCTCTTTTCAATCCATGTTTGGACAATTCATGGCCACACTGATGCATATGGTGGATAGAATGCTCATACCCCAAACGAGGGAAGCTATCCCCAATGCGGAATCTCAGGGTTCTGGGAAGACCTTTGAGAGGTTAAGGCATGTAGGGGTGATAGAATACACTGGTATGATGAACACGGA
Source organism: Alisma plantago-aquatica (assembly GCA_963693085.1). Taxonomy (NCBI): domain Eukaryota; kingdom Viridiplantae; phylum Streptophyta; class Magnoliopsida; order Alismatales; family Alismataceae; genus Alisma; species Alisma plantago-aquatica. The sequence continues at coordinate 496,214,995 of OY856414.1, read as the reverse complement.
AGACATAGATATGTGGCTAATAGAGTTGGAGAAGGCCTTTAAGATCCTCAACATCACAAAAAAGGATAAGGTGAAGCATGTGGTGTACCTATTGAAGGACAGTGTGGACCATTGTTGGGCTATCAAGGAGGAGAAGAGACCCAAAGTTGTGATTAGTTGGGAGGAGTTTTGGTGGGAGTTTGTGAGCCGATACTTCCATAGACCTATATGGATGACAAGATCTCATTTTGAGAAGATCTAGTAGGGATCTATGACGGTCAACGAGTATGAGGCCAAGTTCATGGAGTTGTTTAGGCTTTGTCCTCACATGGCTGTGGTAGATAAGGAAAGTATCAGATGTTTTGAGAAGGGTTTGAGCTCATAATTGACAAAGATGGTGTCAGCTTTAGAGAACAGGGAGCGGTTTTCCACATTTGTAGAGTCTGTGAGGAGGATAGGATGGTCAGTTGTGTAGAAGTGTGAGGAAAATGCTAAGAAGAAGCTGACATAGTTCTAAGGATAGTCTTATGGAGGCTTCAAGAAGCCTAGGTTTTCAACACCCCAATCATAGAAGAGGTCAATTGTTTAGTCTCAGTGGTCACCAAGCAAGGGCAAAGGCCATAGTTTTCCACCAACTGGAGCTCACGGCGCAACATCACTTTCTATGACAAGGTCATCTAGGTTGTAGTTTGATACAAGGACATGTTATACATGTAGATATGACGTGGATTTTATCGCACTAACAAACTCACTCGAGGTTGAAATCCCCGAGCTTTTACCAAAACCAATGTGCAATAATACCACCCACAAGCGGACGAGTCTTATCACAGTATAGTTAATGATCGAATCCAAAGGACAATGTTTTTAAGAATCTTGTCAGTCAAATCTAGTTAAAGTAAGACTACTATTTAGAACAATAGGTTGATTTGAGATTAATTAAACTAATTTCAAGGAAGTAAAGAGCGGAATTAAAATTGGGTCTAGATCAATGATATGGAATCATTGGGATGGTATCGGGTTTCACCACCGCTTCACATGCAAACACATTCAATCGTAAACAATCCAGGCAAGATATAATGATCCAAATAGAGCTGTTGCAAAATCCCCCATACAGGCGTTAGGTTTGCGTAAGCATCACCTTAGGCATCAGATGTCTCGTCACCATCTGGATCACTTACTTACGGCTCTAAAGATACATAAATCTAACGAAGGTTGTGGGCCCCCTATACAGGCGTTAGACACACATAAGTGTCACCGTAGGCTAGATGGCTCGTCCCCTCGTGGATCATACACTTACGACCTCAAAGAAATCCCATTCTATTTCTATTTTGGGAGTCAACCACATTTATCGATAAGCAAGTAGGTGATTAATATACGAGCAAACATCGACAATTAACAAGAATATACAAAATCCAACTAAGGTTGTGAACCCTCTATACAGGCGTTAGGTGCACAGAAGTGTCACTGCATGCTAGATGGCTCGTCCCCTCGCGGATCATACACTTACGACCACAAGGAATCCCATTCTATTTCTAGTTTGGGAGTCGACTTGTTAAACGACATTCAATCCTACATATAGAAGTTCTCACAACATAGGAAGAACAAAGATGAAAGCAAACAATTAATCTAACTATGAACATAACGATTAACAACGAAATGAAAAGTTATATACATTGCTATGGTAAGTTTAACAAAAGAATATGCTTACACGGGTAGCGGGGCTAGTCCCCGCACCCTAGTGAAAAGGAACTACTCGCTCATGATGCGAGAAACAAGAAGAACAAGAAAGAGAGAGAAATCCGCCATGAGCACGATGCAGAAGGTAGTCACAGCTCGGTGAAGATGATGCAGTCTTCTACGTCGTGTCGGAGCAGATCTGGACACAGAATGGGAGATTCCAAGATAGACCGGACAGTCTCTCTCACTCCGTCTTCCTTCTCTTCTCAGTCTCTTTGATTGCAGCACGGGCAGTAGGTGGAGTGAAACTGGCGTGGACAGAACTGGATCTGGATCGGATATGTGTATAGGCAGCCTGTCGGCGTTCCGGAACACCCCCTCTCAAATGGGGACCCTGCTGGTCCTATTTATAGGCACAGGACTGGCCCTCCTACTTTTGGTGTCGTTCCAGTCCGAACGGTCTTGATTGCTAAATATCTTATCCAAACGGTTTGTATGCTTAAACGGTTTCATGTGGATATTGCTACTTTAGCAAATGGTTTGCATTTATTCTCCTCCATTCAGTCTTCATGTGAGCATCAACAAATGATCTTGGACCATGCATGCTCAAATGGTCTTGGATATTAACCATACGGTCTGCGTGCCTTCTAATCCAAACGGTTTTCTATTGCATGTGACCATATGGTCTTTGGATCAGCCATCCAAGCAAACAGTCTTCGCTGGGCAGCATTGGCAAACAGTCTTGGCAGCCCATTCATTGCGATTGTGTTTATACGGTTTTGCATGTCACTCATTCGGTTTGCATGTGCTGCTCAAATGGTCTCGCTGCATGCCATTGTTCTTCACGTGGGAGTATCAAATGGTCTTGGACAATGTATGTACCCAAAATGGTTTGCAGATATAAACCTCCATACGGTCTTCATACTTCAGCAACTCATTCGGTCTTGACTTCAGCCATTCAAGTAAACAATCTTCACGTGATTCAGCAAGTGGCCATTCAGTTTCATGCAAGTAATCTTATCAAATGGTCTTCACGTGTTGTGGCTATTCGACCTTCACGCTCTATTCAGTTTTCCGATTTAGCAGCAAACGGTTTTGCTATTAACTCTATCAAACGGTCTTCATGCCGTCTCCATTCGGTCTTCACGTTGCTCGATTTCAAACAGTTTCATGCTTCATTCAGTTTTCACTTCAAAGAGGCAAACGGTCTTGCGACCGGTTTGAGCAAACGGTCCTACAGTCCTTCATTCGGTCTTCGCATGCGTTCGGTCTTCGCATGCATTCGGTCTTCATCGATTTTGTATGCAAGCTACGCAGCCGAAACGGTCTTGGCTTATCTAGTTTCTATCAAACGGTTTTATCATTGCATGCCCATTCGGTCTTCATATGTTGCTCATTCGGTTTCATCCAAGTGCCAAATGGTCTGCTAGATTCGGTCGTTCAAACGGTCTGAGACCGTGACCTCTCCAAACAGTTTTGAGGTGTGTCTCCAATCGGTCTCTACTGGTCTATCGGTCTTGAGACCGAATGGGCTCAAACGGTCTTGAGACCGAATGGACTCAAACGGTCTTGAGACCGAATGGGCTCAATTGCTTGGTTAGATCGATTGGTCAGAACCGAGGGTGAGTGAAAGTGGGCCCCAGCTGATTGTTTAGCTTTATCAAGACCTTCATCAAATCAACATAATTTCAGTTAAAATCATGATAATGGACCAATTTAGTAATTTTGTAAATTTTGATATCCAGTAAATGAAATTGAATGCATTGAGTCGAATTTGACCCAATGTGGTAATTGAAATTCCTGATGAATATGCATTCATCAAAATACCCCGAACTTAAACGTTGCTCGTCCTCGAGTAACACAAAATCTAAAACAATCGCCAAATGAATACTTTCAATTTGTGTGATTGCCTCATCTTCATATCACGATTGTTTTCTTTTTGCTCTATATGACTTAGTATCTCAACTTCCTGAGATCACTGAACACGTCTTACCATATCTTCATACCCGAGTTTGCTTTCCAATATCACTTCCTCCTCACTTTTTCCAACAACAAGCATGTCAAAGAGTTTTGTAAGAGTCCAGAGATACCTGTAGAACAAAAAGTGTGCATCTGATCTAACATAGGTGTTTTTCAGGACAGTGAAGGCATGCATTGTGCCATTAGGTAGAAATTGGAGTGAATGGTGGTATGGAAGGAAGAAGTAAACCAACATTTGTCACATGCCTTGATGAAGGAATGTATCCAAAGTCAGTTCCCTGATGAAACCTCACTAGTGTATCTTTTTGGTCGTCTATTATGCAATCTTGTGCCCTCCATGGGGAGAGGAATATAATTTCTTGATAATGCTCTAGATTTTGGGGTTTCCAAGTTATGAAGAAACATGTTGCTAATGTATTTCCTATTGGCAATATAGTTCATCTCTAGATGGAGTACCCCTCAAGTAAGGTAGTTCACAAAATCAATATACCAATGATAATTTTTTTTAGAAATCTGAATGAGCTTATCTTCTAGGTAGGGGATGTCAATTGGGGTCAAATAACCGTCTTGGGTCTATAGACACGAGAGGTGGATGACTAGAACATTCTCATAACTCTGCTTGTCATAACTTTAGGTTGACCTCCTAAACTAAGAGAATCCTCAATATGAGGTGAGGCTTCACCTCCTTATTCATCATCAAATATCAAAGTTCTAGTGTAACACATGGACCCATAGTCCTAGGCTCTAGTCAAGTTTTAAGAATGATGAATAGCGTTCATTGTATGCTTTGTCCTCATTCATTCACCAATTAGGTCAGACTTCCAGACAAGGTAGGCATACTAGTACTACATTGGAATGAGCACACTTAATTCTAGAGTACTAACTAATGGGCTACTTGAGAAAGTGGGTAGTGTTACCATACATAAAACAACATGCTATTATGGTAGTGATTTTAGGTGTAAGGATTACAGTCATCAATGTTACATTGAGATATTACTCTAACGACCATGACACGCCTTCCAATGTAATTTTTAAAGTGGGTCTCTCTAGTAAAATTTGTTCTCTAATAAGTACCCATGTATTCAAATTGATATCAAATATCACGATCAAAGAGACATAGTCATCACTCAACATACATACTAGTCTTATATATTATTATTGTCCTATATTGACCACAATAACATTTGACAAGGGACATAGCAATAATGCATACTCTCAAGTATGCATATGATCTCACATTTAGGTACTCAAACCAAACAATAAGTCATTGAGTCAAAATATTCTTAAGACATAATTACATATATTTATTAGCTCAATACTAATACAAACATAAGGGGAATTTCATTTAGTAATAATCATATTGGTATATGTAGGAGTGAAGTTAGTTTAATAAGTATTAATTAGTATGTTTTAAATAATTATAACAACCTTATTAAAAGTTCAAAACTCTAAAGATATATACACAAACGTACACTTGGAGAGAAGATACCAACTTATGTAGTATCCTGACCTAAACCAACACATCTTGATTAATGTGGAGACTAAGATAGGAAATATAAAAGGAAGACATGATTGATTATGAATAACTTTATATCTAGAAATAAATGATAAGATGACACATAATCGATTAAATGTGAAATTATTGATTTTTCCCAATTATATTTTTGTACATCTATAACTTGGTTAATATGAATAATTGAGATAGTGGTATTAATATCAAGAATGACTCATCTTAAGATTGACATTATAATTTATATAAGCATACTCCAACCATTTAATATGAAAAATATATAAGTATATGTTGAGGAATATTAGGAGAAAAACCCTAATATAGGCTTAAGTAGCCGACAACAATATTTGTAAATAAATAAAAACATATTTGTGTATGTCTTGTATATATTGATCTAGGAAGAAACAATGATTGGACGATGACCTACAATATTAGAATTAGTAATGAAGATATCAGGTATGAGCTCTTTCCCTGTTTATTTGGTCGCTATAGACAAATATGACATTGATTTCCCATAATGAGGAATATATCTTCTTAATTGATTCATCTTGCTATTCTATTGAAATTTCATGATTTCCTAATTTCTCTAAACTTGTTGATCATGCTTGTACGTGGGGTTTACGACCCCATTTGCCTTACTATATGCCATTGAATATATAGTGATTGGACTATTGCATCCTGCCACTCTCTATTAAGAATGCATGTTGTACAGACTATTTATGTAATGTAGTGATAACCATTGGGTGTATTGTTCTGCCCCAAGTGTGATGTTTCCACCTAATTTATATATTTGGGAATGTTGTTCTATCCAAGGTGTGTTGTTCCACAAATTTACTTGTTAGGTCATGTTGTTCTGCCCAGGGTGTGTTGTTCCACCCATTTACTTATTAAGGTGTGCTATTCTACCTAGGGTGTGTTGTTTTGCCCATTTATTTTTCAAGGCATGTTGTTCCACCAAGGGTTTGATTTCTCCACCAATTTACTTAGGATAATGACTAGTGGTTTCTTGGACCTACTTTATATACATATAGTATATCTTATATATGCATGCAATTATGTTTAATTGTGATATTATGAAATGATTATAGCAAGATGTTTTAGGTGTTATGTTATTCTTTCAATGCCCCATTCTCATGTTTTTATTTTATTGAACTTGCCTACTCGTCAATAGCCCCCTCTTGAATGGGAACCCCTAATTTTATACCTATCTAAACTAAAAATATCTTTAAATGTTGATTGTGTACATACTCAGTGTTTAATGATGCATACACTTTGTTTCTTTTTTCTCTAGGTGTAAAACTACCCATATGTAGGTGACTCTAATGACAATGACTCCAGGAGATCACCTTCAGGTTGTCAATATGAGGATCTCTTGGAATGATTAGATTTCCCTCTACAGTTGGGCTTGTGTACTAGTAGCTAAACCAATTTTGTTTGTAGTACTACCTTTTATGGTGATTAACAATTGTATAATGATACACATTGCAACTTTTTGATAGTTATGTTTCCTCTAATTTATCTTTAGATGGCTCTTTTTACCATACCGTTTGAGTGGACTCCTTCCTAAGTACCACTCTTAACAATATGGTGTCAGAGCCTTGTCCAAGGCTTGACTATTTCACATTATCCCATGTTTTCCTTAATTAGATATCTATGTAATCATATATAGATTGTTGATATGCCTATCCTTGTGTCATGGAATTCCAAGTATGTTCCAATTCCTGACTAACTTGATCACTTCCACTCTACGAACTACCTATGTGGTTGAGACTCAATTTTAGTAACCTTGATCATGCTTACCCTGTTTATGGGGGTGGAAATGTCACTACATAGAAATTGACTATTATAATATTTTCTTCCTATATCCTATTATCTAGTAAGTTAGATTGAGCATCATGAAGCTTTGGGTTGATATAAACACGCATATCTAGTCTTAGCCATATTTCTCACCTTAAACACTCATATAATCTTCCTCTTTCTTTGTTGAGATTGAAACTGAAGTTCTTTCGAGGTGGCAAGTCGAGGATGGCTTGAAGCTAACTTGAAGAAGGGGAATTTTGCCTCACTACTCATATTTCCTCACATACATCCACTTTGGGTACTAAGTACACATGAATGACAAGTGAAAAATCTGAGTAAGTTTTAAGATTGAAATGAATTCCTAGTTACATCTGAAATAGCCTCATTATGCTGAGGCATGCCTTGCTTTCAACATAGAGTATCTCAATATAGCTTTTCCTAAACCTACTTATCTAACAATTGGACATCATCACTAATGAGATTTGTGTGCTTCATTACTAGGGGTGGTCAATGAAGGTGATGTGTTTTATAGGTTCTTAAGAGCTCACCCTCTCATCACTAAGATGAAATTACATCACCTACTAATTGAGATGATGAGTAGATTGACTACAAATGTTACTTTATCTTACAAGGGTACTATGGTTGTAGACCAACTAGTGATGGGAAAACCCAAATCCCTTCCTATCATGTTGGATGATAATATAACTGGAATATGTCTTGTGTTAAGGCAGTGTATGCAATGATCAAATTGAAATGCTAAATAATGAATGTCGTGCTCAAATAGGATCTGATGGAAGTTAACTGAGTGTAGTATATAATTTCCCCCCTCCTTGGATATTACAAGTTAGATATGCTTTTTGAGAATGCCATTTTGATTCTGGAAAAGTTAGAATGATATGGTAGAATGAAGGAATACTCTAGGTACAATATGGTGAAATATATTTTGACTTGGTTCTTTGATCGATTGTGGCACCATTTTTTTATTTCCGTCTTACTTCATCATAAAACTTATTTTCATTGGTTAACTATAATTACAAAAAGAAAAAATTTCTAGATTTTATCAATGGTTTTTGGACCCAAGTCACTGCCACAAGAAAGTCTGACTAGTAGAGAATCCCTTTGATGTAGAGACCCTTGATTAGCAAGATACACCCTGAAACACTAAACCTAAGTGGAGCGGGGGGATGGGGAATGAGTAAGAATACATTTTGGATATATATGACTTGATAGATCTACCAAAATGACCTCTTTATGTGGTTAATTGGATATAGATTAATCCTTTTATAGATGTAAATATAATCATGACAAGTGAATGATTAAAACACATTAACGACATATACAAAACTATTCAGGTAAATCTAGATGTTGGTGTAGCATCACTATCCCAACTTTTAAACTCTAGAAGTATAACGAAATGTAATTCCTAGAGTGATATAGCTTCACCTTAGGAAGGACCATCAGTGGGATAGGGGGTAGTATTTTATGACCTTCAAACATTAAGGGGAAATATAAATCTATAATTGGTTAGGAGGTGTGACTTGGTATGCCAGTCTATAGTTGAGTGGATTAGGGGAACAAAATCCTCCTTCTCCCCCCTTCTGATCCAGCATGTTGCCTCCTACAATAGCCAACCACATGGTGGCCACAAGAACCACCACAGTGATAGCAGAAAGGTGCCTCCACATGCTATGGTGGTCTTCAACAACTCTGTCGGCCATCAAGAAACTATAGAATGATTCCCTTCCTTCCTATGCAATTTTTCCACCCTGCTCCTCCTATGCCACTTCTCCATCCTCACGATATATAATGACACGAAGCATGGGTGAGATATCCATCACCAAACCCTCTCCTTAACAATGCATGTCTATCTAAAACCACCACATGGTTCCTTAGACCATGCCCACCTGAGACCCAATGACCCTATCTTTTCCTCTTCTTGTACCTCACTTTCATGATGGCCGCAAACAACTGTTGCCCTTCTATCATATATAGATCTCCTAGGACACCAAATACCTTCAATAAACGCCTTGACACTGGACTAATTCAAGCTACAACATGGATAGAAGAACATGAGGTCCCATCCACTTCCCCGTAAGGTCTCAAGAAAGAGCACTGATCTACCTAGATCAATAGTAATGTTGTTAGTTTGCACGTTAGATTCTCAAGAAAGGGTAACAATGTATCAACACGTAATGGGTAGGAAACCTAGTAAATACCTGGAATTTTTGGTTAATCAACTCCATGACATCAATAAATACATGCATGTAACTTGGTTTATTAGTTCTAATGAACATGCCATGTCTCTATTAGTTAAATCCTGAATACTAATATAGTATACAATAGATCAAATATCGTAATTGTTAAACTTAGGTATAATAGATATGTAGATTATGAGTAGAAAATGACTATTTTCATCATAAGATCTTATACATATGATGATATGGTAATTTATGTAAGAGTAACACATAATCTTGGGATCTAGGATTTGATTAACAAGGATACGTTAAGTACTAGATCAAATGTTAATACTAAATCTTGAGTTACAAAGCCCATACAAGCTGAGAAATTTGATCACTCGATCATATTAGTGTATTTAGGAGTAAAATAAATTCAACAAGTTTTTATTAGTATATCATAAATAATTATAATAATCTATTTAAAAAATTAAAATTCTAGATATATAGACCATAGTATAGTTGGAGGGAATATACTGACTTATTCAACATCCTAACCTAAAACAACACATATTGATTAAAATGGATATTAAGATAGGGAATATAAAAGGAAGACATGATTGATTATGAATAAACTTATATCGAGAAATAAATGATAAGATGACACTTAATATTCGACTATATGCAAAATTATTCATTTCTCCGATCATATATCAATACATATATAATTGGGTTAATATGAATAATTGAGACTTAAGTATCAATATGTAATGACGTATGAGGATGGTTGTATCAAGTTCAACATCATGACAAATGACTGATGTTAGCACTAACATTATCTTACATTATAATTGATATAATCATACTCCAGCCATTTTATATGAAATAATATATAATTGTATGTTGAGGAATGTTAGGAGAAAAACCCAAATCTAGGCTTAAGTAGATGGCAATAATATTTGTAAATAAATAAAAACATATATGTATATGCCTTCTCAAATCAACAAAATATAATGATGTAGGAGGAAACAATCATTGAAGGATGACATATAGTATTAGAATTAGTAATGAATATATTAGGTGTGCTCTCTTTCCCTCTTTATTTTGTCATTATAGATGAATATGATATAGATTTTGCATAATGAGATAAATACCTTGCTAATTGATTCATTTTTCCCATTCCATTGAAATTTCTTGATTCCCTAATTTCACTAAACTAGCTGATCATGCTTGTACACTGGGTCTACAACCCCACCTGCCTTACTATATGCCATTGAATATATTGTGATTGGACTATTGCATCTTATCACTCTCTATTAAGCATGCATGATGTATAGACTATTTATTTAATGTAGTGATAACCATTGGGGAGTGTCGTTTCACCTCAAGAGTGTTGTTTCCACTTATTTTATATATTAGAGCGTGACATTCCATCCATGGTGTGTTGTTCCACCCATATACTTGTTAGGACGTGCTATTCCACCTAGAGTGTGATGTTGCACCCATTTACTTGTTGAGGCATGACAGTCCACTCAAGTTGTGTTGTTCCACCCATTTATTTGTTAGGGGGGCTATTCTGCCTAGGGTTCACCCATTTACATAGGCCAATGACTAGTGGTGTCTTAGTCCTACTTTAGATACATATATTTTATCTCATATATGCATGTAAATGTGTTTGAATGTGATATTATGAAATCATTATGCAAAGAAACTATGATGTTTTTAATTCTTTAAATGTCGTGTTCTCTTATTTTCATTTAATTGAGCTTACCTACTTGTCAATAGCCCCCTCTTAAATGGGAACCCCCACTTTTATACCTATATAAACTAAAAATGTCTAAATATACTTATTCTGCACATACTCAATGTTTACAAAAACATAATATTTGTTTTTTCTTTCCTGGGTGTTGTTCCCAAACTAAGCAGGTGTAGGTGAACTACATGGTAATGACTTAGAAAAATCACCTTCATGACATTGACATGAGGATCACTTGGAATGGCTGGCTTGCCTCTGTAGGTGGGATCGTGTATGAGTAGCTAAACTGACTTTGTTTATAGTACTACCTTTTATGGTGGGCAATAATTGTATAATGATACACATTATAACTTTGTAATTGTTATATTTCTACTGCTTTATCTTTACATGGATCTTTGTAACATACCATTTGAGTGGGTCCCTTCCCAAGTCCCACTCTTTACACATCCCTTATCTTCTTGTTTGCAAACATCTTCTATCTTGCTTGGGCATCCTTCATCTTTTATCAACAAAATTATCAATCATAATTGGCATCGGAACTGCTTCCATGAGGATATACTTAATAGACAAAAGATAGTGGGAATGGTCCTATGTAGTTGATTTCCTATACATAGCACTGTTTTATGTCTATCCAGTTCTAGAGGGGCATCTCATCATACTTTTTGATGATTGTGGTCCATTAGAAATAATGAAACACCTTGATGAAGAAGAGCATGCCTCTAAAGTTGGAGGACCAGAAGAAATTACATCATAGTATCTTTGCAGCCATCTATTTTTGGGTGAGGAATGACACTTCCCTATCATGCTTTAAATTTTAGACTTTGGTAATGCATTGCTGGTGCAACCAATGTCACACTTACAGAACAAACATTCCTTCTCTCAATAAGAATGGTGCAAGTTTTTAAAGAATTTCCTCTTAGAGTTATATTTCATATGTACATGGACTACCCTATAAGTGATGTAGTTCATGAATTCAACCTACAAATGAGTTGTCATAGTAGCTACCTTAATGAGCTAGTCATCAATGTCGAGGGTTGTCAATCATGGTTGAACGTCATCTTAGAGATACAAACGTGAGAGGTGGTCGCCTACCACATTTTTACTTCTCTTGTTGTGTATCTTTAGATCAAACTCCAGAACTAAGAGAATCCACTGAATGAAGTGAGGATTCACCTCCTTCTTCAACGTTAAATATTAATGTGTTTCCATAACAGTCGGACTTATAGTCCTGTGCTCTAGTAGAGTTTTAGGAGTGATGACCAGCCTTGACTATGCACATTATCCTCACTCATGCACAACTTAAGTAGTTTTCACCAACATATCACCCATCCATGTACTACTCTAGACTAAGCATTCTTAACTCTTAATTATGTATTGATGAGATACGTGAAAGTGAGACACACCTTGTTGATATGGATGATATAATCATTTATTTTAGGATCATTTTATCTAAAGTGGGTTGAAACTACTTCCATCCACTTTGAGACATAGTCTAAATGATAGCGATATATACTTATAGTAGTCTAAATGATAGAGATATATATTTATAGTAATCTAAATGATAGCGATATATACTTATAGCTACATGATAGTGGGAATGGTCCCATGTAATCAATTCCCCATGCATTCAAGAGTTTGATTTCCATCTAGTCCTATAAGGGCATCTCATCATGCTTCCTGATGTTTCTAGTGTACCGACTTCTATCACATGCCTTAACAAAGGAGTGTCTCTAAAAATGGATCCCGAATAAACCTCACTAGTGTATCTTTTTGGGCATCTTTTCCACAATCTCACACCCTCCATATGGAGAGGAGTGGAATTTCTTGATAACTCTATGATTTTTTGACTTCAGTATGTGTTGATCATACACCTCATATATGAAATTGTAGAAAAAACATGACGTTTCCTAGTTATAATGACACATATTGCATATGAATGTCCTCTTTTCAATATTAGTTCATCTCTAAATGGAGTACCCCTCAAGTATGGTATTTCACTAAATCAACATACCAAGGAGAGGTTGTTGTCAAAAGCTTAATGAGCTTATCTTCAAGGTAGGGGATGTCACTTGGGGACAAGTAATCATCTTGGAGATATAGATATGCGAGGTGGTCAGATAGCACGTTCTCACAACTCTTCTTGTCAAATATCTTCAGGTCAAACTCTAGAACTTAGGAAATCCTCCATATGAGGTGAGGCTTCACCTTCTTCTTCATCATCAAATATCAAAGTGCTAGCATAACACATCAAACCACAGTCCTAGGCTCTAGTGGTTTCAAGAATGATGACCAACCTACATTGTGTGCTTTGTCCTCACTCATGCACAACATAGGTCAAACTTCTTGACAGTAGGTAAATGTGCGATAGGATCACATGAACACTAATTTTCCCTAGTCATCTGAGTGGATTGGGATATAGAATAACTCAAAACAACTACTGAGGTATATAAAGAATGATTGGTGCACCAAGCACTCTAAGAACTAATCAACAAATGGAAGAGTGAAGTGATCTTTCCTCTTAAAATATTTTATCTATATATAGTCAATCTACATCCTCAACCTGGTAAAGATATATGTAGGGATGATCTTGTTCTTCTCATTCTTCACAACTGTGGTGCCTTCCTTCTTTGATAGAATACATGCTGGGATGTCCCATGGGATGTCAAATATGGGGCATAGAGCCTCGATGTAAAAAAGACACATCACCTCCTTTTGCACTGCCTCCTTTATATTGAAATGGAGTTGTCATTGATGATCCATTAAAGGAGTCTAATTCTCATCATATGTATGCAATGCATTCCTAAGATGTGCTTGGTATTGGTGAGGTGTTTGATTCAATATCCACTTGCCTTCTTGTGATGGCAAAGATCTTAGAGGACTTGTATTACTTGGTATGTTGTGAGAAAACCAACAATGATGACTAGGTAGTTCTCAAAATTGTCTAGGTAGGCATATTTTAGCACACTCATAAGGGGCTTGTAATTACCCCCTTCTCCTGTTATCCCCAGTTAAGGTAGACCAAGAAGGAAAGGACCGTTACCCATACTTCCATGATCTAAATTTATAATAAATGTACAATATCCTCAAAAGAGGTATCATTTACAAAAAGGGATCATAAAGCTCCATATAAAGGGTTTACAAAATTCTTGAGTTCTGGGAAAGACAAACATGTTAGAAACTAAAGGAAAAAAAGTTACTATCTAAAATCCTCCATAGTTATTCATCTTTAGCAATATTCTTTTCTTGTAAGTTGATCCCCAGCTTCAAGTCAACACTTTTAACCTAAAAGGTCCACAAACAATACAAGTTAGCACATATAGAAGCTTACAATGTTAGTGCAAATAAAAAGTGTGCATATACGTTTATAAAAATATATGGAAATTTAAGTCAAGTAATTGTAAATAACATAAATTGCACATTTGCATTTTATTAAACCCTTAATCTTTCTCATTTTAGTTGGTATACAAATGTTGGATCCATAGTTGTATTCTAAAGTGTATGTCCGATTATCAGTCTCATCGCTGAGTACTCCATCATTGAATTCTTCCACCTCACTACTTATCCATTCTCTAAACACTCTCATATTATTATACATTCTTTTGTTGGGAGTGGGTTTCTCCCAAAAAGACCCTTGTAAGGTATGGATACTAGGTTATATTATATCCAATAATGACACACATAATATTTCATAATTTTTGTAGTAATCAAATGCATCAAATGATCCATCATGTAATTCAAACATTTATAAAACTTCAAGTTTATGAAAAACTTAGTTAAAGTGAATACTCATAGATAACCCACATACCTTGTCTTATAGGTCAGGTATCCATAATCAAATAAGGCAACAAGCATTGATCCAAAAACTGACATTCAACTAGGTGTTACATGTTGGTATGTATGCCCTGAGAGCCAATCATGGGATGATTGGTGGGATACATTAAGATTGATTTGATAAACATCAAAGGCAAGCTTCCAATTCTTTCTGGTTCAGTCATATGAGATAATGATAGAACATATTGAATGTCTAGAGAATGATAGTACTCAATGACATATGCTTTCAGGTTCAGGACTTGAACGATGAGATCATACGGATGCTAAAGAGTATGTACATTCTTATTATGTCCCTAGTCCGATGTCATTATGGAAGGTAGATAGATAGCAATGACACACAAGACTATATTGTGGTGTTGGTTGATGATAGAATCTCATTAGTCATGATATGGAGATATCAAACCAAACACATAGGTACTTGTTAGAGAACAAGTGTACCAGACAGACCCACCGTGAGTTTGACACATGGAACCATGACATGGTAGTAGTCACAGTCAGTTCTCACAGTGATGGTGGTGAGTGTGATTTTTTGACCTGAAATCGCTACACTCAACACATGTCGTTGGGTACACTTTGACATCATCAAACCCAGTCCTGAAACATGGGTTGTTATAGAGGTGATGATTGGGTGGCTTTGGCACATGGGGCCTTTGAGGGGTGAGTGATAGATATGGGATTTGTCCCTCCCGAGGGAGTTTGATATCCATGGCCACTTGATGAGTAGGATTGATATAGTCGTGCATGCATGTGTGAATCAGTATGTGATATTAATGTCATACATATCTCCTCCAATGTACTCTGAGATCAAGAAAGTGAATGAACGTTGAAAGGATGATTGTTCCATGCCTTGAGTTCATTCAGGATATCAGTGGCAAAGGAATTATACATTTGCAGTAACACCATTCATGGATTGTAGGATTGAAAGTTGTTCTCCAACTTTCCTTTTCACTTGGGTAGCACTGATGTGTGACTAGGCACCGCTCTTTGCTTGTGAAGTCATAAGTGTTATAGACTTTCACTACCAACGTGAAATGGACCTGCAGGGTCACACACATAGGATTTAACCTAGAAGAGGAGTTTATCCACAAATGATGTTTAAATTGATTACTAAAGGAGTTTAGTAGTTCAATTAAACACTCAATTAATTGATAGCTCAAAATCATAGTGTTCAAGGTTTTGGACCAGATGATTAAGAGTATCGAATTGATTGGAACTGCAATTGACTAATTTGCATAGTCTGCTGCCCCAACTGATCGGCTCAAAGTGGTGAGACGATCGGCTCAATTGTTGAACCGATCGATTCGCATGACCAACCGAGATCATTTGGAAAGTCAGAAGACTATTTTGCAAATACAAATTTGTTTCACTTGTATAAATTCGATTTAGACAAGGACTAATATTTGATTAGTTGGAAATGAACATGGAAAGTCAATTTGAGTTAGACCAGGACCACGAACCGATCGGCTTAGGCATGAACCGATCGGCTCAGGGCCCCAAACGATCGGTTCAGGTGGTGAACTGATCGGTTCAACTGCCACAGTGTGTCAATTTTTGTGGAAATTCCGAACCCTTCTACTCCTGCTTTAATCCCGCATTTCCCGGGGTAGAGAACCCTGTCCCATGACCCTACTATATATATAGGGGTGTTGGGGGCTTCTCAAAGAACAACAACTCAGAACACCAGTTGCTCTATAAAGTTGTCGTTCTCTCTGGTTGTGGTAACCGAGAGAGCCTGAGCAAGTACTACCCGATAAGGGAGGCACAGTAAGGGAAAGACAACTACAGAAAAGCGACTGGTGGTAGGAGAGTGTGTCGATGACTAGTACACCGACAGGAGGGTACGACTCCTTCCGATGCCTTGTGCGACAAGGCGATCGGAGTTCCAGGCAGTCTGTGTGGACTACTACAGAGGCGGGAGACTTCTGCCGCTCAGAGGACATCTGTCAATCCTGACAGTCCCGGTGAGACCAGGAGCTGCACAGACACCGTCCAAGACTGGAGGTGAAGACCGTGCAAGCCACGAGGTAACATCGTCGGGCAAGCCTTGGGACAAGGTATGTCTCCACAAACCATCATTTCTACTATATATATATATATATATATATATATATATGTTGACGTGATTCCTTTGTTCTGGGTTTGAAGAGAATAAAATTTTTGTTTCCGCTGCCTTCTCTGACCCAATAGTGGTATCAAAGCCACATCAACTGCTCTATACTTTAGGATTATTGATATGATCTATTTTGGTTTGTCACCTTTATTTATTGCATACGATGCGAATAAAAATTGGCTTTATGAATGTCCAATCCTAAATCCACAAATCCCAATATAGCGTGGTTATGGCCAATAAACCCCAGGTATGTGTGCTTGGTTGAATGAGGTTGCTTGCATCTTGGTTTGCGCACCGATTCCCTATCTCTTATTCCTGATGTAACTCGAGATAACTCCAGATTTCTTTCCTACCTTTTCTCCCCCCGAATGTAACTCAGGGTTTCCCTATTCAAATGTAAAATAGGATAGATCTTTTATTTCTTATTATGTCAAAGAACGACGGAAAACCTGACGACAACTGAGACGATCGGTTCAAGGCGTGAACCGATCGGTTGGTGTTCTAAAAGATCGGTTCAAGGACTGAACTGATCAGTTGTTGACCGATTCATGGAGTGAGACGATCGGGTGGCATCCATGAGGAGATGCACTATGACCAGGCGAACTGATGGGTTGGAGGAGCCAACCGATCGGCCGGTGGCACCCAGATGACCGACTAGGGTGAGCAGGTCATTCATGTGATGAGTTGATCAACTCAGACGACTATAGCACTTCATCATGGATAGGTTGCATGTGATGTAGACCTAGATGACCATGATTCCTTTTGGCTCGAGGAATCACATTAGGATGGCCATAATCATTGCTTTTATCATTTCACATGTTTTCCGTGGGATATAGCATGTATATGATATGTACTATATATTGTGGTGATTGGATATGTATATGTACCTATAAAACCAAATCCCTCATTAAATATTAAAGTTTTAGATGCCTTCCAAATGTGACACATGTGAAATGCTTGATCGGCCAAGTGTGGGCATGCCCTAGCGTGGTGCACCATCTATCTCATGGAAGCATGAAGGATGAGTATGTGGGTTTGCCCTAGCAGGGTGCATATTCATCGTGTTGGCTTTGGTTCAGACTTAACAAGGTGACCTAGATAGGATCTAGCACCTTGAGGCATGGAGGTGATCATGGAAAGGAGTTGCGCATGACATCTTTTAAGAGTTGCATATGATGAAATTGTCAAGAATTGCTTACCTGGAAGATCTAAGTTATGGGTGACGGCCCTAGCTGGTCCATTACTCAGAGGATTTCAGGATCTTGACCCACTAGAAGATTAAATGATGCAATCTTCTGAATTGATGGTGAGGGCTATCAATTTGAACAAAAATAGTGGGAGCGATAATTAATTAAAGTCCTAATTATATCGTCAACCTTTCAAATAAATCATATAAGTCAAACTTGAGTTTTGGACTAAATTGCATATATTTCCTTTTGTAGTAAAAATGACAACAAACAACAATCATTTTTTGTTGCGATCGGTCCTTGAAAAGGTCAAGTTGAATGGGACTAACTTCCACGACTGGTTTAGGACATTGAGAATTGTTCTCACTCAAGAGCGAAAGCTATATGTCCTGGATACTCCAGTTCCAGAGGAATATGCCCCTACCACACCAAAGGCAGAAATGGATGCTTATAAGAAGCATTCTGAAGATGCCATTGATGCAAAGTGCTTGATGTTGTGCTCAATGAACCACGAGTTGCAGAGACAACATGAAAACATGGGTGTCATTGAGATGATTCAACATCTCAAGAACATGTATGAAGATCAAGCACGGCAAGAGGGATATGATGTCTCCAGGGTGTTGTTCAAGTGTGTCATGATAGAAGGAGATCCAATTGGTCCTCACACGCTCAAAATGATTGGGTATGTGGAGAACCTAACAAGACTGGGATTTCCCCTGAGCCAAGAGTTGGCTACTGATGTGATACTGCAATCATTGCCAGAATCCTACAGTCAGTTTGTGATGAACTACAACATGAACAACTTTGACAAGCCGTTGACAGAGTTCTTGGGCATGTTGAGGACATCCGAGGAACATATGAAGAAGGACAAGCCTAAGTTTGTGATGATGATCAACAACAAGAAAGGAAAGTCCAAGTGAAAGGACAAAGGCAAGGCTAAGAAAGGTTCTGATGCTAGCTAGCAGCCCAAGTCGTCTTAAACTCTCAAGGCCAAGGGAGGCGTGACCAATAGAGGCAATTTCCACCATTGTCAAAAGCCAAGACATTGGAAAAGGAATTGTCCACTCTATCTGGAAGAACTAAAGAAGAAGGAGGTGATAGACGTCTCCACCTGAAGGTGTCATGAAATAAACTTATAACACTTTTAAGGTATATGATTCCAAGATATAAAGTGTAAAGCACCCAATACATGGGGCAAGTGTTGTCGCCATAAATAGGAGTACTTTAGTTTATTTTCAGACTTGAAGGCATGTAATAGAGTTATGAACTACTATTTGCCAATGGATAGAAACACATTATTTTTGCATATTGTATGACAATGATAGCAATTAAAAAAGGTGATGTTTCAATTTCAAAGATATGATCTTTATGGCAATGCCTTGTTTATCTTGTGGTACTTGGTATGCATAAGATAAAATGATACCTAAAAGTTATTGATAACTCAAACAATCAAATTAGCATAAATAATGAGAAATTCATTTCTAGTTTCCATATGATGGATAAATGTAGACTCTTTTGGTTAGAGAACCAGTAAGAGACATGAATCTCTTAGACATGATTAATCAATCTTCACTAGTGGTAGTGGGAGAATGATTATCCTATTAGGTATAATACATGTGATGTATTACCTATTAGAGTTAATTCTAGTGCTTCAAACAGTGTTTAGAGAAATACCAATATGAATATCTTGAAGTGTTCAAGAATATCATAGATGAAGTACGAATTTGGTAAAGTGTTAATTCCTGATGAGATCAATGAATGAAATACTTAGACCAAATGTTTGAGAACCTTGTGAGTGATTATGATAGTGTATCATAGTGAGCTCGTGATTAAGGCATGGTGATGTCTAATTCAAAAGGAGTCATACTCTAAGGAGTTATAGGATGATTATCAAATAACTAATTTCTTCTTAAATAAAGAATACCCCACACTAATAAAGGACATTAAGAATCACAAGGATTTGTGAGTTCTTATATCCTTGACAGATACACCTCGATTATCTATGTGATGAGTTGGTCATGTGATGAGTCAACTATCTAGATGAATATGAGGAACTAGATTTTGAGTTATGGTTTGTGACCATTACATCCTAAATGACTTCCATGTGAACATAAGGCATAACCTTGATGGTAGCACCCATTGGGATGAAATCCATAAGTGCGAATGAGTCTTAAGCGTTAAGACACATGAATAACATTTTGAGAAGGATGATGCTTGTTGATTGCAACTTAATGACTAAGAGATTCGGCATAGGGATGCTAAAACCACATTCCTATAAGGAATAAAACAAGGATGTGTATGTGACACAACCTATAAGGTTTATGAATCCATTAATGCAAATGAAGTCTATAAGTTACAATGGACTAATCAATGTGATTGATTAAGTACAAGCAACTCAGAGCTGGATCTTTACTTTGATAATATGGTGAAAGGGTTTGACTGATATGTCAAAGATAAAGAAGGGATCTATGATTTAGTGGGAGTGTATTTGCATTCCACATGTTGATGTGAAATGGAGATGTTCTAAGAATGGAAATCCAAAGTGGAAATTATCTTTAAGGAAGATAGAGATGTTTCCTATGTTAGGAATAGAAGGGTTCCATGTGCACATATTCAGTAGGAGAAAACTTGTCCATATTACATGGAGTTAGTATCCCAAGGCCAAGTGTCCAATTCTTATGAAGAATGGGAACACTAAGAATAGATATGGATCTATCATGTATGTAATCATCCCATTATCTTGCATGTATGGACATAGCAAGAACAAAATGCATTTATCATCTTGTATGTAGGACATGATAATATGATATGCTCATTCTGATAACTCGTATGTGGGACATGACGAGTGAATGTCTATCTAGTTCCAGTAAGGGTTACTGGAATACCATAAGAACTTGATAAGTACTTGAGAAGTACTAGTTCTATGGAAATCAGGAAGGGTTCACTATAAGGAGTTACACTGATGCGAACTTCCATAAGGGACAGAAAATTAATCGCGATATATAAAGTGAATGGCTGTTGATGAATGGAAACGTTCCAATAAATTCATTTTAAAAGGAAATGTCGAGTATCCGTGTGTTAGAGAACATTAGTGGATACTATATGGATCTAGGAGTTCATAGAAATGAACTTATAATTATTCCGGTCATTGATGACAAGTTAGGAGTGCTTGGTCATGCAATGTGGCTAAAGGTTAGCAAAGGAATACTAGATCGCATATCATGGCAACTCCATCTCATATGTGTGATGTACAGCGAAGAGATGAGAGACATGCAATTAATACCGACTTTGGCAAGGTGTTTCCATAACTCACTGCATAAGCACTAGAGCATAGTAACATGTGGGACATGTTTGAAGATCACTAAGAATATGATTCAATGGTGATTGGCTCGCAGTGCAAGTGGGAGTCTATTGGTATGTATGCCCTGAGAGCCAATCATGGGATGATTAGTGGGATACATTAATATTGATTTGATAAACATCAAAGGCAAGCTTCCAATTCTTTCTGGTTTAGTCATATGAGATAATGATAGAATAGATTGAATGTCTAGAGATTTATAGTACTCAATGACATATGCTTTTAGGTTCAGGATCTGAACGATGAGATCATACAGATGCTAAAGAGTATGTGCATTCTTATTATGTCCTAGTCAGATGTCATTGTGGAAGGTAGATAGATAGCAATGACACACAAGAATAGATTGTGATGTTGGTTGATGAAAAAATCTCATTAGTCATGATATGGAGATATCAAACCAAACACATAGGTACTTGTTAGAGAACAAGTGTACCGGACAGACCCACTGTGAGTTTGACACATGGAACTATGACATGGTAGTCATTGTCGGTTCTCACAGTGATGGTGGTGAGTGTGATTCTTTGACCTAAAATCACTGCACTAAACACATGTCGTTAGGTACACTTTGACATCATCAAACACAGTCCTGAAATATGGGTTGTTATAAAGGTGATGATTGGGTGGCTTTGACACATGGGGCTTTTTAGGGGTGAGTGATAGATATGGGATTTGTCCCTCCCGAGGGAGTTTTATATCCATGGCCACTTGATGAGTAGGATTGAGATAGGCGTGCACGCATGTGTGAATCAATATGTGATATTGATGTCATATATATCTCCTCCAATCTACTCTGAGATCAAGAAAGTGAATGAACATTGAAAGGATGATTGTTCCATGCCTTGAGTTCATTCGGGATATCAGTGGCAAAGGAATTATACATTTGTTGTAACACCATTCACAAATTATAGGATTGAAAGTTGTTCTCCAACTTTCCTTTTCACTTGGGTAGCAATGATGTGTGACTAGGCACCTCTCTTTGCTTTTGAAGTCATAAGTGTTATAGACTTTCACTGCCAATGTGAAATGGACCTGTAGGGTCACACGCATAGGATTTAACTTGAAAGAGGAGTTTATCCACAAACGATGTTTAAATTGATTGCTAAAGGAGTTTAGTAGTTCAATTAAACACTCAAGTAATAGATATCTCAAAATCATAGTGTTCAAAGTGTTGGACCAGATGATTAAGAGTATCAAATTGATTGGAACTACAATTGACTGATTTGCACAGTCTGCTGCCCCAACCGATCGACTCAAAGTGGTGAGACGATCGGCTCAGGTGTCATGAAATGATCGGCTCAATTGTTGAACCGGTCAATTCGCATGACCAACCGAGATCGTTTGGAAAGTCAGAAGACTATTTTACAAATACAAATTTGTTTCACTCGTACAAATTCGATTTGGACAAGGACTAATATTTGATTAGTTGGAAACAAACATGGAAAGTCAATTTGAGTTGGACCAGGACCACAAACCAATTGGCTCAGGCATGAACCAATCGGCTCAGGGCCCCAAACGATCGGTTCAGGTGGTGAACCGATCGGTTCAACTGCTGTAGTGTGTTAGTTTTTGTGGAAATTTCGAACCCTTCTACTCCTGCTTTAATCCCGCATTGCCCGAGGTAGAGAACCCTGTCCCATAACCCTACTATATATAGGTGTATTGGGGGCTTCTCAAAGAACAACAACTCAGAACACCAGTTGCTCTGTAAAGTTGTCATTCTCTCTGGTTGTGGTAACCGAGAGAGCCCGAGCAAGTGCTACCTGATAAGGGAGGCACAATAAGGGTAAGCCAACTACAGAAAAGTGACTGGTGACAGGAGAGTGTGTCGGTGACTAGTACGCCAACAGAAGAGTATGACTCATTCCGGTGCCTTGTGCAACAAGGCGATCGGAGTTCCAAGCAGTATGTGTGGACTACTACAGAGGCGGGAGACTTTTGCCGCTCGGAGCACAACGGTCAATCTTGATAGTCCCGGTGAGACCAGGAGTTGCACAGACACCGTCCAAGACCGGATGTGAAGACCACGCAATCCGCAAGGTAACGTCACTGAGCAAGCCTCGGGACAAGGTATATCTCCACAAACCATCCTTCCTACTATATAAACGTTGACGTGATTCCTTTGTTCTGGGTTTGGGGAGAATAAAATTTTTGTTTCCGCTGCCTTCTCTGTCTCCCTCTAAAATCCAACATTACAAACATCTAAATTTCCTATCTTAGGGTTTCTAAGGTCATTTTAGGGGTTTGGTTATAAATTTGGGTTTGGTTGGATGGACTTTTCAGGTTAGAAACCCCAAATAAACATGTTGAACCTCATTTATCTTTGACTGTACATTCATTGTCCAATTAAATCTTTAGTAGTCTTGGGAATATCATTATGTATTCATATGATGGAGTCATACTTGATTTCAATATTAGATCCCAATTTCATCGAATATATTCAATTAAGTTCAAAGAAACTAGGGTATATCACATATTTATCAATATTATACAATCTACTCTAAGTTTCATGTTTCACCATACTTTCAAAGATGATATAAATCATTAAAGCTGCTTATATTGTTAAATCCAATTTCATATGGTCATAAACAACAAGATCTCATTATTGATCATAAGATATACATCAAGGAATGGATATTATGATATATATGGGAATTATAATTCTAATTAGTCTCTAAAAGCATATTCATTGGGCTCTAAAAAAAGCATATTAATTGGATTCTCCATGCTTTTATGATTAATTTGATACATAATTTTGTCATATAATGAGCTAGTTTGAACCTTCTAGTAGTATTACAAGTTCTACCTTATCTTAGACATGGATGGTCGACTTTGTGGCTCTAGATTCTGCCATGTGGCCTAATCTTAGGTTGATTCAGGATGCAAGTCACTCTTTTCCATTCTGTGGCCAGCCGTTGCCCATGGGCAAGCCTTGAATCACTCATCCCTGGGTTGCGTCGGCCCAGAGCAAGGAAGACCATCACCTCCATGCTGCACAAAGTACGATCCACAAGTTGGATTCAACTGTGCTTGTTGTGTATTGCACCACCTTAGTGCTTGCCTCTATCAACCACTTGTGGTGGATGTTGGGTATTGGGTTGCCAACTGATGCCACCTCTAGCTTCTTGGTGGCTATAGGTTACTGGCCAGCCAATCCAAGGGTTGCATCTCCCTCTACTTCTTATTTCATGTTGGTGACAATGAGCAATTTGCCGAAAAAGATGCACTCCCAACATGGAAGGTTGAGGCTCATATAAGCTCCATGAAGGTCTTTGTGATCTTGGTAAGGTGTCTCAACCAAAAAGGAGTCAATAAAGTTCAAGGGCTTCTGCCTGCAAGTTTTTCCATGTACAACAGTAGATAGGAGGAATATGGGGGCATGGTCCATCTTCCTCTATAGAGTGTTCCTTTATATAAGGATCAGGGCAAAGGGTTGCTAAGATGATTTCAAATCCATTGCTTCAGTTTCCATTATGTATTAGTGGTGATTGCCAGGTAGAAACATAAGAAGAGTTGTTGGGTTTCCCCCCTATTTCCATATTGGGATGAAGGTGGAAGACAAAGTGGCAGCCACAAGATCATAATGAAAAGTCTTTCCATATACCTTCAATAGGTAGCGTGCCCCGACTTGGACGATAAATCCATTTTTTTTTCAAATTAATTGAATAATCAATTAAACAAGCCATTTAAAAGGAAACTTTATATATATTTTAGAAAATCCATAACTTCAAAATTGTAACTCAGATTGTATTCAGATTTTAAATACTACTTACTTGTAACTAAATATCAAATTTGACCAAGTATCATCCTATTTGGAAAATATTTTATTGAGAAAAAACATTAAGCCATGTAAATACATATGTATCCCATACTAGATAATTAATGCATCAGACCATTAGGAAAGTCCTTCTTCCTTGAAATTCTATGATCTTATTTATTTATCTCTCTTATTACTACCATAAAATGTGGTAGTGAAAATTTGCAGGAGTATTATCCTTTTCTTGGCATTCAAATCACTCACTTTTAAGATTATTAGAACTTACATATAATCTTGTAAGATTTATAAAACTTAAAAGTAACTTTCGAAGACAATATTACAAACAAAAATATCACCATATGTAATATTTTCTCTATTGAAACATTATTTTATTTAAGTGGTGTCCCATAGGACATAAGAGTAAATATAAAAACAACCACATTATTTATTTAAAGGATAATTTGTTAATAATACTTTTTCAATAGCAACTTCTATGAGAGTAAAAAAAGGAGAGGAATTTCCAAGTCCTCACATTCTTCCCATCCTTAAATGAATTTTCCCATAAAATTTAGCTCATCTACCAATGGGGGTGGGGTGAGTCTTTACCATGTCAAACTTTTATCTTGCATGTGGTTTCATCCCTCCATGGTGATTCTATAGTTAATTTTGGAGGCCCTTCACCCTAGAATCCAAAACTGTACTTATGTCTCCTGGCAGATCCAACTACCCTAGACCATCTATATGTTTGACAATCAACACAAGGGCATGAATCTTTAAATAGTGCTTTAATTCAGACACATGGAACTTAGTACTCATTAGGTCATACCAGTGTTGATGGAGCAAGATGTCAAATAAGACCATCAATAAATTCACAAGACTCTCTTTCCTGGGGACCAACTTTCACAATTCATTACAATCACATGGATCGATCATATTCTTAAGAAGACATAATTTTCTAAGTATATATACAGGGCCCTTTACCATGCATTAGCACAAGATTTTGTCATTATTAGACACTCACATTCAACCAGAGCATGTCCGAGGTGGATGGAAAACCATTAGTATTACATATACAAAGTCTTACATATTTCAATCCACATCATTATGCTAGTTTAAGCCAAAATTTCCAGGTAACTTTTCACCCATCAACAGGCTATCTCAAATGAGACTTCTATATCATCATTATTATTCAAGAGGAACATAATTCTCATTCAACGTATATAGTTTCAAGGTTCACCCTACAAGCACATTAGGGTGACCTCACAAGGCTGAGTTCACTCAAGATGGGCTCTACTCAAGCCAAGGCATCTACCCAGGACCATACGTAATACCACTCTCTTGTGTGTGACCACTAAAATCCTATAACTAGGACTAGTAACTTGAGTTCAAGTCTCTTCACATATATCCTCCAATGTATTGGGACTCTCCCCTCCCCCAGATTTAAG
Source organism: Alisma plantago-aquatica (assembly GCA_963693085.1). Lineage (NCBI taxonomy): Eukaryota > Viridiplantae > Streptophyta > Magnoliopsida > Alismatales > Alismataceae > Alisma > Alisma plantago-aquatica. The sequence goes on along the minus strand of OY856414.1, from coordinate 496,188,434 downwards.
ATTCATCGTTCTTACACACTCAAGGGTATTAGGACTATCCCCTCACCCCAATGCAAGGTTCATCATGGATAAGTACCATAGTGTTTTTATAAAAACAAAAACAAACAAGTTAGGTCCTGTTAGGACATCCCCAAATCTCATTAGCTTTGTCCAAGGAAGATATTTGATTGAACTTGATTGGGTTGAATGCATAGTAGATGATGCTAATTTAGCATTGAGTTGATATTGCTTCATGATTCTTCATTCACTTTCCTCATCTCAGCTTCTAGAGGAGTGTAGGAGAGATCAACCACCTTCCACATGACAAATCTCATACCTGAATGTAGAATTGCATTCCTCTTTGACAATAGAGTAAATTTGTATCAACAAAGATAGGAGGATGCATGAAGAAGCCACCTTCCATGTTAAGAGCACCAAGTAGATTTTCTCCCATATTCTCTTACTTGTGGAGTAATGTCTTAGAGAAGAAATTTCTTTGATACTACTTGTTGGATCAATGGGTTGTAGAGTGGGCAAGAATAAAGCTAAAAACACTTGCACAAAACTTGCTAGAACTTCAAGTCATACGGAAATTTGAGTGCAACTAAAACAAGCATAGTAAGGATGCAAGAGATTAGATAATCACAATGAACAAAATCATGAATAGTGCTTCCAACCTCTAAACTTAGAGATGTACATATACTACCTAGAGAGGTCAACCTATAGGATTTGTAACTATGAGAACCACCTTATATCCACTTTTAAGATATTTACCTCATGACCATCATTTTCAATATCAAGGGATAAACTAGTTTCCCTTTTATGACAAGGGAGTCAAAACCATACAAGGACTTGCCTATCCACCTACTAAGAGTTTTTAACCTTCATCCCATGTCTTACCCACTCTTGAAGAGGATCTTAGGCCTTGAATACTCCACTCCCTTCTTCAAGGAAGCAATATTCAAATCACCACCTTGATAGAGAGATTGGGAAGGAGAATTTGAGAGCTTGAGAAGTTATAGTGAGGTGCTCTCTTAAAAAATTCTAAATCATTGACAATGGAAAATGGGATTTAATCAAGCTTGAGAATGAGGAGAAGACTCTAGGGGCTTTTCACTCAACTATAGCATTTAACCATGAAAGCAAATCTTGGAATGATGTCCAAAGGTCTATATTTACATTTGAGGGTGCCCATTAGCAAGTAGATCATTCAAGTTTGAATTCTAGCCATTTCAAAAGAGCTGGTATCTTTTCCAATGGATGCAATTCACTTTATATCACTGTCTAGTGGTTATTTTACACTTTACAGCTATACTATAATCAGTCGAGATGCAAGGAGGCTATTAGTTAGCATATCGATCGTTGATCATGCATGATCAAGCCATAAGCTTGTCATCCAAAAAGTATACCAGTACATTCTCAACAAATGAATTATGTTCTAATGCAATTTGATCATATGTGTAAATGTGCATAAATCATCAAAAAAATAATCTAAACATTATTTAAGCTTAGTTAAAAGTTATATAGCCATTACAAATTATTTAAAACAAATTCTAAGTGAAATTATATGTATTCATCAATCATCAATTTTGTCTTATTTTGAGTTGTAAGTCACTAACTACTATTTGTGAATTTCAATGCAACAAATGATCCAATGGTCTACAATTGTCTCACAAGAAATATGAGATAGATGTGAATGGAATGGTGAAGTCATCATCAAAATAATGGCAATGTATCACCCTCAACTCAAAACATATGAAATAAGATCAAATTGAATAAGATATAAACATATATTCACAAACGTAGGATTTACATATAATCATTAATTCTAAAACCATGAATTAACCTACACTATATACTCTTATAGACCAAAGTAGCTATTGAAACCATTATTTTTTTGTACCTCATATTTTTAAATTATCAGTATATAAAATTTTGACTATCTTTGGTTTTATGGTTTATTTCCTGCAATTTTATTATTTTAATTGGCCAATCACAGGCCACCATGTCTCCCGTATAGTCATTTATATAGGCGTCTTAGTACTAGATTTAGTTAAAAGTAAAGTTATATCCTTGCCCATATGTTGTGACATTATTTCCATGAAATTGAGAGCAAAGGGGTAAGTCACCATGGAGGATTTCTCCTCCTCCATAGATCCCATGATGTAGGAGATCATGGAGTCAACCAATGGTTGAGTTCTTACTACAAGCTATGACAACTTCACCTAAGGCTTCCATTTCCTTCATTGGGTTCTTTCAATCTCAATGTGCAACAAAATGATGAGTGGGTGATCGAAGATGGGTTCTAGGTTCTAAGGAATCTAGGAAGAAAATTAAAGAAGGAGAGAAAGTTTTACCACAATTTACTGTGGACTGAAGGATGGAGAATTAGAGTTTCCCGATGCTTTTTCAAGTGTTGTGATGCCTTGTGGTGGTGTAGAGATGTACATCTAACAAGATCCTTCAAGAAGCAAGGTCTGATGTGTTGGGAATGAAACATAATACTTTGAGCCTTGCTGGTTAATAAAAAAGATTTGTGGCTTCCTCAAGATGCTCCAGGTCAATTCAGTTGGCTATAGTCACCTTGAATTATTGGGGTTAGGTGGAGGTATCTGGAGACAAGGGTTTTCCTAGGAAAGAGTGCATGCATGCTCTCTAAAACAAGCATCTTAAGGGCTATGATGAGGGGGACTCATGATCCTATTGGTCATCTATTTATAGGTTGGAGTTTCTTGGAGTGGAGACTAAACCTAGACCTAGGTTCCTGGAATTAGTGGGGAATTGGACATTATGAGGAATCACATTGATAAGGCATGAACCTTATTTCATTGAACTCTGTTGGCTCTCCCAAACCCAATGGGACAAATCATATGGAGATTGGTGGACTAGGGAATGTGAGCGAGGTTGATAGAGAGTTAGTGTTGTGATGGACTTTGAGCATGACATAGAATATGAGGTATGAGTCATCTGATCACTAATCGCCATTCTAGGAAGATACTTACATCATGCGAGATATCACTACAAATGATTTGGAAGGTAGAGGTTTGTGATTGAAAAATCAAAGTCATCCTAGAGAAAATGGTTGGCAATACTAAGAATATTGGGCACCCAAGCTCGACAATGTCTTTTGGATATACTAGACGCCATTCAATATCCTACTTGGCATGAATGCCTCTTATTTCATTTATAGGATTTTATGTCACCTTAATATTTAATTGGACCATAAATTATGGTGAACCATCAAGCAACTGAATTTTGATCAAGGGAAGGCATTCCTTGACATATTTAAGTCCAAGCATTGAAGGGCATTGTCTAACAACATATGAGCATGCACATATCTATAAAGTGAGTACGAAGCTATGTCAAAATGGTCACACACGTAGGAAAGACCTCAAGGAAGGAAAACAAGTCTTATTGTACAACTAGAAACTCTACCTCTTCTAGGACCATTAAATACAAGATTCTAAGGGGTGTAATTGTCAAGCCTATATATCCTACAGGAAAGGTGGACATATGGAGAGAAAAATTGACAATTCAAGGATAAGAGGAAACATCTCAACTTCTATTTTGCAATGATTGATATGAAGTAAAACTCCTCATGGGTTTATGTATATCTCTTGAAATCGAGTGAACATTTTAGGCATCAAGCCATCAACATTTAAAATTAACATTTTTTTAGGGGTAGCCCGATGATCACTTTATAATACAATATTATATATATATATGTGTGTGTGTGTATGTATGTATGTATATATATATGTGTGTGTATATACATATTCAGACAAGCGATTTCATGATAAAATAAGTAATTTCCTCATTTATTTGTAGATAATAGAAAATGCAAAACAATATAACTATATAGAATTTGGTAACAGATCGACTAACTCACGTAGTCAATTGACTATCCATATCAAGCACAAAGTCCAAGCCTAGTGGCATATATTTGACCAGATTGAATAATCAAGTGACTAGTGCTAAACATGGTTAACCCAATCTAGGCATTTTCAATTTAATCAGCCAAAGTGACTAGCGAATTTATTGGTTTGAAAAAAAGAGAGACAATTAATATTAACATCTAGATAAGTAGATATCTTGAATTTATTGACTAGCTTGAGGAAATGACTAGTGATGTATTTCCAATTGACCAACTACCTGACTAGACAATCAAACGACTATTTGTTATTCTGATATCACGCTAGAAGACTAACTAGAACCCAATAGTTGATGGACCAGAGGAAACCCAAATGGTCACACAAACACAAAGGGAGACTCAAAACTTTACAAGATCATAAATTGACCACCCCTCCTATGATGATGCCATGCACACCTAACTAGCAACCCTCAACCATTGCTTCAACACTTCCTGATCATGTTTGGGGAAATCTCTACCCGCTCACCCCCTCAACCATAATTTTCATATGACATCATAATTTCTACCTAAAATCACCTACAATCCCTTATATCCATGTAGATCTATACACTGCTTAATTTTTTCCATCATCCATCCCTTTCACTAAAAAATCCCTCACTACACCAATAATTATTCCAAAAACACCTCCTCTCTATCTATTTCATATATCCCCCATAACCTCCACCTCCACCTCTTTGTTTCTTTGTGATGTCCCTAGCTAAAAGTTGCGGTGCTCTGTTCCTCATAGCCACAAATTCCATGGGCTCAGGAAGTTGGAACACAATATGTTCAAGGTAAATGAGAAGAGAAAATGACCCTCTTTGTCATGGTCCAAATCAACACATCCACCCCTCCATCATTTTGATCATTAGAGAGTTGATTGTTGTGAGAGACATTGTTGACTCAACCACCTTTTCTCATAGAAAAGGTATGATTAGACAAGCAACATATAGCTTGCATGTGATGTCTTTAATGTAGACTTCTATATTTATATGGTGCAACTTGAGAGGAGGAATCTAGGACACTGAGACATTCTAGTTCATGACAAACTACTGAGCCACCCCTTCATACCACTACACGCAAAAACCACAAAACTCTCATGTCTGGTAAATAAACAGTGATTCATAGCAACACATAGAAATACATAATGGATGAGCTGGAGGTATGGGGGTAAAATTGTCACATTATACATGTTCATATACACTGACAAACATAGGGTTCTAAATATAGATTAAAAAATTCCTAAGGAACTCATTACTGTAAAGATATGTCTTTTCCCATGACCATCGGTTGACATTAGAGTTTTTGAGCTTCTTTATGTGGATATGTTGCAACAATGCTCCTCTAAAGATTGAGATTAGCAATTTCAGGTTTGAATACACCTTGACAACAATAGACATCACTTCTATTTTTATTGGTGGTGGTATGGAGTGGCTGACTTAGTGTGATGAAAATGACGAGATGATGAAATACATGAGTAAGATAACAAAAATTTTGGGATGCTTTTTTAGGAACGACTCCCATCTTTTCTAATGGGGCCACGATAAGCAATATTTACAACCCACTAGTGGTATATCTACATTATATTCTAGCCTGCACAATTATTCTAAGAGGATTTCATAGGAAGTAGCCACCACTTGTGATCGTTATTGTATTTTATGTACTCTAGACACCAAAGCACTCAATTGGGAGGAACTGATGATTTATTACATCTATCATGCTTTCAATTGACCACATACACGATATATAAATGTTGTGGATTGTCCACAAGAAATGTCACTTTGTTGGGATATACGCACATTTTTTATGAGATGGAAGGGACAATTTTGATTCATATGGAATATCCACATCACATCCATTTTACCAGGAAGAGTAGAGATTCTAAGAATGTTCTTTTATTGTTTAATGATTCTCAGGTGACCCTTACTCTTCGAAGTCAGATCTTCTTTCTTATGCCCAACTATACGTATGAGATGGATGATTGGGGCACGCACATTCAATGCTTTAATATTGAACATCCCTAGTTAACCTGATAAGATGACAAGACATTAATGTTGGACATGAGAGATACCAAATTGAGGAACATGATAATGCCACATTGAACCATAACATGGGACATCCTTTTGTCTCAACAAGCAACATATGCTTTTGAATGTGGAGCCAACACCAAACAAGGATGTTCTTCCTCAAAATTGACTCTAATGCATTTGATACCCATCTATTCCACATTAACTATTTACAAACAAGAACAAAGTCGGAGAAAGAAAAACATAAATATCAATCAAATCACATGTATTATATACAATATGGCCATTATTGGTGGCAAGAGAGGTAGAATCACTACAACATCACACACCCACCATATTAATAGTATGCAAATCAATATCTTGAACTAGAACCAAATTATTGGGGGAAAAAATGCAAACTAGAGCCATGATACCAAGAGTCATTCAATCACCTCCACATGATACCACTTCCATTAACATGGAATGGGGATAGTGGTCGGGCCATGGTCTCCAACCACGTGCATTATATCAAAATGTTCTTCCCCTCCACCTTGGATTTAGGGTTTTCTCTAGGATGAATTTTTTTCTAAATTTGGGGTGGATGGTGGTAGTGTGTACCATTTTGCAACCACATTTATATGTTGTTTTCAATTTTATTTTAGTTTTTCATTATACTAGTGTATGCCATTCGTTGCATTAATCTTACTTTTTTTTCAATTTATATTATTATTTATTGCATTGTCTTATGGAAGACATTACCTCACTGATTCAACATTACATTCATATATCAACACCGTGTCAGTACATCTAGACTTTGTCACATAAACCCCTCTTGTTCAGAGTTCTTGTGTTAACTACTTTTTAGCTACTAAAAGTCACTAATTGTCTCACCCATTGTAGCAAAATAGTTTCAGTGTCGTGTTTCCTATAAAGGATGATAGTTTTTAAAGTAACCAATTGGGTTCAAACATGTATCTCCTTATATAATTGGTAAATAGTATTCATGTGATTTCCATTTATACCCTTGTCATGATATAACTTAAGAATAGTGAAATCGTAGGATTGTCTCTATGCCCCGAATTAGCAATTAACAAATCATGCACATGATCTGATCTCTTTTCTACCATCTTCTTAGTCTCCATCCACCAAAAACAGCAAGAGGTCAAAGAGAGTGCCAAACTCTAAGCTAGGGGTAGAACTCCTTCTTCCACCTCTATCCACTTCTTCCATACTATGTTCTATGTAATAAGTGACATTTCACAAAATAAAGATTTCAAAATGCTAAGACACACAAACAGTCAAAGTTTTCCACCATTTGATAAGAAAAATAAACTAAGAAAACTATCAAGTAAAATAAAGGGAAGATGTGCATTTTCCTTTAATACCCTTTTTCTTTCCTTTTTCTACTTAGTAGTATGTTAGACACTCAATTACATATCTACGTATCATACCCAAATATTATATTGAGTGCATTCTTGAAATTTTGTAGGATTCCTCCATTTGGTAGTTCAAATACCATATGTAGGAATGGTTATTTAATAATTTTTGACACAAATTATGAACCGAAACCTGAATGAGCAACACTACAACTAAGGATCTTCTGCATCGCTTTCTAGAGTAAGAGACAATCGACAACACATACCCAGTGTTGATTGCTTTGAAATGCAAAATTGACGTACAAACAATTGTGTATCGTGGATTGGACAATATAATGCTAGAACAATTATAAGAATGTTCTGGGGTTATATTCATCAGTTGAAATCAGTCAAAATTTTAACTAATAAGGAGAGTTGTGTTGTCAATTTTTTAGAAAACTGATGATACAAATCTATATCTTTGATTTTTTTAATGCAACCGACATTGCAGGTGTGGGGCTTTTTTATAGCAGGTCTACAGACTTGTTGTTTGACTGTTTATTATGATGTGAAACCTATAGTTTGTTAGAACTACTGGTTCTAACATGTGTTTATCTTAACAATAGGCTAGCAGTATCAACAAAACCTAAAATAACAAACACATACAAGAGTCCACATCCATACAATTCATTCACACACATGCAATTCCCTTCTCATGCACATATGCAGATACACAATTTAGAAAACACACATGCAATTCAATTATCATCCAAATGTACTAATGCAATTCTCTCTTCTTCATTCACACGCATGTTCTATATACACATGTACCATTCACATATGCACCAAAATTCACTTCCATCAAAAACAAAGTTGCAAAAAGTCAATAGCATCACATGTATATAGATATCATGACATAAAAGTTTTCAAAAACATCCTGTTTTATTCCAATCAAACAAAAAGTTTACTTTCTTAATGAAGGCATGTGCCCACTGTTCTCATATCTTAGCCAACTCTTCTTTTGTATAGGGAATTATCATATCAAATAATTACAAAGAAAATGACATAAATAAAGTTTGATTTGATTTCTTTATATAATCAAATATGACTATGTACTTATGAGACAAGACTATAAAGATTACCTTTGCTAAGAAATGGATGCCTATTTCCTCTTATTTGACAATCAAATCAATATGCCACATCACAAAGAATTTACAGCTCCAACTATTATCTTATGTAGTACACTATAAATTTATAGTTATATGAAATGTTAATAAATAAAAGTAAGCATAGTTGGCACGTATATGCATTGGAGTAAAAAAAACTATGTTAATATTCTTCTAAGATATTTTTTATTTATCTACCTCTCCTACGACATGTTTGAATTCTTTTACATTACTATAAGTTAAAGTACTACATTTGATTGAATTAGTAAATATTCATGTAATGATGTAGACATTAACATATGTTTAGGAATAAAAAAAACTTACCTACACAACAATTGCCACTTGCATTGTGTGTTCCCTACTTCCTACTTTTCTACCGTAAGGATCAATATAATACACAAATAGCGCTCAAAGATAATTACCAACAACTCATAATGGTTATTATTGAGTAAAAAAACTCCAATTCCAGAATGAAATACAATTTATAAGTCATTTGTTTTAAGAAAAGAGCCCAAAACTTTCCCCACATCAAAAGGAGCTATCATAATTCTCTTTCATGTAGTATCAAAATACTTAAATGTGGTAGAGAAATAATCCTTACAAAATTTTGATCTCTATCTACACAGATGGAACTAGAAATTCCACATTGGTTAATGTGAACTATGCACTTAGCGTACATAAGTATCCTCATAACATATGTATGGATTAATATATTAAAAAATAACTCAGCATATAGTTTCACATATATAGAATAAAGTCATGAGGCATAAGATCTCTCCATGTCCAAATTTGTATCATGATTGTATTCAGCCAATCATATTATCTGTCAAGAATATACTAGTATCATGCTCCTTCCATACAACATCCTCATGAATACATACCAACATAGTTGACCCTTCTTCTACAATGTCTAACCATAATGCCAACCCCCTGCACTAAGAACTTAGCAAGTGAGGTACGTCCTTTGCAATACAAGGAGTTAATAGAGTCTTTTGAGGAGGAACTGGAGGAGGAATTGTAGTGGGCTTCTTAGGTACTACGGTATGCATATATCGGTTGCCAATTATATACACATATAGAAAATAATCACAAATGAAAATGCAATGTAAGTTTATCATACATTCTCATGTATAAATCTAGATCTGGACCACACAAGCACATCACTCTATACATCTCCTATAGTGTCATGATTGGGGTGACCAAATGGTAATGGTGTATGTTTCCATTCTGGATAGACAAGCCTGATAGCCACATGATGTGCATTGTCATAAATTATAGCACCATGAATCTTTTAACCTACAAGGTGTGGGAAAACCTCATCCCATCTTGAGACATAGAATCTAGGTTCTAACAATGTAAGACAACATTTTCTCAACAACTAAATTTTTACATACAATGTTATATATACTCCAACACAACTATTATAAAATCATTTTTGGGAGACTATTATATCAAAAAAATACTTAGACCGTGCATGTCTGGATGGTCCATATACCTTTGTTTAAGGAGGGTCCACCTTGTAAGAAGAATGGTGCAATACAACTATTGTATGAGGAGGTTGAGAGTAATAACTATAAAACTATCTCATTACTTCTTATATTCTCTTTGCAACTATGACCTTCAACTGGTCTTGTATTCACTTGGCAACTATGTCCTCTACCCCATCTTGTGTTAATCTGCCTTTGTTGACTGATTTATGCTTTTTCTATTATGTACTAAAATATGATCTTATCTAAATACCAGTTCCAACACCCCTAACACGGCTAGGATGCCATTGAGTGCCTAAAGCAAGTGTCAATTCATCCCTTTAGTCCTCAGGGTTGAAATTGCCTTATTTTTTCTACTGGTAGAACTCCCACTAATCATCAATAGTAATTGGTCAATAAAACATAAGAATCAAGGTCAAGAATGAACATGCACTATGGCAATTCAATTTTACCATTTTTGCAGTGACCTTAGTGGCTACGGTGTTTATTATTTCTTCAGAGCATTCTATCTTTGCATCTATCCACTCGCCATGGTCAGGTAGAGGTGTAGGAATAGTGGAAGAATCAACAAACCCAAGAGTAGGCTACTCATTAGAAGACACTAGTCTTTGTTGACGATGCCAGTTGTAACTGCCTAGACCCAACTTGTAGCCATGCACATTCATTGCACACCTTTATTTTTTAGCATCATGTGCAGCCTAATTAATCCAAAACATATGTTAACTATGTAAGACATTGAATTCATATGATTAATAATAATAATGTATTTTAAACACTAGCTTAATACCTTGAATTCATCAGTTTGCCTTAAAGCAACAAATGCTTCCCACACACGCTTATGAATATAGGCTCATTTCTCAATGACGGGCTTCTTCTTCTTGTTGTCTTTCACTATGTAATCTATTGTCATATTTGTCCTAAAATTCCTCAATATCCTCCAGCAACATTGATTTCAACATTGCAACACATTTTTATGTTGCAATTTTTCATAAAGGTCAAATATGACCTACAAAAATTTATATAATTGATGACTTTTTAAAAAATAGAAATACGCATATCAATAAATAACATAATTGTGAATATATTTAAAACTAAATATCTCACAGTTACATACTTCCTTATGAGGTTTTCAAAGACATGATCTACTTTATACCAAGATTGTACTATTAATTCCACTTTGGTACGAACAACAGTCCCTAAATATTGCCTAAAAGAACTGTGATTCTTCCCAATATGATTTCCTATTACATCAAAGTCAATGTCCAATTTTTGACCTTTTCTCCTTTGCACTGATAACTTGTTCAACAAAGTGATGCCTCTTTTACATGCATGATCACGCTGCTCCTTAGAAGACCAACAAAATCCATAGAATGCACATCCTCAGGGTGCTCATACTCAGGGTGCTCATAGTAAGTGATAAAGAATGTAACTTAGGTAATTATCTTAGAAAATATTCATGTACATCTACATAATAAAACAATATAACTTACACCAGAACCATACTCATTGTGCACATCGTCACAGTGCACATCCTCACGATGCTCATCCTCACAGTCACATGCCATCTAAAAATGTCATATTAAAAATAGTCAAAGAATGATGTATATGTGATAAACAATGTAAATGGACATCTAGAATATGAATCATATATAATTGTGATACAGAAGTAAAATGCACATATACCATAAAAACATTTACATAAAATACTTCTAGTATTGGTTGGATTTTTGATCAACTAATATTCCTTCTATGTGGTCCTCATGGCTATATTTTTCGGTGTTATCTTCAAGATTTATACTTGTAAATCCAAGTGAGAATTGATTGGATTCATCATACTTATCATAGTATTCTTCTTCATCTATAAAATGTACATTGGAATGTGTTTTCCCATGAAGAACGGCATACCATTTTCCATTTGCAGGATCATCAATATAGAATACTTGCTTTTCCCTGATGTCATGATGAATGGTTCATCCATCTCGCCAATCTATTCAGGAATTACTAATGTGAAACCCAATTCACCACTACAATTGGTTTTTTATTATCAACCCTATTACACCTAAAGATAGGAACTATAAAGTTTTTGTAGTTGAATTCCCATCTGTCTTCAATGACACCATGATAACACATTTTATCATTGTGTAGACTCTTAGCCTTCGCACTAGAAAAATAAAATGAAGATGCTTGAAAGGTGATCCTACTATTTACATGATAGTCTTGTCATTTGACGTTTTGTGTAGTATGAAAATCAATTTAGGTCAAACTCTTTGTACAATATACCATTCATTTTTGGTTTAAAGGTGAGCCATTTGATATTTTAAAAAACATTATTTTGTGTTTGAGATAGTGATGAAAGGCATTATCTTCAAACCACCTAATAAATGTCCTTTTATGCTCTCTATCAAGCCACATTGAACTAGATCAATGATATTTTATCATGATAAAATTGATGTATTCGTTGAATAAGTACCCACTTCATCGATGTATAAAATAAACAAGTATGCTTTTTCCCACTTCTTGTAACTAATTGCTTTCAATCAAGCTCCTAAAGTCCCTTTGCTGGAATAAGTGTCAATTTCCTTTGCTATGTAATGAACTTCATTACTACTAAGAAAGTCATTGAAAAAGTCCATAACCTCCGTAGTCACATAACCCTCAATAATACTCCCTTCAGATTGATAATGGTTTCAAGCATAATCTTAAAAAAACAATCATGTACCGTTTAAAAGGATACTTCCCTTACAAATAAACCAGACCCAACATTTTCACTTCCCTAGTCAAATGGACAACAAGATGTATCACGATATCAAAGAATGAAGGTGTAATATACATCTCAAGCTGGCACGAGGTAGCGACCACTTCTCTTTACAACTTAGAAAGATTTTGAGGATCAATAACTTTGTTGCATGGGGTACTGAAGAAGAAACAAAGCTTGTTGATTGCAAACCTTATGTACTTCAGCAGTACAAATCAAATAGCTACATGCAATATTTGTTACATTAGAGTGTGACAATCATGAGATTTAAGACCTATTAGCTTCAGATTCTTCATTGATATTAATCTATATATATTTAAAGAGTATCCATGTGGTACCTTAACATTAAGCATGCACTCATAAAAGGTTATCCTCTCCTATCTAGACAATGTGTAACAAGCAGGAGGTAGATATATTTTTCAATCCCTACTAACTTCTATTGTTGATTCTTTCCTTATACACATTTCATGTAGGTCCATTCTGGATTTGATGACATATTTAGTCTTACCAAGCATATACAACAGAGTACCAATAACACTATCACATACATTTTTCTCAACATGCATGACATGAGTATAATGTGTAACTGTTAAAGAACTCCCATAAGGAAGATCCCATAATATAGACCTCTTCTTGATTAAATATTTGTATCATGTCGAAATAGTACATTGTGATCTCTTACCAAATTCATTGATAATGTCTTTTACTCTTTTATAAACATCCTTCCCCAATATAGGTTTAGGGGCACTTCACTCGTCAGTTGAGCCATTGAATGATTTGAGCAGCCTTCGGTAAGGATACACTTTTGGAAGAAACCTTCGATAAACAAGGTATATAGTCCTACCGCAATGTTTTAGTCATATTAAATCAATGCTCTCCTCACATATAGGGCATGCTTTGGATCCTTTTATGTTGTACCCAAACAAATTCTCATATATTGGAAAGTCATTAGTAGTGCAAAACAACATATCCTGCAAACAAAATTTCTCTCCACGTGAAGCATCCTAGGTCATCACACCTTCTCTCTATAGTTTTTTTAAGTCATCAATCAGAGGTTCAAGAAAAACATCAATATCATTGTAAGGTTGTTTGTGGCCCGATGCCAACAAGGACACCATGACATACTTATTTTTGATACACAACTAGGGATGAAGATAGTATATAACAACCATAACATGTCAGGTGCTATGTTGGTTGCATAATGTTCCATATGGATTCATCCATTCGGTATAAATCCCAAATCTTAAGTTCTTGGCTTTTCTTTGAATTCAAGGTATAACAATTCAATTTTCTTCCACTATGGGGAGTCAGACGCATGTCGTAGGTTACCATCATTGTTTTTCTTTACCTATGCATGGCAAGAAAAATTCTACACATCTATGGTATTTGCAAACAAGCATTAAAATCATGGTATTATAGGTGAAAACCACATCACCTTGGAAGGAGAGACAATTTTAGACTTACCAAAAGTCGTCATTTTGTACCTTGAAGCTGCACATTCTGGTCAATCTTTCAAAACAATTTATCCCTTTTGAAATAACACACAATCATTTGGGGATGCATGTATCTTATTGGCCTCCATTCCCATTGTGCATAACATCTTTTTTGTTTTATATTTTGAGATTGAAAGCTCATTGCCTTTAGGAAAGATTTCATTCACCAATATGATAAAGATGTGAAGCTTTTGTCACTCCATCTATTGTTTGCCTTTAAAGTGTACAATCTCAACACAACACTCAACTTTGTAAACTTAGTAAAACCTAATTATAATAGTGTCTTGACATCATACACTATGTTCTAAATAAGGAAGGTGGATTAATAAGATTTACCCTACAACTATCTAGAATCGCATCAACCATGTATATTCAGATTAGTTCATTCACCTTAACATCGTCGATAATTTCTTCTTCTATACAAGTAATACTATCGAATTTACTGATCTCATAGTTGTATAGTACCAATATATAGCCTTGTATACATGATATGACTTTTGATTTCATGACAATGTGAAATTTCAAGTTGTTACTACAATTCCTACGTGGACAATAGAACATGTCTCCATGTTGTTTCCTATGTTACTCCAAAAATCTTATAAACGATCATGACTAGTAAAAAAATTTGGAGTGTAGCGGTTTTGAATGGATATACATGATTGATCCATTCAAGATCATAGGGAAAATGAGTATTGAGCCATGTGTTATCAAATGAATTTGAATAGGGTTTAAGGTTAGGGTTTAGACATTAGGGTTAGGGTTTAGAGACTAGGGTTTGCGATATACTATTTAGGGTTTAGGGTTTAGGGTTTAGTGTTTAGGGCTTAAGGTTCAATGATGAATGTGCACCACCTATCCCATTCTTGAACACCTAATCTCACAAGTAAGTGTATAATTTGTATTTAGTTTTCAAGAATATTTTGGTAGAACTTTTCTATAGTTCTCAAAGTATTTTGGTATATATGGGAAAATGCACACCTACAAATGTACTTTAGAGAATAAACAAGTGCTGACAAAACATCTTGAAAATTGAATACACATTATATACTTACATCCTAAGTGAGATTAAGTGTTCAAGAACAGTCTCAAACTTGGGACTATCCAAGATTTATTTCTAATGAGTAAATCTTAGACGGATTTTAGGCCAATAGAATACATGTATTTTATCATTTATATACCTATTATCATACTGTCATCATTCATATCCTAGGTGCAAACAAAATTATACATTAAGTTGTAGATGTTGCATCTAAGATGGGCTCTAGAGGGGGGTGAATAGAGTTTAATGCACTTAAACAAAATCCATTTGACCTTCAAATTATTTAACAAGAAAATGTTGCTAATAAGGAATTTGAGGTGCAACTAAACATAAATTGAAAGGATGAGAGAGATTGAACAAAGACAAGAGCATAAGTTTCTTACAATGGTTACATACTCCAAACAAGGAGTAAGTCAGTCCACTACCTAGAGAGGTGAAGCCCTAGGATTTCAGAACCATTGCATACTTATATTTCATTATAAGACATACAACAAATGACCTTCCTTTTCTGGGACAAGGATACCCAGCCTTCCCTTTAAGGAGAATGGAGCCAACAACGTACCAAAGGACTTACCTATCCATCCAAGAGACTTCTAGCTCACCAAGGACTTACCCAATTTGCATCGAGTCTTCCGCCTTCACCAAGGACTTACCCACTCTTGCACAAGTCTTCCACCTTTGAGGAATTACTCACTTTTCTTGGATCTTCCTCCTTTGACTTCACCTTTGCCAAGGAGAAGCATTCACAAAGGGGCTCCTTCCCTTATTCTTCTTCACCTCTCTTAGACCAGATAGAGAACCTTCATCTTCATATTGAAAATTAGAGATTGGGAGGTGGACGAAGTGAGAGTCTCACAAGATATACATGTAGGACTAGCTCTCTTACAAATATCCTACTCACTCTAATGGATGTAGCAAGTGATTAATCTTAGAGAGTGGAAGGAGGTTGTAGGATGCACTCAACTATAATATAGGGATCTTCATAGTGCATAATTAACCATGGGATGAAGTCCAAGGGGTTCTATTTATAGTTGGGGATGCCTACTAGCCAATAGAAACACTTAAGGACAAATACTAGCCGTTTCGGTTGTTGCAATAGATATTTTTTTATTTTTGCAACACTCCAACAGCTAAAACACTTTTTTGCACTTTTCGTATGTGCGATCGGTAAAATTTTGTGTAGGAAACTTGACCGATTTCACTATTCGACAAAGCAGATTTGGAGAATCGATCGAGTTTATCTTGGATGAAACTTGATGGATCTCTTAAATTAGTTTTCTTTAGTGATTGGATTGGTTGAGTTTGTAACTTGACCAAACCTGGACATTCCCAAAATCCATCAAGGGATCGATCAAGTTTGTAACTCAACCAAAAAAGAGCATGTAATGAATTTTAGAAAATGTCATTAAAGTGCTTAAATATTTGATTTAAGTGCTCCTAATTGTTTCTAAAGTTTAGTTACAAGTTGTACAATCATTACACGTGATTTACATCATGATTCTGATGGATTTACATAATATTCCACAAAAGTGCACTTGCATTAATTTTGACTTGTCTTTGCTCCAAGTTAGGATGTGGAAGTTAGGGCATTTGGAGTGCGTCTATACCTAATCTGAAATCCCTCAAGTAGAAGCATTAGAAAAAAAAAGTGGATTGGTTAGTCATCGTCACAACAAGGGTTTAGTCAATTTAGACCTTGAGTCAACATTCTCCCCCTTTTTGAAGATGACAAACCGTTCCATAAATGTATTGAAAGCATTTAAGTAAATTCATACCTTTGGAGAAACCTAGGGGTTTCAAATGGAATTGAGTTCATATGATCCCCCTCAATTGATGCTCATGGAGTTCTCATACTCCCCCTCAATTGATTCTATTTCTCCTACATGGTTAGGTTTCATAACATTTATAGAAACTATGTCTTCTACTCATATATGTTCTACATATATGTCTTCTCCCTTTAACATAAGACATGCTTTCTCCTCACACATGCCTTCTCCCTGTCTAATATAAGCCATGCCTTCTCCCCCTTTGTCATTTCAAAAAGTAGGGGTTTGAAGATCTAAAACAAAACATGTTGAAAAAAGTAGATACCAAATGTTAGAAAGGAGAGTAGAAGAGCAAAAACTAGGGGCTTGTCCAAGTTTAGTATATAAATCAAATCAAGACATGCATTTGAACAATTCATAATGTGTTGTAGAAAACTGATAAATAATGATTTTGACCCTCAAGATGACAGAATTCGCCAAAAAATCAGGGCTCATGACAATAGGCATGATTCTTGTTCTAAAGGTCGTTTCTGCATGAAAAACACTGGTTTTGCTCCAAAATCTGACATTAGAGCCGAACATTGAAAAATTTTATAAATTCTTTACATGCTCCAATCTCTAAATATAATTACCAAATTAGAGCAATTAGAAAAATAGAGTTGTATGCAAGATAGAAAATTAAAGCATGGCAATATGCATATCAAAAAGTGCCAAGGGGAGTGCCATAGAATATGGTTGTTGGTTGAGAAAGTCTAGTTGAGAGGGAGATTCTCATCAAAAAAATCCAATTGTATATTCTGTGCACAGTGTTGTTGGTCGAGTTTTGTGTTTTGGAAATTCGACCAACAGCTATTGGCGACACCTATTGGTGTCTTTCGATCGAGTTTCATCAGGTCAAAGTTGACTGATAAAGCTTTTGTCAAGAGCCACATATATTTAATAAAAACATATCTAAAGGCATGATAAAAATATATCTAGTATCTAAACATGTATAATTAAGTTTGTACTACACTATGAAAGCATTAAACACAATTTTTGAGAAATAAAGTGATGAGAAACATAATATGTCACTTTTGAATCAAAAACCATATGTATAGAGCATACTAACTTAGAAAAACACATTATGATTGGATATGAGAAAGAATAACATTACCTTTGTTCTTACAATTCCTTTTCCACTTATTTCCACCCCATACAGATCTCGCCTTTATTCTTTCATGTGGATTGAGAAGTAAATTTGTAAATCAATAGTTCAAGTCAATCCATTAGCAAGTGACCTGCAAGAAGAAAGATGAAATGGTCCCCAGTCATATTTTTGGGTCTGGAGGGGTTATCTTAGCAACCCAAGTCCTATTTCTCTTGGGTGCTTTCCTAAAAGGAAATAAGTATAATAATGACCAATTTTATTACAATAACAACATGATCGCCTAGTCTTAGACCTAGAGGGTTCTTCATTGAAAATTGAAGGTCCTTTATCTTTGTTGTTCCTTTGACCACAATCAAGTCCAAGACCATCTCTACCCATTGGTTTGGTAGTATGATCTACAATTTGATTAGGATCCCTTTTATCATCTAATAATCTTTGCATAGAAGATCTCAAACTATGATTATCATGCATAAGAGAAGCCACAGAAGAAGAAAAATGATTTATATTATCTTTAGCAAGCAAAATATCATTTCTTTAGGCAAAGAGCTTTAGTCAAATAAGAATCTCTATCAATATGAAGAGAAACAACATTATTCTCTCTACTAGTAGAACTAGAACAAGATTCAAGAACATTAATTTTAGCTAGCAAGGAAGCATTTTCTTTTTCAAGAAAAGCATTCTTAGAAATATAAACACTATTTTTAGATTCTAATCCTTGCAAAACAAAATATTTGTCCTCATTTTCAATTTTAAGAACATCAATATCAAGCATGCGAGAATTCACAATATTACTATGATCTTCATTACAACTAGTCATAAGAGGTTGAGCTTCTAGAAATCTAATCTTATCAAGCAAATTAGCATTTTCATTATAAACATGTTCTGCATCTAGCAAGCAAATATTAGCATGTTCAAGATCATCTATTTCTACATGCAAATTATCAATAGTTCTATCAAGATTTTTCTTTTCTTTTTAGAAGACTAAAGAGAGGCACTACTAGCATGAATGATAGAAATTAAATATTCTTTATCTAATGGTTTTATATTTACCTCATTAGAGTCTTTACTTTTTGAGGCCATAAGAGCAAAATGACATTCTCCTTCATCACTAGAGCTTGAGTTAAATGCTCCACTTAATTCTTTACTTGAGCTTGAGTTGGAGGAGTCACTTGAGCTTTTGTGCCATTTCTCCTCCTTATTGTACTTCTCTTCTCTTCTCTTGTGATGATATGACTTTTTCCCTTATGGATAATCTTCCTAGAAGTGACCCTTCTTTCCACACTTGAAGCACTAAATGGAGGAGGAGAACTTGCCTTTGTAGAGTCTACCCTTGGAGTACATGGCATCTTCTTCAACTTGAGAGAATGGAGATGCTTGACTAACATTGGCTTCAACTTGAGAAGGATGGAGATGCTTGACTAACAATGGATTCAACTTGAGAGGATAAAGATGCTTGACTAACAATGGCTTCAACTTGGGCTTTGATTTCATAATTCTTCATTCTCTTGAGCTCTTTCTCTTCTTCTCTTTCTTCTTCATCTTGTTTTTCAAGTTTAACTTCACGGGCTTGTAGATTTCCTATGAGCTCTTCAATAGGAATATCACCAAGAGACTTTGCTTCTTCAATAGAAGTCACCTTAGATTCCCACCTCTTGTAGAGACTTATAAGGATCTTTGAGTTGATCTCTCCTCTATCCATAGGATGACCTAGGATGGAAAGACCATTTACAATTTTGTGGAGCCTTGAGTACATCTCAGTCACCCTTTCCTTCTTTCCCATCTTAAAGTTTTCAAGAAGCCCTTCGAGCATGTAGATTTTTCTTTGCTTCACTTGCTTTGTTCCTTCATAAGTGATGCATAGCTTTCTCCATTCCTCATAGGCCATCTCACAAGAATAAATCTAGTTGAACTCAGTGGCGAACATGGAGGCATAGATAATGTTGATGTCTCTTGCATTCAAGGTTTCTTTCTTTAAAGTAATTTTAACCCGTTCTTATATATGTGTCTCTGGAAGCTTATATTGATGATCCATAATTTGTCATAACTCAAGACTTGATCTTTGGATGTAGAATTGTAACCTTCTTTCCAATAGAAGAAATTGCTCCCATAAAATATTGGAATGTTGATGAAGTACCTCCCACCTTGATAACTACCCATCTTCTCCTACTTGAGGAAGTATGCTTGGAGAAGACCCAGTTTGATACCACTTGTTGGATCTAGGATGGGCTCTAGAGGGGGTGAATAGAGATGAATGCACTTCAACAAAATTTATTAGACCTTCAAATTTATTTAACAAGAAATTGTTGCTAATATGGAATTTGAGGTGCAACTAAACATACATAACAAGGATGAGAGATATTGAACAAACACAAGTTGTATATAGTGGTTACATACTCCAAACAAGGAGTAAGTCAGTCCACTACCTAGAGAGGTCAAGCCCTAGGATTTTGTAACTATTTCATACTTATATTCCATTATAAGACATACAAAAAATGACCTTCCTTTTTGGGACAAGGATACCTAGCCTTCCCTTTAAGGAGAAGGGATCCAACAATGTACCAAAGGACATAACTATCCAACCAAGAGTCTTCTAGCTCAGCAAAGACTTACCCACTTTGCACCGAGTCTATTACCTTCCCCATGGACTTACCCACTCTTGCACAAGTCTTCCACCTTTGAGGAATTACTCACTTTTCTTTGATCTTCCACTTGTGACCTCACCTTCTCCAAGGAGAAGCTTTCACCAAGGGAATCCTTCCCTTGTTCTTATTCACCTCTCTAAGCTAAGAGAGAGAACCTTCATCTTCATGGCTGAAGTTAGATATTGGGAGATGGAGTGTTACAACCCCAATTTTTGGGTTCATTTGGTGAGAAATGTAATTTCTCATATTAAGGATATTTGAACAAATAATGATATAATGTATTTGGAATAAAGGGATTTTGTTTACAATAGCCTTGATGTTTGTGTTGTGGGCTTTATTGGCTATTGGGCCCAAATAACAAGAAAATTCAATTAGTGAATGAATAATTGAATATTTGAGAAAAGAAAAATGTGGAAACCTCTAGAAGGTAAATCCAAAGAGGGATTTCGTGCCTCTTGGGTTCCTTGGGTTCCAAGGAGTCCAAAGTTTCATTAAGAGTGCAATACGAAAAGAAAAGATCAATTAAGTATTTCTTTATTAAGAAAGAAATTGAAAATAATGATAAAATGTGGAAAATGAGTGGAAAGAGGCATAAATGGGATTTGTTGGTGAATTTTCGCATCCATGAGGTTGCTAATATTAAAAGGAATGCCAATGAGGATAATAAAAGAGAAATAAAGAGAAAACCTCAAAAAGAGTTATTTTAACAAGAAATAAACATGATAATGAAGAAATAATGCATATAGATGCATCTAGAAGGATAATGAATATCCAATAAAAAGGATTTTGAAATAATAGAGTTTCTTGGGATCCAAGGAGTCCCAATAAAGAGGAAGGAAAGAGAAAATACTAAAATTGCAAAATAAGAGGATAATGTGATACATTATTAATGGATTTTGTGATAAGGATAGAAAGGAAGTATTTTCTAATAAAAGAGAATATAATTTCGTGCCAATAAATTAAAAAGGAAGTACAAAGAAGATAAAAGATATAATTTTCAAAATCCTAATAATTAAAGAAGAAGGATTATCGAAGGAAATTAGGAAAGAGAGATAGACTTGCTTAGTAGTGAACGAAGCACTTTTCTAATTGGAAGAGGGCTTGGTTGCTTTGAGGGCAAGCCTAATGGGACGTGGATACTCACCCTATAAAAGAGGGTAGAACCCTGGTTCGAGTTCAAAAGAGATCCTACATCTCCCTCTCTCTTCTCCATTGCTTCTTGGTGGTTGAAACCCTAACCATGTGATATAGCACATCTATGGAGCGACGAGGGACCAGTGGACGAGTTGGGTTGATGTTGCATGCTCCCACGACACTAGGGGAGGGATGGCCGACACTTTCGTGCCCTGGATCACATGTGGCAGCAGCGATAAGGCTGTAGGGCCGCCAAGTGTTGCAGGCCTGGCCAGCGCAAGCCAGCAACTTTGGCCGTGAGTTTTTGGCTTCTAGGGGAGTGCCTGGAGGCATCGGAGGTGGAGGCACCAACTCCGGTGGTCGACGGGATCCAGGGAGGAGAGGACAAGCCCCGCCGATTGCGTCTAGGGCGGCACGGAGTTCCATCCCGAGGAAGAAGGTGACTTGATGGTCGGTTGGATAGATATGCCCCTCCGTGGGCTGTAGAAGATACGACTTAACCGAGGGCAAGAAGGTCAATTCGAAATGTTTCCAAAGAAAGCAATGTTGCATGTATTGTGTGACGTGGTGCAATCTGATTGGCCAAGTAAGTGAATCCTTGTGAATTTCATAACTAAAGATTGGTAGCTCGGATTATTGCGAATAAAATATGAAAATTGATCACGAGAACGAGAGGAATCCAATAAAAATGATAATAAAAATTGATTCTGTTCCTAATTGCAAAAGTACTATAAGTTGATGAAAAGTACATTTAAGCTAAGTTAAAAACCCTATTTGTGATTAAAGGTTGAATCTAGTATGCTTAATGGGTTGATTGAAGTACTAATAACCTGTTGAATGATAAGGTTAGATTAAAACCTGATCTAGATGTAAAATTGCATAATTTAGGGTTTTTACCCCATATGAGAATGATTAAGTATTTAGAAACCCTAATTTAGGGACAAAGAGGATAAGATCATATTTAATTCGAAAAATGAGAAAATATGTTGTTATATGATGGTTCTAATCTATTTAGAGCATTAAAGTCCTTAATTTTGGATAAATACCCTAAATGTAGTAATTAGGGTCTTTTCATGAATAAAAGGTAGAATTGAGGGCAAAATGAGTTCATATGTTAATTAGACCCTAATGAACTTTGAATTGATGATAGAGGTGTATAATGATCTTGTCATGGATTAAAAGGATAAAAATAGTAGTTTTAATGTAAAAGAAGCTTAATGAACTTAATTGATGATTAATGTGCCTGTAATATGAAAATAGAGTTATATGTTGTTAAGATAACCTTAATATTGAAGAATAGATGAGATAATTAGGGTTTATGAGTAATGGCATAAAATTAGGGTTTAATATGGTAAAATATGAAGCGAAATCCTAATTACAAAACAAAACCCTAAAATGGATACAAAATCCCTAGAAACTGAATCCAAGTCAATAAAATAGATTCTTGATAAAGTATGTAATAAATAGAGTACATATTCTTTTCAGGAATTATGTGATTGTTGAATTGCCTACTTGGATTGCTTTCTTGGTTGGATTTTCTTAATGCTTGTGAAATCATCAAATCAGGTATGTGGTTACGCTTATGATTATCCTGACTAGTTTTTCGGGGATTTTATCAACGTTTCCCTCATGGCTTGAAATAACTGTTGGATGCCTTTTATTTCATGCAACTATAAAGTGACTATGATTATCACTATGAATATGTATATATAACTGGTTAGATCTGAATTCACCTTTGTGTCTTGTAGAGGCTAAAAAGGGGTAACCTAGAGTAAGGTCTAGGTTATCGTGGGTTAGAAACTGGGCTACCAAGTGTAGTGCCATGAGACCCTTTATCATGCCATGAGTTAAGGAGTGGGCTACTTACGGGTAGTGCCATGTGACTCAACCCTAGAAACTGGTTCACCTATGGGTGGGACCATGAGGGGTTTAATGGGGATCTACTATAAGGAAAGTAGCATCCAAGTCCACTATAGGGACAGCACAGAGGATAGGGAATAAATGGATCACGCAGTTATATTTAAAACGTAAAATTGTTTGTCAAGTGATAATTGGCTGCAGTACATTGTTAAGAATAATTGCATGATTATTGTTTCCCCCACATACCAGCTTCGGCTGACCGACGTTTTGTTTGTCGGCATTTTAGGTACAAAGCCAAAAGGGCAAACAGTAAATCGACATATTGTGAATTAATGAACTGAAATATAAGGAGGATTAGTTAGAGTAGAATGCTTACATGGATAGAAATCCAAAATTTTCAAAAGGTATGAAAAATATTATTACAACTTTTCAGTATAGATTGTTGAAATTTAATAATTGTTCTTGGTTAAGTGTTTAACCTTTGATCCAGAAGTTATGGGTGCAGCTTCAACCTCTCAATCTCCCTTAATTGGGGGTTATCGGGAGGTGGGGTCATAACATTTGGTATCAGAGCCAGGTTCCCCACTTAACCATTAATAATTATTAAATTTTACAAACTCCATAGAACCCAAGGGAGTTATTAGAGGATTATCTGAAAGATGGAGGTGTCTAGAAAAGGATCACGACCGGGGGTTGGCAATATTTTCCGCTGCACCGCTAGTCGGAATACGAGGACTCTCGGATCTGTGTGACTTCCTGGCCAAAGTCTTAGGGTATGAATCGAAATAAGATACCTTTAGGACTTTCTTATCTTATTCATCCCTTCTCATCACAAATTCCCTTAAGGACCTTAAGGATTAGGGTTTTCTCTCTTCTCCTCACCCTCTTGAGGTATGTGATAGGTTGATAAAGTTTAAGGAATCCTCCATCAAACTAATAAAAAGCATGTAAATGAGATGTCATGGACATAAGCTTAATAGACTAAGCATAAAAGAATAGATACATGCTTAGGTCGTAAGACATGAGTTGTCTTTGCCCTCAGTAGAGACATGAGGCTAGAGCTTCTTATCAGGAAGATAAATAAAGAGAGTTAGTCTTGGAGATAGAGATCTCCATTGTAGGTAGAGACCTGGCACTTCCTCTAAGGATGATGTTAACCCTAACCCTAAGTGAAGGTTAGAGAGAGAGAGAGAGATGACACGAAGAGTTAGATGTCTTGAGGTACGGGGTGTGTGGATATGCCTTTGGATGCCATATGAGCCATGAGAGGTTGGATAACCTAGTACCTTGGATGACCTAATCCTGGAAAGGGTCGTACATGTTAGAGTGAAGGATTGCTCCTTCAATGAGGAGGTTGTTTAAGAACCCATGGAAGCCCCATGGGCTGATATGAGCATGGCATAGTAGACACCCATAGTGCGTCAGTAGTACGAGCAGGAAGCTGAAACCTTGGCTGGGAGAGTTTGATGGTTAGCTTATGTGATAAGCATAAGGGGTTATGGATAACCTTGAGTGAACAAAAGTTGAACATAGGCTTCACTCAGGTAGGGGCATGCTTTTGAGTTGATCCTTCATGAAGAGAGGACCTCTAATGGTGAGGTTGGTTGTAGGGTTAGCTCTAGAAAGACGACAGGATACCAAGAAAGAAGGTTGGAAACCTAAAACCCCGAGATATGAGGAACAATGGGGAGTCGAGGGTGATGCGACCTAAGTGGACGTTAGTAGTTTCCTCATGCATGCTCCTTGGAGACTGATGATATCTTGGTGGCCTTAGAGGAACTAAACCCTAGAGAGAGGATGAGTCTGCTAATACCTCTGTACCTATGGTATAGATGAGAAGAAGAGTTCCTTAAACCATGTAGAGGTTTAGTAACAGGTTGAAAGGCCTTGGAGTTCCAGGTGGCACAAGACAGGCAGAAGTCTTACGCAGACAGGCAGAAGTCTTACGCAGGTGATACAACAACAGTTGAAAGTGGCACAAGACAGGTAGAAGTCTTACGCAGACAATCGCCGACGACCCTTGGAGTTCCAGGTGGGAGACAAGGTGTATCTTAAAGTCTCTCCGTGGAAAGGTGTGATGAGGTTTGGACGGAAAGGTAAGTTAGCTCCCAGATATATGGGGCCTTACTCAGTCATAGCACGTGTTGGCAAGGTGGCTTATGAGTTAGAATTGCCTCCAGAGTTGCACAGGTTACATCCAGTGTTCCATGTCAGTATGCTGAAGAAAAGTCATCCGAATACAGGAACAGTGATACAACCAGTTGAAGTTGAGCTTGACAAAGATGTGACTTATGAAGAAGGTCCTATGATGATCCTTGACAAAAGAGTCAAGAAGCTGAAGAGAAAGGATCTGGTTCTTGTGAAGGTCCTTTGGCATCACCGTGGCGTTGAGGAAGCCACGTGGGAGCTTGAGGAAGAGATGAGGAGGAAGTATCCCTCGCTTTTCTCTTCGGATTTCGGGGACGAAATCCTGTTGTAGAGGTTTATGGCTGTAAGGACCCTGACCTGCGTTTAGGGTTTACCCTGTTTGTTTTGCTTGATCTTGGTGCTTTGGTGCTTGTTAATCACCTTTGAGTGGTGATTAGGGTTTTGTTGTGCTTTGTTGAGAGTTCGAGGGGCTACTTGCAAATAACCCAAGTTTAGGGTTTGGAGGGCAAGTTTGCCATCTTGTGAGATGTTTTCCCTCTTTGCTTCCTCTAGGGTTGAGAGGAAGGCTTGGGCTTGTTGTTTGAGTCCATTGGGCCTGAGTTGAGCTTGTTTGGGCCTTGGAGTTCCTTGTTTGGGCTTGCTTGAGCCTTGTGTCGCCCAGGGCAGGTGGTGTGTCGCCCAGTAGCTTGGTGTGTCGCCCAGTAGCTCTTGTTGTGTCGCCCAGATGGCTTGGCTTGGTTGGTGGACACATGGTGCACATCTTGGACAAGTGCCTTATGGCTTGCATGAGAGGTGGCTTGAGTTGGTGGACATGTGTCCCTTGGGTGGGAGACACATAGCATGGTTGTACCTTGGTTTCTCCTCCCCTTCTTCCTATATAGGTAGCTCTTCTCCTTGCCTTAGTCTCCTTTGGTCCTTTGGTCTCCCCTCCACCCTTGGTGCACGATATCCCTCTCCATCTTGCTTGTGTTGGCCGATACACTTCCTTGGAGCTGAAGTGGTGGCCGATACACCTTCCTGGAGCAGCTTGGTGGACGATAGCTTTGGACCTTGGAGTGCTTTGGAGCTTTGGTGGCCGACAACCTTGGAGCTCAAAGTGCATCTTCTTCCTTGGAGCTTAAGGCGGGTTGCATAGTTTCTAACCCTAACTCTCTTACCTCTAGCTTTAACCTTGCTACATGATAGTAGACTAGCTTAGTTCCTTGCTTGTGCATCTTGCTTATATACCTTAGTGGCTGATATCTCTCTCTTGGGTTTAGGGTTCCTTGTATACCTTGCTTTCTAGGGTTTGGGGCTTCCTGGTGTTTAAGGTTGAAGATGACCTAGGGTTGGGCGATAACCCCCCCCCCCTTCCTTGTGAGTGTGTTGGGCGACACACTTGCCCCTAAAGTTGAACGATATGAGTAACCTTGGGTTGAGTAACCCCCTTTGTTTCTGAGTTGGCCAACATGGTCCCCTTTGTTCTTGAGTTGGCCGACATGGTGACCATGTTGGGCGATATGGCACCTTGTGTTGGATGATAGGATGAGTCCTTGTGGGTGGCCGATACCCTTGCCCATGAATGGGCGATAGGGTGAGCTAGGTTGTTGGCCGATATGGCTAGGGTGAACGTTATCCTTTTTATGGGTGATATGGTTCCCTTGTTCTTCTCTTGAACGATAGGCCTTGTGGTGGACGTTAGGGCCAAGCATGGCATGACATGTTGGACGATAGGTTTTGTGCCCTGATGGCCGATACCATGATGGCCGATACCCTAATGGCCGATAGCCATGGTGGACGATAGCCCTATTGGGCGATACCCTACTCATGTGCTGGATGTGGTGGCCGATAGGGTTGATGGTATGGTGGCCGATAGGGTTGATGGTATAGTGGCCGATATGGTTGATGGTATAGTGGCCGATATGGTTGATGGTATAGTGGCCGATAGGGTTGATGGTATGGTGGCTGATATGGTTGATGGTATAGTGGCCGATAGGGTTGATGGTATAGTGGCCGATATGGTTGATGGTATAGTGGCCGATATGGTTGATGGTATAGTGGCCGATAGGGTTGATGGTATAGTGGCCGATATGGTTGATGGTGTGATGACCAACAAGGATAGTGTGGTAGTCGATACCCATGTTGGGTGATAGGCTATAGATGAGGGTTGTGAGGCTATAGTGAGGGTATGAGTTTCTTTGGTGACGGTCCCTTATGTGATAGAAGTGGATGTTTATACATTAACCTATAAAACGATGGTGGTGTTTGTGATATCATCAATATGTAATATGTTGCCTTGCAAATAATAAGGATGCTAATGGTAGTAATGTATATGATGATAGCCCTCATGTAATAGATGCATGATATGACCCGTTATGCTTAATTGTTAATGATAATGAAGATGATGATAACTACTCTAGTAGTTTGTTTAATGATAATAATGTTGGTAATAATGATGCTAAGTGACAGTTATGTTAAAGTTTGCTTCATGATAAAGATGACAATAGTTGATGACATAGTAATGACCTTGTTAATAATAGTGTTGGTTCTGTAAACACAACATGATCTCTATATACCGTGATTGTTTGTACAATCTCGATATAAGGGTAAGTATTAGTATGGTTGTTTAATGATGTACTTAAAATACTTGATTACCAAATAACTGTCATATTGATAAGTAGATTATCTTGAATGATATTTCATGATAGTGAGCATAGTCCTTATGTTTAATCTACAATTATTGCATACCTTAACCTTGCAGGTGATGACTTAGCCATGAAAGGGCTATGTGACATATGTAATGAGTAACATTACTTTGATAATTGCTCTATAATATTATGTATGTTATGTGTTGGTCCCATGATGATGATGTGAGCCTTAAGAGGCAGTAACAATACATGATGAAGGGTTGAGACCATGTGGTATGTGATGATCCTTGAGATGGATCTGGATGGTTGGCAAGAGGCCAAGTGGTAACATGTGATGTTGGATCCTTAAGATGGATCAGGTTGATATGAATAGATCATAATATAATGTTCTTTACCTTCTGTTATATCTTTGCATGTTATACAACTTGGTTGAATCTTGCAATCCATCTAAAAGATACTAATTAATCACAGTGAAATACATCATGTAGTTTTCCCTGGCCATAGATCCATCATCGTCAGGACTTGGTGATGGTGAAACAAGTTTTCCTACGGGTTAACCTGGAAGCGCATATTGTTGAATATGTGTAGGTTGCTCCTAGCCTGAAAATGAGGAGGTAAGAGTGTAACTTCGGTTGCAGACTCAGATATGTGTGTTGAGCATGGTGAACAGGCCCATGGCTCAGGATATGTGATGTATGGAGCATGAATGTGTTCATGGCTCAGAGCACGATGATCAGGCCCGTGGCTCAGTTTTACTAGCGCCGAGACCTGTACCAAGGCGGGCTAGAGAATGGGTAGCCTATGGAGCTAACCCTGTGGCTTAGACCACTTCAGCATGTGACTGCGGTCCTGCTTGTGTTGTACTCATGTACTGACCATGAGGTGGGAGGTCGTGGAGTCCGGTTCTCCCATTGACCTTGTATGGCACCGGCTTGGGTTTCGTAACCGAAGGTTGGATTTGAACGGTACGGTTCAAATCTTCAGGGCATAATAAAATGTAATACAGCCGTTTAGTATTTACTGATCAAATCAAACACGAAACTTTGGTTGAGGCCTTATTTGTTATACCTTGCAGGTTATGTGGCAATCTGTCTTATCTTGATAATCAGGTTATGTGACATTATATTCTGTCTAATAATTCTGTTACATGTTGATATACCTTATCTTGATAATCATATTCTTTTGAAAGACATCTGGTTTTACGCTTGAGTACAGCTGGTATGCTTGCCGGTAAGAATGATCTTTCTATATATATATATAACTGCTTTTGATATATCTGCTCATGTTATAATTGCTGTTATGGTTTATCTTGCTGAGGTTCTATAGTTGCGGTGGGGAGCTATGTTTCCCGCTGGGACAATTGTTCAATTGTCTCACTCCACTGGTTTACACCCTTTTTAGGTGGTCGAGGTAGACGTGGTCATGGTTGTGGTGTTGCGGACGAGCAACTTGAGGAGCAGTAGAAGGCAAGCGATGGACATGCTGCTGTTTTGGATGTTTTGTAGTAGAGTCTAGAGTCATCCTTGTACTCTCAGGTCCTTGGCAGTGTTTTGATGATGTTTCACGAAGATCGTTCGATGATATCTGTATATCCTGCTGTTGGCCGGATGTGGGCCTTTATGTATATATGAACAGGTGGTGAACTCATGTGATGGATGGACAGCTGTTCCTGAGTTGTGGACACATGTCAGATCTTGTGTACATATTTATATGACATGTTTCTGTGCAGGATGAGGACTGGAAAGTAATAGTTTCACAGTTTATCGGTTTTCTGCAATCGGTTTTAATTAACCTGTGTTTTGATAATCTGTGGTTATGGTGTTTTCCGCACGTTTTCGCGTAACACCTCATTATCTGTGTGATAATGGGATGTGTTGCCACAATCTTGATCCAATATGGAGGATGAGAACAAGTATGATCTAACATGGTTTAGTAGGTGGTCTGCTTGTTCCTTGAATAGCTTGCTAGGGTTAAGCATGCTAGACCTAAGGACGTTTGTGACCGTTGTTATCGAGGTAAAGTTTTCCTCCCATCCTGGGAGAGGGACCCTTTGGTAGGGTGTATACCAGTTTTGTGGGTTTTGAGGAAACCTAAAGAGGTCTCTTAGGATCGTGAGAAGCTAAGTGAAAAGTGCATGTTATGAAAATGAACCTATAGACCCATAGATATCCATCTCTAGGTCCATGTGGATGTGTTACCATGGAGGTAACCGGTATGGGGCCTGACCAAGGTAGGCAGGTCACCATGACCCCTATGAAAGGATGAAAGTCAGCCCATGAATGCAGAGAGAGAGATGATGAAGGCTTGGGTGAGGTTCTAAGTTGAACATGTACTATGAGAGAATCCTAAGTCAATCCTAGGGTCAGAAAGGGATAAGACCGATGGAAGTAGGAGCTGCCTAATTCCCTAGTTGCACATGACCATAGGGTCGGGAGGTAACAGCTATCATTGTCTAAGGGTCATGGGTTAGGAGATTGATCACCTTCATGAACTCATGGGACCCAAAGGGCAGATGAGTAGGGCACTCTCTGGATGCATAAGGGCAGAGGGATGACCCTAAAAGTGCTGGCACCCTATAGACCTAGAGGAGATGATCAAGGATTGTGAGGTGACCCAAGTGGGTTTGAAACCAGTTTCCATGGAAGTAACTTTGATATCATGATGTTGTGACGAAGAGACATATGTGGAACGTTTCAACTTAGATTTAAAAGGTGTACTGACAAGGTGGGATGTACCATCTCTACTCTTGGAATAGGAAGAACTCTGTATTTGGACTACAACCAAATACTTATTTCCTCTTGTTATGAGAGTGAGAGATAGGACGGTACGCATGCCATACACCAAGGATAAAGATAATGTGAGTTGGAACGTTGCTATGAGGTATGAGGACAGAGAAGATAACATAACCTGGTAAAGTGAATGATACATGGATGGTTTGCAAATGCTAAAGAGAAATAAGGTAGTCATCTTATAAGGATGTTTTTAGCATGAGCTATGAGTTATACCAGGTTGAGCTCAAAAACCAAAGGAATAAGCTCAGAATGTTTTTGATGGAGAAGGACTTAGGGCTAAGATGATATAATAAGTGGCACATAGGAAGTTTATGTCATCAACATTACCTAATACATAAGAGGGTGAAGTGGTAATGGATGCTCGGGTTGAGATATAGTTTGATTGTTAGACTAACCCTAAGTTTGGAAAAGAATATATGTTTGGCTAACACTAATGTAATGAGATCAGTTAATGGTTGTTTGGTTAGCCATTCTAGTCCTTGATACAATGAAAGGATGGTGGTAGAACCTCAGATGCACTTCTTTGGAAAAGAAGGTGATGAAACCCCGATAGAATGATTTAGGGTTTTTGAGGTATTGATCTTGAAGAATAATGACATACAGGAGATCCTTATTTTAAGACCACCATACACCGTACTACGAAGATAATAAGTGACAGTAGTATTTTAGATACCTACGACAAAGTTGCATGTGGTATATGGCCATGCAAACTGAGGGTGAAGGACGAACACCAGTAACCCAGTGCGTGGATATAAAGGATAAAGAGTCCCCGAAAGAGAAAGGGAGTTCATCACTATGGATGTTGTAAGTCTCCCCGGGACCAAGGAAGGTCGAGATGCAATCTGGGTTATGGTAGATCGCCTTACCTAGAAGACATGAGAAAGAAAGCGTACTGTCAAGGGGCAGATTGGTTTGAACTACATATGAGAGAGATGGCTCAACTACACCATGAGGTTGAGTATAAAAGTTCTTGAGTTTGACCTAAAGGTTCCCTTCCAAAAGGTGGAAGTAGGTACATGAAGAACTCCATGTTAGTACTGTTTATCACCCCTAACTAATGGTTAGTATGATCCAGACTAGAGGGTCTGCTGAGAGCACATGTGCTCATTCAGGGTGATAGCTAGAGACAGTTCTTGTCCTATGAAAGATGTGATGACGACCACCATAACCAGTATCGGGTTTTAAAGAAGCTTTGTAAGGGAGGTTGTGTCGGTCACCACTTAAGTAAGGTGATGTTGGTGAAAGGACCACGTGATGGTTAGAAAAGGGACACAGTGCGTGTAGATGAAGTCTCTTTGATCGTGCAATGTCTGAAAGGATCCTAGAGACGATGGGAGTCGTGAGCGGATGCAAAGTAGACTGACATACAGTTCACTGTGGGAGAATATGTGTCATAAAAATCCGACCCCTCTAAGTTATAGCTAAGAGAGCTGAGTCCCCGATGCATGGGTTCTTTTGTCATGGTTTGGTGGAGAAGGTTAAGTTTGCTCTTACCCCTCTGGATAAAGCAATGTGTGATGAGTTCCAGGTGTCCAATTTAGAGTACTATGTGAGGTACCCGACCATGTGCTAAGAAATGAACCTAGTGAGCCCCAAGGGAGGCTGAAATGGCCTGAGTCCACCTGTGTAGTTTATAGACGCCAGGATGAAAGAACTCAGAGAAAAGAATATGTGATGATAAAGGTTCTTTGGAGACACCATGAGTATGGTAAAGCCACATAGGGGCCAATTATGGACATGGAAAAATCTTATCCTGAATTGTTTGTTTGCTTGATTGAATTTTGAGGACAAAATTCCTATAAGAGGGAAAGGATGTTACAACCCCAATTTTTGGGTTCATTTGGTGAGAAATGTAATTTCTCATATTGAGGATATTTGAACAAATAATAATATAATGTATTTGGAATAAAGGGATTTTGTTTACAATAGCCTTGATGTTTGTGTTGTGGGCTTTATTGGCTATTGGGCCCAAATAACAAGAAAATTCAATTAGTGAATGAATAATTGAATATTTGAGAAAAGAAAAATGTCGAAACCTCTAGAAGGCAAATCCAAAGAGGGATTTCGTGCCTCTTGGGTTCCTTGGGTTCCAAGGAGTCCAAAGTTGCATAAAGAGTGCAATATGAAAAGAAAAGATCAATTAAGTATTTCTTTATTAAGAAAGAAATTGAAAATAATGATAAAATGTGGAAAATGAGTGTAAAGAGGCATAAATGAGATTTCTTGGTGAATTTTCGCATCCATGAGGTTGCTAATATTAAAAGGAATGCCAATGAGGAAAATAAAAGAGAAATACAGAGAAAACCTCAAAAAGATTTATTTTAATAATAAATAAACATGATAATGAAGAAACAATGCATATAGATGCATCTAGAAGGATAATGAATATCCAATAAAAAGGATTTCAAAATAATAGAGTTTCTTGGGATCCAAGGAGCCCCAATAAAGAGGAAGGAAAGTGAAAATACTAAAATTGTAAAATAAGATGATAATGTGATACATTATTAATGGATTTTGTGATAAGGATAGAAAGGAAGTATTTTCTAATAAAAGAGAATATAATTTTGTGCCAATAAATTAAAAAGCAAGTACAAAGAAGATAAAAGATATAATTTTCGAAATCCTAATAATTAAAGAATAAGGATTATTGAAGGAAATTAGGAAAGAGAGATAGACTTGCTTAGTAGTGAAGGAAGCACTTTCCTAATTGGAAGAGGGCTTGGTTGCTTTGAGGGTAAGCCTACTGGGGCGTGGATACTCACCCTATAAAAGAGGGTAGAACCCTGGTTCGAGTTCAAAAGAGATCCTACATCTCCCTCTCTCTTCCCCATTGCTTCTTGGTGGTCGAAACCCTAACCATGTGATATAGCACATCTATGGAGCGATGAGGGATCAGTGGACGAGTTGGGTAGATGTTGCATGCTCCCACGACACCAGGGGAGGGATGGCCGACACTTTTGTGCCCTAGATCACATGTGGCAGCAGTGACAAGGCTGCAGGGCCGCCAAGTGTTGCAGGCCTGGCCAGCGCAAGCCAGCGGCTTTGGCTGCGAGTTTTTGGCTTCTGGGGGAGCACCTGGGGGCGTCGGAGGTGGAGGCACCAACTCCGATGGTCGATAGGGTCCAGGGAGGAGAGGACAAGCCATGTCGGTTGTGTCTAGGGCGGCAGGGAGCGCCGTCCTGAGGAAGAAGATGACCTGAGGGTCAGTTGGACAGATATGCCCCTCCGCGGGCTGTAGAAGATACAACTTAACCGAGGGCAAGAAGGTCAATTTGAAATGTTTCCAAAGAAAGCAAAGTTGCATGTATTGCGTGACGTGGCACAATCTGATTGGCCAAGTAAGTGAATCCTTGTGAATTTCATAACTAAAGATTGGTAGCTCAGATTAGTGTGAATAAAATATGAAAATTGATCAGGAGAATGAGAGGAATCCAATAAAAATGATATTAAAAATTGATTCCGTTTTTAATTTCAAAAGTACTATAAGTTGATGAAAAGTGCATTAAAGCTAAGTTAAAAACCCTATTTGTGATTAAAGGTTAATCTAGTATGCTTAATGGGTTAATTGAAGTATTAATAACCTTTTGAATGATAATGTTAGATTCAAACCTGATCTAGATGTAAACTTGCATAATTTAGGGTTTTTACCCCATATGAGAATGATTAAGTATTTAGAAACCCTAATTTAGGGACAAAGAGGATAAGATCATATTTAATTCGAAAAATATGAAAATATGTTGTTATATGATGGTTCTAATCTATTTCGAGCATTAAAGTCCTTAATTTTGGATAAATACCCTAAATGTAGTAATTAGGGTCTTTTCATGAATAAAAGGTAGAATTGAGGGCAAAATGAGTTCATATGTTAATTAGACCCTAATGAACTTTGAATTGATGATAGAGGTTTATAATGATCTTGTCATGGATTAAAAGGATAAAAATAGTAGTTTTAATGTAAAAGAAGCTTAATGAACTTAATTGATGATTAATGTGCCTGTAATATGAAAATAGAGTTGTATGTTGTTAAGATAACCTTAATATTGAAGAATAGATGAGATAATTAGGGTTTATGAGTAATGGCATAAAATTAGGTTTTAATATGGTAAAAGATGAAGGGAAACCCTAATTACAAAATGAAACCCTAAAATGGATACAAAAACCCTAGAAACTGAATCCAAGTCAATAAAGTAGATTCTTGATAAAGTGTGTAATAAATAGAGTACATATTCTTTTCAGGAATTATGTGATTGTTGAATTGCCTACTTGGATTGCTTTCTTGGTTGGATTTTCTTAATGCTTGTGAAATCATCAAATCAGGTATGTGGTTACACTTATAATTATCCTGACTGGTTTTTCAGGGATTTTATTGACGTTTCCCTCATGGCTTGAAATAACTGTTGGATGCCTTTTATTTCATGCAACTATAAAGTGACTATGATTATCACTATGAATATGTATATATAACTGGTTAGATCCAAATTCACCTATGTGGCTTGTAGAGGCTAAAAAGGGGTAACCTAGAGTAAGGTCTAGGTTATCGTGGGTTAGAAACTGGGCTACTAAGTGTAGTGCCATGAGACCCTTTAGCATGCCATGAGTTAAGGAGTGGGCTACTTATAGGTAGTGCCATGTGACTCAACCCTAGAAACTGGTTCACCTATGGGTGGGACCATGAGGGGTTTAATGGGGATCTACTATAAGGAAAGTAGCATCTAGGTCCACTGTAGGGACATCACAAAGGATAGGGAATAAATGGATCGTGTAGTTATATTTAAAACATAAAATTGTTTGTCAAGTGATAATTGGCTGCAATACATTGTTAAGAATAATTGCATGATTATTGTTCCCCCCACATACCAGCTTCGGCTGACCGACGTTTTGTTTGTCGGTGTTTTAGGTACAAAGCCAAAAGGGCAAATAGTAAATCGACATATTGTGAATTCACGAACTAAAATACAAGGAGGAATAGTTAGAGTAGAATGCTTACATGGATAGAAATCCAAAATTTTCAAAAGGTATGAAAAATTCTATTACAACTTTTCAGTATAAATTGTTGAAATTTAATAATTGTTCTTGGTTAAGTATTGAACCTTTGATCCGGAAGTTATGGGTGCGGCTTCGACCTCTCAGTCTCCCTTAATTGGGGGTTATCGGGAGGTGGGGTCGTAACATGGAGGAAGTGAGAGTCTCCTAATATATACATGTAGGACTAGCTCTCTTACAAATATCATACTTACTCTAATGGATGTAGCAAGTGATTAAGCTTAGAGAGTGGAAGGAGGTTGTTGGTTGCACTCAACTATAATATAGGGACCTTCATAGTGCTTGGATAACCATGGGATGAAGCCCTAGGGTCCTTTTTATAGTTAAGCATGCCTACTAGCTAGTAGAAATAGTTAAGGATGAATACTAGCCATTTGGGGTGTTATAACAGATATTTTTGTCAAGTTTTGCAACACTCAAACGACTAGAAAAAAATTTTCTGCACTTTTCGTACAGTGGGATCAGTCGATTTCTGTGTGTAGGTAACCCGAGTGATTGCACTTTTTGACAAAGAATATCTGAAGAATCGGTCAAGTTTATCTTGGATGAAACTCTACCGATCACTTAGATCAGTTTTGTCCACTGTAGGGATCGGTCGAGTTTGTAACTCGACCGAAAAAGAACCTGTAATGAATTTTGGAAAATGTCATTAAAGTGCTTAAATATTAGATTTAAGTGCTCTTGGTTTTTTATAAGCTTCATTACAAGTGCACTTGCATTGATTTTGACTTATCTTTTCTCCAAGTTAGGATACGCAAGTTAGGGCATTTGGAGTGTGTCTATACCTAATCTAAAATCACTAAGTAGAAGCATTAGACACAAATAAGTGAAATGGTTAGTCATCATCAAAATAAGGGTGTAGTCAATTTAGACCTTGAGTCAACAGTAGAACATAACTTTTAGGGATTAAATAAATGAGATTTAATAGTCATTTTAATATGTATCATAAACAAGCACTTGTCAAAAAATGAACAATAACTGATTTCATATCAATATGTACACCGCATAAGTACTTAGAAAAATTTAATTTAATTGAAGTTATTAGATAAAACCAACATTAGTTGATCTCATTTCAATATTTTATATCATTTCAATATATTAGAGAGAAAAAGAATACACATTAAGAAATGACCTTAATAGTTGGTGGTGTCAGTTTCATGGAAAAAATAAGAAGTGGTGATGGTGGTGGTGTTGAGTAGCAGCATAGTAGTATCAACTAGAAATATCTTGGAAACAAACATTGAGGAACATCAACAGAGGCACATCAACAAAAAGTAGCAGTAGTTGTGTGATAGATTTATTTGTTATTCTAAGTCTAGACTACTACTGTCTACATAGCCAAAGGCGAGTGGGCTAGGGTGTGCATCCCTAGAATGGATCACATAACATATGCATGAATAAAACCACAAACAAGAACAAGATAAGAGACAAGACAACCCATAAAGAAAACTAAACTAACACCTGACAAGATCTTAGTCCCATATATAAACCCATATGAATTACATTTGTTTGATATTAGATGATCCCAAGAGTAATAGCAGTAGATTATCATTATAGAGCAGAAGTAATGATCTTAGCAATATTTATAGTGTACATGTTACCTAAAATCATAAATTGGGTACACATTAGCACAACTACGTTGAGTATGCTACAAAATACATAAACTTGTAGGTTTAAGAAACATATATGCTTGGCAAAGCTTAATATGATAGAAAGAAAGAAATAAACAACATGAAAGACTTTCTTATTAACTTGCAATCATGTTTTAAGAGAATTTCCATTATACTTCAACAACAATATATGGTTTTTGACCAACTTCCTCAAAGGAAGGGTCCATAAGGGTTCTCAAGATTAGCTTCCCCTTTTATATACATGAGGGACCTCAAGACCTAAGTCAATGAGCTAACCCTATTTCATTCATTCTTTGTGCCCTTATCCCAAGAATTTAGGCAGGTACACAATATTCATATAATGGACAAGTTCAATTATGTTCAACGTTTGTTCAACATATTTCAAGCAAAATGAACATACTAATCATAGGTAACAAGTAGCTTAGACAAGTATATAAATCCAAGAAGTTTAAGCATACATTTATACAAGCAAGTTCAATACTACTAGTCTTCCCAATAGGAGGATAAAGCATACCTTGATTGGAGCACAAGATTAACAATTTGATTTAGAGGACCATGTAGAAAGCTTATCCAGATCTTGATTAAAGAGTCTGCAAGGAGATCTTGGGACTACAAGTAAGAGAAATTGGATTAACATCAGCAAGATTAGGTCCCATTATTCATAATCTTTGTGGTTGGATGTGTCATCGAGATTTAGGCATCATATCTACAACATAGGTTTCCACATTTCAACTAGTCATGTGAGTTCATTATCAAGTTATACTATACATCATGGATTCATCTAGAACTTAGGTCGACACATCACAACTAAGATTAGGGGTCAAGATAAGGATCATTCGATCATTAAATATGGATATCTTAATATTTTAACAAGCCTAGACAACATAAGCATCAACATATTCAAACTACTCAATATCATGCAAGATTGTCATCATTAGAGTGCAAATGATGTCTACTTGAGTTATGTGTCATAATAAACACTAAGATACTGATTTGAAATCATTATAGAGCATGGGTGATCATTAGGGATAGATTTTCAAGAGACTAGAGCATTGAATTGTCAACATACTCAGTAGGTCATATTTCAAGTCAAGATTTAGGAATTTAATTGCCTTAGGGCATGTGCATAATTCACAAGGTATTTGAAGGCACAAATCATGATAAGTTACTAATTTGGGAGTTCACATAATCATTTTATACATAGAAGACCCACATGTGAGTTAGGTTTGATATTCAACATCAATGTATCTATAACATGCATGTTTCAAGGTTCAAAGCACAATATCAAAACAAATTAGGATGCTAGCATGGACAAGTTCGGATCTTAGTTCAACATGCATCAAAATTTACTGCTTTAGGTCAAGTACGAGGATTAGAAGCACATTCAACAAGGTTAAGCATTAAATAAGTAGTCTCAAGTATGAAATCCCATTTTATGTCATTTAGGCAACATTAGACCATTTTAGA
This sequence comes from Alisma plantago-aquatica, assembly GCA_963693085.1. Taxonomy (NCBI): domain Eukaryota; kingdom Viridiplantae; phylum Streptophyta; class Magnoliopsida; order Alismatales; family Alismataceae; genus Alisma; species Alisma plantago-aquatica. The sequence goes on along the minus strand of OY856414.1, from coordinate 496,148,987 downwards.
GTTCAAATGTAGACAAGTTTTGAATCATAGAACAAAAAGTTGCTCACATTATTGATATAATGACAACATCAAGTTTTAGGGCATAAAGGAGAAATCTTGAGCATAAAATAGTAGTAATCACCTCTAAAAGACATAGAAAGCATATATTTCAGGATATCAGTAGAGGACAAAACAAAACTAGGATCTATAAGTACTTTTAATGGCAATATCACATTTTTCTGATTGAAAAACATATATTATATGTCAAGAAAGGACCAAGGAGTTGTGAGATATGAAGATTTTGGAAGTTTTTACCTTAGAACAACAGATCTAGGCCACCAGATCTTAATCGTACAAAAAGGAAGAGGCTAAGGGGCGCTTCACTACTGGTTGGGATCTTTGGGCCTTTTCCACCGGCTCTCCACCCCTGGCCCCATGCGCACAACCTGCTTCGGTGAGGTAGACCTGGCTTGGGACCAGCCGATCGACAGTCACACCGCTCCCGCCCCCCTACAATCCAACAAAGGCTGCTGCGCTCGCAGGCTCACACCCACAATGGTTGTAGCTCACGTCCGTGGTGGATGTGGCTCACACTAGTACTGGCACCACAGTGGCATTGCATGGCGGTGATGATGGACAGGAAATAAGAAGGGCTACTTGATAACTGAAAAGATGTCGGTCGCCATCCTCAGAGTACAAGCATAAAAATGGAGCAAGAAATAGGGCGCGAAGAGGTGAGGAAGGGCGCCATCAAGGAAGGTCGTCCATGGTGGAAGCCTTAGACCGAGGAGGGAGAAGAGGATGGAAAACATGAGCTTGGGTTCATGGAAGAGGGGGAGAGGAGAGGGTAAATGAAGGAAAAGAAGAAAGGGGGTAATGGACTTGTCAATTTAAGCAATGGGAGCTCGTATCTCCAGATTGGCCAAGCAAAAGGGGAGTTGGTAGGTTGTTGTACCTTGTCTGACACAAGGTAAAAGACAACCAAGGGCCATTGGATTTGGGTCCATCATGGACCACAAGTCAATATGATGGCTGAGAGTAGGGATCCTGACTTCAAAGGTCGAGCAATCTCATTGGTCGAGAGCATATGCCACGAATTGATCAGGTGTTTAAATTGTCTCGAAATTGTGTTTCTTTGACAATCTTGTAAAATTCATAACTCTCAAACCTTAATTCCAATTAAAATAAAATTTTCACTGTCAGTTCATAGATTTCCTCTAATTTTTAAGATAAAATATTAGATCCTATATGAGAATGTTTATGGTACTCAGTTTGGGAAATTCACTTTCAATAGTGAAATTATGCACTCAACTATAGTCAATTAAGCGTGAGGTGGCATTTATTCAATTCCATTTCGTCAATTGAGTACAAGGTGATTCTAAACCATATAATTGGGTGTGAGGGAGCTTGTTAACCTAAGTAAAGTGTTGAAAGATTAAAGAGGTGCATTAATTGAATGAGAGTGAAAATCCAAGTTATCACATCCTTCCCACCTTAAAGAGAATTTTGTCCCCAAAATTAGATCAAGTCATCAATCGAGATTGAGTTTTCCAAATCATCAATAAGATCATCCTAGTATTCATAGGGTTCAATCACCAGTTACAATATCCATCTCATTATGAAATTGAGCAATTGAGTATCATGGACAACACGTAGTCACATAGATCATCAAACTTGGAAGTATCATTTCACAAGTCAACGATTTTGGAGTAATTATCCTATGTATTACCAAATTTGGAGAGATCACGCTTTTAGATCAAATGAATAGATCTCTTTAAATCAAGAGTCAAGAATGACTTTCATTCCCAACAATTAGGGTCCTATATTTTTCATTGGCCTGGGTGGGGTTATACATCAATGATCGAGAATTCATATTTCCACAATTTGAGACATACATCATATTTCAACACTGTAATTTCATGCTCAAAATCAATGGAAGTTCCCACCCTAGTCCACATGGAACTCACCTTAAGTCATATATTGAGTGAATCAACATAGTCAAAATTTCAAAATTTTGAGATTTGGGAACACAAAAGTCATTAATCATATATCAAGGGTGATCTCAAGATCCAAATAGGGTGATCATAGGAGTCAAGTCAAAATTGACATCAATGATCAAGAGTCTTGATTTTATACATCAATATTGAGAGTCAAGTTTGAAAATCAAAGTCATAATTTCAAACATTTTGAAGTTGGTTTTAGATTCTTATTTAGACATTAGGGGTGATCATTCATCCATATCCATCAATAAATCAACCTTTCAAGCAACATTCGAGATATGAGCAACATTTTGAGATATCAATATCGAACCCATTATATTGGTATTAAAGGTTGATGAATGATATATACCTAGGTCTTTATAGGAACTTAACCTCTAGCTATAGTCAACATCATCTTATTTCAAGATTATCATCAAATGAGATTCAAGACTGAGTATCAATATCATCATAGGTCTGACCCATTCGAGACTTGGGTCAAGAAATCTCAATCGGGTGGAAGGGGTTACATTTCCAAACTCTAAATAATCCATAAGGTGAAAATTTAGAGGTAGTCAAAATAGAGATGTGACTTAGTTTAGGGGTCACAAGTCAACTACCACCCTAATCTAGCACACTAGTCCTAATTCATCATGATTCATCAAGCATATCCAAATAGGGATAGTATCAACTATCAAATTGTATTTCACAAGATCACTAGTCAAACATCAAGATCACAATATGTCAAGATTTTGCAATATCAAGATCATAATAGGGAAATTGTATTTCAAGATTTTGCAATATTGAGGTCAAAATCATGTTCGCTTCCTTTCATGGTCAAGGCAAGGGTATTTTTAGAATTCAAGAAGTCAAATTGAGCAATCCAAGAGTTAGAGCATAATTGGGAAAGAGTGATATCCGTGTCCATCATATTGTTCAAAATAGATATTACCAAGAGGAATAGGAATCAATAGAGAAGATGCCTCTTGTATCAAAGTCTTTCATCATGATTTTGAGAGTCCTAGAGCTTAGTCATTCCTTGGCATGATCATGGTACATATCAAAATAGGGAAACATTTTGCTTAATCATGTTTGAGGTGTGGTCAATAATAGGGCATAATGGATTTAATCAAATAGGGACCTCATTAAAATGAGGTATAATGTACAAATCCTCCTTGTCTCATCATATCATGATCATTATACATTTACCTCAAACATAATAAGCATATAGTCAAGATTTGGTAAAGTTAAGTTAACATGATATGAGGGATCATACATGAGTACTTAACTCTAAGATTACTTCCATTAGTCATAATCAAGTTTTCATATTAAGGTCATATCATGGTATAATTATCATCATTTTACTCAAGTTTTACAAATCCATTCATATTTTAGTTTTCCCCATACATAAGCTACCCATAATTGAGCATTCGTGTGATTGGTAGTCATGAGAGAGATCAAATGAGAAGATCAGAAACTGATTAATCATCATATAATGGGTGGCTTAGGGTTTTCCTTAAAGAAGAGATGAGCTACTAGAAGACTCTCTAAAGTATGTGGAATTGGGTTGTTAAACATGCATAGAGCATATGTGATTTCTCTGATACCATTTGTCATGGATCCATTTCTTACCCCAAGTCTACACTCCTAATGGCTACACAGTCAAATTCGAGGGGGCCAGGGCGTTCATCCCTAGAATGGATCACATAACATATGCATGAATAAATCCACAAACAAGAACAAGATAAGAGATAAAGCCATCACATAAAGAAAACTAAACTAGAACATGAGAAGATGTTAGTCCCATATATCAACCCATATGAATTCCATTTGCATGAAATTAGATACTCCCAAGAGTAAGAGTATTAGATTATCATAATAGAGCAGAATCAATGATCTTAGCAAGATTTATAGTTACCTAAAATCATAAAATGGGTACGCATCAACACAACTATGTGGAGTACACTACAAAATACATAAACTCGTAGGTTTAAGAAACATATATGCTAGACAAAACTTAATATGATAGTAATAAAGAAATAAACAACATGAAAGACTTTCTTATTAACATGCAATAATGTTTTAGACTCATTTCCATTATACTTAAACAATAATATATGGTCGTTGATCAACATCCTCATAGGAAGGGTCTGTAAGGGTGCTCAAGATTAGCTAACCCTTTTATATATGTGAGGGGCCTCAAGACCTAAGTCAATGAGCTAACCCTATTTCATTCATGCCTTATTCCCTTACCTCGAGAATTCAGGTAGGTACACAAGGTTTGTATAATGGACAAATTCAATTATATTCAAGGTTTGTTCAATATCTTTCAAGCAAAATGAACATACTAATCATAGGGAACAAGTATTGTTGGCTAAATTGTACATTAGCATACCATTTGTTTTGATGATGAGAAACATTTCATTCTTGTGGATATTACATGCTACTTGAGTATTTTAGGGTTCAAGGAAAATAAGGAGATCATACTAAGTGGATAATTGAAGATCAATACACTTAAATGTTTAATATTTTCATGATTGTACTCAATGTAAAAACGTGTACAATTATATACTGTACAAGTACTTATACATCATGTAAATCAAGCGTTAGATCTTCCATATCTACCAAAAACCCTATGTCACACTCACATGAATACTTTAGGGTTGATAGGTCTCATATGAGTCATCAATAGGACCTCACACACATTGCAAAACTTTGCAAATCTTTAGTTCTGAGTCAAAATTTGGTCGACAATATTGTGGACCGATTAATAGCCGTTGTAACAAGTTTAGTTGTCAGAACCAGTCATTCATCCAGTCGACAATATTGTGGATTGAAATTTTATCCGGTCGAAAATATTATCGACTGAGAAAAGTTTTGGAAACTTCGCATTTAACACGAATTTAGTCATTGCAAGCCAACTACTTTATACCTAACAGCTAGTTAAGCATTAACAACACTCTAGACACTCCCTAAAACATCCCTAAAAACTTGTAAACTATTCCTATAAATAGGAGAGGCCTTAGGACACCCAAATCATCACTTGCATACACAATACACAAGTTACACTTGAGCATCCATTCTTGAGAGCAACAAAGCTGAGATTTACTTATTATCTTCTTCCTTGTGCTCTAGAGTTGTGTCCTATAACTACAATCTCCTAGCCACCACATATAGCCACGTCCATCTTAAGTGGATAGGAGATCTAAACGCTTGATATAGGATCAAAGTGATGTTGGAGGCTGTTGAAAGGAGGTGTGCTTGAGATTACTTCAAGGAAGGTTGCTTCAAGGGAGGTTGGAACTACTTCTAAAGGAAGGCTATCTCAAGGTGGTGGAGCTACTTCAGGTGGTGAAGGCTGCTCCATGAACGTAGAGTTACTTCAAGAAGGCTGCTTTAAGGAGGTTGAGGCTACTTCTAGGTGAAGGCTACTTCAAGGGTGTAGAAGGAAGGTGAGTGTATTTTATGTAACATCCTTGCGAGGTGATAAAATTAATCACTTTCAAAATCCCAGTTGGAAACAATCGGGTAGTGGACTGACTACCTTAGATTTCTAAGGTAGTAACCACTCTACATCCTTGTGTCTTCCTTGTTTCCTCCTACTTCTTGTTCAAGTTTTTAATTGTTTAATTAAATTTAAAAACTCCAAAAATCTCTATTCACCCCCCTCTAGATCTTTCAAGTATCTCACACAAGTATCTAAAGCCAATCAATTTAAGCATACATTCATACAAGCAAGTTCAATACTACTAGTCTACCCAATAGGAGGATAAAGCATACCTTGATTGGAGCACAAGATTTACAATTTCATTTAGCAGACCATGTAGCAAGCTTATCTAGATCTTGGTAAAAGAATCCACAAGGATATCCTGGTATTAAAAATGAGTGCAATTGGATTAACATCAGTAAGATTAAGTACCATTATTCATAATCTTAGTGGTTGAATGTGTCACCTAGATCTAGTCATCATATCTACAACATATGTTTCCACATTTCAACTAGTCATGCGAGTTCATTATCAAGTTACACTATACATCATGGATTCATCTAGAACTTAGGATGACACATCACAACTAAGATTAGGGTTCAAGACAAGGGTCATGAGGTTCATCAAATAGGGCTATCTCAATATTTGAGCAAGCTTAAACAACATAAGCATCAACATAGTCAAACTAGTCAATATCATGCAGGATTGTCATCATTAGTGTATAGATGAAGTCTACTTGAGTTATGTGTCATAACAAACACCAAGATACTAATTTGAAATCATTATAGAGCATGGGTGATCATTAGGGAAAGATTTTCAAGAGACTAGAGCATTCAATTATCAACATACATACTAGGCCATATTTCAAGTCAAGATTTAGGTATTTAATCACCTTAGGGCACATGCATGATTTACAAGGCATTTGGATGCACTAAGCATGACAAGTTACTGATTTAGGAGTTCACATAATCATTTAAGACATAGAATACCTACATGTGAATTAGGTTTGAAATTCAACATCAATGTATCTACGACATGCATGTTTCAAGGTCCAAAGCACAATATCAAAACAAATTAGGATGCAAGCATGGACAAGTTCGAATCTTAGTTCAACATGCATAAAATACTAATTTATGTCAAGCATGAGTATTTGGGGCACATTCAACCTGGTTAAGAATTAAAGAAGTAGTCTCAAGTATGAAATCCCATTTTAGGTCATTTAGGCAACATTAGATCATTTGTTAGTTCAAAGATAGATAAATTTTGAATCATAGTACCAGAAGTTGCTCAGGTTACTGATATAAGGATAACATCAAGTTTTAGAGCATAAAGGAGCAAGTTAATAGCATTAATTACCTCCAAAAGACATAGAAAATATACATTTTAGGATATCAGTATAGGAACAAGCAAAACTAGGATCTGGAAATATTTTTAATAAAGAGATCACATTTTTCTGATACAAAACTATATGTTATTTATCAAGAAAGGACCCAAGAATTGTGAGATATGAATTTTTTAAGTTCTACCTTAGAACAGTGGATCTAGGCCATTAGATCTCGATCAAACAACAAGGAAGAGGCTAAGGGGCAATTCACTACTGGTTGGGCTCTTTGGGCCTTTGCCACCGGCCTGCCACACCAGCCCAGTGGCATGTGTCCTGCTTGGGTGAGGTAGACCCAACTTGGGACCATCCGATTGATAGTCATGCCACTTCAGCCCCCCTTCAATCCAACGAAGGATGCTATGCTCGTACGCCCACAGCCGCGGCGGCTCTGGCTCATGCTCGTGGCTCCTGGGGCTCACGCCCACGGCAATGCCACATCGACATTGTATGGCGGTGAATATAGATGGGCAAGAAGGAGGGCTCCTTGATCACTGAAAAGATGCCAGCCGCCAACCTCAGAGCATGAGGATGCCAACAGAGCAAGAAATGGGGCACAGAGAGGTGAGAAAGGGTGTCACCAAGCAAGGTTGTCCATAGTGGAAGACATGGATTGAGGAGGGAGCAGAGGATAGATAACATGAGCTTGGGTTCACAAAAGAGGGGGAGAGGATAGGGGAAATGAATGCAAAAAGGGGGGTAATGAACTCGTCAATTTAAGTAATGGGAGCTTGTATCTCCAGATTGGGCAAGCAAAAGGGGAGATGGTAGGCTGATGTACCTTGTTTGATACAAGGTATGAGACAACCAAGGACCATTGGATTCAGGTTCATCATGGACCATGAGTCGATCCAATGTCTGAGAGTAGGAATCCAAGTTTAAAAAATCTAGAGATCTCATTGGTCGAGAGCATATTCCATGAATTGTTGAGGTGTTTAAGTTGTCTCGAAATTGTGTTTCTTTGACAATCTTGTAAAATTCATAACTCTCGAACCGTAACTAAGATTGACATGAACTTTTCTCCATTGGTTCATAAATTTCCTCTATTTGTAAGGTAATATAGTGGATCCTATATGAGAATTTTAAGGGTACTCAATTTTGGAAATTCACTTTTAAAAGTGAAATTATGCACTCAACTATAGTCAATTATTCAATTCCATTTCGACAATTGAGTACAAGGTGATTCCAAACCATATCATTGCGTGTGAGGTAGGTTGTTAACCAAAAGTAGACTGTATAAAGAGTCAAGAGGTACACTAATTGAATGAGAGTGAAAATCCAATTTATCACAAGTAGCATGTCGATCAATACCAACAACATCAATTGTTGAGCAACAACATCAATTGTTGACCAACAACAGTGGGCATCAATAGACATAGTAGGTTGTAGAAGTGGAGGTGTTCAAAGGAGCAGTGGAGAAAGGAACAAAGAGAGGAGGAAGAAGAGTATAGGATGAAGGCAGATAGCTAAGGTGGCAACAAAGTAGCAACTCCCACAACAACAGAAAATATCAGTGTCAGAGGAGGAAGAAAACAATTGCTAGAGTTAGGCATCAGAAGCAATGAAATAGAGATTGGGGAAAAGGAATTTTCACAGGTGCTATTATTTTGAAATTAGTCATCAGTTGAATGAAAAAACTGACACTAAAAACCATATCATCAGTTTGGTCAGTGAAAATCAAAGACATAGGTTCAACTAGGTTATTACTTGGTCATACAGAAATCAATGACACAATAAGAAAAGTGACATAAGAAGTCAAAAATGTACTTGTGATTCTTCATAAAATAGTTACACTTGCAATATATTAGGGATTTTGGTGAATAAGTGGTATTATAAAGAGAATTTCAGAATGAGGACATGCCTAGTTGTCTTCTGTGATTTTAGGAGGTTGGACTGCTTAGCAATATTGATAGGGACTCAAATGTAGTGTGATTTATGAGCCATGTGAAGTGGATTGGGAGAATTCATTTGGAGATTATTTTGGTTTTTTTGTTAGTCAAGGATGAAAAGGGTTTAAGCTTGAGTTTTTTTATGAATGTCTATATATCATAATTATTATTGCATTTCAATGTAGGTTTATGTATCTACAATGTATTTTACTTGTCTTTTCACTTACTTGAGGTTTTTAGCTATAGTATCTTGTTATTTTTAATTTGATAAGCCTTGTGTTTTGTTATTGTAGGTTATGGAGATATAGGGGAGAGGAGGTCATGTAAAATTCAAAATTTATTCAAAAGAGCTTTTCTGCATCCAAATTATCACCTCCACTCCATCAAGTTCATATTTGGATCCCATAAATAAAATGAAAATAAACATGGAAGAATTTTGTCTTCAAAGGAGGTTAGTCGATGGACTTGTCCCACTAGTTGACAAGATAACCTCCAACAAGTAGTCGGTTGTCTAATTCATCGACAAGATACCACATACACCAATAAATTTTCCTTGGTCAATTGAATAACCCAACTAGTCAACTAGATCAACCTTCTTAGAATATGTAATTGTTCATCTGCTTCCCAATTGACTGGAAAATCCCACACTAAGATCTTAAGGTGACACTAGTTGATCAATTGCAAAACCAAAATAATGATTAGAAAATGAACAATAAAAATGGGAGGCAATCTAGCTGGATGGGAAGGCTACATGCTAATATTCAAGTCTAAACAGTTGACTAGGTTGCCAAGCTAGATGATCATACGGTAGTGTGAGAAAATGACTATGAGATCTTCTGGTCAACCATTTATCTACACTAATCAAATGATTGGCATAGAACTTCCATTAAAGAGAGGTGGGACAACTACCATTTTTGTGGGTAATTTCTTATTATATAAAATCAATGGATTAACATCCATCCATACCTATCCAAGACTAGTTGAAGACCTAGACTTAACCAGAGAGAAGATCATGAATGTCTGGATAATTCACGAGATGCAATGAGATAGAATTATTATAACCTAAACAATCTCTTAAAGAAGATCACCCACCACAAACACTTTCTATACCATGATTTGACATTTCATAATTAATTTTTCTTATTTTTTTCTACTTGTCACATCACCATGTGTAACACCCTTGACATGGGTTATGGCCTAACCCTAGATGTCTTACTTAAGTAAGTTATTTACCAACTTGTTCTCATCTTTTGAAAAGTAATTAAGGACCTTTGTGAAGTTTATTTTCAAAATTTAGCTTATATGCAAACTATGTGTGCATTATATGATAATCTAAGAGAAAAGTGCAATTTACCCAAGATGATTGGTTATGTTGCAAATGTTACATGTTGAATGTATTCTAAGTGTTTTGTATATCATGAAAGAGAATATGATGCTAAGTGGTGGCTTGTGTAAAGCCTAAATCTAAGTGAGAATTTGTGTAAATGATGTTAAGTGCTTGGTGCATCAGTTGTGGTACAAATCATAATATATGCAAAATATAGGGTTAATGTGCAAATTATCACCTCTAGATTGTCTTTACTCCTATCTAGTATTATCTAGAGGAGAGAGAAAGAAGGAGACAATATGTTTGAATTACCTTAAAGTGTTAGCACTCTTAAGAATGAAGAGACCAAGAAAACACATAAGTTGAAAGTTATGCACATGAGTCATATCGAGTTAAGGACTTAAAATGGAAGTCCCTATCGGCCACAGAGCTATAATGGAGTCTCCTATTGTTTTGTGGAAATTTGTCTTTGCTCATGATGGGAAAGATACTTCAAAGAAAGAGATATGAATCAGTTTGCAACTTGTCTTGGAAAAGATTGAGTTGAATATTATAATATAGTTGGTGGAAGAAGACTTGCCCTAGAAGATAACTCAAGAGCTGACCCTTATCCCCTATATTATCCTTGGACTTTAATTTTTGCATGGCAAGATAATAATGACATGCATGCAAGTGTATGTATCAACCTTGCATGTCTAGGTGGCATGAAGTAGCTTAAGTTAATGACACCTCTTACACTCTTTTCCATTAACCTCTAGTATAAATACCTTGACCTTCACTTGTTAGTAATATTTTTGAATCTTGTTAGTAACCTTCCCTCTTGTATCGTGCATATTCTCTTGTATCATGCATAGTGAGGAGAGTTGAGTGGTGAATCTTGATATCAGCCATGGAGAAGAGACATCAGCCAAATAGGTCATAGAAGGTGATATCGCCCATAAGGATTAGAGATATTGTGCTAAAGATAGGAGCTCAAGTCTTGGAGCTTGGAGAAGGCTCATATTCAACCTTAGAACATGAGGAGTGATGCTTGAAGCTTGGAAGCTACTTGAGAGGTGGGTTATATAACTTGAACCCATCAATATTATTATCTTTATTCAATATTGTTCAACTTTGTTCAACTTGTTGGTTTCTTTCAAATTCAGATTTCCTTTGATCAATTGATATATTCATGAGTTTTCCATAAGAAATTAGGACTGTTGTCCATGATTTTGAATAGTTAGATAAGGATCTTAAACAACCCGATATTGGTTGAAGACTCTTGAAAACTGATATGGAATCCGATATAGAGGCTTACCCAATATGAAGGTAGGCCATACTTTGCAAAACAAGTCCTATGGACGATATGGAAGACTCCTATCTATAACCTTGTACATGATACAAGGGTAAAGCAATATCCTTACACGATATGGGCAAACCCTAGATGAAGACATGGGAACCCGATATGTCTTGGTACCTATTCTTCTTTGAAAACTCATATACCCCATTACTTTGTGTTGGGTTGAAGATCAATTTAGTATTCATCTTGTCAAGAAAAGAACTAGAGTTCAAGGTTTTAATCTATTATGGGAACATGATATGGTAGTCAATATAGGAACACGATATGCTAGCCAATATAGGAACACAATATGGCAACATGATACCACTTAATGTGGGTACCCAATATGGTGAAACCCATGATGTAAACCGATATGATACCCAATATGGGATCACAATATAACATCCAACATAGGATCACAAAATAGAAAATCCAATATGGGACAAGATATCGTAAACCCAAGATGAAATCCGATATGGAAATCCAAGAGGAAAACTGATATGATGGAAAGTTGATATGGAAGTTTAAAATGAAAATTGATATGACAAACTAAGGTAAAGAACTAATATAATATTATCTTGAAAGATATATGGTAAAGCCATAAATGGTATGCCCAATATGGTGTACTGTTGTACACAATATGAGAACCCAATATACCCCTATACCCGATATGAGGGTAATGGCCTAACCTATACTTGATATGAGATTGACTTAAGAGGAGAAAAGTTAAAGTGATAACTAATTCAACATGACTACACGATATGATATGTCCTAAACCCGATATGATCATGTGGTTTAACCACATGACTAATAAGGATACTTGTTATAAATATAAATGTATCTTCAAACATGATAGTATAACATAATCCTCCATGCTACCCGATATGGTAGACATGCTCTAATTCATTAAGCTTGTCTAAGTGACGTATGTAATATTGAGACAATGAGTTTAATTTAATTTGATAATGATAAGCTAATAGACCTTAAAAGAGGTTAATTAAGTAATCTACATCCTAGTGGGGATGAGAGAGAAACTAAGATTGGAAAGATAATTATGTGATTAACATATAATAATAGTCCTTAGATGAGTGGAGTATGAGTTAGGGATTTATCTTTGTTAATGAAATCTTGAAACCCTAATCAATTGATTATAACCCTAATTCATTAGGGAGGATGTGTTCTTTAGTAATTCATGGTTAAGACATGTGTTTGAAATTGTTGATAGCATGATATAATAATCATGCATGTATCATAAGGCAATGAGCATGGCTAAGTAAGAGCTATGATGTTATATGATACAGATTCAATGAGCTATGTAGACTATGGGAATAAATACCCGGGCCTGATGACCTAGAGGTAATGATCATTTGCAAAGTGATGACAATACTTAGTAATGAATTAAGAGTTGAATACCTAAGTAATGATGATGATAAGAGCTTGAGATTCTAAGTGATCTATGTGACTCAGTGAATATCAAAGTGTCTGATAAATGCAATTATGCCTTTCTTTGTAGTATTTGATATAAATCTTGCTTGTAACTTGATTGATGCTAAAAGATACAATAATGCATTTAATTAATCAAGAAAAATATTATCATGTAGTTTCCCATACCATAGATCCATTCAGTGTCAGCATTTGCTGAATGGTGAAACGAGTTTTACTCAGAACACATATTTTTGAATATGTGATAATTAAATAAGAGTGCTCAGTGGACTCCCTACACTAAATAAGGGTGCTCAGTGGACTCCCTAAATACACCAGGTTGCTCAGTGGACATCCTGATGAAACTAAATCAGGATCGCTCAGTGGTCATCCTGATAATCTGGGAAAGCTAATTGGTCTTCTCCCAAAGAGAGTACATGCTACAGCAGTAACTCTTTGGTGAAGATGCCTCTATACCCCAACATAGCTAAATATAGCAGACACAAGATGTCATGCTAAATATAAGTGGTCTCGTACTGACCGAGACAAGGTGAGGTCTTGACAGCCGGCTCTGCCATTCACCTTGTATGGTACCGATTTCGACTTACTAGAGGTCAGTTGAAGTATGAGTGGTATATTTCATCTCCTCTGGGCATAAGTATGAATGTGAACATGTAATCAGCCGTGTAGCATATCTACTTAAGGATCGAATACAAAACAACATTGTAGGATGCCTTATTATTTTCATACATCTTAGTAGATAGATGTTACACATGTTCTTCATATTCCTTTTCAAGCAAAAAGATGTTTTATAATTCTGCTAGTTGCTTAAATATCTTCTGTTCAGTCTTTACTATTTTCTGTGATAATAATATTATTGGCAGAGAGTTATATCTCTTGTTGGGACAATAGTCTCACCCTGTGGGATCCACAATTTTTAGGTGGACGCAGACGAGGGACTAGGAACCAGACTACAGAAGAAGGATCGTATCAGTAGGGATAGCAGTAGTAGCTCAGGTTGAGTACACTTTCTGTCAGGGTCTTGTACATATAAGTATATGTGTTGACTCTGAACTCTCAAGTCCTTGGGAGATGACTATTAGTGGTTTTTACGAACGACTTGAGATTTTGGTTTGCTTATCTGGAGGTTTTTATGTTGCTATTGTATATATCAGAGTAAAGCAACTGATACTTGTTATCCTCGGGAAGAGATGGAATATTGAATGTATATTATGAACCATATGAATATAAAGCTTTGGTTCTTTTTTTAAGAGTTTACTGGAAAGGGATCTATGTGCAAAATGGTTTTAATTCTAGTGATTTTTGCTAATTCTGTTGTTTATAATAATTCCACAATTTTACTAGTTATGGCTTGATTTGTAACCGGGTCGTCACAAAGTTTTGGTATCAGAGCCTAAGGTTTGCTTAGTCTACAAAGACATAGCATTAAGTTTGTTGAGTCTGTTCTAGTGCCCTCCAGTGTATCTTATAATAAATTATCCTTGTACAAGAGAAGAAGACAGATTAAAAGATGGCTGGAGCGCACAAAGAACACGCTGCTGAAAGCAATGTTGCTGCACCAGGAGGTGGTGCAAGGGATCAGGCTAGAGATGAACCAGTGCCTAAGAATCCTTAGCTCGACCAAACTCTATTAGAAAACCCAACTTTTCATGCCCTTTTCGTACATATCATGAATATAATGACACACATGGCTGACTAGATACCAGCACCAGCCCCTAGATATCAGGGTCTAGTGAGTTACATGGATCTGGAAAGACTTTTGAACGATTGTGTCAGGTAGGAGCCACTGAATATGCTGGCACAGCAGATCTAGCAGATGCAGATTCATGGCTTGCTGAAATAGAGAAAGCCTTTGGAATCCTTGATATCCCAGAAGATGATAAGGTTAAGCATGTTGTATACCTTCTAAAGGGAAGTGATGGTCATTGGTGGGCCATCTAAGAAGAGAAGAGATTGGGTGTTGAGATCGGATGGTAGGAATTTCGACAAGAGTTTGTCAGTAGATACTTCCCCAAGACTTATCTTGATGAGAAGATTTCACAATTTGAGCGAATTAGACAGGGAACAATGACGGTTAGTGAGTATGAAGCTAAGTTTATGGATCTTCTGCGGTTTTATCCACACATGGCCACCATAGATGAGGAGAGAATTTGGCATTTCGAGAAGGGTTTGAATGCTAAATTGACTACACCTATATCTGCTTTAGAG
This sequence comes from Alisma plantago-aquatica, assembly GCA_963693085.1. NCBI lineage: Eukaryota > Viridiplantae > Streptophyta > Magnoliopsida > Alismatales > Alismataceae > Alisma > Alisma plantago-aquatica. The sequence continues at coordinate 496,133,979 of OY856414.1, read as the reverse complement.
AATAGAGAGGGGTTTGCCACATTTGTGGAGTCAGTTAGGCGGATAGAGAGGTTTGTGACAGAGAAACGAGAGGCGAACAGTAGGAAGGTACTTGCACAGTTTCAGAATCAGAGGTTTAGAAGCTTTAAGAAACCAAGGTTTACTACACTCGGGGAACCACAGAGGCTTAATACTCAGACACAGTGGACGTCTAGCCGAGGTAGAGGCCATAGTTTTCTGTCAGGTGGAGCCCAGAGTTCAGCATCGATGTCAGTGATAGGACCTCCTAGGTCGCAATGGGATAACAAAGTCTGCTATAGGTGTAGGCAGATAGGGCATGTGATAAAGGATTGTACAGTAAGGGATGTGGAAGTAACCCAACCACTGAGGCAGAGTCAAAAGGGCTCTCAGAGACAACAGTTCAGTAGTGGCACTCGAGGACGTGGACAAGCATCTCAAGCAGGTACATCTGTACTGGCCAATAGAGGACGAGGTCGGCAACAGGCAACAATGAGATTCTATGCTATGAATCATCCGGAGGCAGTGGTTAACCCACGAGTTGTGACAGGTCAGATGTAATTATTTCATTTTGATATGTTTTCATCCTGTTTCATATCTGTTTTGATTATTCTGGGTGCTACACATTCTTTTATCACTCGAGAAGTGATTCATGACTGTAATATGATTGTCAATCCTAGAATGGATGATCTGTTATTAGAAACTCTATTAGTTGGATCTACGATGTTGAGGGAGGTATGCTCTCCCTGTGTTCTTTCTTTCTCAGAACATAGTATTCAAGTAGATCTTATACTACTTGAAATGCATGGGTTTGATGTAATTCTCGAGATGGATACTCTAGAAAACTATAAAGTTGTTTTGGATTGTGGTTCCAAGTAGGTTGTGTTCACATACAATGATAAGACATGGGTCTTTCAGGCGGATAGGAATATTTTTCCAACCTATTTAGTGTTAGCTATGGTAGCAGAGAAGTTGATGAAACAAGGATGCTTCACATTCTTGGCACATGCGGTAGATACCAAAATAAAGGGCCTTAGTCTTTCTGAAGTTCCTATAGTCAGGGAATTCAAGGATGTGTTTCTTGAGGAACTCTTAGGTGTTCCTCCACCCCAAGAGATTGATTTTGAGATTAATCTTATTCCAGATATGCAACCCATAGATCAAACACCTTATAGGATGGCGCCAACTGAGATGGCAGAATTTAAGAAACAGTTGCATGTGTTGCTTGAGAAAGGTTTTATATGACCGAGTACTTTTCCATGAGGGTGCTCCAATTCTTTTTGTTAAAAAGAAAGATGGGTCTATGAGACTATGCATAGATTACAGACACCTTAATAAGGTAACTATTAAGGACAAATATACCTTACCAAGGATCGATGATCTGTTTGATCAGTTGCGTGGTGCAACGGTGTTCTCTAAGATAGATCTAAGATCAGGATATCATCAGTTATGTATCAAGGAGAATGACATACCTAAGTTAGCCTTTAGAACAAGGTATGGTCATTATGAGTTTGTAGTTATGTCATTTGGACTAACTAATGCACCAGTTGCATTCATGGAGTTGATGAATAGAATCTTTCTGCCATTTCTTGATCAGTTTGTAGTGGTTTTCATAGATGATATCTTGATGTACAGTAGAGATAGTCAACAACATGAACAACACCTTCATCAAGATTTGACCTTATTGAGACAACATAAGTTATTTGCTAAGTTTAGCAAGTGTGAATTTTGGGTATCAGAAGTATCTTTTCTTGGACATATTATATCTGCTTCAGGTATTTGTCTTGATCCTAAGATAGTAGAGTCTATTGTGGAGTGGGAACAACCTAAGACGCCGACTGAGGTTCACAATTTCCTAGGCTTGGTAGGATATTATAGAAGGTTTATCAAAGACTTCAGTTCTATAGCATTACCTCTAACCAGGTTGACTGGGAAGGAAGTTCCTTTTGTCTGGAATGACAAGTGTCAGTATTTCTTTCCAGTTGTTGAAAGAAAAGTTGACTAGTGCACCTGTATTAGTTCTACCTAAGCAGGGAAAAGGATATGTTATTTTCTGTGATGCTTCTAAGAATGGTCTAGGCTGTGTGTTGATGCAGAGTGATCATGTGGTTTCTTTTTCTCCTTGTAAGCTCAAGAAACATGAGGAAAATTATCTGACACATGATCTAGAACTAGCTATAGTGGTTCATGTGTTGAAAATCTAGAGGCATTATCTCTATGGAGAAACGTACCAGATCTTCACAGATCATAAAAACTTAAAATACATTTTCTCTCAGCAGGAGATGAACATGAGACAACATTACAAGATGGAGTTAATCAAGGATTACAATTATACTATTGATTATCATCCAGGAAAAGCCAATATAGTGGCTGATGCACTTAGTAGAAAATCCTTGACTTCACCCTCAGATAATGCACAATTGAATTCTTTAGTATGTTGTAAACGGGATATGCTTGTCTCTTTGAGACAGATGAATGTGCAGTTAGAAGTATCTTTGTTAATAGGGTTATTAGCTGAAATGCATGTGAAACCCACTCTAAAGGAACAGATTAAAGAGGAACAACAGGCTGACATTGTGACTCAACAGATTAAGTCAGAGTTGGGCAGTGAGAAATGGGATGGTTTCCGTGAGTCAGAGGACAAGATAGTATGTTACCATGGTAGGATGATATTTCTAGATAGTAATAATTGAAGAAAGTTAGTTATGGAGGAAGCTAACTTATCCATGTATGCATTGCATGCAGGGAACACTAAAATGTATCATAACTTAACAGATATGTATTAGTGGCCCGGTTTGACGAAAGATGTAGCTGAGTTCGTTATGCAGTGTCCCGTATGTCAGCAGGTTAAAGTAGAACACCAGAAGTTTGTAGGAATGTTACAACCCCTATCTATACCTCAGTGGAAATGGAATCACGTGACAATGGACTTTGTGGTTGGTCTCCCTAGGATAGCCAAAAGTCATGATTCCATTTGGGTGATAGTTGATAGGTTGACAAAGACAACACATTTTCTTCCTGTCAAAACAACCTACACTGTTGAGAAGCTTGCACAGATTTATATAGATGAGATATTGCGGTTGCACGGAGTTCCAGCTACGTTTGTATCTGATAGAGGTCCCCAGTTTACAAGTCATTTTTGGGAACGATTACATAAATCTCTGGGTACGCAGTTGAAATTTAGTACAACTTTTCATCCTCATATAGATGGGCAGTGTGAACGAACTATACAGATTTTGGAGGACTTGCTTAGGGCTTGTTATATGAAATTTTATATGAGATGGAGTTGTCGTATTCCTTGCCTAACAATTAGCTCCATAGTTTGACTTAGTATTTCTACTTTGTCATCAATGTTTGGAATATCTATAAGTTCATCAATATGAACTTCTAAATCCATATAGTATCCTCTAGTGTTCATAACACAAGGATACTTGACATTTCCTTTTAAATTAAATAGCCTTTTAATTTTACTCAGAACATTTCCACTTAACAACACTTGTTCACTTTACATTTGAATATAACTTTTATATTTTGCATTTTACGATCATTTTTCTAGTCATTTTGGACGCTTGCATCAGTGTAACTAATTTGCACTCAACTCTTCCTTTTATTACCATAGAACTAATCCTTTAATACTTCATAAGTACTTAAATAATTTTTTTATGGTAGTCCAGTGACTCTTACTGGAAGTAGACAGACATCCACTCATCATGTCCATTACATATGAGATAACTGGATGAGCATATCAGATTGTCATGTCCAATACATACAAGATGATGAATGCATATATATTTTCTTATCATGTCCAATACATATAAGATAATGGGATGATTATATACATGATAGATCCAATTGTGAATGCATAAGGCATCTATCTATGTGTTCCTGTTCTTCATAAGAATTTGGGACACTAGGCATCCGAGAGACTAACTCCATGTAACATGGATAATTTTTCTCCCACCAATCTTTGCATACTGAACCCTTCAGCATAGACTGTCGATGTATGCTCTCTCTTTATAAGGTCAAGAGACTTTTGAGAACTATCATTGTAGGTCTCTATTCCTATCACATAAGACATTTCTCATTATTCCCTTCAAAGAAGGTATTTCCACACCAGTTTCTATTCTTAGAACGTTTCATTCATCATCATCATGCGGAATATGAATACGCTCACACTAAATCTTTGTAATCATAGATCCCTTCTTTATTTCAATATATCAGTCAAACCTTTTGACTATAATCAAAGTATAGACTCCAGTTCTAAGGTTCTTGTCATTAATCAATCACATTGATTATACTCTTGTAACTTATAGACTGCATTTGGATTAACAAAATTACAAAACCCTTCAGGTTGTGTCACATACACAACCTCATGTTATTCCTTCTAGGAATGTGGTTTTAATATCCATATTCCAAATTTCATAGTCTTTAAGTTCCAATAGAAAGCATGACCCTTTATGGCCTATAGCCACTGCAATTGGTTAAATAAAATCATCAGGTTCAACACCTTGAACTCATTTGAATTTATCTCAACCAATCAGCTCTTCAAATGTCATCCATGTCAGTCCTAACACTTAAGACCCAATTGCACTTATGGGTTTTATCCCTATAAGTGATACCATTAATATCATACCTTATTTGGTTCACATGAAAGTCATTTTTGGATCTTATGACTTCAAGCCATAACTCAAAATGTGGTTCCTCAACATCATCTAGATGGATTATTGGCACATCATCATATGACCAATTAATCACCTTTGAGTTTGTAGGATATCATTATCCATCAAGATCAATGTGTATTCTACTAGATATATGAGGTGTATTTGTTACATAAAGAATTTGAGATTCCACAACATTTGTGATTCTTAATCTCATTTTGTACGTTTAGTTAGTGTAAAGCATGTTCTTTAGAAGAATTCTAGAAGATTAGTTATTTGTTTGATGATCATACTCTTACTATTTAGAGTATGGTTCCTTCTTTGATTTAGACATCATTATGCCTTAATCATGAGTTCTCTATGATACACAATCATAGTTACTCACAAGGTCCTCAAACATTTAGTTTAAGTATCTCATTCATTGATCATACCAAAGAGTTAATACTTTTACCAATTTTGTTCTTCATTTATGATATTCTTGAACATTTCAAGATATTCATATTGGCATTGCATTAAATACCATATCTGAAGTATTAGCATTTACTCCAATAGGTATGTATATACATCAATATGTATTATACCTAATAGAATAGTCATTCTCCCACTACATCTAGTGAAGGTTGACTTGTCATCATGCCCAATAAATAAGACATTCGTATCTCTTAATTGTTCATTAACCAAGAGAGTCTAGTTTATCCATCAACATGGAAACTAGAGATGAATTTCTCATTCATTTGTTTAGATGATAATGCTAATTTATTGTTTGAGTCATCAATAACTTTTAGGTATTCTTATTTTATCTCATGCATACCAAGTACCACAAGATAAATTTGGCATTGCCATAAAAGATTATATCTTTGAAATTGAAACATGAATCTTTATTGATAGACATCCTTGTCATTACAAGATGCAGAAATAAAATGTTTCTATTTATTGGCAAAATGAAATAGCAGTTCATAACTCTATTACATGCCCTTTGGGCAGAAATAAACTAAAATATACTTCTATCCATGGCAGCAACACTTGCTCCAATGTTGATGAGTAATCCTTCTTGGTCATTTCACAAAGGCCATTACTTCTTTTCAGATCCTGCACACCATATATGTCAGATCTATATCTTGGTATCATATACCTAAGATAAAGAAGTATTTTAAGTTTATTTCATGATACCTAAGGTGGAGACTTCCATGCCATCCTTCTACTTCTTTAGTTCATCTATATAGAGAGGGCAATTTCTCCTCCAATGTCCTGGCTCATGACAATGGTGACATTTGCCTCCCTTGTTCACTCCTCCCTTGGCTTTGAGAGTTGAAGATGACTTGGGCTGCTAGCTAGCATCAAAACCTTTCTTTGCTTTGCCCTTTCCTTTGCCTTTAGAATTTCCCTTCTTTATACTGATCATCATCACAGATTTGGGTTTGTCTTTCTTCATCTGTGCCTCGACTATCCTCAACATGCCCAACAACTCTGTTAGTGACCTGTCAAAGTTGTTCATGTTGTAGTTCACCACAAACTGACTGTAGGATTCTGGAAATGATTGCAGTATCACATCAGTAGCCAACTCTTGGCTCAAAGGGAATCTCAGTCGAGTTAGGTTCTCCACATACCCAATCATCTTGAGTGTGTGAGGGCCTACTAGATATCCTTCTATAATGATGCACTTGAACAATGCCTTGGAGACATCATATCTCTCTTGTCCTACTTGGTCTTGATACATGTTCTAGAGATGTTGAACCATCTCAATGACGTCCATGTTCTCATGTTGTCTTTGCAACTCATAGTTCATGTAGCACAACATCAAGCATTTCACATCAATGGCATCCTCAGTATGCTTCTTGTAAGCATCCCTTTTAGCCTTTGGTGCATTAGGAGCAAGTTCTTCTGGCTCTGGTGTATCTAGGACATAGAGATTTCACTCTTGAGTGAGAATAGTTCTCAACATCCTAAACCAGTCGTGGAAGATGTTCCCATTTAACTTGTCCTTCTCAAGGACTGATCACAATGAAAAGTGATTGTTGTTGGTAGCCATTTATTCTACAAAAAGGAAATTTGCAATTTTAGTCCAAAACTCTTTAGATTTTATTTGATTTGATTTGAAAATTGATGATATTAATTAGGTCTTTAATTAATTATCACTCCCACTATTTTGATCAAACTGATAGCCCTCACCATAAATTCGTAAGATTGCAGCGTGCAACCTTTTAATGAGCAAGATCCTGACTTCCTCTAAGTGATGGACCAATGAGGGTTGTCACCCACAACTAGATTCTTTCAGGTAGGAAACTTTTTCCAATTGCATCATATGCAACTCTTGATAGATGTTATGCACAACTTTTTTTCATGAACATTTGCATGACACAAGGTGCTTAATCCTATTAAGATCACCTTGTTAAGTCCAACCCAAAAGCCAACATGATGAATATGCACCCTACAAAGGCAGACCCACATATTCACCATCACATTTCCATGAGATAGACGGTACACCATGCGAATGTGAGCCCATACTTAGTCGATCAAGCTTTTCATGTGTGCTACTTTTGGAAGGCATCTTCAACTTAATATGTTTTTTGAGGGGTTTTAATATGCTTATATATGCATATATGTATCCAATCACCACATATATAGTATGTATCATAGTATCATATACACGCTATATCCCACAAATGAAAACATGCAATAACGATAAAGTGATGATTATGGCCATCCTATTGTAGTTCCTTGGAGCCACACAGAACTACGGTCATCTAGGGTCTACATCACATGCAACTTGTTATTCATGAAGATCTATTCTTGACAATCTAGGTTGAGTGGTTCAACTTTTGAACTGGTCGACTCGGCTCTTAGCCGGTCAGCTGGTCTTCTCCAGCCGGTCGATTGGTCTTCTCCAGTCAGTCGTCTGGCTCCTCCAGATGGTTGGCTCGTCTGGTTTTCTGGGCTTCTCATCGGTCCACCAACTGATCCTCGATCCGTTGTTTTAGTCCATCAAGTGGTCATATTCAGTCTTCTTCATAATAAGAAATAAAGCCAATCCTATTTTACATAATCTTTGTGAAATCTCAAGTTACATTTGAGGGGAGTAATGGTAGAAGAGAATCTCAAGTTATCTCAAGTTACATTCAGAATAGAAGAAGAGGGCTCGGTGTGCAGACCGAGAGGCAAACAACCATAACCAACCACACACATGCACATAGGGTTTATAGGCCATAACCATGCTACGCATCCACCATCAAAACCATTTTAGGGTTCATATCAATTATCCCAAAACATATAGTATTGACGTGGCTCCGATACCACTGTTGAGTTTTACATGGTCAGAGTAAGTAATAGAAACAAAAAAAATTACTTGACCATAAACCCATCACTACTATAGAAATGGCTTATAACGTCACATTTAGAGGCATCGGTTTTATCCCAAAAATTGATGCCTAAACCCTACAACGTCGGCTGAAAGCACAAACTGACATCTATATGTGAAGACCGGCCAGACACGTGTATCACTTTTTATTTAGCATCGGTTTCTCAATAAGAAATCGACACCTAAAATCGCCCGCCAAATCCAATTTTTTCAGTGCAAAAAAATTACCTCCAAAATTTCACATACGACGTCGGTTGTTTACCAAATAACTGACGACTAAAGGTTTTTCATGAGACAGAAATTAGACCCATTTGTGTCGTTGGTTTTCTAGAAATAACTGACGCTGATGTGTTTTCACGCACTGTCTCCGCGAAAATTTTTACCCCCCTTTGGCGTCGGTTTTTTACAGCAACCGACGACTATGGTCATAATTCAAGAACTTTTTTTTTCGGCATATGTAGATAGATGTCAGTTTTTCTAGTTGAAACCGACGACTATCATTTAACATAGGTGTCGGTTTTTTTTGTGGTGGCCAACACCTATTATTTTAAGCATCAGTTGTTTATAATAACTGACGTCTATTGTTAACTAAATAGTGCCCACACGAACCAGACTCCTTCCCTTTCTCTGTTTCATTCCCGATTTCAAGTTAGGGCTCTAGTGATTCCTCTCCACCGCATTGCTCCTGCTGCTCCTACTGCCGCTGCTATCTGCCGCTCCTCTTCTTTCTGCTGCCACACACACCGCCTCCTGCTCCTCTTCTTCCTACTGCCGTGCACACTGCCGCCGACTACTCATCTTCTTCTTGTTGCCACGCGCACTAACGCCTGTCGCTCCTCTTCTTCCTGCTGCCACATGTACCGCCGCCTACTCCTCTTCTTCCTACTGCCACATGCACTGTTGTCTGCCGTTGCCTGCTCGCCTGCCACCACTACCGCCGCCGCCGCCTGCCAATCTCTATGCACTGCTCGACAGGTACCTTTCACCACATCGTCATGCTCCTTTTCTTCCTCCACTCTTCCTCCATCATCATCGTAGCATCTAGTTGATGTAAAACATAGATATCCATATATTTATCTATATTTGATGGTAACTACAATAACATATGGGTAAAGAAAATATTCTATCAAGGTTGATCTGTGTTGAATGAAATGGAATATGAGAAAACCAATATTCTCAAGAAGGTTGTTCTTTCATCACAATTATGGTTGACATGTTGTTTCAGACTATATTAGAATTTACTACTGATACTACCTCCAATGCATACTTGATAATAAAATGTGTATAAACACTAATATACAAGCATGTGACATGGACTTTTGTAACATCTCAAGAATTTTATTCTAAAATAAACATGTCCAATAATTTTAAATTACAAATTTGACTCCTAACGATGTGAAATCCTAATATGACTCCTACACATGATGACAAAATATCATACTACATATTACCTTAATTATGTACACAATTAGACATGGTTATGCAATAATGTACAAGTGGGCTAAATATCAATTTACTCCATATGTGTTCATCTATTCTCCATTACTTGGTATATAATATGTAGTGATATATTATAGCCTCCTATACAATTTGGTAATCTAACTCCTCTCAAATAATTATTAATTAATTAATCACCCTAGGTATCTAATATTATGAATCACATAATCCCCTAGCTCAAACCTAGAATCTAATTATAAGTTTGGGTTCTTCATAGTCCAATTAGCAAATCTACCAAATTTGAAGTAAATCAAGTAATTAACTCTAGCTATATGTAATAATAGTAGGGAAAAGAGTGAATAAGCATAGATAAATAAACCTAATTAGATGATGATGTAGTAGATCTAAATCATATTGGGCTAAGTTCCATCCTTAGGTAGTGTGTCAAGCACAATATTTTATCACAGGATCATTATGAACCATTAGATCTAGATCTTAGGGTATCTCTACCCTCCTAACTATGAAATTGGAAACTTGTTTCCTTGTTGAGTATATTGAGAATCCTAATCACCCTTCTTGCTTAATGATGAACTCTAATGTATTCATGTGATATGCTTGGAATGTAAATGATGAACTTTTCCCTAGATTGTCAATCATGCTTCGAAAGACATCAATAATCACCCTAACTTGAAGAACTAGGATATGAATGATGAAACTAGGATTGTAGGTATAAGAATGATAACATTCATGTATTTGTTGGCCTAGAAACCCGTCCAAGATTTACTCATTAGGAGTAAATCTTGGATAGTCCCCATTTTGGGACTGTTCTTGAACACTTATATGTTACCAGCGTGGGTTGATACACCTAGAGAAGAGAGGATTTCCTTATGTGTTTTTACATAGGAATGCTTGAGAGGGTCTTTTCTTTTCGATTTGTTATGAGCTGATTTTGAGGGGTTGGTACCTGTGATTTATGAGCAGGAGATGTATTTTTTGTGTTTGATCGGTGATCGGCCCACGTGAGGGGGTGGGATGAATAAAAGTTCCCCCTGGATTGAATTTAAAAAAAAAAAAATCTCACTTAGGATGTAAGTGTATAATGTGTATTGGGTTTTCAAGAAAATTTCGGCAGCATTTCCCCATTTGTTCTCTAAGTACATATGTGGAATCCAACTCACAAAAAACATGTTTTACTTAAGCAGAAGCGTTCGTTTGCAGCAGATTAACAAAAATCACTAAAAATTTAAACCTTTTTACAAAGAGATCCATATACTGGAAAACTCTTTCATAAAGAACCAAAGTAATTTGATTACATTCTGGATCATAAGTACATCTCTTGTACCATTCCTTCTCGAGGATTACAAACATCAACTGCCCTATTAAAAATTGTACATAGGCAATATAAGAACCTCGAGACATCAAGCCAAAATCTCTTATCAATATTAAACTAACTATTGACTCCTAGGACCTGAGAGTATAGAGATGACACATAGGTATACAAAACATGATATCTAGTGTCTCCACCTGGATGTCACTACTATCCCTATTGCCACTACTGCTGCTGCTCTTCCCCTACTGTAGGGTTTCTGCTTCTTCTTCTGCGTCTACCTAAAAAGTTGGATCCCACGGGGGTGAGACAATTGAAATTGTCCCAACGAGAGATATAACTCTCTGCCAAAAATATTATTATTGCAATTGATGGAATAAAACTGAGCAGAACAATTACAAGTATTCAATAGCAGATAAATCAATGTCTAAACAGATTAGAGCATTATTCTTTATTCAAGTCATTTCAGCTATATCTTGATTAAGCATCATGGCACTTATCCAATAAGAAATATCAAGAACATGTATAGCATTTACTCAGCTAAAATATACTAAGTAAGGTATCATCAACCAGTGATTCTCGTATTTCAACCTTATGCAAATAAGCTACATGGCTGATTACATTTTGCAGACATACTTAAGCCCTGAGGAGATGAGGTATACCGCTCATACTCCAACCGACCATTGCGAAATCAAAATCACATATCAGCACTATGCAATGTAAGAGTAACATCACTATTTCCTTATTAGAGTTAAGATTTCCCAATTTATGTCAATGAGGAATACTCATCCCATTACCCAATTTAGGGTTATGATTTATCATCATATTGCCCAAGATTAGGGTTTCATACACTATAACCCAAGATTAGGGCAACACATACCTTTATCGTTTATCAGGGTTAGGATTTCATATCAAGGTTTCACATGTCATTACATAGCATTACTTTGGGTTAGAGTTTCACATCACATCATTGCATTAGGGTTTCACTTGACATCACCCTCGATTAGGGTTCCACATGATGTCACCCTCAATTTGGGTTTCACATGACATCACCCTCAATTAGGGTTCAACATGATATCACCCTCAATTAGGGTTTCACATGACACCACCCTCAATTAGGGTTTCACATGACATCACCCTCAATTAGGGTTTCATATGGCTTCACCCTTAATTAGGGTTTCACATTAAATCATCACCTTAGATTAAGGTTACACCAAGCATTGCCCTAAATTACGGTTGGGGTTCATCAAATTCTCAATTAGGGTTTCATGATCTCTTTATCAAGGATCATACCCTAATTATATATATTTTATTCAAGTTGTGAGTATTGATATTTAACAATTACATTATTATTATACATGTATGGACCCTCTGTCTCTCTTTCATCCTCTTTAGAATAATACTTACTTCAAACTTGATTAGATTAGGTCAACTCAACTTGAATGAAAGGTTGACATAGTGTATTAAGTCATTACTTTCATAAGCATCAAAGGTTAACCCCTTTAAGGGTACCAATCATCTTAGTACATTAGGGATTCAACCATTGTACTTATCTTTGATAATCATCATTATCAATCATGGGATCAACTGATCTTTCATCACTTTAAGTCTTCAATCAATTTTGTATATGTTGAACCTCCATTCGGTTTTGACCTTTGAATTTCCAAACGGTTTGAAGTCAATTGCCCTCCAAACAGTTTTGAAACCATTTGGGCATCTAGGGTTAAGAACATTTTCCCTTCAAATGGTTTTGAAACCATTTGGGCACTCAACATTAGAGACTGTTTGAACAATTCATCACTAAGATCGATTGGACAAACCAATAGTTGAAACCATTTGAAAATTGAAACCACTTGGTCATTCAAACGGTTTTGAAACCATTTGATTCCAAAAGGTTTCAAGACCATTTGGACTCAAACGGTCTCACGACCGTTTGATCCAAAACACCTTGAAACCGAATGAATCATTTTAGGTTACTTTGAATCAATCAAATAGGGTTCCAATTATTCAACCCATCAATTATTGTAATCATTGGAATTACCTTAATTGAAACAATTGAATCGCCATTCGATCATGACCTCAACTGACCTCAAACGGTCTTGAGGTCGTTTGACCTCAAACGGTCTAGAGGCCGTTTGGTATCAAATGGTCTTGAGACCGTTTGACCCATCCAATCACTGAAATTGATTGAATTCAATTAGGGATTCTTCAACAAATTGATTTAGGGTTTGCAATCAAGAAGCCCTAAAGTATTGACCCATTTTGAAATTAATTCAATTGAAACCATTGGATCATCATCAGTTTATAACAACACCTAACCTCAAACGGTTTTGAGGTTTTTTGACCTCAAACGGTTTTAAGACCTTTTGATCCCAAATGGTTTTGAAATCGTTTGGTTTCAAATGATCTCGAGACCGTTTGGTATCAAGTCATTGAAACTGTTTGCCCAAGATATTAATTGAGGTGTATGCTTATGATGATGTAATCATCATCAAGCTTTGATCCTTCAAAATCTACGGACATTCTTATGGAAATTGCATCAATTATTCAAAGGAATTTCAAGAAGAACAAAATGATCAACAAGTGATGAAGAATTGAATGTAATAATAACATTTAAGGGTTCAAGTTATATAACCCACCTTCAAAACTGAATCCAAGCTTCAAGCTTCACGTTCTCAATGGAGAATGAAGCTTTCACAACTGCCCAAGGCTCGTTCTCAACCTTTTGAGTGAAAGGATTGGCTAGAGTTGAAGATTGAATGAAGAAAAGAAGAAATCAAGCATTGATTTTCAATTTCCACCATGAAATCAAGGTTGAAGATGATTAAAGAGCTTACCTATAGGTTGGAGTTCTTCCTCCGGTTGCTCCTAAGTTCCCTTGTGCTCGGCCAAAGCAAGGAAAGAAAGAAAATCCGAAAAAGAGTCTTTGGTTGAGTGGGAAATAAAGTGTATATAAGGAATTTCAATGAGAGAGAAAGTTTTATAATAATCCTTTAATTTCCAAAACTGGTGCCACATGCTCTCCTCCATCCCTTGCATACGAAGTCATCTCAGCCATCTTGCAATTCTTCTTCATTATCCATGAATTAAAGGAAAACAAATAAAGCACCTTAACCATTATAATAATAATATCCAAAATTGAGTGGATATTACTTTTCCTTTTACTAATGTGAGTGGGCTCTCCACTCACTTAATACATTTCGTGGCCTTTGTAAGGCACAAGAACGTTATCACTTATACAAATCCAACCATCTCATTTTTGGTTGAAGGGCACTTCAATTAATATATTTATTTTTGCATTAAATTGAATTAGGGTTTCAATTATTCTTAAATCTTGATTATTTTAATATCAAGATTCTCTCTCTTCCAAAATGATTCAAATGAGGCGCCCCTCTCAAATTATTTTCTCTACATGATGCCAAGAATCGTGAGGGACCCTCTTGAAGTGGTATTTTGCATATTGAACCCTAGGTTTTGGGTAAATTGCACATTACACCAAGACTAGGTTTTAATGCACAAAGATTTCTCAGCAAGCTCTATCTTGGTGCTCAAGCTTGTGGAAGACATACCACTGCATCATACTCATTCATGTGATGCTTCAACATCTAAGGAACACTTTACCATGTAACATTTGAAAGTTAACCCCTCAACTTGGGTAATTTGCACTTTAGTCCAAAACTAACAAAACATTGTTTCAACATTATTCAAAAAGGACTAAAATTGAAATATAAATTCCTCTTGAGACTTAATTACTTTTCAAAAGATAAGATCAAGCATATAATCATCCTCATTAAGCAAAACATCTAGGGTTAACACATAACCCAGGTCAGGGATGTTACAAATTATCCACCCCTAACAGGGATTTCGTCCCCGAAATCATCAACAAAAACATTAAGAGAAAAGAGAAGGGTACTTCCTCCTCATCTCTTCCTATAGTTCCCATGTAGCTTCTTCAATGCCACGGTGATGCCAGAGAACTTTTACAAGACACATGTCTTTCTTTTTCATCTTTTTAATTCTTTTATCAAGGATCATCATAGGTCCTTCAACATATGACACATCATCATTTTGTTCTACCTCCACAGGTTGTAGAACTAACTCTGTGTCAGGATGACACTTTCTCACCATGGAGATATGGAACACTAGATGTAACTTATGCAACTCAGGTGGTAACTCCAACTTATAGGCTACCTTTCCAATCTGTTCAATGATTGGATAAGGCCCCATAAATCTAGGAGCTAACTTTTCCTTCCTTCCAAATATAAGGACACCTTTCCAAGGTGAGACCTTGAGAATATACTCTGTCTCCCACTTGGAATTCTAAAGGTCTTTGCCATTTGTCAGCATACAACTTTTGTCTATCCTGTGCAGTCTTTAACTGTTGTTGTATTATTTTAATCTTCTCAGTTGTCTGTTGCACAAGCTCAGGACCCAAAAGTTGATATTCTCCTATTTCATACCAACATAAAGGAGATCTGCAACGTCTACAATATAATGCTTCATATGGTGCCATATCAATACTGTGTTGATAGCTATTATTATAAGAAAATTCTATCAAGCTCAGGTGTAGATCCCAACTTCCTACAAACTGAAGGACACATGCCCTAAGAAAATCCTCTAAGGTTTGTATGGTCCTCTCAGATTGTCCATCTGTCTATGGGTGAAAGGCAGTACTAAACCTTAACTGTGTACCCAAAGCTTTATGTAGTTGTTCCCAAAAATGAATCGTGAACTGAGGTCCTCTATCAGAAACAATAGTAACTGGAACTCCGTGCAACCACACTATCTCATCTACATATATTTGTGCAAGTTTCTCAGCAGTGTAGGTTGTTTTGACATGAAGGAAATGTGTTGTCTTAGTCAACCTATCAACTATCACCCATATGGAATCATGACCTTTGGTTGTTCTAGGCAAACCAACCACAAAATCCAAGGTCACATGATCCCATTTCCACTGTGGTATAGGCAAAGGTTGCATTGTTCCTGCGAGCTTTTGATGTTCAGCTTTAACTTGCTGACACACCGGACACCGTATAACAAACTCAACTACATCCTTCTTCAATCCTGGCCACCAATACATATCCTTCAAGTTATGATACATTTTGGTGCTCCCTGGATGCATTGCATACATCTAAGAATGAGCTTCCTCCAAGACTAACTTCCTTAAGTTATTGGCATCAGGTACTACCATCCTACCATGGTAACAAATTACTTGATCCTCTGACTCATGAAAGTCATACCATTTCTCACTACCATATTCTGACCTGATCTGCTGAACCACAGTATCAGCTTGTTGGCCTTCTTTAATCTGCTGTCTCAGAGTGGGTTTTATGTGCATCTCAGCTAACAGCCCGGCTAACAATGATACTTTAAGCTTTATATTGTTTTGCCTCATAGAGATAAGCATATCTCTTTTAAAGCACACTAAGGAGTTCAACTGTGCTTTATCTAGGGCTGGTGATGATGATTTCCTACTTAGTGCATCAACCACTACATTAGCCTTTCCTGGATGATAATCAATTGTACAATCGTAGTCCTTGATTAACTCCATCCAGCGGTGTTGTCTCATATTCAACTCATGTTGTGAGAAGATATATTTTAGATTCTTATGGTCTGTGAAAATCTGGAATGTTTCTCCATAGAGATAATGTCTCCAGATCTTCAAAGCATGGACCACAGCAGCTAGCTCTAGATCATGTGTTGGATAATTATCCTCGTTTTTCTTAAGTTGTCGAGAGGTAAAAGAAATTACTTTATTATCCTACATTGACACACATCCTAGTCCATTCTTAGATACATCACAGAAAACTATGTACCCCTTCCCTTGTTCAGGTAACACCAGCACAGGTGCACTTATCAATCTTTCTTTCAACATCTGGAAAGAATGTTGACACTTGTCATTCCAGACAAAAGGAACCTCCTTCCTGGTCAACTTGGTTAGGGGTAAAGCTATAGAACTGAAGTTCTTAATGAACCTCCTATAATAGTTTTCCAGTCCTAGAAAACTGTGTATCTCCATCGGTGTCTTTGGTTGTTCCCATTGCAGGATAGATTCTACCTTCTTAGGATCAACATGGATACCTGAGGCAGATATTACATGTCCTAGGAAAGAAACTTCTGGTAACCAGAACTCACATTTGCTAAACTTAGCATACATCTTATGCTCTCTTAGCAAAGTTAAAGCTTGACGGAGGTGCTGCTCATGTTGTTGAGCATATCTACTATAGATCAGGATGTCATCTATGAAGACTACTATGAATTGATCAAGAAAAGGTCGAAAGATTCTATTCATGAGTTCCATGAATGCAGCTAGTGCATTAGTTAGTCCAAACGACATAACTATGAACTCATAGTGACCATACCTTGTCCTAAAGGCAGACTTAGGTATGTCACCCTCCTTGATACGTAAATGATGATATCCCGACCTTAGATCTATCTTAGAGAAGATGGTTGCACCACACAACTAATCAAACAAGTCATCGATCCTTGGCAGAGGATACTTGTTCTTTATAGTTACTTTATTCAACTGTCTGTAATCACTGCATTACCACATCAATCCATCTTTCTTCTTAACAAAGAGAACCAGAGCACCCCATGGTGAAGTATTCGGTCGGATAAAACCTTTCTCAAGCAACTCCTACAGCTGCTTCTTGAGCTCTGCCATCTCAGCAGGTGCCATTCTATACGGTGTTTGTGCTATTGGTTGCGTGTTTGGGATTAGATTAATCTCAAAATCAATTTCTCGGGGCGGAGGTACACTTGGAAATTCCTCAGGAAACACATCTTCAAACTCCCTAACTATCGGAACTACAGAAAGATTAGAATTCTCCATTTTGGTATCTACCACATGTGCCAAGAATGCAAAGCATCCTTGCCTCATCATCTTCTCAGCTACCATATCTGACACAAGACAGGTTGGGAGAATCTTTCTATCTCCCTGAAAGATACATGTGTCACTATCATCTGTGAACAGAGCTTGCTTGGACTCACAATCCAAGACAACCCTATACTTTTCTAGGGTGTCCATTCCAAGAATTATATCGAACATGTGCATGTCAAGTGGTATAAGATCCACCTGAATGCGATGTTCAGAAAAGGAAAGAATGCAGGGAGAACTCACCTCCTGCAACACTAAAGATCCCAACAAAGGGGTTTCTAATAACAAACTCTCTGCCCTATGACTGATAGTCATGTTGCAGTCAAGGATCACTCTTCTAGTGATGAAGGAATGTGTAGCACCCAGATCAATTAAAACAGATATGAAGTAGGATGAAGACATATCAGAATGAAATAGTTCCATCTGACCTGTCACAACTCGAGGGTTGACTACTGCTTTGGGTTGATTCATCGCGTATAATCTCATCGTTGCTTGCTGTTGACCCTGTGCTCGGTTGTTAGGTGTTGACGAACTAGCTTGGGACACTTGCTCACATCCTCTAGTGCCACTCGAAAACTGTCACCTCTGAGAGCCTTGCTGACTCTACCTCTGAGGTTGAGTCACACTTGCTTCTCTAGCTCGAAAATCCTTCATCAAATGCCCCATCTTGTGGGCTCCTTCTGGTGGTAAACTATGGTCTCTACCCTTATTCGACATCCATTGCGTCTGGGTATTGAACCTTGGTGGTGCCATTGGTGTAGAAAACCTCAGTTTCTTGAAACTTTTGGACCCTTGTCCTTGAAACTGAGTATACACCTTCTTACTCTTAGTCTGTCGCTTCTCAGTCACATACCTCTCTATCCATCTCACGGACTCCACAAACGTGGCGAACCTCTCCCTGTTCTCTAAAGAAGACACAGGAGTGGTTAAATTAGCATTCAACCCCTTCTCAAAATGCAGAATCCTCTCCTCATCTGTAGCTGCCATATTCGGACAGAACCACAAAAGCTCCATGAACTTAGCCTCATACTCGCTAATGTTCATTGGTCCTTACCTTAACCTCTCAAACTGAGAGATTTTCTCATCTAGAAATGTCTTAGGGAAATATCTACTGATAAATTCTCGTCAGAATACTTCCCATCCGATCTCAACACCTGGCCTTTTTCCCTCTTCTATGGTCCACCAGTGACCAGCACTCCCTTTCATAAGGTACACTGCATGTCTAACCTTCTCAGATTCTGGGATATTAAGGATTCTGAAGGCTTCTCCAACTCAGTCAGCCACATGTCAGCATCTATTGGGTCATCTGTTCCAGCATATTCTGTGGTTCCAACCCGGTGAAATCGTTCAAAAGTCTTGCCGATGCCCTATCCTTCAGTGTGGGCTAGTGCCCTAGGTGCAGGTGGTGGCATCTTATTCTCCATATGTGTCATGGTTTCCATAAAATTCCCAAACAGATCATGAAAGGCTGGGTTCTTTAGTGCAGCTTGATTAAGCTGAGGGTGTCCATGTTCTGGTTCCTCCCTACCCTGATCCCTTGCACCTCTTCCTGGTGCAGCAACACTGCTCTCAGCAGCGTGTTCTTCGTGTGATCCATACATCTTTAAGTTCTTCTTCTGTTCCTATATGAGCAGAAGACACTATCAGATTACTGGAAGACATGAGAACAGACTCAATAACCTTAATCCTATGTCTCTATAGATGCAACGAACATAGAGCTCTGATACCAACTAAATTTGTGTCATTCAACTCACAAAAAACATGTTTTACTTAAGCGGAAGCGTTCGTTTGCAGCGGAGTAACAAAAATCACTAAAAATGTAAACCTTTTTACAAAGAGATCCATATACTGGAAAACTCTTTCATAAAGAACCAAAGTAAGTTGATTACATTCTTGATCATAAGTACATCTCTTATACCATTCCTTCTCGAGGATTACAAACATCAAATGCCCTATTAAAAATTGTACATAGGCAATATAAGAACCTCGAGACATCAAGCCAAAATCTCTGATCAATATTAAACTAACTATTGACTCCTAGGACCTGAGAGTACAGAGACGACACATAGGACTCTATATATAAAACATGACAGCCAGTGTCTCCACCTAGATGTCACTATTGTCCATGTTGTTGCTTCTCTTCCCCTACTGTAGGGTTTCTGCTTCTTCTTCTACGTCTACCTAAAAAGTTGGATCCCACGGGGGTGATACAATTGAAATTGTCCCAGCGAGAGATATAACTCTCTGCCAGAAATATTATTATTGCAATTGATGGAATAAAACTGAGCAGAAGAATTATAAGTATTCAACAGCAGATAAATCAATGTCTAAACAGATTAGAGAATTATTCTTTATTAAAGTCATTTCAGCTATATCTTGATTAAGCAGCATGGCACTTATCCAATAAGAAATATGAAGAACATGTATAGCATTTACTCAGCTAAAATATACTAAGTAAGGTATCATCAACCAGTGATTCTCATATTTCAACCTTATGAAAATACGCTACATGGCTGATTACATTTTGCAGACATACTTAAGCCCTGAGGAGATGAGGTATACCACTCATACTCCAACCGACCATTGTGAAATCGAAATCGGTACAATACATAGGTCAATATAAGAGTCGGATTCCCATGACATCATCTTCCTCAGTCAGTGTGAGGACCAAATGTAGGACATCTTGTGTATCTGCTAAATAGCTTTCCAGGGTATACTGGCAACTTCACTATTAGAGTTATAGTGGCATGCTGTACTCTCTTCGCAATCGAGAGAAATTATATTTATCTCACATCGATTCGGCATTAAGATTATGGGGAGATTCGTGATACATCCATCCCAGCATTGAGAGATTAATGATACATCCATCCCAGCATATATAATGAAGGATTGAGAGATTTAAAGTTTACCTCACCTCAATTCCTCCATTAGGGCGTAAGGATATTCGCGCCCATAACCCCCACATACTCAAAAGTATGCCCTCCAGTAGTTTCCATAGGAAAACCTGTTTCACCATCACCAATTACTGACGATGATGGATCTATGGTCAGGGCTTTACATGATACCATTTCACTTGGTTAATTAAGTACATTACAATATTCTTTTAGCATCAATCATGTTTTCAAACATAAATCATTATAACAAATGCTACAAAGAATGAGTACTATTTCTATCAAGTCCTTTTTCATAGCTTAATAAAACATCAGGGATATTCTCATCCCTTATCATCTCATCATCATGATTATAAAATATGTGTATTCAAACCCTCAATTCATCAAAACACTTTTTACCACTTATCAGGTAACTTAATGCCTTCAGGTCATCTGACCAAGGTAAACATAATATTTGCAATGCAGGTATTTTACATGGCTCTTAAAGCCCATTAATCTCTTGTTACCTCTCACTAGGCAACATAGCATGTTATGGCTTACAAGGCCCATAAACAATTTCATTAATAAAACATCATAGCTCATACTTGGCTATGTCCAAGATCTCATAATACCTGCATGATTAGTGCATATGGTAACAGTTATATCAAATCATATATCAGCACTATGCAATGTAAGAGTAACATCACTATTTCCTTATTAGAGTTAGGATTTCCCAATTTATGTCAATGAGGAATACTCATCCCATTACCCAATTTAGGGTTATGGTTTATCATCATATTTCCCAAGATTAGGGTTTCATACACTATAACCCAAGATTAGGGCTACACATACCTTTATCCTTTATCACGGTTAAAATTTCATATCAAGGTTTCATATGTAATTACATAGCATTACTTTGGGTTAGAGTTTCACATCACGTTTCACATGACATCACCCTCAATTAGGGTTGCACATGATGTCACCCTCAATTAGGGTTTCACATGACATCACCCTCAATTAGGGTTTCATATGGATTCACCCTTAATTAGGGATTCACATTACATCATCACCTTAGATTAAGGTTACACCAAGCATTTCCCTAAATTAGGGTTGGGGTTCATCAAATTCTCAATTAGGGTTTCATGATCTCTTTATCAAGGATCATACCCTAATTATATATATTTTATTCATGTTGTGAGTATTGAGATTTAACCATTACATGATTATTATACATGTGTGGACCCTCTCTCTCTTTCATCCTCTTTAGAATAATACTTACTTCAAACTTGATTAGATTAGGTCAACTCAACTTGAATGAAAGGTTGACATAGTGGATTAAGTCATTACTTTCATAAGCATCAAAGGTTAACCCCTTTAAGGGTACCAATCATCTAAGTAAATTAGGGATTCAACCATTGTACTTATCTTTGATAATCATCATTATCAATCATGGGATCACTGATCTTTCATCACTTTAAGTCTTCAATCAATTTTGTATATGTTGAACCTCCATTCGGTTTTGACCTTTGAATTTCCAAACAGTTCGAAGTCAATTGCCCTCCAAATGGTTTTGAAACCGTTTTGGCATCTAGGGTTAAGACCATTTGCCCTCCAAATGGTTTTGAAACCGTTTGGGCACTCAACATTAGAGATCGTTTGAACAATTCATCACTAAGATCGATTGGACAAACCAATAGTTTCATTCAAATGGTTTTGAAACCGTTTGATTCCAAACGGTTTCAAGATCATTTAGACTCAAACGGTCTCAAGACTATTTGATCCAAAACACCTTGAAACCGAATGAATCATTTTAGGTTACTTTCAATCAATCAAATAGGGTTCCAATTATTCAACCCATCAATTATTGTAATCATTGGAATTACCTTAATTGAAACAATTGAATCACCATTCGATCATGACCTCAACTGACCTCAAATGGTCTTGAGGTCGTTTGACCTCAAATGGTCTTGAGGCCGTTTGGTGTCAAATAGTCTTGAGACTGTTTGACTCATCCAATCATTGAAATTGATTTAATTCAATTAGGGATTCTTCAACAAATTGATTTAGGGTTTGCAATCAAGAAGCCCTAAAGTATTGACCCATTTTTAAATTAATTCAATTGAAACCATTGGATCATCATCAATTTATAACAACACCTAACCTCAATCGGTTTTGAGGTCGTTTAACCTCAAATGGTTTTAAGACCGTTTGATCCCAAATAGTTTTGAAACCGTTTGGTTTCAAACGATCTTGAGACTGTTTGGTCTCAAGTCATTGAAACTGTTTGCCCAAGATATTAAGTGAGGTGTATGCTTATGATGATGATCATAATCAAGCTTCAATCCTTCAAAATATACTGCCATTCTTATGGAAATTGCATCAATTATTCAAAGGAATTTCAAGAAGAACAAAATGATCAACAAGTGATGAAGAATTGAATGTAATAATAAAATTTAAGGGTTCAAGTTATATAACCCGCCTTCAATACTGAATCCAAGCTTCAAGTTTCACGTTCTCAATGGTGAATGAAGCTTTCACAACTGCCCAAGGCTCATTCTCAAGCTTTTGAGTGAAAGGATTGGCTTGAGTTGAAGATTGAATGAAGAAAAGAAGAAATCAAGCATTGATTTTCGATTTCTACCATGAAATCATGGTTGAAGATGATTAAGGAGCTTACCTATAGGTTCGAGTCCATCCTCCTGTTGCTCCTAAGTTCCCTTGTGCACGTACAAAGCAAGGAAAGAAAGAAAATCCAAAAAGAGTCTTTGGTTGAGTGGGAAATAAAATGTATATAAGGAATTTCAATGAGAGAGAAAGTTTTATAATAATCCTTTAATTTCCAAAACTAGTGCCACATGCTCTCGTTCATCCCTTGCATACGAAGTCATCTCACCCATCTTGCAATTCTTCTTCATTATCCATGAATTAAAGGAAAACAAATTAAGCACCTTAACCATTATAATAATAATATCTAAAACTGAGTGGATATTACTTTTCCTTTTACTAATGTGAGTGGGCTCTCCACTCACTTAAGACATTTCGTGGCCTTTGTAAGGAACAAGAACGTTCTAACTTATACAAATCCAGCCATCTCATTTTTGGTTGAAGGGAACTTCAATTAATATATTTATTTTTGCATTAAATTGAATTAGGGTTTCAATTATGCTTAAATCTTGATTATTTTAATATCAAGATTCTCTCTCTTCGAAAATGATTCAAATGAGGCGCCCCTCTCAAATTATTTTATCTACATGATGACAAGAATCATGAGGGACTCTCTTGAAGTTGTATTTTGCATATTGAACCCTAGGTTTTGGGTAAGTTGCACATTACACCAAGACCAGGTTTTAATGCACAAAGATTGCTCAGCAAGCTCTATCTTGGTTCTCAAGCTTGTGGAAGCCATACCACTGCATCATACTCATTCCTATGATGCTTCAACATCTAAGGAACATTTTACCATGTAACATTTGCAAGTTAACCCCTCAACTTCGGTAATTTGCACTTTAGTCCAAAACTAACAAAACATTGTTTCAACATTATTCAAAAAGGACTAAAATTAAAATATAAGTTCCTCTTGAGCCTTAATTACTTTTCAAAAGATAAGAGCAAGAATATAATCATCCTCATTAAGAAAAACATCTAGGGTTAACACATAACCCAGGTCATGGATGTTACAACATATGTACTTGGAGAACGGCGGGGAAATGATGTCGAAGTTTTCTTGAAAACCCAATACACATTATACACTTACTAGTGAGATTAGGTGTTCAAGAATGGGATAGGTGGTACACATTTATTATATACATGACCTTAAACCCTAAACTTTTAACCATAAACCCTAATCTTGTAACCCTAGACCCTAATCTTATTCTAATATATACTTGTTTTCTCTTTGATCATAGAATGGATAGATCATGGATGTCCATTCCAAATCGTTGTACCCCAGAGTTTATTTCTGGTCTTAGTCAATTTATTAGATTTACCGAGGAACATAGGAAACAACCTGGAGATAGGTTCTATTGTCCATGTAGGCATTGCGGTAACAACTTGAAAGTTAGCACTGGTGATGAAATCAAAAGTCATGTCATGTGCAACCAGATTGTACAATGCTATACAGAATGGCACTGGCATGGAGAGATTTCAAACCTGAAATCAGTGGATGTCGATAGCGGTGCTTGTGTGGAAGAAGAAATTGCCTCTGATGACATAGATGTGAACGAACCAGTTCCTGTGGACATCGTTGATGCGATACTGGATAGTTGTGGGGTAGAGCACACTGATCCACCTCCCATGTTTAGAAACATTGTGCATGATGCTGAGATACCGTTATACATAGGTTGTACTAAGTTTACGAAGCTTAGAGTTGTGTTGAGATTGTATAAGCTGAAAGCTAACAATAGATGGAGCGATAATAGCTTCACGTCATTGTTGTCTTTTTTGAAAGAAATTCTTCCTGAAGGAAACGAGTTGCCAATCTCAACATACCAGTTAAAGAAATTGTTGTTCTCAATGGGAATGGAGGCCAAGAAGATACACGCATGCCCGAATGATTGTGTATTATTTCAAAAGGACTATGTGGATTTGAAAGATTGTCCAAAATGTGGTGCATCAAGGTATAAATTGACGACTTCAGGGGAGTCCAAAACTGGTTCTCCTACCAAGGTGATGTGGTATCTACCTATAATATCATAGTTTCAACACTTTTTTTCCAATCTAATAGATGCAGAGAATTTGAGGTGGCATGCACATGTTAAGAAAAATAATGATGGGATCCTATGACATGCGTCTGATTCCCCACAGTGGAAGAAGATTGATTTATTGTACCCTAAATTTGGTGAAGCGGTCAGGAATCTAAGACTTAGGCTTTGTACAGATGGGATGAATCTGTATGGGACATTGAGCAGCCAACATAGCACTTGGCAAGTTATGCTCGTTATATACAATCGTCATCCCTAGTTGTGTATGAAAAATAAGTATGTTATGCTGTCGTTGTTGATATTGGACCCTAAACAACCTGGAAATGATATCAACATTTATCTTGAACCTCTGATTGATGACTTAAAGAAACTCTAGGGTGAAGGTGTGATGACCTATGATGCTTCACGAAGAGAGACATTTCATTTACATGCTATGTTGTTTTGCACTGTTAATGACTTTCCAGCATATGGGAATTTGTCTGGATATAGTGTCAAAGGATCTAAAGTGTGTCCTATATGTGAAGAGAACACGGATTCAATACGACTAAAACATGGTGACAAGACTGTATATCTTGGTCATCGAAGGTTTCTTCCAAAATTTCATCTGTATCGTAGGTTGCGCAAAACATTCAATAGACAGAATGAGGAATGGAGTGCACCTAAACCTATACTAGGGGAGGTTGTTTAGGAAAGAGTAAAAGACTTTTCCAATGAATTTGGTAAGAGATCACAATGTACCATGGCCGCACAGAGTGACAAATCTTTATTCAAGAAGAAGTCAATATTTTGGGATCTTCCTTATTGGAGTTCTTTGGCAGTTAGGCATTGTATCGATGTCATGCACATTGAGAAAAATGTCTGTGATAGCGTCATTGGTACTTTGTTGAATATACCAGGTAAGAGTAAAGATGGGATAAAATCCAAAATGGTAAAAGACAGTTCATTGAAGATCCTATAGATGAAGAACAGTATTATGATAAGTATGATGACTCCAGTCCATTCTCAATTGGGTTGCCAACACCACCAAATATTGAAGCTAATGATGACTTGTATGTGCGCGGAGATCACAATGAAGGATTTTTAATTGATAAAAGATCGCAATATTATAGGCATGCATGTTTATATATTTTTATATGTTTTATTTTGTTGAATGTGAACTTTATAATGTTTTATTATCTTCTAGTTATGTCAAATGCTAAATGTTTGATTTTTTTAATGACACTTTCATATGGTTGAGAATGAGCATGATGACCATGATGATGATTATCGTGAGGGTGAGGATATCAATGTGCCGCCTCACAATGTAAGTTTTAAAAATATATCATATATTTCTATCTATATGTCCATGTATAGTTATATCTTGTAAGTGTGTTTATTTTGTCAAATTTTAGGTTGATGATGTACCCCCTAAAGAACTTGGGGAACTTGATGAGCAGCAAAAAAAATTGAAAAAGTGAGGGGCATCACTATGATGAACAAGTTACTACAACAAAGGGGCAATGGACCCAAACTGGCTGTGGATTTTGATCATGCAGGAAATCCAGTTGGAGTGAACCGCAACTCATTTATTTCATATCTTGGGGTTCTTACACGTAGCCATTGTAGTCCTAATGTAGAATCTTGGCATAAAGTTCCTAAGGGGAAGAAAGACTTAGTATGGAAGGAACTATGTGTGAGTTATTATTGTTTACAATTCCATTTTGTAGATTACTAAGTTTTAGGATACTAGTTAATAGCAATTCTATTTTGCAGAGTATATTTGAACTGGATGAAAAGCTGCATCATAAATGTGTGATGCAACGCTATGGGAGGTTCCTAAGGAACTATAGGACAAATCTCACCTGAGATTACATACGAGATGCTGAGAAGAGGAAGAAGCCATCCACTGAGCAATGGAACTACCTATACCCCAATGACTGTGAGGAGTTTGTTACCAAAAGAAAAACTAATGAATTCAAGGTATTAAGCGCCACTTTCAATTTAATTAATATACGTTCTTATGTATTCACTTATTCAAGATTAACCTTTAGTGTTACTAACCAAATCAATGTGCTTACTAACAAGGCTATCAACGATGCTAAAAGAGCAAGGCGTGCACTAAATGTGCATGACCACACGATGGGTCCAAAAGGCTATGCAGGCATTCACCAAAGACTATAGGCTGAGTCTACTGCTCAGTCTGCTACTCCTCAAGAGACTGCAGAGTCCTCTACTATTGGTCTCGCACCTCTGCTTCAGCATGCTATGTGGATAGGTGGGAGGCAAAACAAGAAAGGAGATATAACCAAGCCCGCAACTACTGAGGCGGCTGCAAAAATGGTAAAATTCAACTCTTAGAGTAATCGATATTGATTATTGTTATGTTTACTTACCAATTTCTATTGATGGCGATTAGTGGGAGCTTCACGAGTAGAGGAAGGAAGGTAGGTTCATCCCTGAGGGCACAAGGGATGAATTGATAGTTGCTCTGAGTAACCCAGAGCATCTTGGATGTGTTAGGGGTGCAGGCACTGGTGTGTGCATAAAAGCATTCTTTGGGCAATCACAGCGCAAACCTGTCCCAAAAGTGAGATTATCAAATGTTGAGGTAACCTATTCTTTTTTTAGAATGTTATTGTGAAAGGGAATTCAATAATCAAAAGCTGGCATTTCTTTTTTCCATGTATAGGTAGATGAGTTAATTAATAGGAGAGTCAAGGAAGTACTTGATAAGAGACTCCATGAAGCAATTAGCAAGTGGCAGGCGTCTCAGACTTCCACTCAGATAGTACATGTGGCGTGCCGCTCTTCTCCTACTGTAGAGGTGGTTGGAAGTAATCCTGTAGACCCACCACCTAGCATGTCCGCTGTAAGTATTTTTATGACATAGTAGCTCATCTTTTCAAGATGATATGTTTATGTATATATGTATAAAATATTCTTTACGTAAATTTATAGGGGTTGAAGCCATCTCGTCTAAAATTCATGAATATGTCATTGTAGAGGCGTCGACTTACCCACCCCTTCCAGGGGACATGTTTCATGGGACTCTAGTACCAGATGGTGCAATTTGTGAGTCTGAAACATGTACTCCCCAATTGGAGGGATCTTCCATTACCATATGCCCACCCAGATTCTGAAACACTTGGTAAGGCAGAAGGCGGAGTGATATTGTGGCCCAAAGCAGATGTCGTCTATACTAATATTGTATGGTAAATTTACATTACCTTAATTTTTTAGTGTGTATATATGAGTCAATTGATCTGAAATTATATATACAGGTCAAAAGGAAGACACCCGCATCATCTCGGCCTCCACCTCCACCTCCTTAAGTACCAAGTTGGCTTCCAAGGGACCTACACGCCTTGTTAGGTCCTAATTGTAGGGGTATGGCAATATGGATAGGCGAACATGATCCAAATTTCCCTATAAATATTTCTATTCCGGAGGATGTTGTAGGTCAATCATACGATAACAATCTATTTATACAAGATATTTTGGAGTTGTTTCGTTATGATTGGCTGAATACTTCTATGATAGAGCTATGGATATGGTGAGATCTTGTTTATACATCCATATACCTTATTTTATATACGGTGATCTAGTTTCTTATATATTAATGCATACGCAATACATGTTTTGCAACCACTTACACACGATATGTACAGATTTTTCATTTTCCCATGTGGGATTTTTGGTTCCATCTTTGATTAGTCTTGTAGATAAAGACCCTTCATCAGTTATTTATTTACTGCTCGGCTGCTTTTAAATATTTTGGTGAAAAAAAGAAGCCGGTGATAATAGCTCCATTCAATGTTGAGTAAGTTTACTTTGCTTATAATTTGGACTTAAGAAAATTACATTTTTATTATGGATTTCGAGTTATTAATTTTTAACTTTCTTACCTCTAGTGGTAGGCATTGGGAGTTACTAGTTATTGTCCCCAAGACGTTCATTGTCTGTTATCTAGATCCTGTGGGGAAGGAATTGAATACATTATATGGACACATAATGAAAAGGCCATTATTCCCATGAGAAATATTTCATATTTTCATATCCGTTAACATATGTTATTACATTACTATTTAATTATGCAATTTAATGTGTTACATTAACTTGTAGGGCTTTACATGAGTTCAAAAAAGCTGGAGGAAAGGTCCCCAAGAAAAAGAAATAGCCACTAATTTGGGAGAATATGAAAGTAATTTCCCGACTCCAATGTATATATTATTTATGTGAACTGTGCTTATTTGTATTTTTGAATATTTGTATGTTTCAATTTATAGTGTTCTACATAAGACAACTGTTGGGCATGTGCATACTATGTGATGCGATTTATGTACCTAATTATCCAACATGCCAAAATGGAAAATGAGACCATACATCAGGTATTATATATAGTCTCATTAGATAAGATGAAATATATCAATCTTATTATGTATTATTAATTATATATATACATCATTCTCTTTGCAGGTGTTTAAAACTGACTTCACTACAGGTCAAAAGTTATTAGATGTACATAGTCCCTATACGATGGAAGACTTAAATGATGTAAGAGAACATTGGGAAAAAGCCCTACAAGTAGTGGGAATTTTTAAATATGATTGGGATATTGATGGCGATAATGATGATGATGAATAAAGAATGATATTTCTAAACTTTGTTCTCATAATTATTTTTGTGTGAATGTGAATGAATTTTTCTGAATTGTCATATGTGTGAATGTGAAGATGATCAATACATGAATGTTTCTACATGTGTCTAAATGTGAAAAGAGATGAAATGAATGGAACTGCATGTTGCTAAATGTATGTGAAAATGGAGGAAATTTGAAATGGAACTACTGGTTTCTACATGTGTGTGATGAAAAATAATATGAATTAAATGTGCTTATACATGTGTGTGATCATAAATTGTTGTCCATCTTGTTAATTTTGTAGGTTTGTGGCCTGTTGTTGGCTGATATCAATGGATGTTGTAAACCTACAGTTTAAAACTGAACTGCAGGTTCTGCATCCTGCTGACCAGCCATACAGTAGGCCTACAAACTGATAAGAAAAAAAATCAGAACATAGGCTTCGGTTATTAGTATAAAACTGACAACAAAGACACACATCGTTGATTATTAGCAAATAACCAACGTCTATGTGGCTAGGTACCACGGCCGTGGTGGGGTCTTCATGGAACCAGGGATATGGTGTCAGTTATTAATATAAAATCGACGTCTATGTGGATAGTTAGTGTCGGTTATATATAAAAATGGACACCTATGGTGCCCTTACTGGCGCGTTTTATTGGTGGATGGAAGGGTTCTGACGTCGGTTTTTGTGAAATGCCGACATATTTTACTAGGATATAGTGTTAGTTTTATTAAATAACCGACTCCTATAGTGCCCTTGCTGGTGCATTTTTTGTGGTGGGAAGGGTTATGGTGTCGGTGTTAAAACCAACGCTGAAGGTTTTGACTTTTAGCGGCACCCACTTGGGTGTCGCTTTGAAATCAAAGCCAAATTCCTTAAATAACTGACACTAAAGGTCGGTTCTATTCTAGTGCATAACTAGTAGATCACATCAATATCTATGTAATGGGAAGAATGGTTTTAGCGAGATATACTTGGTCCTGAGGCTTGCTCAGTGATTATACCTCGTAGCAAGTGCAGTCTTCAACCACCTGTCTTCAATGACCTCTGTGCAACTCCTGGTCTTGACCCAGACTGCAGTTGACTATCGTCCTTCTGAGC
The DNA here is from genome assembly GCA_963693085.1 of Alisma plantago-aquatica. Taxonomy (NCBI): domain Eukaryota; kingdom Viridiplantae; phylum Streptophyta; class Magnoliopsida; order Alismatales; family Alismataceae; genus Alisma; species Alisma plantago-aquatica. The sequence continues at coordinate 496,103,035 of OY856414.1, read as the reverse complement.
AGTAAAAGTCTCCTGCCTGGATAGATAGTCTACACTGACTACCGGGAACTCTAGTCATCCTAAAGAACAGACTAGAAGAAGTTGTCCCCTTCTGTCGACGTACTAGTCACCAACACATTCTCCCACCACCAGTTTCTTTTCTGTAGTTATATTTCCCTCGTTTTTCCTCCCTAGATGAGTAGAACTTGCTTGGGCTCTCTCAGTTACCACAACCAGAGAGTACAACAACTTTATAGAGAAAATGATGTTCTGATTTGTGTCTCTGGAGAAGTCCCTTGTACCCCTCTATTTATAGTAGAGGGTAGGGTCAGGGTTCCCAGTCTGTGCGGGAGTAGAAGGGTCCAGAATTTCCATGAATAATTTGCACTGCAACAGGCAAACCGGTCATTTCATAATTGAAACGGTCGTTTGTCAAGGTGAGCCGATCGGTTCACTAGTGAACCTATCATTTGGGAGTGTGAGCCGATCAGTTCACCCAGTGAACTGTTCATTTCACTTCCCATATCTAATTACAATTGACTTTCCTTATTTATTTCTAATTAATGAAAATATTAATTCTCGTCCCAATCAAATGGAACAAGTGAAATGAAAAACTTTTCTCACAGATCAGGAAAACCCAACACTTCTTGTTTGGTCCAAGTGAACCAATCAGTTCACCAGAGTGACCTGATCATCTCACTAACCATGATCTGATCGGTTCACCGAGTGAACCGGTCGGTTGGTGGTCTAGATTGTGCAGAACATAGTCAATTCAGTTCTCAATCAATTTGACACTCTAATCAGTTGGTTCAATACTTGAACTTGATGATTCCGAGTCAAGTCTATTGATTGAAAGTTTGATTGAGTACCTAAACACTTTATTAATCAATCCAAACATCATTCATGGATAAACTCCTCTTCCAGGTTAATCCTTTGTGTGTGACCCTATAGGTCCCATTTCATGTTGGCAGTGAATGTCCATAACTAGCTTATGACATTACAAGAAAAGAGCGGTACCTAGTCGCACATCAGTTCTAACTAAGTGAAAAGGAAAGTTGGAGAACAACTTTCAATCCTATAGTCTGTGATTGGTGTTCCAGTGAATGTATAATTCCTTTGTCTCTGATATCTTGAATGAACTCAAGGCATGGAGTTGTCATCCTTTCTACATTCATTCATGTTTCTTGAACTAGAGCAGGTTGTTTGAGATATGTGTGGCATAAATATCATATATTGATTCACATGTGCATGTGCATGCCTTTATTAGTCTCGCTTATCAAGTGGCATGGACATCATACTCCCTTAGGAGGGACAAATCCCATATCTATCACTCACAATCTATCTCATGCATCAAAGTCACCCAGTCATCACTGTTATAATAACCCATGTTTTACGACTACATTTGATGATGTCAAAGTGTACCCAATCACATTCGGCGAGTGCAGTGATTTCAGATCTAAGAATCACAATCACCACCATCACTATGAGAGATGATTCTGACTACCATGTCATGGTTCCATGTGTCACTCTCATGGTGGGTCTGTCTCATACACTATTCTCTAACATGTATCTATGTTCTTAGTTTGATATCATATATCATGACTAATGAGACACTGTCATCAACCAACACATACTCTAGTCTTGATGTGTCATTATTGTCTATCAACCTTCCACAATGACATCTGACTAGGGACATAACAAGAATGCACATACTCTTAGCATCCATATGATCTCATTGTTCAGGTCATCAACCTGAAGACATACGTCATTGAATATTGTCATTCTTTAGACATTCATTCATCTCCATCATTTATCTCATAATTGATTGTGATAGAATAAATTGGAAGGTTGCCTTAGATATTTATCAAATCAATCAGAATATATGTCAATCCAATCATCATATGATTGTCTCTCTAGGCATACATGCCAACAATACCTTCACACACACTAGTTGTCCAACAACTAGACACATCTTTTGTAAGTGAAGAACTCAATAATACAGATCTATATCTAGATAGGGAAACAAGAAATCTAGATGGATCAATAAGAGATATGGATTGGCCACCAAGATACTACATGGTTGTCTTCTTTGCAGCACCATGTTTTTGTCTTTTGGAACAACTTCTTCAAGCCTCCTCATGTGTGCCTTGGCTTATACTTTGCCCACACAGATGAGGGATAACATGGGTGCAACACCTTGGGAACCAAGTCAAAGTGGAACATGAGTTATTGATGTGCTAGTTATCTGGGAACCTCCGTTCTTCTCCTATCTCAGGCAATAGTCCTTTGGTTTTATTCCTCTCTAAGAGAGAATTTAAATGGATAACTTGTCTCACAATTTGACTCAAAATATGTGTCAAGAATTTTGGGATGTCTCCCCTTTATATAGGAGAGTCATGGGATTGGAAAACCCTAATTTCAATCCCTCTCCTAATCGTAATCCCAAAAATAGTCTAATAGTAAAAAATTGGACAACAATTTGGATTGGCTGATCTCATTACTTGATAAGCCCGTTAGGGTCCAAAAAGCATTTTGATCAACCGATCAAGTTAGCTGGTTGGCTAATCTAGTCAATTCAGATCTAGGTCCAAATTTCTCTCTAGTTTGAGACTTGTTGCATTTTGATCAGCTGACCAGGTTGCCCGATCCATCAAATGGGCTAATCCATTAGAAAACTCAGTTGACCAATTGACTATTAATTGATCCATTGACCCAATCAATCTGATCAGATGACCAGACATTCAGATCACTTGATCAAACAAGAAATCAATGTGTTTATGATCGTAAACCATTCTAATTGTTTGTTTTATTGTGAACTTCAATTCCATTATGCATCCTTATGCGTGTGACCCAGTAGGTTCCTAATTACATTGGCATTTTGATGCTTAAAATGATAGAAATAAAGATTGATTTCCATCCACACATCATTGCAATCCAAGTAATATGAATGAGTTAGAGAACAACTACAACATGTAAAGTAAGTAATGTTACCATGACCATCTAATCCCTTTGTCACAGATATCTAAAATTGAAAGTAAGGCATATAATGTCATCCTCTTAACATTGAATCTATGTACCTTGAACTAGAGTAGACTATTTAAGACATTATGAGCTCAATATCATATATTGATTGACATGACCATGGCCATGTGTTTCATAGTCTATCTTATCAAGTGGTTGGGATATTAGTCTAAGAGGAGCGACAAATCACGTCCAAATCATTGACATTATCTCTGATGTGTCACATTGTACCCAATCACTACCTTTCTGGCATATCATATTTCATGCATGTTGGGATAGTGTCAAACTACATAGAATAACATGTGTTACTATAGTGACTTCAGGTCTAAGGATCACACTAACCACTATCACATTGCGATATGACTCTTAACATATACTTGACTTCCATGTATCAATATCAAGGTGGCTCTGTCTAGTACAACTTGTTCACTAACATGTACCCATATATCTGAGTTGATATCCAATATCATGACTAAATAGACAGTCATCACTCACTATACATGCTAGTCTTGTGTATTATCATTGCTATATAATATGCACAATAATAATGGACTAGGAACATATCAAGAATGAGTACTCTTATTATACATATGATCTCATGTTCAGGTCCTCAACCCAAACCATATTTCATCGAGTTGAAGCAATTTTAGAATGTTATTAAGTTTATTTGTTATTACAAATACTAATAGAAACATAGTAAGTGGAATTTCCTTTTATTAATAATCAAAACCAAGTACAAAATATCCCTTTTACAATCACCACATGATGGCTCTCAGGGCATATAACCAACAATAATCACCATTTTTTAGCCAGTTGATATGTCTTTCCTATTTGCCTTGTTCTTCTTCTTCTTTTTTTTTTGAGAACTTTGTCCAATTAAACGTGCATGTCAATATAGATTCCATGTGTGATCTCATTACAGATACCCTTTAACTCATAACTTTTAGGTTGTTGATGTTATATATTAGTCAATCTTTCTTTCTTATTTCTTTTGCACTCAGCATGTCCCATTCAGCAATATCATTTTTCGCATGGTCAAGTGCATCATTCAAGTATATAGTGTTTTTCTGCTTCTCATAAACTAATTTTTTGAAGTGTTTTTTCATAGGACCATAAAATTTTTGGTATGAAGTTATGCATTTTTACAGTCTTCTTCATAGATCTTACAAGTAGGGGTAATGATCTAGCTAAAGTTTGGGTAGGTATTTAACAACAAAGTGGGGGAGACACTAAATAAAGGCCATGCTAGAAATAAAATGGTCCAATCTTTGTTGAAATTTTCCTTTTTTTGAGGGTGCATCTGGCACCATAGAAGCCAAGCTCTGACAACCCAGCTTCAAGAAAAGTACAATGTAAATTATTTGTATATACAAGTTTGAATTAATCATATTTAACTAATTAGTATATAAATATAATGACATCATGGATACATGTTTGAATATATTATGCTTGTTTGTAATAAAGACAATTCCCAAACTTGTGATTCAATTTATAGGCTACTATCAACTGATTGTGATGGTTGTTGCATATAGCATTAAACTTGTTGCAAGTTGGATGAACACCTTATGCGAATAGCATGTTCTGTGAGTAGGTGATTCTTGTTTGAAATAAGAATAATTCCATCTTTAGAGAACTTGTTTCAAGCACAAAGAACCCATACCATTTGCAACAAGCCACATACTATAAGTATGAACTAAGACACCATGATCCCAATTTTGAAACTAATTATGCTTTTTTATCTTCTTAAGTACATGGTTAGTTCTATTTTAGTTGGAGCTATGATAATATTTTTTAATATTTTCATACCTATTTGATATTCTTATTTAGGGTTAGTATGTTTTTGTTCATATTTTAAGAAGACCGGGAAGATCTCATTGTGAATGCATGCAATGCAAAATACGAGATTGGAGATGGAGTCAACACTGTGCTTATGTGGAAAAACACAAAATATCAGTGTAAATAGCAAAAGATCACTAGATAAGTATAAACCTAAAATTAAAACCTAGGAAAGGATTTTGTTTTACATTTAGGGAAGGTATTAGACACCCCACACACTTTAATCTATATTGCCTACATGTATGAAGAAAAAGTAGTCTTTATGGAGCAGGAAAAATATTGCAAATAGTATACATTCCATGCATGCATGCGGGAAAGCAAAGAAAAAGGTTAGAACAACAAAGTTTTATATAAAATTATTGAATTTAAGTGCTCAAATCACTCAACATTTGGGGTCAAAAAATGGGAGAAAGATGATCTACATTGTGGTATGGTCCTGCCTACCTTGCTTTGAAGTTGTGGAGGTAGAAGGAGCTCATCTTCATTTTTCCTCACTAAGAGTAGTAGACTTGGGAGTGCCAGAGATAAGACTTAACTTCTCCATTCCCATTGGGACCTTATCTGAGGGGATACTCTCTAGGATTCTAGACTAGAGGTGGGTCCATTTTGGTGGCTTTGGAGATCTCGAGTCCTAGTGTTGCGAACCTTTATAAGTGATGACTGGGGAATCCTTTTATATATATAGATGTATCGGTAGGGGTTTTAATGATGTGGGCCCTCCTCTATATTGTAATTAATGAAATAAATATAAAAATTGCACTAGCATGCTCCTTTGTCATATCCACTCGTATAGGTCTTCTCAAATATATTCTTTAAAGTTGTTATCAGGAAACAACTTAGGTGAGTGTGGTATGGGCAACACCCATATGGTTGTTTATGATATTTTGGATAGACTATGGTGATAATGACCTACACTTCATCACAAAATTTTAGGATGGCATGCATCTCCCTAAGGAATGTCTGCCTTGACCTTAGTATCGTGATGTCCATATCTAGATGATACCACACAAAAGATTGTATGAAAAAATACAAGACATAGGAGGGCATGTCATGCCCGCTATATGATTGGGTTCTGGGAAATGGGTCGGGTTTACTACTTTTATGATTTGTTTTTGGTTATCTGTGATCAAGTTTACGGTTATGGGTTTGGGTCATGTGGTCTTCTTGTGATAAGGGACAAGTAAGGTATTCAATGATAGAGTATCAATTAATTAGATATTTTTCTTGCTTGTCTACTTTGTTGATGCTACTTTGTCATAATTCAATTTTAATATGATAAATGACACTACTTTTTCACATTAACCAAAAAAAATGAGTAACTAATTTAAAAAGGGAGGGTCTTATTAGATTTTATTTCTAGGATCTAATCCAAAGGGAACAAACTTTTTAAGAAAATATTGAGTTGGTCAATTATTTTATAAATGGGGATTAATAAAAATCATTTTGTTGATTGTTAAAATGAAACAACCATGATGAGTAAAAGAGAGGTAGTGATTGATTACTAAAAGGACTGAAGAACTATTACAGAGATTTTCCACTCACTACCGAACTCATTTTCATTCTCATTCTCTTTTTGTGTCACTACATTCATATTTTAGTTAAGTTGGACTAGGTATAGAAACTAATCAATATATTTATTACATTCAATATTATTCAAAAATAAACAACATTAACATCGCATGGCTAAAGATATTTAGAAAACTCTATTTAATACTCAAAGTTTTGATTGCAAGTGGTGAATCATACCTAGAAACATAATTTCATCAACCTATAAGAAATTTTTCATACAGTCCTGATACTAAAACTCCCAACAAACATAACAATTGGTGATCAAACAATTATATTGATAATTAATTGGTATACTCACACATATTTGATAGTTCGTACAAAATAAAAATTAGAAATAGAGGGAACAATAATGAGGTAGTGGGGATACTCCTTGCACCCTAGTAGATGGACTACTTGCTACACATGGTGTGACGACCCGATTACAAATCAAGCCATCACTAGTAAAATTGCGGAATTATTATAAACAAAAGAATTAGCAAAAATCACTAAGAATTAAAACAATTTTGCACATAGATTCCTTTTTAATAAACTCTTATAAAAAGAACCAAAGCTTTATATTCATATGGTTCATATTATACATTCAGTGTTCCATCTCTTCTTGAGGATAGAAAGTATCAGTTGCTTTACTCTGATATATACAATATCAACATAAAAATCTCGAGATAAGCAAATAAAAATCTCAAGTCATTTGTAAAAACCACTAAGAGTCATCTCCCAAGGACCTGAGAGTACAGATATGACACATAGACTTCTATCTACATGACCTTGACAGACGTTGTACTCAACCTGAGCTACTACTGTTGTCCCTACTGATATGATCCTTCTTCTGCAGTCCAATTCCTAGTCCCTCGTCCGCGTCCACCTAAAAATTGTGGATCCCACGGGGTGAGATTATTGTCCCAACGAGAGATATAACTCTCTGTCAACAATATTATTATCACAGAAAATAGTAAAGACTGAATAGAAGATATTTAAGCAACTAGCAGAATTATAAAACATCTTTTTGCTTGAAAAGGAATATGAAGAACATGTATAACATCTATCTACTAAGATGTATGAAAATAATAAGGCATCATCCAATGTTTTCCGTATTCGATCCTTAAGAAAATATGCTACACAGATGAGTACATGTTCACATTCATACTTATGCCCAGAGGAGATGAGATATACCGCTCATATTCCAACCACCACTAGTAAGTCGAAATCGGTACCATACAAGGTCAATGGCAGAGCCAGCTGTCAAGACCTCACCTTGTCTCGGTCAGTACGAGACCAATTATATTTAGCATGACATCTTGTGTCTGCTATATTTAGCTATGCTAAGGTATACCAACATCTTCGCTATAGAGTTACTGTCGTAGCATGTACTCTCTTAGGGAGAAGACCACTTAGCTTTTCTGGATTATCAGGATGACCACTGAGCAATCTTGATTTAGTTTCATTAGGAAGTCCACTGAGCAACCTGGTGTATTTGGTGAGTTCATTGAGCACCCTTATTTAGTTTAGGGAGTCCACTGAGCACCCTTATTTAATTATCACATAATCAAAAATATGTGTTCAGAGTAAAACTCGTTTCACCATTCAACAAATGTTGACACTGAATGGATCTATGGTCTGGGAAACTACATGATAATATTTGTCTTGCTTAATTAAATGCATTACTGTATCTTTTAGCATCAATCAAGTTACAAGAAAGAATTATATCAAATACTACAAAGAAAAGCATAATTGCATTTATCAGATAATTTCATATTAACTGAGTCACATAGATCATTTAGAATCTCAAGCTCTTATCATCATCATTACTTGGGTATTCAACTCTTAATTCATCACTGAGTATTGTCATCACTTATCAAATGATCATTACCTCTAGGTCATCAGACCCGGGTATTTATTCACATAGTCTACATATCTTATTGAATCTGTATCATATAACATCATATCTCTTACTTAGCCATTCTCATTGCCTGACGATACCTGCATGTTTATTATATCATGCTATCAACAATTTCAAACACATGTCTTAACCATGAAATACTAAAGAACACATCCTCCCTAATGAATTAGGGTTATAATCAACTAATTAGGGTTTCAAGATTTCATTAACAAAGATAAATTGCTAACTCATACTCCACTCATCTCAGGAGTATTATTATATGTTAATCGCATAATTATCTTTCCAATATTAGTTTCTCTCTCATCCCCACTAGGATGTACATTACTTAATTCACCTCTTTTAAGGTCTATTAGCTTATCATTATCAAATTAAATTAAACTCATTGTGTCTCAATATTATATACATCACTTAGAAAAGCTTAATGAATTAGAGCATGTCTACCATATCGAGTAGCATGGAGGATTATGTTATGCTATCATGTTTGAAGATACATATCTCTCTATAACTAGTATCCTTATTAGTCATGTGGTGAAACCACATAATCATATCGGGTATATGGCATATCATATTGTGTAGTCATGTTGAATTAGTTATCACTTTAACTTTTCTCCTCTTAAGTCAATCTCATATCAAGTATAGGTTAGGTCATTACCCTCATATCGGGTATAGGGGTATATTGGGTTCTCATATTGTGTACAAGAGTACACCATATCGAGCATACCATTTATGGATTTACCATATATCTTTCAAGATAATATTATATTAGTTCTTTACCATAGTTTGTCATATCAATTTTCATTTTAAACTTCCATATCAACTTTCCATCATATCGGTTTTCCTCTTGGATTTCCATATCGTATTTCATCTTGGGTTTACCATATTGTGTCCCATATTGGATTTTCTATTTCGTGATCCTATGTTGGATATTATATCGTGATCCCATATTAGGTATCATATCGGTTTACATCATGGGTTTCACCATATCGGGTACCCACATTAAGTGGTATCTTGTTGCCATATCGTGTTCCTATATTGACTACCATACCGTGTTCCTATATTGACTACCATATTAAGTTCCCATGATAGATAAAAACCTTGAACTCTAGTTATTTTCTTGACAAGATGAATACTAAATTGATCTTCAACCCAACACAAAGTAATGGGGTATATTGAGTTTTCAAAGAAGAATAGGTTCCATGACATATCGGGTTCCCATGTCTTCATCTAGGGTTTTCCCATATCGTGTAAGGATATTACTTTACCCTTGTATCATGTATAAGTTTATAGATAGGAGTCTTCCATATTGTCCATAGGATCTGTTTTACAAAGTATGACCTACCTTCATATCGGGTAAGCATCTATATCAGATTCCATATCGGTTTTCAAGAGTCTTCAACCCATATCGGGTTGTTCAAGATCCTTATCTAACTATTCAAAACCATGGACAACAATCCTAATTTATTATTGAAAACTCATGAATATATCATTTGATCAAAGGAAATCCGAATTTGAAAGAAATCAACAAGTTGAACAAAGTTGAACAATATTGAAGAAAGATAATAATATTGATGTGTTCAAGTTATATAACCTGCCTCTCAAGTGGATTCCAAGCTTCAAGCTTCACTCCTCACGTTCTAAGGTTGAACATGAGCCTTCTCTAAGCTCCAAGACTTGAGCTCCTAGTTTTAGCACGATATCTCCAATCCTAATGGGCGATGTCACCTTCTATGACCTATTTGGCCGATGTCTCTTCTCCTTGGCCGATATCAAGCTTCACCACTCAACTCTCCTCACTATGCACTATACAAGAGAATATGCACGATACAAGAGGGAAGGTTACTAACAAGATTCAAAAATCTTACTAACAAGTGAAGGTCAAGATATTTATACTAGAGATTTATGGAAAAGAGTGTAAGAGGTGTCATTAACTTAAGCTACTTCATGCCACCTAGTCATGCAAGGTTGACACATACACTTGCATGCATGCCATTATTATCTTGCCATGCAAAAATAAAAGTCCAAGGATAATATAGGGGATAAGGGTCGACTCTTGAGTTATCTTCTAGGGCAAGTCTTCTTCCACCAACTATATTATAATATTCAACTCAATCTTTTCCAAGACAAGTTGCAAACTGATTCATATCTCTTTCTTTGAAGTATCTTGCCCATCATGAGCAAAGACAAAGCTCCACAAAATGATAGGAGACTCCCTTATAGCCTTATGGCCGATAGGGACTTCCATTTTAAGTCCTTAACTCGATATGACTCACGTACATAACTTTCAACTTATGTGTTTTCTTGGTCTCTTCATTATTAAGAGTGCTAACTCTTTAAGTTAATTCAAACATATTGTCTCCTTCTTTCTCTCTCCTATAGATAATACTAGATAGGAGTAAAGACAATCTAGAGGTGATAATTTGCACATTAACCCTACAGTTTGCATATATTATGATTTGTACCACAACTGATGCACCAAGCACTTAGCATCATTTACACAAATTCTCACTTAGATTTAGGCTTTGCACAAGCCACCACTTAGCATCATATTCTCTTTCATGATATAAAAAACACTTAGAATACATTCAACATGTAATATCTGCAACATAGCCAATCATCTTGGGTAAATTGCACTTTTCACTTAGATTATCATATAATGCACACATAGTTTGCATATAAGCTCAATTTTGAAAATAAACTTCACAACGGTCCTTAATTACTTTTCAAAAGATGAGAACAAGTGCGTAAGTAACTTACTTAAGCAAAACATCTAGGGTTAGGCCATAACCCAAGTCAGGGGTGTTACAATTATCAACCCCTAAAAATGGATTTTGTCCCAGAAATCTCAAGAGAAAAGAGAAGGGTATGTCCTCCTCATTTCTTTCTCTAACTCCCATGTGGCTTCTTCAACTCCATGGTGATGCCAGAGAACTTTCACAAGAACTATGTCTTTCTTCTTCAATTTCTTGACTCTTCTGTCAAGAATCATCATAGGACCCTCCACATAGGATATATTTTGTTCAATTCAACCTCTACAGGTTGCAACACCAACTCTGTATCAGGATGACATTTTCTCAACATAGACACATGAAATACTAGATGTAGTCTATGTAGCTCAGGTGGCAATTCCAACCTATAAGCTACTTTCCCGATTCATGTTATCACTACATAAAGTCCCATAAATCTAGGAGCTAACTTATCCTTATTCCCAAATCTGAGTACACCTTTCCAAGGAGAGACCTTGAGATACACTCTGTCTCCAACTTGGAATTCTAGAGGTCTATGACATTTATTAGCATAAGACTTCTATCTATCATGTGCAGCCTTCAACTATCGTTATATAACTTTAATCTTTTTAGTTGTCTATTGCACTAACTCATGACCCAAAAGTTGATGTTCTCTGGTTTCAAACCAGCATAACAGAGATCTACAACGTCTACCATATAATGCTTCATATGGTGCCATGTCAATACTAGCCTGGTAACTATTATTATAAGAAAACTCAATCAAGCTCAAGTGTAAGTCCCAACTTCCCACAAACTGGAAATGAACTTTGTGATGACCTATCCACAAAAAAATGATGCAAAGACCTCAATGTGATCACACGAACTTTAAGGGAGATATACAATTTGCATTATGTAAGTAGGAATGGTAGTCAAAGTTGATTTTGGAAGATAGATGCATTCTGTAAGAGAAAGGCATTCAGCATACTGCACACTGATTCTAGTGTTTATCTTCTCCATTACTTCCACATTTTTCTCGAGACTCTAGAGTGAACAATAGGGACCCTTAATTATTTCCCTAGCTCTTCAGTTTGTTAAATTGAAGACTCTAAAAACCACGTGCCTTGTGACTTTAGGCACACTAGACACGAAGAACACATGATTTTTCTATGGAGTTCCTGACTAGAAGCTAGCTCAAAATTTTCAAATAAAACTTTATATTTGAATATGTCTACTTATAGCTTGAAAAAAAAGGACCAAGTCATACAAAAAACAAAGGTGCAGTATCATGTTCCCACTGCATCCCAGTTGTACATGTTTCCATTCCCTAATATCAACAAGTTCCTTTATGATTTAACCCAACCATTCAATGCATAACACAAATAAGTAAGGGTACATAAGGTATACTTTTTAGATCCTTCTACTATCCTTTAAGGTTCCCATAGCTTTGCCATTCCACAAAACCATGTGTCCACCCCCAGTAATCAAGTTATTTATGTATTTGATGATGTTATGTGGAAGGGTGATTTTATTCAGTGTATTCATAATAAAAGGCCATGTCATATGCATTAGAAAGGTTGACTTGTGTGGCTGTTTTCTTGGCTCCTTTATTTATCATAATTTTATGGATGATTTCCTAAATGAGGGCAATGTTATCAGTTATCTTCAATCATGTACAAAGCTACTTTGTTCAGGGGACACCACTTAGGTAGGTAGGTCTTTAATCTCTCCACGAAAATCTTAGAAGTAAGCTAAGGCACGTGTTGTTTAGATATATGTGTGGATTTCTCACAAATCTCATGTTACACCACTTTTAAGATGAGTATCATAATGGATTCATATAAGTTTCTATTCATATTTTATTTGGTCACTGCTTTTCTAACGGTATGTATAACTTACATTTTAATCTTATTGCAATTCTTTACTAAAATAGACCACCAATTTTGTCTAGCACTATAACTTTTTAATGGTTCATCAACTCAAAGTTGGTGTGAATCTCATACTATGATGGCTCTACTATCATATAACTCAATTACTGGAAATTTCACTTCATAATGTATCATGGTATATCACTTTCCTTAATTCCTATTCCATCCAGAAATGTAGTTAGAAGTTTTTGGAAATGATTTTGGTTCATATATTGTAAAATGAATTCATATGTGGCCCATTCCCCTACATTTCTATTTATCATGGATATGATGTTATTTCATATGTGAAGCATTATAGAATTATATGTGGTAATTGTAGGGTTTTGGGGAAGGGGCACAATGGAAAAACAAAAGAAAACCTTATACACTAGGGTTTTTGGGAAGGGCCTCCCTTACCTACTCCTCCTTTTTTCTTTAGTGCATAGAACTTTTGTCTAGCTTTAGAATTTTTCTTTGATTTTCCTTTTCCCTTGTACTTTCCTTTTCCTTTGATGTCCATCAACACATAATTAGGCTTGTCTTTCATTTGCCCCTCAACGGTTCTCAACATCCTAAGTAGCTCTATTAATGGCTTATAAAAATTGTTCACGTTTTAATTCATGAAAAATTAATTATATGAATCATGGAACAATTTTAGGATCACATTTGTGGCCAACTCTTAACCCAAAGGAAATCCCTATCTTACAATGCTTTCTAGGTACCTGATTAATTTGAGTACATGGGCCCAACTGGATCACCTTTTGCTATTTTACAGTTAAACAATGCCTTGGAATCATCATACCTCTCATGTCTTGCTTGTTCTTGATACATGTTCCTAATATGTGCTATCATCTCAATAGCATACATATTATCATATTGCTTATAAAGCTCATGATTCATGGAGCATATCATCAAGCATTTTATTTCCATGGCATCATAAGAATGTTTCTTATGAGCTTCCCATTCTGCCCAAGGCACATTTAGTGTTGATTCATTAGGTACTAGTGTGTCACGGACATAGAGTTTACTATCATATGTGAGAACAATTTTCAGGGGCGTGAACCAGTCATTAGGGTTATTCCCATTTATTTTCTCTTTGACAAGGACCAAATGCAATGAAAAAAAGGATTGTTTCTAGAATTTTCCATTGATCTACATAGAAGATATTTTGTGTGAGTCAAGATATTGATTTGAAAATTAATTTGGTTTCAATTTATTATTTGATGAAATTAGTTTGGACTTCAATTAATTGTGATCCCACTATTTTATTCAAATTAACAACCCTCACTATTAATTCAGAAGATTACAATCATAGTTGTATCGTGAGTCAACTATGGTTGACCGTTCATAACTTGATTATTAAGGTAGGTAACAATTACCAATTGCATAATATGCAATTCTTAGATAGATGGTAGCACAACTTTGTCTCAATAAACCTCCCTGGTAGCATGGGATAGAGTTATGAGAAAAGGAGCATGTGGAGGAACAAAAACTAAGACAATGAGAGAATGGAACCAAACACTCATTCTCAAGAACACTTGGGAAGTCAGCACCCATAAGAATTCAACATGGTGCAAGATTATGAAAAAGAAACTTGATTAATATTATGATGAGAAGGAGGGCAATGTACTTGGACTGGAAAGGGACACTTTCTAATGCAAAGGGATGATCTAAGACAATTATTACATGATGATCATGAATTGAGAAACAACGAATTTCAAGAAAGATGGGTGTTGGTGTAAGGGACCTAACCCAGAATTGGTAGTTATAAAAGATATCCAGTAAGACTTCAAGGGTATATATGTATCTAGTGTTTCCAGGGTTGATGGTAAATGAGATGAAGATTTTTAGAGAGAATGGATCCCATGTAACATCATACATATATTTCTAAAGACTGAGACCCCACACAATATTAGCACTAGAGAAATTAATGTTTGCGATGACACTATTAATGGGAGGTTTCAACTAGATCATCCTAGTTAATGATTCACAAACCTAGAGATATAAGGATGGAAGGCAACTAGAAAACATATAGAAATATAATGTGTTCGTCCAAGTGAAGATGTTCATGTGAACACTGAAACATGATGCCATTTTGAATCATAGTAGGCGAGTGAGAAGGCATATCACTACTGAGAACAAATGTGAAAGATGAAATGTAGATGAAGAAACAGGTCTACATGTTGTAACAAACTATATATATTTTAAAACGCCTGGAAATGATTTGCTCAATTCCACAATATTATGTGAGTTCTTTGACATGAACATCGATACTTGGCTAAAATAGAACATGTGAGGTGAAGACCGATAACACAATACCTTTATGAATTTGTCTTGTTATATTTGGCAATGTAGGAATAGTCATATTTTTAATCATTGTATAAATACTAAAACTCATTAGATCCAATATATAAAAAAGAAGAAAATATATTTGTCACAAGCTTGGCAGTGTGATGAAGCTATCAAGAGCATAGAATCAAATCAATCTTGGAGGAGACATGCTAGTAGAGGGACCAAGATGAATAATGATGTCCCTTGGCGGAGGAAGAGAAGTTGTTGCAAGAACTATTATAAAAAAAATGAAGAAGGCAACTAGATGTCTAGGTATGGAAAATGCACTCATGCCTCTACTGCAACCCAAGTTGAGTTTATTGGGGTAGATATGTTAATTGATGTTTCAATCGATGAATCTTATGATCGAGTTGAAATTCAAATAGACTACAAGATGGTAACTAATATGCTAGATATGAATCCTAATGCATATACTAGGTATAGATTAACAAGATACATAGGAAATTGAAGGTGAAGAGAGACTAGAAAGTCTTGTTTGTAGATAGAGAAAGTAACATTACTGTTGACACCCCATAATTGCTCATTTAGCATAAATTCACGATTAATGTTAATTCTTTGCTAATGATGGAGTCCATTCCACACTTCACACCTTTTTTGCATTTAACTTTTTTCTCATGTTTTCCATAGTTTTTGCATAATTAATTCACACATTTCCACCCACTTTTACCCAATTTGGGGTTTCTGTGAAACCCTTCTTTTCAACTCAAGTCCAACTTGCTCTTTAGTTCTGCATTTTACAAGCTCTAATTCATATATTTCTCAGTTGAATTATCCTAAATAAAATATTCCTTTCTTTTCCATGGATATTAAATTGGGTTTTGATAAATTTGAGGGCTCTCTCTCTCCATATTTTTATATGATTTTCTTCAAAACATTCTAGGACACCCAATAGATCAGACAAATTATCTCAACCTGCATGCCATGCCATGTGGCCCATCAAGGCAATCTGCTTCCACATCAAGAAGGTTTTGTCCATAACTCAAATTATATATTATAAATACCACCCAATATCCACTGTCTTATGGGACCTTTCCAAACCTCCTTAATCTTGAGGATCAAACTACCTTTCA
Organism: Alisma plantago-aquatica; assembly: GCA_963693085.1. Taxonomy (NCBI): domain Eukaryota; kingdom Viridiplantae; phylum Streptophyta; class Magnoliopsida; order Alismatales; family Alismataceae; genus Alisma; species Alisma plantago-aquatica. Next base: position 496,086,684 of record OY856414.1, on the reverse strand, counting down.
CTTAATTTTTGCATTTTTTGTGATAAGAGTATCCTTCCATTGACACCACTTGCCCTATTAACGTCGTTAGGCAGCTAAAATGGCAATTTGATTGTGTTCCTAACTGCTCTATCTTCTTTAACTACTTTGTCTACTCATACTTCTTTAATTTCTCATATTTTCTTAATGTTTCACATGTGATACTTCTTTCTATTACGATTAATCTAATCTGAAAAGAGGTTAGAACTTGGTCATAACCCACATATGCTAAACATCCTCTGGCACATCTTAAGAAATGGTCCTAATCACGAGTTAAGGATCTCCACGTGGGGGGTCATGAGATGATTAGGACCGAAGTCTACCAAAAATAGGACTTTTAGTACAATGATGGGAAGTCCATAGACATATCTAGCTCTAAAATCCCTTCATAATTAAAACATATTTTTATTATCACCTTGTTTTTGGTTTGTCTTCTTATTAATTAACATGGAAATGTGTTTTCTCTGAGTTTAATAAAACCCAGCTTGAAAGTGAGTTACTAGTGGAGATGAGGGTGATCATACTTCCCCACTCATAACAAGATCACTAGACTTGAATTTGTTGTTTATTTTTCATTTAGTATATTTGATTATCTGACTTGGATGTCAGGCCAGTTTTCCATCATGATCTCATGATGTTTAATCATGTTTTTCCTTGTTTTCCATATATAATGTGATGGAGGAACATCTCTTCTTTATTTTCCATGAAACTGCCAAACTGAGTTTCACTACCCAAAGGATAAGAATCATAATTGTATTTTTTTGGGTAGTGTGTGAAAGATTAGCGACTTCAATGTGGAGAACTAAGAAAACTTTATTGAATCCCAATATTTTTTTACAAATATTAATTATTTTGACGATTGTCTTTTTTTATAATTTGTCTCTGTTTTATTCTTCTATTCTTTTTTCTATTTGTTTTGAGGACTAGACCATGCATCACCCTTATCTCATGGCCTCTGGCTCAAAATTCAGGTGATCCACTGCCCCTCTTGCCCTGTTGTCCTTAGACAGTCTTGGATGATTTTTTTGTTATTTGCAAGGTTCTTTTTCTTTTTCTTCTATTTTCTTATTGTTTTATAGTTTTGAATATGCTTCCCTTTTTAGGGTTTGAGGTTCGCTTCCCTTGTTTTGTGTTTTGAAACAAAAAAATTAAAAAAGGATGAATAGAAGAAGTGGGTTGGAAACAAGATATGTTATCTCTTGAATAATAGGTTCATTATTTCTTTTTCTGCGTATGACTTATTTTCATGCTTTAAGGTCCTACTTCCATAACATAAAAAGTATTTACACTTGCACTCTAAACTCCTACAAACCCATGCCTCATGGATTGGGGGTTGACCTCATGTTAGATTATTAGAAGTGATATGAGGTGTCGACAAAGGTATCAGTGCAGTGTTAAGTTGGACGTCCAAAGGCCTTGAAAACACCCCTCTCACCTAGTACTCACGATGGATTATGGTCGTTGTACGCACAAGCTGTATTGGGAGAAGTACTAATGTTTGTTGAACCCATTTCCCCCTTGCTGAGAGCCATCTTCCCATAGAGAAGTTAAGGACCAATCCCTCCTTTGCATGTTGTGTTCTGTGAGGGCACAAGGTGGATCTAAACTCATGGGATAAAAAGGGGAGGATTATTTTCTTCCTAAGCATATCTTTAGTTGGTTACCTAAAGGTTTGATATTGTGTGAACCCCCATTATTTCAAAATGAAACAATCTTTTTAAAGATTAACATTTTTTAAACTGGACAATCTTTTTAAAATCAAACAATGTTTATAAAGATCAATGATCTTTTCAAATTGAAAAATCATTTTAAAAATTAAAAACCTTTTGAAATCAAACAATATTTCCAAATATTAACAATCTTTGTAAAGCTTAATAATCTTTTTAAAGTTTGACAATATTTTAAGATCAAATAATGTTTTTCAAGATTAACAATATTTTGTAATTGATGAATCTTTTAAAAGATTAACAATCTTCTCATATCAGACAATCTTTTTAAAGATTAACAATATTTTCAAAACCAAACAATCTGTCAAACGTGAATAATCTTTTTCAAAATCAAATAATCTTTTAAATAGTGGCAATCTTTTTAAAATTGAATAATATTTCAAATATTATAAGCTTTTTTGAAATTTGACAATCTTCCAAATATTAACAATATTTTTCAAAATCAAATAATCTTTCAAAGATTAAAAATTTTCATTAAATCTACCAATTTTTTTGAAAGAAAATAATTTATCAAAGATTAAATATCTTTTTTAAAGATAAACAATTCTTTTCAAAATGAAGCAATCTTTCAAAAATTGACAACCTTTACAAAAGCGAACGATCTCTAAAGTGTATAAGATCTTTATTGAGTATCCTTCTTTGAAATTCCATTGAGCTAAATGGTTCTTCAAATTTTGACTGAGAGATCACTTTTCGTTGTCGAGTTTTCCCATTGATTGTTGGTATGTATGCCCAAGGAGCCAATCATATGATGATTTTGATGGCATATTTTGTAAACAATTTGATCAATAATAAAGTCAATCATCTGATTTATTATGCTTCAATCAGTTATGAGGAAATGATAAAACATAATGAGTGTCTAAAGAATGATATTACTCAATGATGTATGTGTTCAGGTTGATGACCTAAACAATGAAATCATACAAATGTCAAGAGTATGTATATTCTTGTAATGTCCCTAGTCTGATGTTATTGTGGAAGGTTGATAGACAAAAATTACACATAAGACTAGAGTGTGTGTTGGTTGATGAAAGAATCTCATCAGTCGTGATGTGTGATACCAAACCAAACACATAGATACTTGTTAGATAATATAGTATCGGACAGACCCGCCTTTAGAGTGACACATGGAAACCATAATTGGTAGTCAAAATCATCTCTCATAGTGATGGTGGTGATTGGGGTTCTTTGACTTGAAGTCACTACACTCATCACATATCATTCAATGTACTTTGACATCATCCAACATGACCTTGAATAAGGGTTACAATAAAGGTGGTGCTCGGGTGCATTGTGGCACATGGGGATGACTGTGAGTGATGTAGATGGGTTTGTCCCTCCTACAGGAGTTTGATATCCAGGACACTTGATAAGAGAGACTGAGAAAAAGCATGTGCATGCACATGTGAATCAACATATGATATTGAGGTCACATATATCTCAAATAGTATGCTCTGGTTCAAGGAACATGGATTGAACATTGAGAGGATGACGATTCCATGACTTGAGTTCCATTCGGGTATTAGGGACAAAGGAATTAGACAACCACTGTAACACCAATGATAGATTGTAGGATGAAGTTGTTCTCCAACTTTCCTAATTACTTGGGTAGAAATGATGTGTTGATAGATACCGCTCATTGCTTGTGATATCATAAATCAGTTAGGGACATTTAAATACCAATGTAACTTGGAACCTATAGTGTCACACACATAGGATACACTTGGAATCGGAGTTCATTCATGAATATAGTTTAAGGTTGATTACTAAAGAGTTAGGTATTTAATTTAAACAACATTGGATGAATGTGAACTGATTGAACTGTGAATCGACCAGTTCAATTGTTGAATTGTTCATTTCTGTGTGTCAGGTCAACTGAACCAATATTGGCAATCTGGTTTGTGAACTAACCGGTTCAGGATGTGAACTGGTCGGTTCAGGTTGTGAACAGATCATTTGGTGGATCGATTTTATTGATTCAAGTATTAGTGTTGACATCATGTTGTGCATTAAATTATATATTAATTTCCAATATAATTCCAATTGCCAAATATGATGAAAGAATCAGTTAAAGGGTTGAACCAATCATCTCACATGCTAACTGATTGGTTCACCTATGAACCAGTTGTTTCACTGCTTGTAGGATGTGAAAATTCATGAAATTTCGGCCCCATCCACTCCTACTCAGACTGTGAACCCTGACCCTAACCCTCCTATAAATAGATGGGTACTGGGGGCTTCTCAGACACATCAATTATTTCTGACATTTTTTTTGTGGTAGCTGAGAGAACCCAAGCAAATCTTACCCGATGAACGGAGAACAATTATGGGAGAGCAAGTTGGTTCTAGTACACCAACGAGAAGCGACAACTCCTTCTTGTATTTTCTTCTAGAATGATAGGAGTTCTTGGTGGTCAGTGTGGACTACTATAGAGGTGAAGAGGCTCTTGCCTGCCACTTGGAGGACAAGGTCAAGTTGTTGTCTGTGGATATCAACCAAGAGCTACTGCAGATGTTGTCTGGGTGTGACTTGAAGAAAGGTGTGCACTTCTGTGAGAGAATCATTGTTGGACTTGGTCCAAGAATAGATATAACCTCATAAATCATCCTTCTCATTACATAGTTATTGATGCAATTTTTTGTTAAAGGGAAATATGGTAGTTAAAATTTTAATTCCCTAGCCTGTTCTGATGCCATATTTTCGTATAGTAGTATCAGAGCCATGTCAATCTACTATGTTTTGGGATTTAATCAATATAGTTGGATTTTGGTTTTTGTCTTTTATTTATTAAATATGATGCAAATATTTAAAATGATGAATGTCATTATCTTATTAAATACAATATATGATCCCAAACTAATATATAAATACACACACACAGATATATATATATATATATATATATATATATATATATATATATATATATATATATATATATATATATATATATATATATATATATATATATTGTTTGTGTATATATATGCAATTTACACTCGTCATGCTAATTTTTTTATGGTATATGTGTTGCATGGTTATGGCCAATAACCCAGATATATATGTGTGGTTGTTTGGTTTATTTATTCCTTTTTATATCTCTATTTGCATATCGAGCCTCTACCTTCTTCTTCCAACATGTAAAAGTATTATTCTGTCATTCCTATTCTTCCCTCCAATGTAACTTGAGGTTTCTCAATTACCGTGTCATAAGTTTAATAGCATTAACATAGTTTAATTCTTGTTAGTACGATGAAGGCGTTCAGTGCCAGACGAGCTGATCAACTGGATGACCAAAGAGGATGTATAGAGGAGCCGAACTGATCGGCTGGTTGCCCAACTGATCGACTGAAGATGTCCAAAAGAGGTTGGAATGGGGACCAATCGACCAATTTGATATACCAACCGAACGACCAAGAGGCAAGTCGATCAATTCAAGGGTTGAACCGATCAACCCGGATTGGTTCACACAGATCTAAACCAACAATAGGTTCATGCATAAGGTGTAGACCTAGGTGGTAGTAATTCTTTATGGCTCCAAGGAATTATAATAGTATGGCCATCACCATTACTTACATTTGAATTGCATGTTTTTGTTTGTGGGGTATAGCATGCATATGATGCATACTATAAGTATGTGGTGATTGGATATATATATATATATATATATATATATATATATATATATATAGGTATATCTTCGCTACCCGTGTGGGTAACTAAGATTCGCTACCCGTGCATCAGTTTTTTAATAGGAAGGCATATATTTGTAATGAGACAGTCCAAATTGTAATAGACAGACTCACTTTGTAAATACAGCGTGATGTTTGTATTCTCCGTCTGGAAACAGTAAAATATATATTTATGACCGTAACAGCGTTGTAATACAAAACGAGTCTTTGTATTACAATTTTGATCGTCTCATTACAAATTTGGACTGTCTCATTACAAATGCATGCCTTCCTATTACAAAACTGATGCACGGGTAGTGAATCTTAGTTACCCGCACGGGTAGTGAACATATACCCATATATATATATATATATATATATATATATATATATATATATATATATATATATATATATATATATATATCCATAAATCAAACATATTAAGTTTAATATGCTTTCCATTAGAAACACACATGAAAAGCTTGATCTATTATATGTAGGCACACCAAGCATGGTGCACTATCCATCTTGTAGAAGTGTGATGGTATTTATGTGGGCTTGCCAAGAAGGATACATTTTCTATCATGTTGTCTCTTGGACCAGACTTAACTAATTGATATTAATGATATTAAGCACTTAGAGGCATTCCAATGACTATAGAAAAGAGTTGTTCATACCATCCATCTAAGAATTGCATAAGATTCAATTGGAAAAAGTTGCCTACCTTAATGATTGATTATGGACGATGGCATTAGTCGGGTAATAACTCAATTGTTTTAGATCCTGACTCATTAGAAGCTTGTGTGCTGCAATCTTTTGAATTTATAAGTGAGGGTTATGAATTTGAACAAAATAATGAGAGTGATAATTAATTCAAGGCCTAATTAAAATATCATGAAATTTTATTTAAACCAAAATCATATAAAAATATTTGGAAAAAAATGTAAATTTCTATTCTAGAATCAAAAGGAAACAAACAACACTTTTTTCTCTACAATCAGTTCTTGAGAAGGATAAGTTCAATGGTAATAATTTCCACAACTGGTTTAGGACACTGAGAATTGTTCTTACATAGGAGAGCAAGCTCTATGACCTGGAAACACCAGAACCAGATGAACCTATTCATGCTGCACCTAAGGCTAACAGGGATGCTTACAAGAAGCATACTGGAGATGTCGATGTCAAATGCCTAATGTTTTGCTCCATGAACTATGAGTTGCAAAGATAGCATGAGAACATGGATGTTATTGAGATGGTTACACATCTTAAGAACATGTTCAAAGATCAGGCAAGACATGAGAGATATGATGTCTCTAAGGAGTTGTTCAAATGTAACATGGTAGAATGAGATCTAGTAGGTCCTAATGTGCTAAATCCCATTGGATATGTGGAGAACCTTTCTAGACTAGGATTTCTATTGGGTCAAGAGTTAGCCACTAATGTGATCCTGCAGTCACTGTTGGAATCATATAGTTAGTTTGTCATGAACTATAACATGAATGACTTTGATAAGATGTTGACAGAGTTACTTGGCATGTTAAGAATAGTTGAGGCATAAATAAAGAAATACAATGCCAAGATTGTGATGATTATTAGCAAATCAAAGGGGGATTCTAAAGGCAATGACAAAGCTAAGAAGAGTTATAAAGCTGGCCAAAAGCCCAAGTCTTCAACGCTCAAGGCTAAGGGAGTGGTGAATAAGGGAGACAATTATCACCGTTGTCACCAGCTTGGACACTGGAAGAGGAATTGCCCCCTCTATTCGAAGGAACTAAAGAAGAAGGAGAGGATAGATATCTCCACTTTAGGTATTTATGTTATGAGATAAATTTAGTTACTTCTTCATATATGGTATATGATACCAGATGTAGATCTCACACATGCTCGAATATGCAGGATCTGAAAAGAAGTTAGCCTTTATGAAAGGACAAGTCATAATGTTTGTGTCAATTAGAGCAAGTTTTTTGCCACTATAGTCAGGACCTATAGTTTATCTCATCTCATAGGGCATGTAATGGACTTAATGAATTTCTAATTCATTTATGCCAATAATAGACACGTGTTACTTTATGCATGTTGTATGGACAAGGATGATTATGAATAAAGAATAGTTAATGTTCTATTTTGAAGATCTGATCTTATACGGCAATGCCCCAAATGTCTTATGATCTTTTTTTGAAGGATCCAAAGATAAATTTTTATAACGTAAATACCAAAATGATTAAAAATCAAAATCTCAAACAATGAATACCTATAGGATATAGCATAGTCATCTAGAGAACATAAATGAGATATGTAATTCTAGAATACATAATGATGCTTATCTAGAATCTTTTAGTTATGGAACCAATAAGAGACATGCAAATCTTATTTATATGCAACATGACAAAACACCTCTCACTAGATGTAGTGGAAGAATAAACATTCTATTAGGACTTGTACATAATGATGTCTATAGACCTATAGAATAAATGATAGAGGTGGTTATTTGTACCTCATTATATTTATTGATGATCTCAGTAGATATGGTGATTTGTATCTAGTGAAATACAAATAAGAATGTCTTTAAATGTTCAAGAAGATCATGAAAGAAGTACATAACCACATTGGTAAAAGTATTAAGATACTTTGATATGATCAATGTTGAAATAATTTACCAATAGTTAGAGAACCTTCTCAAAGAGACTGTGATAGTGTATAAAAAGGAATTCTTCCTGAAAGATAATGATGTATCAGAAAAAAGGAGTCACACCCTGATAGATCATAGTGTGATTATCAATGAATCAAACCTAATCTTTTATTTTCCTTCTAGGAACATGATTACCACTAAAACAATGTACCGTCTAAAAGGGTATCAAAGACACCATATCAGATAGCGTATAGGCAATGTCCATGTATGAATTTTATGAAAATAAGGATCGAAACTTATACAACAAAATAGTTTCTCAAACAGCTTTATCCTCAAATCACATAAATGTTAGTTTGTTGAACACTACTTATCTCAATCCAACAACAAAATTGTTTGTTACATGGATAACTGAATTCCTTAAGTGGAATTTAATTCCAAAGGAATCAGTGAGAGTAAAGTGAAACCAAAAACGTTCAAGATAAGAAGGAAAACATTGAGCCTAAGAAGGTACAATGGAAACAAGGAGAATCACAAATTGTTGTGGAATCTCAGGTTCCTTATGTAATACAAGATTCATAAGTTCTAGTAGAACATACAAAGAGATTAAAATATTATGATATCTTATAACTTAGAAAGGTGGTGAGATGGTCATAAGAGGATGACCCAACAACCTATCTGAAGAGATCTAGAGAGGGGTGAATAGATTCTTATAAAAATTTAAAGCAATAATAGCATGAAAAATGCAAGCAACCAAATGAAGATAGGATTTAGAGTGGTTCCGTCTAAGATTTCAGTCCACTACCTAGTTGTTTCCAACTAGGATTTTGCAACAAATAATTTTATTACTTATTTGTTAGGACAAATTACAAAAGTACTTGTTGCAACTAATACCTCTTCTTTACTGGCCACAAAAGAGCACCAAGAAAACCTCTTCTTTGACGAACGACAGAAGAGCACTGATCTCCTCTTCTTTAACGAACAATGGAAGAGCACCACAACAATCCCTCTTATTTGATGAAAAATGGAAGAGCATCGCAACAATCCCTCTTCTTTAATAGACAATGGAAGAACACTGCAACACTTCTTATTCTTTGACAGCCACGGAAGAGCACCAAGTTGAGAAGAATCCTTCTCACATGTTCTTGGACAGCCTTCGCTCTAAGAAGTAGCCCAAGAATAATACAATAATTAAGAAATATAATGGAGAAAGAAAGAAACAAAATAAGCTCACAAGATATACAATTCTTCCCTTATGGGCAATTGGTGATGATCTACTCCAAAAATGGTTTATACAAAGTAGTATTTGGTGGAGAGGATAATATGGCTGAACTAAGGGCTTAGGCTTATCATAATAGGAACTTGGAGTATTGGACCTAATCTCTTTGAAAAAGATGGCAAGTATGCTCTAGTATGTATCAAATGTTGTTGCAAATGTAATGTTAAAAGTTGTGTACAATATTCATATTTAGGTGCCCTAAGACCACTCCTATTTATAGAAAATATTTATAAGTGGTTAGGGTACCTATGAGTAGTCTCTAGAGTGTTCTAAGTGGTTAACTAGCCATTTTGTCGAAATTAATTGGGTTGCAATGGCTAATTTGATCGTTAATCAAAAGAGATTCCAGAACATTTCTCGATCCAAAAAATCTTTGACCGGATTGAATCTCGATCAAAGAAAAGTTCGACCAGATAAAATTCTGGGGCCAAATTGCACTAACAACTATGTGTTGGTCCATCTGCTCAGTCTAACGACTCTATTTTGGTCGAACTTTTCTTCAACCGAATTCTCAGTCAAAAATAGATTGTAAAATAGAATTGCAATGTATGTGAGGTCCTATACATGACTCATATGAAACCTATCAACCTTAAAGTCTTCATGTGAGTCTAGGATAGGGTTTTGGTAGGCTTCAGAGGATCATCACTTGTCCTTACATCAAGTCTAAACAAATATATAAATACATAGTACAACTTGATTTGTAAGTATCCAAAAATATAATTGCATGGACTTTATAATTGGATCTTGACTTAATTCCTTGATCATCTGAAACAGTTAATAAACATGTTAGTAATACAATTATGGAAATATTTTCATCATCGATATATGAGTGTGTGGCATATCTAAAAACCCAAAAATCTCCCCCTTTTTTATGATGACAAATATTTCCATTAGATAAATTGAAAGTAGAAAATTTTAGATCTTCATACCTTTGATAGCCAATTTATCTCATGGATTATTCTCCCCCTTTTATCAATATCAAAAAGGATCAATGCAAACATTACTATGTTAGTTTGGAGAGGAAAAACTTATGCTCAATGTATCAATAAAAATAGAATACCAGTTGAAGGGAAAACCAAAAAGATAGTCATCAAGACATAGTGAGGCATAGTCAAAAAGCCATATATGATCAAGGAAGGATTGAAATATTGTCTAATTACCAATAATGGAATGTTAAGTCCTTCATGATAAAAATACCCAAGAAAGGAAAAATATAATAAATATACTCTAGATAAATGGTAAGGAATTAAGCCCATCATGATATAGAGATACCACAAAAAATAAAAAGTGTAGAATCAAAAACTAATTTCTAAACCATTTTCAAAGGATGTTAAGCTTGAAAATGATTAGAGAATCCTTTGATCTCAAAAAGAGGTCAACAAAGATATCTCTAGACGAAATAGAAAGGATGTTAAGCCCATATTGATATAGAGAACTAATAAAGTATAGAAATCAGGTCGATAGAAAAATATCTCTAGACCAGATATAAGGGATGTTAAGCCCATATTGATATAGAGAAGCCATTAAGAGTAAGGTTAAAAAATATGGAAGTTATATTAAAGTATTTTCAGATCCCCCTTAATCTCATACCAAGAAAAATGGGCTCAAACATAAGAAAAGTATTAACTAAAAAATGATCAAATAAGATCCCAATCTTCATGATAAAACATTCAAGTCAGATGTAGAAACCAAGGAAAAAAATCTGAATCTAAAGGACAAGTTTTAATATCCAAATAAACTCTATTAAACACAAATGAACGAATTTTTTTTGTGAATAATTGGTCCCCCTTTTGTCATCTCAGAGGATATAAAGCATAAATACAAGATTACTCATTTCGATAAACATATCAAAGGTTGAATTATTTGTCCCCATTTGTCATCTCTTATATATCCCCCTTTTATTCTCCCCCCTTTTTGAAGATAACAAACATTTCGATAAATAAAACATGAAATGAAATTTTCATACCTTGGTGAGATATTTCTTGAATGTCACAGAATGTGTGCACACTTATACAAATTTGCTTTATGGCAATGTGTTTCTCAACTCAAAAACTCAATTTAAAAACATTAAAGCTAAAAGAATTCAAGTGTTTCTTTTAAGATTATTTCTCCCCCTTAATATAATGCTTCAAATAATGTGCAATTTATCCATGAATCAATACTCAAGCAAGCTCACTTCATTTGATGGAGGAAACAATTTTTGTTGTGAGCATGGATTGAGCTTCACTATGTATAATACCAAATTATTTTTAGACAAACATTTAAAAACATATATTTTTAGTGTATACAATAAAATCATTGTGCAAAGATATCAAAATATACATCTTCAAGAGGAACAATACTTAACTTATCTCTAATTATTATAAATTGTTCTAAGCCAAGGGATTTTGTAAAAATATCAGCGAATTGGTTTTCAATATCAACATGATGAAGACATAAGTTATTTTTAACAATATGATCCCGAAGAAAATGATGTCTAACTTAAAGTACATGATGTGATGGCACATATTAAGACCAAAAAAAATGATTTGTAAATAATGCTCATGATCTTTTTACTTCTTTTGCAGAGAGAAATTATGGTACCGAAATCATTTTAGATGACATGAGAAAGTGTAATATCTAAATCTTTTATACACAAGACATGTTTCATTACTAGTGCATTTGATAAGATCATGTTAAGGAATATAGACAAATTCATGACTGCCAACATGAGAATGTAACAAGAATATTTGAAACCTTTTCAAAAGATAAGTTCAACTTTTCACATCTTCAGCAACGTATTATTTTAGTAGTTTTAATTTTCAAACATTTTCAAGTGAGATCTCATTCAAGCATACAAATTGATCATCAAGTTTTTCTTGAAGAATATGATTGACTTGAGCACAAAAAGAGGTAAGATATTGATATAAGGCATATTTTCTTTTTAATTCAAGGATTTCATTTTCAAAAGAAGCATATTAAATAATAATATTATTGAATTTGTTTATATCAACAATATTTAAATCAAGTATACTAGACAATGTGTTTTTTTAAACTTTATCCTAGGTAATTACATCAAGCTATATATCATTAATTTTTTGATTACCTCAGCATTACCTTTTGAGATCATCTTTATTATGTGCACATACATGTATTCCTTTTTCTTTTTATTATTACTTACTCCCACGATGGTTCCATTTCCTTCATTTCTCTATTTAAGTATATTTGAGGCATTTAATTTTGCTTGCATTTTCTCCAAGTGTATAAAAGGCTTCCTTGTCTTATTTTCTATAGACCATCCAAACCTACAAAGTAGAAAAGTTTTGGTACCCATCTAGTGGTCCTTTTGATTAGGATAATGGTTGACAATATATCATCATTTCAAATATTTAGAACAATCAACTATTTAGAGTTCATTATAGATTTGAGTCACCTAAGTTAATTGCAAGTGGACTATTTTATTCTTATCAAACAGTTCTATCAGAACTATCCTCGGTCGAAATTTTCTTTGATCTGAGGATTTCTTGGTCCAACAATTTGTCGATCGAGAAGATTTTCTAGTAGAAGTAATTTTGACAGAACTACCTTTGGTCAAAATTTTCTTCAACTGGAAGAGATCTCAGTCGAGATCTTTGTCGAGTGAGTTGAAGTTTGTGTATTTTTAGTAAATTTAGAATTTCTAATATAAACAAATCATGCCATTATATTTGGATAACGTAATTAAGCAATCAAATTATACAAGAGTATAAAGGTTAAAGCTTTTTGTAGTTGAGATAAGACAATATGATTTTCAAATTAGGTTTAGGTCAAATCTCAACTAAATATTCCATGTTTTTAAGTTTGAGGTTTTGGAACCTAAACTAAATCTTTATCCTTGTTTTTCTTGTAAGTGCATGAAAACGAGCAATGTCCAAGACATAAGCAATAATGACAGCAAATGAAATCAATTTCAATCCTCTTTTTGAAAATGTGATCATGAACAAGATTGTTTTTAGGTACATGCATGAGTTTGGTCTTGGGAACTTGTGTCCTTTTAGCTCTAGGTTTTTGATAGGATTTATCTTTAAGTACATAACCTAGGCCTCTCCTCCCAATTTTACCAGAAGATTCCTTTAGTATTTTATCAAGAATGTCATTATTTTTCAAGGTACTAATATCTTTTTGCAACTTAGAAATTTCATCCATTTTCTTTTTAATGTCCAACTTTACTTGGTCTAGATTAGATAACAAGCTATCTCTTTCTTTGAAAATAGCATCATAATCCAAATGAGTACATAAAATAGGTAAGTTTGAAGATCATTCATTTTAGCAAGCAATTCAACCTTTTCTTGAGAAAGAAGATCATTATTTTTTTCTAGGACAAACAATTTTGTATGATAATCATTAATAGAATCTTTCAATGAGTTATTTTCACAAGAGAAATCAAGTATTTCAGCATACAACTCATCATTGGTTTTTAAAGCCTGTTTCAATTTCCTTTTGCACGCAACATACTTGTCACGGAGGTCTTCTAAACTATTAACTATATCTTCTTTAGATAAATCAAGAAGACTTACCTCATTTTCTTCTTCATCAGTTGTTGCAATGAAACAACTTACCTTTTGTTCTTTACTCTCACTTGATTGTTCCCTAGATTTGAGGAACTTTTCTCCTTTCTTCTTCTCTGGACAACTGAATGTCGAGTGGCCTTGTACTTCACATTCAAAGCACCATCTACAATCTTGGTCACTTGTTGAAGGTCGGCTCTCGTGCGTGCTTTCCATGTTGAGGTTTCTAGAAACACCATCCCCCATTACTTCAAGACCCTTTAGGACTCCTTGGAGACCTGCTCTGATACTAAATGAAGAGATCTAGAGGGGGGTGAATAGATTCTTATAAAAATTTAAAGCAATAATAGAATGAAAAATGCAAGCAATCAAATGTAGATGGAATTTAGAGTGATTCTGCCTAAGACGTCAGTCCACTACCTAGTTGCTTCCAACTAGGATTTTGTGAAAAATAATTTTATTACTTATCTGTTAGGACAAATTACAAAAGTACTTGTTGCAACTAATCCCTCTTCTTTACTGGCCATGGAAGAGCACCAAGCAAACCTCTTGTTTGACAGACGATGGAAGAGCACTGATCTCCTCTTCTTTAATGGATGATGGAAGAGCACCAAAACAATCCCTCTTCTTTAACAGATGATGGAAGAGCACCACAAGAATCCCTCTTCTTGAACGGACAATGGCAGAGCATCACAACACTTCCTCTTCTTTAACGGCCACAGAAGAGCGCCAAGTTGAGAAGACTCCTTCTTCTCATAGGTTCTTGAACAGCCTTCACTCCAAGAAGTAGCCCAAGAATAATATAATAAAGAAAGAATAGAATGGAGAAAGAAAGAAACAAAATAAGCTCACAAGATATACAATCCTTCCCTTATGTACAAGTGATGATGATCCACTCCAAAAATGGTTTATGCAAATTAGTATTTGGTGGAGAGGATAATATGGGTGAACTAAGGCCTTAGGCTTATAATGATAGGAACTTTGAGTATTGGACCTAAGCTCTTTGAGAAATATGGAAAGTATGCTCTAGTATGTATCAACTTGCAAATGTAATGTTCAAAGTTGTGTACAAAGTTCATATTTAGGTGCCCTAAGACCACTCCTATTTATAGTAAATGTTTACAAGTGGTTAGGGTACCTATGAGTAGTCTCTAGAGTGTTCAAAGTGTCAATTATCCATTTGGTCAAAATTGATTGGGTTGCAATGGCTAATTTGATCGTTCATCAAAAGAGATTCCAGAACATTTCTCCATCCACAAAATCTTTGACCGGATTGAATCTCAGTTGAAGAAAAGTTCGACCGGATTGAATCTCGGTCAAAGAAAAGTTCGACCGGATAAAGTTTTGGGGTGAAATTGCACTATTGACTATATGTCAATCCATCTTCTCAGTCTAATAGCTCTATGTCAGTCAAACTTTTCTTAGAGCGAATTTTCAGTCGAAAATACATTATAAAAGAGAATTACAATGTATGTGAGGTCCTATACATGACTCATATGAAACCTATCAACCTTAAAGTCTTCATGAGAGGCTAGAATAGGGTTTTGGTAGGTTTTGGAGGATCATCACTTGTCCTTACATCAAGTCTAAACAAATATATAAATACATAGTTCAACTTGATTTGCAAGTATCCAAAAATATAATTGCAAGGTGTTTGTAATTGGATCTTGACTTAATTCCTTGATCATCTGAAACAAATAATACACATATTAGTAATAGAATTATGGAAATATTTGCATCATCAAAATTTGAGTGTGTGGCATATCTAAAAAGACAACACTATCTATAAGCTCTTGAGGGACCAAAGTTTTAGAAATGGCCTAAGGCCATTATATCCAAAATGGATTCCATGTAAACCAACAAGGTATAACCTTGGTGGTACCACCCAAAGGGGTAAAACCCATAGGATGCAGTTGGGTTTTCAAGAGGAAGACTGACATGGATAAAATAAAATAGAAGACCGGTTGCAAAGGTTTTCAAAAAAGTTCAAAGTGTTTAACATGATGAAATCTTTTTACCAAATGTCATTGTGATTTCCATTAGGATCATGTTTGCTATTACAACATATCTAGACTATGTGATTTGACATATGGAGATTAAAACTGCATTTTATAACATGTTGAAGGTTTATAACTCCATTAATGTAAATAAAGTCTGTCAGCTACAACAACCAATTATTGTGATTGAAGTAAGAATTTCAGAGTTGGAATCTTTGTTTTAACAAATAAGTCAAAGAGTTTGACTTTATTCAAATAAAGATGAAATCTATGATTACCAAAAATTTAGATGGAGCATATTTATATTCCACATATTGATGAGGAATAACATCCCAATACTATAAGTATTAAAACCTACATTGGAAAGCACCTTCTTTAGAAGAATGCAGGTGAAACATCATATGTGATAGGAATTGAGATCTATAGAGATAGTTCTGGAAAGTTTCATGACCTAAATATGATCACATATATTGGCAAGATATTGAAAGGGCTCAACATGAAGGATTCAATGAGAGAGAATCTGCCAATGGTACACAGGATTGGTCTCTCAAGAATCATGTATTCCAATTCGTGTAAAGAATAAGAAAACACGAATATGATGACATATGCATCCGCAATTGGATCTATCATGTATGCAATATAATGTACTCATCCCATTATCTTGTATACATTGGACATGACAAGATGATATTAGTCAGACTCCAATGAAGGTCATTGAAATGTCATAAAGAGCATCCACTAGTACTTGAGAAGCACTAAGGATCAGTTTCTAGATTATGGTTATAAGGAAGATTTAGGTGTAAAGGGTTACACCAATGCAAGCTTCCAAAATGAAAAAGACAATTAATGATAGCTATTTAAATTTGTGTTTGACCTTAGGACAAGATATAGAGTTTGAAAAGTTCCAAACTACCGAGTACCCTGGTGGTATGAACACAAAAATGGATGTTGTATGGATCTAGAATTTCATATAGATGAACTTATAGCATGTTCCAACTATTTATGACACAATATAAATACTTTGACAACAATGGAGCTACTAGTTAGGCAAGGAGTATTAGATAGCATACTACGGCAATTCCATCTCACATGAGATATTGTACAGTGAGGAGATGTGAAAAATTTAATAAACTGACTAAATTCAAATGTTATTAACTCACTGGATTATCACTTGCATAGAAGAAATATGACAGACATGTTCATGATCACTAAGAACAAGATTTGTGGGTGATTGGCTCTAAGTGTAAGTGGGAGTTTGTTTGTATGTTTTCCCAAAGACCCAATCATATGATGATTATGATATCATATGTTATAAATGATTTGATTAATAATAAAGGTAATCCTCTGATTTATTCTGCTTCAATCAGTTATGAGATAATGATGAAACATAACAAGAGTCTAAAGAATGAAATTACTCAATGACACATGTTTATGGGTTGATAACCTAAACAATGAGATCATAAGGATGTCAAGAGTATGTACATTCTTGTTATGTCCCTAGTCAAATGTTATTGTTTGTGTTGGTTGATGATAGAATCTAATCAGTCATGATATGTTATATCAAATTAAACACATAGATACTTGTTAGAGAATAGTGTACCAGACAGATCCACCTTGAGATTGACACATGGAAACCATAATTAGTAGTTAGAACCATCTCTCATTGTGATGGTGGTGATTGTGGTAGATAGATCTAAAGTCACTACACTCATCACATGTCGTTCAATGTACTTTGACATCATCCCATGTGACCTTGAATGAGAGTTACCATAAAGGTGGTGTTGGGGTTCATCGTGATACATGGGGATGACTATGAGTGATGTAGATGAGATTTGTCCCTCCTACAAGAGTTTGATATCCATGCCACTTAATAAGAGAGACTAAGAAAAGGTGTGCGCATGCACATGTGAATCGATATATGATATTTAGTTCACATATATCTCAGATGGTCTGCTCTAGTTCAAGGAACATGGATTGGATATTAAGAGGATGACGATTCCAGGCCTCAAGTTCAATATAGATATCACGGACAAAGGAATTAGACAATCACGGTAACACCAATCACAGATTGTAGGTTGAAGTTATTCTCCAACTTACCTAATTACTTGGGTAGCAATGATGTGTTTCTAGATACCGCTCATTGCTTGTGATGTCATAAATCAGTTACGGACATCCCCTCTCGACATAACTTGGAACCTATAGGGTCAAACACATAGGATACACTTGGAATTTGAGTTCATTCATGAATATAGTTTAAACTTGATTACTAAAGTGTTAGGTATTCAATTTAAACAACATTGGTTGAATGTGAACTGAATGAACTATGAACCGACTGATTCAAGTGTACTGATTGTTTCAGTGTGTCAGGTCAACTAAACCAATATTGGCAATCTGGTCCATGAACTGATTGGTTCAAGAAGTGAATCCATTGGATTAGTTCCATGAACCAACTAGTTCAAGTTGTGAAATGAATATTTGGTGGATCACTTTGATTGATACAAGGATTAGTGCTGACGTCATGTTGTGTATTAAATTGCATATTAATTTCCAATACAATTGTGATTGGGAAACATGATGAATGATCAGAGCAATGGTTGAACTGGTTTGTGCACATGCCAAACGATCGGTCCACCTATGAGCTGATTGTTTTTCCACTTGTATGATGCAAAACTTTCCTAAAATTCTGGCCCCTTCCACTCCCACTTAGACTGTGAGCACTGACCTTAACACCCTTATAAATAGAGGGGTACTAGGGGCTACTTAGACACATCAATTAGATCAAAATGTTGTTGTCTTCTCAAGTTGTGGTAACCGACAAGTTCTACCCAATAAAGGGAGGGATATCAAGGGAGAACTATTATGGAAGAGCAAGTTGGTGCTAGTAAACCAAAACAAGAAGTAACAACTCCTTCTTTTTAGTTCTTCTAGAATGATAGGAGTTCCTAGTGGTCTGTGTGGACTACTATAAAGGCGAGGAGGTTGTTACCTTTTACTAAGAGCACAAGTTCAAAGTGATCTCCAAGGTGATCAACTCGGAGTTGTTGTAGACATTTCCCATGTGCGACTTGAAGAAAGGAATGCACTACTATTAGGGAATCATCACCGGATTTTCTCCATGACTAGGTATAACCTTGCAAACCATCATCCCCATTACATAGTTATTGACACAATCGTCTGTTCAAGGGGAATATGGAAGTTAACATTTTAATTCTTCTACCTATTCTGATGCCATATCTATGTACATCAACATGGTATTAGAAAACCACCTAAAACTAGACCATCTTGCTCTTTTTATGCTTGCATCTATGGTCCTACACTATGACCTTAAACTAGATCTTCTTCTTCTTTTCTAGCTTACATTTACAGTCTTGGACTACAACCTAAAACTAGACCACCTGGATCCTTTCACACTTACATCTATGCTCCTGGACTGTGACCTTAAACTAGACCATCTTGTGTGTTTCACACTTACACTTATTGTCCTAGACTACAAACTACAATTGGATCACCTAAATACATTCACACTTACATCTATGGTTCTAGACTATGACCATAAACTAGACCATCATGCACTTTTCATACTTGAACTTATGGCCTGGACTATGACCTAAATTTGGACCACCTAGCTCCTTTCACGCTTACATCTATGATCCTAGACTAAGACCTTGAACTATTCCGTGATGTGGTTTTCATGCCTACATTTATAGTCTTGAACCATGACCCAAAACTAGACCACAACCAGTAGCTAATTTCGTGATCAACTGGGAGATGCCAAGTTGAGGCTTCCCCCTGTTGTCTGCTCACCGCTTACAAGGGGAAAAACCTACCAACAGAAACTCCTCAAACTAGGAGAAAAATAGAAAGTCATGAATGATGCTAAGGGTTTTAGTGTGGGAACCCATCTGGATGAGGACATCCCAGGGAGGAAAGTGATTGATTGATCATAGTCAATAGACTAGAATAGTCTACCTAAGTCTTTATCAACTACTCAAGCCCTCACCTTCCACCCCTTTTTAGTAACCCTCTTGGTATGCTTACCTAAGGAACATCATGCATCACTTAACAACGTGTCATTCCACTTTCACCATATTTACTTCTCCCCTACCATGGCATTGGCACGTACACCCCACCCAAAAGTTGAACATGTTGGATTTGGGGCTCTAGAGGGGGCGAATAGAGGTTCGAAATTCTCATAAGATAAGTTACACCTTCAAATTATATCAATCAAAACCAATAGCTTAAGAGAATTTTAAAGTCCTAACTAAGCAAGCATAGCAAGGATGAGAGAAATTGAAACATGCACTTGGACAAGGTGGTTTAGAGTGGTTCCACTCTCCAAACTAGGAGGGAGTCAATCCACTACCTAGAGATGTCAACCTCTAGAACTTTGCAATCCATGTATACTTATATTCATTCATAAGAGATACAAGGAGACCACCATACATCCAAGGACTTACCTATTCAAGAAAATAGTCTTTCACCTACACAAGGACTTACCCACTTGATCAAGATGTCTTCATCCTTGAACAAGGACTTGCCCACACTTACATCAAGTCTTTGGCCTTGAAGGAATTTACCCACTCTTCTTGAATCTTGGCCTTGCCCTTATCCTACACCTGAATAAGATCTTCACCTCTTTTTCAACCTTGAACAATAATACCAACAACTTCACCTTCACTCGGAGTAGCTTGCTTCAGCCTTTTCTTCTTTGAGAAAGGGGGTAGGGAAGATGGAATGGAATGAGAGATTTACAAGCACATGAAGGTAGCTCTCCTACAACTGGCCTAACTCACTCATAATGAAAAAAATGTTTTGTAAATGAGAGAGAGAAAGGGGATCAAGGAGTTGCAACACACTCAACTATAGAAAGGACTTAGAATAGCATGAATGAGCAAAGTTGGAATGAACTCCAAGGGGTCCTATTTATAGTTGGGGTGTTTCTTATGTGTGGGATCACTTAAGGGGAAAATATAGCCATTTTACAAGTTACAATGGATCTATTCTCACTCAAAACAACTCTCCAAAGGTTATAATCACTTTTTCTATGTTTTACGTATAGTTCATTCGGTCAAGTTTCAATAAAAATAACTCGAATGATCAACTAAGTGACAAAGCCAGTTTTCAAACTAGCAGTTGAGTTTGTCCTAGGAAACTTGACTGATGAGTTAAAATTAGTTTCTCCTAGTTGATTGATCAGTCGAGTTTTGTGAGTGTGCAACTCGACTGATTGGTCATCTTCAGAAAATCCATTACTGGATCGGTCGAATTTCCAACTCCACCGATTAACACCCTGTGACAAATTTTCTAAATTGACTTTTGAGTGATCAAACGTTGGAATTAAGTGTCCCTGATTTTTTCTCATCTTAGTTCCAAGTCATATCATCAATACAAGTGATTATAAAAATCATATAAGGTCATTTGGAGTGATTTCCTAAAACATGCACATGCATTACTTTTGACTTGAACTTGATCAAGCTAGAGCTTGTGTAATTTGATCTTTTTCATGTACCTAATGCCTGAAATCAATCTTGAACAAACATATTAGATACATAGGAATGGAATGGTCAAGTCATTCTCAAAATATGGGCAATGTATAACTCTCAAGTCAACATTCTCCCCCTTTTTGACAATGACAAACCATTCTTCAATCATATTGAAAATGATATGCAAAGTTGTACATTTTCCTTATGAATTTAAGGGGGTTTTATGATTTGAACAATGTCAATTGCTCCCCCTCAATCTATGCTTACTCTTACATGCATAGTTAGTCTATCTACTCAAAGCAATATGACATATATATACTATATTGTCCTTTAGCAAGTCACATGATAAAGCATATAATGAACAAGAAAAGAATCGCATAGACAATAAATGCAATATGGTTGAGCTTCAAAACATTGAACTTCTCTCCCCCTTTTGACATTATAAAAAAGGAAGGGGGTTAGAAGAGAACAGAAACATGTCTTCTCCAAGCACAATCAAACATACATCCACAACATGCATTCTCAAAGCATAGACTAAACAGAGATGAGAGAAACAAGCAATCTAAGTCATAATCAAAATATGGTAAACATGGCACCAACTCATGAAATATAGTAAATCAAAGAGTAATTGTACATATGATTAAGATTACAACATAGAGAGAATGTCCTCATAAACAACTACAAACAAAATGATGAAAACATGACAATAAATAATACAGCTCTGAAAATGTGCCCAGATGTTTTTAGTACAAAATAGCCTAGAAAGATATATATGATCAGCATCTAGACTAAAAACTAAAAAATCTAAACATCTAGGTCATCTAAGTCCACATCATCAACAATATCATCAGCATCAGTCGAGGCCTCTGGCTCATAGTCGTCATCTCCATATGAAGGTGCAGTAGCATCACTTTCGTCTCCAGAGTCACCAGCAAAGCTATCATCAGAACCTTCATCTCCATCATCATCCTCAGAAGCCTCCTCATCAACAGTAGTAGCTTCCTCATCGGCCTGACCTGGCATCTCCTCATCAGAAGAGGAACTGAAACCACGACTGGACCAACGGGGGCATTCTGCTCATACCAAGACATGCCAAGAGCATGGAATTCATTGGCATGAGGGAAAGAGGGAGTAGAACTACCAAAGCCGGAAAGAAAGGTGGCCAAGGGGCTAGTAGGAAAAGGCAGCACTCTGGGGTTAGATCCACCAGTAGCAGAGGGTGTAGTAGTGAAAGCAGCAGGTGGAGGGGCTGGGCAAAAGTGATCATATGCATAGGTTGCATAGTCACCTCCTGGGAAGGGCTAGTAGGAAGGATAAGGTTGTGCACATGAGAGGTTCATGTTAGACATGATGGCACAGAGATCCTGATGCATGTTCTCTTGAACTTGAAGGTTATATACATGTTGATGCATCATGTTGCCCATGAGGGTTTCATTTAACACATGGAACGAGGCACGGGTAGGTCGAGAAGGATGAGGTGGTGGAGGGGCATGGGTGGAGGAAGAGATTGAGGCTCCAGAAAGGGAACCTGATGGCCCATGTCAAGGCATACTTCTCGAACATAGTGGAAGTGTAAGATGACGACGAGGTGTTAATCCACTACTTTGAGTGAACTTTCACAAGTCTTGCTTTAGCTTGGTACAAAAATCAAGATGTGACAACCATCACCACGTAGGACAAGATATCCAAAATATTAATTGATCAATATGCTTGGAATCAAAACCAAGTCCCCACCTTTGAGTCCTGGAGGCATTACTATAGTAGGTGAGGAAAGCTTCTTTGAGTTCATTGGATGATGGAGAGAGCTAGACACCCAACTAGAATTCAAGCCCACATATAAGGAGGCTCTAGACATGGTGATCAGAGTAGGGCCACTCCGACCCTCACAGGCTCGTTATCCCTATAAAGGTATAATATCTTTATAGAATTAATAGAAGCACATGCCCAGATCGGGAATTCCTTTATAAGAGAGATCTATTAGAACATAGGCTCACTTCCCAACCATAGTCATCCTCCTCAATGACCAATCATAAGTCCAAATGGATCAAAGCTAAAGTAGCATATTTGACAGTGTGAGAAGTACTAATGCCAATCAAAAATAGAAAGTGACAACAACCAACCATCTAGATTTTGCTAGTATAAGCACCATTAACTTAGACAACCAATATCTTGATTCCCCAACAACAATAGGCTCAGATGGCACCACCCAACTATTAGCCTTAGTTCATTCCTTCTATGGTATTGTGGCCTTCAAACAACTATGGGTACGCACCACTACTGTTTCAACTATGTGTACAACAAGTAGTGGAAAACTTCCCTCCCAAAATGGGTAAATGGACACCTCAAGTAGATTCAATAGCCTCCGCTCCAACATCATAAGAACCTTCCAAGAAAAAAAGGAAGTTTGATCCATTGGTAGCTTCTCTTAGCACCATCTTTACAAACATCAAGCATCTCCAAAAGTTCCCTATCATAAGGGAACCACCAAATACCTTGCCAAAAAATTACAATACCAATACCTTTTCTGACTTTCATCAAGGCAAGGGGCATAAGATAGATTTGTACATCTTTCCCAAGCATTCATTCCAATATTTAATCAAATCTAGTGAGGTCTACACAATCAAATTAGAGGATATTCCTCACTGGAGGATCATCCACACATGCTTATCCTCTCTTTGGAACAAGCCATCAAGAACCAGTCCCAAACCGCATGAGTCATTTCTTCTGTCTGAGAAAGGAAGGTTGCTATTCTCATAAGCACCAAAAGTCCAATTAACATAACATGACCTTGCTAGGGAAAAAGGGCAGAAGATGTGGGTCCCTAAGGTACCAATCCTAGTAAAGGCTCAACAAATTGGGGTGCTTCATCTCACTATGGTGGTACAATGTGTAGTATCCAGGCCCACCACACCAGAGAAGGCCCAACACACCATCACAATAGAAGAAACTTCATCCTAGGAATGTCTCAGCATATTGTGGTACCTCATCCCACAATGGTAATACAATTTACAGTATCCAATTCCACCACACCAAAGATGGCTCAACACACCATCTAGACAGAAGCACCTTCATTACTCGACAAGGGAAAAGAGAAGGTAACCACATATGTAGGAGTCCCTACAATCACAAAAGAAAAGGAGAAAATCAAGTTTTCCATTCCCACAATAGTACCAAGGAAGTGTCACCCGCTCCTTAGTTTTGTACAGAAACTGATCCAGAAGGCTCAGACATAATCTATTCAAGAACAACCTGAAGTGGTAGTGACACTAGCTAGAGTGATGTAGAGTTCCCTAGTTGTCCTTGAAATAATTATGAATACGCATGAAGGATAGTTCCCCACACATTGTGAATTAGTTAATAAGATGTTTGAAGGGACCTATATCTCCATGGATGTCTAGTCAGAAGAGCTTGCAACCACCATCACATTAATTATGACTCACATGTGACCTCATTTTTTAATATGAGATACCCACTCAAGGAAGTCACAACAAGCCCTTAGTAATCATGACATTCTACAAATGCCCCAAAATCCCTACTCAGTTCTCTGACAATGACACATCCCTCAACTTGTGCTCCCTAAAGACACATCATCTTAAGAAGGGACCCTTTTGACCTGCAATCGACCATCAACAAAGCAACCTCCTTTAACGGGGTAATAAAAGACACCCTCGAGCAATACCTCGAGATATAAATTGGACCACAAAATTTTGCATTATTTTCATGGTCAAGGAGTTGAGTTCCTCTATTAACCTTCTCTTGGTAAGGCTATGGGTTCATCACAACATGGTGGTTCCATTGTCACTACACTAGAGACTAAAGTGACATCCTGGACATGCCATTGTCATAGTTTAGGCCAATAACCTTGACACCATAGTCTGCATTGAAGAAGATGATCTCCAATTTTGCTTCAAGATACTTCATAGTGCCAACATCAGTTGGGTGCCACAATGAATACAGTCTCTCTGTCTCCCATGCAAACTCATGATGTTTTCCCCAAGCATTAAGATATTGATATGTGCCATATTAAGGGTTGGAATCCATTCTAGTGATGTACATAGATCATCTAGAATACAAAAAGGCAAATGGGGTTGGGACTAGGATTTTGTATCCCATCCTATGCACAACCTTGGATCACCCAATGGATGTTGTATTGGAAGTCTACATCAGTTTTGGCCCACTATGGTGGACTTGACCAGGAGAGGCTATCTCAACTATCAATTGCTGACTCGAGATCTGAGTCAAGAATCAAAATGCATTTGACTAGGCATAAACTCAAGGTACATTATTGGTGGGACCTCATCCCTAAGAATAAAGGTCCCCATCCTTACTTTCCATGCTTTATAGATGTAATTGAAGAAAAGGTCAATGTCACCAAGCCTATTGTCCCTGTAACAATGCCTTACCTCATGCAAGAGGTTTACGATAATGACCACGAGGACTACCCTAAGATCACAACCAACATTGGGGAAATCTCATTCATCAGTGAAGATATCCAAGGCATCCAGACCATCTATAATAACCAACAATATGAATACAAGAGCATCCCTCCAAACAACAAAGCAATTAAGTTAATG
This sequence comes from Alisma plantago-aquatica, assembly GCA_963693085.1. NCBI lineage: Eukaryota > Viridiplantae > Streptophyta > Magnoliopsida > Alismatales > Alismataceae > Alisma > Alisma plantago-aquatica. Next base: position 496,060,779 of record OY856414.1, on the reverse strand, counting down.
CTTGCCCCCACAATTGAGGGGATGTTCCTAGAGAACCCTAACATTGGACAAAGAATCAAACATTATTGAGATGATCACTTGCAAGGAAAAAATTTCCAACCCAACACCTTAAGAAATGGAGGTATCATCTGACAGAGCTAGATATGATCCTCTCTAGATCTCCACTGGTTGGCTAACCCAAGATGACTCCAAGACTACAAGTCCCCAAGACATGGACAAAAACTAAGAAGTTACATGGGATGACTACAAAGACGTATATGACATGATTGAAGGATGGCAGTCAATGACATTTTCAACATGGAAGATGCAGAAGACCTGCAATCCCTCATTAACCTTGTGCAAAATGCTAAAAAAATCCAAAATTGGTGTTTAGACGACCACAACATCCTAAAGACCAAGTCCCCTCATACATACAAAAAGAGCCCATTAGAGTAATGAAAACTTGATGTGGTAGAGATCCCAGAGTGGTTGTTTAGTGATGCTCTACCACATCCCATCTCTCCCCCTCACAATCCTAAAATTTGCTAAACCTACATAATCCCAAAAAAATATAAAAATCACAAAACCTAAAAATAATTGAAGATGAGCAATCTCTCCAAGATTTTTCTAACTACTTTATTAAAGTAGCAAAAATCTACAACGACAAAGAAATCAAGTTTGAAGATGTACCCATTTTGGAGTACGTGACAAATGAACATCGACCTTTTCAAATCAAAGACAAAATGGTGATAGTAAATCTTAGCTCGGGCCCCAAACAACACAAAGTCAAAGTAGGGACACGTCTACCTTAAAATATTAAAGACTGGTTGATAAAGCTTCTATGCCACTACATCAAAATGCTCGCATGGAGCTACTTTGATATGACTTGGTTGGATAAGGAGATCACGGTTCATCGACTAGGTATCATCCCCGACATTTTCTCTATAAAGCAAATGACTAGACAACTGTGACCAAAGTGGAGCCTCAAGATTAGGGAAGAAGTTCAAAAGTGGTAAAATGTTATTTTGTTGGAGCTGGTTAACCATTCCACATGGATCACAAACATAGTATATGTACCCAAGAAGGATGGAAAAACACAAATCTGTGTAGACTATATCAATCTCAATAAAGCAACCCTAAACATGACTTTATGCTACCGCACATAGACATGCTCATTGACAATACAACCAACCTTGCACTCCTTATTTGATGGATAGATTCTTTAGTTACAACTAGATCAATATGGTCAAGGAAGATAAAGAAAAGACAACCGTCATAATGTAATGGGGTGTATTTTAATACCCTATCATTCCATTTGGTCTCAAGAATATTATAGCTATGTATCAAAGAGAAATAGCCTCTGTGTTCCATGGCATGATGCGCAAGGCGGTGGAGATTTATGTGAACAAAATGATTGTCAAATATTAGTCTAGAAGACTACATTGCCAATCTAGATAACAACTATAACAATTCTCTATACTCTTGAATCCATACAAGTTTATATCTAGTAACCTACATGGGTATAATTTTATTCAAAGAGGAATCAAATTCGACCCTATAAAGGCTCAAGACATTTGGGAAATGTCCTCCCATAGAATAGACAATGAGATGTGAGGTATGATTGGTAGCCTTCATTATACCAAACTCTTCATCACCAAGATTACACCTATATGTGAGCCTATTTTCAAGCTAATTAAGAAGGTGGTAGGATAATCTCTTATGAAGGAAGTTCATAGAGGGTTATGTGTACACATATGAATGGATCCATGATAACAAAGAAGATACAACTTTTGGGGTACTACTAGAACACCATGGAAACATATTGTTGCTTGAATGTCTACAAATGTCGAGCTTTCTAGATCCATGGTGAATGCATTCATGCACTTGATAATCAGCTATACAACATGGTAATTCCTTGGACATTATCATCTTGGGGAATTTACATGATTGGGAAAATCAATCCTAAGGGTCAAATGGGAATTGCTTCATTCTGGTCACCATAGACTAGTTCACAAAGTGGGTTGAAGCAGTGTCCATCACCAATGTGTTATATCAACAAGTCATAAAGATCCTCAAAGACAACATCATAAGCTGGTATGAGACACCACACTAAATCATCTCCAACAACAGTAAAAACTCCATCGCTAAACCATTAGAGAGTACATGATCTCTTTGGGGATCAAACAACACTAAACGTCATCGTATTGACCATTGATGATTGGAGTCATGGAAGTTGTCAAAAAGAACCTGATAAAGATTCTGAAGAATACAACCAGCTCTCAAGACAACTAGAAAGAACACCTCCCATTGGCCCTTTGGGCCTATTTTCACTTCTATAAGAACTTCCAAGGGAGATACACCATATTCCCTAGTGTATGGGATGGAGGTAGTTTTTCTAGTTGAGGTTTGTGTTCCTTCACTCCACATACTATAAAAAGAAGATATTCCTAAGGTAGAATAGCTTCAAGATCGATTCTACCACCTCAACACCCTTGAAGAATGGAAGAGAAGAGCTCTACATCACACACACTATTACCAAGAAAGGATAACTTGAGCATTCAACAAGAAGGTTCGACCCTGTAATTTCTAGAAGGGTAACTTGGTGCTACACATAATCCAGAGTGTTGATTACAGGGGCATTACCCCAAATGGGAATGGCCATATATTGTCTGCAACATCTACGAATGGGCTGGCCTATCTCTAAAGTACATGGATTAAGAAGTTCATCTTCACCACACAAACTCCAACATCCTCAAGCACTACTACTACAAACAAGAAAGATTCAACAACTTCAAGCCTCTGGCAAAGACCCTTATAAAAAACACAAAAGATCTCAACCCTCTAAAATGCACCTAAAATCTACTTAAGTACTTGAACACGTCCCCCTATGCACCCTGAAGTGGAAAGGTCAAGGTAGAATCTAGGGACTAGGATGAAAGGATCACAACCATTAGCCTAAGGCCTCAATGATTTACTAACCTAAAATTAACTCCTTAAAACATGTCAAATTTAATAAATGTTCATGGTTGCAGAACAGTCAGGGTGAAACCCCATGATCAATATCACATGAGGACTGGAGAAAAGTATATTCCACAGAGGCAAGTTAGATTCGATCCTCACAATCATTGATTCTTGACATCTATATCCATTTGAAAGACAAATTGTTGTCATTTGTTGGGGTTGACCTAAAAGGGGAACGTTCATAGGGTGGAAATAGAAGTTAAAAATCCTTGTGGCTATTCACACCTCGCACTAGTACAAGAATGGTCTGTAGCGTCAGTTTTTTTAAGCCTGTAGCGTCACTCAATAACCGACCCCTAAGTGGTCGTCGCTATAGAATTTGCTCTATAGCGTCAGTTTTCGTGACCAAAGAAAACCGACCTTACAGAGTAAACACCGACCCAAGAGGTTGTAAAAAATCTAACCCAAGCGAGAAAGAAGAGCCTGTAAGGTTGGTTATTCCAAAAAAGTCAACCCTGTAAACTGTCTCAGTTGAGAAATATTTCGACCGAGATTATTTCAAATGAGAAAAAAGAGCATGTAAGGTTGGTTATTCCAAAAAAGTCAACCTTGTAAACTGTCTCGATCGAGAAATATTTCGACCGAGATTATTTCGATCGAGAAAATTATCGACCAAGAAAGTACTGTTTGAAGCATCAGAGATTTATCCGGTTGATAAATTTGTCGATCGAGAGACCTTCGATCGAGAAAATCATCGACCGAGAGGTTTTTGGTCGACAAAATTGTCGACCGAGGGAGTGTCTCCAGTCGGTTATTCAATCTTTAGGGTCGATTTTTTTATAAATAACGGACCTTATAGAGGACCTATTAGGTCATTTATTTAATAAAATTGACGCTAGAAGGTCTACATATTGAGCTTGATAAACAGACCTCTAGGGTCTGTTATTTAAGAAAACTGACGCTAGAAGTTACAATTTTTTTTTAAATCTGCAGAAATAGAAATAGAACATAAGAATAAGAAGATTCATATATTCTAGGAGAGGGGAGCATTGATGCTCAATGGTCACCATTCCAAACTACACATTCATAACAAAAATGATTCATATATTCAGTTGAGTTACACATAATCACATCATAATTTACAAAATGATAGATTGTAAGTCTGAGATGATATTAACAAATACAAAAGTAAATATGAAAGAGTACTAAAACCACATACATAAATGGAGATGACATATTTAATCCAATGCTATATTGACTTCATTTAGAAAAGCATCTGACCACTCTTCTCGGAATTCATTTAAGTCCTCACGTGTGTAAGGCTGAGTTGTAAAGATCTGTAACAGAAAATGCACATGCTAATATTTTATATAATGACTACAATCACTTGTAAAGTTATGATGTTATTCTTTATTACCTGATCTATAGTCTGAATGTCATGTGATGCTTGTTTGACAATAGCTTGCATATATTTCATTACATAGTAGCCACAAGCCCAGTCATTATTTTGTATAGGACACTACAAATAATGAATTATACTTAATGTTAGTAAACTACTATAAATAGGAGTTGAGATAAGACTATAAGAGTTGACATATAAGAGTTGAAAATTAATACATATAAGACTAAGCAGTTGTCAAAGTAGCTACCTTGACATTTTTTAAAGTCAATGTCTTTAATATTGTGGGTATTTGTCCTCCAGCTGCACGAAAAGCCTTTATACCCCTATCAATTAAATGATAGTTGGTAAAATAGAAATTCTAAATAGAAATATCATGTTGAAGCATTGACTAAATTTATTCTTACTCCATAGCTGGAAATTTCAGTTTGTGACCCCTTGTTGTTTTACCCATTGGGTCAAGATAATAAAGAGTCATCAATTTTGGGACAATCAGCACTAATTCCCAATGTCTAGCTCTGAGTAAAAATAAAACAAACATTAAAATAAATAATTTTATTCATTATTAAAATTATATTGAATAGTAATACTTACTGGACGTTAAAAGGAATTAGGATAATTTCCTTCCCCTCACTAGCAAAATATTTGAATGCAGTAGATAAGTACTCATTCACATCATCAATATATGTCTCCACTTGACTAGTGATTAAAGGAACTAAGAATCCAACATTTCTTATATCAAAGTTTGTGGTCTCGATATATAAATGGCTGTAAAACATTTGTAATTATTTCCATTTGTAGAAATAAGCTAAAATTTGTATTGAAATTTTCTATATTGATAGATCCTTACCTTATCCATACTTCTATTATCGAAGTATTCAGCCAATCATACCAGAACAACTCTATAATATCATCAAGAAAAATATAACTGTCAAAGTCCCTCCCAGTTGCATCTTCTGTTAAATTGATCAACATTTGTAATCCAGAGCTTTGGTTGGCTAAGTATCGACACAAACATTTACATTTACTTCCCAACTTATCGAATGTGGATTCTGGAATAAGAGATGGCTTGGGAATAGGAGGATGACAAGTATAATTTTTACTTTTTGGTTTGAAAACCTATTAATTAAATTACATACTTATATTACACAAGTTCATATATACAGTCAAATATGAAAAATATGGTAGAATTAAGGTATACCTTGTCATTGATAACCAAGTGTCTAGGCCAGCCCACCTTATCACCCTCAGCTTCTTCACTGTACTATATTTAGGATTAGGTATGGGTAGTGTCTTGTCCCACATTCTGTCATACACAAGATGGATGGACACACAACAAATGTCATCAGTAATTTGTTGGCAATGCAATGTACCACCAAGGTTGTATACCTTGCCCGCTGCCACAACATTATATTCCGGAACATCTACTGCAAGTTTATAGTTCATACCAACTAATAATATAAGTTATATATGAAGTGGTAAACCAGATACCTATTACAACTATATATATATATATATATATATATATATATATATATATATATATATATATATATATATATCATACTAATAACACAACATATAGAACAAAAACTTACTGCAGATTGTTGTGGTGGGTCATTGGGAGTGCTCCCATGACCTTCGACAACTGGAGCATGGGCTTGTACCTCATCACTTGAGAGACACACAATATGAATAGGTTGAGAAGGTTGAGTAGGCTGAAATGAAGACATTATTTCTTTTACTTTCTATGCTACTAATGTTTCAACCTCCTCTTGTGTAAGACCTCTTGCACGACCTCTTTTAGATTGTGAAGGGCCAAAATAAGACTTGAATCCTATGCCAGCTCCTAATCCCCTAACACGACTAGGATGCTCCTTCGTACCAAGAGCAACAGATAGTTCATCCATGTGGCCAGTTGGGATGAACTTTCCTTCCTTCCTTTGCTCATGGAGATCAATTTATTCATAGTTAATAAAAATATTAAATCACAATATCAATTAGATATAAATAAATATAAGTTTGTGGGAGTTACTATTTACTTAGTTGGGATAAACCTACCATCTTTTGTGCCACCTCCTTAGTTGCAGGGTTGACAATTTCACCTACGTGATTCTTTCTAGCATCAATCCACTACAAGTGTCGGGGTGGACGCTCAGCTTGAGTTGTACTAGACTCTTCTCCAGAAGAGAGTTGCTTCTCTTGTAGTTGGCGGCGGAAGGCATAACCACCGGACCCCAAGCGATGGGCCTCGTGAATAGCCTGATCATTTAAAACAAGGTATTGCAATTTAGACTTGGCAAACATATATAAAAAGATTCACCTCCTTAATTGTATAAAATTAAATATTCATACAATATGTCACAATCTTTATTACCTAAAACTCTTCTATGTTCCTAGCTACAACAAATCTTTCCCACACCTCAGGATCTATAAAAATATACATATTTGTTGCTTTCTTCTTTTGTTTAGGATTATCTATAAATTCCATTTTTGAGATATGTCTTAAAAGCCCTCCATCGTACACCACAACATTGTAGCACTTTTTTCTTATGATCTTTTTCATTTAGATGAAAAACACCCTGTACATGCAAAAGAAGAAATAATGTTGTCTTAAAAAGAATATGTCTTTCCAAGAAAACTAAATTAGAATCAATAAACAAAAACATATTAAAATAATATCACTTCCATTCACAGATATATCTTTCCATAGGAGGTCTTTTAAGGCATTAGAAACATCATGCCAATTTTCTATATCTATTAGCACCTTACAGCGCGTGGTCGCCCCTACGTAATGCTTGAAAGCACTAGCATGTTCCCTAATATGTGCTCCTATGACATCAAATTGGACTGCCAATTTCTCCCCTTTAGCCCTGAGCTCCTGCAGCCTACGCATCAGTGTGGGACCTCCACTTTTCTTAGCATCACCACTACCATCCTCATGGTGCTCATGCTCAGAATGTTCATCTTCACTTTCCATTTTAGAACCTGCAAGTATACTTGATAAAAGAAACATAAGTGATAATAAAAGCACAAGTGGTTGAATGATATATGATGTATATTTCAAAGATTACATACTTGAATGATAATAAAATAAATAATTCAAAGAATACATGCCTCTAGTATTGGTTGCGTTGTTAGTCAAGTAAAATTCCTTTAGCATGGTCTTGACGTTTATCGTATTCATCGGTGTTATCTTCATCATTTACACTTGGAAAACCAACTGAGAATGGGTTGGAATCATCATACTTTTCATAGTAGTATTCTTCATTTATAGGATCTATAGTAAACTATCTTTTTCCATGAAGAACGAAAGACCAATTTTTATTTGTCGGGTCATCAATATAGAATACTTGTTTTTCTTGGTCTGCCATGATGAATGGCTCATCTTTCTCACCAATCTTTTCAAAATTAACCAATTTGAAACCCAACTCATCCACTAAAACTCCTTTGTTGTTGTCAACCCAATTACACCTAAAGATAGGAACTCTGAAATTTGTATAGTCCAATTCCCATATGTCTTCAATGACGCCGTAATATGACATTTCAGCTTCATGTGGTCTTTTATCTTTGGCACTAGCAAAATACAACGAACAAGCTTGAACAGTGACCCCACTATTTTGAACTACACTACTTTCATCTTGACACTTGGTCTAGTATGACAATCCGTTGATGCCATAACCTTCATATGATATGACATCCATTTTTGGCTTAAAGGTGAGCCATTTTATGTTCTCAGCAACATTATTCAGTGATTCATATAGTTGATTAAAGACTTTCTCTTCAAACCACCTAATAAATGTTCAATTATGCTCTCTTACAAGCCACATTGAACTGGATCGTGGATGATTTCTCTTGATAAATCATTGTGTTCTGTGATGCAGCTACTAACTTCATTGATGTTGTGTAAAATATACAAATGTGCTTGTTCCCACAACTCACGACTGATTCCTTTCACTCATCCTCCCAGAGTTCCTTTGCCACAATAAGATTCAGTGTGATGGGAATATTTTAGATCGCTAGAAGTTTCATTGCAATTCAAAAAATCATTGCAAAAGTCCATCATCTCCCTAGCCACATAACCCTCAATAATACTCCCTTCAGGATAACGATTCTGAACATCACCTTTAAAAACACTCATGTAGCGTTCAAATGGATACATCCAGTGTAAGAAAATTGGACCCAACATCTTCACCTCCCTCGTAATATGTACTACAAGATGAACCATGATATCAAAAAATGGAGGAAAGTACATTTCAAGCTGACACATGGTAACAATTACATCTTTCTGTAATTTATTGAGAGTATCAGGATGTATCACTTTGTTGCATATTTCATTGAAGAAGAAACAGAGTCTTGTAATTGCAAACCTTACATGCTTTGACAATATAGATCGAATAGCCACAGGTAAAATTTGTTGCATTAAGGTGTGACAATCATGAGATTTGAGACCTATCAACTTCAAATCCTTCTTTGATACCAATATTATACAAGCACTCACAGAAATTCTTTTTCTCTAGCTTTGACAAAGTGTAACAAGCTGGTGGTAAATATGTGCCGTGACCCCTGATCTCCAACGATAATTCTTTTCTTATACCCATTAATTCTAAATATTTTCTAGATTTGATGTCATCTTTAGTCTTTCCTGATATGTTCAATAGAATACCAATGATGCTATCACAAACATTTTTTTCAACATGCATGATGTCAATGCAGTGTCTAATTGCCAAAGATCTCTAACAAGGAAGATTCCAGAATATTGACCTCTTTTTGTATAAATATTTGTCACATGCAAGAGTATGACTACTTGAGCTCTTTCCAAATTCATTAACAATATGTTTCACCCGATCATATACAACATTTCCTGGTATAGGGTTAGGAGCACTTTGTTCCTCAGTTGACCCATTAAAGGTTTTGCATTGCCTTCAATAAGGATGCACTGGTGGGAGAAATCTCCGATGACCAAGATATACGATTTTACCACCAAATTTCAGTCGGATTGAATCAGTATTTTCCTCACAAATAGGACATGCTTTGTATCCTTTTATACTATATCCAGACAAATTTCCATGAGCTGGAAAGTCATTAATCGTGCAAAACAACATAGCACGCAAACTAAAGATCTCTTTACATGAAGCATCATATGTCATAACACCTTCTTCCCATAGTTTCATTAGGTCATCAATTAGAGGTTGAAGGTAAACATCAATATCATTTCCAGGTTGCTTGGGCCCTGATATCAATATTGACAACATGACATAGTTATTTTTCATACACGACCAAGGAGGAAGATTTTATATAACAATCATAACAGGCCACGTGCTATGTTGGCTGCTTAAAATACCATAGGGATTCATTCAATCTGTACAGAGTCCAAGTCTTAAGTTTCTTGGTTCTTTCCCAAATTGAGGGTATAATAAATCAATTTTCTTCCATTGTGGTGAATCAGATGCATGTCGTAGGATGCCATCATCATTGGCCTTTAACTCCCCATGCCAAGACAAATTTTGTGCATCTTCTGTATTAGCAAATAAGCGTTGAAATCGTGGTATTATTGGTAGATATCACATCACCTTGGCAGGAGAGCCATTTTTAGCCTTAGCTGAATTTGTGGTCTTATACCTTGACACACCATATTTTGGACAATTTATCAAATTACTATAGTCCTTCTGAAATAACACACAATCATTTGAACATGCATGAATCTTCTAAGCCTCCATTCCCATTGGGCACATTATTTTCTTTGCTTGATATGTTGAAATTGGAAGCTCGTTGCCTTTAGGAAGAATTTCCTTTAACAAAGAAAATAGTGAAGTGAAACTCTTATCTCTCCATCGATTTTGAGCTTTAAGAGTATATAATCACATCACAGCACTCAACCTCGTGAACTTAGTACAACCCTTATATAATGGTTTTTCAGCATCATGGACAATGTTTGCAAATAAAGAAGGTGGATCAATGACATTGTCCTGACAACTATGTAGCATCTCATCAACCATATGATCATCCTGAATCAGGTCATCCTGAATCGGTTCATCATTGACATTATCATCATTATCTATATCTTCTATGCCACAACTATTATTATCGACATTTTATGATCCATAATTAAATTTCTCTCCATGCCAATACCATTCATTATAACCTTGTATGATCCCATTGCATATGACGTGATTCTTAATTTCCTCAGAAGTATCAACTTTCAAATTGTTACCACAATTTCTACATGGACAATATAGCCTATCTGTAGGTAGTTTCCTATGTTCCTCAACAAATCTGATAAATTCATCAAGACCTTTGGCAAACTCTGGACTGCTACAGTTCTTGATAGACATCCAACTTCGATCCATTTTCTATATCACATTAAAATTAATTATAAAACTAAGTGTTTAATATTGATACTATAAGCTGTAAGTTTTTATTGATAGGAAGTTAATTACTTTTATACTAAAGTGTGCCACCTATCCCATTTTTTAATATTTAATCTAACTAGTAACTTTATAATGTATGTTTAGTTTTGAAGAAAATTTCAGCAGCATTTCCCCTAAGTTCTCCAACTACATCGATGTAAATGGAAAATAACCACCCACATATGTACCCAGAGAACAAATGAGGAAATACTACTAAAATTTTCTTCAAAATTAAACATACATTATACAGTTACATCCTAAGTGAGATTAAATATCTAAAAACAGTCCCAGACCGGGGACTATCCAAAATTTACTCCTAATGAGTAAATTTTGAACGGGTTTCTAAGTTGATACATGCATAAATGTATTATTTTCATATTTATATATAAAGTAAAACATCATGCATCAATGATCTCATCTATAAACCCTAAAGTGTCAATCTGGGAGTACACATGTCTAATCTTATATTAATTTCTAGAATTTATATAATTATTACATATGAAAAAATACATGTTTTTATTATTGGTTGGGTTACCAATCATATAAAATAGAAAAATAATATAATTGTCTAGTTAAAGGTGCACAGGTCCACTCTTAGTCAAGAATTCATCGACCGAGAGTCCACCTGCGTGCGGTGTCCAGGTCCACTCTCGGTCGACAACGCCGCACGCAGGTGGACTCTCGGTCGACGAATTCTCGATCGAGAGTGGACCTGGACGCTACCTTGGTCGTGGTGGTGGTACCACGGTGGGCATAGATAGACCTATATAAACGGTCTTACCTCTGGAAAGTCTTGCTTGGAAGCGGTGGCGACCTTCATGGAAGAGGCGGTGACCTTTGTTGAAGCATGGAAGAGGTTACGACCCGGTGCGGTGCGGCGCGGCAACAAGGTCTCGGTAGTTCGGCAACGAGGTCTCGGCGGTGCGGCAAAGAGGTCTCGGCGGTGTGGCAATGAGGTCTCGGCAGTGCGGCAACGACATCTCGGCAGTGCAGCAATAAGGTCTCCACGGCAGTGGAGCTTTGGGGGCACGGGAGAGAGTGAAATAGTAGGTCTCGGTAGTGAAAATGAAAGGTTCATGTATATCCTCCGTGCCCAACCTGTAGGGTCGGTTAAAACAAAAAAGCGACCCAAGAGATAAGAGGTGCCCGTGACGAGTAAATTAAAAACACCCAAACTCCAACTCGGCCAAGAATTTCGTCGACCGAGGGAACATCAGTCGAGAAATTTCTCAAACGAGGAGACCTCTAGGGTCGGTTAAATGGAAAAAAACCGACCCTAGAGGTACTTATAAATGCAGGAAGGAAATCTGAATCCAAAACCCTAAACACCCAAACTCAACCTCGATCGAGAAATTCATCGACCGAGGGGACCTCTAGGGTCGGTTAAATGGAAAAAACCGACCCTAGAGGTACTTATACACGCACGAAGGAAATCTGGATCCAAAACCCTAAACACCCAAACTCAAACTCGATCGAGAATTTCGTCGACCGAGAGAACCTCGGTCGAGAAATTTGTCGACCGAGGGGACCTCTAGGGTCAGTTAAAAGGAAAAAACTGACCCTAGAGGTGCTTATACACGCACGAAGGAAATTTGGATCCAAAACCCTAAACACCCAAACTCAAACTCGGTCGAGAATTTTGTCAACCGAGAGAACCTCGATCAAGAAATTTGTCGACCGAGGGGACCTCTAGGGTCGGTTAAAAGGAAAAAACTAATCACAAAGGTGCTTATATATGTGAGAAGGCAAACTGGATCCAAAATTCAATTCGGTCGACAATTTTGTCGACCGAGGGGACCTACAACGTCGGTTAAAAGGAAAAAATCGACCCTAGAGGTACTTGTACACGCACGAAGGAAAAACTGGATCCAAAAATCAACCCGGACGACAATTTTTTCGACCGAGGAGACCTACAAGGTCGGTTAAAAGGAACAAACTGACCCTAGAGGTACTTATACATGCACGAAAAGAAAATGGATTCAAAATTCAACTCGGTCGAGAATTTTTTTGACTGAGAATCCCAACAAGATCAGTTATAAGGAAAAAACTGACCCTATAGATTGAGAAAGTACTCTCAGAGGTCTTGTAAAGTCGGTTTTTTAAGAAAACCAACCTAAGAGGTCTTAAATTGTGTCCGCGTTTTTTGAACACATATAAGGTCAGTTATTTGGAAAAACTGACCCTATAGATCGAGGCGTGAAGCCAAAATTGAGCAAATTTTTGCCGCGGGAAACTGTAATGGGATTTCTAATCCCATTGTCTATAAGGTCACTTATTTAATGAAAATCGACCCTATAGAGATACACTACAAGGTCGGTTATTTTAAGAAAACTAACCCAAGTGGTCTTAAGTGGTGCCCGAATTTTTTATAGACATATAAGGTTGGTTTTTTGGAAAACCGACCCTATAGAGTTACACTACAAGGTCATTTATTTTAAGAAAACTGACCCAAGAGTTCTTAAGTGGTGCCTGAGTTTTTTGTAGACATATAAGGTCAGTTATTTGGAAAAATGGAACCTACAGGCAGCGACGTTATTGGCCAAAAATGTAGTAGTGTCGTCTCTCCAAAATAGGTGGGGTCATCCCCTGCATGAACCAACCTGGGAGGAATAAGGTGGGAAACCCTCACTAGGAAAATCCCATTCATTCCTTACAGGATAATAGACTCTCATACTAAGATCATGAGCATCAATGTCCATTTTAAAATATTCAATGAAAAGATCCATGGCAGGTAGACACCTCACAAAGAAATTACCAAACAACCCCTTAACTAGGAATAGATATGCTCGTTGTGTATATATACACTGAATCGTGTTGGGAGTAAAGCCAACTGGGGTGTCTCTAATACCTGGCACCTTGGCCCAGCTAGATAGAGAGTTTTTGCTGATACACCCTTTGCATGGCATGACTTTAGTACTTAATGTGACATCCAATTCCAGAGCCCTAATCCATCTCCACTCCTAATATGAATGTCCGCCTTGTAATGAACAAGCCACAAACATCTTGAGAGAATGACCATCTACCATTGGGAGACCAACATTGGCAGTTACTTAAGAATTCTTGGGGTCTCAGCTTTCTGGATTCATAAAGAAAACTAGATGAAGAGGAGGTAACCACATCATATGTTATTTTCATTTCAAAACATAAGCCTATAATAATCCTTGAAGCGTAAAATGCATAGGAAGGAGGTCTAGTTTGATCATGATTGCATAATCTGTCAAAAGGAGTATCACATGGATGTGCACCTTGAAAACCAATAGGGATGTAAGTCCCAAAGACATACTCAAAACATCATGGAGGAAACACCCATAGCTGTTGCAACATATTGTGAATAAAAATTATTTATTTCAAAAAATATTTTTACAAATACTTGTATCCTTGTGCCAATAAATAAATATTTAAAAAAAATGAAATTCTAAGTAGGGTATCATGCATGTTTGCTAGAAGGATCACAAGTTACCACCGCTAAAGGTGTTGATTTAAACCACTCTAGGTACTTGGGAGAGTAGTCCTGACATACATAGAAATTATCACATGTATGCTTCTTTTGGTTCAGCCATATCCTTTCCATCGCTTTGTGAACCTTTTGGAAATCAACCATCAACATCTTAAAGCAAAGAGGAAGTACTTCAACCGGATACATGCACGGATGATGATTAAACTACCTCAACACCGACATAGGGTAGTATGTGGTACAACTCTCTCAAATTGGCAAGATAATCATACACTGCAAGCTAGGCATGGAAACTCCACAAGCTAAGTTGTCAAAATGGAATTCCATCCAGAACCAATTTATGGTTGTTTATGTCAAACCAGCAACCATTGATTCAAAACACCACGTAGCTGAAAAAGGCTCACCAACCTAATTGTGCTTCGACAAGAACTCTTCCGCCATGCTATAATGAGGGTTGGAAGACTTCACCAACCTAGTAGGATTAGTGCACATTGTTGTATCAATCTATAGGACTTTGAAGGGTCCCCTTATTCTCCTGGTCAACTAGAATTCATCCAAGCACACACATTTATTAGAAAAGGATGATTTCTTTCCTCCATACTATAACAACAACTCCACAAGCATTAGTTGTCACTTGCTCAATGGTCTCCCCAAATAATAGCTTAGCTAGGAAGATCAAGGTGAATGCTCACAAATGGGGCATATCAGGAGAACTAACACCACATTGCTTCGATATCGAATGACTTCCATAGGGGTGACATTTGAATGAAGTGACCATCTTTAGTCTTCCATCAAGTATCTTGGGAGTTCTTCATGCTAGAAGACAAGCCATCTCATCATTCCAACTCAACTTCTCCAGTACAATAGGCCAGCATTCATGAAGAGGAAGTCGAGTGATCTTGGCCACCTCTTCCATGGTGGGATTCTGGATGACATCCTGAAAGTAGAAGGAGTAATTGAGTGCATCCCATAATGGGTTCACTACTGACAATAGTTCTCTCACAACAAGGAGATAAGCTAGATGACAAATACAGTGAATCACTAAAGCTTTCCAACTCGACTTGCTTAGCCAATTGGAGATGAATAATGCAATGATGCATTAGAGACAAATTCATAGGAGGTCTCCTTAGTAGGGGGGTATCGCTTATCACTTGATCCACCATGACTTCAAATTATAAGAGTCATGATATATAGAAAATATAAAACTGCATAGCCTTCTTTATAGGCTTCAATAGGGAAGATTTGCCTCCCAAAGACCAAGGGACTCTCTTGTTCTTTTCCCCAGTTTAATGGCACACCCCATCACAGATATTTACATCAACAATCAATAAGGGAATGCTTCACGAGACAACATGACTCCTTATCCCATTGGCTTGCAGATTTTCTGCCACCCAGAGTCAACACATGAATTGAGGAAATATTTCAAGTCGATGGAAGGTCTTCTAAAGATTGAACTTGCAAAATCCAATTAAGAATCAAAGATAAAAAATATCACAATCTGATTTGACTCAAACTCGGCTTCTATTTCAAATTAAAAAGAATCTTACAAATACAAACACAGTTAATACATCAATTTTTCTTGAAGAAAAAGAAGATACATCATGAAGGAATATGGGATAAAAGTGCTAATATCTCCACTACTTCTTTAGCCACCCCATCAAGCATTTGGCCAAAGGTCAGAGATCAATAGAAGAAGACCCAGTAGACTAGCACTCCTTGCTCACATTAGAATGAATAGAACTAGTGGAACACATGTGACATGAGGAGGAACTTTTGGATGGAACCTACACAACTAAGGCAACATCTCTGCAAGGAGAGGAACCTTCTCCAACACCCCTTGACAATAGATTTGCAAGGGGCCTTCAAAGAAAAGTTTTTTATGCAAGTGGATCCTTCAAAATGTTGACTATTCCCGTATCCTGGTGGGATGATCGAGCCAAAGAGACCACCTATTGCATATTCTTGGAAAGATGAAGTCTAGCCAAACTCATTTAGAAAGTGACACAAACCTCCAACACCAAAATCTCATTGTCCCTTAGCCTAGGGAAACCATGAGCAACAATCGATGAAGAAGGTAGAGCCTCGGGTTGAGGAGTTGCCTCATGAGGAGGCAAACAACAGAACTCATAGGCATAAGCATCTTATTTCTTCATAAAATCATGATTAACCACCTGCATAAGACACATCTCAAGACAATGCAAACAAATAAAGAAAGATTAAAATCATACCACTTACCATCAGAGGACATTGAAGGTGATCATACATGTGAGAACCCGTTACACTAAATGAGATTACTCAAAACATAAAACACAATCAATCACTAATTAATCACATACCCAAAAATAAGGGTAAATTAAAACCGATTTCAACATCAACACCCGCTCAGAAACGTTTGAATAAGATCCCAACATCTTTCTTATATCCATACTAAGCCAAGAATTTGATACAAATTGTTCTATCTCCTTAGCCACAACATATATACACAACAGAACAATATTCATGTATGCCACACAAACAAGCATTAACATGCTAACAAAAGTTCAATTTGTTTGAAACACCATATGCAAACTTTTCCTGTCCGGAGCTGAGAGTACAAGGACGAATCTAGGACACACTAGACATCTAATCAACTTTCTCAAAGATTCATTACTATAGCTCCTCTTTGCTGCCAAATGTTTGTTTTTGTCACTTCCGATTACCTTAAAAAAATGTGGCAAAACACAAGGGTGAGACCCGTGTCCCAGAAAGAGATATATATAACCTCCCACAATGCCTATTGATTACAAAATTTTAAATAGTAGATAACTAAGTAGTTAGAGTATTTAATAATCAATTGAACAGATTGAACAGTTCAAGTATGCTAAATAGATTAAGCAATTAATCTTAGCAACAAGTATGATCATCAATGCATATATAGATAACAAATAAATTCATTTCTTGGATAGATATCTACTCAAATATCATAAAATTTCATCTAATAACAATCATTATCATTAATATGACTATCATCATAGTCCTTATTAATAGCACAAGCAATCTAGTAGCATAAGCATCCCTGACATCATGAATATGTCTAGTAACATAACATGGCTATCAATATTGGCATCTCAAATAAAGGGAATAGATCTATATCATAAGTAGAACTAACATCATAACACAATGAACTACATAGGCATGATTAGTAGTTTAAGCATTTCTAATTATGTAGGCATGTCTAGCAATATTAAACATAGCTAGCAGTAGCATCTTAACCATCAGTGTCAATATATTTGACAACATAAGCATGCTTACAACATGAGCATAACTACAACATAAGCATATCTATTATCTCTTATTGTACTATACATGATCTTACTGAAAAGAAAGAAAACAAGGGTTATCATCCAATATGAAGCATTGTGTATAACCCTAAATAGATATGCTACACGGCTATCTTACATCTTTTATTATGCCCTGAGGAAATTGAAAATACCACCCAAAATCCAACTGACCACTTCTAAGTCAAAAGTAGTGCCATACAAGATCTAGGAAGACCTGGCCTCCTAAGATCTTCTCTGCACCCGGTTAGTAGGGGTCTGCCATAGCGACACATAAGGTCAAGCTACTAACAGCCTACTCCATCCTTGGTACAGGTCATAGCACTAGTGAAAGAAGGTGGGTACGCATACCCTACCATCTGAGGTACAACCACAGTTGTCCTCCAATCTTGTCACATATATAATCACTGAGACATGAACGCAATCGTTCTCAATCACATCAGATGTATGAAGCATGACCATAGCCATCCTCCACAACCTACATTGTGGATGATAAGGATATATCCTCAACTTGCCACCCCCACATACTCAACAGTATGTGCTTCAAGTTTCCCTTAGGAATACTCATTTCACCATCTGGCAAGTTCTGACACTCAGATGGATCTATGACATTGGGTACTACATGATTAGATTTTCACTTGATTAGTTAAGCCAATTGGGTGAATTAAGGATGCATCAAACAAGTGCACATACAAACCCTAATTCACTTCTAGAAAGCATATAAATATCACAACTTTTAAAATATATAAAATGTGTGGAACATAATTTTTCATCTCATCATCACATGGTACTATTCACTTGCCATTCATGAGACCACACTAGTCATCATACTACCTCAAGATATAAAACCTTTTCACAATATCACAGGGTATCAACCCTTATCAACACAAGAGGATTACACCTCATTCAGGGCTCAACCATGCCCAAAGGCCATTAAGACCATCATACTATTCCCTTCAAGATCATCATTATCTTTGCATGCCTTATAACAAGGCTCAACAACATCACTTACATATAATACATCAGATCAACACAATATTGCATTAGTGAGCTAGGAGATATTCATAAACAATCATAGTAGGGTTATATTAACATTAAGAACATTCCTTTATTACATCAACATGCAAGGAATCTAGATATGATTAACATTCATCATATTCATAATGCACATGTTTAGCATAAGAAAGAATCAACCATGTGGCTATGATAACCACCAATTAACACATAAAGGTTATGATCATGTTAAGGAGGTTATTCCTCCATCATTCCATCATATAAGAATGTTAAACATGAATACTCATCTTTATCTATTTTCATTAGAGTTAGGTTCAACATGATAAATTATATCAATGCTACTCATCAGCACTTATACCCAAACCCTAACTCACGGCATCCCCATTGGATCATGGATGCATAAGGTCAATGATCACCATCACATTCCATACTATTCTCAAGTATGAACCCACACATAAATCAAGGTGTAACCATTGGGTTATAGCATACTAGGGTTTCAACAGCAGTAACAGAGTACTCCTAATTGTATTAATCATTCAAGGACTATTCATACCCAATCACCATCATTTAGTTATATTAAAGCTAGGTATAACAAGTTATACCTCACTAGGGTTACATATCAACACAATATGATTATCATCCCTTCTATTCATATGAGTGAATAGGTAAGGCTACCTTATTAAGGGTAACCCTCCATTTTTTCCATCATCATTCAACCCATATCACCATACCACAATGTCACCCAGAACCATTGGAAGTTTAAAAGGTAAGACCATTGGTTGTTTACATAAGTAAACACCTTGGATAAACCACCAATGAAGTCCTTGATTTTTTCTCTAGAAAGAGTCACCATCTAACCCTAGACATCCCTTGATTAACAACACAAAAAGTTCCATTGAGAGTAGGGTAAAACCCACAATCGACTGTTCATTTAAAACAAGCCATCCATTGTCAACAAGTAACCTCCTTAAGTTGATCATATAAAGGAAACCATCTAAATCACATTATTAGGACCAACATATTACATTAGGCATCATTCCACTTTATTGGAGGAATAAACATTAGATCTTGACCATTGGGTCAAGTTCATATGGTAAAATCATCAATTACAGCATAGGTCTGACCATGGCATCAAGTGATCCAAGAAACCATTGGTCTAAGGCTTAATTGATGCTACAACTACAATGCTTAACTCACCATAGGTTGTAGAGACCTGATCCGCCATCATTAGTGACCATTAAGTCACCATAGGTTGTTAGATCAACACTATATTCATTAATTAGCATCAAATATTAAGCTAATGTTATCATTGATTGATAACATCAGTAGGGTACTTAATAGTTGATCATTAAACTTCTAATTGATCCAAAACCTGACCTAAGGGGGTGACCATAGGTTGTCACCATAATCTGACACCTTTATTCCTGACCATCAGTTATCATGAAGACAACGCCATAGGGTTGTTGCAATGGTAGCAACATCGAGTCATGGGTTTATAGAAGAAATCAGTTTTAAACCCTAAAATTGACCATTGGTTGATAGGTGCTTAGCACCATAGGCTGTCAAACCAACGTGATCCAAGTCATATTATACCTTAGGAATAATGTACACAAGATCACAGGTTCATATAGAACTGAAATTAGAATAGGGAACAATATAAAAATCGGAACCCAAGTCAAGCATAGATTTTTAGTGCATGGATCATCATTTTCAAGCAAGAACATGAGCTAGAAAGCTTATGGTAAGCAATCAACATGGAGAAAGTTATAAAACTTGCCTCTAATGAGAAGATAAACTCCCACACATAAGAAAACACGAGTAGGTAGGGTATAAAATCCAATCATAAGCTTTGAAATCGTCCATCTAGCACCTCTCTTCATCAAATGAGCAAACCCTAAGCATAAGGAGCAAGAAAGGTAGGGTTTTAGAGCTTTAGAGCAATTTCTACCATGGAACAGCAAGGTTCCGACCTGGAGAAAGATAGGAGGAAGGATAACAAAGAAATAAATGGAGTAAAGAAGGGGATTCATACTCTTTTAGGTCAAGATCACTAGAAGGAAGCTTTTTCAACCCTAAAAGGAAGTCAATTGCAACCCTAGATTCTTTTTCCAAGAAGGTCCCCTCTTTCTTCTTCCTTGGATAGGAAATTCGCAGAAGCACAGAGGGAGGACGAGGTTTGTATAAGGAGGGAAGTGGTAGAGAGTAAATGGCTCATTTTGATTCTTAGGGATAAGTATATGAAGTTTTAAGATAAAGAAAAAGTAAAAGCCGAAGTTCTGGATAAGTATATGAAGTTTTAAGATAAAGAAAAAGTAAAAGTTGAAGTTCTAGTATCTTTCCAAGTGTACATGGCCTTAAACTATTAAGAATATACAAGCACACACACAAGAAGATCCCCCACATTCCATAGAGACATGATTATCCCTCATTTCTTGAATTTCCAAGCAAAACAAATAACTCATCAGTTGATAGCTACTAAAGGTAGCTCATCCATGAAGGGGTAAACCCTAAAATACCCTTAGAGAAAACACCTTCAAACCAAGGTTTAAATAAGCCTCCCATGGCTAAAAAATCTCAAGAATGATGATAGAATATCCAAGGAACATAATGCAAGTGATAAATTGCAAAGAAAACCTCTCAATTTGGTAAACTGCATAAAAATCCAAAATGTGCATAGAATTGCATAAATTGCTCAAACGGTGTCCAAATTGGACCAAACTTGAAACTTAAGCTTGTGTTATGATTTCAAAGAATATCACAATGTTATATTATGGTTATAATAATTCAATTATGATAATTAAGCTTATTCAACTCATTAAGCAAGTTTAGGGGCCTTACAATACACCTCTCTGGAAAGAAGAATCAATTGACCATGTGCATAGTACCACTCAAGGTACTCTTCATTTATTACCAGAACCCACATCAGCTCCCCACCTGAAAGATCCCAAGACTATGAGGAACCATTCTAGGCATAGGTCTGAAGGGGATGTGCAGCCCACTGATTGTAACATGCTTAGTGATGTACAAGACACTCCTAAAGGGTAAATCAAACTGGATATGGAAAGCACCTAGACACAATTACTTAAAGTAGGGCACACATGATGTAGTAGCCTCACCACACTAAAACTTGGAGAACATCTTGAATCGAACCTAGGAAACAATAATGAATTAGGGTCATATATAGTACACATAATATAACATAGTGTTAAAAGTACTACACATACCTTGCTACAATCACCATCTCCGATTTACTTCTATATTACCTACACTACACCTTACTACTGCACCGGCCTAGTAGAGACATGTAGGGAGGGAGGCATGTAGATAACACTCTGGACCACTTAGAGTAACAGGTCTGTGAAGTTGAAAGTGCTCATAGTCCCACAACTACAATAGAAAGATTAGAAAAATCAGTGATGCATATAGTTCAAAGAAAAATACAAAACAATGGGTTAAAAAATACCAAAATTAATCCTCAAAGCTATTGCAAGCCTTTGTATTTTGGATTATATCTCCCATTGATAAGTTTCCAACAAGACACCTGCGATAAAGTGAGTTTCTCTAATCTTGTTCAATTACTATTTCACTCTCTTTTATGTTCTCTTATGACCTCAATTCATTATTTATTAACCATTTGATCAATAATGATACCCAATTCGAAATATAATGATAAATATAAACACATGTACCTTGTGACACTATAACTTAGGTTAATCAATCATATCATCCAAAGTAGTACATTAAGTCATGCAAATTCATCTTCTAACTCTCAAAGTTTTATGTGTTCTACACAATATATTTGAAACTATGGTCCAAATTTCATCCCAATTGGACACTCCTACAAATTTCTAGAATTTCTTGAAGTTTATGTGCAAAAACTCATTTATTTGACCTTTTTTCTATACATTTTCCACATCATTGATCCATGGCTGATTGAGTTGGACGGGTCCTAGCCCTCATATCAGGCTCCCGCAGATAGGGGACCTGATAGAGTGGTCAGGACCTCATCTTCAACCTCCCACTATTTGTAGGGAGGAGAGAGCAAGTCGATCATGTTTGAGCCGCCACCTCAGACTTCCTCATCTGAATCTATTCATCTCAATATATCTGCTTCACAAAATCTCACCCAACTAACCCAATGTTGACCGGATTTTGTGCATTTTTGTGCCATCCCAACAACCTCCCCCCACATTTATCTCTCACTCTAGAGGCCTTGAAATAAGCCATACCATAGCTAACCCTAGGGCCTACCCTTGACCCTATAAAATACCCCCTAGAATTGCCACAACCCTCTTGTTTGCATAGCCCATACAATTGTGCACTCCCTCATCCCTAATCGGCTCCATTGCTTTTGCTACATTTAGTGGTGCATCCGCACAACCCTTTTGAGTGTTTCACCACCTCACACCCTTCTCCCAAATTTTTACCTCCTACCACACCACGAGGTCAGAGAAACCTTGAGCGGCCACCTCATTTCTGACATCAGTGCCTTCTGCTCCCAACTCCGCTAGAGCCGATGAGCTCACTACCCTAACTTCCTAACCTCATGTGAAGGTCTGAGCGGGAGGAAAGACTCAGACCGCCTGATCCAGAGAGGTGAATCAGATCCAAAGACCCAGTGAGCCATCTCTCATGTGCCTAATAGGTGTCTCAATCGTAATTGACCATAATTCATAAAATGGATGTCCCTTTTCAAGCAGTTAAGGTATTTTTGTCACTCTTTCTCAAATAAGTGATAAATTTCCATATCTTAATTAAATCATAGAAAATGCATCGTAGCTCAAAAAATATTGATATTATAGTCCATTGTCATAAAAAAAATTGACATGATCCAAAAAAATGGGTACAGGATGTGAATCACATCACTATTCTCCATTTTTATTAAAGCATCCATATTAGCCTTTTCAAATGCATATATCACATCTTTTCTTATTAATATTTGATCATAATTGTTGATATTGATTACAAGCGACCTCCTCATTTAGAGGGTGGAATGTGTAAAAGTTTTTGACCTCCTCCCTTACATGGAGAGTTCGAGCATGGTGACCTCCCCATCTTGTTGGGGCGATGGATCCACATAAATATATCATCATGCTTGTCAAAATCAACATAATGGGAAACTCATAATAAAATCATGTTGGATAAATAATTGTTTGAAATCTATGTTGATTATTTGAATAAAAGTCCTGCAAAGTATACTACTTTGATATAAAACTATTTACTTGTTTTTAATAGCGTACCATGCAATTGCATTGATTTTGTCTTAAATTTCTTTATTTTAGGCCATGAAAAGAACTGAAGATTATGCACCTGTCAATCTATTTTTTTCCTCCATATTATCTACTGAAAATAAAGATTGCTACATAAATCTGGACTTTACATGGGAGTTAATGTAAATAGGATATAGTTGTTAGTTTTAGATTTACTCATCTTATTATATTTTCTTTCCAAGTTGCCTACAAGCTCTTATGTAATAATCCTTTGGTTAAATTTCAATACAGAAAAATGTTATTTCATTTTTGCATATTATGTGTGTGTGATCTTTGGTCCACTCAGGGATGGGCGCTCTAATCCCTTTAACACTGCCCACCCGGACAATGGGATTGGGATTAGGTTAAGAATGGTTCCATGACAGTTGGTATCAGAGCCATAACGCACTTTATATGCATTCATGAAATGATATTCTTAATCTCTGAACCAAGGAAGCCCTAAAGTTCACTATGGTGAAACTGATATGTATATAAAGAGCATAAAGGGGGTTCTGGAATAATTCCTCCTATCTTTCTTCATGGTGGCTGAGGTTCCCCTTGTTCTACCTGGCCTAAGTGGACCCAGAAATGGACTGAAGGACTTCCTATCATACTAGAGAGTCTTCTACCATCTCATCTCTTCTTTAAGGACTACCCTAAGCCACATATTAGAAAGAAGTAAGGGTGACTCCTCATCTTTTCTTTTTTATTAGCGTGTCTTGACTTGATCTCTACTCTCTCTATTTTGGGTAGTCTAAGGATGGGAAAGAACTAAAATTTGAAAATAATTTGAGAAATTTGAATGAAAGTTGTAATATTGCCATGATCTAAAGTATAATTTTGATTAGTACTCAAAAATTACTACTAAATTAGAAATAAGAATTATTAGATTTTCTATTTTTTTATGAACCTCATTTTAGAAACTCATAAAATAATGAATTGGGGAAAAATATATCTTTGATTTGAAAATTACAAATGAGAAACCTATACCAATTGAACCTTTGCATATGGCCCCAAATACCAGAAATAATAAGAATGGTGAAGGAACTTCTGGAACAAAGAATGATAAGGGAAAGATGCCTTATGGGAGTGATGGTGAGGAAGTCAGTTTTGTGAATAAGTCCACAAATATGGGGGATTGGGAAACCAAGCAGAAAGCCCTTATGGATGACGTACATGACTAGTAGTCCATACAACATCACCAGTTCCCACCAATAACCCAAAACCCAATACCATCCAAGATTTCATGAAACTTATACCAGAATCTTTTTATGCTAGGGATAATGAAGATGTCCCAGATAAAGATGATGCTTGGATAGTGTCCATAGAGAATACATTCAGGGTTTTGAGGTGCCACAAAAAAGACAAAGTTGCTTTTTCTACCTACCAATTGAAAGGGGTGGCCAAGTTGTAGTGGGAAAATTATTTACAACAAGTCATCCCTATTAACTATGAAGCCTTTAAACCTATTTTCACTGCCCATTTCCAACCTACCTCTAAAAGGAAAGAGAAAGAGAAATAGTTCCTTACCCTTAGACAAGGTTGCAACACTATAGCTTGGTATAGTCAAAAATTCTATCTCCTAGAACGTCATGTCTCAAGCCTCACAGAAGAGCAGAAGCTAGACCGCTACATTGATGGGATCTTCCTTATCCTAAAGGCCTTTGTCTGCTCATCCAAGCCTACCACCTTTCAGGAAGCCTATGACCATGCCTTGTCCATGGAGAGAACCTTGGTGATGGGATACGCAAAGCCAGTACCTACCCTATCCTACCTAGGTCTTACTGATGTTGTTCCCGTAAAGCCAGAGCAAAAAGGGAAACCCCATAATAATGGCAATAAGAATATAAACTGACATAAGAATACCAGAAATCCACCCACTGAACACGACAACTGAGGCCAGAACCAGAATTACAATCAAGGCCCTACTCAAAATCAAAGTCCTGGCCTAAATATAGGACAAGGTCAAAATCCCAATGTTACCTGGTATCACAACTATGGTAATCCCCACTCTGGAAAGTGAAAGTACACATCTCTATTTTGCCAATTCTATAAATAGGAGGGACACTTTAAAGACAATTGCCCTCACTCTCCTCCAACATGGGCCAAATAGGGCTAGAACAGGCCAGCATGTGTCTTTGCAGTGAATGTGAACGTGGCAAATGCATTGGGAACAAACTCATGGAAGGTACTATTTAAATTCGAAAATATTTCCATAATGTCTTATCATGATTAATTTGTACAAACACCTTACATCGAATATATGTGTATATATAGGTATGACGAAAATCTATGACCATTCTATTGTTACTACTTTTTACTCTGGGTCATCACATACTTTCATGTCTAAGAGTCTTGCCTCTATGCACAAACTAGAAACACGGGACTTAGGGTACATACTTGATTTAACCACCCCAAGTGGGAAAATGAAAATGACCTACTATATTGTTGAAAAAGTCCCTCTATCTTATTCATTCATAATCTAGAGTCAAATTTTATACTCTTACACATGAAATATGTTGACCTTATTTTGGGGATGGATTGGATTTATAAAAATCATGTTGTAATCAATTGTTGTGTTAAGAAATTCATCATTTCTAAACCTGCCCTCCCTATTTTTATAATTCCTGGAAGAAAATATCAAAATTGAAATATCTCATTTCCTTGATGAAAGCCCAAACCTTGATACCTAAAGGGTGCAAAGCATACCTAGCAACTGTAACTATATTCAATCTTCATATGAGTGCCCTAGAAAGTATTGACACAGTGTGTGAGTACCTAAGTGTATTTCCTATGGAGCTCCCTAGGCTACCACCTGATCGTGATATTGATTTCTTTGTTGACTTGTCACCAGGTACGACACCTATTTATCAAACACCCTATCAGATGACTCATGCTGAATTGACTAAATTGAAAAAGTAGTTGTAGGAATTTCCATACATGGGTTTCATCTGGCTTAGTTCATATCCTTGGAGAGCACCATTTCTCTTTAAGAAAAAGGATGGACCTATTCGCATGTGCATTGACTATCATATGATAAACCAAGCTACTGTGAAAAATAATTATATCCACTGCCCAGAATTGACGACCTTTTTTATCAACTTCATTTTGCTCATGTCTTCTCTAAAATTGATCTCTGTTTTAATTACCACCAAATCAAAGTTAAGGACAAAGACATCCCCAAAACCTCCTTTCGAACTTGGTATGGGCATTATGAATTCATGGTCATGCCATTTGGGTTGACCAATGCCCTTCGTGTGTTTATGAACTTGATGAATGGTGTCTCAAGCTTTCCTTGAGGAGTTTGTTGTGATGGAGTGGACTTTTGGAATCCTTAAATGTCCAATGACATAAGTGAATTCATACATGATGAGTTACTTATAAGAGTCACGAGCGCTTTGGTAAAGGGGTAGGTGTTGATTGATGTTGACATCATCATTAAGATCCTTAAGTATATGCTCTTTTTAAGGTATTTAATTGAGTGGTCAATATATGAGTTTTGACACCAAAGTTAAATGGAAGGTAGTTTATATGATGATAAACATGTGGTACAATTTTGATGAAGTTTAGAGGTAGCTATAAAGAGTTATAAGCTTTTAATGAGGATGAGATATATGGCATATTAAAGAAAATAAAGCTAAGTCCTAAATCAATTGAATGTCACGCCCTTTTTTATGTGTTAGCTAAGTCCTAAATCAGGGAGGTTTATAGATATCAATAGACCCCCCCCCCCCCTCTCTCACGGCTCCTTTAGCCTGCCAACTGACAAGAATCAACCTGGTCTCTCCACCACAAACTACAGGTGGCGTGGATGAGTTTCTGAAGATCAGCATAGCAGCGTGAGGAGGAGTTCCCCCCCTTCTTCCTTTGCCACAGAAGTAGTAAGTGACTGTGGCCATCTCCTCTTGCTCTGCAAGGAAAAGCCATAGTTCACCGAAGGAAGACCGAGAGGTGAGGAGGAAGACCTGGGATGTCGAGGTGGATGCACGACCTGGTTTTATGCTCCGGAGATCGTTGAAGGTGAGGAAAAAGATAGAAGAGCAGGTGATCTCTCATCGGAGTTCCCCCTGTGGCGGCGGCCAGTGCAAGGGAGAAAAGGAGAGCAGAAAGGCGCCGATCTCTCACCAAGCCGGTGCACGACGCAGAGGAGCAACCCCAGTAGCCAACCGGAGACCCAAGGGCGACAGCGCCATCGGTAGGAGTGGAAGGGATTAGAAGGAGGTGGAGGTCCACGCCGGCGGCCAGGAGTGCGGCTCACACTAGGGAAGCACCAGAGAATGAGCAAGTGGCGGTGGGCCTGAGATGGCAGAGGGTGGCTCTGTACGGCGGCGCTCAAGCAGAGAACAAACTCTTTGCGTGTGATGCACCCAGCAGACGTGAGGAGATAGTGAGGGGAGATGCCGCTGCCATCTGAACCACACTGGAGAAGGACACCGGAGGCTGGATTCCTTGGCGGAAGCGGCAGCTCACGGACACGGGACAAAGACCTAGCGGTGCCTGGCGCTGAGATCACGAATGAAAGATGGAGAGACCGGTCCAGTCCCGGTTCACTCAGATCAGAAATAAGTCGACCAATCCCAAAACAAACCACTGGATCAACGCAGGCTAGGAGAAGAAGGATGTGCACCAGCCATTAAGGCCACGTGGCGGTTTGTGATAGGCCGAAAAAGGTAAATGCCCTATATATATCCAAATGTTTGATAATTTGTAGAAATTAGCTCGCACATCAGAAAAATACAAAAAATATACCAAAATGTTCAGAAAAATGCGTAAAACAATATGGAATCATAATATCAGCCTTTTTATGCTTTAATCTCAGTGATATCATGTAATATGTTTAATGCTTGTTTAATGGATAATAAATACCAAGCGACGGCATAAAATAATGAGAAAATACCAGTAGATCGTAAATCATGTTTATAATCCAGTGGATGTCAGTGATTATGATGATGATGCACGAAATCATGTAATTTGCTTTATATGGCTAGTTAGGGCTAATAACCCTAAATAATATGTAATAAATACTTACATGCTCAATAAATGATGAGATTTACATAAAACCCTCATATCTGTAACTGAAAGATAATATATAAATCTGAGATCAGTTATATACATGAAATTCATGTTATATGAAGAGCACCCTTGATACATGTGATGTAACCCTAATATGGTTAATGAAAGTGACATAATGTTAAATACATTCACATAATAATGTGACACATGAGTATATCCAGTCGATGAACTATAATCTATAATATGACATCAGTAAGATAATTCTAAGACTAGAATACAAGTAATAATGCACATATCCTAATGAACTAAGTGAAACCCTAAAATGGATTAACAGGGTTAAGATGATGTGAACCTGATGATAGTATATGATCTTGTCTTGATCAGGTTTAACAAGTTATAGTTGATATGAGGATATGATGATTAGGTTTGTCTCTTAATCAAGGTATGCCATTACCTCTTACTTGGCTTATTATACATTATGCTTGTGTTATATGATAGTAAAGACTTGGCATATGGTATTGATTGAAATGATTGTCTTGTATGATATGTTGCTTGAATTTCCATACGTATTGCTATGAACACATCAAACATAATATATTTGTTCCATTATATGAAAGCACCAACTCTATGGTAGTGTGCTTGGTAGTGATCGAACTCTTTGGTAGTGGTCACATTGTACATATGGAAGCACCAACTCTTTGGTAGTGTGCTTGGACCCAACTCTTTGGTAGTTGTCACATTGTACATATGATCCAACTCTTTGGTAGTGATCATAAAGGCCTTAATGCATTCAACTCTCAGGTAGTAAATGCATGGATGATATAATGGAAATCATACTTAAAATATGTGTTCTCTTTTGCTAATGAATATCTTGGTGCAAGTATACGCTTTTCTTATATTCTTCTGTTACTGCCAAGTATTAGTTTTATCTTATTGCCAAGATATGATGAGAGGTATATAAAAGACATGTAGGCGTACTCAATACAATATTTTTGAAAATTGTGCTGACGTGTACCGCATGTAATCTTTTGTTTAGGTTGTGGTCTTGTGCTCTTGAAGATCGAGGATAGTTGAGAGTTGTATGACGAGCTGATGTACAAGTGGACCTGTTGTCTTAAGATCCTGTAGTTTGGTGGTAGTACATGTATATGTATAAGTTTGTTGTTCAATATGTAATATCAAATGTTGTAACAATCCATGTTGTAATTATATGTTGAATGGTGAACATGTGTTGTATGGTTTTATTATTGTTCATGTACATGTGCTACTGATTGTTTCCTTCTGACTCCCTTGATTTTCTTCTTCTTAGCTTAGTGTGTGGTGTTTAAATTGGGATTCTTGCTGAGATGAGGGTTTCAATTTGGGCGTCACACATCAGATTAAGTTCTAGAAAATCCGGGGACGTCACATTTGTAGTGGTCTTCATTGATGACATCCTGATATATTCAAATGAGATGGAGTCACATTGTACTCATCTTTGCAAATTCCTTGATATCCTCCAAACTCAGAAATTCTATGCAAAATTTGCTAAATATGAGTTCTGAATTCATGTTCTTGAGATACATAATTTTTGGTGAGAAAATTTGTTGACCCCGCCAAAGTCTCGATTGTTCTTGAGTGGCAAGCCCTCAAAAATATTTCTAAAATTTGAAGTTTTCTAGGTCTTTCTGGTTATTATCGACGGTTCATACCCAGCTTTAGCAAGACTGACTTGTCCCTCACAAAGCTTAACAGGAAAGGAGAGCGGTTTGTCTAGTCAAAGGAGTGTGAGTCTAATTTTCAGGAGCTAAAGACAAAGCTGACAATTGCACATGTATTGAGCCTTCCTTCAGAGAATTATGGGTTTTTTTATCTTCATTGATGCATAAGGTTCGGTCTGGGTTGTGTTCTTATGCAAGAAATAAAGATAGTTGCTTATGACTCCTGACAATTGAAGCCAAACAAGGTCAACTATCCAACCATGAGCTCAAGTTTGTCGCTATCATATATTCTCTAAAGATATAATGACACTACCTATACAGTGCCACCGTTGACATCCTCACTGACCACAAGAGTCTGAAGTACATGCTGACACAAAAGTGTAAGGACCCTGACCCACATTTTGGGCTAACCCTATTTGTTTTGCTTAAGAATGTTGATTAACTCACTTCCTTAATCATCTAAGATGTAATTAGGGCATGTTGGAGGTTTGTGCTCCTTGTTTAAGACTTGTTTCTTGATGTTTGTGCTTTATGTTGAGGTTTTGGTGCAACTTGCAATTTACCCAGAGTAGGGGTTGATGTGCAAGTTTGCCACCTCTAAAGTGTTCCTTCTCTCTCTTGGCATCATCTATAGGAGAGAGGAAGTGTTGTGCACCTTGTTTGGCCTTGGTTGAGTGGTGACATCCTTGGTGATGTTTTTGGCACATGGTTGAGGTGTGCTTTGCTCTTATGAGTGTTGTCTCATGTTTGAGTGCCTTGGTGAAACCCTGTATCAGTTTGTAGTTTCCTTGAGGAGGCTTGGTATCGGTTTGTAGCACCTTGAGGATCACCATGTCGGGTTGTGGTGACTCTTAAGGAGTGTCATATTGTCTTGTGACCTAAGGTTTCATCCCTATCGGTTTGTGAAGGGGGTGGAAGGGTGTGTCGACCTTGACCTTCCTTAGTGACCAAATGGGCAAGACATACGTCCTATCACCTTGTTGCATGGTGTGGCATGTGTCCTTTCTTCTTGGAAAAGTGTCTTCTAGGGTTCTAAGGTGGTGATACCTTTCCCTTGCTCTCTCTCTCTCTATCTCTCTCTCTCTTTCTTTGGCCATGTATATATACCTCTTCCTTCTCATGCAAGAGAACCCTTTTATCAATCCTTGCTTTCCTCCTTGGTATTCGACCTTGAGCTTGAAGAGCACTCTCCCTTGGAGCTTGGTGGATGTGCTTGAAGCTTGTGGTTCTCTCTTTCATATTCTTCCTTGGTAAGCTATGGTTTTCTATCTTTCCTTCTCTACTTCTCTCTTCTTCTCTGCCATGAACCTTGGTACCTTCTTTTCTCTCTTTTATTTTCTTGACCATAGTCCTATCTTCCTTCTTAGAGGTGTGGTGGAGGTCGAGCTAGGAGGAACTTCTTCTACCTTGAGCTTTGGGAAGCCTAGAGCTTGACCTTGGAGCTTAGAGCTTGGTGGTTGTTCTTGAGGCAGGTTATATAATTGTAAACCTACTTTGTTATTATCACCTTTTTACTTGCTATCTTGCTAGTTGCTATTAGCTTGTCTTTGCTTACATGATAGTAGCTTTTATTGGTAGCTTTACGTTCTATTTTTTAGAATAGAACTATTTTAAGTTGCTTCCATGAGACGCACCTTTCTTTGCCTTGGTAGTATCGTCATCATGAGGTAGAAGATGACTAAACCGATATGAGTTATGGCATGCTAACCGATATGATGTACAACCCGACATGCAAATCAACATGCCTTATCTATACCAATATACCTACCATGATGGGATGTGTTACAATCTAGTGGTGACTATTAAATAAGAGTATTAGTTTTAGATGCTTTTAGTTGAGTGTGTAAGTCAACATGGGTAACTCTAATCCGATAGGCATGCAACCCGACACACCTTGCAACTCGATACCACTCTAGCCCGACACATCTTGTATAGAGGAGAGAAACATCTACCTTGAAGTTCAACCGATACAACCAAACCCTAGTGGTCGATACCCTATTTGATGGGTAGGTCGATACCCTAAGGGATGGGTAGGTCGACACCCTAATGGATAGTGAAACTGATACCTTAAAAGATGGTATGACCGATACACTTTTCCATGCATCTCTAAATTGATATCCATGTTGTGCCTTGGCCGACACCCTCACATTGAGGTGATGAGCCCGATACAAAGTGGTGATAAACCAATACTCATCTTTGAGTTGGTAAGTTGATACCCTACCTAGGTTGGTTGCCTGATATTTAGGGTTAGTCGATTCCATATCTTAGTGTGGTGGATGATACCATATCTTAGTGTGGTGGCCGATACACTAACCCTAACTAATACCCCTATGTGGTGTAGTGATGCATCGTGTTGATTCTAGGGTGTCATGGTGTGATGTAATGCTCTATGGTGATGGTTGAGACATACCATGTTGATGTTGGTGTTTCATGGAGATGATGTGATATCCTATGGATTAGTTGTACATATGATGTGAAGGTTATGTTTCTAAACCACATAACATGTTTTATAATAATAATGAGAAACATGCTTCTATGTCTTATAACACATCTCATAATGATGAAGGAAGTGGTGATCTAAAGTTAGTTAATGATCCAACCCTTGCAAACCCTAATTAGGTAAAGAGAAACCCTAATTGTTATGATGAAAAATGTATGATGTAAATGTTTAGCATGAGTTCTATGAGATGATGATGTTTTGCCTTCTTGTTATCAACTTCTAACCATGCAGATGATACTGATTGATGTACATAGCCAGGTATGAGCTATGGTGGTTATGATGTGATGGAGATGTGATCCTTGTGATGGACATGTGGTCCTTGTAATGGGCATTGGTCCCTGTGATGGACATGTGGTCCTTGTGATGGACATTGGTCCTTGAGATGGACATTTAATGAATAAAAGTAGAAATTGATGATGTGATTCAATATGTTATGGTGATGAGTTATGCCCTATTTATGTAGATCATGTTTGGAGAATATACGTTGTAACGTGATTGATGCTTAAATATGTTAAATTGATCTAATTAATCAAGTAAAATCTATTAGAGTAGTTTCCATGTGCTATAGATCCATTCTAGTGTCAGTTTTATTGCTGGATGGTAAAATGAGTTTAACTCGGAGCGCATATTTTTGAATATGTAGGGTAAAAGTCGAGTAATTCCTTATATCCTTAAATACATGATGTGTGAGACGGCCATGCGTGAGCCAATCTCGGTGTGATATGGATGGCCATGCGTGTGCCACTCCTTTTGTTAGAACATCCATGTGTGAGCATGTTCTTCTAGTACCGTACATTTAAAAAGGTGGACTAGTTATGATTATATATGTGAATGACCATGCGTGAGCCAGTCCCTAATCTTGACTATATGTCAATGTTGCAGTTGACTGATATGCCTTGGTGTTTTCTCTTGTGCTGACCAAGAGGTGTGGTGAGGTCGTGGATTCCAGCTCTTCCATTAGACCTTGTGTGGCACTGACTTTGACTATATACATATAGTGGTCGGTTGGATTTGGATGGTATGATTAAAATCCTCAGGGCATAATGAAATATGTAATTTCCCTTTATTTTTATACAATATTGTAGTATAATTATATAGGATCAAATACAAAAACATTGGTTGAGGCCTTTCTTGATCTTTATACAATATTTTTGATAGAGAATATACATGTTCTTCATATTCCTTTTTAATAATTAAGATGTTTCATAATTCAATCATAACTTCCCTTCCTATTAATAATCATTACCTGCTTCATCTTATTTGTACTCATTCTGCTTCTCAGTTTATCTTATATGTGATAATAATAAAGTTTGCGAAGAGTTATATCTCTCGCTAGGACTGTATGTCTCACCCTGTTGGTTAACAACCTTTTTAGGTGGTAGAGCACGAAGAGGTAGAGATCGTGTAGAGGAGGTTGAGCAGCAGCAAGAGGAGCAGTAACTGATAAGGTTTGAAGTGTTGCTGGTTGTCTTTGTTGATAGAGTCTGAGAGTCATCCCTGTACACTCGGGTCTTTGAGAACGTTTTTTAGGTGTTTTGTGAATGTGATACCTTTATGTTCCTTTGTATATCATATATGATGGAATCATGTATATATGTCCTGGTACAGTGCTTTCGATACAAGTAGACAAATTGCTTTGTGATTGCTTTAAGGCATGAAAGGGCACATGTGTGAAGGTTCTTTCTATCTAGCTATTTTATAAAAAAGGTTTTAATTTGTAGTGTTATCTGCTAATAAGTTTGTTAATCTCTCTTCTTCTTTTATGTTTTGAGTAATCTCATTTTTTGTGGCGTTGGGCGTCACTGCGAAAGGTTGGTATCAGAGCTTTAGGTTTGCTGAGTCTATATGGACCTAGGACTAGGGTTTGTGTATGTTCTAGTATCCTCCAGTCTGCCTTATAGTCCCTTCTACTTATGCAGAAGAAGAAGAAGAAGAGATGAAGGATGTCTGGAGAACATGAAGAACTTGCTATCGAGAGTAGTGTTGCTGCACCAGGTGGTGGTGCAAGGAACCAGGCACATGAAGATCGGACGCCTGAAGTCCCCCAGTTTGACCTTGCCATGACAGAAAACCCTGCCTTTCAATCACTTTTTGGGTAGTTTATGGCAACGATGACTCATATGGAGGACAAGATGCCTACACCTCAGCCGGCACATGTTCTCCATGCTAAATCTTCGGGTACTAGGAAGACTTTGAGCGGCTTCACCATGTTGGGGTGGTTGAGTATGCGGGGACAGCTGATTCGGTGGATGTGGATCTATGGCTGACTAAGCTTGAGAAGGCTTTCAAGATCTTGAGTATCCCTAAAGAGGATAAAGTGAAGCATGAGGTGTACCTCCTGAGAGGGAGTGATGGCCATTGGTGGGCCATAGAGGAGGAGAAGAGACCTGGTGTGGTGGTTGGTTGAGAGGAGTTCCAATGAGAGTTTGTTAGTCGGTACTTTCCACAAATATATCTAGACAAGAAGATCAGTCAGTTTGAGAGGATTTGACAGGGGTCAATGACAATCAATTAGTATGAGGCAATGCTTATGGAGTTGTTGATTTCAGTCCTCACATGGTTGTGATGGAAGATGAGAGGATTTGTCATTTTCAAAAAGGGTTGAATGTTGAGTTGTCTACCCCAGCTGCGGCTTTGGAGAATCGAGAGAGGTTTGATGCATTTGTGGAGTATGTTCGAATGATAGAACAGTCTGTGAAGGAGAAGAGAGAGGCAAGTAAGAAGAAGCGTCCTATACGGCTTCAAGGGAAGTCGTCGGGTGGCTTCAAGAAGTCAAGGTTTTCTGCACTGCCACCATCACAAAGGTTTATTGCTTTGACACAATGGTCACCCAATAAGGGCAGAGGCAGTAGTTTTCTTCCCTTAGGAGCCCAGAGTGCATCAACATCAGTGACCGGACTGCCCAGGCCTTGGTATGAGAACAAAACATGTTACAAGTATGGACAAGTTGTCCATACCAGACAGTTTTGTCCAATGAAGGATGATGAAGTGACTCCACAATCGAGGTAGAGCCAGTAGGGCTCACAGAAATAGCAGAGCAATAGTGGTGTAGGAGGACAAGGACGTTGCCAAGCATCCCAAGTTGGATCATCTTCTCAAAGAAGTAGAGGATGGGGGTGACAATAGGCAACAACTGGATTCTACACCATGAGTTAGTCAGAGGTGGTGGTCAACCCAAAAGTGGTAACAGGTCAGATGGTGTTATTTCATTCTGATTTGTCTTCTTCTTGCTTTATATCTATTTTGGTTGACTCAGGTGCTACGCATTCTTTTATCGCATGGGAAGTGCTTAGTAGTTTTTCTTTTCCTGTTAGTCGTAGGAAGAGTAGCTTATTACTAGAAACCCCATTGGTCGGTTTTGTAGTGTTGCAAGATGTGTGTCCTTCCTATGTTCTGTCTTTCTCATGACACATCATCCAAGTGGATCTCATACCACTTGACATGCATGGGTTTGATGTGATCCTTGGAATGGAAGCCCTGGAGAAGTATAGAGTGGTCTTGGATTGTAGTTATAAGAAAGAAATGTTTGTAGATGGTAGTGAGATGTGGATCTTCCAGGGAGATAGGAAGATTCTCTTGATGTGTCTCATATCAGCCATGTTGTTCAGAAAGCTTCTGAGACAAGGTCATGAGGCATTTTTGGCACATGTGGTGGATGCAGAGGTGAGGTGTCTTAGTATCCAGGAAGTTCCAGTGGTTAGGGAGTTTGAGGATGTGTTCCCTAAAGAGTTTCTAGGTATTCCCCCACCCCGTGAGATTGATTTTGAGATCGGTCTGGTTCTTGGTACACAACCCATAGCTCAGACACTATATAGGATGGCACCGACAGATATGGCAGAGTTGAAGAGACAGTTGCAAGAACTGCTTGACAAAGGTTTCATCAGGATGAGTATGTCACCATGGGGTGATCCAATGTTGTTTGTGAAGAATAAGGATGGTTCTATGAGGTTGTGCATAGATTATAGGTAGTTGAACAAGGTCACGATAAAGAATAAGTATCCCTTTCTGAGGATAGATGAGTTGTTTGATCAGTTGTGTGGTGTGATTGTGTTCTTGAAGATAGATCTACGGTCAGGCTATCATCAGTTAAGGATCAAGGAGGATGACATACCAAAGTCAGTCTTTAGGATGAGGTATGGTCACTATGAGTTTGTGATTATGCTATTTGGGATGACCAACGCACCAGTAGTGTTCATGGATTTGATGAATAGGGTGTTCCTACCATTCCTAGACTAGTTTTTGGTTGTCTTCATAGATGACATTTTGATATATAGTCGGGATAGTCAACGGCATGAACAACATCTGCATCAGGCATTGACAGTGTTGAGACAGCACTGGATCTATGCTAAGTTCAACAAGTGTGACATCTGGTTGAGAGAGGTAGATTTCTTGCGGCACGTTATATCTATAGAAGGAGTACGCGTGGATCCTAATAAAGTAGAGTCTATGACAGAATGGGAGCAGTCGAAGACGCCGATAGAAGTGCACAGTTTCCTATGTTTGGTGGTCTACTATAGGAGGTTCATTAAGAACTTTAGTGCTATCGCCCTACCCCTAACTAAGT
The DNA here is from genome assembly GCA_963693085.1 of Alisma plantago-aquatica. NCBI lineage: Eukaryota > Viridiplantae > Streptophyta > Magnoliopsida > Alismatales > Alismataceae > Alisma > Alisma plantago-aquatica. Next base: position 496,023,219 of record OY856414.1, on the reverse strand, counting down.
TGACAAGGAAGGATGTCTTGTTTGTTTGAGAGGAGAGATGTCAATAAGCTTTTAAGACATTGAAGGAGAAGCTGACAAGTGCACCAATTTTATTTTTGCCCGAGCAAGGAAAAGGATACATCATCTTTTGTGATGTATCCATGCATGGTTTGGGGTGTGTGTTGATGCAGGACAAGAAAGTGGTTTCTTTTTCTTCTCGACATCTTAAGAAACATGAGGAGAATTATGCAACCCACGACTTGGAGTTAGCTGCAGTAGTACATGCTTTAAAGATTTGGAGGCACTACATGTATGGGGAGAAGTGTCAGATCTTCATTAATCACAAGAACCTAAAGTATATCTTCTCACAGCAGGAGCTGAATATGAGGCAGCGTCATTGGATGGAGTTCATCAAGGATTACAACTGCATGATTGATTATCATCTGCGAAAGGTGAATATCAAGGTAGATGCCTTGAGCAAGAAATCTTCATCTGTCGATAGAGGTCAGTTGAGTTCTTTGATGTGTCACAAGTGAGACATGTTGGTCTCCTTGCGTCAGATGAATGTAAGCTTGTAAGTCTCTTTGTTAATCATTTTTTTGGTGCAATTACAAGTGAATCCTACACTAAGACAACATATCAAAGAAGCTCAACAAACAGATACAGTGACACATCATATTAGATTAGAGTTTGGCAGCAAGAAGCGTGATGGTTTTCACGAGACAGAAGACAGGATAGTATGTTATTATCACAAGATAGTAGTTCCTGATGCGGATAACTTGAGGAAGATGGTGCTGGAAGAGGTTCATACATCTATGTATGCTATGCATCCAGGAAGTACTAAGATGTACCACAACCTGAAGGATATGTATTGGTGATCCGGATTGAAAAAAAGATGTAGCTGAGTTCGTTGCAGGATGTGCTATGTGTTAGCAAGTCAAGACTGAGCATTAGAAGCCTACATGAACATTGCAATTGTTGCCTATACCTCAGTGGAAATGGGATCATGTGACTATGGACTTTGTGGTTGGTCTACCTAGGACAGCTAAAGGTTATGATTCCATTTGGGTGATCATTGACAGGTTGACCAAGTCAGCACATTTCCTCCCTGTGAGTACAACGTTCACAGCAGAGAAGCTTGCTCAAGTCTATGTTGATGAGATAGTACATTTGTAGGATGTCCCAACTACTATCATATCGAATAGAGGTCATCAGTTTACAAGTCACTTTTAGGAGTGACAGCATATAGCCTTGGGTATGTAGTTGAAGTTTAGCACTGCTTTCCACCTACAGAAATATGGACACTCTGAAAGGACCATTCAAATCTTAGAGGATCTATTGAGGTCTTATGCTCTTCAGTTCTCAGGAAGTTGGGATATACACCTCAGTCTAATAGAGTTTGCCTACAATAACATCTATTAGAGAAATATTGACATGGCACCATATGAGGCATTGTATGGGAGATGTTGTAGATCTCTGTTGTGTTGGTATGAGACAAGGGAGTATCAATTTCTGGGTCCTAAGCTTGTGCAGTAGACAACTGAGAAGAGAAAAGTGATACAACAACAGTTGAAAGTAGCACAAGACAGACAGAAGTCAAATGCAGACAAAAGTCACAGACCCTTGGAGTTCCAAGTGGGAGATAAAGTATATCTGAAGGTCTCTCCCTGGAAAGGTGTTTTGAGGTTTGGGAAGAAGGGTAAGTTGGCTCCCAGGTTTATGGAACCTTACCCAGTTGTGGCACATGTTGGGAAGGTGGTCTATAAGTTGGAGGTGCCACCTGAGTTGCATAGATTGCACCCAGTGTTCCATGTCAGTATGTTAAGGAAGTGTCATCCAGATACAGAGATAGTGTTATAGCCTGTGGAGGTGGATCTTGATGAGGATATGACCTATGTAGAGGTTCTTGTGTTGATCCTCGATCGGGGGGTGAAAAACTTGAAGAATAAGGACCTTATGCTTGTGAAGGTTCTTTGGCATCACCATGGAGTTGAAGAATCCATGTGGGAGCTCGAAGAGGAGATGAGGAGGAAGACCCCTTCTCCTTTCTCTTAGGAATTTGGGGGCAAAATCCCTATTAGGGGTTTATGATTTGTAAGGACCTTGACCCACATTTTGGTCTAACCCTATTTGTCTTGCTTAAGTATGTTGCTTAACTCCCTACTCTAATCATCTAAGATGTAATTAGGGCATGCTAGAGGCTTGTGATCCTTGTTTGAGCCTTGTTGCTTGATTCTTGTGCTTTGTGGTAAGATTTTGATGCAACTTGCAATTCACCTAGAGTAGGGGTTGATGTGCAAGTCAAGTTTTCCACCTATAGACTATTCCTTCTCTCTCTTGGCATCATCTAGAGGAGAGAGGAAGTGTTAGGCACCTTGTTTTGCCCTTAGCTAAGTGGTGACATCCTTGGTGATGTTTTGGGCACATGTTTGAGGTGTGATTTGCTCTTTTGAGTGTTGTCTCAGGTTTGAGAGCCTTGGTGAAACCCTGTATCAGTTTTTGGTTGCCTTGAGGAGGCTTGGTATTAGTTTGTGGCACCTTGAGGATCACCATGTCAGGTTGTGGTGACTCTAAAGGAGTGTCATATCGGCTTGTGACCTAAGGTTTCATCCCTATCGATTTGTGAAGGGGGTGGAAGGGTGTGTCGACCTTGACCTTCCTTAGTGACCAAGTGGGAGAGACATAGGTCCTATCACCTTGTTGCATGGTGTGGCATGTGTCCTTTCTTCTTAGACAAGTGTCTTCTAGGGTTCTAAGGTGGTGATTCACTTACTCTCTCTCTCTCTCCGGCCATGTATATATACCTCTTCCTTCTCATTCAAGAGAACCCTTTTAGCAATCCTTGCTTTCCTCCTTGGTGGCCGACCTTGAGCTTGAAGAGTACTCTCCCTTAGAGCTTGGTGCTCTCTTTCATCTTATTCCTTGGTAAGCCATGGTTTTTTAGCTTTCCTTCTCTTCTTCTTTCTTCTTCTCATCCATGGACCTTGGTACCTTCTTTTCTCTCTTTTGTTTTCTTGACCATGGTCCTATCTTCCTTCTTGGAGGTGTGGTGGAGGTTGAGTTAGGAGGATCTTCTTCTACCTTGATCTTTGGGAAGTTTGGATCTTGACCTTGGAGCTTAGAGCTTGGTGGTTGTTCTTGAGGTGGGTTATATAACTCTAAACCTACTTTGTTATTATCACCTTTCTACTTATTATCTTGCTAGTTTCTCTTAGCTTGTCTTTGCTTACATGCTAGTAGCTTTTATTGGTAGCTTTACATTCTATTTTTGAGAAGAGAACTAAGTTAAGTTTCTTCCATGAGAAGCACCTTTCTTTGCCTTGGTTTTATCGTCACCGTGAGGTAGAAGATGACTAAACCGATATGAGTTATGGCATGTTAACTGATATGATGCACAACCAGACACGCAAACTGACATGCTTTATCTAGACTGATATACCTACCATGATGGGATGTGTTACAATCTAGTGGTGACTATGGAAAAAGAGTTTTGGTTTTACATGCTTTTAGTTGAGTGTGGAAGTCGACATGGGTAACCCTAATCTGATAGGCATGCAACCTGACACACCTTGCAACCCGATACCTCTCTAGCCCAACACATTTTGTATAGAGGCGAGTGTGACAAAGTGGATTTTAGCAAAATAATGAGATAATTACTCTTTTGACCTCATTATATTCTCTCATGATCCCAAATTATTTTTCTTGTCTTTATAATCATTTTTGAGACTCAAATTCAATATATGGTGACCAATGTGGATTTTATACACATTTATACAATTCAAATTGGATTCATTCATCACTTTGTCCAAAGAATCAAATTAGTCAATCAAACTTCGTCTTTTTGTTCCCAAACTTTTTATAAATGTTCTACAAGTTTTTGTGAGGCTTTGGTCCAAATTTCATTGCAATTGGACATTCCTACTAGTTTCTATGATTTTTCGAAGTTTAATGCTCAAAAACCCTTTTATTTTGCTCTTTTCTGACTTTTTCCAAGTCAGCGATCCAGGGCTCACCATGGGGACGAACCCCAGCCCTTAGATCAGCCCCGCTCGGATCAGAGCCCAATCTCACGGCCACTGACTCGTCTCCTACCTCCCGCAATCAGCGGGGAGGAGTTAAGGAGGACCGAGACTTGCAACCCACTCGAATATGACTCGATTCAAAATTCTAAGCGAGCCAAAACAACCCGCTCACAATTTCGAACTTGACAAGTCCTAGTTTGACCAGCAATTGTACACCATAGTGCCTCCAAAATGAGTGTTTTGCCTCCCCTTCTCTATCCGGCAGCCATGGTTGCTGCTCCGAACCTATGAGCCCTAAAACCCTAGCTCCAACCCTATATAATGCATCCCTCATGCTCACAATCGCCACATAAAACTTCGACGTCCTTTCTCCCTCGCTGTTCTAGCCTAAGGCGGCCTAATTTTCTTCTTCTGATCTCCTGCTGCTTCAAGCAGCACCACCGCCAAGCCCGGTTGGGCATCCTGCTTCTCGCCCCCTCTCGTCTTTCTCTGGATCCAATCCAGTTCGCGGGGCCAAGGCAAGCTCGGCCGGCACCTCAGCCGCCTCCCCTGCCCTCTGCTTCTCTCAGACCCTCCCCACTCCGGCGAGCTCCTCCGCCTGCCTTTGTGGCTCGCGCGAGGCCTGAACGAGGAGGAGATGTCCCCAAGCCGCTCGGTTCAAGTGGGACCAGGGACCCGGTAGACCACAAAATGAACCGGCTAAATAGAAGGATGAACCAGCCAATCAAGGGTTGAACCGGATCCTGGACCAACGAGCATTGTGGCGCGATCTGAGCCACCGAATCTTGATCCAACAGCCCTCGATTTTCACATATAAGGTATTTTCGCTCCCTCTCTGGAAAATATTCATATAAATGGTCAAATCTTGTTTAAATCGTATCTAGTGCATCTGACCTCCAAACATTATGTATAAATAGTCAATTTTGATCAGAAAAATCCAGTGAATCCATTAAAAATAGTTTTGAAGCCTGTATCTAAACAATGCTCACTGATATCCCTAGATCATACACTCCTGCTCATTTAATTTGTCATATGGCTCAATAATGACATTTAATCCTTGAAAACCCTATATTTGGACTCTGATGATATTTTATAACCTAGATCCGATTTTTTTTTGAATCATATACTTTTGAAAGTGAATCATTAGTGAATCTAGATCTTTTTACTTGATTCAATCTGGATAATAATCTTGATGATGAGCAATCTTGATCTTACAAAATAATTGATATAGTTTTGACCCATCAATATGATATTGAATACAAATGATGTAGAACATGATGATGACCTAAAGACTTGATGACTTGAATAATGATGATAATAATTAGGGTTAGCACATATAATCCTAGCAAACTTAGGTAAGTCATTCACACTTGAATATTTCGTATACTTGAAATAATGTTGGACATATTGAAATGTTGATTATAAGTGAATGACCCAACCCTAAGGTTGACATAGGAAAAACATAACCCTAATCTCGAATATTGAAATATGATATTCCAAACATCATGATCTTGACCCTTGATCCAATCTTGTGATTTAGGATCTGACTCGAAGGGTATACCCAATACTTGTTGATCTATACTCGAAAACCTCGGTGAAAGGTACGCTATTTATATAACTCCACCTTGATTGTATTGAAGATACTTTTATGTATCTCTTGACCATATGCTTGGCTATTTACTTGGATGAGCTATTGTTCCCTATGATTAGTATTCTGTTTTTCTATATTATATTTTGAAAAACATGAAAACATAAATTGAATGCCCATTATGACTACCCGTATATTGATGTTGATAGTGATGATGATATTGATAATGTTGATAATGTGGATATTGAGTACAACAATCCCCTCATTTGGAAGTGGGACTTGTACTTTGGCTTCCTATGTTCCTATGGTGAAAAGGAGCCTAATGACCTTCCCCATCGCGTTGGGGTAATAGAGTCACACAAATTATATAAGCATGCTTCTTGAATTACAGCATAATGGGAACTCATAATAAAATTCGAATTGCTTGAAAAACTTGTCGAATAAATGTTGGATTTGCAAATTGCTTATTATTCTTTGAAATATAAGTCCTGCCAAGCATACTATTTTGTTATAAATCGTTTTACTTGATTTTGATAGCGTACCGTGCAATTGCATGATTGTGTCTTGATTTTCTTGATTTTAGGCAATATACATGGAAAACTGAATACGATCGCTTCCGCACTCATATACTCTGATGACAAAGACAAATTGGATATATCTCCATATTGGGTTAGTTTGTTCTTAATTATCCAATTTTTGAGTTATTTATTTCTTATTGTATATGCCAGTGTGTTAGATCCTACGGGGCCACTCAGGGACGGGCGCTTCAATCCTTTTTCTACTGTTTCGGCAGTAGGATTGGGATTGGGGTAAGAACGGTTCCGTGACAGTTGGTATCAGAGCTTACACACTCTCATATACTATAAGTAAATAATTTCTCAGGTCTCTTACACCCAAGAAACCTTAAAGTCCATAATGGTGAAAATTGAGGTGTCTAGGCTCGGGGTCCTGACATAATTTCTCCTATCCGTTTTCACGGTGGCTGAGATCCCCCGCTCTACCTGGCCTCAATTGATCCAGAACTAGACCTAAAGGTTCTCTTGTGAAACCTTAGAGAGTCTTCTAGCATCTCATCTGTTCTTTAAGGATAATCCTAAGCCACCCATGTAGATGAAGTTTAGGTAGTCTTCTCATCTCCTCATGTGGTCCTTCCTTGTGACCTTATACCACATGATGTCTCGATTATGGGTAGCTTAAGCATGGGAATCGCTAAATCTTGAAAGTTGATACCATGATCTGACCTTAGTATGAAAACTCAATTTTGATCAATTAGAACGTTGAAATCAAATACTCATGCTTGACCTTTCATGAAAACTCGATTTAATCAAAACTAGACTATATGTTTTCTATGTTTGAGGTAAATGATACAAATTATGATATGGTGAAATAAAGATGACTTATACCTTATTATTGATAAGGTCCCTATTTGATTAAGCCCATGGTGCCCTATTATTGATTAAACGTCAAACATAGTTAAGCAAACATTTACCCTATTGATGCCTTTTGCAATCTCGATTTTAATATGATGATTATGGACCTAATGCTCTGATTCCTTGAATGCCAAATTTAAATCCTTGATTTCCAAACTATATCAATACCTTGATCATGAAAGGAAAGAATTGAAAATCTTGACATTATTGCCCTATTACCTTGAATTTTGATCTTATGACTTCGATGTATATGATTTAATTTTGATACGCTCCCTATTTGAATAAGATCAGTAGATCATGACTAATGTTGGTAATGCACCAGATTAGGGTGGTAGTTGACTCATGACTCCCCTAACCTAGGTCACATCCCAATTTTGACTACCTCTAAATTTTCACCTTGTTGATTATTTAGAGTTTGGAAAGGTATCTCATTTCACCCGATTTTGGATTGGTTGACCTAAGCCTAATAGGTTAAAACCATAGTTGATACTCAAATCTTGAAAATTGATTTGATAATGATCTCGATATATGACAATGCTGACTATAGCTTGTGGTTTATTTCCTAGATAGACCTAGGTCTAGATCATTCATCAACCTTGGAAACGTGATAATGAAATTATGATATGTTGCGCGAATATTGAATAATGTTGCTTGAAATTGGATATAGATGAATGATACCCCTAAGGTCTAAATAGGAATCTAAACCCTAGCTTCAAAATTTGGACCTATGACTTTTGATCTCAACTCTTGATAATGATATATAATATTGTGACTCACGATTATCAGATCTCAATTAGGATAAAAATCCTATGTTCACATTATTTGGATCTACAAATCATACTAGATATATGACTAATGACTTCAAAATCCCAAATCTTTAAATTTTGAAATAATGACTATGTTGACACTCTTGATTTATGGATGAAGGTTTAGCTCTCATTAGGACTAGGGTGGGACCTTTCCATTGATTTTGAGCTCGAAAACCATGATATTGGAAGATTGATGTTGTCTTGAAATGTTGAAAAAAAAATCTCAAATCATGGATGTATAACCCACCTACGCCAATGTAGAGTCTAGGACCCTAAGATTTTGGGATTGAAAGTCACTGTATACACTTGATTCAAGTATTTTATTTGTTGGACCTAAAATATGATCTCTCCAAATTTGTGATCAATAGGATGCTTTCCATATTTGTGACTCATATAATGACTTTGGACAATATATGTGCTGATTTTGATACTCAATTGCTCAATGATGAAATAATGTTAGTACCAAGTTGATTATGATAGGGAATATGGAATCTCAACTGTGATTTTTTTTAGGACTAATTGAAACTTGAGGACATGATTTTGATTACATAGTTGAGGATATTCTAATAATTGATGATATTATCTGGATTTGAAAAATTCTAATTTTGAGGATATTTTTGAATTTTGGGGACAAAATTCCTTTTTAAGGAGGGAAGGATGTGACAAAGTGGATTTTAGCAAAATAATGACATAATTACTCTTTTGACCTCATTATATTCTCTCATGATCCCAAATTATTTTTCTTGTCTTTATAATCATTTTTGAGACTCAAATTCAATATATGGTGACCAATGTGGATTTTATACACATTTATACAATTCAAATTGGATTCATTCATCACTTTGTCCAAAGAATCAAATTGGTCAATCAAACTTCTTCTTTTTGTTCCCAAACTTTTATAAATGTTCTACAAGTTTTTGTGAGGCTTTGGTCCAAATTTCATTGCAATTGGACATTCCTACTAGTTTCTATGATTTTTCGAAGTTTAATGCTCAAAAACCCTTTTATTTTGCTCTTTTCTGACTTTTTCCAAGTCAGCGATCCAGGGCTCACCATGGGGACGAACCCCAGCCCTTAGATCAGCCCCGCTCGGATCATAGCCCAATCTCACGGCCACTGACTCGTCTCCTACCTCCCGCAATCAGCGGGGAGGAGTTAAGGAGGACCGAGACTTGCAACCCACTCGAATATGACTCGATTCAAAATTCTAAGCGAGCCAAAACAACCCGCTCACAATTTCGAACTTGACAAGTCCTAGTTTGACCAGCAATTGTACACCATAGTGCCGCCAAAATGAGTGTTTTGCCTCCCCTTCTCTGTCCGGCAGCCATGGTTGCTGCTCCGAACCTATGAGCCCTAAAACCCTAGCTCCAACCCTATATAATGCGTCCCTCATGCTCACAATCGCCACATAAAACTTCGACGTCCTTTCTCCCTCGCTGTTCTAGCCTAAGGCGGCCTAATTTTCTTCTTATGATCTCCTGCTGCTTCAAGCAGCACCACCGCCAAGCCCGGTTGGGCATCCTGCTTCTCGCCCCCTCTCGTCTTTCTCTGGATCCAATCCAGTTCGCGGGGCCAAGGCAAGCTCAGCCGGCACCTCGGCCGCCTCCCCTGCCCTCTGCTTCTCTCAGACCCTCCCCGCTCCGGCGAGCTCCTCTGCCTGCCTTTGTGGCTCACGCGAGGCCTGAACGAGGAGGAGATGTCCCCAAGCCGCTCGGTTCAAGTGGGACCAGGGACCCGGTAGACCACAAAATGAACCGGCTAAATAGAAGGATGAACTAGCCAATCAAGGGTTGAACCGGATCCTGGACCAGCGAGCATTGTGGCGCGATCTGAGCCACCGAATCTTGATCCAACAGCCCTCGATTTTCACATATAAGGTATTTTCGCTCCCTCTCTGGAAAATATTCATATAAATGGTCAAATCTTGTTTAAATCGTATCTAGTGCATCTGACCTCCAAACATTATGTATAAATAGTCAATTTTGATCAGAAAAATCCAGTGAATCCATTAAAAATAGTTTTGAAGCCTGTTTCTAAACTATGCTCACTGATATCCCTAGATTATACACTCCTGCTCATTTAATTTGTCATATGGCTCAATAATGACATTTAATCCTTGAAAACCCTATATTTGGACTCTGATGATATTTTATAACCTAGATCCGGTTTTTTTTTTAATCATCTACTTTTGAAAGTGAATCATTAGTGAATCTTGATCTTTTTACTTGATTCAATCTGGATAATAATCTTGATGATGAGCAATCTTGATCTTACAAAATAATTGATATAGTTTTGACCCATCAATATGATATTGAATACAAATGATGTAGAACATGATGATGACCTAAAGACTTGATGACTTGAATAATGATGATAATAATTAGGGTTAGCACATATAATCCTAGAAAACTTAGGTAAGTCATTCACACTTGAATATTTCGTATACTTGAAATAATGTTGGACATATTGAAATGTTGATTATAAGTGAATGACCCAACCCTAAGGTTGACATAGGAAAAACATAACCCTAATCTCGAATATTGAAATATGATATTCCAAACATCATGATCTTGACCCTTGATCCAATCTTGTGATTTAGGATCTGACTCGAAGGGTATACCCAATACTTGTTGATCTATACTCGAAAACCTCGGTGAAAGGTACGCTATTTATATAACTCCTCCTTGATTGTATTGAAGATACTTTTATGTATCTCTTGACCATATGCTTGGCTATTTACTTGGATGAGCTATTGTTCCCTATGATTAGTATTCTGTTTTTCTATATTATATTTTGAAAAACATGAAAACATAAATTGAATGCCCATTATGACTGCCCGTATATTGATGTTGATTGTGATGATGATATTGATAATGTTGATAATGTGGATATTGAGTACAACAATCCCCTCATTTGGAAGTGGGACTTGTACTTTGGCTTCCTATGTTCCTATGGTGAAAAGGGGCCTAATGACCTTCCCCATCACGTTGGGGTAATAGAGTCACACAAATTATATAAGCATGCTTCTTGAATTACAGCATAATGGGAACTCGTAATAAAATTCGAATTACTTGAAAAACTTGTCGAATAAATGTTGGATTTGCAAACTGCTTATTATTCTTTGAAATATAAGTCCTGCCAAGCATACTATTTTGTTATAAATCGTTTTACTTGATTTTGATAGCGTACCGTGCAATTGCATGATTGTGTCTTGATTTTCTTGATTTTAGGCAATATACATGGAAAACTGAATACGATCGCTTCCGCACTCATATACTCTGATGACAACGACAAATTGGATATATCTCCATATTGGGTTAGTTTGTTCTTAATTATCCAATTTTTGAGTTATTTATTTCTTATTGTATATGCCAGTGTGTTAGATCCTACGAGGCCACTCAGGGACGGGCGCTTCAATCCTTTTTCTACTGTTTCGGCAGTAGGATTGGGATTGGGGTAAGAACGGTTCCGTGACAGTTGGTATCAGAGCTTACACACTCTCATATACTATAAGTAAATAATTTCTCAGGTCTCTTACACCCAAGAAACCTTAAAGTCCATAATGGTGAAAATTGAGGTGTCTAGGCTCGGGGTCCTGACATAATTTCTCCTATCCGTTTTCACGGTGGCTGAGATCCCCCGCTCTACCTGGCCTCAATTGATCCAGAACTGGACCTAAAGGTTCTCTTGTGAAACCTTAGAGAGTCTTCTAGCATCTCATCTCTTCTTTAAGGATAATCCTAAGCCACCCATGTAGATGAAGTTTAGGTAGTCTTCTCATCTCCTCATGTGGTCCTTCCTTGTGACCTTATACCACATGATGTCTCGATTATGGGTAGCTTAAGCATGGGAATCGCTAAATCTTGAAAGTTGATACCATGATCTGACCTTAGTATGAAAACTCAATTTTGATCAATTAGAACGTTGAAATCAAATACTCATGCTTGACCTTTCATGAAAACTCGATTTAATCAAAACTAGACTATATGTTTTCTATGTTTGAGGTAAATGATACAAATTATGATATGGTGAAATAAAGATGACTTATACCTTATTATTGATAAGGTCCCTATTTGATTAAGCCCATGGTGCCCTATTATTGATTAAACGTCAAACATAGTTAAGCAAACATTTACCCTATTGATGCCTTTTGCAATCTCGATTTTAATATGATGATTATGGACCTCATGCTCTGATTCCTTGAATGCCAAATTTAAATCCTTGATTTCCAAAATATATCAATACCTTGATCATGAAAGGAAAGAATTGAAAATCTTGACATTATTGCCCTATTACCTTGAATTTTGATCTTATGACTTCGATGTATATGATTTAATTTTGATACGCTCCCTATTTGAATAAGATCAGTAGATCATGACTAATGTTGGTAATGCACCAGATTAGGGTGGTAGTTGACTCATGACTCCCCTAACCTAGGTCACATCCCAATTTTGACTACCTCTAAATTTTCACCTTGTTGATTATTTAGAGTTTGGAAAGGTATCTCATTTCACCCGATTTTGGATTGGTTGACCTAAGCCTAATAGGTTAAAACCATAGTTGATACTCAAATCTTGAAAATTGATTTGATAATGATCTCGATATATGACAATGCTGACTATAGCTTGTGGTTTATTTCCTAGATAGACCTAGGTCTAGATCATTCATCAACCTTGGAAACGTGATAATGAAATTATGATATGTTGCGCGAATATTGAATAATGTTGCTTGAAATTGGATATAGATGAATGATACCCCTAAGGTCTAAATAGGAATCTAAACCCTAGCTTCAAAATTTGGACCTATGACTTTTGATCTCAACTCTTGATAATGATATATAATATTGTGACTCACGATTATCAGATCTCAATTAGGATAAAAATCCTATGTTCACATTATTTGGATCTACAAATCATACTAGATATATGACTAATGACTTCAAAATCCCAAATCTTTAAATTTTGAAATAATGACTATGTTGACACTCTTGATTTATGGATGAAGGTTTAGCTCTCATTAGGACTAGGGTGGGACCTTTCCATTGATTTTGAGCTCGAAAACCATGATATTGGAAGATTGATGTTGTCTTGAAATGTTGAAAAAAAAAATCTCAAATCATGGATGTATAACCCACCTACGCCAATGTAGAGTCTAGGACCCTAAGATTTTGGGATTGAAAGTCACTGTATACACTTGATTCAAGTATTTTATTTGTTTGACCTAAAATATGATCTCTCCAAATTTGTGATCAATAGGATGCTTTCCATATTTGTGACTCATATAATGACTTTGGACAATATATGTGCTGATTTTGATACTCAATTGCTCAATGATGAAATAATGTTAGTACCAAGTTGATTATGATAGGGAATATGGAATCTCAACTGTGATTTTTTTAGGACTAATTGAAACTTGAGGACATGATTTTGATTACATAGTTGAGGATATTCTAATAATTGATGATATTATCTGGATTTGAAAAATTCTAATTTTGAGGATATTTTTGAATTTTGGGGACAAAATTCCTTTTTAAGGAGGGAAGGATGTGACAAAGTGGATTTTAGCAAAATAATGAGATAATTACTCTTTTGACCTCATTATATTCTCTCATGATCCCAAATTATTTTTCTTGTCTTTATAATCATTTTTGAGACTCAAATTCAATATATGGTGACCAATGTGGATTTTATACACATTTATACAATTCAAATTGGATTCATTCATCACTTTGTCCAAAGAATAAAATTGGTCAATCAAACTTCTTCTTTTTGTTCCCAAACTTTTATAAATGTTCTACAAGTTTTTGTGAGGCTTTGGTCCAAATTTCATTGCAATTGGACATTCCTACTAGTTTCTATGATTTTTCGAAGTTTAATGCTCAAAAACCCTTTTATTTTGCTCTTTTCTGACTTTTTCCAAGTCAGCGATCCAGGGCTCACCATGGGGACGAACCCCAGCCCTTAGATCAGCCCCGCTCGGATCAGAGCCCAATCTCACAGCCACTAACTCGTCTCCTACCTCCCGCAATCAGCGGGGAGGAGTTAAGGAGGACCGAGACTTGCAACCCACTCGAATATGACTCGATTCAAAATTCTAAGCGAGCCAAAACAACCCGCTCACAATTTCGAACTTGACAAGTCCTAGTTTGACCAGCAATTGTACACCATAGTGCCGCCAAAATGAGTGTTTTGCCTCCCCTTCTCTGTCCGGCAGCCATGGTTGCTGCTCCGAACCTATGAGCCCTAAAACCCTAGCTCCAACCCTATATAATGCGTCCCTCATGCTCACAATCGCCACATAAAACTTCGACGTCCTTTCTCCCTCGCTGTTCTAGCCTAAGGCGGCCTAATTTTCTTCTTCTGATCTCCTGCTGCTTCAAGCAGCACCACCGCCAAGCCCGGTTGGGCATCCTGCTTCTCGCCCCCTCTCGTCTTTCTCTGGATCCAATCCAGTTCGCGGGGCCAAGGCAAGCTCGGCCGGCACCTCGGCCGCCTCCCCTGCCCTCCGCTTCTCTCAGACCCTCCCCGCTCCGGCGAGCTCCTCCGCCTGCCTTTGTGGCTCGCGCGAGGCCTGAACGAGGAGGAGATGTCCCCAAGCCGCTCGGTTCAAGTGGGACCAGGGACCCGGTAGACCACAAAATGAACCGGCTAAATAGAAGGATGAACTAGCCAATCAAGGGTTGAACCAGATCCTGGACCAGCGAGCATTGTGGCGCGATCTGAGCCACCGAATCTTGATCCAACAGCCCTCGATTTTCACATATAAGGTATTTTCATTCCCTCTCTGGAAAATATTCATATAAATGGTCAAATCTTGTTTAAATCGTATCTAGTGCATATGACCTCCAAACATCAACGGCCAAGAGGTCTTCTACAACCCCTACCTATCCCCAAGTGGAAATGGCGAAACATCACCATGGATTTTGTGGTGGGTCTACCCAGGACCAGGAAAGGGAGAGACTCCATTTGCATTATAGTCAACTGTCTAACAAAATTATCCCATTTGATTCCAATTAAGACAACAACCAAAGTTCTAGAGTTTGCAGAGCTTTACATTCGTGAGATAGTCTGATTGCATGGGATCCATGTATCCATTGTCTCATATCATGATGCAAAGTTCACTTCACACTTATGGAGACAAGTTCAGGAGGAATTGGGGACCCAACTAAGCTTCAGTGCCGCATATCATCCACAAACCGATGGACAGCCTGAAAGGAAAATTTTGGTTTTAAAGACTTATTGAAATAATGTGTCCTTGATTGGGTGGTCCATGGGACTACTATCTGCCACTTTTTGAGTTCACCTAAAAAAATAACTATCAATACAGTATAGGCATGCCTTCGTATGAAGTCGGTGAATGACAGATGCTAAAGTCCGAGGAACTATAGTTTTATTCTGAAAATGCCAACCTGATCAAACAAAGGTTGAAAAGGGAACAGGCTTTTCAGAAGTCTTATGTTGATGCACACAAAATAGATACTCAATTTTCGGTGGATGACTATGTGTTTCTAAAGATTTGACCGATTCAAGCTATTTGAAGAAAAAGGGAAAACTTAGCCCTAGATATGTGGGTTCATTTGAAATTTCAGACTTTATTGGGGAATGTGCATACATGTTAGATCTACCTCCACAATACAACATGATGCGCAATGCCTTCCATGTGTCAAATTTTAAGTGGTGCGTCAAGGACCCTAGCCATGTCCTCAATCATGAGACAATTGAATTGAAGGACGCGCTTGTATGCCAGGAAGTTCCGGTCAAGATACTTGATACTCGCACCAAGGAGCTCAATAATAAAAAGATCAATATGGTTAGAGTTTTGTGGAAATACCATGATAGTGATGATGATACCTGGGATTTGAAGTCAGATATGAAGGAAAGATTTCCTGACTTTTTCAAGGAAGTCTGAATTTTGGGGAAAAATTCTTAATAAGGAGGGGATGATGTCATAAAGTGAGTTTCTCTAATCTTTTTCAATTACAATTTTTCTCTCTTTTATGTTCTATTGTCACCTCAATTCATTATTTGTTGACTATTTGATCAATAATGATACTCAATTTTGAAATATAATGATCAATATGATCATCATGTACCTTGTGACACTACAACTAAGGTTAATTAATCATATCATCCAAAGTAGTACATTAAGTCATGTAACTTTATCTTCTGACTCTCAGGAAATTTATATGTGTTCTACACAATGTTTTGAAACTACTATCCAAATTTCATCCTATAACATACTGAATCTTGAACCCTACCCTAGAACTATAACCTTTTGGGTTTGACCAAACAAGGTTAAGGTTAGAAGTGATCATAATAATCTAATGTGTGAATAATGTAATATAATATGTCATATAACTCATTTGGTGATAATAAGATGATAAATAACTTAATTGGATGCATAATGAAGTTAATGGACCTCTAATAGGATAGATGACAAAACCCATGTGAGAAAGTCTTAAAAGTGGAAATAAACTCCAAATTTGTAATCTATACATAAAAATAAGTTTACATGTCAATTTTCATCCAATTTGGAGAAAGTTTGCTTAAAAGATTAAATCAGGAGAGAGAAAGTGTATATAACCTTTAAAATATTAAATAAATGCTCAAACGAACTCCAAAATGTAAAATTGATGGAAAATTCATAATCAACACACTTAAGTTAACTTGTGGATGAATTTTCACCTAATTTGGATAATCCATGTGTCATTAATGCATCAGGAAAGAGAAATAAAGAATATGTTAAATAATACATCTAAAGTTTACAAAAGTGAAATCTAATTAGAGATTCGGAATCTACATGTTTAACTTAACTTGTATGTCAAGTTTGGTCTAATTTGGATAAGAATAGAACCCTTAAAAGAGGAAAGAGAAAATATTTACATTAAATTAATCTCACTTTAGTTTTAATTGTATTTGAGATGTCACTCTTGCTTTCCTATTTCAGTTTTCTCAGGTTCAATCCTGACCCTTAGATTTAGATCCAGTGGTTGCTGGATTCTCTTCTTCCTTTCCCCTTTCCATTTTCGCACGCAACGATGGGGGGCTTCTCTCCCCAGTTTCCTTCTTCGATTCCACTCTTCCCTCTTCACCTTCCTTCCTAGTTTCTTCGTCCTCACCATCCTCTCTCTCCTCTGCACCCGATGACCCTATAAAAGTAGGGTTTCTCACCCCCTTTACCCACAATCATTGGCGCCACCCTTGTTCTCTGTTTCCACCCCTATTTCCCACTTCTTCTCATCTTCTCTCCGCCTTGGACCATCCGACCACAAGGGATCGGTTCCCTCACCTCCGCTAGGGTCCCAGC
Organism: Alisma plantago-aquatica; assembly: GCA_963693085.1. Lineage (NCBI taxonomy): Eukaryota > Viridiplantae > Streptophyta > Magnoliopsida > Alismatales > Alismataceae > Alisma > Alisma plantago-aquatica. The sequence goes on along the minus strand of OY856414.1, from coordinate 496,006,082 downwards.
TCCTTCTTTCTTGCCTCGGTTTGGCCCTGTCAGGCTTTAAGCATGGCTTCCCTTCTCTGACCACCCTGCCGTCAAGGGTTTGGGTTAAGGTCACTGCTCCTGGCCGCAGCGAGGGTGTTTATAGATATGAATCATTCACCCTCGTGAATGTGTCACTCTTGTACCTTTAATTCATTTTCTCCTCGAGGTATGATGAAATCCCCCTTTCTCTTCTTCTTTGGTCCATGAACAATACCTGAGCTTCAGACCATCATTCTTCAAGTTCTGACTACCTTTGCCTTTGCCTTGCTTCACTGAAACTGTAAAGCAAATTCATGGTCGACACTTGGGTCTCGTTTGGTTTTTCCGATCTCTCCTTCTAACATGTAATGGCGGCTGATGTTTTTTTGTCTCTGGAGTTCTACACGGCTCGTTCGAGGGTTTGTTGGGTTTGTGGGCTTCGCTAGAACTCGATTCTGAGGTTGGTTCCTCGAGACCTCCCCTAACTTTTTTTTATTGCAAGAATTAGATCGGGTCTTAGAAACAACTTCCTTGCGAGCAGATGTAGATGAACCCCGTTTGTCATATCCCTGGTCTGCCCTCATGTCTTCATTTTTTTTAGTTTACTGACTGAGGGTACTAAGGTAATTTTTCCTCTCAGTTTCCTTTATTTTAAGCATAGTGTTTTTGCTGACCCGACCCAATTGGCCTTTTTCCATTGGGCCACTTCAGCATGGCTTATCCGCTGACTGGATTTTTGGACAACGTGGATTTTGCTATTTTATGGTTGGTTTGTTTTTGTATAATCCATAGAAATTAATTCCTAGCTCAGAAAAATAAAATAAAATATTATTTGGATTCAAAAAAATACAACCTATCCAATGGTGTTAAGTTTATGACCTAAATATCATGATAAAAATATGTAATTTTAATGGATTAACCTAAATATGTAATAACTTTTATAATTCATAACTAAATAGTTATAAGTCAGAAAAATATAATAAAATATGTTTTGAACTCAGGAAAATATAACCTAAAACAAGGCATAGTTTTGATTACCTAATTCACCAATGATAAAAAGGTGGTTTTTTAGGTTTCGATAATGAACATGAAATTGATACAAATCTACCTATATGTTTAATAGGTTCTTTGGATGCCTAGGCTTGGACCTAGAAGTGACTTTGGATCGTTTGACTCTGATGTTGAGGTATGTTTGCATCCCCAATTATTCTTATTGAGCAATTCACCTATGTTATCTTTCTTTTGACTTTAGCCTACACATATGTCTATTTGCTTGATATCATGGTTCGTGTGAACTATCTTGCTTATTATACACTTGGATATTCTCTTGATATCTTATTTTGTGCCTTGGTGCATGTTGGTTTCAAATAATGTTATGTGCCCACCTTGAAGTGGATGTTAATATGTATGTGTTGTCCATCATGTGATGGCAACATTGAATAATTCTGACTATACCTTTTACTTGCCTCTACATTAAACATGCTATGTGATTCAGTAGCACTAGAGTAGTGTAAATTGCATTAGTTTTGTTTATAGAAGATGTGATATTTCCTGCTCTTTTTGGGATGGCAAGGAACCTCGTACCCAGGGCAAGATGTGTGATTCTTGGCCCATGTTTTTATATATATTTGGGAGATTGGCAGTATTCCTTTCTCTATCAGGTTTCAACTTTATGAGGGTTGGCTGCCAATTGTGTTTATATTGTTCTAGGGATATGCTTATCTCGCATGCATGCAGGTTGATGATGTTTATGATGGGTTATGTGCCCAAATTGATGATGGGTTGTGTGTCCAAAAATCTTGATGGGCTATGTGCCCTAATTTCATAAGTGCTTATGTGCACTACTTTATTGTTTTATGGCAAACATCTTCTTTTATGATGATGATTCTTATCTTTTATGCTTGATTGGGTAGTCCTTATCTCTTGAATGGAAAGCCTTTTATTTTGATGTCACTTATTCTTTATAAATTGCTCAATTTGCTTTTTAGCATGCACATATCAGCCTTTGTTGATGTCTCCTTTTGTTTCTCTTTTGCTGGGGTATGATTCCAACCCTTAGTGGAGGACTTGGATGACAAGACATGTTGACCTGGACATAGATTATGAAGTTAAATCTTGGATACAATCTTAAGGTGGTTTAGATTTCCTCTACATGGATCCTTATGATGTAAGTTTAAGATGTTCCCCTATTTATAATTGAATATAGTCATTATTTCTTCCACTGCTATACTTTGGTCTTTTGATTACCATTATATAAAGATTTGAAAATTTTACACCCACTCTAAGATACCTTGAAGGTGTTTGGACTGGAGGTTTTATTGTTCAAATTTTTAGTAAGGAGGTGATTTCACTTCTGTACAACATGGTATCAGAACCCATGGCAGTCAGAATCTGACTATTTCAATTTTGTCTCCCTTGTTTGACCGTTGACTTAGATAGTTGCCTTTAGATGTGATGTTCACCCTAGATTTGATCTATGATGATCTTTTATGCAATAAGGTTTGGTTTGAGGACAATATTAGGTTATGAGGAAATATTCACATGGAAATATTGTGACTTGGTTTCCTCAATTGATTTTGGATCCACATTTTGTTTCATCTCAAAAAGTTTTCATCGCCAAAAATTATTTTCAATTATACTACTATATGTACAAAAGTTTTCTTTGATTTATCAAAGTTTTCTTGAACTAAGTCACAATGAAGAGAAACTATAGTTTGAGTAGAATCTAACCCTAGTTTTGTGACTAGGATTGATATAATGGTTTAGTTGACCTACCCTATGACTTTTGGATGTTCATGTAGGGTTGATAGGTTAGAGACACAAGGACCTAAAATTAAACCCTAGATGGTGACTTGATAGTTGGATACATGAGAAACATAAATCTCTAAAAATTTCACAACTAAGAGATGTGGGTAGCTCTAAAAAGTTATATAATTTGACTTGTTAGGATGAACCCTTTAAGGGGTGGAGAGTAGTTAGTTTTGATGTTTGGATCAATACATTTTGAGGACGAAATCCTTTTAAGGGGTGGAGTGTTGTAACATACCGGATCTTGGACCCTACCCTAGAACTGTGACCTTTTGGGTTTGACCAAACAAGGTTAAGGTTAGAAGTGATCATAATAATCTAATGCGTGAATAATGTAATATAATACGTCATATAACTCATTTGGTGATAATAAGATGAGAAATAACTTAATTAGATGCATAATGAAGTTAATGGACCTCTAGTGGGCCAGATGAAAAAACCCATGTAAGAAAGTCTTAAAAGTGGAAATAAACTCCAAATTCATAATATATACATAAAAATAAGTTTACATGTCAATTTTCATTCAATTTGGAGAAAGTTTGCTTAAAAGATTAAATCAGGAGAGAGAAAGTGTATAGAACCTTCAAAATATTAAATAAATGCTCAAAGAAACTCCAAAATGTAAAATCGATGGAAAATTCATAATCAACACACATAAGTTAACTTATGGATGAAGTTTCACCTAATTTGGATAATCCATGTGTCATTAATGCATCAGGAAAGAGAAATAAAGAATATGTTAAATAATAAATCTAAAGTTTACAAAAGTGAAATATAATTAGAGATTCAGAATCTACATGTTTAGCTTAACTTGTATGTCAAGTTTGGTTTAATTTGGATAAGAATAGAACCCATAAAAGAGGAAAGAGAAAACATGTACATTAAATTAATCTCACTTTAGTTTTAATTGTATTTGAGATGTCACTCTTGCATGTTGGTTTTAAATAATGTTATATGCCCACCTTGAAGTGGATGTTAATATGTATGTGTTTTCCATTGTGTGATGGCAACATTGAATAATTCTGACTATACCTTTTACTTGCCTCTACATTAAACATGATATGTGATTCAGTAGCACTAGAGTAGTGTAAATTGCATTGGTTTTGTTTATAGCAGATGTGATATTTCCTACTCTTTTTGGGACAACAAGGAACCTTGAACCCAGGGCAAGATGTGTGATTCTTTGCCCATGTTTTTATATATATTTGGGAGATTGGTAGTATTCCTTTCTCTATCAGGTTTCAACTTTATGAGGGTTGGCCGCCAATTGTGTTTATATTGTTCTAGGGCTATGCTTATCTTACATGCATGCAGGTTGATGATGTTTATGATGGGTTATGTGCCCAAATTGATGATGGGTTGTGTGCCCAAAAATCTTGATGGGTTATGTGCCCTAATTTCATAAGTGCTTATGTGGCACTACTTTATTGTTTTATGGCAAGTATCTTCTTTTATGATGATGATTCTTATCTTTTATTCCCGATTGGGTAGTCTTTATCTCTTGCATGGAAAGCCTTTTATTTTGATGTCCCTTATTCTTTATAAATTACTCAATTTGCTTTTTAGCATGGACATACGATCCTTTGTTGATGTCTCCTTTTGTTTCTCTTTTGCTGGGGTATGCTTTCAACCCTAGGTGGAGGACTTGGATGACAAGACATGTTGACCTAGACATAGATTATGAAGTTAAAGCTTGGAGACAATCTTGAGGTGGTTTAGATTTGCTATACATGGATCCTTATGATGTAAGTTTAAGATGTTCCCCTATTTATAATTGAATATAGTCATTATTTCTTCCGCTGCTATACTTTGGTATTTTGATTACCGGTATATAAAGATTTGAAAATTTTACGCCCACTCCAAGATACCTTGAAGGTGTTTGGACTGGAGGTTTTGTTGTTCAAATTTTTAGTAAGGAGGTGATTTCACTTCTTTGCACATCCCAATTGGACACTCCTCCAAATTCCTATAATTTCTTAAAGTTTATGTGCAAAAAATCATTTATTTGGACTTTTTCTCTATCTTTTCCATGTCACCGATCTGCGATTAATTGAGTTGCACCCAGTATCGGCCCTCTGATTAGGTTCCCACAGAAAGGGGACCTGATCGAGCAGTCAGGACCTCATCATCAACCTCCCACTGTATGCGGGAGGAGAGAGTGAGTCGATCATGTTCGAGCCACCACCTCAGACCTCCTCATGAGAATCTGTTCATCTAAATATCTTTGCCTATCAAAATCTCACCCAACCAACCCAAGTTTGACTAGTTTTGAGTTTTTACGCTAGCCCAACAACCTCCCTCGCATCTATGTCTCACTCTGATGGCCTTGAAATGAGACATACCCTATATAACCCTAAGACCCACCCTTGACCCTATAAAATACTCCCCAGAATCATCGCTACCCTCCTATTTTCATAGCCAGTGTGATCGTGCTCTCCCTCAGCCCTAATTGGCTCCATTGCTTCTGTTGCACTTAGTGGCACCTCCGCACAGCCCTTTTGGGTGTTTCACCACCTCACATTCTTCTCCCAAACTTTCACCTCCTACCACACTACGAGGTAGCAGCAACCTCGAGCGGCCACCTCATTTCCAACATAAGCGCCTTCTGCTCCCAACTCCCCTAGTGTCGACAAGCTCGCCATCTTGAATTCCTAACCTCAGGTGAAGGTTTGAGCGGGGGGGAAGACTCGGATTGCTTGGTGCAGAGAAGCAAATTGGATCCAAAGACTCAGCAAGCCGCCTCTCCCATGCCTGCTAGGTGTCTCCATCACGATCATCCTTCATTCATCAAGAGGTTGTCACTTTTCAAGAATTTAAGGTATTTTCATCTCCCTCTCTGAAATAAGTGATACAATGTCAAGATCTTAATAAAATCATAGAAAATGCATTGTAGCTCCAAAAATATCGATATTATAGTCCATTTTCATCGGAAACATTAGCCTGATCCAATAAAATGGTTACATGACTTGAAATGTATCCCTATTCTCCATTTTTATTAAAAACATCCATATTAGCCTTTTCAAATGCATATATGATATCTTTTCTTGTTAATATTTGATCATCGGACCTAAGATCTGATCCTTGACATTCCTTCTTAAATCCATCGAACCCTGATCTGATCTTGAACACAAATGATACTGATCTTTATGATAATGATCTAGAGATTTGATAGACTTTATTATTGATGATTATAATTATGGTTATTATATGTATTCCTAAAATACCTAGGTAGGTCATTCACACTTTGAAAATGCTTGAAACTTGAATAAATGTTGGATATCCTAAAAATATTATTAATCATAAATGAATGATCTACCCCAAGGTTTAAATAGGAATTAATAACCCTAATCTTGAATATTGAAACGTGATCATTGGAATGTCATGATCTTGAACCTTAATCCATCCCTTATTGACCTAGGATATGACTTAAGAGGTTGATCTATTATTTTTTGGGAACTTGTATTGTGAAAATCAACCAAAAAGGTACATAGTTATACCTCCTCTTTGAATAGCCTAGTGGTATTGATGTTACTTTTGTGTACCTCATGTTCTTGGCTATATATTCGTTTGAGCTACCTTGTTCCCTACTGATTAGTCTTATAAATTTCTATATTATAGTTTGAAACACATCTTAAACATAAATGATATTGCCCATTATTACTCCTAGTAATAATAATTGTTGAAATTGAGTACAAGTGACCTCCTCATTCGGAGGGTGGAACTTGTATAAGTTGTTGACCTCCTCCCTAACATGGAGAGATGGAGCCTGGTGACCTCCCCCATCTTGTTGGGGCAATGGAGCCACATAAATATATAAGCATGATTGATATATCAGCACAATGGGAAACTCGTAATAAAATCATGTCGAATAAATAACGTTTTGAAATCACTTGTTGATTATTTGAATATAAGTGATGCCAAGTATACTATTTTGATATAAAACTATTTTACTTGTTTTTATTAGCATACCATGAAACTACATTGATTGTGTCTTCAATTTCTTGATTTTAGGCCACGAAAAAGAACTAAAGATTGTGCACCTGCCAATATGCTTTTTCCTCCATTTTATCTACTGAAAATAAAGATTACTACATCAATCTAGACTTTACATAGGAGGTAATGTAAATGGGATGTAGTTGTTAGTTTTAGATTTTCTCATCTTGTTATATTTTCTTTCCAAGTTGCCTATGGGCCCTTATGTAATAAACCTTAGGTTCAATTTCAATAAATAAGAATGTTATTTCCTTTTTGCATATTATGTGTGTGATCTTCAGACCACTAAGGGACGGGCACTCTAATACCTTTAGCACTGCCCACCTAGATAGTGGGATTGGGATTAAGGTAAGAATGGTTATGTGACAACACCTTCAATGGTTTTTTAGTAGGTAGTCATACACACTTCCACCCCAATCAAAATAAGGGATTGCTTCCAGATCAAGGAGGAAGGAGAACCAACCAATTTCTCCCCTATTGCATGCATTATGATAAACCAACAACCAATGATCAACATAAATAAGAAAACTCTCACCCTAAGGGAACATAGAATGAATCACTAAACCCTGCCTCTCACCCTCATGAAAGAAATTGGCTCTCAACCAAGTAAAGTTTACCTCACATTTGGTGTCCATCCCAATGCCATCAGGGTTCACCCCTACCATCTTAGTTGGCAATGACACCCCTACTCCTATATGTCAAGCAAAGAACAGATGAAAGTCCCGCCAAACCCTAGCCTAGTGATCCCATCAAACTCACTAAGGATTATGACCAGCTCTGTAAAGGCAAAGTGAAAAGTTCTAGTCTCAGGGAAAAAGTGCTTAATCAAAGGAAGGAGCTAGTGACTATTAACTATCCCAAACTGGAAAATTCTACTAAAATTAGTTCCCTCAAGAAAATCTAGCTCTTAAACAACTAAACCTCTATATAACATCCCCATCTCAATCCAACGGGTCCGTAGATATATATTTTGAAATACAAGACTGTAAAGAGGTGGAGCATAAGAGAAAGTAAAAACCGTCACCACGTGTGAATATCCTGATTCAATCTCAACAAATGCAAACAAAATAATATGAAACAAAGGTTCCAAGTTATACCACATCACCTTGTCGACGACCTATGTGATTCATGTTCATCCACAACATGCCTGAATGGACCATGAACCTCTCAGTAGGGATCAGTTCACAATCCTGCTCACACTGCCATGACACCAACACACAAAAAGTAGATCAAAAGCCTCATATTCAGATATGAACTCAATAGAATAAATTACAATGCATATCGTGGGTATGCCTTGGTCCCAACATCATCACCCCAAATCTTTATTGATCGTGACGAGGTCCTCCTCATGCCAGTAACCAGTGGCCACCTGTGAATTCACAATCACAACAACAAAAGCTTTCCACAACAATTGTAATTGGCTTAATGGACTTCGGATGACCAAGAAAACATCAAAATAGAAAAATGAGATGAATTAGAAATCAGAAAGCAAGTTCAAGTCATCTTCAACCTCCAAACCGCAAAGACCATTGGAAGACCAAAATCTAGATTTTTCTACAAAGGGCTAAACTGGACAAACTAAAGTACAAATGTGAAAGTTACACCTTCCTAGTGATGAATATATCTAAAATCCTCACAAAATTTTGCTGAGGTAGGTGATCTAAATCCCCCCACCCCCCCCCCCCCCCGCTAAAAATGTTCTTCATGCTGCACCACTGAAGTTGGCTAGAAGAACACACAATATGGCGAGTCTTGTATGGTGGATCATCCATCATCCCATTCTTCTCACTCCTCACCGCATCGACGTTGTGGGTTGCTTGAGCTTATTCTCTATGCATCATTACATAGTTGTGAGAAGGAGAAATGAGAAGGGTTCTAAACCCCCTCACTTTTGCCCTATTTTTAAAATTAAACTTTTGAAAAAGTTACAAACATGTCCCTATATTTTTAGCATAATTTAAAAATTATTTTGCAAATAAAAAATTATCATGATCAAATAATAAAAAAAACAAAATGAAACACCAAACAATCATAAATTTGAAAGATCCCAGATTTTGGCTCAAAAAGTTAACATTTTTCCTATTTGACAAGAAAAATAATTTTTTAATCCAACTATGATCACTAGGATCGTGACCTAATAAGAAGCAACTCAAAGCCTCAATTTTTGTACATGATCCTGGATCGTGATCTTAAATTGAAACAAAATTTCCATCCAACTCAAATATTTCGATTGTTCTAAACCATGACCTAAAATTGGACCATCACCTTGCTTTCACTTTTGTACCTCTTGTTGGTATTTGTTCCCTGAGAGCCAATCATTTGATGATTGGATTGTCATATGTCATGATTGATTTGATAAATATCAAAGGAAAGCTTCCAATTTATTCTAGTTCAATCAATTATGAGATAAATGATGGAGCATAATGAATGTCTAAAGAATGACAATACTCAATGACATATTTCTTCAAGTACGTGACTGGAACAATGAGATCATACAGATGATAAGAGTATGTACATCCTTGTTATGTCCCTAGTTGGATGTCATTGTGGAAGGTTGATAGAGACCAATGACACATCAAGACTAGAGTGTGTGTTGGTTGATGAGAGTGTCTCATTAGTCACGATATATGATATTAAACCAAGTACATAGATACATGTTGGAGAGTAGTCTATCGTATAGACCCACCATGAGAGTGACACATGGAACCATGACATGGTAGTCATAATCATCTCTCATAGTGATGGTGGTGATTGTGATTCTTAGACCTATAATCACTGCACTCATCGAATGTGATTTGGTACACTTTGACATCATCAAACGCAGTCCTGAAACATGGGTTGTCATAAATATGATGATTGGGTGGCTTTGACACATGAGATAGACTATGAGTGATAAATATGGGATTCGTCCCTCCTAAGGGAGTATGATGTCCAGGACACTTGATAAGCGAGACTGAAAATAGCATGTGCATGCACATGTGAATCAATATATGATATTGAGTTCACATATATCTCAGACACTCTTCTCTAGTTCAAGAAATATGAATGAGCATTGAAAGGATGACAACTCCATGCCTTGAGTTCATTCAGGATATCAGAGACAAAGGAATATAGATTCATTGGAACACCAATCACAGATTGTAGGTTGAAGGTTGTTCTCCAACTTTCCATTCACTTGGATAGCACTGACGTGCACTAGGCACCTATCTTTGTGTGTGATGTCATAAGCTAGTTATGGACATTCACTGCCAACGTGATATAGGACCTATAGGGTCACACACATAGTATTAACCTGGAAGAGGATTTTATCCATGAACGATGTTTGGATTGATTATTAAAGTGTTTAGGTACTCAATCAAACATTCAATCAATATACTTGACTCAGAATTGCCAAGTTCAAGTGTTGAACCAACTGATTAGAGTGTCAGATTGATTTAAAACTGAATTGATTGAGTTTTGCACAATTTAGACCACCAACCGACCGGTTCACTAGGTGAACCGATTGGCTCATGGTCAGTGGGATGACCGGTTTGCTCTAGTGAACTGATTAGTTCAACTAGACCAAACAAGTAGTGTTGGGTTTCCCGATTAGGGAGAAAAGTTTCCCATTTCACTTGTTCAATTCGATTAGGACAAGAATTAATCTTTGCATTAATTAGAAATGAATTTGGAAAGTCATTTGCAAGTAGGTCTGGCTTGTGAACTGCCCGGTTCACTAAGTGAACTGACCAGTTCACTATGCCAACCAACCAGTTCACTAGTGAAATGGTTGATTTGCCTACCACAATGCAAATTATTCAAGGAAAATTCAGACCCTTCTACTCCTGCATAGATTAGGAACCCTAACTCTACCCTCTACTATAAATAGAGGGGTATAGGGGGCTTTTCCAGACACACAACTGACACACAATTCAGAGCATTAGTTGCTCTACAAAATGGTTGTCCTCTCCGGTTTTGGTAACTGAGAGAGCCCACGTAAGTTCTACTCGTCCAGGGAAGAACAGTGAGGGAAAGACAACTGTAGAAAAGCAACTGGTTGTGGGAGAGTATGTTAATGACTAGTACGCCAACGGAAGGGGACAACTCCTTCTAGTCCATTCTTTGGGATGACTAGAGTTCCCGGTAGTCTTTATGGACTATCTATAGAGGCGGGAGACTTCTACCACTCAGGAGGAAGACAGTCAACCATAGTCTGGGTCAAGACCAAGAGCTGCACAAACGTCGTCAAAGATAGGTGGTTGAAGACCACACTTACTGTGAGGTATAGTCACTAAGAAAGCCTCAAGACTAGGTATAACTCACTAATACCATCCTTCCCATTACATAGATATAAATGCGATATGCTAGTTATGGGTTTATGGTCAAGTAAAATTTTTGTATCTGCTGTCTACTCCGACCACGTAAAACCCAATAGTGGTATCAGAGCCATGTCAATACTCTATGTTTTGGGATAATCGATATGATCAGATTTTGGTTTTATCGTCTTTTATTTATTGCATACGATGTGAATATTTAAATGACTAATGTGATTATCCAATTAATGCCACATGATCCCAAACTAATATATACATATATGATATGGTATATATGCAATCGGTATGTGTCTCCCTAAAATAGTTTTGATGGTGGATGTGTAGCATGGTTATGGCCTATAAACCCGATGTGCATGTGTGTGGTTGGTTATGGTTGTTTGCATCTCGTTCTGTGCACTGAGCCATCTTCTTCTATTCTAAATGTAACTCAAGATAACTCAATATTCTCTTTTACCTTTTCTCCCCTCGAATGTAACTTGAGGTTTCACAGAGATTATGTAAAATAGGATTAGCTTTATTTCTTGTTATGACGAAGATTGAAGATGACTGCTTGATGGACTGAGACGACTGACTGAGGAGTAGTTACTGATGAGAAGCCCTGACAACCAGATGAGCCAACCATCTGGAGGAGCTAGACAACCATCTGGATGATCTAGACGACCGGCTGGAGGAGACCAATCGACCGGCCAAGAGGCGAGTCGACCGGTTCAAAGGTTGAACCAGTCAACCCGGATTGGCAAGCACAAATCTTCATCAATAACAGGTTGCATGTGATGCAGACCTTATATGACCGTAGTTCCTTGTGGCTCCAAGGAACTATAATAGGATGGCCATAATCATCACTTTGTCGTTATTGTGTGTTTTCATTTGTGGGATATAGAATGTATATGATATGTACTATATATGTAGTAATTGGATACACATGTGCATATATAAGCATATCAAACCCCTCAAATATAAATGTTAAGTTTAATATGCCTTCCAAAAGCAACACACATGAAAAGATTGATCAAATAAGTATGGGCACGCCTTCGAGTGGTGCACCGTCCATCTCGTGGAAGTGTGATAGTGGGTATGTGGGTCTGCCTTCGCAGGGTGTATACTCATTGTGTTGGCTTCTGGGAAAGGACTTTACAAGGTGACCTTAATAGGATTAAGCACCTTGAGGCATGCAGATGTTCATGACAAAGTGTTGTGCATAACATCTATCAAGAGTTGCATATGATGCAATTGGCAAAAATTGCCTACCTGAAAGAATCTAGTTGTGGGTGACAACCCTCGTTGGTCCATAACTTAGAGGAAGTTAGGATCTTGCTCACTAGAAGGTTGTACACTACAATCTTCCAAATTGATAATGAGGGTTATCAATTTGAGATAAAATATTGAGAAGAGAACATAAATTAAAGACCTAATTAAACATTGTCAATTTTCAAATCAAATCAAATCAAAAGAGTTTTAGACTAAAATTGCAAATTTCCTTTTTGTAGAATAAATGGCTACCAACAACAATCACTTTTCGTTGCGATCAGTCCATGATAAGGACAAACTAAATGGGAACAACTTCCACAATTGGCTTAGGATATTGAGAATTGTTCTCACGTAAGAGATAAAGCTCTATGTCCTAGATACACCAGAGCCAGAAGAACCTGCTCCCATCACACCAAAGGCTAAAAGGGATGATTACATGAAGCATATTGAGGATGTAATTGATGTGAAGTGTTTGATGTTGTGCTCAATGAACTATATTTTCATAAACAACATGAGAACATGGACGTCATTGAGATGGTTCACCATCTCAAGAGCATGTATCAAGATCAGGCACGACAAGAGAGATATGATGTCTCCAAGGCACTATTCAAGTACATCACGACAGAAGGAGACCCAGTAGGCCCTCACACACTCAAGATGATTGGGTATGTGGAGAACCTAACTCGACTGGGATTCCCTCTGAGCTAAGAGTTGGCTATTGATGTGACACTGCAATCGTTACCAAAATCCTACATTCAGTTTGTGATGAACTACAACATGAATAACTTTGACGGGTCAGTGATAGAGTTTTTGGGCATGTTGAGGACAGTCGAGGCACAGATGAAGAAAGACAAACCCAAATATGTGTTGATGATCAGCAAAAAGAAGGGAAAGTATAAAGACAAGGGCAAGGGCAAAGCAAAGAAAGATTCTAATGCTAGCCAGCAACCCAAGTCATCTTCAACACTCAAAGCCAAGGAAGGGGTGAACAAGGGAAGCAAATGTCACCATTGTCATGATCCAGGACATTGGAAGAGAAATTTCCCTCTCTACATAGATGAACTAAAGAAGAACAAGGAGGGGATGGAAGTCTCCACCTCATGTATTATGAAATAAACTTAAAATACTTCTTAATCTCAGGTATGTGATACCAAGATATAGATCTGACATATATGATGTGTAGAATCTGAAAAGAAGTGAAGGCCTTTATGAAAGGACTAAGAAGGAACACTCATCAAGAATAGAGCAAGTGTTTCTTCCATAGATAGAAGTACCCTTTGAGTTTATTTCAGTCCAAAGGGCGTGTAATAGAGTTGTGAACTGTTGTTTCATTTTTGCCAATAAATAGAAACATTTTATTTCTACATCTTGTAATGACAAGGATGTCTATCAATAAAATTTATGTTTTAATTTCAAAGATTGATCTTTTATGGTGATGCCTTATTTATCTTGTGGTACTTGGTATGCATGAGATAAAATAATAATACCTAAAAGTTATTGATGACTCAAACAATAAATTAGCATTATCATCTAAACAAATGAATGATAAATTCATCTCTAGGTTCCATGTTGATGGATAAACTAGACTCTCTTGGTTAATGAACCATTAAGAGATATGAATGTCTTATTTATTGGGCATGATGACAAGTCAATCTTCACTAGATGTAGTGGGAGAATGACTACTCTATTAGGTATAATACATATTGTTGTATATACATACCTATTGGAATAAATGCTAATACTTCAGATATGGTATTTAATGAAATACAAATATGAATATCTTGAAGTGTTCAAGAATATCATAAATGAAGAACAAACTTGGTAAAAGTATTAATTCTTTGATATGATCAATGTATGAGATACTTAAACCAAATGTTTGAGGACCTTGTGTGTAACTATGACAGTGTATCATAGAGAACTCATGATTAAGGCATAATAATGTCTAAATCAAAGAAGGAATCATACTCTAAAGAGTAAGAGCATGATCATCAAACAAATAACAAATCTTCTAGAATTCTTCTAAAGAACATGCTTTACACAAAATAAATGTACCAGTCAAAAGGCATAAAAGACACCATATGAGATATGGTATTGGAAATGTTCCAATATGTCTTTTAGTGATTGAATGCTCATATAAGAAAACTAGTTTCTTAGAAAGAACTTCATTCACATAATATTAGTTGAATACTAATCTCAATCCAATAACAAAGTGTTTGTTATAAGGATATCTGAATTCCAAAAGAATAAGTGGGAGAGAAGTAGAACTCAAAATGTTTGAGATCGACATAATAACATTGAAACCTAAAAAAGGTACAAAAGGAGATTAAGAATCACAAATGTTGTGGAATCTCAAATTCCTTATGTAAATAGATACACCTCATATATCTAGTAGAAAATACCTTGAGCTTGATGGATAATGATATCCTACAAACTCAGAGGTGATGAATTGGTCATATGATGATGAGCCAATAATCTATGTAGATGATGCTGAGGAACCAGATTTTGAGTTATGGCTTGAAGCCATAAGATCCAAAATAACTTCCATGTGAAACAAATAAGGTATGACCTTAATGGTAGCACTTATAGGGATAAAACCCTTAAGTGCAATTGGGTCTTAAGAGTTAAGACTGATATGGATGACATTTGAAGAGCTGATTGGTTGAGTTGAATTCAAGTGAGTTCAAGGTGTTGAACGTGATGAATTTATTTAACTAGTTGCAATGTCTATAGGCTATAAAGGATCATGCTTGCTATTGGAACTTGAAGACTATGAAATTTGGCATGTGGATATTAAAACCACATTCCTAGAAGGAATAACATGAGGCTATGTATGTGACACAACCTAAAGGGTTTTATAATTCTGTTAATGCAAATGCAGTCTATAAGTTACAAGAGATTAATCAATATGATTGATTAAATACAAGCACCTCAGAATTGGAGTCTTTACTTTGATTATATAATCAAAAGTTTTGACTGACATATCAAAATAAAGAAGGGATCTGTGATAACAAAGATTTAGTGGGAGCGTATTCATATTCCACATGATGATGAGGAATGAAACGTTCTAAGAATAAAAATTTGTGTGGAAATACCTTCTTTAAAGGAATAAAGAGAAATGTCCAATGTGATAGGAATAGATACCTATAGAGATAGTTTTTGAAAACCTCTTAACTTGATAAAAGAGAATGTGCATTGGCAGTCTATGATGAAGGATTCAATAGGCGAAGATTCAATGGGAGAAAACTTGTCCATATTACATGGAGTTAGTCTCTCAGATGCCTAGTGTCCCAAATTATTATGAAGAATAGGAACACATAGATAGATGCCTTATGCATTCACAATTGGATCTATCATGTATGTAATCATCCCATTATCTTGTATGTATCAGACATGACAAGAAAATATATGCATTCATCATCTTGTATGTATTGGACATGACAATATGATATGCTCATCTAATTATCTCGTATGTAATGGACATGACAAGTGAATGTATGTCTACTTCTAGTGAGAGTCACTGGAATTCCATAATGAACTTATTTAAGTACTTATGAAGTATTAAAGGATTAGTTCTATGGTAATAAAAGGAAGAGTTGAGTGTAACTTAGTTACACTAATGCAAGCTTCCGAAATGACAGAAATTGATTGCAAAATACAAAATATAATAGTGAATATATGTTGATAAATGGAAACGTTCTGAGTAAAATTAAAAGGCTATTTAATTCTAAAAGGAATTCCAAATATCCTTGTGTTTTGAACACCATAGGATATTATATGGATCTAGAAGTTCATGGTGATGAACTTATATATATATTCCAACCATTGATGACAAAGTAGAATACTAAGTCAAATAATGGAGATAATTGTTAGGCAAGGAATATCAGATAGCATATTATGGCAACTCCATCTCATACAAAATGTCGTACAGCAAGGAGGTGTGAAACATGCAATATACCAACCAAAGCAAAATGTTGTTAACTCACTGGATTAGCACTAGAGCAATAGAAACATTTTGTACATGTTTAGAGATCACTAAGAATATGATTCAAAGGTGATTGGCTCTAAGTGCAAGTGGGATCCTGTTGGTATGTATGCCCTGAGAGCCAATCATATGATGATTGTATTGGCATAAGTCATGATTCATTTGATAAATATCAAAGGCAAGCTTCCAATTTATTCTGGTTCAATCAATTATGAGATAAATGATGGAGCAGAATGAATGTCTAAAGAATGACAATACTCAATGATGTATGTCTTCAAGTACATGACTTGAACAATGAGATCATATGAATGATAAGAGTATGTACATTCTTGTTATATCCCTAGTCGGATGTCATTGTGGAAGGATGATAGACAACAATGACACATCAAGACTAGAGTGTGTGTTGGTTGATGACAGTGTCTCATTAGTCATGATATATGATATCAAACCAATCACATAGATACATGTTGGAGAATGGTGTATCAGATAGACCCACCATGAGAGTGACACATGGAACCATGACGTGGTAGTCAAAATCATCTCTCATAGTGATGGTGGTGATTGTGATTCTTAGACCTAAAATCGCTGCACTCATCGATTGTGATTGGGTACACTTTGACATCATCAAACACACTCCTAAAACATGGGTTGTTATAAAGCTAATGATTGGGTGGATTTGATGCATGAGATAGACTGTGAGTGATAGATATGTGATTTGTCCCTCCTAAGGGAGTATGATGTCTAGACCACTTGATAAGTGAGACTGAGAATAGCATGCACTTGCACATGTGAATCAATATATGATATTGAGTTCACATATATCTCAAACATTCTGCTCTAGTTCAAGATACATGAATGAATGTTGAAAGGATGACAAATACATGCCTTGAGTTCATTCAGGATATCAAACACAAAGGAATTATACATTCACTTGAACACCAATCACAGACTATAGGTTGAAGGTTGTGTTGGATCCTAGATGGGTGATTAGATGCTCTAGAGGGGGGTGAATAGAGTTGAATGCACTTAAACAAAATTCATTAGACCTTCAAGATATATCACAAGATAAGGTTGCTTAAAAGGTAATTTGAGTGCAACTAAAACATACATAGCAAGGGAGAGAGAGATTGAACATGCACCAATTAGACAAGCTATTTAGAGTGGTTCCACACTTCAAACTAGAAGTGTGTCAGTCCACTTGCCTAGAGAGGTCAACCTCTAGGACTTCCAAACTATTGCACTCTTATATTCATTCATAAGACATACAATGCATGACCAAACAAAAGACTTACCTATCCAATACAAAGAGTCTTCAACCTTACCAAGGACTTACCCACTTTGCAAGAGTCTTCGGCCTTCTCCAAGGACTTACCCACTCTTGCACAAGTCTTCAGCCTTGCAGGGATCACCCACTCTTCTTGGATCTTCAGCTTTTAACTTCACATTCACTCGGAGAAGCTTCCACCAAGGACTTACCCACTTGAGCAAGGAGTCTTCTAACTTCACCAAGGGCTTACCCACTCTAGCTCCAAGTCTTCAGCTTTTGACTTCACATTCACTCAGAGAAGCTTCCACCAAGGACTTACCCACTTGAGTAAGGAGTCTTCTGCCTTCACCAAGGGCTTACCCACTCTAACTCCACTACTACAGAAACAACATTCAGTGTCGCTTTTCTGGGCGTCGGTTATTTAGGAAAACCGACGCCTATAACATTCAACGTCGGTCATCTAGGTCATCCGACGTCTGTAGCCAAGACACGGGTACCGCTTGTATTAAGCGTCGGTTTTTTTGGTAAAAAACCGACGCCTAAAACTGCCGCGAAATCCAATTTTCGAGCAAAAAAAATATGTCACATACGGCATCGGTTATTTACCTAAAGCCCGACGCCTATATAAGATGAAAATTTGCGCAAAAATTTACAGCTTAGGTGTCGGTTATCCTTAGATAACCGACGCCTATAGTGGTTCCCGCCAATTTATTTGGGGCAAATTTTATCTAATTGGACGTCGGTTTTGTAATAGGAACCGACGCTGAAGACCTTAGGCGTCGGCTTTGTTAGATACCCGACGCCCTTTACGAACTTATTAGACGCATGATCGATCGACTTTAGGTCCCCTTTCCTGTTTCATCGTCTTCATCGCCCGACCCTCCGCTGCTCACCGACGCCGCTGCCCGCCACCCTCCGCTACCGTCGCCCGACCCTCCGCTGCCGTCGCCCGACCCTCCGCTGCTGCTGTTGCTTGTGCGCCGCCGCCGCTTCCTGCTCCTTCTGCTGCCGGTGTCGCCACCGCCTGCCTGCTCCTTCTCCGCCGCCTTCCTGCCCGCCGCCGCCTGCCGCTCCCTGCTGCCGGTGTCACCTTCCTGCTCCTTCTCCGCCTGACGACCCCCGCGTCTCCGCCGCTGCTGCCACTGCCCTACGCCGCTGCCGCCTCCACTGCCTACATCGCCGCCTCCACTGCTCATCGTCGCCGCCTCCACTGCTCTTCTTCCTTAACGGAGCTCGCTACCGACAGAGCTACTCCTCTTCTTCCTCCACGAGCTCGCTACTTACAGGTACGATTTTATACCTAGTTACACAGCTCATTTTTGCTTCAATCATATTCATCATGTTGTTGTTTTTTATTGCAATTTTATGTAGATATTCTCCTTTAAATCCTAAGAAAATTATACACCCTTTAATTACAAACCCTAATTCACCTCTAGTCACTCACTTCTATCGATTATCCAAATGTAAATTGCCCCTTACTTTGCAATTCTATTTTGGATACTAGTTAATAACATTTCTATTTTACAGAATCTGTTTGCATTGGATGAGAAGTTGCATCGTAAAAATGTGATGCAACGCGCTGGAAAGATGCTTAGGAATTATAGGACAAATCTGAACAGAGAATACATAAAAGAGGGTGATAAGAAGAAGAAGTCAGCCCTTGAACAATGGAACTTCTTGGACAAAGAAGATTGGGACAATTTTGTTGCTTCAAGAAAATCTGAAGAATTCAAGGTATTAGGTGTCACTCCTAATTTAATTAATATACATTGTATTCACCTGTTTCAAGATTAGCATTTAGTGCTACTAACCAAATCATTAATGTGCATACTAACTAGGCCCTCAGTGACGCACAAAAAGCAAGGCGTGCACTGAATGTGCATGACCACACTATGGGTCCAAAAGGCTATGCAAGCGTTCGCCAAAGACTACAGGCGGAGTCTGCGGCTACTCAGGAGTCTGCTCCTACTCAGGAGTCTGCCACACCCATGCCTCGCCATGATATCTGGATAGCTGGTAGGAAAAACAAGAAGGGTGAAATAAAGAAGCCTGTAACTGCTGAGGCGGCTGCAAAAATGGTAAAATACAACTCTTAGAGAAATCGTTTGAATATTGATTATTTGTGGTGTTAACTTACCAATTTCTGTTTATGGTGATTAGCGGGAGCTGCACGAGCAGAGGAAACAAGGCACGTTCATCCCTCAGGGCACAAGGGATGAATTGACAGTTGCTCTGGGTAACCCAGAGCATCCTGGACGTGTTAGAGGTGCCGGCGCTGGTGTTGGCATCAAAGCATTCTTTGGGCCATCCCAGCGCAAACCCAGAGCGGGACTTTCTCAAGAAGAGGTAACCTATTCTTTTTTTAGAATGTTACTGCAAAAGGAAATTCATTAATAAGAAGCTAATGTTTCTTTTATCCATGTATAGGAGAATAAGAGAGTTGAGGATTTAGTTGCTAAGAAGATCAACGATGTAGTTGCTGAGAAGGTCAAGGAAGAATTGCTGCGGTGGCAGGCATCTCAGGCTTCCAATACGCCTATGGCGACCCACTCTTCTCCTGATGCACAGACTGCGAGTAATCCTGGAGACCCATCGCCTAGCACGTCTGCTGTAAGTATTGTTTATGACATTGTAGTTAGTCTTTTCAAGTTGTTATGTTTTCAAGATGATATGTATATATGTATAATATTCTTTACGTAAATTTGTAGGCATTGAAGCCATGCCGCTTAAGAATGCAAGACTACGTTGTTGCAGAGGCGCAGGCTTACCCGTCCCTTCCTGGGGCAATGTTTCACGGGACTCCAATGCCACAGGGCTACGTTCGTGTGAGCCCGATACGTGTGTTACCTGATTGGAGAGAAGCTACATTGCCATATCCCCACCCGGATATTGATAGACTTGCTGATGCAGAAGGCGGGGTGATATTGTGGCCCAAAGCAGATGTCGTCTACACGACTGAAATTGTAAGATAAATTTACATTGATTTAGACTGTTAATGTGTATATATGATGTCAACTGATCTGAAATTATATGTACAGGTTAAAAAGAAGACACCAGGAGCACCTAGGCCTCCACTTCCACTTCCCGCATTACCCGATTGGGTTCCAACTGACCTAACATACCCGTTAGGTCCTGCTTGTAGGGGAATGGCATGTTGGCTACGGGCACATAATGTACATTGCCCTATAATTATTTCTTTAGATGCAGATTATGCAGGTCAATCATACGATAGCTCTTTATTTATACAAGATATTATTGAGCTGTTTATGTATGATTGGCTGAATACATCAATGATAGAGACATGGATAAGGTGAGATCTTGTTTATACATCCATATACCTTGTGTAAGATCCGGTGATCTGGTTTCTTATATATTAATGCATACGCCTATATGTTTTGCAGCTACCTAGTCGAAGATCATTGCAAACAATTTGCATTTGATCATGTGGGATTTTTGATTCCATCATTGATTAGTTTGGTAGCTAAAGACCCTGATAATGTTCAACAATACTGTATAGATGCTTTTACAATTTTTGGTCAGCAAAAGAAGACGATAATAATAGCTCCATTCAATGTCAAGTAAGTTTACTTTATTTATAATTTGGACTTAAGAAAATTCCATTTTTATTTTGCATTTTGAGTTATTAATTGTTAACTTCTTACTTCTAGCGGTAGACATTAAGAGTTACTAGTTATTGTCCCCGGGACATTCACTGTTTATTATCTAGATCCTGCGGGGAGTACATTGAACACTAAAATTGGACACGTAATGAGAATGCCATTATTCTGGTGAGAAATATTTCATTTTTATATCCGTTAACATCTTTTATTACATTACTATTTACTTATGCAATTTATTGTGTTATATTAACATGTAGGGGTTTAGATGCATTCAAAAAGGCTGGAGGAACGGTCCCAAGGAAAAAGAACCAGCCAATAAATTGGCAGAACGTACAAGTAAGTTCCCGACTCAAATATATATATTATTGATGTGAATTGTGCTTAGTTGTATTATTTTGTATGTTTCAATTTATAGTGTGCTACACAAGACAATGGATGGGCATGCGCATACTATGTGATGCGATTTATGCAGATGATTATCAAATATGCCGCATTGGACATCGATACCATACATGAGGTATTATATATATTCTCATTAGTTAGTATGCAATATATCAATCTTATATTATTTTTATATTATTACTTATATATATACATCATTCTCTTTGCAGGTGTTTAAAACTGACAACACTACAGGTAAACGTTTAAAAAATATACATGCTCCATATACGATGGAAGCATTAAATGAAGTAAGAGAAGAATGGGCAAAAGCCATACAAGCAGTGGCAACTGTAAGATATAATTGGGATGTTGATAGCGATAATGAATGATACTATGTAAATGAATATTTCTGAATGTTAATACATGTATTTGAATGTTTCTATATGTGTGTGAATGTGAGAATTGAATTGATGTCTGAATGTATGTACTTGTGTAGAATTTTGCTTGTGACTTTTGCAGGTTTGCGGCCTGTTTGTAGGCTGATATCAATGGATGTCGTAAACCTGCAGTTCAGAAAACTGAACTGCAGGTTCTCATCCTGCTGACCAGCCACAGCAGGCCTGCAAACTGATATGAAAAAAATATATATAAATAGGCGTCGGTTATTTATAGAAAACCGTCAGGAAAGCCCTACAGCGTTGGTTTTTTCAATAAACCGACGCCTGATGTGGCCAAAGCAGTCCTGGAAATGGCGTCGGATATTCATATCAAACCGACGCCTATTTAACATATAGGCGTCGGTCGTTTAGTATATAACCGACGCCAAAAGTGTTCGCGCCACAAAAAATGGCGTCATCTAGGGCACTTTATGCGTCGGTCATCTACTAAAAGACCGACGCTATATTCCATAGTGGCGTCGGTTATTTACTAAAACACCGACGCAGAAAGTGCCCTAGATGATGCCGTTTTCTGTGGCGCGAACCCTTTTGGCGTCGGTTCTCTACTAAACGACCGACGCCTATAGATTAAATAGGCGTCGGTTAAAAAACCGACGCCGAAGTGTTCGACCTTTAGCGGCGCCCACATAGGCGTCGGTCGGAAACCGACGCCAAATGGGGTTAAACGACCGACGCCAAAGGCCGTTTCTGTAGTAGTGCTCCAAGTCTTCATCCTTTATCTTCACCAAGGGACGCCTTCCCTTGTTCTTCTTCACCTCTCTTAGCCAAGAGAGAGAACCTTCATCTTCGTGATTGACAAACGAGAGAAGGGGAGGTGGTGGAAGTGAGAGCTTCACAAGATATACATGTAGGACTAGCTCTCTTACAGATTTCCTACTCACTCTAATGGATGTATCAAGTGATTAAGCTTAGAGAGAGAGAGGAGGCTATAGGAAGCACTCAACTATAGAATAGGAACCTCACATAGAGTTTGTAATGAATGCTCAACCTTGGAATGAATCCCAAGGGGTCCTATTTATAGTTGGGGATGCCTCTTAGCCTTTGGGAACACTTGAGAACAAAAACTAGTCGTTTTGTGGCTTGAAACAGATATATTTTCACTTGTTGCAACTCCACAACGGCTAGAAACACTTTTCTGCACTTTTCCGTACAGTGCAATCGGTCGAGTTTCTATAAGGGTAACTCGACCGATCAAGTAAATGACAAGGCCGATACTCAAATGATCGGTCGAGTTTGTCCTGACAAAACTCGACCGACCATTAGGAATCGAGATGGTCAGTTACTTGATCGGTCGAGTTCTGTGTAAATACAACTCGACCGATGCAATCTCCAGAAAATTGATCAAGGATGATCGGTCGAGTTTTCAGGCTGGGAAACTCGACCGACAAAGTGCATGTAATCAATTTTCAAAGTTGCATCTAAAGTGATCTAATATTCGATCTAAGTGCTCCTGATATTTTTCTAAGCTTAATTACAAGTCATACAATCATTACAAGTGATTTACAACATGATTCTAATGGATATACATCATATTACAAAAATGTGCACTTGTATGACTTTGACTTGTCTTTTCTCCAATTTGAGATGCGCAAGTTAGGGAAATTGGAGTGTGTCTATACCTAATCTGAAATCACTCAAGTAGAGACATTAGACACCAATATGTGGAATGGTTAGTCATCATCAAAACACGGGTTTAGTCAATTTAGACCTAATTGACCTTGAGTCAACATTATCCCCCTTTTTGAAGATGACAAACCATTCCATAAATGTATTGAAAGCTTTTAAGTAAATTCATACCTTCGGAGAAACCTAGGGGTTTCAATAGGAATGAGCTCATATGCTCCCCATCAATTGATGCACATGGAGTTCTCATACTCCCCCTCAATTGATGATATTTCTCCTGCATGGTTAGTTTTCATAACATTTATAGAATACCATGTCTTCTACTCATATGTGTTTCTACACATATATGTCTTCTCCCCTTTACCTTCTCCATTTACATGAACATACTTCTCTTCTTCATGTAAGACATGCCTTCTTCCTCTTTTGTCAAAAGAAGACATACCTTTCTCCCCCTTTGTCATTTCAAAAAGTGGGGTTATGAAGAAATAAGAAACATCACTTGTTAAAGAGAAATGAGATAACACAAATATATATAAGGAGAGTAGAATAGCACGGTTAGGGGCTTGTCCAAGCATAGAAACAAAAGCAAGTTAAAGCATATACTTGAACAACCCAAAAAGCAAGATAAGGTGCTGTAGAAAAATAATCAAACACAATTTTGACCCTCAAGATGACGGAATTTGACCAAAAACCATCAGAGCTCATTGCAAAGCAATGAGTCTTGCTTAGAAGGCCGTTTCTGCATGAAAAACACTAGTCTTGCATCAAAAACTGAAACTGGAGTAGAATCTGCATAAAATCCAAACATACTCCAATTTCTACATATAATGTAGATCTATGTACCCTGCATCACAATGTTATGCAAGAAACTCAAGATAGTAGATATGCAATTTAAGGAACAAGCTTGAGCATGTATGAGACAAGATACAATCATAGCATATATATGAGCAAAGATGCCAATTATGAACAAAGTTAGAACTACATGTATATGAACTACTAGTAGATGATATCACAAGTTAGGACTACTAGTAGGATCTAGATCATAGCAAGAGATACCAAAAGATACACAAGATAAAGCAAGCTATGAGTAGATGCAGAGATATATCCAAACAAAGAGATATGCAATTTTAGAAGCATGAAAGGATATAACTCACTAACAAGTATGCATCATTACCAAAGGATGATTACCACCAAGAACCTCAAGGTTGTATCAAAACAAGATATACACCTAGATAGATGTAGCAAGTTAGAGCACAACAGAAGCAATTTAAGACACAACCAAGAGATCCAAAGAGATCATCATCAAAACCTGCAAAACAACTCAAAGCAAGTAATTGCAAGATATAGATATACCAATTTAGAGCAATTAGAAAGATAGAGTTTTAAGTAAGATAGGAAATTTATAACATGGCAATATCCATATATAAAGATACCAAAGGAGTGCCAAGGAATAAGGCTATTGGTTAAGAAAATATAGTTGAGAGGGAAATTCTCATTCAATAAGCCAAATGTATATTCTGTGCACAGTGTTATCGGTCGAGTTCTGTGCATTGACAACTCGACCGATGACAGCTGTTGGCAACACCCATAGGTGCCTATCGGTCGAGTTTCAAGCAGAGCAAACTCGACCGACAGAGCAGCTATCAAAAGGCATATATATTTCATAAAAACATATTTAAAGGCATGTTAAAAATACAAACCATATCCAAACATGTCTAAGCAAGTTAGTAATGTACTATAGAAGCATTAGAAATAGTTTTTGAGTAAGAGTATGAAGAGAATCACAAAATATTACTTTTGACTCAAAAACCATATGTATAGTGCACACCAACTTGACAAAAACAAGTTAGGACATGTTATAAGAAAGATAAACATTACCTTTGTGCTTACCATTCCTTTTTCCACTTGTTGTCACCCTCTACACATCTCACCTTTCTTCTTTCATGTGGATTGAGAAGTCAATTTGCAATTCAATAGCTCAAGTCAATCCATTTGCAAGTACCTACAAGAAGAAAGATGAAATGGTCCCCAATCATATTTTTGGGTCTGAAGGGGTTAGTTTAGCAACCCAAGTCCTATTGCTCTTGGGTGCTTTCCTAAAAGGACAACAAGTAGAATAATGACCAATTTCATTGCAATAGTTGCATGTGCCCATAGTCTTGGAACTAGAGGATTCTCCATGGAATATTGGAGGTTCTTTATCTTTGTAGTTCCCTTGACTACTATCATACCCTAAACCATGTCTGCCAATTTGTTTGGTAGTATGGTGTAGAATATCATTAAGACTCTTTTTACCAACTAAGAATATTTGCAAAGAAGATCTCAAACTATCATTATCATGCATAAGAGAAGTAATAGTAGAAGACAAATGATTGATATTACCTCTAGCATGCAAAACATCATTTTCTAAGCAAAGAGTTTTAGTTAAATAAGAATCTCTATTAATGTGAAGAGCAGCAACATCATTCTCTCTACTAGTAGAACTAGAGTAAGATTCATGCACATTGATTTTAACAAGCAATGATGCATTTTCTGTTTCTAATTCTTTCAAAACAAAATCTTTGTCCTTATTTTCAGATTTAAAAACATCAATATCATGCATGAGAGAATCAACAATTAAAGTATGCTCTTCATTAGAACTATGAATGAGAGGTTGAGCTTCTAGAAATCTAATCTTATCAAGCAAACTAGCATTTTCAATTTTAAGAGAATCTACTTGACTAAGACAATCATCTTTATCATCAAGCAAGCAAGAATTAGCATGTTCAAGATCATCTAGTTCTACATGCAAATTATCAACAATTTTAGCAAGCTTTTTCTTTTTCCTTTTAGAAGACTTAAAAGAGGCACAAGTATCATGAATAATAGCAATCAAATATTCTTTATCTAAAGAGTTTAGATTTACCTCACTTTAGTCTTCACTTGTTGATGTTATAAGAGCAAAGTGACATTCTCCTTTATCACTGAAGCTTGAGCTTGATCCTTCACTTGAATCTTCACTTGAGCTTGAGTTGGAGGAGCCACTTGAGCTTGAGTGCCATTTCTCTTCTCTTTTCTTGTGATGATGGGTCTTTTTACCTTGTGGGCAATCTTCTTTGTAGTGACCCTTCTTTCCACATGTAAAGCACCGGATGGAGGAGGACTTGCCTTTGTAGAGTTTACCCTTGGAGTACATGTCATCTTCTTTAGCTTGAGAGAATGGAGAGACTTGTTCCATGATAGCTTCAATTTGAGCCTTCATTTCAGCCTTCTTCATTGTCTTTAGCTCTTTCTTCTCTTGTCTTTCTACTTCCTCCCTCTTGTCAAGAGTGGCTTCATGTGCTTGAATATTTCCAATGAGCTCTTCAATAGGAATATCCTTAAGAGACCTTGCTTCTTCAAAGGAAGTCACCTTGGGTTCCCACCTCTTGGGGAGAGTTCTAAGGATCTTTGAGTTGATCTCTCCACTAGACATGGGATGTCTTAGAACAGCAAGACCGTTCACAATGGTGTTGAGCCTTGAGTACATGTTGGCTATGCTCTCCTCCTTTCCCATCTTGAAGTTCTCAAGCAACCCTTTGAGCATGTAGACTTTACTTTCCTTCACTTGATATTTCCCTTCATAAGTGATGCAAAGCTTTCTCCATACCTCATAGGCTGTTTCACATGAAGAAATCCGGTTGAACTCGGTGGGGGTCATGGAGACATATAGGATGTGCATGGATCTAGCATTCAAGGTGGCTTTCTTCAAGGTAGCTTCATCCCATTCTTCAATCTTTGTCTTTGGTAGCATGTATGGGCTGTTCACCATTTGCCACATCCCAAGACATGATCCTTGGATGTAGAATTGAAGCCTTCTTCTCTAATAGAGGAAATTGCTCCCATCAAAGATTGGAAGGCTGGTCAAGTGTCTCCCTCCTTGGTAGTCACCCATCTTCTCCTACTTGTTGAAGTATGCTTGGAGAAGACCCGCTCTGATACCAATTGTTGGATCTTAGATGGGTGATTAGATGCTCTAGAGGGGGGTGAATAGAGCTGAATGCACTTAAACAAAATTCATTAGACCTTCAAGATATCACACAAGATAAGGTTGCTAAAAAGGTAATTTGAGTGCAACTAAAACATAAATAGCAAGGAAGAGAGAGATTGAACATGCACCAATTAGACAAGCTATTTAGAGTGGTTCCACACTTCAAACTAGAAGTGTGTCAGTCCACTTGCCTAGAGAGGTCAACCTCTAGGATTTCCAAACTATTGCACTCTTATATTCATTCATAAGACATACAATGCATGACCAAACAAAAGACTTACCTATCCAATACAAAGAGTCTTCAACCTTACCAAGGACTTACCCACTTTGCAAGAGTCTTCGGCCTTCTCCAAGGACTTACCCACTCTTGCACAAGTCTTCAGCCTTGCAGGGATCACCCACTCTTCTTGGATCTTCAGCTTTTGACTTCAAATTCACTCGGAGAAGCTTCCACCAAGGACTTACCCACTTAAGCAAGGAGTCTTCTGCCTTCACCAAGGGCTTACCCACTCTAGCTCCAAGTCTTTAGCTTTTGACTTCACATTCACTCAGAGAAGCTTCCACCAAGGACTTACCCACTTGAGCAAGGAGTCTTCTGCCTTCACCAAGGGCTTACCCACTCTAGCTCCAAGTCTTCAACCTTGATCTTCACCAAGGGACGCCTTCCCTTGTTCTTATTCACCTCTCTTAGCCAAGAGAGAGAACCTTCATCTTCATGATTGACAAACGAGAGAAGGGGAGGTGGTGGAAGTGAGAGCTTCACAAGATATACATGTAGGACTAGCTCTCTTACAGATTTCCTACTCACTCTAATGGATGTAGCAAGTGATTAATCTTAGAGAGAGAGAGAGGAGGCTGTAGGAAGCACTCAACTATAGAATAGGAACCTCACATAGAGTTTGCAATGAATGCTCAACCTTGGAATGAAGCCCAAGGGGTCCTATTTATAGCTGGGGATGCCTCTTAGCCTTTGGGAACACTTGAGAATGAAAACTAGCTGTTTTGTGGCTTGCAACGGATATATTTTCACTTGTTGCAACTCCACAATGACTAGAAACACTTTTCTGCACTTTTTCGTACAGTGCAATCGGTCGAGTTTCTATAAGGGTAACTCGACCGATCAAGTAAACGACAAGGTCGATACTCAATTGATCGGTCGAGTTTGTCTTGACAAAACTCGACCGACCATTAGGAATCGAGATGGTCAGTTACTTGATCGGTCGAGTTCTGTGTAAACACAACTCGACCGATGCAATCTCTAGAAAATTGATCAAGGATGATCGGTCGAGTTTTCAGGCTGGGAAACTCGACCAACAAAGTTCCTGTAATCAATTTTCAAAGTTGCATCTAAAGTGCTCTAATATTCGATCTAAGTGCTCCTGATATTTTTCTAAGCTTAATTACAAGTCATACAATCATTACAAGTGATTTACAACATGATTGTAATGGATATACATCATATTACAAAAACGTGCACTTGTATGACTTTGACTTGTCTTTTCTCCAATTTGACATGCGCAAGTTAGGGAAATTGGAGTGTGTCTATACCTAATCTGAAATCACTCAAGTAGAGACATTAGACACCAATATTTGGAATGGTTAGTCATCATCAAAACACGGGTTTAGTCTATTTAGACCTAATTGACCTTGAGTCAACATGTTGTTCTCCAACTTTCCATTCACTTGGGTAGCACTAACATGCGGCTAGGCACCTATCTTTGATTATGATGTCATAAGCTAGTTATGGACATTCACTACCAATGTGATATGGGACCTATAGGGTCACACACATACGATTAACCTGGAAGAGGAGTTTATCCATGAATGATGTTTGGATTGATTACTAAAGTGTTTAGGTACTCAATCAAACATTCAATCAATAGACTTGACTTAGAATGATCAAGTTCAAGTGTTGAACCAACTGATTAGAGTGCTAGCTTGATTGAGAACTGAATTAACTGAGTTCTGCACAATCAGGACCACCAACCGACCGGTTCACTGAGTGAACCAATCGGCTCATGGTCAGTGGTCGGTTCAAATGGACCAAACGAGAAGTGTTGGGTTTCCCAGTTCATGAGAAAAGTTTCCCATTTCACTTGTTCAATTTGATTGGGACAAGAATTAATCTTTACATTAATTAGAAACAAATTAGGAAAGTCAATTGCAAGCATGTCTGGCTTGTGAACCACCCGCTTCACTATGTCAACCGGTCGGTTCACTAGTGAAATGATCGACTCGCCTTCCGCAGTGTAAATTATTCATGGAAAATCTAGACCCTTCTACTCCCGCACGGATTGGGAACCCTGACCCTACCCTCTACTATAAGTAGAGGGGTACATGGGGCTTTTCTAGACACACAACTGAGACACAACTCAGAACATCAGTTTCTCTATAAAGTTTTTGTCCTCTCTAGTTTTGGTAACCGAGAGAGCCCAAGCAAGTTCTACCCATCCAGGGAGGAACAGTGAGGGAAAGACAACTGCAGAAAAGCAACTGGTTGTGGGAGAGTGTGTTGGTGACTAGTATGCCAACAGAAGGGGACAACTCCTTCTAGTCCATTCTTCAGGACGACTAGAGTTTTTGGTAGTCTGTGTGGACTATCTATAGAGGCGGGAGACTTCTGCCACTCAGGAGGACGACAGTCAACTGCAGTCCAGGTCAAGACCAGGAGTTACACAGATGCCATCGAAGATAGGTGGTTGAAGATCACACTTGTTGTGAGGTATAGTCCCTGAGCAAGCCTCAGGACCAGGTATAACTCGCTAAAATCATCTTTCCCATTACATAGATGTTGATGCGATCTATTGGTTATGGGTTTATGATCAAGTAAAATTTTTGTTTCCGTTGCCTACTCTGACCACGTAAAACCCAACACCTCTGACGCTCCTATATCATGACCTAAAACTGAACAAACCATGATTTTTTTTTGAACATTTAATGGTTTTAGATCATGACCTAAACATTTAACCAAGCGTTCATGCTAAAATCTTTTGAAGATCTTGCTCATGCCATAAAAATTGAACCAATTGTACCTTCATTTTCCAAATATTTTGATGATCTTGGATTAGAACCAAGTCGCCACTCAAATTTCTGAAATTTTGTTATGATCTAGAGTCATGACTCAAAAACCAAAGTTGAAGTTTCAAACATCCTCTAAAGTAGGTGTAAACTAAAAAGTTGGGGATAATCGCTCGCTGAAAATCTTGGGACAATGGATGATGAATTAGTAGAGAATCATGTTCTTTAGTAAACTTTTTACTAGAGGATCGCCTAGTACCCCAGTCTAGCTTGTTTTGAAGGACTACCAATACTCTAGAGGACATACAATCAGTCAATACAATCACTGGACAAAAGATCACCTTAAATCTTAGAGCTTGTCTGACACTCAACCTTCAATCTAGATCGACCAAAGCCCTATCCTAGATAGGCAAACTCCCATATTTCTCCTTTTCAAGGATTTTGGTCCTAATATTGAATTGGTCCACACATGAAAACTACAAAATACTAAAAATTCATAGGGAAGAATAGGTGAAAAATTCTTTCGTGAAGATCTTATTGGAGTTAAGGAGTTGCCATGATTTTCCATGATCATACACTATTGATCTTAATGACTTTTAGAAAACCACCAAACTTGTCTGCTTTTTCACTTCCATTTTTTCTCAGTAAGGCATGAGTTAGTAAGAGAATTGAATATGTATGGATTTAAGAACTGAAGCAATGATGAGAGTCACTTTTGCGACTGATAAACCTTGAATGGCTCGTCAACACTCTAGAGTAATGAATGATTAGTTAAATATAGGTAAGTGACCTACCCAGAGGCTACCCTTATTCTAGAAATCATTTATGCCTAATTTTATTTTCTTATGAATGGATATTTGATTAATTAATCCTTATAAGGAAAAGACATCACCTACACTTTCCACCTTCTACAAGGTTTTTCAGAAAATTGTTGACAAGTCCAACTTTTTTGGCTTCATGACCAAAAATGGGGGTCAGACTCGGCTCAAGCATGTGGTTCTCACTCTTATCTTTAACTTTGGCTTGAAAGGAACAAATTGTTGACACCCCATTCTTTCTTACTCAGGATAAATTCATGACTAATGCTAATTCTTTGACTAGTGATGGAATCAATTCCACACTTACATATTTTTTGCATTTGTATTTTTCTCACATTTTTCCATATTTTGTGCATATTTGATTCACCCATATTGTAATGCTTTTACCCAGTTTGAGGTTTTCTATGAAGAAACCTTTTTCTTGACTCAATGCACAATTTGCTTCTCCATTCTACTTTTTAACATCTCTTTTCATAAATTACCCAATTATGTTATCTTGAAAAAAATATTCATTCCCCCCACATATATCAATTATTTTTGATAAATCTGAGGTTTAAGCCTGAATTCTCTCTCTCACTCTGTGCGGTTTTCTACAATTTTCTACAGAATATTCCTAAAATTGTGGAAAAATCAAGAAATGAATTTTATCCAACATCAAACACCCAGCGGATTCGACCAATCATCCATATGCCACGTGGTGGATTGCCTTCGTATGTGTGCCACATGATGTGACCAAGGCAATTTTTTGCCACATCCAAAAGGTTCTATCCAGACCCAAACCCTAGATCCCCCTATAAATTCCATATCCATTGTATTTTGGTCCCCATTCGAATCTCTTGAAGCTAGATGATTGAACTACCACCCTCTTTACTTTCTATGATATTTGTGATTAGAGGATTCTTTATATGACACCACCTACCCTATTAATGTCGTTAGGCCACTAAAATAGTAATCCAAATGTGTTCCTAACTATTAAATCTACTTTAACTTCTTTGTCTACTCCTACTTCTTTAATTGTTTGTATTTGCTTAATTTTGCACATGTGGCAATTCTATCTGTTACTATTAATTTGATCTGAAAAGAGAATTAGATCTTGGTCATAACCCACATCTACTTATCATCTTCTAGCACATCATACACATTGGTCCTAATCACCCATGAGGGATCTTTTTCATGGAAGATCCTGAGATGATTGGGATCCCAATCTACCTAAAATAGGATACTTAGGGCAATGATGGAAAGGATGTTTACATCTCCTGCAAGCCCATCCATAAATGAAAGATGTTTTTCATTATCGCATTGTTTTCATTTTGTCTTTTTTATTAACTAACTTGAAAATGATCTTTCTCCAAATCGCATACAAATGGCTCGATATCGTTTTATCGAATGAGATGACGGTGAACATCCATCCTCACTTGTACAAGATCACCCAACTTGAATTTCTTTTTTAAATTTAGTATTTTTGATTACTCGAATTGGATGTCGTGTTGGTTTTCCATTGTGGGCTCATGATATTTGATCTATTTTTCCTCGTTTTCCATATAAAACGTGATGGCAACTATGAACATCTTCTCTTTATTTTCCATGCGACCACCAAATTAAGTTTCACTACTAGAACAATAAGAACCGTCATTGTATTTTTTTGGGCAAAGTGTGACACTTTAGCTGATAGATTGGCTGAGTCATCTAAAAAATAAAATTGGGTTCTATAAGTATATTAGACCACCAGAGTTAGTTATTCGTTGTTTACAAAATGATGACTTTAATGGTAGTAGTACTACCATGTTTCCTATTTGCTTGGAATCAAATTATTGTAGTTGTCATTTAAACTTTTTTATTATAGGAGGGCAAGATGAACAAAAAGCCTCTTCACTTTTATTTTATTTTTTGGCTTGTGAATTGTAATGTGACCATCTTAGGATGGAATTTGGAATTGGATTGTGAATTTGGAAGTGAATTGTGTGGTTCAAATTGAGTTTGATTGTGTGATCTATAGACGAATTGGATTGTGAGAATGTTTTATAGGGATGTAATTTGAGCCTGATTATCTTATCGGTGGAATGTCATATTTCTTTGCATGCAATGAATACCTAACTTTGTATTTAATTAATTTTTGCATAATTCTACAAATTATAATGTAGAATCCTATTTCCAATTATAGAATTTTGAAAGAAAAACAAAAGATAAAGGAACATAATATGATGCATCAGTTATTTAGTATAAATTGATTCACAAAAATAGTAAAAAATATAAGAACTATGCAACATCCATTATAATGATTAGTACAGAATGATGAATGTTAATCATAGGTTTTTCACCAAAATAGATAGTGTGGCATCTGTGGGTATTATACAACGACTCTAACTAGAAAAATCATCATATTCACTTCATCACGTCATTGGTTTTTGAACTGACTCCTCATCATTTATTTGTTGCAGTGCCCACCTCAACATCTATCTTTTTCTAACATCTTAAGCCCTTTTTAACCAAAAACTTAGGTGTATTTCCTAGTGGTGAAGTATTGTGCATTTGTACTAGTGAAAAGGAAAATTTCAACAAACATATATACATCTAGAAAATGTAGAAGTGCAATGTAGAGATTCACATACAACATATAAGTATATGCATCATTTAGTTTTGGTTTGGCTAAAGGGAACCCTCAACCTAAATAAATCGTTATTCAACGGCTTGATAATGTCTTAAACCAAACAAGATTGAACCATTTACTTCAAAATGAACTAGATAGATTAGACTGGTTAAATTTATATTTTAGTTATACGATAAGTATGATTGTGGAATCTTACTTTTCTGGAAACTATAGGGTATATGTATTCATCCCCACCCCAAATCAACCAACACAAAAGCCAACTCTACTAAAAGTGTTTCGACAATGGCTAGAATTACAAAAGCTACCCATCGCATTGTACTATGTCAATGTAATGTTAGTCGTACAAACCTTAGAATTTGGCCAAAATTTTAATCAAATTAGAAACACATAACCATCAACTCATCCTTATTCTTAGATAGGGAAGTCATCGTCTTCTTGGATTTGCTATATATGAACCTACAATATGTACATGCCCCCAAGAGTCCATCATAAGAATTACCGACTAGTGCAATCTCCAAGGGATAGGAAGCATATCCACCAAAATCTGAACAAAGTGACTGCCATATACCTCCAGAATAAATGTTCCAAGCTCTTCACTATGAGTAATCTTGGGACTTGTTCTCAAGGCTTCAAGATTACACCTGAGTCTACCATGTCCATCCCCAAGTATAACAACCATGACACCACACTCTTGCAATCATTCGTCAACATACATCCAACCACTCTGGCCTTTCTTACTTATGTCCTTGTTTTCCATGTCACCACCTCAAAATTTAATTTCAACCCCCTCGAAAATGGTCTAACCCAACTAACTACATAGGGCTTTCGCCTTCTGATGCTCGCCATTCAAATAACATTTTCATCCTCAAAAATTCATCTATGGGTCATGTCCCTTCTCATATTACCAACTGGTTCCCCGTACATACATGGGCATTTTGTATCTTTGTTTGTTTTCTAGTGGGGTGAGAATAACATGCACAAGGTCAAATGAAAAAAAAGGTCAGTGATGAGTGCATACTCATCATGGAATTCAACTGCTTTTTTTTGGAACAAAGTCAACTCCAATTCACCCTTTTAACCAAATATGAATCATAATGTGTAAAACTACTTGGCTGATTCAATAATCAAGGTTTTAACTAAATATCTTTCATTTAATGCAGGAAAATCAAGCAACTCCTTGCATACGGTCTCAAGACCGTTTGGATCCTTGCGGCCTCAAGACCGTTTGGGTCCATGCGGTCCCAAGACTGTTTGGTGGAATACACAAAGAACAAATGACGAAACTAGCTGCCAAAGAAAGCCATGCGATCCCAAGACCGTTTGGTCCCATGCGGTCTCAAGACCGTTTGGTCCCATGCGGTCTCAAGACCATTTGGTCCCATGCGGTCTCAAGACCGTTTGGTCCCATGAGGTCTCAAGACCGTTTGGTCCCATGCGATCTCAAGACCGTTTGGTCCCATGCGGTCTCAAGACCGTTTGGTCCCATGCGGTCTCAAGACCTTTTGGTCCCATGCGGTCCCAAGACCGTTTGGTCCCATGCGGTCCCAATATCGTTTGACGCAAGCGCAAGGATCGATTAAAGAACTAAAGTCGCACGCCCACGCCAAGGCCAGGACCGATCGAAGCAAACCGTTTGGTGCCCAAATGGTCCTCAAGACCGTTTGGCACCCAAACGGTCTCCAAACCGTTTGGTGCCCAAACGGTCTCAAGACCGTTTAGCACCCAAACGGTCTCCAAACCGTTTGACGCCCAAACGGTCTCCAAACCATTTGGAGAAGATATTTCCAGCAACTTATCCAAACTGTTTGGGATCAGATCGGAACCTATAAATAGACCCCCAGGGTCCCCATTTGGAGGGATCGGATCCGGACGCCGATAGGCTGCCAGAGCACCACCCCGATCAAGTTCCACTCCATCTACTGCTGGTGTTGCATCCAAGGAGGCCAATAAGAGAAAGAAGACGGAGCAAGGAGTGCATCTTCTTCACCGGGCTGCGTCCACCCTCTGCACCGAGCTCATGGCGGATCTATCTTTCTCTCCTATCCTTCTTGTATCTCGCATCATGAGCGAGTAGTCCTTTTTCGCTGGGGTGCGGGGACTAGCCCCGCTGCCCATGCAAACCCTGTTCTTTTGTTAAACTTTCCATGGCAATGTATATAACTCTTCATTTTGTCGTTTATCGTTAAGCTTGTAGGTTGGTTATGTGCTGGTTTCCACCTTTGTGCTCCCTATGTTGCGAGAACTTCAATGCATGGGTATGAATGTCGTTTAGCATGTTAGACTCCTTGACGAGAACTTCTGATGGGATTCCTTGAGGTCATAAGTGTATGATCCGCAAGGGGACGAGCCATCTAGCCTTCGGTGACGCTTCTGTGTGCCTGACGCCCGTATGGGGGGTTCACAACCTTAGTTGGATTTTATATCTTCTTGCTATTCGTCGATGTTTACTCGTATTATAATCGCTTATTTGCTTAACGGTTGACGCGGTTGACTCCTTGACGAGAACTTCCGATGGGATTCCTTGAGGTTGTAAGTGTATGATCCGCGAGGGGATGAGCCATCTAGCCTTCGGTGACGCTTCTGTGTGCCTGACAGCCGTATGGGGGGTTCGCAGCCTTAGTTGGATGTTGTATTTTCTGAGCCGTAAGATATGTGATCCGGATGGTGACGAGACATCTGATGCCTATGGTGATGCTTACGCGGACCTGACGCCCGTATGGGGGGTTCTGCAGCAGCTCTATTTGAAGTGTTGTTTCTTGCCTGGATTGTTTGCAGAGGAGTATGTTTGTGTTTGTAGCGGTGGTCAAACCTGGTACCATCCCAGCGATTCCATATCATTGATCCAAACCCATCTTTTAATTCATCTTTTACTTTCCTGCATTTAGTCTAAGCAACCCAAATCAAACTATTGTTCTAAATATTAGTTTTACTAGAGCTAGATCTAACTGACAAGGATTCTTAAAAACGTTGTCCTTTGGGTTCGATCCTCAACTATACTGCGATAAGACTCATCCGCTTGCGGGTGGTATTGTTGCACTTGGTTTTGGTAAAAGCTCAGGGATTTCAGCCCCGGGTGAATTTGTTAGTGCATTCAAAAACCACATCAAATTCTGGTGCCATTGTCGGGGACAACAGAATCAGTCAGTCTAATCTAGTTCTTTTAAGACTAATCTAGGATTTTGTTTTCCTTTTTGAAACTATCGCCTATCTACTTGATCTTTATTCTACTTTGTGGATCTCATTTTCAAATCCTCCTAATTTTCAGGTGCTCTCCAACGCATAGTGCATGCACCGATCAGACAGTCCCGGACTCACAGCGAGCTTTGATCCTGAAATAGATAGAGCTTTCCATCGTCAGATCAGGGAAAATCAGGCAAGAATGGCACAAGAAGAAGAAGTAGCCCGCAGAGTGGCTCAAGC
The DNA here is from genome assembly GCA_963693085.1 of Alisma plantago-aquatica. Lineage (NCBI taxonomy): Eukaryota > Viridiplantae > Streptophyta > Magnoliopsida > Alismatales > Alismataceae > Alisma > Alisma plantago-aquatica. The sequence goes on along the minus strand of OY856414.1, from coordinate 495,968,516 downwards.
CATCAATGCGCAAAGAGAGAGGCTCATGCAAGAAGCTAGAGCTGCGGTTCAACAAGAGATCTTAGCAGCACAGGCAGCAGCGCAAGCAGCAGAACTTCAAAAATACCTTAGAGAGTTCTCTATCCCAAAAGCTGCAAATGTCTACCATCCGGTGCAGCCTCCTCCCATCGAAGCTGCCAACTTTGAGATTAGAGCACATTGGATAACTTTTCTTCAGAACAACCCCTTCTACGGCAAATAAGTTGAAGATAGCCAAGGTCATCTTCTCAGATTCATCGACCTTTGTGCTATGCCGAAGCAAAATGGAGTCACTGATGATGCCATTCGACTCCGTCTTTTCAAGTATTCTCTTGCCGATAGGGCCATCAGTTGGTACAATTCACTGCAGAGTGAAGTACCTATTACTACCTGGGAGCAGCTCCAAAACGCTTTTCTGGAAAAGTTCTACCCCCCATCGCTTACATATGAAATCAGGGGACGAATGACAAATTTCACTCAAGTCCCTGGAGAAACCCTTGCCGAAGCTTGGGATAGGTACAAGGAGCTCCTACGTAAATGCCCACACCATGGAATTCCTAAGAACCAGCTTATAGAGATATTCTACAGGGGTGTGGAAGATGACGTAAAGATGTTCCTTGACTCCTCGTCTGGAGGGAACTTCATGCGGCAAAGTTACGATAGCGCATGGAGAGTCGTCACCTTGGGAGCAGAAAATCAAGCCAATTGGGGCAGATCTGTTGGCAAAGGAGTCTTAAAGGTAGCCATGGCTGAAGCTATCCCAGAATACAAATCTATAACTGAAACTTTGAAGGTCTTAGTTGCAAAGCAAGATCACATAGAATCATCCCTTGCTGCGATTGGAAGAGGACATTCTCCTACCAGGCAACCAGAACAAGTCAAGTCCACTTCTTTGTTTTGTGAAGCATGCAAAGGCACTGATCATTCCACACTGTCATGCAATGTTCTCTACGATGTTGTTTTAAGCAATGCCCGTGGACAAGGAGATAATTGCCAGATGGAAAATCTTAATGCTATTAATACCATCCCTGGGCAGAACTATTACAATCCAAATCAAAATAGGAATCACCCAGGATTCCAATACGGAAACCCTTCAGGAGCTATGAACTCACATCAATTCAGTCCGAACAATCAACCAAGAGGCCCATCAGGGTACCAGTTTAACCAACAACAAAACTTTGGGAATCAAGGAAACTTCAAGGGAATCTTTCAGAACAGAAACTACAATAATTATCAGATGCTCAATCAAAAACAAGGACAGGCAGGATCCATCCCTTCTGATGACAAGCTATCTACCATTGAAAAGTTGTTGCAAACACAACAAACAATGATAGCCAACCAACAAGCCCAACAGAAGGCTATTGAGACTCAACTGGCTCAACTTGCTGCTAGTATTAAGCCACCAGCTGGAGTTTTTGCTGGACAACCTGAGAACAATCTGAAACATCTTGAGCAGCTGAAGGTTGTCACCACAAGATCAGGGAAAGGTTATTCGGATCCCCCAACGAACACGACTGTGGTTATCCCTGACGAGAGTGAACCTGTGACAGTCTAAAACTTGACAACACCAGAATTGCAACCAGAGGAAAACGATACTGATGAGGGAAATTCTAAAAAGGTTGCTGATGAAGGAACTGAGACACCAGAGCCAGATATTCCTGTATATAAGCCTCGTATTCCTTTCCCATCCCGTCTGAGGCAAACCAAGCTTGATACTAGATTCATCAAATTTAAAGAGGCTATGAAGAAACTCCATGTTGATATACCGTTCCTGGATGCTCTTGCTGAGATACCAGCTTGGACCAAGTATCTAAAGTCGCTTCTCACTAAGAAGTACATCACTGAAGAGTATGAAACTGTAAAACTGGCTACGACCACATCAGATATCATACTCAGTAAGATGCCAAAGAAACAGAAAGATCCAGGATCCTTTGGAATCCCTTGTCACATTAGTGACTCATTGTGCAAAAAGGGACTGGCAGATCTTGGCGCAAGTATTTCTATTATGCCATTCAGTTTATGCAAGAGATTAGGGTTCGCAGAATTGCTTCCAACAACTATGACCATTCAACTTGCGGACAATTCGATCAAAAGACCGTTAGGAATTCTCGAAGACATCCCGGTCAAGGTAGGCAAGGACGCATATGTTCCATGTGATTTTGTCATCATGGACATCAAAGAAGACACCAGATACCCTCTTATCTTCGGTCGTCCTTTCCTCGCAACTGCAAGAGCCCTTATTGATGTCGAAGCAGGAACCTTACTGCTAAGGTTAGGCAAAGAGACTCTCGAATTTAAAGTTTTTGAAAGTATGAAAAGACCAAGTATACAGGAGGAAGTCTATCTGATAGATTGTGTTGAGCAAATGTCACAACTAACTCAAGAATATCACGAGTCATGTGATCCCTCGGAAACTTCTCTATCCGACCTTTTTAGTGAAGAACCTATTGACCAACAAGCTAAGGATTGCATCGAATCTCCCAACTCTGCTAAAGAAAATGCTGAAGCTACTTACGAAGAATTAAAGACTACCAGAACTTCATAAGGAATCAGTGAAAAACCAGAACCTCCTGAAATGAAGCCCCTACCTGAAGGGCTAAAGTATATGTTTTTAAACGATCTCAAAGCTTGCCCAGTGATCATAAACTCTGATCTAACAACCAAACAAGAAGAGAAACTTCTAGAGGTATTAAGGGAGAGGAAGAAAGCCATAGGCTATAAGATGAGTGACCTCACAGGGGCCAGTCAAGCCTTGTGCATGCACAGGATCCCCATGATGGAAGACCACAAGCCAACCATCGAGCATCAACGAAAATTGAACCCGAATATGAAGGAAGTGGTCCGCTGCGAGATCATCAAACTTCTTACAGCTGGGATAATATACCAGATATCGGACTCACCATGGGTGAGCCCAATTCATGTGGTACCCAAGAAAGGAGGGACTACCGTTATAAGAAATGAAAACAATGAGCTCATCCCCACTCGAACAGTCACTAGGTGGTGGATGTGTATTGATTATAGAAAATTAAACAAGGCCACTCGAAAGGATCATTTTCCTATGCCCTTCCTCGATCAAGTTTTAGAAAAATTGGCCCATCAAGAATATTTCTGTTACCTGGACGGTTACTCTGGATTCTATCAGATTCCCATACATCCAGATGATCAAGAAAAAACGACTTTCACCTGTCCCTTCGGGACATATGCTTTTAAAAAGATGTCGTTTGGTCTGTGTAATGCCCCCGCAACCTTTCAACATTGCATGGCTGCTATTTTTGAGGGGATTACTGAAACTGTCATGGAGGTCTTCATGGATGATTTTTGTGTATATGGGGACTCCTTTGATTCCTGTCTTAAGCATCTCTCCATTGTTCTCAAACGTTGTGAAGAAGCACATCTGGTGCTAAATTGGGAGAAATGCCACTTTATGGTAAAGGAAGGCATTGTCCTCGATCATAGGGTTAGCAACAGAGGAATTGAAGTTGATAAAGCCAAGATAGAATTCATATCCAAATTGGCTATTCCCACAAATGTAAAAGAAGTTCGCGCTTTCCTTGGTCACACTGGATTCTATAGAAGGTTTATATGGGATTTTTCCAAGATAACAAAGCCGATGACCAACCTACTTCTAAAAGATGATGATTTCAATTTCAATGAAGAATGTGTCAAAAGTTTTGATACGCTGAAGAAAGCCCTTACAACTACCCCCATCATTAGAGCTCCCGATTGGAACCACCCCTTTGAAATTATGTGTGATGCTAGTGATTACGCAGTAGGTGCAGTTTTAGGGCAATACATAGAGAGGAAACATTATGTGATCTATTATGCGTCAAAAACCCTCGACGAAGCTCAAAGGAATTACGCTACTACTGAAAAGGAACTTCTGGCAGTCATCTATGCCTTCGATAAATTCAGATCCTACCTTATTGGCTCGAAGGTTATTGTTTACACAGACCATGCTGCCATCCGTTACCTTATGACAAAGAAGGATGCTAAGCCAAGGCTGATCAGATGGATACTCCTTCTACAAGAATTTGACTTGGAAATAAGAGATAAAAAAGGGACGGAGAATGTCGTGGCAGATCACCTCAGTCGCATCCACACTCTGGATGCTGAAGGGATTTCGATAAACGACTCCCTACCAGATGATCAGCTTATGAGGGTCTCAAGTTTCGAACCATGGTATTCCGACTTCGTAAACTACCTTGCCGTCGGAGTCATCCATCCCCAATACACCGGGAACGCTCTGAAGAAATTTATGCATGATGTGAAGCATTACTATTGGGATGAACCATATCTTTTTAAACTCTGCGCAGATGGATTGTATAGACGTTGTGTCACCAAAGAAGAAGCCCATTCTATTTTAGAACAATGCCACTCAGGACCTGTAGGCGGCCACATGAGCTCAAAGAAGACAGCTTTAAAAGTTTTGCAATGTGGTTTCTTCTGGCCGACTTTATCCAAAGATTCCTACGATTTTGTCCAATCCTGTGATAATTGTCAAAGGGCCGACAATATAACCAAAAGAGATGAAATGCCACTGAACATATGGCAAGAAGTGGAGATATTTGATGTTTGGGGAGTGGATTACATGGGTCCATTCCCCTCTTCCAATGGATTCTCTTACATCTTAGTGGCGGTGGACTACATTTCCAAATGGGTTGAAGACATACCAACAGTTACTAGTAATTCAAAACCCGTCATCAAATTATTCAAAGATATCATCTTCCCACGGTTTGGAGTACCGCGAACCGTGATATCTGACGGGGGCTCCCACTTCATTGAAAGAAGCTTTGAAGCTCTTCTGAGAAAATATGGAGTCTCGCACAAGGTGGCTTCACCTTACCATACACAAACCAGTGGACAGGTAGGGGTCTCTAACCGACAACTAAAGGCTATCCTTGAGAAAACCGTTGGACGTAATTGAAAAGATTGGTCGACAAAAATCAATGACGCCTTATGGGCTTATCGTACTGCTTATAAAACTCCCCTTGGGACTACTCCTTTTCGACTGATATATGGAAAGGCTTGTCACCTGCCGGTCAAATTAGAACATAAGGCATGGTGGGCAATTAAACATTTGAACTTCAATATGAAAGAAGCAGGGCAAGCCAGGATTCTGCAACTCAACGAGCTGGATGAACTAAGAATGACAGCCTATGAAAATGCACGAATCTACAAGGAACATACAAAACTTTGGCATGATGGACATCTGAAACGAAAGAAAATACAAGTAGGAGACCAAGTGCTAGTTTTTAACTCGAGATTAAGGATATTCCCAGGAAAACTTCACTCACGCTGGTCCGGACCGTATATTGTCAAAAGCATCTCTCCTCATGGTACTTTCTCTTTATGGAGTGCAGAGTCAGGAGAATTCATAACCAATGGCCACCGCCTGAAGAGATATTTCACCACAACAGACATAGACACCAAATCAGTGCTAGAACTCACCGATCCAAAGGATCCCACATGAAGACAAAGGACTTTGTCGAGCCATCGACGTAAAACAAAGGCGCTCGTCAGGAGGCAACCCGATCAATAAATCTGTTTTACTTCTCCTTTTCAAATTTTGTTTCTTACCTTATAGTTAAATTTTCCTTAAATAAAATTTTCCTCATGAGATAGTTTTCCTTACAGAACACGAGATCGGAGTGGCGCTGATCATAACGAAATCTTTCTCGGCAGTCTTACCTGGTGTTACCTTTCCCCTCCATCTTGAATTTAGGGTTTGCTCGAGGATGAGCAAATTTCTCAGTTCGGGGTGGAGGGTGGGTGGTACGTACTCCACTTCCACATACACACCATCTTTTCATACTCAATCTGTCTCTATCATAAAATTTTCAAATTTTTTTGAACAGATATTTGATGAATTTTTGACACTTGTTGATAATATGTAACTAACCTTTTTGCTATGCATCTTCAATCATAACATCCTCCTTATTCAAAGTGAATCCTCAAGAGGACTGACTTTTGAAACTTGCCTTTTGCCTGAAACCATCCTGAGAAGCTTATGATTCCTAACATCATAATACTTTTTACAAAATGATAAGTATCTGTCAAACTGATAGGGATCAAACACGTCGTACTTCCTAACTGACTAGTGGAATAATGGCTCAGAATCCCCACCGGATCCGCATCAAGTCATTATTTGAGCAGAGTATGACAAAGAGAATAACCCAGTTTTGAATTGTAAATCAAGTTGCATTTTGATCTGAACTCTCTTCTACACTTCTTCTATCATCTTTGTATCCCTCCATCCATCAATACCACCAAAATAGCCAAATTTGTGCCAAACCCTAAGTTCGGGGTGGCACACCTCTTCCCCCGTATCCACTTCTTCCATACCCCTTCCAATAAGTAGGGGCGTACCACCAAAAATGCAATCTCGAGTCGAATAGAGGCAAGATCTGCAATAAAAGATGCCAAAGTGCACACAAAAAGAAATGCAATCTCGAGTCGAATAGAGGAGAGATCTGCAATAAAAGATGCCATAGTGCACACAAAAAAATATGCAATAAATGAAATTGCAAAACAAATAAAAATCTCGAGTCAAATAGAGGAGAGATTTACTTCTTCTTTCCATACCACCTTTCACTCCTTTTTCTACCTAAGGGCACAATACATGCCCCACCATCCTGAACTACACCAGTGTTAGATCGGATGCATACTTGTTGATTCTACGGGTATCTCTGAACTCCTACAAAACTCTTCGACATGCTTGGTGTTGGAAAAGGTGGGGAGGAAGCGTTGTTGGGAAACGAACTCAGGAACGAAGCTATGGAAAGACGTGTTTAGTGGTCCCAGGAAGTTAAGGTAATCATTCATACTGAGCAGAAAGAAAACATTTGTGATGTGAAGATGAAGAAATCACACGGATCGAAAGTATTTCATTAGGCAACAGTTTCAAACTTTATGTTACTCGAGGACGAGCAACGATTTAAGTTCGGGGTGTTTTGATGAGTGCATACTCATCATGGAATTCAACTGCTTTTTTTTGGAACAAAGTCAACTCCAATTCACCCTTTTAACCAAATATGAATCATAATGTGTAAAACTACTTGGCTGATTCAATAATCAAGGTTTTAACTAAATATCTTTCATTTAATGCAGGAAAATCAAGCAACTCCATGCATATGGTCTCAAGACCGTTTGGATCCTTGTGGCCTCAAGACCGTTTGGGTACACGCGGTCCCAAGACCGTTTGGTGGAATACACAAAGAACAAATGACGAAACCGGCTGCCAAAGAAAGCCATGCGGTCCCAAGACCATTTGGTCCCATGCGGTCTCAAGACCGTTTGGTCCCATGCGGTCTCAAGACCGTTTGGTCCCATGAGGTCTCAAGACCGTTTGGTCCCATGCGGTCTCAAGACCGTTTGGTCCCATGCGGTCTCAAGACCTTTTGGTCCCATGCGGTCCCAAGACCGTTTGGTCCCATGCGGTCCCAAGATCGTTCGACGCAAGCACAAGGATCGATTAAAGAACTAAAGCCGCATGCCCACGCCAAGGCCAGGACCGATCGAAGCAAACCGTTTGGTGCCCAAACGGTCTCAAGACCGTTTGGCGCCCAAACGGTCTCCAAACCGTTTGGTGCCCAAACGGTCTCAAGACCGTTTGGTGCCCAAACGGTCTCAAGACCGTTTGGCGCCCAAACAGTCTCCAAACCGGTTGGTTCCCAAACGGTCTCAAGACCGTTTAGCTCCCAAACTATCTCCAAACCTATGGGATCTGATCTCCAAACGACGATATAAACATGATTCAAACTTAGCGGAAGCGATTTGATTAACAGCAGAAGACAAAAATCACAGAAAATTAAAACTTTTCGAAACAAGAGCTTGAATCCATAAAAGCTTCTTTCATAACAAGAGATAAACTGTTTACATCTCATGATAATTACTTCTTGAGTAATTATATACATCAAGATACAAAATCTCAAGAACTCATAACAAAAGACTCCAAGACCTGAGAGTACAGAGGACACATAGGACTGACTCTAACTACACCACATGGCAGGCTTAATCTCCACCTGAGATTTACTGCTGCTCCTGGTGCTGCTGCTGCTACTGCTGGGACTGGTCACCTGTAGACCGGTTCCTCCATCTCCGACATCCACCTAAAAAGTTGAAGTCTACGGGGTGAGACAATTTTACATAATTGTCCCAGCGAGAGTTATAACTCTCCGCCAGAAGCTTTATTATAACATCAAAGAATATCTTAAGTAGTAAAGCTATAAACAAGAGCTCAACATTTATGAGACATGAAGAATATAAGCACTATTACAGTGTATCATCAATCAACTAACTCGTAGTTATCTCTAACATGTATACTACGCGGTTGATTATGTTTTACAAACAATATTATGCCCTGTGGAGATGAGGCATACCACTCATACTCCAACTGATTGCTAAGAAGTCACATCAGTATCATACATAGGTCATTAAGAGAGCCGGATTCTTATGACCTTCACCTTCCTCAGTCAGTAAGAGGATTACTTGTAGGACATCTTGTGTCTCTACTATTATAGCTCACCAGGGTAAACTGGTCCTTCGCTATTCTAGAGTTACAGTGGCGTTCTGTACTCTCTTCGTCATCAGGAAATTTCATGTTTATCTCCACTGATACGGATATTTATGTTTTCTTCGTCATCAGGAGGTTTCATGTTTACCTACTACTGATACGGTATGGGATTGTAGTGAAGGATTGACGGATTACATATCTACATCAATTTCCTACACTAGGATGTAAGGTTCTACACATCCATATACCCCACATACTCACTAGTATGTGATCCAGGAGTTCCCTTAGGAAAACCTGTTTTGCCATCATTTGATCTCTGACAATGATGGGTCTATGATCAGGGCTCTACATTATACTTGATTAGTTAGGTACATTCAGTATTCATTTAACATCACACTTTGTTCTCCAAACAATAACAATAGCATAACAACTATAAAAGGAGAATACTAAATGTAACAAGCCTAACTCACATCAATCATCATTTCTCATTATACTCATCACAAGTCATCTCTAAAGCATGACTTTGATGGTATTCATGGCTCTCACAGCCCATTATTATCATAGAATGCCACTGAAAAGGCATCAAGATACTTTACTTATTCATAAAGCTATCAATATGCCTTTAATGAATATAGTATCATCATACATACCAGGATATGATCACCTCCATATCAGAACCTGCATGGTTAATTCAGCTAATAAAGGTAATTCAAAACAATGATTATACTTTCCACTCTTGTCATAAGAGCTAAGTTCTTTGATTCTTATCAACTAGAGTTTAATACTCATATAACATGTCATCACCTTTAAATTAGGGTTTACTATTCACATCACATGTCATTACCTTTGAATTAGGGTTTACTATTCACATCACATGTCATTACCCTTGAATTAGGGTTTACTATTCACATCACATGGTGAATTGAACTCATAACATCATCATGTATGAGGAACATCATCATTGATGCTCTCAGATTAGCTTGAGATTCATCATATATCATAATTAGGGTTTTCATGATTTCACATAGGTGGATCATATTCTAATCATGCACATTCATGTGTATTGAAGGTTCTTTACTTGAGTTTCCACTCTAAAAGGGTACTTTCTCTCTCTTAAGGTACTTTCTCTCTCTTAAGATGCTTTCTCTCACCTCATACTAGTATATGGTGATAACACCTCTCTAGATCAGGTTGGGTTAAGTCCTCATGGGCTAACATAAGCCAAAACATCATTAACATGTGATTAGGGTTTTATTAGAAACAGGTATTACTCAATTAAACCCCTCAAGGGTATTTTGGTAATTTACCTCATGATCACCATCATGGGTCAATTCATTAATCGCTTAGTCCCTTAATGTTCTAAGCTACCATTAGGGTTTAGATTAGATCACCATTGAACCAATTACAACTTCAAGTGATTATGTATAAATAACATTGAAAACCTCCAAACGGTTTCAACCTTCAACCACCAAACGGTTTGAAACCGTTTGGGTGCGTTGACCGTTTGCTAGGTTTGACTCCAAGACCGCATGACCTAAAGGTCGTTTGCCCAAACCGTTTGGGTGCATTGACCGTTTGGAAAGGTTGACTTTCCAAACCGTTTGAGCTTATGCGGTTTGAAACCGTTGGATCAACTTGTCTTGAGATCGATTGGTCCAAACGACCTTGAGATCGTTTGAGGCCAAACGGTCTTGAGAACGTTTGGACCCAAACGTTTTTGAGACCGTTTGGCCTCAAACGGTCTTGAGACCGTTTGGCCTCAAACGGTCTTGAGACCGTTTGGATCCAAACGGTCTTGAGACCGTTTGGTCCAAATGGGCTCAAACCGTTTGGACCTCCAACATGGTTCAAAAGTTACAAATGTTTATGATTAAGTATGTTGAAGCCCTCAATTGGCCAAAGCCATGTTAACCACTTATAAATTGAGCCAATTAGGATGATCCAAAATCAATTGGACACCAAATTAACCCTCAATTGAAAGCCAATTAGGGTTAAGTCCATCTCAATTAGGGTTTCAAATCGGATGGTCATCAATATTCAACAATGTGAATCAATTCAAGGTTGAACCTATCAATTGACCTCCAATTGGGCCCAAACTTGGCCCAAACGGTCTTGAGATCGTTTGGATGACCTCCAAACGGTCCTGAGACCGTTTTCCCAAGAAAACATAAAAATCTAAGTTGATTTGATAGGGGTTGAACCTTAATTAAGTCACAAATCAGCAATTTGATTATTTCAATAACCCATTGTAATTGGGCTCTCAATTGATCAATTTATCTTAACCCTAGACCTCCAAACGGTCTTGGGTTGACACCAAATGGTCTTGAGACCGTTTGGATGAGTTCCAAATGGTCGTGAGACCGTTTTCCCATCCAATCTTTGGACTCTAGTGAAAATTCATCAAGGTTGGATCTATTGAGTTGATCATCACATCAATACTTAATTGCAATATGATTTGGTACCTTTGGACCTTCAATTGGTCAACTATACTTGGCCCCAGACCTCTAAACGGTCTTGGGTGATCCCCAAACGGTCTTGAGACCGTTTGGATGATTTCCCAAACGGTCTTGAGACCGTTTGGGCTAATCAACCCAAAAACTCTAACTAACTCATTGGGATTTCAGCACTGATTTCAATTAGGGTTTTCCCTATTAATCATCCTTCAACTCATGACTCGTTTGGAATTAATCCATAAAATTTGGTGAGTCATTAATCAACATTATTATGAATCAGTAATCCCAAACGGTCAATGCTTGGTCAACCATCTTAAACGGTTTTGAGACCGTTTTCCCAAAAAGGGAAAATTAAATAGCTTGAAAAACAGGACTTAATTCAATTGGATTTGCTAATTGATTTGCTTATATCTCACGATTCCTTTAGAGTTAACCCCTCAATTTTTGTGGGTGATCAGCCTACATAATTAGGAACAGGATTCTCATACGGTCGTCGCTTGGTCAACTGGACCAAACGGTCTTGAAGAACGTTTGCCGCCATGCGACCCTGAAACCGTTTGCCCACCAAACGGTTGTGCAAACCGCATGGGCAATTGGTTAGGACCGTTTGCTAAAGTGGAAATCCGTGGATAAGCATAGGAATTAACGCCCTTATCTTCTACCTCAAGAACAGTAGCAGTTCTTCACGATTTTTCTTGCAAGGATACAAGGGAAGATAGGGAAGAAGAAGAACTAGCAACTATATGCATAGAAAAAGATGTATAATCAAAGCATAAGGTTTAGAGTTATAAAACCCACCTAAAGGTTGTTCCTTGAGCTCCAAGTTTCCAAGCTTCAGGTCTTTAATGGCGTCTTTGAGCTCCACAGGTCGGCCAAGGTGAATTCTCCAAGGACAAGTTGGAAAGAGATGGCTAGAAAGATAGAGCTAAGTGAGCTAGCCATGAATTTGACCTTGAATCCGAGTTTCATCCATGAATTCAAGCAAAAGGGATGATCCAAACTTACCTTGAACTCCCTGTTCATTCTCCTATGCTCCAGAGCTCTGCCTTAGTCGGTTTGAGCAAGGGGGATAAGTGAGGGAATGAAAGAAATGTTCCTTTGCTTGCAAAGGAAGTGGTATACATATATATTGGGTGAAATTCCAACATAAGAATATATGTTTTCCTCATTTCTCATCTAAGTCCTTCCTTTCTTCTTTTCACGTCCCCACATCTTATATCTAAGGACAAACTTCTTCTAAGATCAAGAATTGAAGGCAAAGAGGATCAACCCATCACTAAAGCATACACATAAAAGGGCTATTATACATACACCTTGTTTATTCAATCACAAAGGTGTTCTTTGTTATATGATTATTCAAATGAAGTGCCCTCTTCATCATTTCTACTCTAAATGATGACAAAAGTTATAAAAGATATTTTAGATGATGTATTTTACAAGTTGCACCCCTCAAATTGGGTAAATTGCACTTTTCCCTAATTTAGGGTTTTCAAGCACCGGGATTGCTTCCACAACTGCACCTTGGTGCCCAAGCTTGGGAAATCCCTCAAACCTTACCATCATCATTCTCATGATGTCTCAACATCAGAGTAACATCTCAACATGTGCAAATTGCAAGTTAACCCTTCTAACTGGGTAATTTGCATATAGGTCCCTGTATTACAAAACAATGCTACAACTTTATATAAAAAGGAGCAAAAACTGAAATATATGCTTCTGAGAAACTTAATTACATGCCCAAAGTTAATCACAAGGATTTAGTTTTAATATTTAGGCAAAACACCTAGGGTTAACTCATAACCCAGGTCAGGGATGTTACAAATTATCCACCCCTTACAAGGATTTCGTCCCCGAAATCGATAAGACATATTAAGAGAAAAGGGCAGGATACTTCCTTCTCATCTCATCCTCTAATTCCCAAGTGGCTTCTTCAACACCACGGTGGTTCCAGAGGACTTTCACAAGACTTATATCTTTCTTCTTTAACTTTTTAATTATGTTATCAAGGATTGACACGGGTCCCTCCTCATAGGATATATCATCATTCAATTCTACCTCCATAGGTTGTAGAATTGACTCGGTGTCTGGGTGACATTTCTTTAGCATTGAAATGTGAAACACAGGGTGTAACTTCTATAACTCTGGTGGCAGATCTAGTTTGTAGGCTACTTTTCCAATCCGTTCAATGATTGGATAAGGTCCCATAAATCTAGGAGCTAACTTCCCTTTCTTTACAAAACGAAGGACTCCTTTCCAAGGCGAGACCTTGAGATACACTCTGTCTCCAACCTGGAACTCTAAGGGTCTACGACGCTTGTCAGCATAAGATTTCTGCCTATCTTGTGCAGTCTTAATCTGTTGTTGTATTATCTTAATCTTTTCTGTAGTCTGCTGCACAAGATCAGGACCTAACAACTGACGCTCACCAGTCTCGAACCAACACAGAGGTGATCTACAACGTCTACCATACAAGGCTTCATAAGGTGCCATATCAATACTATGTTGATAGCTATTGTTATAGGCAAATTCTATCAATCTTAGGTGTAGATCCCAACTCCCGGTAAACTGGAGAACACATGCTCTCAACAAGTCTTCTAAGGTCTGTATGGTCCTTTCTGACTGTCCATCAGTATGTGGATGAAAGGCCGTACTAAACCTTATCTTGGTGCCTAAGGCTCTGTGTAATTGTTCCCAAAAACGACTTGTAAACTGAGGACCTCTGTCAGAAACTATTGTGACAGGAACTCCGTGCAAACGCACTATCTCTTGCACATACAACTGTGATAACCTTTCAGCAGAATAGGTTGTTTTGACAAGTAAGAAATGCGCTATCTTAGTCAACCTATCTACAACTACCCAAATGGAATCATGTCCCTTGTTTGTCCTGGGTAGGCCAACAACAAAGTCCATGGTCACATGGTCCCACTTCCACTGTGGTATCGGTAAAGGTTGCATTGTTCTTGCAGGATTCTGGTGTTCAGCTTTAACTTGCTGACACACATGACATCTCAGAACAAATTCTGCAACATCCTTCTTCATTCCAGGCCACCAATACAGATATTTCAAATTTCGATACATCTTGGTGCTCCCTGGATGCATAGCATACATGGAAGAATGAGCTTCTTCTAGGACTAACTTCCTCAAGTCATCCACATCCGACACTATCATCCTTTCATTATAACATACTACTTGGTCATATGAGTCATGGAAACCATCTCGCTTCTCATTTCCATACTCAGATCTAATCTGCTGAACTGCAGCATCAACATGTTGTGCCTCCTTAATCTGCTCTCTTAGGGTAGGTTTAATATGCATCTCAGCCATCAACCCGGCTAACAATGACACCTTCAACTGTACATTGTCTTGCCTTAAAGAGATAAGCATATCTCTCTTAGAGCATACTAAAGAGTTTAGTTGTGCTCTATCCATGGTTGATGTTGTTGATTTCCTACTCAAGGCATCTGCAACAACATTGGCCTTCCCTGGATGGTAATCAATTGTACAATCGTAGTCCTTGATTAACTCCATCCAGCGATGTTGCCTCATGTTGAGTTCATGCTGAGAGAAGATATACTTAAGGTTCTTATGGTCAGTGAAAATCTGAAACGTCTCTCCATAAAGATAATGTCTCCAGATCTTCAAGGCATGAACCACGGCAGCTAACTCTAGATCGTGTGTCGGATAATTCTCTTCGTGTTTCTTAAGCTGTTGGGAAGCAAAAGAAATCACTTGTTTATCCTGCATCAACACACATCCAAGTCCATTCTTAGAGGCATCACAGAAGACTACATATCCTTTTCCTTGCTCATGTAGCACAAGCACAGGTGCACTTGTCAACCTCTCTTTCAACAACTGGAAAGACTGTTGACACTTATCACTCCAAGAAAAAGGAGCATCTTTCCGGGTTAACTTGGTCAAAGGTAAGGCTATAGAGCTAAAGTTTTTAATAAACCTTCGATAGTAACCAGCTAACCCCAAGAAGCTTCGAATCTCCGTCGGTGTCTTCGGTTGTTCCCATTGTAGAACAGATTCTACCTTTGTAGGGTCAACAAGAATTCCCGAGGCAGATATCACATGTCCAAGAAAAGATACTTCCGGCAGCCAGAACTCACACTTGCTAAACTTAGCATACAGCTTATGTTCTCTTAGCAAGGTCAAAGCTTGGCGAAGATGCTGCTCATGCTGCTGAGCATCCCAACTATAGATCAGAATGTCATCTATGAAGACGACAACACACTGATCAAGGAAGGGTCGAAAAATTCTATTCATGAGTTCCATAAATGCAGCTGGTGCATTGGTTAGTCCAAACGACATAATCGTGAACTCATAGTGACCATATCTTGTCCTAAAAGCAGACTTGGATATGTCACTATCCTTAATACGAAGTTGATGATATCCAGATCTCAAATCTATCTTTGAGAAGACTGTTGCACCATGCAACTGGTCAAAAAGATCATCAATCCTCGGCAAAGGGTACTTGTTCTTTATTGTTACTTTATTAAGTTGTCTGTAGTCAATGCACAACCGCATTGACCCATCTTTCTTTCTAACAAACAAAACCGGAGCACCCCATGGTGAAGTGCTTGGTCGGATAAAGCCCTTCTCAAGTAACTCTTGAAGGTGTTTCTTGAGTTCTGCCATCTCGGCAGGCGCCATCCTATACGGAGTCTGGGCTATGGGTTTCGTATCTGGGATCAGATTGATTTCAAAATCAATCTCCCAAGGTGGTGGTATACCAGGAAGTTCTTCAGGAAACACATCCTCGAATTCCCTGACTATGGGAACTTCAGCAGGATTGGGACCTTCCTTGGTAACATCTACCACATGGGCCAAGAATGCATAACATCCTTGCCTCAACAGCTTATCAGCAACCATAGCTGATACAAGACAGGTGGGCAGAATCTTTCTTTCACCTTGAAAGATCCATGTGTCGCCTTCATCAGAAAACACAGCCAACTTGGATTCACAATCCAAGACAAATTTATACCTTTCTAAGGTATCCATCCCGAGGATTATATCAAATCCTTTCGTATCAAGTGGTATAAGGTCCACTTGAATGCGATGATCAGAAAAGAAGAGGATGCAGGGAGAACATACCTCCTGCAAAATGGCAGACCCACTCAACGGAGTCTCCAACAACAAACTATCTGCCCTATGACTAACCGTCATATTGCAGTTACGAATCACTCTCCGAGTGATAAAAGAGTGCGTAGCACCCGGGTCAATCAGAACACATACAACACAGGATGTAGACATATCAGAATATAAAAGTTTCATCTGACCTGCCACTACCTGTGGATTGACCACTGCTTCAGGTGGGTTCATAGCATAGAACCTCACTGTTGCCTGGTGTTGAGGTGGTGTTGATGATCCAGCTTGAGATGCTTGTCCACGTCCTCGAGCTGCTCCTTGATGTTTTCTATTCTGAGATCCTTGTTGATTCTGTCTCGGAGGCTGTGTCACACTGACAGGCCTAGAACGGCAATCCTTCATCAAGTGTCCCACCTTACCACAGTTGTAGCAACTCCTCTCCTGTTGTTGTGGTCTGGGTGGTCCAGTTACTGACATTGATGCAGAATTGTGCGTCCCTTGAGGCGGTTGACTCCGTCCTCTACCTCTGCTTGGTATCCATTGAGTTTGAAAACTTGACTTGGGTGGTGGAGGGTTAGGTGCAGAGAATCTAGGTTTCTTGGAATCCCTAGATGAAGAACCCTGGAACTGTGGATATCTTTTCTGAGTTTGTCTCTTCTCAACCACAGATCTCTCTATCCTTCGGACTGACTCAACGAAGGTAGAGAATCTCTCTCGGTTTTCTAAGGCAAACACAGGGGTTGATATATCAGCATTCAAACCCTTTTCGAATCTTCTGATTCTTTCCTCTTCTGTGGTAGCCATGTGCGGAAAGAACCGCAGCAACTCCATGAACTTAGCTTCATACTCACTAATGTTCATCATACCCTGCCTTAGTCTCTCAAACTGAGAGATCTTCTCATCTAGGAAGGTCTTTGGAAAATATCTATTGATAAATTCTCGACGAAACTCTTCCCATGAGAACTCTATTCCAGGTCTCTTCTGCTCTTCCATGTTCCACCAGTGACCAGCACTGCCTTTGAGAAGATAGACAGCATGTCTAACCTTCTCAGCTTCCGGGATGATAAGAATCTTGAAAGTCTTCTCCAACTCTGTCAGCCATAAATCAGCATCTGCGGGGTCGGCAGTCCCAAAGTACTCGGTAGCTCCAACACGACGAAGTCGTTCGAACGTCTTACCGATACCTTGTGTTTCAGGTTGGACAGGCGCCCTAGGTGTAGGCATGGGCATCCTGTCGGTTATGTGTGTCATGGCAGTCATGAACTGCCCGAACATTGTCTGTACAGCTGGGTTACCCATGTCGGCTGGGTCAAACTGGGGTGGCTCTCTTGGTGACTCTGGTGCAGGCTGTTCTATTCTTGGAACCCTTGTACCGCCTTGAGGTGCACTAGCACTACTCTCTGCCACGTACTCATCATGAGGCTCAGCCATCCTTATGTATCTTCTTCTCCTGAGGAGCAGAAGATTCTATTAGATAAGGAAGGAGTACTAAAGATAGACTCGACATCCTAAGTCCTATGCCTCTGTAGACTCAACTGACCTAGAGCTCTGATACCACTAATTGTGGGCTCTGATCTCCAAACGACGATATAAACACGATTCAAACTTAGCAGAAGCGATTCGATTAACAGCGGAAGACAAAAATCACGGAAAATTAAAACTTTTCGAAACAAGAGCTTGAATCCATAAAAGCTTCTTTCATAACAAGAGATAAACTATTTACATCTCATGATAATTACTTCTTGAGTAATTATATACATCAAGATATAAAATCTCAAGAACTCATAACAAAAGACTCCAAGACTTGAGAGTACAGAGGACACAAAGGACTGACTCTAACTACACCACATGGCAGGCTAAATCTCCACCTGAGATTTACTGCTGCTCCTGGTGCTGCTGCTGCTACTGCTGGGACTGGTCACCTGTAGACCGGTTCCTCTGTCTCCGACGTCCACCTAAAAAGTTGAAGTCTACGGGGTGAGACAATTTTACATAATTGTCCCAGCGAGAGTTATAACTCTCCGCCAGAAGCTTTATTATAACATCAAAGAATATCTTAAGTAGTAAATCTATAAACAAGAGCTCAACATTTATGAGACATGAAGAATATAAGCACTATTACAGTGTATCATCAATCAACTAACTCGTAGTTATCTCTAACATGTATACTACGTGGTTGATTATGTTTTACAAACAATATTATGCCCTGTGGAGATGAGGCATACCACTCATACTCCAACTGATTGCTAAGAAGTCACATCAGTATCATACATAGGTCATTAAGAGAGCCGGATTCTTATGACCTTCACCTTCCTCAGTCAGTAAGAGGATTACTTGTAGGACATCTTGTGTCTCTACTATTATAGCTCACCAGGGTAAACTGGTCCTTCTCTATTCTAGAGTTACAGTGGCGTTCTGTACTCTCTTCGTCATCAGGAAATTTCATGTTTATCTCCACTGATACGGATATTTATGTTTTCTTCATCATCAGGAGGTTTCATGTTTACCTACTACTGATACGGTATGGGATTGTAGTGAAGGATTGACGGATTACATATCTACATCAATTTCCTACACTAGGATGTAAGGTTCTACACATCCATATACCCCACATACTCACTAGTATGTGATCCAGGAGTTCCCTTAGGAAAACCTATTTCGCCATCATTTGATCTCTGATAATGATGGGTCTATGATCAGGGCTCTACATTATACTTGATTAGTTAGGTACATTCAGTATTCATTTAACATCACACTTTGTTCTCCAAACAATAATTATAGCATAACAACTATAAAAGGAGAATACAAAATGTAACAAGCCTAACTCACATCAATCATCATTTCTCATTATACTCATCACAAGTCATCTCTAAAGCATGACTTTGATGGTATTCATGGCTCTCACAGCCCATTATTATCATAGAATGCCACTGACGAGGCATCAAGATACTTTACTTATTCATAAAGCTATCAATATGCCTTTAATGAATATAGTATCATCATCCATACCTGGATATGATCACCTCCATATCAGAACCTGCATGGTTAATTCAACTAATAAAGGTAATTCAAAATAATGATTATACTTTCCACTCTTGTCATAAGAGCTAAGTTCTTTGATTCTTATCAACTAGAGTTTAATACTCATATAACATGTCATCACCTTTGAATTAGGGTTTACTATTCACATCACATGTCATTACCTTTGAATTAGGGTTTACTATTCACATCACATGTCATTACCCTTGAATTAGGGTTTACTATTCACATCACATGGTGAATTGAACTCATAACATCATCATGTATGAGGAACATCATCATTGATGCTCTCGGATTAGCTTAAGATTCATCATATATCATAATTAGGGTTTTCATGATTTCACATAGGTGGATCATATCCTAATCATGCACATTCATGTGTATTGAAGGTTCTTTACTTGAGTTTCCACTCTAAAAGGGTACTTTCTCTCTCTTAAGGTACTTTCTCTCTCTTAAGATGCTTTCTCTCACCTCATACTAGTAGATGGTGATAACACCTCTCTAGATCAGGTTGGGTTAAGTCCTCATGGGCTAACATAAGCCAAAACATCATTAACATGTGATTAGGGTTTTATTAGAAACATGTATTACTCAATTAAACCCCTCAAGGGTATTTTGGTAATTTACCTCATGATCACCATCATGGGTCAATTCATTAATCACTTAGTCCCTTAATGTTCTAAGCTACCATTAGGGTTTATATTAGATCACCATTGAACCAATTACAACTTCAAGTGATTATGTATAAATAACATTGAAAACCTCCAAACGGTTTCAACCTTCAACCACCAAACGGTTTGAAACCGTTTGTGTGCGTTGACCGTTTGCTAGGTTTGACTCCAAGACCGCACGACCTCAAGGTTGTTTGCCCAAACCGTTTGGGTGTGTTGACCGTTTGGAAAGGTTGACTTTCCAAACCGTTTGAGCTTATGCGGTTTGAAACCGTTGGATCAACTTGTCTTGAGATCGATTGGTCCAAACGACCTTGAGATCGTTTGAGGCCAAACGGTCTTGAGACCGTCTGGACCCAAACGGTCTTGAGACCGTTTGGTCCAAATGGGCTCAAACCATTTGGACCTCCAACATGGTTCAAAAGTTACAAATGTTTATGATTAAGTATGTTGAAGCCCTCAATTGGCCAAAGCCATGTTAACCACTTATAAATTGAGCCAATTAGGATGAGCCTCAATCAATTGGACACCAAATTAACCCTCAATTGAAATCCAATTAGGGTTAAGTCCATCTCAATTAGGGTTTCAAATCGGATGGTCATCAATATTCAACAATGTGAATCAATTCAAGGTTGAACCTATCAATTGACCTCCAATTGGGCCCAAACTCGGCCCAAACGGTCTTGAGATCGTTTGGATGACCTCCAAACGGTCTTGAGACCGTTTGCCCAAGAAAACATAAAAATCTAAGTTGATTTGATAGGGGTTGAACCTTAATTAAGTCACAAATCAGCAATTTGATTATTTCAATAACCCATTGTAATTGGGCTCTCAATTGATCAATTTATCTTAACCCTAGACCTCCAAACGGTCTTGGGTTGACACCAAACGGTCTTGAGACCATTTGGATGAGTTCCAAACGGTCTTGAGACCGTTTGCCCATCCAATCTTTGTACTCTAGTGAAAATTCATCAAGGTTGGATCTATTGAGTTGATCATCACATCAATACTGAATTGCAATATGATTTGGTACCTTTGGACCTTCAATTGGTCAACTATACTTGGCCCCAGACCTCTAAACGGTCTTGGGTGATCCGCAAACGGTCTTGAGACCGTTTGGATGATTTTCCAAACGGTCTTGAGACCGTTTGGGCTAATCAACCCAAAAACTCTAACTAACTCATTGGGATTTCAGCACTGATTTCAATTAGAGTTTTCCCTATTAATCATCCTTCAACTCATGACTCGTTTGGAATTAATCCATAAAATTTGGTGAGTCATTAATCAACATTATTATGAATCAGTAATCCCAAATGGTCAACGCTTGGTCAACCATCTTAAACGGTTTTGAGACCGTTTGCCCAAAAAGGGCAAATTAAATAGCTTGAAAAACAGGACTTAATTCAATTGGATTTGCTAATTGATTTGCTTATATCTCACGATTCCTTTGGAGTTAACCCCTCAATTTTTGTGGGTGATCAGCCTACATAATTAGAAACATGATTCTCATACGGTCGTCGCTTGTTCAACTGGACCAAACGGTCTTGAAGACCGTTTGCCTCCATGCGACCCTGAAACCGTTTGCCCACCAAACGGTTGTGCAAACCGCATGGGCAATTGGTTAGGACCGTTTGGTAAAGTGGAAATCCGTGGATAAGCATAGGAATTAACGCCCTTATCTTCTACCTCAAGAACAGTAGCAGTTCTTCACGATTTTGCTTGCAAGGATACAAGGGAAGATAGGGAAGAAGAAGAACTAGCAACTATATGCATAGAAAAAGATGTATAATCAAAGCATAAGGTTTAGAGTTATAAAACCCGCCTAAAGGTTGTTCCTTGAGCTCCAAGTTTCCAAGCTTCAGGTCTTTAATGGCATCTTTGAGCTCCACAGGTCGGCCAAGGTGAATTCTCCAAGGACAAGTTGGAAAGAGATGGCTAGAAAGATAGAGCTAAGTGAGCTAGCCATGAATTTGACCTTGAATCCGAGTTTCATCCATGAATTCAAGCAAAAGGGATGATCCAAACTTACCTTGAACTCCCTGGTCATTCTCCTATGCTCCAGAGCTCTGCCTTAGTCAGTTTGAGCAAGGGGGATAAGTGAGGGAATGAAAGAAATGTTCCTTTGCTTGCAAAGGAAGTGGTATACATATATATTGGGTGAAATTCCAACATAAGAATATATGTTTTCCTCGTTTCTCATCTAAGTCCTTCCTTTCTTCTTTGCACGTCCCCACATCTTATATCTAAGGACAAATTCTTCTAAGATCAAGAATTGAAGGCAAAGAGGATCAACCCATCACTAAAGCATACACATAAAAGGGCTATTATACATACACCTTGTTTATTCAATCACAAAGGTGTTCTTTGTTATATGATTATTCAAATGAAGTGCCCTCTTCATCATTTCTACTCTAAATGATGACAAAAGTTATAAAAGATATTTTAGATGATGTATTTTACAAGTTGCACCCCTCAAATTGGGTAAATTGCACTTTTCCCCAATTTAGGGTTTTCAAGCACCGGGATTGCTTCCACAGCTGCACCTTGGTGCCCAAGCTTGGGAAATCCCTCAAACCTTACCATCATCATTCTCATGATGTCTCAACATCAGAGTAACATCTCAACATGTGCAAATTGCAAGTTAACCCTTCTAACTGGGTAATTTGCACATAGGTCCCTGTATTACAAAACAATACTACAACTTTATATAAAAAGGAGCAAAAACTGAAATATATGCTTCTGAGAAACTTAATTACATGCCCAAAGTTAATCACAAGGATTTAATTTTAATATTTAGGCAAAACACCTAGGGTTAATTCATAACCCAGGTCAGACATGTTACAAAACCATTTGGAGAAGATATTTCCAGTAACTTATCCAAACCGTTTGGGATCAGTTCGGAACCTATAAATAGACCCCCAGGGTCCCCATTTGGAGGGATCGGATCCGGACGCCGATAGGCTGCCAGAGCACCACCCCGATCAAGTTCCACTCCATCTACTGCTGGCGTTGCATCCAAGGAGGCCAAGAAGAGAAAAAAGACGGAGCAAGGAGTGCATCTTCTTCACCGGGCTGCGTCCACCCTCTGCACCGAGCTCATGGCGGATCTATCTTTCTCTCCTATCCTTCTTGTATCTCGCATCATGAGCGAGTAGTCCTTTTTCGCTGGGGTGCGGGGACTAGCCCTGCTGCCCATGCAAACCCTGTTCTTTTGTTAAACTTTCCAGGACAATGTATATAACTTTTCTTTTTGTCGTTTATCGTTAAGCTTGTAGGTTGGTTATGTGCTGGTTTCCACCTTTGTGCTCCCTATGTTGCGAGAACTTCAATGCATGGGTATGAACGTCGTTGAGCATGTTAGACTCCTTGACGAGAACTTCTGATGGGATTCCTTGAGGTCGTAAGTGTATGATCCGCAAGGGGACGAGCCATCTAGCCTTCAGTGACGCTTCTGTGTGCCTGACGCCCATATGGGGGGTTCACAACCTTAGTTGGATTTTGTATCTTCTTGCTATTCGTCGATGTTTACTCGTATTATAATCGCTTATTTGCTTAACGGTTGACGCAGTTGACTCCTTGACGAGAACTTCCGATGGGATTCCTTGAGGTCGTAAGTGTATGATCCGTGAGGGGACGAGTCATCTAGCCTTCGGTGACGCTTCTTTGCGCCTGACGCCCGTATGGGGGGTTCGCAACCTTAGTTGGATGTTGTATCTTCTGAGCCGTAAGATATGTGATCCGGATGGTGACGAGACATCTGATGCCTATGGTGATGCTTACGCGGACCTGACGCCCGTATAGGGGGTTCTCCAGCAGCTCTATTTGAAGTGTTGTTTCTTGCCTGGATTGTTTGCAGAGGAGTATGTTTGTGTGTGTAGCGGTGGTCAAACCCGGTACCATCCCAGCGATTCCATATCATTGATCCAAACCCATCTTTTAATTCAGCTTTTACTTTCCTGCATTTAGTCTAAGCAACCCAAATCAAACTATTGTTCTAAATATTAGTTTTACTAGAGCTAGATCTAACTGACAAGGATTCTTAAAAACGTTGTCCTTTGGGTTCTCGATCCTCAACTATACTGCGATAAGACTCGTCCGCTTGCGGGTGGTATTGTTACACTTGGTTTTGGTAAAAGTTCGGGGATTTCAGCCCCGGGTGAATTAGTTAGTGCATTCAAAAACCACATCAGTCAGATGGTTAATTTTTCGAACTCCATACCAACGGATCGTTATCTGCCTTCTAATACCAACCTTTCAGGCTTGCACGGAATACCTATTCAAACTGTATATAGGTTCAAATTGTCACGTGACGTGCGCCAATCGGAGAAGATTTCAGCGGTACTGAACCTACCGCATCTATCTCTGTTATGTCTCCCTCTTCCACTTCCTCTGTCTTAGGTTCAGGTACACGCTACCAATCCATTTGACCCACTGCCATCTCCAATCACGTGACTTGAAATCAAATAACAATGACTAGGGCATGGCGTGGCAGCACGCTGCACGCCTAACGTTAGCCATCGCATAGTACGATGTCAATGTAATGATGATCCAATATGTACAAACCTTAGAATGGGGTAGCATCTTACCCAAATCAAAAACACAGAACCATCAACTCAGCTTATTCCTAGACAAGGAAGTAACCATCTTCTTCTCTTTCCTATGTATGAACCTAAGCAATGTGTACATGCCCGCAAGAGTCCATCATAAGCATGATTAACTAGTTCAGTGGAGACGAGATGAATTTAAATCTCCTCACTTAATTAAAAAAAAAAAACTAGTTCAGTCTCCAATGGACAGTAAGCCTATCCACCAAAATCTTAACAAAGCGAATGCCATCTACCTCCATAATCAATGGTGCAAGCCCTCGGCATGAGTCATCGTGAGACTTGTGCTCAAGGCCTCAACTGTATACCTCACTCTACCATATCCACCTCCAAGTGAGGACGGATTCGTTGGTCCGCTTTTTGATGCGTGTAGGCTCCTAGAGTCATCTATTTACACGTGTATCAGCGGACTACATTGTAGGGGGTGGACTAAATACATTGGACAAGTGGCTTAATCTATAGCAAAGTGTAGCTTACACCTGGGTTAACCGGGACCAGCAAATCCTGGGGGCCTCCAAGTATAATAAAGGGTACGGATATGCAACACCCCACTTACACTAATACTCACACCCCAACCTCGGGACACAAAATTGTCACTAAATATAGCCGTCCGCGGTGGTACCGAGGAGGCACGCTTACACAATTCTTAATAAATATAAGCACAGTGTGAGTGGCTGAGACTATAAAATTCCCCATACCCCGGCTCTTTCCTTTTTTAAACGAGGTTCCCTCTCGCTCCGCCCGACCAAGCGCCGTACATTGGCTGCCTTAATTTCCTACATGTCGCGTCCTCGCCTAAACGTCGACGTCGTCTAGCACGTTGTCATGCCGCCCACTGCCAGCCTCCTCTCCTCCATCACGTCGAGCCTGCCACTGTCCCACTAGCAGTGTCGTCCCGTTGGCCGTCGTCCCACCCAGACACCGCCTTCGTCTAGCTCGTCGTTGCGCCCAATCCGTCGTGGTGACCAAGACAAGGTCACCAGCAACACGCCGTCGCACCTATCCGGCCGTCGTTTTACCCAACCCACCGTCGTGACTGGGATGCCATCACTCCAGGTTGATGTCGCGCCAGCCCGCCGCCACGCCAAGGTTGTTGTTGTGACCAACGTCGTCTCCCATCATGCCTTCTCCATCGCCGATCGTCACCGTGGCAACAACACCACATCATCGTCCTGTCCAGACACTGCCTCCTCCATCGTCAATCTTAAACACGTACACGAGACGCCGACTGTCTGGATCACTCGTTGATGTTGTCATTATTATTCATTTTCAATTGTTGGTCAGTCACGTAGGCTTGGTATTGTAATGTACAAAAGTTTGAAATTTGTTAAATGAATTATGGTACTATGACATTTGTAAATGAGTTTTGATTTTGTTATAAATAAAAAAAATATGAGTATGTATGAGTCATATGGACAACGTAGAGTTATGTATACATAGTATAATTTTAAAAAAATGATAAATGGATATTGTGCCTTGTATTATATTCTCTGGTCTCGCTCTTTAAATGTAAGCATTGTTTTCATTTATATCAGATCTGGTTATTAATAGTTTTTGGTACAGCTTTGAACATATTTAAGTACAAATTTCAGACTCGGACTTAAAACGTGTACAAATATGCTATGGGCAGTCGGAAAAAAATAGGAGGGAAAATGAAAAAAATAAATTTGAAATGAGTTGTTAATTTTTTGTTGGCGAGAAATAAATATAATTGGTTGGTTGGTGGTTAGTGGTGGGTGGTTGCATGCATCCATGCATTGATTTATTGCAGCAATGACATACATGCAGTCATGCAGTCGCACCAGCAGACTTGTATCCTAGAAATTTGTGTCACATTATGCTATAAACTTTTTGATAGTGTGTCATTATATTCTTAATATTGCTTTGAATACATTTATATACTTATTTTTAACTTATCATCAAAATAAACAGAAACATAATTTTGCTCAAATCAGAAATGTTATATAGTTGTAAAATGGATGAAAAACGTTTCACTATTTTTTTCTGGAATAGGACGCATTGTGCTAGTTTATTTTAAGTTTGTTTGTTGATGAATTTAATACTGTCTTGGATATAATTAAGTATTATTTTTTTGTTAATTTGTGATCTTGAACATAATTAAGTATGCCATTGTTATTTTGTTAATTTTTGTTCTTAAATAAAATGATATAATAGTTTTTCACATATGTACAATGAACAAAAAAAATACACATACATAATAAACAACCAACTTTGTATTTTATTTTTCTAGTCAAATGACCATATAACTGTATACACTATGCTATTTTATATCTAGTATATTTATTAATACTTTTTGACACTACATTGAACATATATAAGTATTGATTTTGAACTTAGTCATGAAATATGTATAAATGTATATGTGGTCAGATCATGCATTATATCTTGTCAAAAAGTGGAGGAAGTTCAAAAAAATTAAAAATTTGTTGTTTTATTTGTAAGGAGAGTAGTAATTGCAAGTAGTTGGGTTGTAGTTGCTATATTGCAGCAGTTGCTTTCATGCAGCGACTTCATGTGCAAAGGAGATTTTCAATAATGTTACATGAGCCGCAAACCCATTATTTCACGTTCTCGGCGCCTGTGTCGCACAGTGTGAATAGTTTTTGGGCACACATTTTCGATGTAGGAGTGAAACTTAATGGAAGGTGTGTGATGGTAATAATTTCCTATAGTAAGAAAATTCTTGGCAGCCTCGGGCGCCCACTTGGCTTCCCAGCTGGAGCGCATTAACGATGTGCAGATGGATGATCTTTTTTAATATTTATTAGGAGAGAAGTAAGAAAAAAGAAGAGTTAAAATATTATTTTTTTTCATAACTTTTATTTTATAAGGTATTTTTTGACGAAACGAACACGGTTAAATTCCTTACGAAAAGTATTTTTAACAAGACCAATGTTAACATATTCTGGATAAAAAATATATGATAGAAATGTAGTACTCGTGTCTTGGGGATACAATACCACATATGTTTCGGGTACTATACATTTACGTTGGGGTACTGTACATAAGTATAATATTTGTACTGTTTACCAAAATCAAAATAATATACCCAAAAATACGAGTAAAGTATGACTATTATTTATCTGCCCGACTATTATTTAGATTTCTTATGAAAAATATTGTCTAACGAGACCAATGTCGATATATTTTGAAGAAGAATAATTTGAGAAAAATATTCTACTCATGTTTTAGGTACAATATCCCTCTTTGAGGTACAGAACCCATGTTTCGAGGTACAATACGTCATTAAGTAAACTTTCGCACAGTACTTCCAAAATAGAAGTAATACATCTCAATACATATTAAAACTCATTTTACGATATAATATTCGTGTTTTGAGGTACAGTACGTCAGTAAGTAAACTTTTATAGAATACCTCCAAAATAGAAGTAATACATCTCAATACATATAACATCCCATTTTGGGGTACAATACACGTATGTTGAGGTACAGTACGTCAGTAAGTAAACTTTCGTACAGTACCTAAAAAATTGAAGTAATACATCTCAATACATATAATATCCCGTTTTAGGGTACAATATCTGTGTGTTGAAGTATAGTACGTCAGCAAGTAAACTTTCATACAATACCTGCAAAATGGAAGTAATACATCTCAATACATATAATATTCCGTTTTGGGATACAATACCCGTGTGTTGAGGTACATAACGTCGGTAAGTAAACTTTTGTACAGTACCTGCAAAATGGAAGTAATATAATCTCGTTTTGAGGTACAGTACCCGTGTTTCGAGGTACATTACCTCTGCAAGTAAACTTTCGTATTGTACATGTAAAATGGAAGTAATACATCTTAATACATACAATATCACATTTTGGGATACAGTACTCATGTTTTGAGGTACCACACGCCAGCAAGTAAACTTTCGTACAGTACCTCTAAAATGAAAGTAATACATCTCAATCATATAATATCTTGTTTCGGTGTACAATACCCGTGTTTTGAGGTATAGTACCTCAGCAAGTAAATTTTCGTACAATACCTCTAAAATGGAAGTAATACATCTCAATACCTAAAGTATCCCAAAATTAGAATAATGTACCTGAAAGTATATGTAACGTATCTTAAAATATAGAAATACTAGTATTTTGTTGTATGATAGCCTTTATTTTGGAGTATTGTTCTTTTCATACTTCTCTCCTCTATTTTTTGTACTTCTTTCATATTAATTTTTCTCCAAAATATGTCAAGGTTGATCTTGTTAGAAAGTACTTTTTGTGACGAATCTATTACTTTTTATTTCGATCAAAAATACATTATAGATCAAAAGGGGGTGGAAGGGGTGCCTGTATGGTAACTCTATAATAAACCCCAACAGCATGCTCCAATAATCATTTGTCAACATACATCCAACTACTCTCGCCATTCTTACATTTGTCCTTGTTTTCCGTGCCACCACCTAGAAATTAATTTTCAACCCCCTCGAAAATGGTCTGACCCTGCCAATTACATGGGGCTTTTGCCTTCTAATGCTCGTCATTCTAAATTACATTTTCATCCTCAAGATTCATCTGGGGTCATGTCCCCTCTCGTACTACCAACTGGTTTCCGGTACATGCATGGCATTTTGTATCTTGGTTTGTTCGCTTCAGATGGTGAATTTTCAAACTCTGTACGAACGGATCGTTATCTCCCTTCTAATGCCAACCTTTCGGGATTGCACGAAATACCAATTCAAATTGTATATGGGTGAGTTTGGGTGACTACTTCTCAAATGTCGATAATCTTGTATTGGGCCGTACCACTTTTGGTATTTTCACGGTGGAGGAACAGAGACCTGCAACAAGCTCAGTATGTACAAATGCATGCAAAACTGGTGACCACGGATCAGTGATCTGGCATAGAACCGGCAGTTCTGAATTCTGATGTCCGCCAATCCCGGCATCATTTGTAACTATCATTTCGGTACTAAATTATTTATGCAACGGTAGGGAACAAATACACAACCTTAGCCGTGGTGATTAATATGTAAATCTCGTATCAACTACCAGAAATTACGATTACGCCGGCCAAACTAGGCCTATATGCCCAAATTATCAGGTGTGCGATCGGAGAATATTTCAGCGGTATTACACCTGCCAAATTTCTATCTGCTTCCTTCTTCCTCTGTCCTGGGATCAGGTACACGCTACCAATCCATTTGACCCCCTGCCATCTCTAATCACGTGACTCGAAATCTATCAACAATGATTACCAGCATGGCGAGGCCGGGGCAGCACTCCTAATATCTACGAATTAATCTAAGGATACGTGCATAAGGCTCAAAGCGCATGCGGCATGCGTAGCGGACGGGCCGCGCGCTAGAGTTGAATCTCGATCGCCAGCCATTAAAGTGGTGGTGGTCCGCATTATTGAATAATAACTGCATCACGGGTCAAAGCAAGACAAACCGGCGTTGAATCTCTTTGTGTTCCCCTCCTCCCAAACCCGGCTCCGCTGAATAATGATCGGCTGATCGGCGTTCCAGAATCCAGAATTCCAGATGCTCGGCTTGGCTCACTGAATATATTTTATGTAACTTGGTGGAAGAGTGCAGCCAAGTGGTTATTTTAGAAAATGTTTGCCACGACGGACTGAAGTTATTCAACTGCCCAATTGAAATCTCCCGAGACATTGCCCATAAAAGGGGAGTCCAGAATAATGGCATTGGGATATTAAAAAAGAACCTGCATTATTGATTCCCCCTGCTGTCTGCTTAGTTGCTTAGCCCTATGGGCAACCGACATGTGCATCGCACTTTTCAAACGCCATCTTGGTTCATACATATCCCACTGGGTTCATCAAGTCATAATCCCACTTGGGACCAGCGCCTCTCTCTCTCTCTCTCAACAAAAATGCAGGGGTTTTATTCATCCTATCTCTATGGACAACCCGGTTTAGAAAAAATATCCATATTAAGGTTCAAACCAGAGATGGGATTTGTCTACAAAGAAACTAAAGAACGGAGATGGTCTACATTGTCCAATGATATGCATCCATCAACCGTGATCCCATTACTTTGATTGATTCTAAGCATACTTAGGTAGTTCTGATTTCTGATTGAAAAGGGAACATCAGTATCAGAAACGATAATTTTCTAAAATGTGGGTATATATTGTTGAAGAATCCAGAAAATGATGTGTCGATAAACATGTTATCCCCAAAAGGATCCATAAAATATTGCCATACTTAAAAGTGGTATATGTAAGCTCCCATGTAATCAAGGTTGTAGGCTTATTGGACTATGCAATGATACAATAACAATGGAGTGCCAACAACTAACTTTGGTGCTTTTCTAGACGTGACCATATATGGATGCACGGAGAAATTATCCTCTTTCATATTCTAATAATGTTAAATCTTAACCACATTCTTGTTTAATTCACTTTGCATTTCACATCCATCACCAAATTAGTATAAATTTATCTTTTGTGTCCAAAAATACAATAATCATAAGTGTACTAATGTGGCACCCTAATTCCAATACTCAACTAGTGCACTAGACTAGATCCTTCTAACCAAACCCCTTCATCAAGTCAAAAATTTAAGTAAAAGAGACTAGGAAACCTTTTTCATCATGAAACAACATTTAGCATCATATATGAATATCTAAAGCATAGTTACTAATTACATAAACATATTCACAAGTGATCTTCACACAAACAAAGAGAAAGATTGCAACAAACCATATAATTCAAGCATATGTCAAGTACTAATTAAAAACTACATTGTTTCTAAAAAACCGCTGAAACCTTGAGTGACAAAGGGACCATCTACCAAGGGACTACAAGAACATACTCAATAACTCTAACAATGCATTGTAAAGAAAGGCAGCTAGACTCCATTTTATTTCTAAATTTTCTCATGACTCCTTCCCTTTTCTCTACAAAAATATTGGTGGGGTTGGGCTACTAGCATAGTGAGCGAGGATGAAATTTAAGATAACATATGTATGTCATCGGCGTGGCATGAACCCGAGACATCTTGGTAACAAATGAAATATCTAACATCCAACCATTTGGGTGTCTCATATTAGAATGGATAGAATCGCCAATTTTCAAAAGAACATAACATATTAATTTGTAACTTATTTACTAATTTATATGGTCGACTGACCATTCTATTCTTTTATTGCTTCACAACTCCCATGGAAGTTGTACCCATGTTAAAGTCACTCAGCCATGCAAATTTTCATGGTAAGAGTCTTAACAATGTCTGACTAGGGACATGTGTCATTGGTACTAAGAGGTGTCTCATGTTATAAACAACCAAAACTAACATAGTGGAGAAGTTCCTTGAAGCATGTCTATAACAATATTCACAGTGAATAGGAACCTTGAATTGTGACTCTCAATTGGTGCAAATTGATCAACTAAGGTTAGTGACTCTCTATTAGGGCCAACTCACTAACTAAAGAATCAAGAAAATAAATCTTTTCTCACTTTATGGTACCTACCATGATAAAGACATCATCTGCATTCAATGACTACATCTTCTATGTCATTCTAGAAACTAGCTCGGCTCTCTAGATTACTTCCTCCTAATTGATGTTAATCGGTAGACCTATTTTGTCTTTCCCAATGTGTAAAGAAGTGAAATCACCTCCTTACTAAAAATTTGAAATATCAAACCTCCATTCCCAACATACTCAAAAGGTATGTTGAAATGGGTGTAAAATTTTTAAATCTTTATTAATGGTATACAAAACAACCAAAGTGTAGCAGTGGAATAAAACATGACTATATTCAATTATGAAACAAGGGAACATCTCAAACTTACATCATAACGATCTAGGTAGAGGGAAATCAAAACCACCTCAAGATTGTCTCCAAGATTTAACTCCACAATCTAAGTCTAGATCTTTAAGCTATGTCCACCATATCCTTCACATGGGGTTGGAAGCATACCCCAGCAAGAAGAGAAGAAAAGAAAACATCAGCAAAGGCTGGTATGTGCATACTAAAAAGCAAGTTGAGCAATTTATAAAGAATAAGGGACATCAAAATAAAAGGCTTCCCATGCAAGAGATAAGGACTACCCAATTGGGCATAAAAGAAAAGAATCATCATCATCATGAAAGAAGATACTTCCCATAATCAAAACAATAAAGATTGTGCACCATAAGCACATATCAAGATTTGGGCACATAACCCATCAATATTTTTGGGCACATAACCCATCATCAATTTGCATGCATGTGAGATAAGCATAGCCCTAGAACAATATAAATAACAATTGGCGGCCAACCCTCATAAAGTTGAAACCTGATAAAGAATGACACATAACCAAACTCCCAAATATATCAAATTGAGCCAACCCTCATAAATTTGATACTCAGGTATGGGGCACATAACCTCCATCCCAAAAATATAAAGGGCACATAACCCAAAACCAATGCAATTACACTGCTCTAGTCCTACTAAATCACATAGCATGTTTAATGTAGAGGTAAGTAGAAAAGTATAGTCAGAAGATGATACAAAGGTTGCCATCACACAATGGACAACTCAAACATATAAACATCCACATCATAGTGGGAATATATCAATAAGTAAAAATCCACATCACAGTGGGTATATATCATCAAAAGTCATATTTGCACTAAGACATAAGAAACAGAGTCAAGAGAATATCCATGATCACGAGATTAATAACAAAGAAAAGTAGTTCACATGAACCAATATTTCCAAAGAGAAAAGACATATGTGTAGACCATAGTCAAAAGTATGATAAGATAGGTGAATTGCTCAACATAGAAGAATAGGGGATACAACATACCTCAACATCAGATTCAAATGATCTAAAGTCACATCTAGGTCCAAGCCTAGGCAACCAAAGAACCTAATAACATGTATGTGGGATTAGGGTTAGATTTACATTAGTTATCAAAACCCTAAAAATTGACTTTTTATTATTAGTGGATTAGGTTATCAAAACTATACCATGTTTTAGGTTATATTTTCCTGAGTTTAAAATATATTTTACTATATTTTTATGACTTATAAATTATTAGTTATGAATTTTGCAAGTTATTACATATTTAGGTAATTTCATTAAAATCACCTCTTCATAACATTAGATTCAGGTGAAAAAACCAACACCATTAGATAGGATTTATTTTACTGAATCCAATGGATATTTATTTGTATTTTTCTGATTAGTATAGAATTAGTTATTAATTTTATAAAGTGGACCAATCATATTATTCCATGTCAGCTATATGTTGGCGAGAGAGCGAGAGAGAGAGGGTGTGGGGTTCGAGTTGGTCCAAACAGAACCTACCAACTCAGTTAGCCACTCAACCATGCCATCAAATTGTTGGCGCAAAGTAAGGAAACAAGAGGTGGTTGAAATGATGAAAATACCCTTAGGTTGTAAGACTAAAATGAAGAGCAGCGCAGAAGGGTAAAGTAGTAAAACCTTCCAAGCATTTGTTCAAAGCGTTGGACCTCAAAGAACATCCCCAGAAACATGATGGACCATGTGGCATCTCCATGCCAGACTTCATACTGGGACTCCTTTCACGAAATAGAGAATTGCTCCAGAATCTCCTCATCAGCCCGATCATGGGAAGCCCAAAACCAAAGTGTGAGGTGGACAGACGCCTAAGAACCATCCATCGGAGCAAGTAGACTGTGAAGGGAAAGAGGGCAAAGAGGAAACTAGGAGATAAACACACCGTGGGGAAAATTAATCGCTTAGCAAGTGTTAGATGACCAAACCAGACTCCGGGAACAAGTTTCTGAGTAAGAAGAGCTTCTAGATGGTTGTGTCAGATGGACGCCGGCAATGGAGATTGGTCTTTTATAGGGGAGACCAACCTTCCGGTTCGCAATGGCAAGCAAACCCAGGAAAGGGTTCCTGGATGCAAGGAGATGGTGGCATAGGGGTTAATTGAAATATCTTGACCCGAGCACAGGAAGCACATCTCAAGAAACAGAGAAGGTAGAGTGACTTCCGTAGGCAAGAGGGAGGGGTTTCAGAAGAAATTGAGAACATGTAGATGGCTCATGAGGCTTGAGAGATAGCGGGAAGTATCATGACTTATATACATTGAGGGTCTCCGGCCCCAACAACGTATAGCTTAGAAGGAAGGGGGGAAACTATTTAGGGGTTTCCTCAACATGTCACAAAAGATAGGGAAAGTAGGTGTTGTCGGATGTGAAAAGACGAGAGAAACACAACAGTAGAGGAATCACAAAAAACCATTGAGCGAGGTGTGATAAATCATGGAAAAACCAATGTGTTTACTATTCACACAGAATTGGACTTCGACTGGAGGTAGGAGACAATCTCCACTCCATTGGATCCCCATCCAATGACTAAAGGCAAAATATGCATTATAGAAATTTGAAAACCAACCGACTATACTGTGACATGCGACCAAATAATTATTTGAATCTGATTTATAGTAGTATATACATAATTTCCTTTCTCTCTCTCTCTCTCTTCAATTAAGGGTTCTATAATTATCCAAATTAGGTAAAATTTTGCACATAGGCTAATTAAGGCATGTAGATTCTGATTATGCACTTAGTTTTTTGATGCGATGATTTTGAGTCGCATTTATAGACCTTTTTCATATGTGTTTTGTGCTCTAATTACTCATTTTTATGGATAATATTGCATAATTCACTCATTTCAGTCTTTGCCATCATTCTATGTCAAATCCCCTTTGTTTTACCAGTTTGAGCATTATTTATCATATTATCATAATTTGTGTGGATTTACTTGGTCTTATTGTGGAATTTCAGGAAAAACAAGTATATGCTTCCGTCGATACCATCGACGGAAGTCGATACCATCGACCAAGCCACAGGTTGCCAGCCGAGAGGAGCAGCACAAAGTCGATACCATCGACGAAAGTCAATGCCATCGACGCATGGAGGCTACAACGTCGCTAAACGACAACAACCGACGCTAAAGAGAGCGATGGTATCGAGATGACCATAGGCGCTCAGACGAAAAGAAAAAGAAAGCTGCCGCTAATACGCTGGGTCGATACCATCGACCCGCGTCGATGGTATCGACGCCGGCAGATATGCGTTGGATTCGTTTTGATCTCAATCGGACGGCTGGAGTTATTAGACGACCTAATTAGGGACTTATACCTAATGACGGCCGCACACAGGGAGAGGGGATCTCATTTTTGCATTGCACGAGTGCCGAGGAAGGAGAGAAAGGAGAACAGAGGCCAGGGGCTCATTCCGGGTGATTCGGACGTTGCCGAAGACGAATTCCACCACCGACAGGCGGGGAAGCTCGTATTCTACGCCAAGGATCTACCGGTTCTTCTCCGTTCAGGGGTTTTCCCACTTGTTTCACGTTTTTCTTATGAATTCCCCTATTTCTACCATGTATTCGTGTGAGATGAACATGAGAGGCTAAAATCCTCCATCTTTAGGACTGGGAGTAGCCCGGGAATGCATTGTATGACAATTTTATATTGATAATTCATATTTTCTCTCTCAAATCCGTGGTATAGTTTCGTGTTCTCAATATATTGTTATGCTTGATCACCATAATAATAACCTAATGCCCTTAATCACTTCGACAGAAGGATTAACGGTTGAAAAGAGATGAAACTTACATTAATCGATAAAACCCTTGACAAAGGAGTTGTAAAATTAATGGTGGAAACTGAGAGATCGTTTTTAATGCGCTTAGTTTAGGGGAATGATTACTACGACGGTGGAATCAACCTAAACCTAAGTAGTGAATTACACCACGACAGTGGGTAATTCTGTTTTCAGGCCACTACCCGGATAGAGAGAGAAGAGTGAGGAATTATATAAAACCTAATGCAATGTTGACCCGCGGTGAAACCGCAATCCTAAAGATACTCTTTTGAATTGATTAAATTAATCTTTAATCGATTGTTTTCTTTGTTTCATTTTATTTTCTTTTAATTTCGACAACAAGCCCTACTTTGTTATTCGGCCTAGCTGATTGCGATTAGTTAGTAGGAGTCTCCAATAATTCACGTATCCCTGAGTTCGACTCGGGCCACACAAAGGCCTATATTACTCGACGCGTATACTTGCGTTTTTAGCGCGTTGTAAAATACACATCAAGTTTTTGGCGTCGTTGCCGGGGATACGGCGAATTATTGGCACTTTGAGTGCTAAGAGCGGCCACTCTAGGCCACATTTTTTTTATTTTGAAACAATTTTAAATATTCCTAAATTTCTCTATAATTGTGTTTACTCGTTCAAAGCATAGTAATGAACCCCGATTTTCTTATTTCAGGTACTTTGCATGGTGCAGACACGTAGTACGGACTACGACAATCGCACACCCGAGATTCCACTTCCGGGACCTGAGGACGAGGAGTATTACGAGCAAGAGCACCAAGAAGAGATAGATTCTGAATTTGAACAGGAAGAGATGGCCGACGCACAGACCATATGGGAGAAGATCAAGGCTTCTTCCGCATCAGCTTCCAAGGGGCCTATAAAGAAGCAGGCAATTAACGTACCGACATATAAGATTGATCCAGCGCTGATAAATCTGGTGAAATCGAATGCTTTTCATGGGCTGAAGAATGAGGATCCCGTCACGCACATCAGCCAGTTCGTTGAGAACTGTGACATGGTAAAAATAGATAGGTTTCCACAAGATGCATTGTACCTCAAGTTGTTCCCAAGTTCCTTGGCGGGAGCAGCAAGAGAGTGGCTCCATAACCTCGATGACGAATTTGTTCAGTCTTGGGATCATATGGTGGAAGTTTTCTTCGAGAGGTTTTTTCCTCCTGAGAAGACCAACGACATGATTAGGAAGATTCACAATTTCACCCAACAGGCGGGTGAGACATATTCTGAGACTTGGGAGCGATTCCAGGTTATGTTGAGGAGGTGCCCACATCATGGGCTGGACAGGGAAACACAAGTGAAAATCTTTTATTTTGCTCTCTCTGAGCACGATAGAAGTAATCTTGATTCAGCCGGATCCGGATTCTTTCTGAATAATACGGATACCAGATGTTGGGAGATATTAAAGAACATGGCTAAGAAACAGTCATGGGGCGACAGAGGTGCAGTGGAACAAGTCAAGGCTGCTGGTGAATCCAGAATAGTTAGGGAGCTAAACGATAAGTTAGATCTTCTAACTAAGAAGCTTCTAACTAAGGAAGATGCATCTGAAGATGAGGAGGCCCAAGTGAAATTCATGCAACAACAGGGCTATAGAAACAATGACTATGCATGGAGGAAGGATAAAAAATTCTCATGGAAGGATCCGAATAATTTTCTGCAGGATCCGGATGCCAAGCCATAGCAGAGAGTCGAGGATAAGAACACCGAATTACTAAGTCAAATGGTCCAGAAAAACCAAGAGATGATGGCCATGTTTGGTAAACAATTGCAGTCTCAAGGTGATATTCTAACCAAGTTTGGGCAGACGCTGCAAAGCCATGGAGCACAAATGCGGGCATTAGAAATCACCGTGGTGCAGATTTCGAGTGAAGTGGCGGCCATCAAGCACGCCAATCAACAGAAACCCGCAGAGAATGCGAACGTGGCCCAAGCACATCATCAGGTTAAGTACATGTCTGTGGTAAGAAATGAGGAATCTCAGGTGCAAGAAGCTGTTGAAGAAAGAAAATTGACTTTCAATGTGAATGCAACACCGGCGATACCATATCCACGCACGTACTATGGATTGCCGGGCGGAAACCCTTTCTTCAGAAAATCACAAAGAGTTGTGAATATTGTATCTCCACCTAGGCAGGAAGAACAAGTACAAGTTGTTTGTGCACATGTGGAGACATCTAAGGCGAGAGAGGAACCACAACAAGCTGCTACTATTGAGGATGTCTCGCCAAAGCCCACGTCCGAGGGAGTGATTGAAGCAAGCTTAGGGGAGGTACCCCCGAAAAGCGCTTATGTGCCACCTCACAGGCGTGTTGATGCAGCTGATGTTTCAAATCCGGTCAATCCGAAGTCAAAGAAAGAGCATCGTCACTTTAAGAAATTTCTGGAGATATTCTGAAAACTCCACATCAATATTCTATTAGTGGAGATGATCGAGAAAGTACCCGCCTATGGGAGGTTCATCAAGGAAATCATCAATAAGAAGAGGCGGATAAAAGACGATGATATTTGTCGGATGAATGAGACGGTGAGCTCTATGATTCACGGGAATTCACCAAAGAAGAGAAAAGACCCAGGAGGTTTTTACATTCCGTGTTCAATAGGTGGTCAACATATCCCTAAAGCGCAATGTGATTCCGGCGCTAACATAAATCTCATGCCTTTGGCGACATTTCAAAAGCTGGGGTTAAAAGAGATAAAGAAGTTGGCTGCAACAATTGAATTGGCGGATGGGTCTACTGTGAGACCCTATGGAGTATGTGAAGATGTTCTAGTCAAAGTGGATAGATTCATATTTCCGGTGGACTTTGTCGTCATGGATATGCCACCACTCCAAAGCTGTGAAATTCTTCTAGGAAGACCGTTTCAAGCAACAGCGGACGTCGTGA
This sequence comes from Alisma plantago-aquatica, assembly GCA_963693085.1. Classification (NCBI taxonomy): domain Eukaryota; kingdom Viridiplantae; phylum Streptophyta; class Magnoliopsida; order Alismatales; family Alismataceae; genus Alisma; species Alisma plantago-aquatica. Next base: position 495,929,630 of record OY856414.1, on the reverse strand, counting down.
CTGCCTTAGGGAGAGGTACTTTGTCTTTGGGAATTGGAGGAGATCGAGTTGAATTCAAATTACCGCATGATCCTCTAAGCGCAGTCCCCAATGTGAAAAGATGACGAGTTTCAAGACGTCTAGCCTAAGACGTTAAATAAGGGCGCTTGTTGGGAGGCAACCCAACCATTGGTACATTAGGATAGTTTAATTATAGTCGTAGATTGCTTTTATTTCGTTTAAATTTTAGTGTAAAGAAGATAACTTGATCCGTTTGTTCAATGTGCAGGCACAGGCAGGGTCGATACCATCGACACACTGGTCGATGGTATCGACATAGGTCCAGGTTGACAGCTGCAGAAATCGCTCTGAGTCGATACTATCGACGCTCCCGTCGATGGTATCGACATACCTACATGCAGGTCGCAATAAAAGTGTCGATGGTATCGACACACCAGTCGATACCATCGAGATCTCTGGAGAAGTTCAGAACGATTTTGCTCAGTCAACTCGATACCATCGACGGCCTCGTCGATGGTATCGACATGATCACAGGCTGAATTAAAGAAGTGGCGATGTCGCAATAAAGGCAAGTCGATACTATCGACCCTCATCGATGGTATCGACATCCATGTCACCGATCCGCGCAAAGACATCGACGACGATCGCGAGTCCACATCAACGATCCGGGTGCTGCGTCGATACCATCGACTTCCGTCGATGGTATCGACACGTCAGCAATCCGGGTTTCCCGATCCAGCAAACGTCAGCCGTCGATACTCGCGAGGGAGGCGGATACCAGCGAGACGTGTCGATGGTATCGACGGGTCAACAGTGGCGCCGGCCAAGTCTATATAAGGAGAATTGCAATGTCATTTGACGTCACACCTTCAGAGCAAACTTCCTCCTTTGCGCCGAGCACTTCTACGAGCCCTCGAGCAACTGAAGAGCAGCAACATCGAGCAAGGATCTTCACCGAGCGGAGAATCACTTCTCCATCTTCCCCGGGCTCTCTTCTTCTAATCCCATCTTTCTTGCAACAATGGTGCACGCCGCCGGATCATCGTCCTCGCACGTGAATCCCATGGAGATTGTGAAGTTTGTTCCACCCCCTACTGCTTCAGTCTCACGTCCGCGCCTGATTCACCCATCCGCGGAGGTGAGGAAGGTCTATGAGGAAATCATGAAGCGGAAGATCGAGCCGACCCGGTATGTGGACCGGGGAATGATCCGTGATCTTGGATTCGAGGCCAACTTGGCCTATGTGCTGAAGGGTCAAGCACACCACACCAGCATAAGGCCAGACGAGCTGGAGCTCCATGCGGATGGGCAGCCGTTCTTCGGAGAATGGCCCACCTACAAGGAATTGGTGGCGGAGTTTATGGCGTCCCTCGATGTCTGCGTCGTACCCAACAACGTGGTGGCGTCAGACCGTGAGTGGATCAAGGGGAGGGTGTCCTTCCGGCTGTTCAACATCAACTACACCATCACTCTTCAGCAGTTCAACAACATCTTTAACTGGAACCACTCCCAACATGATCATCGACGCCCAGATTCCCGCACCGACTATGACAAGATCTTCGCCGAGCTAGTCACAGTGTCGGCGGGAAAGACAGTGAGCTAACATAATGTTGCGGTAGCAGACTTCGAGCATCCCTTCGTTTGGGTCTTACACCGGATGTTGAGCCTTACGTTCTTTGCTCGGAGCGATTTAGCATTGAGCAAGTTTCAGGAGAGCGGTCTTTTCTTCCTCTACATGCTCCTGAAGCGACAAGAATGCAACTGGGGTGCGTTCTTTCTACAGCGCGTCCTGGCGGTGAAGAGGAGTACAAGGAAGGCTCCGATCCATTTTGGTGGGCTCATCACCAAGTTGGCACACTACTTGGGGCTGAATCTCCAGTCCATGACTCCGATTTCCACGTGGAGTAAGGTGAACGTGCAACATCTGCACTGTTCAAACCTTATCCTTCTCCGGGATGGGTTGGCGTACACACACTGCCACGTCAACCATGCTTATCAGGAGTGCGCACTGCCGGACGCCGTCTTCCACATCGAGGGAGCCCAGCACTTCCGGTGGCTGATCATAGCCGTCGAGTCCGATGAAGAAGAAGGCGGTAATGACGACCAAGAAGGCGAGGCTGAGGAGGAAGAGGAGGCTTTCACACCTCTTCGCGCATGAGTAGCACCACGAAAGCGTCCTAGGATGCATCCGGGTGCGTCTTCATCATCATAGCCCCCGCCGCCATCACCACAGCTCTCGCAGCCAGGCGAGGATGCCTACTCAATGCAAGGAATGTACACGATGCTGCAGGACATCCATCAGACACAGCAGCAGCATCTAGAAATGTATACCGGTATTCAGGATACTACAAACCGGTTACTTGACAACCAAAGGGCGATGTTCGAGAATGAACGTCTCCTCCTCGACAACCAACAGCAGATACACAATCGGTTGCAAAGGATGGAGATGCAACAGGAACCCTTTTACGACCATTATTGGAGTCAGAGCTACTTTGGAGGCTATCCACAGCCTCCGCCGAGGACCCATTACGATCCGAGCTTCCTGGGGAGTATCCTTCTTGGGATCCTACGGCCCCACAGTACCCGCCTCCGCCTCCACAAGAATGATCAGGGTATCTCTGTTCTACTCTTAAGTTTGTTTTTGACTATGAGGCCATAGTCGAATTCAAGTTTAGGGGGGTAGCTGGAACATCTCTATCTTTTCTTTTGTTGTTTTTAGTTTTTGCTTTGCTATTTGTTCTTGCATTTTTAGTTTTTGTTTAGGATCCACATCTATCTAGTGTAACTGTGGATGTCGTAAAAGTTGTCATCTCGCTGTGTATTCATGGGAAATTTAAGGGAATTTTAAAAATTTTTGTGTCTTTGGATAGCTTGACTTGGGTGTCCTTGGGGAACTTATCCTATGAAAATGATTGATTATGTCAACTTTAAAACAATATGTCACACCTATACTCCTATTGACTCATGAAAAGTGGATAGTAACGGTTGTTTGAGCCTAACCTAACCAAATGGTAATGAGACCTTAATTGGATGTAAGAGAGAGAACCCTCTAAACTACTACACATGTCAGTAAGGAGGGACACATAATATCCTTCTAAGGTTCAGTCATTTAATCTTGTGATCATTCCACGTCATTTTTCCATAATCCACCTAAGAATTGGAAGTAAAATGCAGTTTCAATTTCTTCTTGTGTGCATAGCATTTAGATAGGAATTGCATTGATATTTTCCATACTTTTGCATAAAAAGAGAAAAATATAGGGATTCATGCACATTACCTTTAGGTGCATGCCATGTAGTTGCACTCATGACTTTCATGATTATCATGCATAAAGTACACCATGTATCTCAATTTTTCCTCAAAAGTGATCTAAATTGTTTCATACCTTCGAAATATTGCAAAGATTTCCAATCATGAAGAAAACAGCCCAATACATGTATCTCTAAGCAATTATGGATATGTGGGCTAAAAGAAAAAAAAAAAAGAGAATTTAGAAGGAAATGGAATAAGAGGGAGAAAGGAACATGATATCACTCACATTACAGGAAAATTGAGTACATGATGTGGCTTAATTAGATTTCCATCTCATTTTGAGGTGGAAGGTTAGTGCATGCATCATTTCACCCAATTTAGGCATTAGGGCATTTTTAATGTGCATTTGCATCAAGTAGGACATTTTGTTTTATGCATATTGAAACTGTGCAATACTTCCAAGTTCTTCCATGAACCACCCATTCCATCCACCCGTTGCTTGGATTGGCAGGCCACCGTGAAATTCTCCTCACTAATGATTATCAGGAGAACTGCTTCCATGTAGATGGTAGTTAGGGCGAGCAATGTAGTGTAGGCGATCACAAGATGCACCAATGCTGAACCGGCGAATTTTATTATGTTAACTGCCTTATGTGATAGTGTTCATCGGTTTGAAGGATAATTTCTCTTATTGATGATTATTGTCGCCTTTAGGGTAATTACTGTTATGTGGTTAGAGAAGGCCGGTTTGAGAATGTTCAGTGGGAGTCACATGGGATGTGGGTTGGTGTGTTGATTTTTAGTTGACATCTGCAATTCTATTCTAAGGACTAGTTGCTCGAGGGCGAGCAATGTTTAAGCTTAGGGGAGTTTGATGCGATGATTTTGAGTCGCATTTATAGACCTTTTTCATATGTGTTTTGTGCTCTAATTACTCATTTTTATGGATAATATTGCATAATTCACTCATTTCGGTCTTTGCCATCATTCTATGTCAAATCCCCTTTGTTTTACCAGTTTGAGCATTATTTATCATATTATCATAATTTGTGTGGATTTACTTGGTCTTATTGTGGAATTTCAGGAAAAACAAGTATCTGCTTCCGTCGATACCATCGACGGAAGTCGATACCATCGACCAAGCCACAGGTTGCCAGCCGAGAGGAGCAGCACAGAGTCGATACCATCGATGAAAGTCGATGCCATCGACGCATGGAGGCTACAGCGTCGCTAAACGACAACAACTGATGCTAAAGAGAGTCGATACCATCGACCCTAGTCGATGGTATCGAGATGACCACAGGCGCTCAGACGAAAAGAAAAAGAAAGCTGCCGCTAATACGCTGGGTCGATACCATCGACCCGTGTCGATGGTATCGACGCTGGAAGATATGCGTTGGATTTGTTTTGATCTCAATCGGACGGTTGGAGTTATTAGACGACCTAATTAGGGACTTATACCTAATGACGGCCGCACACAGGGAGAGGGGATCTCATTTTTGCATTGCACGAGTGCCGAGGAAGGAGAGAAAGGAGAACAGAGGCCAGGGGCTCATCCCGGGTGATTCGGACGCTGCCGAAGACGAATTCCACCACCGACAGGCGGGGAAGCTCGTATTCTACGCCAAGGATCTACCGGTTCTTCTCCGTTCAGGGGTTTTCCCACTTGTTTCACGTTTTTCTTATGAATTCCCCTATTTCTACCATGTATTCGTGTGAGATGAACATGAGAGGCTAAAATCCTCCATCTTTAGGACCGGGAGTAGCCCGGGAATGCATTGTATGACAATTTTATATTGATAATTCATATTTTCTCTCTCAAATCAGTGGTATAGTTTCGTGTTCTCAATATATTGTTATGCTTGATCACCATAATAATAACCTAATGCCCTTAATCACTTCGACAGAAGGATTAACGGTTGAAAAGAGACGAAACTTACATTAATCGATAAAACCCTTGACAAAGGAGTTGTAAAATTAATGGTGGAAACTGAGAGATTGTTTTTAATGCGCTTAGTTTAGGGGAATGATTACTACGACGGTGGAATCAACCTAAACCTAAGTAGTGAATTACACCACGACAGTGGGTAATTCTGTTTTCAGGCCACTACCCGGATAGAGAGAGAAGAGTGAGGAATTATATAAAACCTAATGCAATGTTGACCCGCAGTGAAACCGCAACCCTAAAGATACTCTTTTGAATTGATTAAATTAATCTTTAATCGATTGTTTTCTTTGTTTCATTTTATTTTCTTTTAATTTCGACAACAAACCCTACTTTATTATTCGGCCTAGCTGATTGCGATTAGTTAGTAGGAGTCTCCAATAATTCACGTATCCCTGAGTTCGACTCGGGCCTCACAAAGGCCTATATTACTCGACGCGTATACTTGCATTTTTAGCGCGTAGTAAAATACACGTCATTTTTCCTTTTGGAAACTTTTAATGGGTTAAATAACTCAAATCTTATTTTCTCTTTCCTCCTTCATTAATGACATTAAGATTCTTCAAAATTGATGAAACTTCACCCACAAGTTAGCTTAAGTGTGTTGAATATGAATTTGCCTTTATTTCTATCTTTTAGTATAATATACAATATCATGTAGCCCTTGTATTATATTAGAGAGTGGTTATACTACTATACTCTTTTAAAGCCATAAAATTCCTAATAATGTTCTAGACAAATAGTGGTCTGGTGCGTTGTTGTATGCACATATGATCTTTCGATATTTATAGGTTCCCCAAACTAGGTTTACTCACAACACTAAAATATGCTCCCGCAAGTACACGGGGTCATGTCATAGCATAGATGAGAGGCAAGCAATGGGGGTCAAACCACATGGATAGAGGGGCACTAGAGCTTAGTTGGTGTTGGTTATGTTCCTAAAGAAGAGATTATAGTTGAAGGGTTTAAAAAGGAGTTTTGGTTTGATTACACTAAGAAGGTGGGCAAGTAAAGGCAATATGAAAACTAAATTACCAAAAACTAGATTATCCTAGTCAAGTTAGGTCTAAGCAACTAGATTAAGCAATCAGCTAAACAAGAGAAAGATGGTCTACACTACTCTAGCAAGGCAATTAGCAACTAAGAACTAAGCTAAACACTAGAGCAAACAAGACTCAAAATTAACCCTAATTAACAAGATTAAGCAATTAGCTAGAGGCAAAGAAGGCAATTAAGTTAAACTAGCATTAACAAGCTAAGATGACTAAGGTGGGTTTCAAGCAATGGATTGGATAGGTGGGCCATTTGGGAATGTGATTTGATATTAGTTGGGGGAAGTTCAACATAGCATGCAATTATCACAATTCAATCTAGATTACCAAACCAAACAATAAGGCAAGTGCTATTTGAATGTACCCTATACTACTAGTTGGAGAACTAGGGCTAGGTGTAATTCTAGTAGGACTTGTCAAGTCTAGGTTTCTAGGGTAAGTGGTATTAGGGAAATTGAGAGACAATTGTGGGAATGGGAGTAGAGATGATGATTTTTCACCTCATGTTACTTACCATCTAGCCTTTAGGAAGCTCTAGGCAATTGCACTAATCACACTTACACTAGCTACTTACATCTCACACTCACTTGTAGAAGAAGGGAGATGTATGTAGGAACAAAGGGGGTTAGCTAGGGATCCACTAATTGGACCTAAGAGCCATTCCTAAGGTTGCTACATACATTCCAATTCCTCCTAGAATCTAAGTGTCATCAAGCATCACAAAGCAAGGAATTTATGTTTAAGAGAAAAAACCACATGCAACATAATGAGAAATGAGATAGAAGCAAAGGCAATCATCATAGAATGAAATTATGTTCATTACAAGTTATTTTCCCCCAACAGTGTATCAAAGTCACATTTTAACCCCAAACAGCCCACCACTAGGGGCTTAGCTAGACATGATCAAAGAAAAGATAAAAGAAAGGGCAAGAAGGGGACAAGACTCCATGGAGCTCGAAGTAGATCCTCCTTCTTCACCTCCTAGATGTTGTAGGACAACCTCCCTCTTCCAAGGTGGACGATGGGCATGGAAATGAAGGGAATTATGGTAGAAAACCTAGAAAATTTATGTTTCTATGGTGGAAATGAGGTGGAAATGGTGGGTGGAGAGTATAAATGCAAGGGAATTGCAATGAATGCACAAGAGTGGGTGGAGATGAGTAATGTAAGATAACCTAGTGTTGTGGCCACCACCCATGTATATATAGGTGGTGGTGGAAGAACTATGGTAAGTATGGACACTGTTGGAAAAATAGTGCAAAAAATGGTAGGGTTTAGGTGGTAGCACAACTGTTTTGGGGAGTACGGTCGTGGTGGGTAGGGGTAGGAATGGTTGTGGTGATGTGGAATAGTTGTTCTAGGAAAGTGGAAAACTCATAGGTTGAGGTGGTGAAATGGAGGTTGGTAGCACGGTCGTGCTGGGCAGTACGACTATGGTGGAGGTTAGGTGGAACGGCCGTGGTGGGTACCATGGCCATGGTGAGTGAGTTGGAGGTGAGGTCGTTCATTTATCATGCCCGTTTTGTCTTCAGCTAGCATGGTTGTGCTGGATAGCACGACTCTTTTAGGGGCTTCATGGCACGGACGTGGTGGTTGAGTTGTTGTAGCTTGCAAATTTTAGGATTTTCCATGTAACTTGTGCATTAGCCAGCATGGCCGTTCCTTGGCACCACGGCCGTTCTGGGGTCTTCAGTAGCAAAATCAACTTTAATCTTCATGATCAATGGACTTCTTTGCTTGATATCGAACCTTCGCCATTAGGGGTAGGTTGAGGGAGCTTTGGGGTCTTCTTTGGACCCCTCCATGAGTGGAGGAACCCTATAACTTCTTTCTTCTCTCTCATCCATCCAAATCATGGTCCAAGTACCTGAAAAGTATGCAAAGAACGTCCATAAGTGCATTTGACAATAATACACATATTGGGGAATTTAACTTGTATTCTACTATATTTAGATGTGAATAAAATACAAAATGGAACAAGATGAAGCCCTGATATAGGGTTGAATCACCACCCCAAACTTAAAACATACTTGTCCTCAAGTATGCTCCAACTTAATCTCTCTCTTCAGTTTTCTTTCAATAAACAAGAATGACAAATGCATAGAAAAAGATGATTATTGACTAAATGGTATTGGAAGTGACTAAGTGTACGTGTACCACCTCTCTCCTCTACTCTTTCACATACCAAACATGAAATGAGCATTGAGCATACAAACTTCAAATATAAAGCATTGAATACACAAGCTTTCCATATGTCCTTCATATCATTCCGGGTAAACTGTTTCATGTTGGCGTTAATCAAAGATGAATAGGAGTGTTGTTTCACTTTCATGCATTCAATCTTATGCCTCAAACCACACCAAATGACTCACATGGCTATAGAAAGGGTAAAGTGAGCTCAATAGGTATGAAAATGGAAGAAAGGATTGTGGTAACATTTTGGAGTGCTTTTACACACTCATCTTTTCTTTATTTATATGCTCTTAAATATGATCATCTTTTTATATTCTTTTTACTTTTTGTTTTCTTCTTATCTTTTCTTTTGTCCTTGGTGTAGGTAGGGCATATGGTGGATAGAGTGAAGCGGGGAGATGTAGAAATGGCCACCCCAAATTGTTGGAGGTGGCTAAGGCTAAAAATGTGCTCTATGGCATTCTTTTAAGAGGAACAGGGGTATGAAGATGGTGAGAGAAGAGTTTGGTCAAAGAGGGGTCATTAGTGTAGTCCTCCACATAAGATTTCCTGCATGAAAACTAATCCAACACTTCATCAAATGATATCACACCACATGATTTAACAACATGAGATTCACATTTATATTAAGTGATTCCATAGGCTCTAAGCATTCATAGCTTGCTCGATTTACAATTCAACCAAAACATTCACAAACTTGAGAGAAGTGATGCACATGTAAAAAGTCAACAATCAAGACCATATAGAAATAAACTCTAAGAAAATGACATGCATTTTTCAAAGAACAAAATTTACATTTCAAATAGTGGAGATTTAGTTAAAACATGCTTTTGGGCAAGACCATTCAAATTTGGGAAAAATTGGCCAAAATAGTGCCAATTTGTATTCAATCACATCAAAGCCTAACTTTAGAGAAATTAAAACATAAAGAAAAAAATCCTAATTATAAACACACAAAAATTACTGAAATCTACATGGGAATGCAATGCATGGCATGGAGGAGAAAAAAGAGCAATTTTTTTGAAAAATTACACAAAAATTGAACTACATGTATGCATGGATGCAAGCAAAAGGAAATATATACTAAAAAGAGAAATAAATAACTAAATAGAGATCACGTGAGATAGAAATCAACAAAATAAGCTAAGAAAGAGAGCATACCGTCCTACTACCCCAAACTTTTAGATCATGTTGTCCTCAACATAAAACTAAAGTTTATGAATGATAGGGTAGACATCATTACTCTGGCGGTGTGGGGTCCTGTGGTGGGCCTGAATGTAGAGGTGGATATTTGTAATAGTGGCCCCACTAGTCTACCTATAGAGACAGGTATGTCTCCTGGTAACCAGACAGTCCTCCCTAAAAATCCTCCCCCCATTGGCGTTTCCTCCACTCCTGTGCATGTTGATATTGGTACATGTGGTTGATCTGGTGATGCATCTGGTGTTGATCTAACCGCATGGTCTTCTGTGTCTGTTGAATTGCCTCTAACTGTGCATGAATGGCTGACATGTCATATGCATTTGTTGGAGGCGGCTGCACATCAAAATCCTCAAATCTTGGTCGTGTACGACGTGGCTGCTCAAAAATGCATTGTTGCTCAAGAATGCATTGTTGCTCTGGCACATTCATCTCTCCTCCTTCTTCAGGTAAGTCCACCAGTGGTCCATTGTATCCTTCTCTAGGGTGTTCCTCCTCCCACTATGCTATCAATCCCAGGAAATCTCTTGATGGCCCTACATCCATGAGCAAGGGGTTAGTATGGTATGGGAGTTCCAAAGTAATGCCAGGGTATCTGGGGTTTAGAACATAAAAGATTTTGCTATCTTTTAGGGAGATCATTTATGACCTAGCAAGATAGTTTAGATCAACATATTTGCTTCCTTCTACCTTGGTAAGCCCATCTAGATTGCAGCCCACTGCCTTTGCCATTGTGGTGATAATCCCCCCATGATGAATGGATTTTTACTCTTAAAGGGGGTTGTCTTTAATTGGTCAATCACTATGGCTCCAGTGTTTACAAATCCCTTACTTGCTAATGTGGCCATCACAAACAAATCATTTTGCGAACAACAACCTTGATTGTCATAACAGTCAAACAAGGTGTTTTCTAGGACCTTCTGTAGATATCTCATGAAGGGATTGTAAATCTTGTTGGTCTTGGATTTTCCTGCAAAAAAAGTTGCTTGACCAGTAATAGTTTTCCACATCTTGGAGTAATTCGCCTTCCCATTCTTGTCAAGACTTCCCTCATTGAAATTCTTTGCCATTTCTAAATTGGGGGCAAAGATAGCATTGATTTGGGAAACTTTAAGCACATGTGTTGAGTCATTTAGCTTGAACATGATGGATTGTTCACCTTGGTATTGTACCTTTTCCAAAGTTGCAAAGAACTCATGAGTCAACTCCAAGTAGGTTTCTTGAACCTCAATCAAAATCTTGTAGAGCCCAGAAAGTTCCAAATGACCTTTGAATGTGTATTCAATCCCTAGTGCTTTCATGGTAGTCGTACGTGCATACCTAGTAGGAATCACTCTCCTTGTTAAGCACGTGGGGTGTTGGGATCTTATGAACACTTTCCTTGTTGTGCCTCTCCCATAAGCACTATCCTCGGGCTGCTTCCCAACCCACTTCATCCTGTCCTCCTCCAATTTGGACAAAAAGTCCACTAGCTCAGCTTCCATCTCCTCACTCTTAATGTCATCTACCTCCTCCTCCTCGTATGTGTGTGGCCCCAAACTTGTGTCCAAGTTCAAGGGCACCATCTAGACGGGTGCATCTTCAGCTTCTTCCTCAATCACTAATTAGCGCCTAATGGGATGTTGAGTTGTGCATGGTTGTGCCAATGATGTGGATCGTCTCGCCAGAGTCGGGCGTGGAGGTCGTAAAGATGATGTGTCATAGCCTTCTTGGCCCTCCTCTCTTGGATCGGTGTTTTGATGTCCACCAAATCGATGATAATCTCCATCTCTTCTTCCTCCTCCTCTTCTTCGTTGGGGTTGTTGTAGCTAGGATCTGACGTGCAGCCGCTGGAGGTGGATCGGTTTGTGATGCATTTGTTGATGTCGATCGTCAGAGTGATTGTAAAATCAGATTTGACAGTGACGATGTGATGTGGGAGTGTTGCGACACATTGGGGGCCCACTTATAAAACTTTTTGGAAAGAGATATTTAAACCATAAAACTCTTTTATAAGAAAACAAGATGAACTGTTTACAACATGGTTTGACATTACATCTCTGTGAATTCACATCTCGAGTGATTACATACATCCATTTCCCTATTACCTGTATAGGCAAGATACAAAAAATCTCGAGGCATTAAGCCAAAAACCTCAGATCTACTGACTCCTAGGACCTGAGGGTACAAAGACGACACATATGACCTACTATCTACAAGACTTGACAGTCAGTATCTCCACCTGAGATTCACTACTGCCCCTGGTGTTGCTGCTGCTATTGTTGCTCATCTTTAGATGAATTCCTTCATCCTCGGCGTCTACCTAAAAAGTCGAATCCCACGGGGGTGAGACAATTGAATAATTGTCCCAGCGAGAGTTATAACTCTCCGCCAGAAGCTTTGTTATTGCAATAAGGAATAGCAATAAGTAGTATAATTATTAACATTTAACAGCAGGTTTAATGTCAAGTAGAGCAACATTTCAATTACAACTTAATTGGATATCAAAGCATATCTCATTAAAGAATATGAAAAACATATATACTAGTTATTTAACTAGAACATCATAAACAATGTAATATCAATCATTGTTTCTTGTAGTTCAACCTAAGCAGTTATGCTACAAGGCTGATTATGTTTTCCAAACATTATTATGCCCTACAGAGATGAGGTATACCGCTCATACTCCAACCGACCATTATGAAATCGCGTCGGTACCATACATAGGTCATCAAAAGAGCTGGATTCTTATGACCTCATCTTCCTCAGTCAGTGTGAGGATTTACATGCAAGACATCTTGTGTCTCTGCTATGATAGCTATCCAGGGTATTATGGAAACTTTGCTATTAGAGTTACAGTGGCATTCTGTACTCTCCTCGTCATCGAGAGATCTCTTGTTTATCTCTCATCGATGCAACATTAATGATTCCCTCTGGAGATTAATGATACATCATCCCAGCATAGACATGTAATGCAGTATTGATGGGTTAAAGATACATCCTACATCAATTCCTACATTAGGACGTAAGGATATTTGCGTCCATAATCCCCCATATACTCAAAAGTATATGTTCCAGGAGTTCCCTTAGGAAAACCTGTTTCACCATCATTTGGTCTCTGACAATGATGGATCTATGGTCAGGGCCCTACATGATATGATCATACTTGATTATTTAAGTACATTTTAGCATTCTTTTAGCATCCAACATGTTTTTAAACATAAACAATTAAAACATCTGCTATAGAAGAAGAATACTAAATGTATCAAGTTTATTTCACATCAGTTATCATTTCTTAACCATCTCATCATTATGGTTCAAGAACAGGGGTGTTCAAACCCTTAAATCATCATAAGTCATCTAATAGCATGACCTTAATTGTAACAATGTAAATATTACTCAAGGCTCTTACAGCCCATCATTCCCATATGTTACCTCTTAAACCAGGCAACATAGTATATCATTATTCATAAATCTTATAACATACTTTCAATGAATAAAACATCATAACTCTTACCTGGCTATGATTACCTCTTGCTAACAACCTGCATGACTAATATAATTGAAGACATGCATATATAACAATATCAGTACAATACCAATTCTTTTCAATTTATTCATAGAACACCACGGCCGTGCTACCTTGCACGGTTGTGAAAAGGGAAGCTACCACCGCCGTTTTCCATAGCATGGTCGTGCCATGAACATCATACCATGACCATGTTACATCACCATGGTTGATTTCTAGGGTTAGGGTTTATTCAACTCAATTAAGGTTATTAAACCCCTTTGACTTCTAAGGCATAAGGATTCCTCATATTATAATTCATTCAAAGGGTTTTATACTTAAAAGCATAACCCAAACTTAGGGTTAAAGTACCCTACCTTTCATTAATTAGGGTTTCATGTTCACATTATCAGTTCAACCATAATATAATACTCCACTACCCTTGGGAGCGCTCAAAGATGTTATAAGAGTTTGATTTCGGTTATTGTACTCATCATGTATCATTAATGATCATCACTTCTAAGTATTATCCCATTCCTCATATGATGCATATATCATATATCAGAGTTATCCAATTATCTGTAATGATATAGGTTTAAACATTGTTGATATAGGATAAATCATCATCAACTATTCTAGGTATCTTCATATTCAGGATGTTATCTACATCATGCTTTAGTATACATCATTTCTAAGAGTTTGATGCCCATTATTATTATAAGGTGTAAAATCTATTACTCATTCATAGGGATGTTTGGATCTAGGCATCTTACCTCTTAAATCCTTATTTATTGAAATTACCACATTTATCATTCACAGGGTTCACTAACCCTATTCTATATGTTTATGACATAATCATCTTATTTAATTGATTTAGCTACACCTCACCTTATTGTACTATCTAGTAAACCATCTCAAGAATTTCATGATTAATAAGCCATAAGTTAAGCTTTCTATTCATCTTAATAAGGGTTTCCCATAACATCACCTCCAATTAGGGTTTCTATTCATATCACATCTCCCCTAGATTAGGTTTATGATTAATATCCCACCATTAGGGACTACTATTTCACATCATGTTATTCCCCTAGAATTAGGGTTTACTATTCACATTACATGATTTGAGGTCTTACCATCATTATGTATGAAGATTACTTCCATTAACACCTTCAAATTAAGTTAAGATTCATAATCTCCATAATTAGGGTTTCCATGATCTCCTTATGAAGGATCATACCCTAATGGTGTGTATTCATACATTTTAAAGGTATCTTATTTGATTATCATTGATATTAGGAGTCTTCTCTCTCCTCTTACTAAAAGATGATGTTTACATCACTCTTGATTAGGTTAAGTCAACTCAACTTTGACTAACCTAAGTCAAGTCATCACAATTAAGGTCATTAGGGTTTATCTGATCGAGGGTACTAGTCACACTAACCCACTAAGGGTACTTTTGTAATCTTCACCATTGACCCTAACATACATTAGTTCACTCATTACTTAACCCCTTAATGACTTTAGGTGTCTTTAGGGTTTCGGTTAAACAACCATTGAACCATCTAAGTCTTTAAAGCATTAAGCAATCTTGACCTTAAAAGATCCCAAACGGTTTTGCACTTTCAACCTCCAAACGGTTTTGAAACCGCATGAATCCAAATGGTTTTGAAACCGTTTGGTCCCAAATGGTCTTGAGACCGTTTGGACTCAAACGGTGATCGTTCGGTCCAAACACCTCAAAACCGCATGGACCAACAAGTGTGTCAACCCTTCAAATTGAGTTAGGGTTTCTATTATTGAAACCCTCAATTGTTCATGCCATGGTTAACCACTTATTAATTAGGGTAATTAGGTCAATCCTCTACTGATTTGATACTCAATTGTCCCTCAATTGATTACCGATTAGGGCTGGGATCAATTGGATTAGGGTTGGGAATCGATGATCCTTCAACACTAATAAATGCAAGATTAGTTACTTTGAAACCATTGAACCATCATCCAAATTGAACATGACCTGACCCCAAACGGTCTTGAGGTCGTTTGGATGACCTACAAACAGTCTTGAGACCGTTTGTCCATCAAATCATCAAAATCCAAGTCAACCAATTAGGGTTTGGATCATTGGATTGATCACCAAATCAGCAATCGATTACCTTTTAACTTAGTATCATTAGATCATCAATTGCTTAACCATACTCACCCCTAGACCTCCAAACGGTCTTGAGAACGTTTGGATGAGTTCCAAACAGTCTTGAGACCGTTTGGCTCATCCAACCCTTGGATTCTAGTGAAAAATAATTAGGGTTTGAGCTATTGAGTTGATCATTGAATCAACACTTGATTGCATTTCAATTTAGTATCTTTAGACCTTCAATTACTCAACCATACTTGACCCCAGACCTCCAAACGGTCTTGGGTGACCTAAAAACAGTATTGAGACCGTTTGGGTAATTCCCAAACGGTTTTGAAACCGTTTGGGCTCAATCACCCAAAACATCATCTCAATTACTTACAAAAATCAGCACTTAGCCGATTAGGGTTCATGCCATATCTTTGGATCTTCAAACACTTAACCATATCCAACCCTAGACCTCCAAACGGTCTTGGGTGACCCCCAAAAGGTCTTGAAACTGTTTGGTTAATCCCCAAACGGTTTTGAAATCATTTGGGTTAAATAACCCAAAAAGTCAAATCAAACAAGTTGAAAGTCAGAACTTAATCCAATTAGGGTTTGCCTAATTGATTAGCCTTCAACTCATGATTCATTTGGTATTAATCCATAAAATTTGGTGGGTCATCAACCAACATAATTAGGAACAGGATTCTCAAACGGTAAACCCTTGGTTAACTCTTTCAAACGGTTTTGAAACCGTTTTCCCAAAAAGGCAAATTAATCAAGTTGAAAATCAGCACTTAATCCAATTAGGTTTGCCTAATTGATTGGCCTTCAACTCATGCTTCCTTTGGAAATAATCCATAAAATTTGGTGAGTTATTAACAAACATCATTAGGCACAGTAATCTCAAACGGTCCACCCTTGGTCAACTCTTTCAAACGGTTTTGAAACCATTTTCCCAAAAAGGCAAATTAATCAAGCTGAAAAATCAGCACTTAATCCAATTAGGTTTGCCTAATTGATTAGCCTTCAACTCACGATTCCTTGGGAGTTAAACCATAAACTTTGGTGAGTCATTAAACAACATAATTAGGAACAGTAATATAAAATGGTAAATGCTTGTTCAAACCATCCAAATGGTCTTGAAGACCATTTTCTCCAATCGGTCTTGTGAAACCGTTTGCCCTCCAAACGGTTTTGAAACCGTTTGCTTCCAAATGGTTTTGCAAACCGTTTGGGCAAGAGGTGCAAGACCGTTTGCAAAAGAAACTTTGGTATTCACACCCCCTTATCCTACCTCAAGATCATGGTCTGTTTTTCACGGTTTTGGTTGTAAGAAAGTATAGAAGGATGGAAGAAAGAAGAGCTAGCAACATTTGCAAGGAAAGAAGATGCATAATCAAAGCTTTAAGGTTTAGAGTTATAAAACCCGCCTCAGGATCAGATCTAGAGCTCCATGCTTCGTAGCTTTAATGGTGGCTTGAGCTATACAGGTCGTCCAAGGTTTCTTCTTCAAGAATTGGTTGGAAAGGATGGCTAGAAAGAAGAACTAAGTAAGAAAAACTAGCAAACTAACCTTGTATCATGATTTCCTCCATGAATCCGAGCTAGAAGATAACCAAAGCTTACCCAAACCTACTTGGCCGTTCTCCTCTGCTCCTAAGATCCTTCCTTAGTCAGTCCAAGCAAGAGATAAGTGAAGAGAGGAAGGGAAACGATCCCTTGGTTGTAAAAGAAAGGTGTATATATACTTTGGGCATGTTTTCAAGATAAGGACAATCTTTTCTTCTATTTCTCATATGGGTCCTTATATCCTTCTTGGACACGCCCCTCCTTTCTATACTTAAGCAAAACTCCTTTCTTAACCAAATTCTAGTGAAAAGGAAGCCAAACATCCACTAAGTTGCACACATAAAAAGGGTCATTATGCTTACAACTTGGTTATTTAGTTACAAGGGGTATCCTTCTTATTTGATTATTCAAATGAAGCACCCCCTTCATCATTTTTACTCTAACTGATGCCAAGAGTCATAAAAGATACTCTAGAAGGTATATTTTACATGTTGCACCCCATGTTTTGGGTAAATTGCACTTTACACCAAAACTAGGGTTTAAAGCACAAGAATTGCTCCACAAGCTGTATTTTGGTGCCCAAGCTTAAAAAATCCATAATACTTCATCAAATTCATTATTATGATGTATTATCATCAGAGGAACATCTAAACATGTACAATTTGCAAGTTAACCCCTCTAATTGGGCAATTTTGTACATAAGTGCACTTTTAACAAAACAATATTGTTTAAAAAGGACAGAAAGGGAAATATATGTTCCTCAGAAGCTTTAATTACATTATCAATAGATAACCACAAGCATTTAATCACATGATTAAGCAAAACACCTGGGGTTAGTTCATAACCTAGGTCAGGGATGTTACAAATTATAAACCCCTAACAAGGATTTCTCCCTCGAAATCCCAGAAAGAAAAGGGAAAGCATATATTATTTAAGCATCATATAATTACATCCATAGATAACATTTCATTATTATGGAGATATTATAAAGTTTTGATCAACTTTTCTTAAGATCACACTCATACTCTGTTATTTATTTTGAGACTATATAAGTGCTTCCATACCTTGATTGTATCATCACATCTGATAACACCATACTAACTTTCCTTATTATTTGCACTAACTATCTCATTAGTTGTACATTCTCTTATCATAGGGAAAAGTTACTTACCAAACAAGGACTTATTTGATAGATATCTTGGAGAAAGATATGTTTATGAAAAACATAAACCCCTAACATGTGATGTTCATATTATTCTATATGTCTAATTTAATTTCATAGTTGACCAGTCTAGGTAATTAATATAAATCATTTGATATATTATTGCATTCTTATTTTGGTACCTATCACATGCGTTATCAACACATTACATCTCTTTCTTCCTTTCATCTTGGGACATTACTTATTACATATATTCTCATTTTAGAACCAAAGTCCAGGTTAAACTGATACCTTTATAATTATTCATCACATAAACATCTTTATTATTATTCTTACAACCTTTACTGATCAGGGTTGACCTTCCTTATTCTCATATTTCTTATTTTATGATTCTCATTAGATTGTCTCAGAATGACTGCTTGATCATAGCAATCAAAAATATAACAATCTAAGAGTTTCCATATTTACTTTATCATCAGCAACTGTATACCTGGCCAGGGTATATAAATACTAAGATAAGGTAATATGCACTTGTATACTACCATATTCCTTCTCTTTTCTTATCATCACAAGTATAAGTATTAATCTTACTGAATTTTCTATCCAGACCAATTCTTTAATACCTCATCTTCTTATGAAGGTAAGCATGCAACATGAAATATCTATTTTATACAACATTATAAGTCTTTATAGGGCTAATCAAGGAAAGTTCAATCAATTGCTTTCTCAGTTTTATCCAAGAGATCATAAAAAGACATATAAGAAATACCATTTATTTTGTCTAACCTGTCATGACTCGAGGATTATTCATTGTCTCAGGCTGATTCTGCCTCAGAGGTTGATTTGCCATAACATTTCTGGCTGGGCAATCTCTTACCAGATGCCCTACCTGTCCACATTGATAGCAAATTCTGGGTGCCCGGTGTGGTCTAAAGGGTTCCTTACCCTTTCTGGATAACCATTGCCTTGGTGCACTAGGTCATGGTTGTGTTGGTAACACCAGAAACTTGTTCCTTTTGGAACTACCAGGTCTCTGCTCCTGGGTTTGGATAGGCCTTTTCTCAATTCTTCCTTTATATTTGTTTTCTGAACAATTAGGTATGATATGTCCAGGTTTCCTACACCTATGGAAGATCCTAGTTTCTGGTTGTATTCTAACCCATACATTTCTATATATTGATTCAACAGGCTGAGGTTGAGCACAGACTCCTTCTAAGTTCAGAACTTCATCATTTACCATTGCTTCAACCTGTTGTTGTGGATTACATATTCTATTAATATCCAAAACATCATCATTAGGAGCTGGTAACCTAGGTTGCATTGCTAGTGCTTGATCCATTAGATACATCATGGTTGCCCTAAATTCCCCAACAGTGATTCCTATGGAAGGATTCCTTATCATGGTTGGATTAGCTAGGGGAATCTCAGGTAATTGTCCCTCTCTTGCTTGCTCCTCTGCACCTCTTCTTGGTGTAGCATTGTTGCTCTCTGCAGCAAACTCCTCGACCGATCCAGTCATCTTCAAGTTCTTCTCCTCCTATGTGAGAAGAAGATACCATCAGATACAATGGATGACACTAGAACAGACTGTACTACCTTAGTCCTATGTCTTTGTAGACTCAGCGAACCTAGAGCTCTGATACCACTAAATTGTGGTGACCGAATTGATAAATCACGATGTAAACTCAGCGGAAGTGATGAACTAGCAGTGGAATTATCAAAATCACTAAAAATTTAAAACTTTTTGGAAAGAGATCTTTAAACCATAAAACTCTTTTATAAGAAAACAAGATGAACTGTTTACAACATGGTTTGACATTACATCTCTGTGAATTCACATCTCGAGTGATTACATACATCCATTGCCATGTTACCTATATAGGCAAGATACAAAAAATCTCGAGGCATTAAGCCAAAAACCTCAGATCTATTAACTCCTAGGACCTGAGAGTACAGAGATGACACATAGGACCTACTATCTACAAGACTTGACAGTCACTATCTCCACTTGAGATTCACTACTGCCCCTGGTGTTGCTGCTGTTGTTGTTTCTCATCTCTAGATGGATTCCTTCGTCCTCGGCGTCTACCTAAAAAGTTGAATTCCACAGGGGTGAGACAATTGAATAATTGTCCCAGCGAGAGTTATAACTCTCCACCAGAAGCTTTGTTATTGCAATAAGGAATAACAATAAGCAGTATAATTATTAACATTTAACAACATGTTTAATGTCAAGTAGAGAAACATTTCAATTATAACTTAATTGGATATCAAAGCATATCTCATTAAATAATATGAAAAACATGTATACTAGTTATTTAACTAGAACATTATAAACAATGTAACATCAATCATTGTTTCTCGTAGTTCAACCTAAGCAGTTGTGCTACACGGCTGATTATGTTTTCCAAACATTATTATGCCATGTAGAGATGAGGTATACCGCTCATACTCCAACCAACCATTACGAAATCACGTCGGTACCATACATAGGTCATCAAAAGAGACGAATTCTTATGACCTCATCTTCCTTAGTCAGTGTGAGGATTTACATGCAGGACATCTTGTGTCTCTGCTATGATAGCTATCCAGGGTATTCTGGAAACTTTGCTATTAGAGTTACAGTGGCATTCTGTACTCTCTTCGTCATCGAGGGATCTCTTGTTTATCTCTCATCGATGCGAGATTAATGATTCCCTCGGGAGATTAATGATACATCATCCTGGCATAGACATGTAATGAAGGATTGATGGGTTAAAGATACATCCTACATCAATTCCTACATTAGGACGTAAGGATATTTGCGTCCATAATCCCCCATATACTCAAAAGTATATGTTCCTAGAGTTCCCTTAGGAAAACCTGTTTCACCATCATTTGGTCTCTGACAATGATGGATCTATGGTCAGGGCCCTACATGATATGATCATACTTGATTATTTAAGTACATTTTAGCATTCTTTTAGAATCCAGCATGTTTTCAAACATAAACAATTAAAACATCTGCTATAGAAGAAGAATACTAAATGTATCAAGTTTATTTCACATCAGTTATCATTTCTTAACCATCTCATCATTATGTTTCAAGAACAGGGGTGTTCAAACCCTTAAATCATCATAAGTCATCTAATAGCATGACCTTAATTGTAACAATGTAAATATTACTCAAGGCTCTTACAGCCCATCATTCTCATATGTTACCTCTTAAAATAGGAAACATAGTATATCATTATTCATAAAGCTTATAACATACTTTCAATGAATAAAACATCATAACTCTTACCTGGCTATGATTACCTCTTGCTAACAACCTGCATGACTAATATAATTGAAGACATGCATATATAACAATATCAGTACAATACCAATTCTTTTCAATTTATTCATAGAACACCACAGTCGTGCTACCTTGCACGGTCGTACAAATGGAAGCTACCACGGTCGTGCTCCATAGCATGGTCATGCCATCAACATCATACCATGACCATGTTACATCACCATGGTTGATTTCTAGGGTTAGGGTTTATTCAACTCAATTAAGGTTATTAAACCCCTTTGACTTATAAGGCATAAGGATTCCTCATACTATAATTCATTCAAAGGGTTTTATACTTAAAAGCATAACCCAAACTTAGGGTTAAAGTACCCTACCTTTCATTAATTAGGGTTTCCTGTTCACATTATCAGTTCAACCCTAATATAATACTCCACTACCCTTGGGAGCGTTCAAAGATGTTATAAGAGTTTGATTTCGGTTATTGTACTCATCATGTATCATTAATGATCATCACTTCTAAGTATTAGCCCATTCTTCATATGATGCATATATCATATATCAGAGTTATCCAATTATCTGTAATGATATAGGTTTAAACATTGTTGATATAGGATAAATCATCATCAACTATTCTAGGTATCTTCATATTCAGGATGTTATCTACATCATGCTTTAGTATACATCATTTCTAAGAGTTTGATGCCCATTATTATTTTAAGGTGTAAAATCTATTACTCATTCATAGGGATGTTTGGATCTAGGCATCTTACCTCTTAAATCCTTATTTATTGAAATTACCACATTTATCATTCACAGGGTTCACTAACCCTATTCTATATGTTTATGACATAATCATCTTATTTAATTGATTTAGCTACAACTCACCTTATTGTACTATCTAGTAAACCATCTCATGGTTTTCATGATTAATAAGCGATAAGTTAAGCTTGCTATTCATCTTAATAAGGGTTTCCCATAACATCACCTCCAATTAGGGTTTCTATTCATATCACATCTCCCCTAGATTAGGTTTATGATTAATATACCACAATTAGGGACTACTATTTCACATCATGTTATTCCCCTAGAATTAGGGTTTACTATTCACATTACATGATTTGAGGTCTTACCATCATTATGTATGAAGATTACTTCCATTAACACCTTCAAATTAAGTTAAGATTCATAATATCCATAATTAGGGTTTCCATGATCTCCTTATGAAGGATCATACCCTAATGGGGTGTATTCATACATTTTAAAGGTATCTTATTTGATTGTCATTAATATTAGGAGTCTTCTCTCTCCTCTTACTAATAGATGATGTTTACATCACTCTTGATTAGGTTAAGTCAACTCAACTTTGACTAACATAAGTCAAGTCATCACCATTAAGGTCATTAGGGTTTACCTGATCAAGGGTACTAGTCACACTAACCCACTAAGGGTACTTTTGTAATCTTCATCATTGACCCTAACATACATTAATTCACTAATTACTTAACCCCTTAATGACTTTAGGTGTCTTTAGGGTTTAGGTTAAACAACCATTGAACCATCTAAGTCTTTAAAGCATTAAGCATTCTTGACCTTAAAAGATCCCAAACGGTTTTGCACTTTCAACCTCCAAACGGATTTGAAACCGCATGAATCCAAACGGTTTTGAAACGGTTTGGTCCCAAATGGTCTTGAGATTGTTTGGTCCCAAATGGTCTTGAGACCGTTTGGTCCCAAATGGTCTTGAGACCGTTTGGCCCCAAACGGTCTTGAGACTGTTTGGGACCAAACGGTCTCAAGACCATTTGGGACCAAACAATCTCAAGACCATTTGGGACCCAAACGGTCTTGAGACTGTTTGGACTCAAACGGTCTTAAGACCGTTTGGTCCAAACACCTCAAAACCGCATGGACCAACAAGTGTGTCAACCCTTCAAGTTGAGTTAGGGTTTCAATTGTTGAAACCCTCAATTGTTCATGCCATGATTAACCACTTATTAATTAGGGTAATTAGGTCAATCCTCTACTGATTTGACACTCAATTGTCCCTCAATTGATTACCGATTAGGGCTTGGATCAATTGGATTAGGGTTGGGAAACGATGATCCTTCAACACTAATCAATGCAAGCTTAGTTACTTTGAAACCATTGAACCATCATCCAAATTGAACATGACCTGACCCCAAACGGTCTTGAGGTCGTTTGGATGACCTCCAAACGGTCTTGAGACCATTTACCCATCAAATCATCAAAATCCAAGGCAACCAATTAGGGGCCTTTTGGGTGGGACTTTTTTAATCACAGCAGTAGTTAGCAGCGCCAGGATTTAGACAAGGCAATCAGAAAATGCCACTCATTACAATCACATCGTTTGGGTGACTGTGCATTTGGAAGTGCAGAGATTGGAAGGAGAAGGCACGGTTAGAAGCAATACCTGCTTAGCGAGGAGGAGAACAGGATGGGCCGTCACGAAATCGCCAGGAACCACCACCAACCTTCGTCGTCGAGTCGTCGAATCATGTCGAATAGCGTTGCGAGCCAGCAACCTCGATCTCTTCAACCCTCGAGCACGAGCAGCTGGAGCTTCGTCAGGGAAAGGGGAATGGCGACGGAGGGGGAGGAGGAGATGGTGGATCTGAAACCCTAGCTAGCCCAAAGAGGACTGGGCGTAGGAGGACGATCGACCTTGACCCGGAGAGGAGACGACCGGGAAGGAGAGGCAGAAAAGAGCAGCGATGATGCGAGGGAGAAGAGGAGACGAACGGGGAGAGGGATGGGAGAGCCCGGGAGTCGGGGGAGAGGCGAGAGGAGTCGGGGCGGTACCCTCGCCTCGGCGTTTCAGAATCTCGCCAAAATTGGCGTGCTTCGGGAAGTCCGCAGAATACAAGTAGGGTAGAACGCTGTAATTGTAAACGCAGTAGTTGAAATCCCTTAACCAACAACAATCCCGCCTCGAAATACAGTACCCAAACGGCCCCTTAGGGTTTGGATCATTGGATTGATCACCAAATCAGCAATCGATTACATTTTAACTTAGTATCATTAGATCATCAATTGCTTAACCATACTCACCCCTAGACCTCCAAACGGTCTTGGGTGGCCTCCAAACGGTCTTGAGACCGTTTGGCTCATCCAACCCTTGGATTCTAGTGAAAAATCATTAGGGTTTGAGCTATTGAGTTGATCATCGAATCATCACTTGATTGCATTTCAATTTAGTATATTTAGACCTTCAATTACTCAACCATACTTGACCCCAGACCTCCAAACGGTCTTGAGACCGTTTGGATAATCCTCAAACAGTTTTGAAACCGTTTGGGCTCAATCACCCAAAACATCATCTCAATTACTTACAAAAATCAGCACTTAGCCGATTAGGGTTCATGCCATATCTTTGGATCTTCAAACACTTAACCATATCCAACCCTAGACCTCAAAACGGTCTTGGGTGACCCCCAAACGGTCTTGAGACCGTTTGGGTAATCCCCAAACGGTTTTGAAACCGTTTGGGTTAAATAACCCAAAAAAGTCAAATCAAACAAGTTGAAAGTCAGCACTTAATCCAATTAGGGTTTGCCTAATTGATTAGCCTTCAACTCATGATTCCTTTGGAATTAATCCATAAAATTTGGTGGGTCATCAACCAAAATAATTAGGAAAAGGATTCTCAAACGGTCAACCCTTTTTCAACTCTTTCAAACGGTTTTGAAACGGTTTCCCCAAAAGGCAAATTAATCAAGTTGAAAATCAGCACTTAATCCAGTTAGGTTTGCCTAATTGATTGGCCTTCAACTCATGATTCCTTTGGAACTAATCCATAAAATTTGGTGAGTTATTAACCAACATCATTAGAAAAAGGAATCTCAAACAGTCAACCCTTGGTAAACTCTTTCAAATGGTTTTGAAACTGTTTGCCCAAAAAGGCAAATTAATCAAGCTGAAAAATCAGCACTTAATCCAATTAGGTTTGCCTAATTGATTAGCCTTCAACTCATGATTCCTTGGGAATTAACCCATAAAATTTGGTGAGTCATTAACCAACATAATTAGCAACAGTAATATCAAATGATAAACGCTTGGTCAAACCATCCAAATGGTCTTGAAGACCGTTTGCTCCAATCGGTCTTGTGAAACCGTTTGCCCTCCAAACGGTTTTGAAACCATTTGCTTCCAAATGGTTTTGCAAACCGTTTGGGCAAGAGGTGCAAGACCATTTGCAAAAGAAACTTTGGTATTCACGCCCCCTTCTCCTACCTCAATATCATGGTCTGTTCTTCATGGTTTTAGTTGCAAGAAAGTATAGAAGGATGGAAGAAAGAAGAACTAGCAACATTTGCAAGGAAAGAAGATGCATAATCAAGGCTTTAAGGTTTAGAGTTATAAAACCCACCTTAGGATCATCTCTAGATCTCCAAACTTCATAGCTTTAATGGTGGCTTGAGCTCCATAGGTCGTCCAAGGTTTCTTCTTCAAGAATTGGTTGGAAAGGATGGTTAGAAAGAAGAACTAAGTAAGAAAAACTAGCAAACCAACCTTGTATCATGATTTCCTCCATGAATCCGAGCTAGAAGATAACCAAAGCTTACCCAAACCTACTTGGCCATTCTCCTCTTCTCCTGAGATCCTTACTTAGTCAGTCCAAGCAAGATATAAGTGAAGAGAGGAAGGGAAACGATCCCTTGGTTGTAAAAGAAAGGTGTATATATACTTTGGGCATGTGTTCAAGATAAGGACAATCTTTTCTTCTATTTCTCATATGGGTCCTTCTCTCCTTCTTGGCCACACCCCTCCTTTCTATACTTAATCAACTCCTTTCTTAGCCAAAGTCTAGTGAAAAGGAAGCCAAACATCCTACTAAGTTGCACACATAAAAAGGGTCATTATGCTTACAACTTGGTTATTTAGTTACAAGGGTTATCCTTCTTATTTGATTATTCAAATGAAGCGCCCCCTTCATCATTTTTACTCTAATTGATGCCAAGAGTCATAAAAGATACTCTAGAAGGTATATTTTACATGTTGCACCCCATGTTTTGGGTAAATTGCACTTTACACCAAAACTAGGGTTTAAAGCACAAGAATTGCTCCACATGCTGCATTTTGGTGCCCAAGCTTGGAGAATCCATAATACTTCATCAAATTCATTCTTATGATGTCTTATCATCATAGGAACATCTAAACATGTGCAATTTACAAGTTAACCCCTCTAATTGGGTAATTTTGCACATAAGTCCACTTTTAACAAAACAATATTACAATATGGTTTAAAAAGGACAGAAAGGGAAATATATGTTCCTCAGAAGCTTTAATTACATTATCAATATATAACCACAAGAATTTAATCACATGATTAAGCAAAACACCTGGGGTTAGTTCATAACCCAGGTCAGGGATGTTACAAATTATAAACCCCTAACAAGGATTTCGCCCCTGAAATCCCAGAAAGAAAAGGGAAAGCAGATATTATTTAAGCATCATATCATTACATCCATAGATAACATTTCATTATTATGGAGATATTATAAAGTTTTGATCAACTTTTCTTAATATCACACTCATACTCTGTTATTTATTTTGAGACTATATAAGTGCTTCCATACCTAGATTGTATCATCACATCTGATAACACCATACTAACTTTCCTTATTATTTGCACTAACTATCCCATTAGTTGTACATTCTCTTATCATAGGGAAAAGTTACTTACCAAACATGGTTAGTCAGGATCATCTCTTATAGTATTAGTGGTGAATGTGGTTCTTAAAACTAAAGTAACTGCACTCATCACATGTGGTTGGGTACACGTTGACATCTTCAAACACAGTCCTGAAACATGGGTTGTTATAACAGTGATGATTGGGTGACTTTGACACATGGGTACTTGACTATGAGTGATATATATCAAATTTGTCCCTCCTAAGGGAGTTTGTTATCCTGGCCACCTGAGGAGTGAGACTGAGAAATGCATGGCCATGCACATGTAAGTCAATATATGATATTGAGCTTACATATATCTAAGACAATATACTCTGAATCAAGAAACATGAATTGAAAATTTATAGAGGATGACAAGTCCATGCCTCGAGTTCAATCCGGATATCACCGACAAAGGAACTATACATTCACTATAACACCAATGACGTATTGTAGGTTGAAAGTTGTTCTCCAACTTTCCTTTTCACTTAGGTAGCACTGATGTGTGACTAGGCACCACTCTTTGCTTGTGATGTCAAAAATTAGTTATGGACATTCACTTCCAATGTGAAATGGAACCTATAGGGTCACACACATAGGATTAACCTGGAAGAAGAGTTTATCCATGAATGATGTTTAGATTGATTATTAAATTGTTTAGGTACTCAATTAAACATTCAACCAATAGACTTGACTCAGAATCATCAAGTTCAAGTGTTGAACCAACTGATTAGAGTGTCAGATTGATTGAGAACTGCATTGACTGAGTTCTGCACAACCTGGACCACCAACCGACTGGTTCACTAGGTGAACTGATTGGCTCATGGTCAGTAAGATGACCGATTCACATGGACCAAATGAGCATGTGTTGGGTTTCCCGGTTCGTGAGAAAATATCCTCGTTTCACTTGTTCAATTCGATTGGGACAAGAATTAATCTTTGCATTAATTCGAAACGAACAAGGAAAGTCAATTATGGGCAAGTCTGGGAAGTGAAACGATCAGTTCACTGGGTGAACCGATCGACTCACCTACCTAAATGATCGGTACAGTTATGAACAGATCGGCTCACCTGCCCAAATGATTGGTTTAGTTATGAAATGACTGGTTCGCCTACTGCACTACAATCAGTTCGTGGAAAATTTGGACCCTTCTACTCCCGCACAGACTGGGAACCCTGACCCTGCCCTCTACTATAAATAGAGGGGTACATGGGGCTTCTCAGAACATCAGTTTCTCTAAAAAGTTGTTGTCATCTCTAGTTGTGGTATACGAGAGAGCCCAAGCAAGCTCTACCCATCTAGGGAGGAACAACGAGGGAAAGACAACTGCAGAAAAGCAATTAGTGGTGGGAGAGTGTGTTGGTGACTAGTATGCCAATAGAAGGGGACAACTCCTTCTAGTCTATCCATCAGGACGACTAGAGTTCCCAAGGGTCCGTGTGGACTATCTATAAAGGTGAGAGATTTCTGCCACTCAGGAGGACGAGTGTCAACCGCAGTCTGGGTCAAGATCAGGAGATGCACAGACGTTGTTGAAGACTAGGTGGTTGAAGGCCATACTAGTTGTGATGTATTGTCACTGAGCAAGCCTCAGGAACAAGTATATCTTGCTAAACCATATTTACTATTGCATAGTTGTTGATGTGATCTATTGGTTATGGGTTTGTTGTTAGATAAAAAATTTGTTTCCGCTTCCTATTTTGTTCCATAAAACCCAACAGTGGTATCAAAGCCACGTCAACATACTATGTTTTAGGATTAATCAATATGATCAGATTTTGGTTTTTCTCCATTTATTTATTGCATGCGATGTGAATACTTTAACTGGCTAATATGCATATCTGATTAAACACCAAAAATCCCTATATACATATATGATATGGTATATATATGTAATCGATATGTGTTGCCCTAAAATGGTTGTGATGGTGGATGTGTAGTGTGGTTATGGCCTATAAACCCCTATGTGTGTGCTTGGTTGGTTATGGTTGTTTGCATCTCGGTCTGCGTACCGAGTCCTTTCTTCTATTCCAGATGTAACTTGAGATAACTTGAGCCTTCTCTTCTACCTTTGCTTCCTCCGAATGTAACTTGAGATTTCCCAAAGAAATATGTAGAAGTAGAATAGTTTTATTTCCTATTATGTCAAAGAACAGAGGGTGCCCAGGCGAGCGGTTAAGGGACTGAGACGGCCGGATGATGGTGCGAGATGAGTAGTTGGTGGCCTGATGAGGAGCACGACGACCCAGAGAACCGACCGTCTAGAGGAGCCTAACAATCGGTTGGTGACAACCAACCGACTAGCCAGGAGGCAAGCCGATCAGTCATAGGATGAGTTGATCAACCCGGAACGGCTCAAGCACATATCTTCATCAACTATAGGTTGCTGCATATGATGTAGACCTAGATGATCATAATTCCTTATGGCTCAATGAATTACAATAGGATGGCCATAATTATTGCTTTATCGCTTCACATGTTTTCTTTTGGGATATATCATTTATATGATACATACTATATATTTGGTGATTGGATGTGTATATGTATATAAATACCAAACCCCTCAAATAATATATTAAAGTCTAAGATGCCTTCCATAAGCGGCACATATGAAAAGATTGATCGACCAAGCTTATGTTATGCCAAAGCATGGTGCACGGTCCATCTCGTAGAAGTGTGATGGTAGACATGTAGAATCTGCCAAAGTAGGGTGCATGTTTATCGTGTCAGCTTTTGGGTTAGACTTAACTGGTAATTCTTAGAGAGTCCAAGCTCCAGAGACATGCAGATTATCATGGCAAAGAGTTGTGCATGTCATCTATCCAAGATTTGTATATGATGCAATTGGCATGATGGCCTACCTAAATAGTCAAGTTGTGGGTGATCAGCCAAAGTTGACTCATAATTTGATGAAATATGGATCTTGGCCACTAGAAAGTCGCAATCTTCTGAATTGATACATGAGGGTTATCAATTTGATCAAAATAGTGGGAGTAGTAATTAATTAAAGAGATAATTAATATCATCAACTTTATCAAATCAAACAAATCAAAAATATTTTGAAATGTTGCAACATTCTTTTGTAGAATCCAAATGACAAATACAAATACATTATCATTGTGATCAGTTCATAAACAGGATAAACTTTAAATTTGGTTTGGGACCTTTGAGAAGTATTCTCAATAGTGAGTGTAAACTCTAAAGTCCTTGAAACCCCATAGACAGTAGAACCACTCCAAATGCGCCTAAGGCTAAAATTGGATGCTTACTTGAAGTATGCCAATGATGCCTAAGACATCAAGAACCTTATGCTGAGCTATATGAACTATGAGTTGCATAAATAGCTTGAAGCATGGACATTCTTTAGATGGTTATACATCTTAAGAATCATGTAAAGCGTGAAAGGTATAATGTCTTCAAAGCGATATTTGAGTATAATCAGACAGTTGGAAATCAAGTATAATCTCAAATTCTCAATATGATTGTGCATATAGATCAACTGTGATTTCTTATAGGTCAAGAGTTGACCAAACATATGATTCTAAAAATCATTGTGTGAATCAAATAGCCACTTTATCAAATGTTGAGAAACTTGGCCAAACCATTGTCTGAAGTGCTTGGCATATTGATTCCAAAGCATGAATGAAGAAAGGACAAAACATATGATAATGATTAGCATAGTGAAGTCCATAGACTAAAGCAAGGTCAAGAAGTGTTCTGAAGCAAAGCTTAGGTCCAAGTCTTCATCACTCAAGATATGGAGAGGAGTAAGAAGGAAAGGGAAATAACCTCTTTATAGAGGATCTCATGAAGATGAAAGAGAGATAGAGATCTCTACTTCAGGACCTAAGAAGAAGTAAGCTAGAAATTGTGTGGAGAAAGAGTTTCTACCATTACAGTTACAATATGACATTCATGCACATATAATAGAATTAGTGAATTGCTATTATACATATCCCATCAATGAAATCGTCATACATCTTGTATGGGCAAGAGTGTAATGAACTGATGTTTCATTTCAAAGAAATGATCTTTGATGGCAATGCCTATGTCTCATCAACTATACTTGACAGTTAAAGAGACAAATATGTGTGACACATGTAATGAATGACATGATAATGCAAACTTGAATTCCTATAGCATAGTCATCTGTAGTGCATAAATGAGAATTGCATTTCTAGAAATCCATATGATGGTTATCTAGACTCATTTTGGTTATTGAACCAATAGAGACATGATAATCTCATTTGTTGTGCAATGTGACAAAGGTTCTTCACTAGATGTAGTAGGAGAACGATTATTCTATTAAGGATTATACACGTTGATGTATATAGACCTTTCAAAATAAATGCTAAATGTAATCAATAATACTTCAATATATTTATTGATGGCCTCAGTAGATATGGTAGTTTATATTTGATAAATACAAACATGAATCCCTTGAAGTGTTCAAGGAGATAATAAATGAAGTACATAACAAAGTTGGTATAAGTATTAAATTTTGATATGATCGATATGGAAATACTTTGAACCAAGAGTTTGAGAACCTTTTGGAAGATCATGATAATGTATTATGATGGACTCCACATGAAACACAATGATAGTGTATCATGATAAGTGTATCAGAAAGAACGAATCACACCTTGATAAGTCAAAGTGTGATTACCAGCCAAACTTCAAATTTCCTTTTAGGCACATGCTTAACACTAAAACAATGTACCATCTAATTAGTTCAAAAGACACCATATGAGAATGGAACGGGAAGTGTCTCGATATGTCTTTATAAATATTAAGATTGAAAGCCTAAATAAGAAAATTGTTTCTTAAAAGGTTTTGTCCAAAAATCGAGTAAATGTTATTTTTTTTAATACTACTTTGATATCCAAATCCAACAACAAAGGTGTTTTGGATGGATGCATTCCTAGAGAAGAACCTAGTTCTAAAGGAATCAGTGGGAGAGAAAAGTAGAAATTGAAATGTTTGAGACAAACAAGAAAACATTGAACTTAAAGAGGTACAACGGGAATAAAGAGAATCACAAAATGTTGTGCAATCTCAAAGTTCCTTAAGTAACACACATAACTCATGGTTCTGGTAGAACACACCTAGAACTTGAATGATGTATGATATCTTATGGACAAGAAGGTGGCGAGTTGATCATATGATGAGTCAACAGTCTACCTAGAAGCTAATGAGAGCCAGAAATTGAGATATGGCTTGAAGCCATGAAATCCAAGATGGACTCCATGTACATCAACAAGGTATGTGTTGGTGTGTATGCCCTGAGAGCCAATCATGGGATGATTGGTGGGATACATTGAGATTGATTTAATAAACAACAAAGGCAAGCTTCCAATTCTTTCTGGTTCAGTCATATGAGATAGTGATAGAACAGATTGAATGTCTAGAGAATGACAGTACTCAATGACGTATGCCTTCAGGTTCATGACCTGAACGATGAGATCATACGGATGTTAAGAGTTTGTACATTCTTGTTATGTCCCTAGTCGGATGTCATTGTGGAAGGTAGATAGACAGCAATGACACATAAGACTAGATTGTGGTGTTGGTTGATGATAGAATCTCATTAGTCATGATATCGAGATATCAAACCAAACACATAGGTACTTGTTAGAGAACAAGTGTACCAGACAGACCCACCATGAGTTTGACACATGGAACCATGACATGGTAGTCACAGTCAGTACTCACAGTGATGGTGGTGAGTGTGATTCTTAGACCTAAATCACTGCACTCAACACATGTCGTTGGGCACACTTTGACATCATCAAACGCAATCCTGAAACATGGGTTGTTATAAAGGTGATGATTGGGTGGCTTTGACACATGGGGATTTTGAGGGGTGAGTGATAGATATGGGATTTGTCCCTCCTGAGGGAGTTTGATATCCAAGGCCACTTGATGAGTAGGATTGAGATAGGCGTGCGCACGCATGTGTGAATCAATATGTGATATTGATGTCATACATATCTCGTTCAATCTACTCTGAGATCAAGAAAGTGAATGAATGTTGACAGGATGACTGTTCCATGCCTCGAGTTCATTCGGGATATCAGTGACAAAGGAATTATACATTCACTGTAACACCATTCATGGATTGTAGGATTGAAAGTTGTTCTCCAACTTTCTATTTTCACTTGGGTAGCACTGATGTGTGACTAGGCACCGCTCTTTGCTTGTGAATTCATAAGTGTTATGGATTTTCACTGCCAACGTGAAATGGACCTGCAGGGTCACACACATAGGATTTAACCTGGAAGAGGAGTTTTGTCCACAAGCAACGTTTAGATTGATTACTAAAGGAGTTTAGTAGTTCAATTAAATACTCAATTGGTTGATAGCTCAATATCATATTGTTCAAGGTGTTGGACATGTTGATTGGAGTATCAGATTGATTGAAATCGTATTTGACTGATTCTGCACAACCTGTACACCCAACCGATCGGTTCAAGTGTTGAAACGGTCGGCTAAGGTTGCTGAACCAGTCGGCTCAAGTGTTGAGTCGATCGGCTCATGGTTAGAGTAAAACGATCGGTTCAAGTGTTGAAACGATCAGTTCAACTGTTGCAACCGAGCAAGTTGGGAAAGTCAGGTCGGTGAGAATTTTCCTTGCATTTCACTTGCCCAATTTGATTGGAACAAGGATTGGTATTCGATACCAATTAGAAACGAAAGAAGGAAAGTCAATCGGGAACCGACCAGGACCACGAACCGACTGGTTCAGAAGTGAACCGATCGGCTCATGGGTCCCAACCGATCGGTTGGTGTTCCAACTGACCGGTTCAGGTCCCCAACCGACCGGTTCACTTGTGAACCGATCGGTTCAGGTTGCGAGTTGGTTGCTTTTTGTGGAAAATCTTGAACCCTTCTACTCCTGCTTTTAGTCCCATATTGCCGGGGATAGAGAACCCTGTCCCATGACCCGCCTATATATATAGGGGTATTGGGGGCTTCTCAAAGTACAACTCAGTGCAACCAGTTGCTCTGCAAAGTTGTCGTTCTCTCTGGTTTTGGTAACCGAGAGAGAGCCCGAGCAAGTGCTTCCCGCAAAAGGGAGGTGCAGCAAGGGAAGGACAACTGCAGTTGCAACTGGAGGCAGGAGAGTGTGTTGGCGACTAGTACGTCAACAAGAGGGTGCGACTCCTTCCACTTCCTTGTGGGACAAGGAGTGTGGAGTTCCAGGTGGTCTGTGTGGACTACTTCAGAGGCGGGGGGTTTCTGCCGCTTAGGAGGACAACTGTCATCCGACAGTCCGGTTCGAGTAGGAGCCGTCAGTCCCAGTGTGACCAGGATCTGCACAGACGCCGTCCAAGACCAGAGTTGAAGACCGTGCATAGTGCGAGGTATTGTCACCGAGCGAGCCTCGGGACAAGGTATGATTCCAAAAACCATCATTTCCTATTATATAGACGTTGACGCCTTTCCTCGTGCTGGGTTTGGGGAGAAAAATTTTGTTTCTGCTGCCTTCTCTGTCTCCCCTAAAACCCAACAGTGGTATCAGAGCCACGTCAACTGCTCTATATTTTAGGAATATCGATATGATCGATTTTGGTTTGTCGCCTTTATTTATTGCATGCGATGCGAATAATATTGGCTTTATGCATGTCCAATCCGAAATCCACAAATCCCAAATTACATATATGATATGTATTATTAATGCACTCGATATGTATCGCCCTTAAACGAGTTTTGTGGTGGATGTGTGTAGCATGATTATGGCCTATAAACCCCTATCTGTGTGTGGTTGTTTGTGGTTGCTTGCATCTCGGTCTGCGCACCGATCTTCCCTCTTCTATTCCTGATGTAACTCGAAATAATTCAAGATTCTTTCCTACCTTTGCTCCCCCCGAATGTAACTCGGGGTTTCTTCTTTTAAGCAATGTAATAATAGGATAGATTTTATTTCCTGTTATGTCGAAGACCGGTGGACATCAAGACGACAGCTGAAACGATCGGTTCAAGGCGTGAACCGATCGGTTGATGACCGGTTCGAGGAGCGAGATGAGCGAGTGGCGGACACGACGAGATGCACGACGACCAGGAAAACCGATCGGTTGGAGGAGCCAACCGATCGGCTGGTGGCACCCAGAAGACCAGCTGGAGAGTACAGATCATTCATGTGATGAGTTGATCAAGTCGGATGGCAAGGCACAGATGTTCATCTTGTACAGGTTGCATATGATGTAGACCTAGATGACCGTGATTCCTCTTGGCTCGAGGAATCACATTAGGATGGTCATAATCATCGTTTTTTATCGTTTTGTGCATGTTTTATGTGGGATATAGCATGTATATGATACGTACTATGTATTGTGGTGATTGGATATGTATATGTATATATAAAACCAAATCCCTCATTAAAATATTAAGTTTTAGATGCCTTCCAAATGCGACACACGTGAAAAGCTTGATCGACCAAGTGTGGGCACGCCCTAGCGTGGTGCACCGTCTATCTCGTGGAAGTGTGAAGGATGAATGTGTGGGTCTGCCCTAGCAGGGTGCATATTCATCGTGTTTTCTTTGGGTCGGACTTAACAAGGTGACCTAGATAGGATCTAGTGCCTTGAGGCATGGAGATGATCATTGCAAGGAGTTGTATATGACATCTTATCAAGAGTTGCATATGATGCAATTGGCAAAAGTTTCCTACCTGAGAGATCTAAGTTGTGGGCGATCAGCCCTAGCTGACTCATGACTTAGAGGATTTCAGGATCTTGCCCACTAGAAGGTTGTACGCTGCAATCTTCCGAATTGATGGTGAGGGCTATCAATTTGAACTAAAATAGTGGGAGCGATAATTAATTAAAGGCCTAATTTTATCATCAACTTTTCAAATCAATCAAACAAGTCAAAAAGAGTTTTGGACTAAAATTGCATATATTTCCTTTTGTTAAAATAAATGGTTAATCAACAAATCACTTTATTTGCGATCGGTCTTTGAGACCAACAAATTAAATGGGAATAATTCCACGACTGGTAAGGATGATGAGAAGTGTTCTCAATCAAAGAGTGAAAGCTCTAAGTCCTAGTTATACCAGAACCAGATGAACTCGATCCCACCACATCAATGGCTGAAAATATGCTTATGGAAGCATACCGAGGGTGACATTGATGAGGAGTGCTTGAAGTTGTGTTCTCTGAACTATGAGTTGGAGAGACAACATGAGACATATGATGTCTCAAGGACACTATCCTAGTATGTCATGACAGAAGGAGATCCAGTAAGGTATTCACACACTCAATATGATTGGGTATGTGGAAAACCTGACTAAAAGGATTCCCTCTGAGCCAAGAGTTGGCTATTGGTATGATACTACAAATGTTGTGAGAATCATATAATTCATGGTAAGCTACAACATGAACAACTTTGACAAGCGTTGACAGAGTTGTTGGACATGTTGAAGATAGTAGAGGCAAAGATGAAGAAAGACAAACCATAATCTTTGATGTGATCAAAGAAAAAGGTAATTCTTAAGGGAAAGGACAAGGGCAAAGCAAAGAAGTGTTCTGATGCTAGCCAGCAATCCAAGCCGTCTTCAGCCTCAAGGCACATGGGGAAAGGGTGTATGAGGGAATTGCCCTCTATATCTGGAAGAACAAAAGAAGATGAAGGAGGGGATGGAGATGTCCACCTAAGGTATCATGAAATGAACCACTTCTTTATCTGAGGTATATGATACCAGGATATGGATATCTCATATATGATATGCAATATCCACAAAGAAGTGATGGCCTTTGTGAAAGGACCAAGAAAGAAGTACCCATCATTGGATCAAGTGTTTCTGCCATAGATAGGAGTATCTTTCAGTTTATTTCAGCCTAAAGGGCATGAAATAGAGTTGAGAACTGCTATTTCATATATTGCCAATAGATAGAAACACTTTATTTTTGCATATTGTATGACAATGATAGCAATTAATAAAGTTGATGTTTCAATCTTAAAGATATGATCTTTGTGGAAATGCCTTGTTTATCTTGTGATACATGGTATGCATAAGATAAAATGATACCTAAAGTTATTGATAACTCAAACAATCAAATTAGCATCAATCATGAGAAATTCATTTCTAGTTTCATGTGATGGATAAATCTAGACTCTTTTGGTTAGAGAACCAGTAAGAGACATGAATATCTTGGACATGATTAATCAATCTTCACTAATGGTAGTGGGAGAATGATTATCCAATTAGGTATAATACATGTGATGTATTTACATACCTATTGGAACAAATGCTAATACTTCAAAAGGTGTTTAGAGAAATACCAATATGAATATCTTGAAGTGTTCAAGATTATCATAGATGAAGTACGAATTTGGTAAAGTGTTAATTCTTGATGAGATCAATGAATGAAATACTTAGACCAAATGTTTGAGAACCTTATGAGTGATTATGATAGTGTATCATAGTGAGCTCGTGATTAAGGCATGGTGATGTCTAAATCAAGAAGGATTCATACTCTAAGGAGTTAGAGAATGATTATCAAATAACTAAATTCTTCTTAATAAAAGAATACCCCACACTAATAAAGGGCATTGAGAATCACAAGGAGTTGTGAGTTCTTATATCCTTGATAGATACACCTCAATTATCTATGTGATGAGTTGTTCATGTGATGAGTCAACTATCCAGATGAATATGAGGAACCAGATTTTGAGTTATGGTTTATGACCATTACATCCTAAATGATATCCATATAAACCATAAGGTATGACCTTGATGGTAGCACCCATTGGATGTAAATCCATGAGTGCAAATAAGTCTTAAGTGTTAAGACACATGGATAACATTTTGAGAAGGATGATGCTTGTTGATTGCAACTTAATGACTAAGACATTTGGCATATGGATACTAAAACCACATTCCTATGAGGAATAAAACAAGGATGTGTACGTGACACAACCTATAAGATTTATGAATCCACTAATGCAAATGAAGTCTATAAGTTACAATGGACTAATCAATGTGATTGATTGAGTACAAGCAACTCAGAATTGGATCTTTACTTTGATTGATATGTCAAAGATAAAGAAGGGATCTGTGATTTAGTGGGAGTGTGTTCACATTCCACATATTGATGTGAAATGGAAATGTTCAAGATTGGAAATCCAAAAGTGGAAATTATCTTTAAGGAAGATAGAGATGTTTCCTATGTGATAGGAATAGAGATCTATAGAGATAGTTCTCGAAAACCTCTTGACCTTGAAAAGAGAGAGCATACATTGGCAATCTGTACTGAAATGTTCAGTATGCACATATTCAGTGGGAGAAAACTTGTCCATGCTACATGGAGCTAGTATCCCAAGGCCAAGTGTCCAATTCTTATGAAGAATGGGAACACTAAGAATAGATATGGATCTATCATGTATGTAATCATCCCATTATCTTGCATGTATAGACATGGAAAGAATAAAATGCATTCATCATTTTGTATGTATGACATGACAATATGATGTGCTCATCCTGATAACTCTTATGTGGGACATAACGAGTGGATGTCTGTCTACTTCCAGTAAGGGTTACTGGAATACCATGAGAACTTGACTAGTACTTGAGAAGTACTAGTTCTATGGTGATAAGGAAGAGTTCGATGTAAAGAGTTACATTGATGCAAACTTCCAAAAGGACAGAAAATTAATCGCAAAATATATATAAGATATATAAAAGTGAAAGTTTGTTGATAATTGGAAGTGTTCCAATAAAATCATTTAAAAGGAAATGTCGAGTATCCGTGTGTTAGAGAACAACAGTGGATACTATATGGATCTGGAAGTTCATGAGATGAACTTATAGATATTCCGGTCATTGATGACAAGTATGGAATCCTTGATCATGCAATGTGGCTAAAGGTTAGCAAAGGAATACTGGATTGCATATTATGGCAACTCCATCTCATACGTGTGACGTACAATGAAGAGATGAGAGACATGCAATTTATACTGACTTTGGCAAGGTATTGCCATAACTCACTATGTTCGCACTAGAGCACAGTAACATGTGGGACATGTTTGAAGATCACTAATGAATATGATTCAAGGGTGATTGGCTCGCAGTTCAAGTGGGAGTCTGTTGGTGTGTATGCCCTGAGAGCCAATCATGGGATGATTGGTGGGATACATTAAGATTGATTTGATAAACAACAAAGGAAAGCTTCCAATTCTTTCTGGTTCAGTCATATGAGATAGTGATAGAACATATTGAATGTCTAGAGAATGACAATACTCAATGATGTATGCCTTCAGGTTCATGACATGAATGATGAGATCATATGGATGTTAAGAGTTTGTACATTCTTGTTATGTCCCTAGTCGGATGTCATTGTGGAAGGTAGATAGACAGCAATGACATATAAGACTAGATTGTGGTGTTGGTTGATGACAGTATCTCATTAGTCATGATATAGAGATATCAAACCAAACACATAGGTACTTGTTAGAGAACAAGTATACCGGACAGACCCACCGTGAGTTTGACACATGGAACCATGACATGGTAGTCACAGTCAGTACTCACAGTGATGGTGGTGAGTGTGATTCTTAAACCTGAAATCACTGCACTCAACACATGTCATTAGGCACACTTTGACATCATCAAATGCAATCCTGAAACATGGGTTGTTATAAAGGTGATGATTGGGTGGCTTTGACACATGGGGCTTTTGAGGGGTGAGTGATAGATATGGGATTTGTCCCTCCTGAGGGAGTTTGATATCCAAGGCCACTTGATGAGTAGGATTGAGATAGGCGTGCGCACGCATGTGTGAATCAGAATGTGATATTAATGTCATAGATATCTCATTCAATCTACTCTGAGATCAAGAAAGTGAATGAATGTTAACAGGATGACTGTTCCATGCCTCGAGTTCATTCGGGATATCAGTGACAAAGGAATTATACATTCACTGTAACACCATTCACAGATTGTAGGATTGAAAGTTGTTCTCCAACATTCTACTTTCACTTGGGTAGCACTAATGTGTGACTAGGCACCACTCTTTGCTTGTGAATTCATAAGTGTTATGGATTTTCACTGCCAACGTGAAATGGACCTGCAGGGTCACACACATAGGATTTAACCTGGAAGAGGAGTTTTATCCACAAGCAACGCTTAGATTGATTACTAAAGGAGTTTAGTAGCTCAATTAAATACTCAATTGGTTGATAGCTCAATATCATACTGTTCAAGGTGTTGGACATGTTTATTGGAATATCAGATTGATTGAAATCACATTTGACTGATTCTGCACAACCTGTACACCCAACCGATCGGTTCAAGTGTTGAACCGGTCGACTGAGGTTGTTGAACCGGTCGGCTCAAGTGTTGAGTCGATCGGCTCATGGTCAGAGTAAAACGATCGGTTCAAGTGTTGAAATGATCGGTTCAACTGGTGCAACCGAGCAAGTTGGGAAAGTCAAGTCGGTGAGAATTTTCCTTGCATTTCACTTGCCCAATTTGATTGGAACAAGGATTGGTATTCGATACCAATTAGAAATGAAAGAAGGAAAGTCAATCGGGAACCGACTAGGACCACGAACCGACCGGTTCAGAAGTGAACCGATCGGCTCATGGGTCCCAACCGATCGGTTGGTGTTCCAACCGACCGGTTCAGGTTGCGAGTTGGTTGCTTTTTGTGGAAAATCTCGAACCCTTCTACTCCTTCTTTTAGTCCCATATTGTCGGGGACAGAGAACCCTATCCCATGACCCGCCTATATATATAGGGGTATTGGGGGCTTCTCAAAGTACAACTCAGTGTAACCAGTTGCTCTGCAAAGTTTTCGTTCTCTCTAGTTTTGGTAACCGAGAGAGAGGCCGAGCAAGTGCTTCCCGCAAAAGGGAGGTGCAGCAAGGGAAGGACAACTACAGTTGCAACTGGAGGCAGGAGAGTGTGTTGGCGACTAGTACGTCAACATGAGGGTGCAACTCCTTCCACTTTTCTTGTGGGACAAGGAGTGTGGAGTTCCAGGTGGTCCATGTGGACTACTTCAGAGGCGGGAGGTTTCTGCCACTTAGGAGGACAACTGACATCCGACAGTCCGGTTCAAGTAGGAGTCATCAGTCCCGGTGTGACCAGGAGCTGCACAGATGCCGTCCAAGACCGGAGTTGAAGACCGCGCATAGCGTGAGGTATTGTCGCCGAGCGAGCCTCGGGACAAGGTATGATTCCACAAACCATCCTTTCCTATTATATAGACGTTGACGCGTTTCCTCGTGCTGGGTTTGGGGAGAAAATTTTTGTTTCCGCTGCCTTCTCTATCTCCCCTAAAACCCAACAGTATGACCTTGGTTGATCCACCTGAAGGGGTAAAACCCATAAAGGTACTTTTGGGTCTTCTAGAAGAAGGTTGACATGGAGGGTAATTTGGTTGCAAAGAGTTTCTAACAAGTTCAAGGTGTTGAACATGATGAAATCTTTTCAGCAATTGCCAAGGATAAATCCATCAGGATAATGCTTGCTATTATGGGTTAATGGAAATAAATTCCATGAAGCTGCATAGATCAATCTTTGGATTGAAGTGGGCACCTCATAACTGGGATCTTCTATTTGACAAGATAGTCAATGAGTTTGACTTGAGTCAACATAAAGAAGTAATGTGTGATTACAAGAATTTAGTGGGAGCATATGTATATTCCACATATTGATGGGGAATAACATCCTTATACTACAAATATTAAAACATGGAAACAAAGTGCATTCTAAAGTTTTAAAGAAGCATACTATGTGATAGGAATCAAGATCTATAGAGACAGATCAAGAGGGTTTCTTGACCTAAGAAATAGAACATACATCGACAAGATGCTGAAAGGGTTCAACATGATGAGAGAAAACCTATCCATGTTCCATGGAGTTAGTCTCTCAAGAGCCAAGTGTCCCAATTCTTATAAATAATAAGGAACACATGGATAGATTCCATATGCATTCGCAATTGGATCTATCACGTATGAACTCATCTCGTTATCTTGTATGTATTGGACATGATAAGAAAATATGAACTAATTATCTTGTATGTATTGGACATGACAAGAATATACGAACTCATCATCTTGTATGTATTGGACATGACAAGAAGATATGGAATCTAGTTATTTCATATGTATTGGACATGACAAATGGATATTTGTCAAACTCCAGTAAGAGTTACTGGAATACCATGAAGGACATCTTTATGCACGTGTGAAGTACTAAAAGGATTAGTTCTTTATTTATGGTAATAAGGAAGAGTTGGGTGTAAAGAGTTACACCGATGCAAGCTTCCGAAATGACAAAATTGTGTTTGACCTTAGAATAAGAATTGTTAGTTGGAAATGTTCCCAACATAAGACAATTGATTAATTCTACAATAACAAGTTGAGTACCTTAGTGTTACAAACACTATAAAGGATATTCTATGGATCTAAAAGTTCATATGGATGAACTTATGGGAGGTTTCGACCATTGGTGACTCAGTAGTAATATTGTGACAACAATGGATCTACTAGTTAGGCAAAGGAATTTCAGACAACAAACTACGACACTTCCATATCATACGAGTTGTCGTACAGCGAGGGGATGTGAAACATTCAATATACCGACTTGAAGCAAATGTTGCTTACCCTCTATAAAAGCACTTGTACTCCATAAACATGATGGAAATGTTAAGATCACTTGGAATATAATTCGTGGGTGATCGGCTCTAAGTGCGAGTGGGAGTCTGTTGGTATAGTATGCCTAGAGAGTCAATCATATGATGATTGCAATGAGGCATGTGATAGTTGATTTGATAATAATAAAGGCACATTTTTTTCTATATGTTTAATCTATTTTGAGATAACGATCTAACATATTAGATGTCTAAAGAATCATATTACTCAATGACGTATGTCTTCAGGTTAAGGACCTGAACAATGAGATCATACAGATGTTATACATTCTTGTTATGTCCCTAGTCGATTGTTATTGTGGAAATAACCATAGACATCAATAACACAAAAGACTAGAGTGTGTGTTGGTTGATGACAGAATCTCATCAGTCATGATATATGATATCAAACCAAGCACACAAATACATGTTAGAGAATAGTGTATCGGAAAGACCCACTGTAAAAGTGATGCATGGAAACCACACATGGTTAGTCAGGACCATATCTTATAGTATTGGTGGTGACTGTAGTTCTTCGACCTGAAATCACTACACTCATCACATGTGGTTGGGTACACTTTGACATCATCAAACACAGTCCTAAAACATGGGTTGTTATAGCAGTGATGATTGGGTGACTTTGACACATGGGGACTTGACTGTGAGTGATAGATATGGAATTTGTCCCTCCTAAGGGAGTGTGACATCCTGGCCACTTGAGGAGTGAGATTGAGAAATGCATGGTCATGCACATGTAAGTCAATATATGATATTGAGCTTACATATATCTCAGATAGTCTACTCTGAATCAAGAAGCATGGATTGACCGTTTGTAGAGGATGACAAGTCCATGCCTCGAGTTCAATCTGAATATCAGTGACAAAGGAACTATACATTCACTGTAACACCAATAACAGATTGTAGGTTGAAAGTTGTTCTCCAACTTTCCTTTTCACTTGGGTAGCATTGATGTGCGACTAGGCACCACTATTTTCTTGTGATGTCATAAGTTAGTTATGGACATTCACTTCCAACATGAAATGGAACCTATAGGGTGACACACATAGGATTAACATG
Source organism: Alisma plantago-aquatica (assembly GCA_963693085.1). Lineage (NCBI taxonomy): Eukaryota > Viridiplantae > Streptophyta > Magnoliopsida > Alismatales > Alismataceae > Alisma > Alisma plantago-aquatica. The sequence continues at coordinate 495,885,966 of OY856414.1, read as the reverse complement.
GAAGAGGAGTTTATCCATGAATGATGTTTAGATTGATTCCTAAATTATTTAGTACTCAATTAAACATTCAAGCAATAGACTTGACTCAGAATCATCAAGTTCAAGTGTTGAACCAATTGATTAGAGTGTCAGATTGATTGAGAATTGCATTGACTGAGTTCTATACAACCTGGACCACCAACTGACCGGTTCACTCTAGTGAACCGATCGGCTCACATGGACCAAATGAGCATGTGTTGGGTTTCCTGGTTCATGAGAAAAGATCCTCGTTTCACTTGTTCAATTTGATTGGGATAGGAATTAATCTTTGCATTAATTAGAAATGAACAAGGAAAGTTAATTATGCACAAGTCTGGGAAGTGAAATGACCAGTTCACTAGGTGAAGTGATCGCGTCAGTTCGTGGAAAATCTGGACCCTTCTACTCTCGTAGAGACTGGGAACCCTGACCCTGTCCTCTAATATATAATGAGGGGTACAGGGGCCTTCTTAGAACACACAACTCAGAATATCAATTGCACTTCAAAGTTGTTGTCCTCTCTAGTTGTGGTAACTGAGATAGCCCAAGTAAGTTCTATCCATCCAGGGAGGAACAATGAGGGAAAGACAACTGCATAAAAGTGACTGGTGGTGGAAGAGTGTGTCGGTAACTAGTACACCAACAGAAGGGGACAACTCCTTCTAGTCTATCCATCAGGATGACTAGAGTTCCCGGTGGTTCGTGTGGACTATCTATTGAGGTGGGAGATTTCTGCCGCTCAGGAGGACAACAATTAACCACAGTCTGGGTCAAGATCATGAGTTGCACAGACGTCGTTGAAGACTAGATAGTTGAAGGCCACACTAGTTGTGAGGTATTGTTGTTGAGCAAACCTTAGTACCAGGTATATATTGCTAAACCATCTTTCCTATTGCATAGTTGTTAATGTGATCTATTGGTTATGGGTTTGTGGTTAGATAAAATTTTTGTTTCTGATGCTTGTTTCGTCCCACAAAACCTAACACTTAAGTACTGGGCCCGGGCTAACATGACCATTTTGGTGAGGTGCCAGCACGGCTGTGGTGGCCAGCACGGTTGTGTTTCCCATGCCCAAAACTCAAAAATTCCCTGTTGAAATGCAAAATGTCAGCACTACCGTGTTGGATCCTCCAAGTTCAAAAATCTTCAAAATTCACCAAATCATTCCATCATTCATATTCCAATCATTTAATTCGACCCATTCGATGTTATATCAATCATTTTGCACTGAATTGTGCCTCATTTCTCAACTTTCACCAATCTCACCTACCAAATCATCAAAATTAAAACAAAACTATCAAGCACAAGTGTGTGTGTATTCTTGGAATTTTGTAAAAATAAAGTATAAGTATCAAAAAGAGAAGGTTGGGTGAAAATTTTCCCAAACCTATGTGGGTTGCCTCCCACTAGTGCTAAATTTTATGCCTTCAGTCGTGCTTATTGATTCTTGAAGTCGATCACTCTCGTAAGATTTTCAAAGTATCTTCAAAGTAGATATCTCTCTCATGTGCATTCAAGTACATCTCTTCATCAAGTTGGTGTTCCTCAACTAACATAACGATATCAAAACTTTGGTTTTCTCTATCTGGCCCAACTTCCACAACTGCTTTCAGCCTTTGGCCATTCACAGTAAATTCTTTTACTCTTTCTTTCTCACAAATCAACACAACCCCAGATGGATACACCTTTTTTTATTAGATAAGGCCCTTTACATCTAGACCAGAGTTTTACGGGAAAGAACTTCATCCTTGAGTTATACAACCATACCCATTTTCCAGGCTCAAAGTCTTTCTTCTTGATCATCTTATCATGTAGAAAGTTTGTTCTCTCTTTGCAGAACTTGGACATTTTGTAAGCTTCATGTCACATCTCCTCTAATTCATTCAGCTAAAACTTCCTCTTCATCCTGGCATTCTCTCCATCAAAGTCCATGGACTTCAAAGCCCATAATGCCTTATGTTGCATCTCAATCGGTAGATGGCAAGTTTTCCCATAAACAAGTTTGAACAGTGTGGTGCCAATCAGGGCTTCATATGCAGTACTATAAGCCCATAAAGCCTCATTGAGACGTAATGACCAATCCTTGTAGTCCAGTCTCACTGTCTTCTCTAGAATGGATTTATCACCCGATTGGCTAACTCAAATTGACCACTTGTTTGGGGGTGGTAAGGAGTGGCCACATGATGATTCACTCTGTGACTCTTAAGCAAGCCTTCAAAAGTGTGATGGATGAAGTGACTTCCCCCCATCACTAATCATTGCTCTTAGAATACCAAACTGGCTAAATATATTTGATTTGAAGAAATCACACACCACTTTGTGATCATTTGTTCTAATTACAACAACCTCAATCACTTTGACATGTAATCCACGACAACCAAAATGTAGAAATGTCTGAAGGAGGGGGAAATGGGCCCATGAAGTCAATTCCCCAAACATCAAATACCTCCACCACAATAATGGGTGATAGAGTCATCATGTACCTCTTAGAGATAGTGCCCACCTTTTAACACTTCAAACAGCACTTGCAAAATTCATGAGAGTCTTTAAACGAGGAGGGCCAATAAAATCCACTTTGGAGAACCTTGGCAGCCGTGCGTTTTCTAACAAAATGACCTCTGTATACTTTGGAATGGTGCATAGATAGAATTTCTTGCTACTCCATCTCTGGGACACATCTTCTAATGAGTTGGTCGGGGCAATATTTGAAAAGATGAGGATCATCCTAAACATAATTTTTGCACATAGCAAATAGTCTTTTGCTTTTCTCCCTTGTCCATGTGCTTGGTATCCTTCCACTAGCTAAGAAGTTAGCTATGTGTTTATACCATGGCCTTTGAGTGGATGAGAGTAGGAAGAGTTGTTCATGCAACATTGTTTCTTTAATTCAGCTTGTATCATCAAAGGGTGCTTAAATTCAAGAGAGATGGTCAGCGACAGAATTTTCTACTCCCTTCTTGTCTACGATCTCAATACCAAACTCTTAAAGCAACAAAATCTACCATATCAACCTTGTCTTTGAGTCTTTCTTTGCCATGAGATACTTCAATGTAGCATGGTTCATGTATATCACTACCTTGTTTTGCAGAAGATATGATCAAAACTTGTCAAGAGAAAAGATAACTGCTAGCAACTCTTTTTCTGTAGCAGTGTAGTTACTTTGTGCTTCGTCTAGAGTTTTGCTAGAATAATAGATGGCATGCAGAATCTGGCCAACTCTTTGGCCCAGCACATCCCCCACTGCCATGTCGGATGCATCAGTCATGATCTCAAATGGCAAAGCAAAATCTGGGGGCTGCATTATAGGATCAGAAATGAGATTTTTTTCAAATGGTTGAAGGCTTCAACACACTTGTCATCAAAGTGAAATTCAACATCTTTTTCCAACAAATGACAGAGAGGACTTGAGATCTTGCTAAAATCCTTGATGAAATGACGATAGAAACCTACATGTCCCAAGAAAGACCAGACATGTCTTACGATAGAAAGAGTGGTAAGAGTAGAAATGAGGCCCACCTTGGTCGTATCAACATCAATACTGTCTTTTGAAACTCAGTGACCCAGAACTATGCTTTTGAGCACCATGAAGTGTCTATTTTTCCAAGATAACATCATGTGAACCTTAACACATCTATCAAGAATGGCATCCAAGTAGAGTAAACACTCATCAAAGGTTTTACCAAAATTGAGAAATCATCCATGAACACTTCAAGTGATGAATCAAGCATGTCAATGAAGATTGAGGTCACAATCTCTAAAAATTGAAAGGGGCATTACACAACCCAAATGGCATTCTCTGGTAAGAAAAAGTACCACTAGTTCAAGTGAATGTCATCTTTTCTTGGTCCACAAGATGAATTGCAATCTAGAAGTATACAGAGTACCCATCAAAAAAGCAATAGAAACTTTGCCCTACTAACCTCTCTAGAATCTGATCAAGAAATAGAAGAGGATAGTGGTCCTTCTTAGTCTTCTCATTGAGCTTTCTGTAGCCTACACACATTCTCCATTTGGACTATTCTCTAACAGGCACCATCTCACCATCAACATTCTCTACCACAGTGATCCTACCCTTCTTTGGTACAACTTGGATGGGACACACCCATGTGCTATCAAAAATTGGATAAATAATCCCAACATCTAAAAATTTCATACCCTCTTGGGTCACAACTTCCTTCAGTTTTTGGTTCAACTGCCTTTGCATTTGGCGGGTTGTCCTTGCATCATCCTCCAAATAGATCCTATGCACACAAATGGAGGGGTTAATACCCCTCAAATCAGCAATGGACCATCCAATGGCCCGAATGTTTTTTTAAGACTTTCATTAATGTCTCTTCTTGCTTTGGAGAGAGAGTAGAAGAAATGATCACCGGGAGGGTGTCATTGGAGCCTAGAAAAGTATATTTCAATCCTTCAGGGAGTGAGTTGAGCTCAAGAGTTGGATGTTCTTCAAGAGAATTCTTCAATGGTTCAAAAATGGATGGGAGGTCCTCACTTGCAACCACTAGGGCTAGCTCATTTACTTCATCCTCTTCTTCATCATCATTGAGAAACTCAACATTGGCTCTAAACCTCTACTTTGAGTGGCATTCTGAATCCATGTAGGTAGTCACTCTTCTACAATCTCATCAAGGCATTCAATAAGATAACAATCTTCTTTTGTGGCGCCTATCACCTTGGATGTAGATGAAGACTTGAAGATGTTCAACTGGATCTTCATGTGCATGAATGTCACATACATGGTGTCGGTTCTCACGTGGATCATTGCGTTAGTTGTAGCCAAGAAGGGTCTCCCCAAGATGATAGTTACTCTTCTTGTATCTTTTTCCATATCTAGCACAATGAAGTCAGTGAGGAAGAATGTGGAAGCCTCATCATCAAGTATAACTAGCACATCATCAACACCCCCTCTAAGAGTCTTCACTGGTTGCAGCTTTCTTCTAGTTGCACTTGGACGACATCTGTAGCAACTCATGGTCTCCACTACAGACAATAGGTTGATGTTGTCCTCCTAGTGGGAAAAGGATCCATGCCTCTAGAATAGTCCACACATACCACCTAGAACTCCTATCATTATACTAAAATATACAAGAAGGAGTTGTCCCTCCCATTGGTGTAGTAGTCACTAACTTTCTCTCCCTCAATTGTTCCCCCTTGCTATCCCTCCCTTTGTCAGGTAGGACTTTCTTGGGTTCTCTTGGTTACCACAACCAGAGAAGACAAACAATTGCTAGAGGCAATTGAGTTGTGTCTGAGAAGCCCCTAGTACCCCTCTATTTATAGGGGGGTTAGGGTCAGGGTTCCCAGACTGATTGGGAGTGGAAGGGATCAGAATTTCATGAAAGTTCACAATCTGTGACAGGAAAAATGATTGGTTCACAGGCGAACCAATCGGTTGGCATGCGAGTCGATCGGTTCACCCACTGAACCAGTCATTTAATCATGTTTCCCAATCATAATTGTATTGGCAATTCTAATCCAGTTAATGCACAACATGACGTCAGTAGTAATCCTTGATTCATTTGAATTGAACAATGAACTAGGCGTCTCACTCCACAAAATGATCATTTTGTGACCTCAAATCGATCGATTCATGAAGTGAACTGGTCGTTTCTCACCCTAGTTCATCCCGAATTCAGCCAATGTAATTTCTAATCAACCTAACACTCCAACCGGTCAGTTCAACACTTGAACAAGTTAGTTGGGAGTCGAGTCAATTAATTCATTGCTCAAATTGAATATCTAAACACTTTAGTAATCAATTAAATTATCATTCATGATTAAAATCCTCTTCTACGTTTGTCCTAAGTGTGTGATCCTATAGGTTTTGATTTATGTTGGCAATGAATGTCCATAACTAGTTTATGACATCACAAGAAAAGAGCAGTGTCTAGTCATACGTCATTTGTAACATACCAAAACTTGGACATATTCTCTTTTTGGCCCTTTTCTAAGATTTTCCTTTCCTTTCTATCTTTTTTGGCCTTGATGTTTAAATTGTAGAATTTATAGTGGTTTGGTGAAAATTTGTTCAATAATTATACCAATCGAAGGGTTTATGCACAAATATCTCAGTGGCAGATTACTTAAGGTTCTAAAATGCAAAATCACCACTTTAGTGGAAAAATGGTAAATAAATTCTTACTAGAAGTGTAAGGCCACAAACCTTGCTTAATGTGTTGAACAAGATTAAATACCATAATTAAGTACTCTAAACCTTAGTATAACTTTGTGGTGTGTTTTGAAATCATAAAATGAGCCTAAGTTTCAAATTTGGTTCAATTTGGATGTTGTTTGTGCAAGTTATGCAATTTTAGGTACATTTTAGACTTTTATAAAATTTACTGAATTGGGAGGTTTTCATTGCAAATTATCACATGCATTATAATACTTAGATATTCCCTTACCATTCTTGAGATTTTGAACCATGAGGCACCTAGTTGCGTCTTAGTTTTAAGGTGTTTCTCTCCAAGGGCATTTTAGGTATTACCCTCTTTATAAATGAGCTTATCTTTAAAAGCTATCAACCAATGGGGTTACTTCTTTGATTGGATGACGGTGGGGATAGCCTAGAAATCTCCATGGGCATTTAGAACCAACATTTGATATTCAAGAAACCTCTATGAGTTGTCCTCTTGCATGGCCATGAATCCCTAGGCTAAGGACACATGGAAAGTCCAATAGACACCTCATGCTTGCCCCCTTCTTTATAAAGCCATATCTACCCCTTCCCACCTCCCAATTAAAAAATGCTTGCTCTCCTTATCTTTCCTCTAGCTTAGAGCATCATTCCTATTCTATCTGGCCACAAAGGTGTGGTTTAAAGGTAAAAGAAGGTGCTTACCTTGGTGAAGAATATTGCTAGGGTTCTGAATTTACTCTGTTTAGGGTGTTTCTAAAGCTCCTTCCTGGTAATTTTGACCAAAAATAGTAATTTTCCTCCTTTCCTTCCATGTTTTCATGTTGTTCTTCTTCCTCCCACCTCCTTCTAGGTCAAAACTATGGCCTTCCATGGTGAAACACCACCTAGAGCCCTTAAACACCTCATCTCCATGTTCTTTTGCTAGGGTTTTTCACCTCTAAGGTGCAGAAGGTACTTCTTGTTCGAGATAGGAGCTTTGTTGGAGAAACCACCCTCTATAGCTCAGGAACCTTGCTGCTTGAACCTATCCACTTTTCTAGAGGCAGTTTTTATAGCCCTTTTCTCATATATTTCTTACTACATGCTAAAAACTCATGCTTATATATTTTAAATTGATAATCTCCATCTCTATTTACCATGTTCTTCTAAGGTTTTGGTTTCTTGTTGTTTTACCTTCTTTGGAAGATATAGTTTGGTTACCCATGCATCTCCAACCCTGATCTTGAGTCAAATGGTGTTTTCTCCCTCTCCCTCTTTCTCTTCACTTATCTCGATCGGTTTGATGGTGTGACAAATTCCTATTGGTCAGTTTTGAGAAATTCATAACTATTTATTCCCTTGTCCAAAAATAAAAACTAAATATGTTCTGAACTTGTAAAAACGTTTTCTTTCTAATAAAAATAGTTCTAAGGTTTGGTTTTGAGTTTTGTCAAAAAGAGTTTTTAGAAAATGAATTAAAAATCTAAAAACCACCAAAAATACACTTTAACCTCTACAACTCCAAAATATGCAAAACTATATGTTTTCTTAATCAGAAGAACCTAACTAGATCAGTGGTGATGTTTTCAAGGTATTAATTGGAGTTTTCTACAAAAAATCAAAAAGTTAGGGTTTCGTTACTTTAATACATATGTACAACCCTAATGCATGGTTATGTATTGAAAATAGGAGAAGTGGACCCTGAACTCAACTAAAGTATTAGAAAGTGGCTAATAGAGATCTAAAGAGGAGGTATGTGCATTCTTACACCCTAAGTTGGGATATTTGCAAACCAAACCCTATATTTCCCTAATGAGGCTTTAATGAACACCCTATTCCCACTATTCATGATTCTTTTGTTAAATTTCCTCAAAATTGGTAATGATATTCTTTTTTTTGGGTGTTGTGCCCCACTGCCATGTTTCAAATATATGATGCTTTTACTTGCCATGATTTCTTTTCTAGCATGTTGATTTTATGGACTATTTAGCTATAGTAGTGGTACTTATGTACAACCACCCATAGATAGGGCATGTATTAATTTGTCCTAGGGAATGTCTTATTCTCCAACATAAAAATATGTGTAGGTGACTAGGAATGTATTAATTCTCCCCTCACCTATATGTTGAGGTCTGGTAGGTTCCTCAACCCTACTTATTGAAGGTAGTCATAATTATCATGGATGCAACCCTTTTATTATGTTTTGTTTATGGCAAACATCTATTTAAAAATAGCCTCATACTCTTGAAATATTCATCTTATGATGAAAACTAGCATTTATTTACAAGTTTTCTTTTCCTTGATATCCTATTCATATTTGTTGACATATACTTTGTTTTCCTTTCCCTTTTGTTGAGTGTTTTCCAAACCACCCAGGTTTAGATCGATGTGTTGAACATGATCAAAGAGAACATAGCTTCCAACATGGACCTAGCTCTTGGAGATAGATTTGAAGTAGTTTGGACTTCCCTCTATTTAGATCCTTATGTTGTATCTTACATGTAAACCCTATGGGATATTATGATGTACTTTTGTAATATTTTGTGAAAATTGAATATATTCATTTGTTTAGTTATGTTGCTACACTTTGGTTGTTTTGAATACCATTTATTGAAATTTGAAATTTTGTTACACCTATTCTAGCATACTTTTGAGTGTGTTCGGAATGGATGTTTTATTCTTCAAATTTTTAGTAGGGAGTGGATCCCCTCTCGAGTCCTGCACTCCTTACATCATTGCTACCCAAGTAAATGGAAAGTTGAAGAACAACTTCAACCTACAATTTGTGTCAAGTGTTATAGTGATTGTCTAATTCCCTTGTCACTAATATCTGGAATGAACTCGAGGCATGGAATCATCATCTTCTCAATGTTCAATCCATGTTCCTTGAACTAGAGCAGACTGTTTGAGATATATGTGACCTTAATATCATATATTGATTCACATGTGCATGTGCATGATTTTCTCAGTCTCTCTTATCAATTGGCTTAGATATCAAACTCTAGTAGGAGGTAGAAATCTAAATCACTCACAGTCATCCCCATGTATCCCAATGCACCTGATCATCACCTTCATGGAAACCCTTATTCAAGGTCATAGTGGATGATATCAAAGTACATCGAACAACATGTGATGAGTGTAGTGATTTTAGATTTAAGAATCACAATCACCACCTTCACAATGAGAGATGATTATTACCACCATTTATGGCTTCCATATGTCAATTTCAAGGTGGGTCTGTCTGATACAATGTTCTCTAACAAGTATCTATGTGCTTGGTTTGATATCACATATATCATTACTGATGAGATTCTATCATCAACCAACACACACTCTAGTCTTAAGTGTTATTTCTATCTATCAGCCGTCCACAGTAACATATGACTAGGGACATAACAAGAATGTTCATACTCTTAACATTTATATGATCTCATTATTCAGGTCACGTACCGGAAGGCATACATCATTGAGTAATGTCATTCTTTAGACATTCATTATGTTTCCTCATTATCTCATAATTGAGTGAAACATAATAAATCAAAATATTGCCTTTATTATTAATCAAATCATTTACATAATTTGCCATCACAATCATCACATGATTGGCTCTCTGGGCATACTTACCAACAGACTCCCACTTGCACTTAGAGCCAATCACCCATGAATCTCATTCTTAGTGATCTAACATGTGCATCATGTTTCTACTGTGCAAGTTCTAATACAGTGGGTTAGCAACAATTTGTTGGATCTTAGGGATATAGAGGGGGGTGAATAGAGCTTCAAAACTTGCATAAGAATAGTTAGACCTTCAAATTATATCAACTAGGAACAATTGCTAATAGTGATTTTGATGGCAATCTAAACAAGCATAGCAAGGATGACTGAAAATGAAACAAGCACTTGAACAAGCTATTTTAGAGTAATTCCACTCTCCAAACTAGGAGAGAGTCAGTCCACTACCTAGAGAGGTCAAGCTCTAGGATTTCTTAACCATGTCCACTCTTTATATTCACTTATAAGAGTTACAACATATGACCTTCCTTTTCTGGGACAAGGATACCCATCTTCCCTTTAAGGCTAAGGGAGCCAACAACCTTACAACCAAGGTCTTATCTATCCAAGAGCTAGTCTTCTACCTCACCAAGGTCTTACCCACTCTTGCAAGAAGTTGGATGCCTTCACCAAGGTGATCCCCTTCTTGCAATGATTTTTCGGCCTTGAAGGATTTACCCACTCAACTCATTGGATCTTCCGCCTTGTCCTCCTCCTTCACTCAGAGAAGCCTTGTGCACCTTCTTCTACAGCTGAAGAAGCTTGCACCTTCTCCTTCTCTTAGAGAAGCTTTCACCAATCAAGATCTTTTAAGAAAGGGGTTGGAAATCAGAAGCTTGAGATATTTACAAGCATACAATGATGTAGCTCTCTCACATAGGACCTATCTCACTCATAATGATGAATTGAAGTGTAATTGAGAGAGAGAAAGGGGATCAAGTGGACCGGATGCACTCAACTATAGTAAGGAGCTTGAATAGCATGAAGGAGAAACCTTAGAATGAACTCTAAGAGGTCCTATTTATAGCTGAGGGTGTCCACTAGAGTGTGGGAACAATTATGAATGTTTTCTAGTTGTTTTGAGGGTTGCAATGGATATACTTTTGACTTTTGCAACTCCCCAATGGCTAGAATCACTTTTTCTATGATTTTTATACATTGCATTTGGTTGAGTTTCAATAAAGATAACTCGACCGATCACACTATGCGACAAGACCAATTTAAACCATCAGTTGAGTTTGTCCTGGTGGCAACTTGACCGATCCACTTAAATAAGTTTTGGTCTTGAGAGGGATCAGTTGAGTTCTGTGAGTGTGCAACTCGGCCAATCAAGATCATCTTCAAAATCCATTAAGGGTCGGTTGAGTTTGTAACTCGACCAATGAACAACTTGTAATGAATTTTACAAAAAGATTTTTAAGTGATCAAATGTTCAAACTAAGTGTCCCTGATTTTTTCTCATCTTAGTTACAAGTCATATCACCAATAAAGATGATTATAAAAATTGTTTAAGGTGATTTGGAGTGTTATCCAAAAATGTACATTTGCATTTCTTTTGACTTGAACTAAAACAAGCTAGGGATTGGTCAATTTGATCCTTTTCATGTACCTAATGCCTAAAATCAATCTCAAACAAAAATATTATATACATATGAATGGAATGGTTAAGTCATTATCAAAATATGGACAATATATAACACTTAGGTCAACATTATCCCCCTTTTTGGCAATGACAAACCATTCCTCAATATATTGAAAAGGATATGAAAATTAAACCTTTACCTTTGAGAGAGGATGTGAGAATTAAACCTTTTACCTTGTGAATTGCAAGGGGATATACGAATGAACAATTTGAATTGCTCCCCCTTAATTCATGCTTACCTAAGCTTGCATGGTTAGTCTTTCCACAAATAACCATAACACATATGTGTACTTTGGGGTCCTCTAGAAAGTCACATGATAAGTAGATAATTAACAAGAAGATTATCATATAAGAAATAAAACAATATGGCTGAGGTAAATTCTCCCCCTTTTTCATATCAAAAAGACAAGAAGGTAGAAGATTTAAACAACACATGTCTTCTCTACAAGCACAAGCTAAAACAATCAATCACATATAGCACATACCAAATAGAGACGAAGCATAGAGAAACAAGCAACCAGTGTCATAATCAAAATATGGCATAACATACAACAAACTCATAGGATATAGTCAAACAAAGAGTTATTGTACATCATATTAAGATTGCAACACTATACATGTTCTCATGGAATGAGCCATAAACCAACAATAAAATAGCAAGAAGATTAAATAGTATGCCTCAGATATAGTGCCCAAATGTGTTAGTACAAAATAGTCTAAAAGATAGATATGATCAGCACCTAAAGAGTAAAGAACTAAAACATCTAAGCTATATCTATGATATCTATGTCAATAGGATAATCGTCAACATCATCATTGGCCTTGGGCTCGTAGTCCTCACCACCATCTAAAGGTGCAATAGAGACATCAACATCTTCACCATCATCTCTAGAGGAACCGACAAAGTCATCATCAGAACCATCCTCAGATTCATCATCCTCGGTTCCCTCAACATCATTAGTAGCATCCTCAGTAGCCTGAATAGGCATCTCCTCATTAGTAGGAGGACCAAAATGACAACTGGGACATTTGGCATTCTGCTCATCCCATGACATGCCATAAGCATGGAGATCATTTTCTTGCTCAAAGGAGGGAGCAGAAGTCCCAAGGCTACCAAGCAAGGTGGCAACAGGACCTACAGGCAGAGCTAGAGGAGGAAGCACACCAGGAGTAGGAACAAGTCCACCATCAACACCATGTGTGGTAGAGACAGTAGTAGGTGGAGGGGCTGGGTAGAAGTGATTGTATGCATAAGAGGCATAGTCACCTCCTAGGTATGGCTGGTAGGAGGGGTAGGGATGGATACAAGTTCATGGTAGACATGATCTGGCATAGGTCCTGATGGAGTTGATCCTGGACCTGAAGGTTATACACCTGTTGGTGTATCATGTAACCCATAAGGGCTTCATTTGACACCAAGAAAGAGGTGTGGTCATGTCTGGGTCATGGTGGAGGTGGAGGTTCCTGGGTGGAGGTAGAGGTGGAGGCTCCAAGTGTGGTAGAGGAGGTGTGGAGGAAGGTCTTCTTGATCATAGTCTCACTTATGCAGACACCTTTTCTACTTGCTTAATAATGAACATCGTAGAAAATGGACTTCTGAGTGGCAAAAGCAAAGAGACCACATATCAAGGCAGGGTAGGGGTGGGTACCACGGGTGTTCTTCCCAGAGTTAAAACTTGTCATGTGGTGTAGAATGTATCTAGACCATTTGACTTTGATGTTCTTTTAAAAGACAATACATGATTACAGTTGTGTTTTCTATAATTTCCATGTGGTTCTTCTTTGGATGGACATTGTAGTTAACAACTAGTGTAATCATATGGTTTTTGAGAGCTAGGGAAGAGGATGGAAAGGTTGACTTCTTCCTATAGGGTACCTGAAGCTTCTTCAAAAACTTGTAAATATCAGGAGAGCAAGTTCAAAGCTTTTGTATAAGGCCTCAGGGTCAAGTGGGTCATAATAATCAGGATAATGTGCCCTCCGTGTATCGGTAACCTCAGTTTCATTAAAATAGACATTCAAGGAATCTTCAAAGATGGTAAATTTTGTATCGGTAATCATGGAAGTTAGAATAACCTGAGTATTGGGAGAGGGCACTATCATGTCGTAGTTTCATTTGAGATTCACATAGAACTCATGGACTGCCTTAGTGCTAGTTATGGAATTTTGGTAGCATTGTCATTCTACGTATAAAGCACCTAGGTGATGGGAATAAAACAACTTAGCAACCTCCTTTGTACCGTCGTCATGGTGAGACGAGGGTTAAAAAAATCTCTAAATGGAAAGGGGTTCCTAAGAGAGATCCTTATAGTGATTTAGGGCTTCATAGGAGACAAAGGAGGTGCCATCAAAGGATAGGAGGTGAGGATTAGATGAGGATGAAGTTTCTCCACCTAGGACATCTCTCTTTCTTTGATTGGATGCCATGGAGATGGATGAAGAAGCAAAAGCAACAAAGAGAAGGAGAGAAATGCACCAATAGGTCGTCTAGCCACCTAGATGGCATGGGTAAAGGCAAGGAAGGCTAAACGAGGCAAGGAAGAGGACGTGCTGACCTAGGGTTGGAGGCCAAGAGGGCTAGAGGTCAGGATCGGTTGACTTTTCTTTAGTTGAGAAGGAGATAAGTCGGATGAAAGCCTTTTTAAGTTTGGTCTAGCCCGACAGTCGGTCGAGTTATGAGATTTGGAAACTCGACCGATCGAGTATTTTCACAAGACCTCAGCCAGGGGATCTATCGAATTTGGAATTTAACCAATCAGTAGTCTGTTCAAAAAGATGAAATTTTAGTTCCTAGCCTCTAGGTTGCTAATTGAATTTATTTCTTTAACCTATTATGAATTTTAGACATATTAAGGCACATTTCACTCATCATAGGGTACTATTTTGTGATAGATCATTCGTTTGTGGAAAATACCCAAAACAAGCGAAACAAGGCATAAAATAAATCAACTATTGCACATAGCAATCAAGAGATGATAAATTTTAAGCAAGAAACATATATGTAAGATGACAACTAGCTAGAATGCATGTCTATATCATCAAGAGAAGTAATAAGCATTTTCGATCTAATAAAAGCAAATTTCTCTCTAGCTAGAGGTTTAGTGAACATGTTTGCAAGCTTATTCTCTATATCCACATGGGTGATATAAATATCCTTTTTGGCAATGTGGTCACAAAGAAAATGATGCCATACCTCTATATGTTTAGATATACTATGCAATATAGGATTATAAGACAGGTTAATTGCACTAGTATTATCACAATAGATAGGAGAAGAAACAAAATAAATGTTAAAGTCTTGGAGCATTTGCTTCATCCATAGTACTTGGGCATAACAACTTCCAGCTGCAATGTATTCAGCCTCAATAGTTGAAACAACCACAATGTCATATTTCTTAGAGAACCAAGAAACTAGGCATGGTCCTAGGAGGAAGCAAGTGCTACTTGTGCACTTTCTATCAATAAAACAACCTATGTAATCAGCATAACTATAAGTAGTAAGAGTAAAGTCTCTTAACTTGGGATACCATAGTCTAAAATTTGAGGTTTTGGCTAGATACCTCAAAATCCTCTTAACCGTTATAAGATGTGATGTCCTAGAACTTGATTGAAATTGATCACACGAGCCAACACTAGCCATTATAACAGGTCTAGAGGTAGTTAAGTAAAGTAAACTTCCAATCATACCTCTATAGAGCTTCTAATCTACCTTTTCTCCTTGCTCATCTCTGTCAAGATTGGCAGTGTTTGACATGGGGGTGTTTGTTGGCTTGGTGTTCTCCATCCCAAAGCACTTAAGTAGTTCACTGGTGCACTTTCCATGGTTGATGAAGTTCCCATCTTTTGTTTGCTTGATTTGAAATCAAGGAAGAAAGTAAGCTCCCCCATCATGCTCATCTCAAACTCACTCTACATAAGATCACTAAACTCCTTACAAAGATCAAGGTCGATTTATCCAGAGATAATATCATTAAAATAAATCTGAATGATCAAGGACTTGCTACAAGTGTGTTTTAGAAATAAGGTGGAATCAACTTTACCCATGATATAGCCATTGTCTAGCAAAAATTTCTTTAGTTTCTCATACCAAGCTCGAGGTGCTTGTTTGAGGCCATATAGAGCTTTTTGAAACAAATAAACATGGTTAGGCAAGTTATCATGTTCAAAGCCTAGAGGTTGAGAAACATATACTTCCTCCTCGATTGTACCATTAAAAAATGTACTTTTAACATCCATTTCATAAAGCAAAACATGTTTATGACTAGAAAAAACAAGAAACATTCTAATTGACTCAAGTCTAGCTATAGGTGCATATGTTTCATCCAAATCAATACCTTCTTGTTGATTTTAGAATTGAGAAACTAACATCGCTTTGTTTCTTACCACTTTTTCATTTTCATCAAGCTTGTGGCGGTAGACCCATTTGGTGCCAATGATCTTTCTATCACTTGGTCTTGGCACAACAGTCCACACTCAGTTCTTTTCGAACTGTTCCAACTCTTCTTGCATGGCTAGGATCCATTCATCATCCTTGAAAGATTATTTAACATCTTTTGGCTCAAGTTAAGAGATGAAGGCTCTATCTGCTTGTTCTTTATTGGAGGCATCCCACATCTTCACCCTTTTAAAAGGATTACCTATGATGAGATCTTTAGGATGATTGTTTGCAAAGCGGGGGTCAGATCCCTCTTTTCTTCTTCTTTTTCTTCTTCATCACCTAACACCTCTTTTCCTTTATCAACAATGTTGAGTTCTTTTAAGTGAGGAATCACCTCATCCTTGTTGTTGTCACCAAATGTAACTGTCCCTCCTTTCTTCTTCATGAATTGGTTGAAATGGCTTATTTCACCGGTCATGTGCTATGAGCAACCACTATTAACAATCCATTTTCTTTTTACCTACAAAAAAGGAAGATGTCGGTTCCCAACTCAAATTTTGAGATCTGGTGTTAGCTTGGGGATCCATTTCATCTTTGGGTTGGTCCCCTTCTCTCTATATGGACAATAAGTAGAGTAATGGTCACCACTCTTGCAATGCAAACAAACCACATGGTTCTTATATCCATAGGACTCTCCATGGAAGATAGGAGGCCCCTTTCTCTTTTTCTTACCCTTTTCCTTGATCTTTCTCTTTGGAGATCCCCCTACATATCCCAAACCACTTCTACCATATTGTTTTATAGAGTGATCTAGAACTTCATTTAGGGACTTTTTCCCCTTGAGGAATTTTTGTAAGGAAGCTCTTAGTTTGTGGTTATCAGCAATAAGAGTAATGATGGTAGAGGATAAACAAGCAAGATCATCTTGTGCATGAAGTAAGTCAGCCTCCAAACAGAGGCCTCTAGTAAGATAAGAATCTTTCTCTAAAGTAAGATTTGCAACTTCATGACTAGACAATAAAGGTCTAGAAGAGAGATCATTAACTTGAAAAATCAAACTAGAATTTTCAGTTCTAAGCATGACAAGCTCTTCAAGATAAATTCTATTATCATCCTTAATAGTGTTACAAGCAAGCTTAAGATCGTCATTTTCAATTTTAAGCAAAGCAAGCTTATGTACTAGGGCTTGGTTTTCCTCCTTAAGACTATTGATGTTCTTAAGGTAGATACTATTTTCTACTTCAACTCTATTGTATTGGAGCTCAAGGTCAAGAAATTGCCCTGGGAAGGAATCATTGCTATCAAGATGCAACTTCTCATTCTGATCAAGAATATCTATTTTAGCATACAAAAAATCAATGATCTTTTCCTAGCCTTTTCTTTTTAGACTTGCAATTGGCATAAGATGAACTAGAAACATTTAACATATCAATAAGAGTTTTCTTGGACAACTCATTCAATCTTACCTCACTTACCTCACCAATGTCTTCACTTATAGAGGCCATGAGTGCAATATGGCATTCTCCTTCATCAGATCTTGAGCCACTTGAATAGGATTCTTCCCAAGCCGCATGAGTTGCATCCTTACTCCTCTTGACCTTCTTATCCTTCCTCTTGTACTTGCCTTCCTTCTTATAGTCATCCTTCTTCTAGTTGTTTCTCTTGCGGTAAACCTTCTTGGCCTTTGGACATTCATTCTTATAATGCCCATTTTGTCCACATTCATAGCATCTAGGAGTTGAGGATGAGGAAGACTTTCCCTTGAAGCTCTTTCCATTGGAGTAGTTTGCTTCATGATTACTAGGGCCATCATATTAACTTGAGGGGGGAGGAGAGGATCAACAAGCAAGTTGTTGTTGGAGAATCATTGCCTCCACTTGAGCTTTGAAGAAATTGTCTTTGATCTTCTTTAATATATTATCCTCTTACTTGTCATCTTCTTCTTTCTTGTCAAGCCTTGGCTCATAAGCTTGAAGGTTTCCAATGATCTCCTCGGTGGGTGGGTCACCAAGACTTCTAACTTCTTCAATTGAAGTCACCTTGGGTTCCCATCTTTTGGGAAGAGACCTTAGGATCTTGGAGTTAATAATCCATCTATCCAATATGTGACCCAAATCATCCAGCCCATTGATAATGGTGTTGAGCCTTGTGTACATCTTGAAAACTCTTTCCTTCTTGAAGTTCTCAAGTAGTCCATTGAGCATGTAGATATTTGACTTTTTGACTTGTTCTGTGCCTTCATAGGTAATGCACAACTTGTTCCAAATCTCATGGGCTGTGTCCCAAGTTGAGATTCGGTTGAACTCAGAGGGAGTGAGGGCAGCATAGATGATGCTTATCACCTTGGCACTGAGCTGCGCCTTCTTGAGTGTAGCATCATCCCAAGTAGATACATCACATGTTGGCTCCTTGTAGGGTGCAATCATCACCTTCCACATGTTGTAATTCATTCCTTGAAGGTAGAACTTCATCCGTTGTTTCTAATAGAGGTAATTGGTGTCGTCGAAGACAGGCGGTCTCATATATAAGCCTCCCTCGAGGTTGAGGGACCTAAGTAAGTTTTCACCCATCTTCTCATCTCGTGGGAGATGTGTAGAACACTGTGGCTCTGATACCACTTGTTGGATCTTAGGGCTCTAGAGGGGGTGAATAGAGCTTCCAAACTTACACAATAATAGTTAGACCTTCAAATTATATCAACTAGTCACAATTTCTAATAGTGAATTTGATGGCAATCTAAACAAGCATAGCAAGGATGAGAGAAAATGAAACAAGTACTTGAACAAGCTACTTTATATTAGTTCCACTCTCCAAACTAAGAGAGAGTCAGTTTACTACCTAGAGAGGTCAATCTCTAGGATTTCTTAACCATGTCTACTCTTTATATTTACTTATATGAGTTACAACATATGACATTCATTTTTCGAGAAAAGGATATCCAGCTTCCCTTTAAGGTCAAGGGATCCAACAACCTTACAACCAAGGTCTTACCTATCCAAGAGATAGTCTTCTACCTCATCAAGGTCTTACCCACTCTCGCAAACAGTTGGATGCCTTAACCAAGGTGATCCCCTTCTTGCAATGAGTCTTCAGCCTTGAAGGATTTACCCACTCAGGTCCTTGGATCTTCCTCCTTGTCCTCCTCCTTCACTCAGAGAAGCCTTATGCTCCTTCTTCTACAACTGAAGAAGCTTGGACCTTCTCCTTCTCTCATAGAAGCTTTCACCAATCAAGATCTTTGAAGCAAGGGGTTGGGAAAGGAGAAGCTTGAGAGCTTTTGTGATGGACTGGGTTTTTGCTTAATTTTGAGGATGAAATTTCTATTAAGGTGTGGAGGCTGTGATGGAATGGATTTTTAGAATCCTTGAATAGTTAATGACATAAGTGAATTCATGCATGTTGAGTTATTTTGAGAGTTATAAGTGTTTTACTAAAGTTTGTATGCCAAATGATATTGGCATCATGATTAAGATCCTTAAGTTTATGCCTTTTTGAAGTATTTATTTGAATGGTCAAAGAGTTGAGTTTTGGCACCAAATTCTATTGCAATGTAGCTTGAGTTGTGATAAAACCATTAGATTTTGATGCTCCTAGGGGAAGTTATTTAGGTTTAAAGATGTTGAAATAATGTGCATATTTGAGGAATTATAGAGCTATGTTTAGATTTCATGATGTGTCACACACCCTTTGGTTTCGGGCTGGGTCTACACAGTCAGATCATGTCCCTAGATCTCTAATCCAATGGTTGTATCCCTACAACGGGAGAAGCCATAGATCATATTAAGTGGATATTGAGTTTTAACCCTTGGATGTGAAATCATGGGCAATGATCTTGTCTCCTACCTTGCAGTTAGAGCAAGGTGGGCGGGAATAGTAGTTGTGGCAGCCTTCCCAGCCACCACTCATCTCTATCGTGGGGTGTGGATGAGAAGTGACTGAGTAGTTGGAGTCATCTCCTTATTACGAATTGTTTGACCCTTTGATTGGGATGTGAGACCACTCCAGTAAAGAGAACGAGCCACCATTCCTCACTGCCTCTCCACTAAGGTGAGTAGGTTGCATCTAGGAGTAGGGAAGGGAGGTACAAGGAAGTTTGAAGGAATAGAAGGAGATGAAAAGGGAAGTTGAAGGTCTGGGGAGTGGAAACCACAGAAAATCTTGGGCTATTGTGGAGTCTTCCTCGGCCAAAAAAGTCCTTTTCATCGAAGAATAAGACTTTGTCAAGGCTGCAAGTGGAGCACTTTTCACCAAGAATAGAAGAGTTTGTTGAACTCAAGGAATCCTCACACTCGTGTCTCAAATCTATGCATGGGCAAGCGCAGGTGGTTTCTCTCTTTTCTCTGTCATAGCAGGAGCTGACGCCGGAGAGCTCCTCAAGTTTGTGTAAGCTACCAACAACAATCTTAAAGGCTGGTGGCATAGAGGGAGGAGATATGAATAGTTTCTCAATGTTTAAAGTTCATGAGAAGAGCTACAACACCACCAGTTCATTGTCGGAGACCAGCCTTGCAATGGAGGTAGTTAATGGAAGAATAAGAATCTGTGCAACTCACATTGAGAAGGTCTGTAAGGCCGCATCATGTGGAGGTGATAACAAAATGAAGGAGACATCTTTGCTTGATTGTTGTCAGAGATCTTCCCCACGAGGTCGGCTTTGATATATAATCCATACAATGTCAGATATGATCATGTTATGACATATAATCATGTAACTTGCTTAGTATGTCTATCTAGGGCTAATAACTCTAAATAAATTGTAGAACATACATATATGGTCAATAAATGATGAATCATCTAGTATATGCTTGAATAAGTATATTTAACATCATATTTAATCCTAAGATCACAATGATTCACATAATTCATGTTATACAATGATGATTGCTCTTAATTGATATAAACCCTAATAAACTTAATGAATACGACCTAGGGTTAATGCATGCACACAAAAATATGGAAAATAACGGTTAGGGATGCAATGCTAATCTAGAATACAACATCAATAACATCAACCCCAGATAACAAGAAGAGTAAGATAAGAAATAATGATGAGAATATCCTAATGAACCAAGCTAAACTCTAAAATGGACATATTAGGGTTAAGATGATGAGAATCTGATGATAGAACATGATCTTGTCTTGATCAGGGGTTGACAAGGATATAGTTGACATCAGGAATGTGATTAGATTATCTCTTTTGAAGGTACGCTATACCTCTTACTTGGCCTACTATTTAGTATAGGTGTATTATGTGTGTATAAATATTTGGCATATGCTTTGGATGAAATGATTGTTCTTGTATGATATCTTGCTTGATTTTCCATACTTATGGCTATCAACACATGAAACATAATGTATCACTTCAACTCTTTGGTAGTAAAGTGTTAGAAAGTAAAGTACTTCAACTCTTTGGTAGTAAAGTACTTGGAAGTGATCCAACTCTTTGGTATAGATCACATTGTGAAATGATCCAACTCTTTGGTAGTAGATCATAAAGGCCTTAATGTATTCAACTCTCAGGTAGTAAATGCATGGATGATATAATGGAAAATGTGCCTAAAACATGTGTTCTATTTTTCTAATAAACATTCTTTATTCAAGTATGCTTTTCTTATATTTGTTTATTACTACCAAGAACTAGTTTTATCTTATTTCCAAGTGTTAGTAATGAGAGGTATATAAAATGACATGTAGGAGTACTCAGTACAATATTTTAAAATATTGTGCTGACTTGTACCACATGTAATCCTTTGTTTAGGTGATGTGGATGTATGACATTGAAGAACTAAGATAGTTGAGAGTTGTGTGGTGAGCTGATGTACAGGTGGACGTATTGTCTAAAGATCTTGTTGTAGATGTAGTACATGCATGTGTAAAAGTTTATTTTTCAATGTGTAATATCAATTTGTAATGATAATTCATTTTGTAATTATAGGTTGAATGGTGAACATATGTTGTATGGTTTTGTTCTTATTCATGGGCATGTGTTATTGTTGTCTCCTTTTGACTCCCTTGATTTTTCTTCTCCTTGGACTAGTGCGTGAGTTTGAATTGGGATTCTCACTGAGGTGAGGTTTCAATTTGGACGTCACATGTGTGGTCAAGGCGTTGAAAATCTGGGGGCGTCACAGCTTTACAAGCATACTATGATGTAGCTTTCTCACAAAGGACATATCTCACTCATAATGACAAATTAAAGTGTAATCAAGAGAGAGAAAGGGGCTCAAGTGGACTATATGCACTCAATTATAGAAAGGAGCTTGAATAGCATGAAGGAGCAACCCTAGAATGAACTCCAAGAGGTCCTATTTATAGCTGAGTGTGTCTACTAGAGTGTGGGAACACTTATGAATGTTTTCTAACCATTTTGAGAGTTGCAATGGATATAATTTCAACCTTTGCAACTCCCCAATGGCTAGAATCACTTTTTTCACAATTTATGTACAATCACATTTGGTCAAGTTTCAATAAAGATAACTCGACCGATCACACTATGCGATAGGACTAATTTAAACCATCAATTGAGTTTTTCCCAGTGGCAGCTCAACTGATCCACTTAAATTAGTTTTGGTCTGTAGAGGGATCGATCGAGTTATGTGAGTGTGCAACTCGACCGACCAAGATCATCTTCAAAATCCATTAAGGATCGATCGAGTTTGTAACTCAACCGATGAACATCCTGTAATGAATTTTAGAAAATGATTTTTAAATGATCAAACGTTCGAATTAAGTGTCTCTGGTTTTTTCTCATCTTAGTAAAAGTATTATCATCAATAGAAATGATTAAAAAAATTGTCTAAGGTGATTTGGAGTGTTTTCCAAAAACACACATTTGCATTGCTTTTGAATTGAACTAAAACAAGCTAGGGCTTGTTTGATTTGATCCTTTTCATATACCTAATGCTTAAAATCAATCCCAAACAAACATATTAGATACATATGAATGGAATGGTTAAGTCATTATCAAAATATGGACAATGTATAACACTTAGGTTAACACATTTTTCTCTCAGTCAATATATTTTATGTTTCTCATCTCTTCATTGTGACATTTCGTTTGAGGTGGAATTGTCGTAATATGCTATATGATATTCTCAGCCTAACTAGTAGCTTCATTGTTGTCATAGTATTTCTACTATATCATCAATGGTTGGAACATCTATAAGTTCATCCATATGAACTTCTAGATCTATATAGTACACACTCATGTGTTCATAACACCAAGATACTCATCTTCTATTGTAGAATTTAAATAATGGTATGTAGTTCGAAACTCTTCCAACTTACAACTGTTTTCTTAAAATTAAATACATTCTATATTGTGATCACTTTCTGTCATTTCAAAAGCTTGCATCGTTGTAACCCCTTACACCCAACTCTTCCTTATTGTCTAATCTAGTAACCGATCCTTAGTTCTTCTCAAGTATTAATGAATGTCTTTTAATGACATTCTAATGACCTTCATTGGAACTAATATCATTGTGTCATGTCCAATACCTACAAGAATAAGGGACGGGTACATTTTTATAGCATATATGAAAGATCCAATTGCTGGTGCATATGACATCTTGCTCATGTTTTTCCATTCTTCATAAGAATCAGAACATAGGGTTCTTGAGAGACTAATCCAATGTAAAATGGACATATTCTCTCTCAATGAATCCTTCATGCTAAACTCTTTCAGCACCTTTTTATTATATGTGCTCATACTTAGGTTATGAAACTTTCCATAACTATCTCCATAGATCTCAATTCCTATCTCATAGGATGTTTCACATAATCCTTCATTGTTGAAGGTGTTTTTCATGCCAGCTCTCAATACTTACAATATTGAGATGTTATTCCCCAAAAATATGTGGAATATTTATATGCTCCCACTAAATCTTTTGTAATGACAGATTCCAGCTTTTATCTTGATTCAAGTCAAACTCTTTGACTATCTTGTCAAGTAAAAAGATCCCATCTCTGAGATGCTAGTTTCAATCTCAAGATTGAGCATTGTAGCTTATGGGCTTTATTTGCATTCATGAAGTTATAAAACCTTTAGGTTGTGTCGCGTACATATCCTCTCAATTATTCCTATTATGGAATGTAGTTTTATTCTTTACATGCCAAATTTCATAGTCTATGTAAACTACAATAACAAGCATAACAATTGGAAAAAGGGATTTCATTATGTTGAACACTTTGAACTTATTTGAAACCTTTGCAACCAATATGTCCTTTTAGGTTATCTATGTTGGCCTTCATCTTGAAAACCCAATTGCACCCTTGAGGTATAATCCCTTCAAGTGGTACTAGCAAGGTCATACCTTGTTAGTGTACATGGACTCCTCAATGGCCATCAAGCTATTTCTCATATTCTAATTCTCAATAGTTTCTAGTTGCTTTGTTGGCTCATCATCTTATGACCAACCCATCTGAGTTATTTGATTCATAATCATTCAATCTCATATGTGTTCTACTAGAACTATGAGGTTTTGTGTTACATAAGGAACTTTAGATTCCACAACAATTTGTGATTCCACTTGTTCCCATTGTACCCCTTTGTTGACCTTGAACTCTTCGAGTTATCCTTTACTCCCACTGATTCTCTTGGAACTCAGTTATCCTTGTCACAAACACCATTGTTGTCAGATTGTAATTAAAGATAGTATTCAACAATTATGATTTGTGGATAAACTTTTCACAAAACTACTTACTTTATATAAGTTTCAATCCTTAAGACATATCGGGGCCTTTCCCATATCATATCTCATATGATGTCTGTTAAACCATTTTAGACGGTACATTGTTTTAGTGTAAAGCATGTATCTATGAGGAGATTATAAGATTAGATTAAATAATAATCACATAATGATCCATCAGGATGTAATTCCTTCTTTCTGATACGTCATCATGTTTTAGGTGGAGTTCATTGTGATACACTATCACGATCTATCCATAAGGTCCTCAAAATATTGATGTAAAGTATTTCAACATTGATCGCATCAAAGTTTCTTAATACTTTTATCAAAGTTATTTATGTCCTTCATTTACAATATTATTGAACATTTCAAGAGATTTGTAATTTCACTAAATACATATCATCATATTATTAGTGAATTTTGATGAAGTACAAATAATTATCTCTAGCATTTATTCTATAATATCTTCATACATCAATATGTATAAGCCCTATGCTCTCCTACTACAGCTAATGAGAGGTGGTTTGTCATGTTGCTCATAAATAAGTTTTGCATGTCTCTTGTTGGTTCAATGACCAAAAGAGTCTAGATAAATATCATCATATATTCTAGAAATGTATTTTTCATATATGTACTCAAGATGACATGACAATGTTATAGATATTGTTTGTTTGAGTTATCAAATTGTAATCCTTTTTGTATTTACATTAGGAACATATATCCTTAGATCCTTCAACTAAATATCATAAGACACTATGCGACATTGCCATACAAGATAACATCTTTGAAATAGAACCATTAACAACTCATTATTATTTATTGTCCTTATCCATACAAGATGCATAAAGTAAAATGTTTCTATTATTAGCATAATGAAATAGCTACGATAAACTCTAAATGTAGATTGAAGCTGCAACAACTCTTGCTTCATCATAGTCCATCCTTGTCCTTTTATGAAGGCTTTACTTCTTATTAGATCCTACACATCAACGTGTGTCAGATCTACATCTAGTATCATATACCCATGATGAAGAAGTATTTAGATTTATATTATAATGTATATACTTGAAGTTAAGATATTTGTCTCTCCTTCTTCTTCTTTAGTTCCTCTAGGTAGAGGGGGCAATTCCTCTTCTAGGGTCCAGCATGGTGACAGTGGTGACACTTGCCTCCCTTTGCCTTGAGCACTGAAGACTTGGGTTCTGGCAAGCTTTCGAACCCTTCTTATCTTTGTCTTTGCCTTTAGACTTCCCCTTCAGTTTGTTGGTCATCATTACAGACTTGGTTTCATCTTTCTTCATTTGTACCTCATTTGTTCTCAACATGCCAAGTAACTCTATCAATGGCTTGTCAAAGTCATTCATGTTGTAGTTCATGACAAACTGACTATATGACTTTGGTAGAGACTGTAGAATCACTTCAGTGGCCAACTCTTAACCCAAGGGGAATCCCAGTCTAGAAAGGTTCTCTACATGACCAATGAGCTTGACCACATGAGGACCTACTAGATCTCCTTCTACCATGTTACATTTGAACAATGCCTTGGAGACATCATATCTCTCCTGTCTTGCCTGATCTTGGAACATGTTCTTAAGATGTGTGACCATCTCAATAACATCCATGTTCTCATGTTGTCTTTGCAACTCATACTTCATGGAGCACAAAATTAGGCACTTGAAATCAATGACACCTTCAATGTGCTTCTTATAAGCATCCCTACCAACCTTAGGTGTAGTGGGAAGAGGTTCATCTGGCTCTGGTGTCTCTAGGACATAGAGCTTGCGCTCCTATGTGAGAATAATTCTCAGCATACTAAACCAATCATGGAAGTTATTCCCATTTAACTTGCCCTTCTCAAGGACTGATGGCTAAGAAAAGTTGTTGTTGTGTGTTGCCATTTGATTCTATAAAGAAATTTGCAATTTTTTCAAGAACTCATTTTTTATTTGATTTGATTTGATTTGTATAAAACTTTACAATGTTTAGTTAGGCCTTTAATTAACTATCACTCTCATTATTTTGTTCAAATTTACAACCCTAGATTATCAAATTGGAAGATTTGCAACACAGAGACTTCTAATCAGCCAAGATTCAAAATAATCCAATTATTACCCAGCCAACACCAGCGTCCATAATCAATCATGAAGGTAGGCAACATTTTCAAATGGCATCTTATGCAATTATTGGATAGATGGTATGTACAACTCCTTGCCATAGTCATCTGCATGCCTCTAAGTGCTTCATCTCATTAAAAACATCCAGTTAAGCCTAGCCCAAAAGCCAACATGATAGATATGTACCCAACTTTGGCAGAACCTACACATCTACCAGCACACTTCCATGATGGATGGTGCACCACGCTTTGGCGTAACCTACGCTTGGCCAATCAAGCTTTTCATTTGTGTTGCTTTTGGAAAGCATCTTAGATTTAATATGTTTGATTTAGGGATCTTATATATATATATATATATATATATATACACACATATACAATCACCGTATATATAGTATGTATCATATACATGCTATATCTCACAATGTAAACATGCTATATAAAACATTAGCAATGGTTATGGCCATACTATTGTAAATTCTTAGAGCCACAAGGAATTACAACCACCTCGGTCTACATCACATGCATGAACCTGTTGCAAGTGTAGATCTATGCTTGAACCAATCCAATTTGGTCAGTTGGTTGGTCTGTCAAACTGGTCGTATGGCCTCCTATCCAACCGATGTTTAGACACCTCTATATGGTTGGTTGGACCACCAACTGATTGGTTCGTCTCCTATAGTTTTCCTCCTCGATCCTCTAAATGGCCAACTCATCTTGTGAAACAGTTAGATCACCCGATGTTGGACGTCTTCTTCGTCATTGCAAGAAAATAAACTATCCTATTACTATTAAAGTTGTTACAAGGTAAAGAGAAACCTCGAGTTACATTTGAGGGGATCAAAAGTAGGAAAGAATAATACTTTTACTCTGGGAAGAAGAAGGTAGAGGCTCAATATGCAAACTGAGATATAACATGAATAAAATAAACCAGTCACCCATACACAGATATTTGGGTTATTGGCCATAAACATGCTATACATCCACCATCAAAACCAATTTTCGGATGAAGCGTGTAAATTGCATATATATATATATATATATATATATATATATATATAGTCAGTCTAGAATACACTCGAGTGTACGGATCGCACGAATACACTATATATATATATATATATATATATATATATATATATAAAAGTTTGGGATCCTATGTGGTCTTCAATCAGATATGCACATTAGTCATATTAAATATCTGCATAGTATGCAATAAATAAAAGCAAAAAACAAAAATCTGATCCCATCGATTAAATCCTAAAACATAGTAGGTTGATGTGGCTCTGATACCACTGTAGGAAAATATGACATCAAATAGGCAGTGGAAATAAAAAAAAAGTTATGTCCATATTCCCCATATCCAATAGGTCGCATCGACAAGTATGTAATGGGAAGGATAATTTTGCAAGGTCATACCTAGTCCTGGAGCAAGTCCAGTGACTATTCCCTCATTGTAGTTGTGCAACTTTCTTCTAGTTGAACTTGGACAACATATGCAACACCTCCTAGTCTCCACCACAGACAGTAGGCTGACATTGTTCTCCTAGCTGGAAAAGGATCCATGCCTGTAGAGTAGTCCATATAGACTAGCTAGAACTCCTATCTTTCTACTGAAACATATAGGAAGGAGTTGTCCCTCCCGTTGGTATACAAGTCACCAACTTGCTCTCTCATAATTGTTCTCCATTACTATCCCTCCCTTTACCAGGTAGGACTTTCTTGAGTTCTCTTGGTTACCACAACCAGAGAAGACAAAAAATTGTCAGTGGCAATTGAGTTTTTTCTGAGAAGCTCCTAGTACCCCTCTATTTATAGGGTGGTTTGGGTCAGGGTTCCCAGTCTGAGTGGGAGTGGAAGGGACTAGAATTTCACAAAAAAATAGAACCTACAATAGGCAAAATGGACAGTTTGTGGGAGAACTGATCGGTTGGCATGCGAGCCAATTAGTTCACCAAGTGAATCGACTGTTTTGTCATGTTTCTTAATCACATCATATTAACAATTCTAATCCCATTAATGCTCAACATGGCATCATCAGTAATCCTTGATTCAATCAAATTGAACCACAAACTGAGCATCTCGCTCCAAGAAATGGTCATTTTAAAACCTCAAATTGATTGGTTCACTAAGTGAACTGGTCGTTTCACACTGTGGTTCATCCATAATTCAGCCAATGAAATTTCTAATCAACATGACTATCCAACCGGTCGGTTCAACACTTAAACCGATTAGTTGGGAGTCTAGTAAGTTAATTCATTGCTTAAATTGAATACCTAGATACTTTAATAATCAATTCAGTTATCATTTATGATTAAACTCCTCTTCTAAGTGTATCCTAAGTGTGTGACCCTATAGGTTCCAATTTACATTGACAGTGAATGTTCATAACTAGTTTATGACATCACAAGTAAAGAGAGGTATCTAGTCATGCATCATTGCTACCCAAGTAAACAAAAAGTTGGGGAACAACTTTAACCTACAATCTATGTCAAGTGTTACAATGATTGTCTAATTCCTTTGCCACTACTATCCAGAATGAACTCGAGGCATGGAATCATCATCCTCTCAACGTTCAATCCATGTTCCTTGAATTAGAGCAGACTATCTGAGATATATGTGACCTCAATATCATATATTGATTCACATGTGCATGAACATGTTTTCTCATTCTCTCTTATCAAGTGACCTGGATATCAAACTCCAATAAGATGGACAAATCCAAATCACTTATAGTCATCCCCATGTGTCACAGTGCACCTGATCATCACCTTCATGGAAACCCTTATTCAAGGCAACGGTGGATGATGTCAAAGTACACCGAACGACATGCGATGACTGTAGTGATTTCTGGTCAAAGAACCAAAATCACCACTATCACTATGAAAGATTATTATGACCACCATTTATGGTTTTCATGTGTCACTCTCAAGGTGGGTCTATCTAATATAGTATTTTCTAACAAGTATCTATGTGCTTGGTTTGGTATCACATATATCATGACTGATAAGATTATGTCATCAACCAACACACACTCTAGTCTTAAGTGTTACTACTATCTATCAGCCTTCCACAATAACATCCGACTAGGGACATAACATGAATATTCATGCTCTTACATCTGTATGATCTCATTGTTCAGGTCACACACTTGAAGACATATGCCATTGAGTAATGTCATTCTTTAGACATTCATTATGTTTCCTCATTATCTCATATGACTAAAATAGAATGAATCAGAATATTGCCTTTATTATTAATCAAATTATTTACATATTATGACATCACAACCATCACATAATTGGCTCTCTAGGCATACTTACCAAGATGACTTAATTGCATACTAATTTTACGTCAAATAATACATTTGGTTTCCAATGTAATGAAGTTAATCATAATGATAATACAATTTAGGTGGTCAATGAAACCTAGGGTCTCAATAATATTAATATTCATTAGTCCACAAATATTAGTTGAATAGTAATCTAGGATTTTGTAACTAATAAGTAAATATTCACACTACACCATATTAGAAAACTAAGACCCTAGAAATCAATGCTAGGGACACTTGGGGAAATGTAATAGCTGTAATTCATTATCTTTGATCTAAATTGGCATACTTTATTAAAAGACGATAATATCATAAAAAGTTATATTGTGGATATCTTCATATTTTGAAGTATAATCTAAATAAGACCTCATTCATAATTTCATGTAACGAATACTCCACTTGCCTTGGAAGAATGAATGGTCATGAAAAACTTCAATATATGGAGAGACAAATAGTGTTTAGGAGTGAAATATAATCAATTTCAATGGAGTTCATTATTGGGAAAGAACCTCAATTATGAATATTAAATATTGACTAATAATAATTTGAAATCTCAATATATAATCTTATGATTTAGGGATATACATACAAGACATATTTCTCAGATTTAGAAACCCTAAATCACATTAGGAAATAGTAATTAGGTTTAGAGATACATTAGATTATGAGTTGGTAAAGAAATTTTCAAGGAAAAATGGTGAATTTCAACCCTTGAGAAAGAGTTAGAAGATCATGTATGTGCTTCTTGTTTGAGATTTTTGGGCTTTCATCTCCTTTTGATACCCCTTTTCTTTTGTATTCTTCTTTAATGAGGCATAATCTTTTACTTATTCTAAATAAAGCAACCTTTTGAAAATATTGCTTACATGTTCATATTAATCATTCTTTATATTGTTGAACCATTAGTCATGTCATGATATATTTACTACTTGACACACTCTATTTTGCAAAGAATTGTGACGCTTATGTAGTATGGTCTAAAATATGTAGTTGCACATGCTCCTTGAGCTTAGTCCCTAAATTTAGGGTGTATGGTCTTATTAGCACATGCTCCTTGAGCATATCCTTTAAATTGGGGTATATGAATGTGGTGCACATGCTCCATGGGTTTAAGTCCCTAAATAGGTAGTGTGGTGGTGGTGTATCTACTTCTTTCCATATTGTTAGACATTACTAGTTGAGTTGTTCGTGTTTATGTTGCTTGTCCTATATTATTCATTGTTGCATCATTATTTATGGCAAGTTAAAAAGATTGAGTAATTCAAACTCTCTTGTAATGCCTCATAATCTACTTTATGCATAAATCTTCATTGTCCCTCTTATTTAATTCTATCTCCTCTTATCTAGTTTTTCACTACCTGCATCTTAACTTTTCTTGTAAATCTGTCTCCATCTTTCCCAAATAACACTTGTAGTACATACCAATTTTTGTTGAGGTCTCTCTATTTTTTTATATTCTTATACCCATTTTAGGATTATTTCAAGGACTACATAAATGCATGTTGGACCTGAAGATAGAATACTTGGACTCTTTGGCTTGGGACTTAAATGAGGCATTCATGTGTTGTCCTATAAAAGTTATCCTAGATTGGTGTAATCATATGATTTATAAATATCATGTATTTAATACCTAATATATTGACGTTCCCAAATATTATTTATGATTGTTGATGTCTTTATATGATATCTAGTTTATCCTTCTATTGCATAATTCTATAAATCCCTTAGGACCAAGTTTTTGTATGATTATATTAATCCCCTAAATCAACTAAATAACTATAAAATAAATAGTGAGATTCTAGTGCTTTATTGTATAAAAGTAAATCAGGGGACCCCAAAAATTCATCTTTATATGTTGGTATCAAAGCCATCATAGTTGGCACATCAAACAATCTCAAAGCATATTTCATACCCCAATACACATTTCCTAGTTTTATATGTCCATTAGGATGGTCTTTCCACCAAGAATCTTGTATGACCATCTCTACTAGAGTTATATATTTACAACTTAAGGGTTTTTATGTGTCCTTCTAGATAATTTATCTTTTGCATAAATCTTGTATAACCATCTCTACTAGAGTTATACATTTATGACTTACGAGTTCATAACCTACCTTTTGCATAAATATTTTTGGTACCTCTTATTTCATTCTACTCACTTTATTTAATTTTTTTCCACTTGCATTTTATACTTCCCTTCTAAACCTTTTTTCTATTACCTAAATAACGTTTGTAGTACATACCAACAATTGTTGATGTCTTTCATGTTTCTTCTCCTTTTTGGTATTCTAAATACCTAGAACAGGAGATAGCTGAGGACGAGACTGATACTCAGAATCAAGAAGTTACATTTGAGGAATCGAGAAAAGAGATGGTCAGGTTTCCCTCTATGAGCCTTAGTTTAACTCCACTTTCATATTTATCCATATAATACACTATTGGAACAAATCTTTTATTTTGGGGACAAATATTTGACATTGTCACTGTTTGGTTATCTTTATCTCTATTTACATACCACTATACTTGATTATCCAAAATCCCATAGGATTTAAACTTCATGGTTAAATTTAATTGCAATTATTAAATTATCTAGTTGGGATTTGATTTATCTTGTTACTAAGTGTAAAGCGAAGGAACCCCAAACCCCGCCTTTACAATTAGTGCATGCTAAAGTTTAATGAAAATTCTTGATGATAAAGACAAGTCATAGATCAAGGAGTGAAAAAGGACTAAGATGAGCATGTCAATGTAGTTGACACCAGAGAAGACTTTAGCTTGTTGGGCTCTCATCTACAACTCAAGAGACGCTTGAATCTAGTTCAATTTATTATACCATGGGTTAGGATTTATTTGACTATATATTCTAGGTTTTAGATCAAGATCAGACAATTTATATTTTCTCTTTCATGGAACATTACATGAATCTCTATTCAATTAATACATGTTGTGTCATGCATCATGTTTTTATATGCATATCATGTTTGTTGACATTCCTCCAAGACAAGTGACCCATGTTATTGACGACATGAGGTTTGCTTCCACTGACATGTATATACTTGGAGGGGTGTTATAGAGTTACACCACAAGTTCATGGGTAAAACATGCTACCAACATAGATGACTAACACAATGAGGGATCCATCATACATGATCAAGACACATGATTTGGTCTAAGATGACATGATTCGTGAGGACCAATTTCAATGATGTCGCAAAGAGAGGTGACATTAGAGGAGATGTAAGAATATCACAAGAACTCAATTTCCAAAAGAGAATCAATCATCACGGTGAGATGATGGCATCAAGATACCTAAATAATAGTAGGTTGGTTTTGGGTAGAGTCCAAAACTTTGGCTGGGAACTTAGTTTGAGGAGGACTCTTGCAAACTCAAATCTAGTGGAGATAAGGATTTAATGAGGGCTTGAATGAAATAGGAGAGAGTCAAAGACAAAGGAAAAGAAAGCATGTGATGAGATTCACTGCATAGGTAGAGTGAATACATATAAAATTTCGTGTAAAATTTGGAAAAATCAGGTCAGAGGATGAGTCTAAATTGGAATTTATTTTCTTAATTTATTATTGAGATATATAGAATTATTTTCTTAATATCTAGAATTTCTAAAATAACCAATTTTCTAGATAATCATGGTATGAAGGTCATGAATTTGACACTAGTTTTGGATCTTGAGAGAAGATAATATGCCATTTACTAGATTACAATCTTAAAGTATTTCCCTTGTATATTTTATTCCATTTTATACATGGTCAAATTACATAAAAGTCGTAGTTTAATATTATCAACTCAAGTGATAAGTATGGAACTTTTCTCTTGAAGTAATTATTATATTTTACTCAATTTGGTACATATTTATCACCTAAATAATTGAATAATGGTAATAAATTATCCCAAAGTGATTTTCTGTGATGAATATTATTTTAGGTGATAATTTAGGTGATTTCCACCCATTTCACTTATTTGAGTTGCTTTGCTATCATTTTCACAATAATTTGATGGATATAAGCTCCAACTAGTTAAGCAATTATTTTTTAAAATAATCGAAAACCAAAAGTGAATTACATAGATTTCAATTATGTTCCAATATGCATTAACAAGAAGTTGATAGAGAGAAGGAGGAGGAACATCATGTAAGATGCAAATTCTCCATGGAGAACCTAAAGATCTGTCCGGGTTTTCTCCTTCGTATTCCTTGCTTTACGCTAATGTTTTTATTCTCAAAGATAAGTATCATAAATTCACACTAAGAGATCTCCTTCCTTGTAGGGAAGGTATATATAGTTTGTTGTCAAGAGTCTTAGTTCTATTGTAATTGGGGTCGATGCTAATCAACTTGGCTAGCGTCAACACCCATTTGATAGACTAGATAGACAATCGATTGATTGGATTTTATAGATACTTAATGAAGACGTATGAGTCAGTCGACTGGTTTCTAATTGACTATATAATTTACAACAATATGTCTATATGATGGAGAGTCCATCAGTTTGATGTCCAACCACTCGACTAGGTTGGAGATCAAGCTTTGTTGTGTAGAGAGAGTCTATTAGTGGTCAATAAAACAATTGTGTCGATTACAAGTCTTGTTGTTGATGGCCAACCAACTGGTTGATGTACAAAAGAAATCAATTGGTTGATCCATCGATGTCTTATTCCTCTATCTTTCTTTAACCGATTATCTTTCTCTAACCAATCAACTTGGACTTTAGTGAATCTATTGGTGCTCAAATGGCTTCCTTGAGTGATTCCTAATAACTTTAACCACATGTTCAATTTGGAATGTCCCTAAACATCAAGGGGACATTAGTGGATATGTGGAGACCCTTCATGTATTGTTAGTGAAGTACAAGATCCCTCTAGTCACTATAATCTCATAAATTCATATATTCTCTGCCAAAATTGAGCTAAATATCCATAAAATAGTGCATGTAGGCATCAATCTAGGAAAGCCCAAGATGAGAGCATTTAGATAGAAAATTAAACATGCATAATATTAGTTGATTGACAATACTTTAATTTGTGGGATTCTTAGAATCAACTAACCCAATTGGTTCTTAGGAATTATGTTGGACTAGAAGGAGAGTTTTTGGGGAAGCCCTAACCAAAAATACAATGCTCACCAAATCAAGAAGATTAAGCATCGTGTTAGAGACGATATATTATGTACTATACATATCTATACCATATAAAACAAACTGTTTTGGATTAGTCATGCAATTTTTTCCAACATTTTAAAATTACAAACTTATCCTTTGTATTTAAGAAAGCCCCATAGAGGGGGTTGGATGCAATTTTCTCCATTACTTTTTTGAAATTACAAATGGTCCCTTTGTGTTTACACAATAATATTTTAAATTATATATTATATTAGGAGACTCATGTATACTAATGTGTGGTGCAATTTCCTTGATTTTTTTTGAAGTTTTAGATTAGTCATGCAATTTTTTTCCAACATTTTTATAAATTGTAAACATGTTCTTTTCATTTAACAAAGCCCCACAGAGGGGGTTAGATGCAATTTTTTCTATTTTTGAAATTACATACTGGTCCCTTTCTGATTACACTACACTTTTGTCTTTATTTTTTTAAATTATATATTATACTAGGAGACTCATATATACTAATATGTGGATGCAATTTCCTCCATTATTTTTTTAAATCTATACTATATAAAATAAGTTGTTTTGGACTAGTCATGCAATTTTTTTCAACATTTTATAAATTGCAAACACATTCTTTGTATCTAAGAAAGCCCCAGAGAGGGGGTTAGATGCAATTTTCTTCATTATTTTTTAAAATTAAATACTCCTCCCTTTATGGTTACATTACACTTTTGTCTTTAATTTTTTAAATTATATATTATATTTGGGGACTCATATATACTAATATTATTTTTTGAAATTACATATCGGTCCCTATGGTGTACACCACACTTTTATCTTTAATTTTGCCATTTTGGATTGGCCATGTAATTTTTTCCAACATTTTTATAAATTACAAACACATCATTTATATATAAGAAAGCCCCACAGAGGGGATTGTATGGAATTTTTTCCATTATTTTTTGAAATTACATATTGGTCCCTTTGTGTTTACACCACATTTTTGTCTTTAGTTTTTTAAATTATATATTATATTAGGAAACTCATATATACTAATATGTGGATGCAACTTCTTTTATTATTTTTTGAAATTACATACTGGTCTCAATGTGTGTGAACCACACTTTTGTCTTTAATTTTTTAAAGTATATATTGTATTAAGAGTCTCATCTATATTGTATAAGAAAGCCCATGGAGAGGATATGTTACAATTTTTCGATATTATTTTTTGATATTACATACTGGTCCTGGTGTGTATGCCATACTTTTGTCTTTAATTTTTAAAATTATATACTACAATAGGACTCATTTATACTATATATGAAACTCTGTGGAAGGGGTTAGATGCAATTTTCTCCATTACATTTTAAAATTACATACTTGTCCATATGTATATACCACACTTTTCTCTTTAATTTTTTAAATTATATATTATATTAGGACTCATATGTACTATACAAAAGAGTCCACAGAGGGGGTTGGATGAAATCTTTCCCATTATTTTTGAAATTACATATTGGTCCATGTGTGTACATCACACTTTTGTCTTTAAAATTTTAAATTATATATTGTAGTAGCAGGCTCATCTATACTATATAAGAAAGCCCATAGTGGGGGTTGGATGTAATTTTATCCATTGTTTTTTGACATTACATACTGGTCTCTGTGTGTCTACATTATACTTTTGTCTTTGATTTTTAAATTATATATTGTAGTAGGAGGCTCATCTATATTATATAAGAAAGCCCCAGAGAGGTTGGATGTAATTTTTTTCATTATTTTTTAAAATTAGATATTGGTCCATGTGTGTACTCCACACTTTTGTCTTTGATTTTTTAAATTATATATTATATTAGGAGGCTCATCTACACTATATAAGAAAACCTGCAGAGTGAGTTGGATATAATTTTCTCTATTATTTTTTGAAATGACATACTGGTCCCTGTGTGTGCACACCAAACTTTTGTCTTTTATTTGTTAAATTATATATTATATTAGGAGACTCATCTAAACAATATAGGAAAGCCTACAGAGGGGGTTTGATGCAATTTTCTCTATTATTTTTAGAAATTACATAGTGGTCCATGTATGTGTACACCACACTTTTGTCTTTAATTTTTTAAATTATATATTATATTAGGAGACTCATGTATACTATATAAGAAAATTCCCAGAGGGGGTTGGATGCAATTTTCTCCATTAAATTTTGAAATTACATATCAATCCTTGTGTGTGCACATCACACTTTGTCTTTAATTTTTTTAATTATATATTGTAGTAGGAGGCTGATATATACTATATAAGAAAACCCCTGACGGGTTGGATGCAAATTTTTTTATTATTTTTTGAAATTTCATATTGGTCCTCGTATGTGTACACCACATTTTTGTCTTTGATTTTTATTATTATATATTATATTAGGAGGCTCAAATTAAATATTGGTCCTTGTGTGTGTACACCACACTTTTGTCTTTAATTTTTAAAACTATATATTGTATTATGAGTCTCATCTGTACTGTTTAAGAAAGCCAACCGAGAGGGTGGATATAATTTTCTCTTTTTTTAAATTACATACTGGTCCCTCTGTGTGTATACCATACTTTTATCTTTAATTTCTAAATTATATATTATATTAGAAGACTCATCTATACTATATAAGAAAACCCGTGGAGGGGGTTGGACGCAAATTTTCTCTATTATTTTTTTGAAATTAGATATTGGTCCATGTATGTGTACGCCACACTTTTGTCTTTATTTTTTTAATTATATATTATACTGAGAGACTAATTTATATTATATAATAAAATCCGCAGAGGGGGTTGGATGTAATTTTCTCCATTTCTTAAAAAATTACATATTGCTCCTTGTGTGTATGAGAAGACCTATTAAAATATATATTGTACATATTTATTGTATCTTCTTTTCTCAAAATTTAACGTAGAAATACTCGTTGCAGCCTACTAAGACACCCATGCATAACTCGAGTTTATGCCTAATTTATATAAACTGCTACACATTACTGCGAATTGTATACTAGAATCCTATACTAAAAACAACCATAACCATTTATGGCCACGTAGGTATATAGAATAAACAACAGAAATCCCGTGATTTCTTTGTTTATTTAACGGGACCTCTTAAGAAATAAAAAAAAAGACGCACCTGCCAGTTGGCAGTCGGATAGAGGATCATCGCATATAAAATAGCGCCACCCTCACCATTCTGCGATCCCCCTCCGGAATCTTCTGTGCCCCTCCCTCTTCTGCCTCTCCAGTAGCCCACTACTCTCTACTCCCTTTCCTTCTTCTCTGCTCTCTCTTCGCTCTGCCGTTTCTCCGCCTCTCATGGCCTCCTCCGCCTCTCTCCCAGCGGCGGCTGTGTCAGTCTCTCTTCTGCTGCCCCTTCTGCTCCTGTCAAGCGGCTTCTTCGAGACCGCTTCCGCCGTTGTTCACAAGGTTGGCAACGACGCCGGGTGGACGACCATCAACCCTCCCAACTACACCGCCTGGGCGCTCTCGCAGACCTTCCATGTCGGCGATACGCTCCGTGAGTTACCTCGTCCCGCTACTAAAATCTCAAGTTCTTTAACTTAACGTTTTATTATCTGTAGCGGCCTATGCTGTTTCACCTTTTCCGTCCTTCCGGATTCCGCGGGTGTTTGATGTCGCGGACTCGCCGCCCGTTTCCTCGGCTTTCTGTTTTCTCCTTTGATGCTGTTAACTAGTAGCTTTTGGTCCTAACTAGAAGCGGTTCGCACCTGTGCATGCTTACTTTTGTTGTTCTGCTCTCTGTATTCACTGGTGGAGGCTTGGAGCGCGTTGTGTCCTTGTCTTCCCGTCGTATTGGAAGATCATACGCCTTCCATGGAGTATGCATTTTCTTAAGGACTTGAACCTAATAGTCACCCGTGGTTTACTTACTCATATGTTATTGTTCTTCTGTTGTATGGTTTATCCTCTCTGATTTGTCCAGAATGTTTTCCTGATCTGTTCATCGCTAGTGACTTGCAGCCATACGTCGTCCATTTTAGATCTCTTATTTATTATCCAGGAACTCAAAGTCACATGGGGCCGAAACCTATGTAGCATCCGTTTGTCCTACCGCTATGTTACATTTTTAGCTTCATCGTGCATTGTTGTATCTATTGTGTTTTCCTGTACCGCTCTTCTAGAAATACGGAACAGATTCGATCTTATGACATCTGTTTCAGGATTGCTTGTTTGTTTTCGGTCTCTGATGCTCAATAAATATCTCTCTCTCTTTGCTTCTGGTGTGTGTTCTTACCATCCTTTCGGTAGTGGTTCGTCTCTTCCTCTGCTAGGTGCTCTTGCTATTCTCAGCATGCAATATTCTGTGGTATCCAACCGCTTGTTATAGGCATGCTTTACTTCGATCTTGTGAGGGTTTTCCGCGGTTGATGATCACTACTGGTGACTATTTCCGCTCACACGGTGTGTCAGTAATGAATCCGGGCGGTGATACCGACAACGTCTTAAATAATGACGCCGACGACCTGTCATCCTCTGCTTCCCTTTGTATCCCCTCTCATCTGGGGATTCTCCTTCCTATTTGATAGCCACTGCTGTTATTAGTATGGTTTTTAGTTATCTGGTTCACAAGAATGTGACGCATGTTTCCAAAACGTTATGTTCGCTATACGGGTGGGTGGCGGGTGGGATACAGGGCGTCCACATCTTTTGGCCTTTTCTAGGGTGTCGATCTTGGCGTGTTGTGTGGTCCACCAGAAGCTAGAATGGCCATAGAATAATAACATTGATTAAAGCTGCGTTTGCAAGTGAGGGTGACTGAAAAAATACAGAACACTTCCGGAATCACAACACTTGATCGATTTCTCTATTTTCAGAAGAAGAAAAAAAGAATAGGGCCACATTTACTTGAAAATCCGAATCCTATAAAAACATCTAAGAATTTTCGTGGAACCGACTTTTCCGGACCTAGGATTTTTTAAGATTAGCAATGTCCAGCCAAACTGCGGCCCTGAGTTAGTTTCTTACGAAACCTTGATGTTTTTCTGCTGTGCTTGGGCTATCTAATTTCGCCTCCAAGAAGCCTACTCTACTGCTCATGTTTTTATAATTCAATGTGTAAACAGTGAAATGAGATGTGGCCAAGCTCATCAAACTCTCTGCCGTCATGTCGTGTCTCTCCCGTATACCAGACCTACAGCGTTGCATTCCTCATGTGTGTTCAATTAATTTGGTATCACAACTATCCCGTCAGTAATTATTCGTGCAATCAGTGACCTAGCAGCAGCACCGACCATGATCGGTCGGTCTTTAATCACAGATGAGATGGTTTGCCTTACCAGATGTTTGCTTTTGGCTGAACCATTTGATTTGCAATTTTGTTTTGTGTGTACGGGAATGTGTCTGAAAATGTGACTTTGTGTTGAGGGTTTGTTTGAAAATGCAATGAAAAAGTTTTTGCACGACACTACCGCCTGTTTTCTTGGACTGCAAGTTGGAAAATATCTCAGGATGGATTGGTCTCGTGCTCTATTGTAC
This sequence comes from Alisma plantago-aquatica, assembly GCA_963693085.1. NCBI lineage: Eukaryota > Viridiplantae > Streptophyta > Magnoliopsida > Alismatales > Alismataceae > Alisma > Alisma plantago-aquatica. The sequence goes on along the minus strand of OY856414.1, from coordinate 495,845,481 downwards.
CATTGGAGACAATACCTGCTCTGTTTCCTTTACCGTACTATCTGCCTTTTCACTGTGCCCTTCTTTTTGGACCCGAAACCACGATCGGGGTTACTTTTCTTTTGCATATAGTTCCTTTGGAATAGATGTCTAGAGAATGAGATTCATGTCGCGATGTGGTAATATAATTGTAGTTAGTCCAATAAATTCACATTTTGTGGATTAACTGGAAGAAGTTAGGAACCGTGCGTTTATTCGTTCTGTTTTAAGCGCGAGTTTAATCAGGCAAGCAGCAAGCCGCAAGCCACATGTCCGGGTGGAACCCGTTGGGGTTATAGAACAGTGAAGCGCAAAGATTGATTGGGAATGACCGTTCTCGTGAAACATGCATTGATCACATGGGTTGTGATGTGATGTGGTAAACCCACGATGGATGAGAACAAAGTCTGGTGCCCGCAGCAGGAACTTGCTGGTCTCCGAACACTGCAAACACAGCAGTGTCTCTAATACACTGCACTGCTACGACTTGGCCTGCTTTTGCTTTTCCATGTCTCTTTCCCGGATTCGGGCTCTTTATCGATTCTCTATATGCTAAAAAGATCCATTCGATTTAATGACGGGGGTCCCTTTGGTTTGTCTTGCCTCCTTGCAGTGTTCGAGTACAACACTCAGTACCACAACGTGGAGCAGGTGAGCAAGAGCGACTACAAGGCCTGCGACGCCAACAACCCGATCAAGGTGTACACTTCCGGCAACGACTCCATCCCCCTGAAGACCCCGGGCCGCTTTTTCTTCATGTGCGGAGTCCCGGGCCACTGCACCCAGGGTCAGAAGGTCGACGTCCTGGTCGAGAAGGCGTCCTCTGCTACTGGTGCGGCTCCAGCTGGTGGCCCTGCTGCTTCACCTGCCCCCGCTACTGGTGGAGGAAGTGGTGGGAACAGCTCATCTGCCGGTGCAGGTGCAGCACCTTCTCCTTCCACGAACGCTGCTGCTGCAGGTGGGATGGGAGCTGCTGCGGCTTCCGCTTTGGCTGTCGTCCTGGCTGCCAGTCTCATTTGAGATGCTCGCATTGGTCTCGGCGACTAATCTGTCTGGTTGATTCTTGCTCCATGCTCTGGTATAGGATTAAAGAGACATGCATTAGATTGGCTGTGGACTAGAGTTTTTACAGCTTCCTTTTTTTTTTTAATTTAGCTTCGTTGATGTCACCGGAATTGGTATAGTCGTATAGTCGCTTCTTGAGAAGAACGATCTGTTACTTGGTGTGTGTCTCCTTTTTTACCTAATAGAAAAGCAGTCTGCTGGTGCATTACGTTTTGATATTTGACCGACTTTTGCCTTCTGATATCCTCGTAACGAGGACCTCGTTGAGGTCTTCCTTCTTTCTCGGTTATGCAATTTAGTGGGAGATCTTTACGGCCAAGAGTGACGCACACTAGTCCTTCGCGTAATGGAAGCTGCTTTCGCGCACCCGTCCAACCACCCACATTACCCGCCCATGTGCGCGTGCAAGGTCGGTTACGTAAATGTCGGTTGGCGCCCTCCGCTCAATTGTCAAATCCAACGGCACCGGACCTTCTTCTTCGTGTTCTCTAGTATCCATTCTTTGTTGCCCTTTGCCCCTGGTCGTTTTCCCACTCGGGGCGGAATCAGGTTTGTTTTTTGTTTTGTTGTGGATGAGTTTCTTTTGTGTTGTCTCCTGACGTTATGGTGATGCTAAGCTTAGCTAGCTGGTGCCCGTATGCGCACTGGCTTTTCCCCAACCATTTCGGACCAAGTTGCTGAAATTTTGTTGCCTGTTCGCATCACTGTTAGAACGAACTCGGGAACCGAGTTCCAATGGAAAAGATGGAGGCGGCAGCTCTTGCTGCAATCAGAAGTGAGCTTGGGGAATATAAAGCACTATTTTTAGTTCGGTTGGGTCTAGTTAATTGTAGGTTATATGAGTTCAGGATGTAAAAATGTACAACCAATTTACAGTTTGTCATATGACTACTCCCTACCAAGCAGGACCTAAAAGTAGAAAAACATTGCACAAATAGCAACGCCAACTAGAAGAAAAGGTTCATTTTCAGACTCCACACTGCCGTGATGGGCTATACCCTCAAGTGAGATAGTTAGTGGCTGAAATGGCGTTCCTCTATTTGTTCTTAGTCTCGAAAGAAAAAGAACCCAAAATTTCTCCTTGCCTCCTCCGAGACGTATCCTGTGTTTCTTTCTCACATGAAGCAGGCCACTTCTTCCCTTTGACCTCATATCATTCTCCTATCCACAGAACAAATCTGAAATTGGCAACGAAAATTCATAATGAGCAAGAGATCAAATAATTTTCAAAGAGAAACTAATTAAACAACATAGTTCCTAAAACCATGCGCCAGTCACTTGTCCTGCTACTTTGCTATCCTCGAAACAAACAATTAACTGATTTGGGAATGGTGTCCTACCCTTACAATTAGCAAAGCTTACAAATTGATAACGTTTGGCAGCTCAGCTACGCCTTTTATCAAGATTTTCTGGAACACGAAAATCAGATCTAATATCAAACTATTCCTCCTCGGCGTTCTCACGTTTCTTATCCGGACCCATCCCCCACAAAATAAATACACTCCAAATCTGCTGTCCCATATTTGCTGTCTTAGTTGTGTCTCATGCAATCCTCACCATCCACTCACCCAAAAACCCACCCCTAAAAAAATTAATGCGGAGTGTATACGGTAGAGATTAGTAGGGACACGTCCGGGACAGCATGTCCGGAACAGCAGATTTGAACCCCACAAAATACGCTTTCATTGGGCCCGTCTCAGAGTATTCTCACCGCTATCCCGTCGCCTCATCTTTATGGTCCTCCGTCAACAAAATCCCACTCATCCAGGACCACCCGAGGCATTTTATATATTGTAGTAAAACAAAATTTCCTTATTAGCGCTTGCACTTTGGGCCGTGAGAAATAATTTATCCTCTTTGTTGCATAACCTATCCTTGTAAGATCTTGTCAAAAAAGAATATAGAAATAAGGCAAAAAAAACAAAATGTCACGTTTGTCAATTTTAATTCCCAGAATAGCACGTTCTTGAACTTAATTTCCAAAATGGCACATTTTAGGGGAAATGCGTCCCCTGTGGATACACATTGCTCTTTCGGGGAGCAATGTGTCCAGTGTCAGGACGCATTGCTTTATGACAGAGCAATGCGTCTCGGGACAATATGCATTGGTCCCACCGCAGAGCAATGCATCCCGACACTGGACGCAATGTCCTGCTGTGGGTCCAATGCATCTAGAGCTGCGACGCATTGAAGCAATGCATCCCACATAGGGATGTATTGCTCTTTCACGTAGCAATGCATCCCCATGCAGGCATTCATTATTATTCTTTCATGCATATTGTTTGTATGTTAACAACATTGATTATATTTGCACATTTACTATTCGTTCAATTGTATTTGAATCTCTATAATATAGCCAATTATTATAAAGTTGTTAATTTCAATAGCTCTGAACATGTATATGGATTATAGAAGTGATATTGCAACCGACAATAGTTGGTTCCTTATTGATTATATAAAAGAAATTAATCTAAAAAAATGAGATATCATTAAAAATAAGGTTCAAATATGAACCAACTTGACGAGAAAATAATACACAACATAACAATCTGATAGATCTAAATGAACCAATATGATCTCATAATATGATAGATCCACATACAAGTCAAATAAATGCTTGAACAAAGGCATATATACAACACTACAAAATATGTACAAAACTATGAAAATCTAATCACGTCCTCCACGCCCACGACATCCTCGCCCACCTCCCTGTACATTTGGCTCTTGAGTACCGAAGTCATCTAGAGATGCATCAACGGGGAGCAACTACGTTGCAATAGGTTGATGAGGACCATGGAAGTAATGAAAAGTTGAAGGTGGGGTGAGGGGTCTCTGAATACTAGGATGTGGGGCATCAGGTGGGGTGCATCCTGAGAAATCAAATGAAGTCAGTGAGTATGTGACATAAGATGGTGGTCGAATGTCATGAATAACTGATGGTGGGAGTGGAGTGTATGGAACAGAAGAAGGACCTGCTCTATAGTAGGATGCTGGTGGAGGTGGGGTGATGTATGAAGAAAATGAACCCACTCCTGAAAAGTATGGCCATGTCGATCCCCATGCCATGAACAGAGAAGTGGGAGTGGGCTCAGCAGCAATAAGCACATGAGGAGTAGGAGTAGGAGTAGGAGTAGGAGTAGGAGTAGGAGTGGGCTCAGGGACTATGGTATGAGTGGGTATGGGATCATACATGCGAGCATAGTCGGGAAGACTGTCAAAGTAAGTCCCATGGATGCCATAGATGTCATCTTTGATATGTGCAGGGGCATGCTGTAAATCCGCTCGAATCCGCACATGTGATTCCACCTGTTCAAACAAAGTATGTACAGATAATAAAGACCAATTGCATATATTACAAATAATAAAGATAAATAATAACAATTTCTAAAAGAAATATAAATGATACTCACAAATTGTTGTTGACGATAACTTTGTGGGTAGTATGTGGTCGGAGGCTGAGCTGGATGGGGCAGTATGTACTGGGGATGATACTATGTGTAGTGCGCCTGTGGACTGAAGACTGTCTCTGCTGATGGAGGGGGGACTAAGCTCTCACGTCTTTTGTTCCACAATTGCACCTCCGCCTATAATGATGCAACCAGTCCTCAGCCACATGACCCCTCCTATCTATCCTACTAAGGTGTGGCAACTCCAGAGTAGGTTGTACTCGAACAAATCTGAATTGTCCAAGTACTCTATCAAGAAAGTATCACTCTACTACTGTGTAGCACAGTAAAGACATTCATGCCAACCAAATAACCCGACCCTATCGACACAAGGCTGGAAGTCTCTCCAGAATATCAGCAGTGTAAGGAGTTAACTATATCTGTTATTCAAATAGATACAACATGTATCATATAAAACGGAGTAAATTGCATAAAAAATACAACATATATCAAACAACATGTTAGTAGAAGAAAGTAAGTTATACCTGAGAGGGTAAAATCTAGTCAAATGCTGAATCATAAAACTAGACCGATCCTTTCATAGTATCACTCCTTTGAACAAATGTAGGCCACCTATTAAATTAACAAACTAAATTTAGATAAATACTACAAAATGTATGGACAAATATATAAATAAATTGTGTAAATCTTTACCTGTAACCCAAGGGAACACCTTCTGGCCACTCTCCCCAGTTCATAACCAGTGAACATGGGGTGTCTGATTCCTAACCTCTCCCAACACCACATCTGCAGTAGACATACACAACCAGACAGGTGGACAGTTCTCCTAGAACAGGTGGTAGCCTTGTATAACTCCCTATACAAGTATGCTAGAGTTGCAACACCCCAAGATAGGGTGCTACAACTTGCAAAGTCAGAAAAAAGTGGGAGGTACCGTACATGAACTCTGTCCCCGGTATTATCAGGAATAAGGTAACTACCTAAAAAAGTATAGGAGATATGCTCTAGTATACCTTATCCTCATTTGTCTTTGTTGTTCCTCATCTCCCAAAGTGAAATCCATATCCCTAAAGGTCTCACGCAACCATATCAAGGAGATATGCCCCTTAGACATCCCATCTGATGCATCTCCTAAGAAACTCTCACAAAGGTGAGACCATGAAGAAAACTGCCCCTCATCTACGCCTAAAGGATATGAAGCTAAAACCGGTGGCGCATCAATCCTAAGGCCTAAAAGAACCGCAACATCCTGAAGGGTTACACTCATCTCAAAAGAGGGAAACCTAAAAGTATTGCTAGAGTTGTCCCACCGGTTAACTAAGGCAGTGATTAAATTGGGATCAAGGTGGATAGGTTGTAGCCTATGAACAAGCCCAAAACCAGCCAAAGAAATGTTTTTCAAAACACTCGGGTCAGTTATAGGTCATTGTGACAACATAAAGTGGTACTTGGAGAGTCAGAAGGATGCTTGTCTAGGATCCATATCTATGAAAAGTGAAAATAATACATTAAATGAAAAGTGTAAATATTACATTAAATAAAAAGTGCAAATAGTATACAACATATAAGCTTGTCAAAATTCTTCATTAGATAAGATGAAATTAATTCAAATACATGAACTACCAAACAATATTAAAATACAACATGAACTACTAAAAGAGAAATATTACAATATATTAGTTACTGTATTTGATTCAATATCTCATCTAGAGGTTCATAAAATGTCCGCATTTGATGTACAACTTGATGTATCTCTGGATGTGATACAGCTAACTGGTTTTTAACTTGTGCATTGATTGGTATTATTTTCTATTTCGTGTGATCCCAATACCAACCAGGTAGCTCAAGAAGTTCTCCATACATGTGAAACATTTGCTTTAAAAATTGTCAATGAAATTTTACTTGTTCTTTTGTCACTATAAAGCCTAGCTTGTTGTACAACAAATCTGGTACGTCATTCCAGTCATCATCCAATAGAGTTTGATGAGCCATTTTTCCCTGTAGGCACTTTGTAGCTATTATTTGGATTAACTCTATGGACATGTGAAATGTCCATGTCCTTCGATGAGCCATCTATAAAAAATAATAAATAATAATTTACAAATAAGAGTCCTAAATTAGTTAAATTTAACCCATTATAAATTCATTCTTATCAATAATTTAACAATTAATTAGTAAAATCAAACATTACATGACTTGAGTAAATTGAAATTGTAAACATTACATGACTCGAGTAAATTGAAATTGCAAACATTACATGACCAGACATCATATTACATTAGGACAAGTGTGTCTATTATGACCCCTTCTGCCACACTTATGACAATGATATGTATATTAATTTGGATCAACATCCATAGTTGAAGGCATTTTTTTCTTTGGTCTTCCAGCATGCCTTCGTTTCCTTAGGGGTAATAAGGGATAAATACCTCTGCTTTCATCAAATTGAGGTCAATACCTCTTTTCGGGAATACCACACAATTCAGTTTTGTATGCATTTAAATAAGCATCATTTGTGAAATATGGGCTCACAAGTGCATCAGTATCATAATTGATAGATGTTGTAGCTACCCAAACATGAGAACATGGAAAATGCCATTGTTGTAGAAAACCAGAATTGCATTCACTTACACCATTTGGGCGCACTATTACTTGAAATCTATGTCCGTACATGTCATCAACAAGCCATTCATCATTGTTCATGCGGATGCTTATTGCTAGTTTTTATGCACCCTGTGATACATGAAAAAGCTTATCATGAAACCTAAAGGGCCATTTAAGCCCCTTTTGTGCACGACCATATGCTTCGTTACGCCTCTCCAACCACATTGTAACAGATCGATAGTAAGTAGCAACAATTAGTTTATGTAACATTTTAAGACTCCATTTAACCCTTCAATATGATTGCTAGTCAATGACCCATACCTGTAACCTCTGTCATATGTGAGAGACCACTGTACTGGATTTTGCACTATCAAATACTCCTTAGCCACTGGTTCTATGATTTCTACATCACCATTAGACGATCAAATTCATGTGTATCAGTTGTGGATCCCACCTTCCACAAAAGTTCCTTCAACTTCTGTGACTTGAACTTTTGATGGAAGTTCTCATGAAGATGTTGAAGACAATAACAATGTTGAGCCCAGTTAAATTGTGACCTAAGTGCTGAAAAAATTCCACTCATTCGATCAAAAATAATACATAGATTTTTACGACGTGGAATGATTGGAATACACGTTTGTAGAGAACCAAAGAACCACTCCCATGAGTCCTTATTTTCTGCCTCGACAATAGCAAAAGCAAGTGGAAATAGACCATTATCAACATCTATGCCACATGCAATTAGAAGTGTGCCAAAATATTTTCTTGTTAGAAATGTGCTATCAGTAGTAAGAACAGGCCTGCATTAGGCCCAACCCCTCACAGCTGGACCAAATGCCCAAAACACCCACTTGAATCTACGAGTGCTTTCAGTTTGAAGGGTATAATCATCCACAAGGTGGGAACATATAGTTCTTGGAATATATTGTGGCAGAGAGATCAGGAACGACAACAAAGTATGATATGATGATTCCTAGTCTCCAAATATTTTATAGACAGCCTTCCTCCTCACTAGAAATGCCTTCTTGTAAGATATATGGAGCCTTAGTTCAACATTCACCTTGTCATGAATTTCTCGTGTGGACATATCCAATCGTGATACTTAGAATGGCATTATCATACGAGAAATATAAGATGATGTGACTTGGTGATGGTCCTGATTCAGAATAGTTAATTGATAATTGTGGCTTGTACTATAATGTTTAACCTTCCACATGCCACCTGCTCTTTTGGACTAGCAAGCGGTCAAACTCCACAGACATCGTTGGTCATGGATACAAACAAATTTAAGATGGTGATTATTTGAGCATTGTGTACGATATTGAACATTCTTTTGTACCGACCATTTTTGGATCGTCTCAACCATTACAGCTTTGGATGCAAATAAAGCTCCCTCATACATTTCAGTGTTGGAAGGGTTGTAATTGAGACATAATTCCTGACGAAAATCTTCCACCCATTCTTCATCTTGAAAAGATTCATAGTTGGTATCAATGTGTTCATGTCGGGGCCATTGTTTATCAAATATAGATGGAATGGAACTCAATGTTGTAATAGAGTCAGGGAATCGATGTTCATGCTCATCATCAATTTCAGTCAATGACTCATTATCATGATCACTATTATCATCACCTTCTTGATCACTATCATTATCACCTTCATGATCACTATTATGGTCACTATTATCATCACCTTTTCTCTCCTCAGCCTCAACACCAATATTCTCAATAGTAGGATTTTGAGAGAATTCAGGTGGTTGATTCCATTCAGTAGTTATATTACTGCTACATGGTTGGGATTCAAATTGATTCAACAGACTAATGAAACTAGTATGTTGGTGGAAAGAATTTTTTTCAAGAAACACATCAATATAGGCATCATATGAAAGTGCAAATAAGGTTTTGTATGCATCATCATCAACAACTTTTATGATCATATGATCTTCTCTAGGGAAAAGATAGAATATATTGATAGAGAAGTGGTTGGAATTGATGTCAAGTATTGTATGGATATATGATTTTAGTTCGGATAGGGTATTGATAAGTGAAATATTTATGGGTCTAACAGATCGACTAGAATAAGACCCATTAGAGAGAAATTGACTATTATATCGAAGCTTGACAATTCGTGAATGTGAACTAGATGCCATGTTCCTATCATTGTAAAATAGTAATTCAGATTTTAGAATAGAAATTTAACTTTGGAAAAATAATTAATATTGTAGAACATGAATTAATATTTTATAGCATGAATTAATATTTTTGAACATTGACATCATTTTTAGAAGAGTAGTTAAGATTTTAGAACAATGATTTTGAATTTGGAAATAAATTTGGAGCAATATTTTTTCTATAACATTAACATTCTAGAACAATAATTTTGGAATTTGGAATAATAATTTTTTGAACAGTAATTAACCTTCAAGTGTTATTTTCTACAACATTATTTTAATAATGTGGAATTAAATAGCAGCAATACAATTATTTCATTTTTAATATTGCATAGTAATTTTAGGTACAAATTTTTGAATCTAAAAATATAGTAGAAAAAATATCTCAAATGGTGAGATCTCAATACCCAAGAACAGAAAGAAGAGAAAGAAGAGAAGCATAATCTTGGCTAGACAGCGAAAGAAGAAGACTATAGCTCCAAGATCGTCCAAAATCAGCTCCAAGATTGCCCGAAATCAGCTCCAAACAATAAAAATCCGAACAGAGAACTCCAGAGCAATGGAAGTAGAGAAGAAGTTGAAGAGGTTGATGAATGGTGTGGGTTTAGGGGGTGATATCGTCTCCTTTATATAGGAGAGCAATGCGTCCCCGTTGGGGACGCATTTTCCCCACGTGGCAACGGCCGCGGCCAGCAACGACTATGTTGCAACGAGCGGGGGAGCAATGCGTTCCCAGCCGGGACGAATTACCCCAATTAGCCGTTGGGACGTCTCGGGATGGGACACATTGGTCCCACTGAAGGGAAATGCATCCCACTTCAGGACACATTGACCCCACAGAGGGGCAATGTGTCATAGAGCGGGACATATTGCTCTGCGGTGGGACCAATACGTTCGCAGAGCAATGCGTCCCGCTCCAGAATGTGTTGCCCCTCTGTGAGGCCAATGCGTCCTGAAGTGGGACACATTGCTCCCGAGAGAGCAATGTGTGTCCACAGGAGATGCATTGGCCTCAAAATGTGCCATTTGGGGAATTAAGTTCAAGATTATACTATTCTGATAATTAAAATTGGCAAACGTGCCATTTTGATTTTTTTACCTAAAAATAATTCCTATATTCTTTGTTGATCTTGATAGAAAAGACCGAGAACTCTCCTTGCACGGTCTTGTCTCCTGTCCGTACCCTGTAGATCTTTCTCACATGAAGCACGCCACTTCTTCCCTTACATCTCTCATAACGCTCATCCTTTCAAAAGAATGACACTGAAATTGGCTACGAAATTCATAATCAGCAAGAGATCGAATAATTGCTAAAACAACTTGGTAAACAACATTGTTCCTAGCACTATGCTCCACTCACTTATCCTGATTAAGGCTATATTTGAAACAATTTATCACTTAGAGTTTGTTTGGTACGTGATGAACGGAGAAGAGATGAAGGGGAGGGGATGTATAGGCCGTTTGGTTGGACAAAGTGATGGAGAAGGAAGAAGAAATGAAAGGTAATAAAAGGAAAGTGAAGGATATTTTTAGCCACTTCTCTCCCAATTAAAATGGAGTAGAGTAAAGACAAGGAGAAGGGGAACACTTTTCAGAAAATTTGCTAGAAAGGCTGGAGGAAAATATTGAATATGGGGGGGGGGGGAATAAATAAAGACAGGATATATTAGTTTAGCCTACAACCAATAGTAATGAAGAAGCATTGTTTTCTCACTTATGTTCTATCTCATTCGGAAGTACATAGGAAATGTTGGTCAAAATTTCGGAGGAAAAATCTAGAGGGAAACATTATAAATAAAATAAAATAGAATAAGCTTGTGTACACAATTTCGAAGGTAAATCAAAGTATAGATTTTTAGGCAGAAAAAATGATAATTTAATATTATTAAATAAAAAAATTGAAAGAAAATTGGGGGAAATTATCGAGCAAGTCCTGAATTATGAAGGAAATTTAAATACTTGGAAGAAATTTTTATTTGAAGTATATAAATATGAATGAAACCACTTGTACAACCACATCAAACATTAAGCAGAAGAAGTCGCTTACTTTTATGCTACCCACATTCTACGTCACCGGATAATTCTTTTTATATTTATATTATCTTTTATGTTGTCATCATGTTTCCATCCCCATACAAACCAAATAACTAACATAAGTATCTCCTCCCCTCCGTTCTTATCCTTTCTCATTCTTTTCCTTCCTCTTCCCTTCATTTATCGCGTAGCTTTAGACCTGCGTCTACAATTAGAAAAGCGTGCAAATTCCCAACCTTTTGGTCGCTCAGTTATGCTTATGTCCAAATTTTCAAGAAAACGAAAGTCAGGAGGACCTAATATCAAACCATTCTTACGGCGCCTTGGTGTCCTCCAAGCTTCTTGTCCAGCGAAACCCGCACAAATGACGCTTCATTTGTTTCAAAGTCTTCTCCATTAGAGCCTTGATAAACAATACTTCACTATCCCGTTGCATCATCTTTACGGTCCCCCGTCAACATATTACCACTCATTCAAGATGTGTTTATGTGAATTCGCAATGTTGAAACACACAGTAAATTTAGATTTTGTCATCTGACTGCACTTTACCAAACAGACCCGTATTAATGATTGACCGTGATCCATGTGAGCTAGTGAGAAAGTATAGTTCAATCCACCTAATTAAATCCTTCTTCGAATTAGAGAGTAAATATAATTTATTTATTGTCTAAAGTGCCATCTTAATAAATCTCTGTATGTTAGTGATCAAGCAAAAGCAACCTCAAGCCCATGATCACCCTCCTCGTCAATTGGCCAAGTTATCGCCTCACTAATGACATGCTTGGTACGCGGTGAATGAAGAGGAAGAGAGGAGAAATGACTTAAGTTATTTGGTTGCACATGGTGAAGGAGAAGGGAAGAAAATGAAGGGGAATGGAGAGGAAAGAATGATGTGTATTTCCAACCACTCTTCTCCCCACCAAATTGGAGTGGAGACAAGGGGAAGGGAAAGATTTGGCGGGAAATTTATTCTAAAATATGGATGGAGAAATAGAATGTGGAGGAAAATATAGATAATATGACGGGAAATACTTGTATCCCTCCAAGTGAGGAGAGAGAATTGTAGCGTACAATTTAAAAATATTGAGGGGGGAATCTGGAGGAAAATTTTAAAAGGAAAAATAAAAATAAAAGGAAAATAGAATAAATGTAGTGCACAATTTCGAAAAAATCTTAAAAAGTCTCGAAAAAATGTTGTTAGAGAATACCTAAAGTTTGAGATAAATAAAAATTACAAATATAATAACATAAGGAAAAATAAAAAAATAGAGGGAATTGTGAAGGAAAGTGGAGGAAACTCTCAAATTATGGAGGGAAATTAAAGAAATTGAGGGAAAATTATAAATATGAAGGGAACTACACGTATAACCACCATGGCCACCATGGCTATAAAAAGAGAATCGGTAAAATATATCTTGAGATAAAATATATGTTATGCAACATCTAGATATGTTGGTTGTTGTTTTTGTTTTCACATCAAAAAAGGTTATGAATTATTTGATGGATATGCTGACAAACAACTAAAAAGTAAAATTCAATGATATTAGACATAAGAAATGTATCTTCTTCATTAACAAAATAATTATATGAATAATTTTATTTTGATCACGAGACATGAGATTTTAATTTATCTTAATTTTTAATATATTAATATGTGAGAGGTGTATGTAACCTTTTGCGACAATATAACTTGTTAAAAAGGTATTTTTATGTCTTATGTTCTCTCCCCTTCCCCTCCTCATGCTAACCAAACAAACTAAAATAAGTGTCTCCTCTCCTCCCATCCCCTCTACTCCCTTCCCTTCCCTTTCCATCGCCTTCATTCACCGCTTACCAAACATAGCATGATAAACTAGGCCTAAAAAGCTCCCACAATCTGATTGATTTAGTTCTCATATGTGAACTTTGTTCGTTGGCGTCTTACTCCAGAACTTGTACCTAAGAGAGTGTCTCATCCTTGAAAAATTGTCCCACCTCTATAAGTACCTATAGGTCGAGTATAAATGTATTTCATCTGTCGTAATGTTTTCCTATGTATCCTTTTAACCAAGGATTCTTTCACAGATCAAGTGTTACGATTCCCTTCTTTTGTATGAGTAATATAATGAACTTTCAAAAACCTCATAGAATTCATATTCTCGTGAATTAAAAACAAACAACATGACCTCTCGTGTCCCAATGTTTTTTTCCAACAAATAAGACCAAAGATTATATCCATTGCAACACCAAAAAAGAACATAGATCATGCTACACATCATATCCCACCAGCCACAGTAAAAAAACTGACATAAAAAAGAAAGAGGTGCCTCCAACTAGCCTAGGGATGGCAGAAGAAAAAGACTGATGCCATGCCTTACAAGCCTCTCACCAAGAGGAATTTTTCCAAGGATGCAAAGTCACATATATTTGTTAGTAGAGTTCCATACTTAGAAGGGACACTCACTTATCTATATACATGTTGGCAACACTAACCCTAAGTCTCTAAATATTGCAATCAACACCTAACTTACACCTCAAAAGTCAAGGATTGTATCAACGAAATAACAAACTAACTAAATGCTGCTAATTTCCAACTGAGTCTATACTAGGACCATTTGAACGCAAAAAGAAACAACAAAGTTCAAGACTTGTGGTCTCCCACGAGCTTTCCCATTCCCATCTCAGGGAGGCAAATATGCAAACCACCAACCATATACCAAAATTTTCTATCCTGCCTCCAGAAATGATAATTCGTTAGATCTAATTCTACTGTGCTTAGTTCTTTAAAAATACCAAATTAAGTGTAAGGTCTACTTAATACACCTTGGTGTAAATAGTGAATCTATTGTGCACACATCATGAAGTGACTTGGTACAGCCTTTACCTGGTTGCATATGACATGGGCATAATCAATAGAGTATGTGATGACAAGTAATATGGATATCCAGAAGATAACATATATTGGAAAATGTTGATGATGCATATCTAATTAATAGTACTGGAGATACCTAACTATAATATATAGTGAGTAATGATAGCATGCACATGATAGGTAGTTTATATACCATACAATGTAAACCTTAGATGTTAAAATTCATCAATGTGGTTTAATACATTTAAACCTAACAAGACCTAATATGTAGGGTGAGTTCAGAAAGTATGTAATACATGTCACAATATTCATTAGAATGCACATAAATACTTACATGGGGTCAATAAGTCTTGTTGTAAATATACATGCATAGATAAACATTGTGGAATGAAATATGCTTTGACATGTAAAGGAGTAACAATTGGATGTTTTATATAACTGGAGCTATTTGAAGTTACCATTATGTATATAATATTGGAATTAATAGACTTAATGAATTAACTAAGTAAAGCATTAGATTTTGTGCAAGATAATATAACATAATATCATTCCTGATGAGAAATGTCAACATAAGCCTAAATCCTAAAAGATGAGGTGGATGAAAATATCTAATAATAAATATGAGGATAACAGGAGGAACCATAGTTTAACTGGAACACCTATTAGTTTTTCCTAGAAGATAAAATCTAAGGTACAAATTGGACTCTATATGTCCTAATTGCCTAAATACCTAGTTTCAATCTAATTGGATAACTATGGATATCTTTATTGATTAAAATAATTTAATATATCATTATTTAAATTATGTATGATGTATATCTAGGTTTAATAAATGATTGACCATATTTTTACCATGGTTGACCGTCGCATGTTTATTGTCATGTTTCTCTTCCCTCCTACCAAAAAAATAGGTCAGACCTAGGTTCTTAGGTAAAAGTATGTCCTATCCTATATTCATGGCCCAGTTTTCTATATGCATGTGACTCTATTGTTCCTACCTCACACCTTCCCTCGTCTTATTAGACTCTACTTTATGTTCCTACACCTTCATTTTGCAATTTGTTGTCAGCAACCCCAAAAAAATCTAGGGTTGGTGGACTCTACTACTCTGACAAATCCTAGACACACAAATCTAGGAGTGATCACTCCTAGATATTGTGACAATAGAAACAAATCCCATCTTCACTATGAGGAATCTAGGGATTCTTCACATATTCTCCACCCCCTTGAACTAGGGGAGAGCACCAATACTCCTTAGCGTCCCCCAAAGAGTCATGATGTGATGATTTGAATAGCTAAATGGTCAATCATCGCCACCATTTTTCATCCCTATTCTACATTAAGAAGACCATGCATAGAATGAATTATTGCTAACCTCAATTTGATATGTTTTATTCCTATAGACGTCACTATGTATTTGTGAATTCATTACTATATCTTGTTGCCAAAGTGTTTTGGTTTTGTTTCATTTACCCACCTACTCCTTGGTACTATCTTTCTAGAGGTTCTTTTCCTTGACTCAAGCAACTATCTAGCCCTATTTGGGGATTCCAAAGTTAAGAGATAATGGAGAACTTAAAGTATCCAATGTAGGGTGATTTCTTTTGGTTTCTCATGAGATTTAGACTTTGGGTTGAAATGCAGAAGTTGTTGCTCCAACATGGATGATTGTTGTTTTAAGCTAGCACTTTCCAATTTATGCACTTTGGTTGTGTTGTATTTCTAATGTTAGCTAGGGTAATTTTGTCCTCCCAATATCTAAAATTGTTTGATTGTGAGACATTTTAATCAATCTCAATGTACCGATTTACCCTATCAAGTTGCTTGATTGTAAAATCATATAGGGGTATATCACTAATTATCTAGTGATTTTTTAAATTAGTAAATTTGTCTAAATTGTTAATTCATAACTAAGTCCCTTCTCACAAGTTGTAGTTAGCTCAATTGGTATGTCATCTAAAACTTGTGTATTGATTCCCAGGTTCAACTCTCAACAACTAAGTCCCTACTCATTAAAATTTATTAGTAAATGAAGGTTGGAATTAGAAAAATGGATTCTACTCTAATGTATCTTATTCATAACCAAAATACATCAAGAATAATATGTGATATTGAAGGTATGAGCTATATGTAAACCAATAACATTAATATTTAATTCAATGTTAGGTAAAGGGATATTATAGTTGAAAATTTAGGGTTATAGTTTAGAATTTTGATACAAGTATTAAGGTATGTTGAATTTCTTTTAATTCATATTGGAAAGTTAGCCTATACTCCCTCTCTTTTTTATCCTAAGTATGAAATATTACCTTAAATTGCCTTGTTCATATCTATTTGACCCAACTAAGTCCCTTAAAATTGATCTTATGTTGTCTTTGTATTATCATAAATGAAAATTAAACACTATTCATTGTACTATATTTATATTCAACATGATTGTCTAATTAATCCTTTTACATAATGGAAACTTTGATAGCCAATGTTAGTTATATTTTCTCAAATTGTATCTTCTTTGTGAAGAATGTAAATTTATCATCTATTCCTATGGTGTAGCCCTAATTTAGTTTCATCTGTAATTATTAGACTACACCTCATTTGTATCTCTATTAATGTGTATTTTTACTACGATAGATAAAATAATGTAAGCATTGTCAATCTAGGTGGTGATGCCTATTATGTTTGTTTTCTTTATAGGGAATTAGGTCATTAACCTATCCTGGGTAATTGGGCAACAATTATGCAAAATTCTCAAAATTTGGGTATTTCATATTTAATTCACGGATATGATGTGATAATCAAGGTAGGATTGTAAAGGGAATACGATGACCTTGGTTGATGAATGTAAGTCCCAGACCTAGCTTAGGTCTTTAATTCAAGTAAGTAAAGTGATGTTGATCAAGTTTATTAATATGCGGCTCCAGTTGAGATATTATGATGAGTCAAGCCTTGATTTCATGATTAAGAAAATAATAAGGCTTCTAGACCCTTTGCAAGGCCAAGGAATAAGTTTTGGGCTTTAGGATTCAATTCATGTCCAATTTGAGTATTTGAGTGGAAAATATGTCCATTGGGATATATGCTAAATAAATTAGAAATTCGTACATGATGATGATGTTAATGATCTTTTAAGTTGATTGGTAAAGTAATTATTAGACAATGAACAAGTTTACATGAGTTTCTAAAGGATTTAATGACATAAATAATTGAAGAATTTATTATCTAGTATGTGCTTGGATTCCAAGGTTCATGTATCAAATAAAACTAATTTGACCTAATAATTGGCCCCACATATGATAATAGATACATGAGGATAAATCCAAGTTTTGGTACAATAATATGGTAAATAGTGGTTTAAAAAATTAAACTAAGCATTTTTCTTGAAATGCAAGATTTAAATACTTTGTATTTCCATTTTGATACCAAGCTTGGTATATTGCATGATAAATATATTAGGGAGATATCCATAAAGTTTGGTATCATTTAAAGAATGTGAGATACCTACACAATTTTACAAAGATTAAGATGAATTGGATATTCTTGGATAGTGGCCATTTGATTAGTGATAAATGTCTTGTTGTCACACCTAAAGTCCAAAAAACCTACAACTTAGGAGTGTGGTGTGGATGCAGATCTCCCCCTAGAACTGTTAGATAAAGATATAATGAAACGTGTGTCATCCTCTACCTCATGATTTTGAGACCCACAAAGGATGGACACTAGACACCAAATCGTGACTTATTCGCTCTCCTCAATGCACTGATTTGCCTAGAATTTGTTATGTTGGCATCAAGAGTGAGAAATGATCCCAACTGACCCTTATATTGTTAATAATGTTGAGGTTTTACATAATGCCCAATTTGGGATCTTGAGGAATATCTAGGGATGAAGGTAATTGAGGACTCTAGGATCCTCCAAGTCTATATATGTATATTTGATGTTCTACTGAGACCCTCATAGCTCAACACCACCCTCAATTTCATCATAAGATCTCTGAACCTCACCACCAAGCTCCATTGTTGCCATCGGTGACCTCGGGAATTTACCTTCAACTTAGGAAGTTTTTGGTCATTTACCTAGGCTTGAAGCTTCACTAGGGGTCCATAGAGCGGTCCAATCGTTAGAAGGGATAAGGGAAACCTCACAATGTGTCCCTAGATCTGGACATTGTTGATCCAAGCTCCTCAGCATAATAGGGGGTTATGAGCCATCGTGGCATCTAGTAGATGATAGAGACACACCATGGGACATAAAACAAGCTTCTTGGACCTTCATATTTACCCACACTCTAGTAATTCTCTCATTCCATCTCCACTTTCCTTCCTAGAATTTTGACTCCTAGCAACAATATCTAGCCACCCAACGACCTTCCAAAGGTGGTGAACAAACTCATCAAGGTTGCTCGAATCCAACAAAGAGCACCATCCTCTTAGCCTGGAGTGGAGAGTCAACTCCCCAGTTGACCCCTTCATTGTTGGTCAACAGAAGCTCATGCAAGTAAGAAGGAACGGGGACAATCCATTTGGTTAAAATATCAAAGTACCCTACAGTCTATAGCATACCAAGATCACACCAAAGTAATAGGGCTATTTTGCCCTTCTCAAAGAACTGGCTCGGTTGGAGCCTGGAGATAATGTGGCATTGGCCCATTGGCAAAGGCCTGACCGGATGACTATCACAAATAAGATGATGATTTCCCATGTGGAATCGATGATTGGTCTATTTAAGGTTAACTTGTACTAAATTAGAAAATAACTGGTAGCTCAAAACATAGTGATATCATATTTCATTTTGCTAAAAAAATGTGTAGAATCCATATAAAATAAATCAAAGCCTAATCATGATTCGAGGTCAAAAGTATTTGTACATGAATAGAAAGGTGATGTATACATGCAAATCCTATATTAGAGGGATGAAATGTTCTATATATTAAATATGTTTTCTTTATTATATAGAATGATATTGTTGAATATTAATGAGATACCAAGTTCTTAGTAAAATGATGATGATGATGTCTACTATGATTTATAAATCATCATCATATATATATATATATATATATATACATGTAGATTAGGATTTTGAGACCTAACCCTAGTATCAACCCTAAACCTAAACCCTGGACTCGACCCTAGTTTATATCATATGCATACATGGTGACACTTTAGGGTTGTATGTATGTTTAGATCATGTCAATTGCTTGGATCTACATATGCTTGATTGGTTTTATCATATGCTTGGAGTATAATTGTATGTGTTCTTCATGAAAGAGGTATGTGGTTATTTATGAGTGCCAACATATATTGAATTGTTTGGATTGCCAATGATTTCTTGACAATACTTGAATAAACTACTTTGATGTTTATTTAATTCTAGTTTAGTATATAATGCTTATGTGTATCTATAAGGAAATTGTGACATTCGAAGCCCATGGTTAGACCTACAAAGGGGTAATTCACATATGTCCAGTGATGGACATAGAAATGATTACACCCCAGGTGGTATGACAAGCATGTGTTTGGTTATCTAAACAAAAATATAATTTCATATATATATATATATATATATATATATATATATATATATATATATATATATATATATATATATATAGTCAGGCTAGAATACACTCGAGTGTATTCAGAGCAGAATACAGTCAAGTAGTTTTTTATGATGCAATATTTTTTTTAAATCTAATCCGTTGATCTTCTTAAACATCTTGTGAATAGCTCATATGCAAAATTTGAGCACATTTGGACATTTATAGGTCATGTTATAAAGACCGCAAAAATTATGCATTTCAAATTAGTTTTGCACGTTGATTTTGTTGCCCTTGTATGAGTGACTTACACTCATCCAAATGAGCTCAAAATTTGTATGCAGCCTAGTTATAGTATGACAGTGAAGATCAATGGTTTACATTTTGCAAAAAATAGTCTTGTTATGCAAACACGCTTGAGTGTATTCGTGCGATCTGTACACTCGAGTGTATTCTAGCCTGACTCTCTCTATCTATCTATCTCTCTCTATATATATGTATATATACACACACACATATATATATATATATATGTAATTGATTGAGTATATATGCACAAGAACACTTTTGAATGCAACCACGTACATAGTATAGCAACATACCAATTAATGCTTTGTTTGTTGACTCTAAAGGTAGTTGGATTACATTAAAGATCCATGATATGAAGAATTGGATATTCATATGAATACGAGGAGGATTAGTTAGTCATTGTATATTCTTCCATGTAGTATATATCTTCATGTAGTATTTATTTACTAAGAGATTTATGTACAATCCATTGAGGGGAAATCAACATCCTTTTGTATCATTCAAAATTGTTAAATTAAATTATTTGTTATTATTTCTTATTTCTTAAATATGGATCCTAGAAAATTGAGATTATGATCTATGTCAGCATGCTACCATGAGTGGTGGCTAACTGGGGGAGGTAATTGTAATAGGTTCCATTATTGACATAAATATTTTGGTTGTGGTGGTGATTTTAAAGACCACAATGTTTATTTTGTCCCATTTTTCATAATAAAATGCGTGTGATTTGTGGAGAGAAAATGTTTCTGGACTTTCTTTCTTTGTATATAGAAATCATCATATTTAAAGGTATAATTTTTAGATACATCTTAATATTGTATTTATCTCTATTGTATGGGAGCCTTGTTGCTTTGTTTTCTATCTTTTATTATTAATATTTTCAAATTTTACTAAATGCATGCATATGATGACCTTTACTTATAAATTTTATTTGATTTTCTTTTATGGGGTTTATTCCAGACCCCCTTAGGTGAGAAGAACCTTAGAGTATTCAAACCATACCTAAAACCCACACAACATTAGCTTCTATGTTGGAGATAGAGATGAGATGTTCCCCGTACAACCAACATGACTAGTTAAGTTGACTAGTTTTGTGTATGTAGCCACCCATGTAGGTGAGGTACTATCTTAGTTTTGATGAACATTCTGATAGTTAGATCATTTGCATTCCTCTTCTACGCTATGGTGTTTTTGTAAGAAATTTATTAAATATATCATAATATCCATCCCACCGACGAGTAGTAGATCAGGTGGTCATAGCACGAGGCCCCTCACGAAGGGTCCCAGGTTTGAATCCTCCTGGTGGTATTGTTCTGAATTATTTCTCCCGTAGTGCATCCGACCTCTGCGTAACTTAATGGGCTATGCTCCTTACGGGATGGGGTTGAGCTCCCTAGGTTGGGCTCGGTGAAAGCCTTATGAGTCTCTTGGGTTACCAAAAAAAATATATCCATCCCTTTATGCAAAATTCATGGTGTTTGTATTAGGGATATTCCATCTACTCAATTGAGTAATGAGCGACACCTCTCTCAGGTCCCAGTGATGCAAGTATGGTATTAGAGTCAAGGCATTTAGTTAATTTGATAGTTTTCATATTGTATCCCCTATTTTGTTTACCTCCTATTAGTTGTAGATACCGTGTACCCATTGCCATGTCTAGACACTCAAATATGCATGGAGACAACTCCACTTATAATGACCACTTTAGGTGTTACCCACCTCAAAAATTGAGGTACGGGATGTTGAGGATGGATCTTCCCATCATTCCTTTGGTGTATCAAGCATATCCATCACTTGAGATTCAACCCCTAGTGTTGCATAATATCTTGACACCAACTTTTGTTACCCTAAGTATTGGTATCCACCTCGACCAGAAAATGATTGTTCTCTAGCAACTACTTTCCTTGGACCTAATGGGAAAAGTTAACTCTTTGGCTTTAACACCCCTGACTTGGGTTATGAGGTAACCCTAGATGCTTTTCCTAAGTAGGATAATTAGAACCTTGTATTATTATTTTGAAAAGTAATTAAGACTTTAGGAGAGATCAAGTTTCAAGTTTGAGCTTGTTTGAAGAATGTTTGTGCTTTATATAATAGTTTTGGAACAAACTACAAATTACCCAAAATATGGGGTTGATGTGCAAATTACCATCTCTAGAGTGTACCTTCTCTCTCTTCACATAATCTAGATGATATTGAAAGGAGGGGGTGCCTTGTTTGAATCTTGGTTGAGTGATAGCACTCTTGGTGGTGAAAAACCACTGAATGTTGAGTATCTTGAACCAAAGATAAGGTTTTGTCAAGTTATGAAGAGTATATGGCAGCGCCTATCAGTTTAGAAACCATAGAGGAGGTCCCATATTATTTTAGTAACATTTTGGAAGTATTCATATCGGGCTAAGAAGCTCAAGTAGGTGAAGCCTGTCTGATGTTCCTTGCAAAAGTTGTATCGGCTTGCACATAAAGTGATATTGGATTGTGATATCTTGTCAAGCAAGATACCCAATGGCCGATATCTCCCTTCAGTTATCCACAAGAGTTTTTCATGTCGAGATAATTATGTATGCATGGAGTCACCATGCGTGGACACATGTCACCTAAGTGCATATGGTGGTGACACTTCACATACACACACTCTCTCTCTCTTAAACCTCGACTATATAAGCCTCTATTTTCACCTACTAGTAAACATATCGACACTTATATCATCCCTCCCTTGGTGGAGGACCCTAGTACCTCAAAGATCAAGAGGAAGATCAAGCATGTTATCTAAGGTGATTCCATTACCATCTTCAACCTTGGAGAATTATGTATCTCAGATCATAATTATTTCTTTCTTTTCTTCTTCACCAACTTTCTAACTATGATACCTTCTTCTTGATGGAGGTGAAGCTATAGCCAAATCTTGGACCTTTAAATAGGTCATATTCAACCTTGGGAACGTGGAGCATTAAATCTTGAAGCTCTAGTGGTGATCTTGAGGCAGGTTATATAACTTGAACTCAACTCTAATATTATTCACCTTCAATCATGCAATACTTGATGATTCCTTTTCAATTTTGACTTTCCTTGGTTGAATAATGATTCTATGAGATCTAATGGATATACAGGGCTATCGTACATGAACTATAGTGTTAATGGATGAAGGGTTGAAGCTCTAAGATGATGGAATCCCTCATGCACAAACCGATATTGGTTTGAGAAAACCCTAACCCGATATAAGGTTAAATGAAGGGAAACTGATAGACATGAGTTCCTAACCTGTTACTGGGTTGCTACATGTGAAGAACTATCATTTTTATAGTTGTCTAGCATGTTACCTAAGTATAAGGTTGGGGACAGGCCGATATCTTGAAGTTGAGTGAAGATATTCCTTAACACTAGCAACCCGAAACCCCTCACCTTGGTCGACATACCATGTGAAGGTGTGGGCGACACACTCCTTGAAGTCATGGCCAACACACCAAGTAGTGGTGAGGTTGATCCCTTGATAGGTGAAAGAATAAAAGGGTATTGATGATGGTTAATTTGATACTATAAAACCCCTAGAACCCTATATATATTAAAACCCTAGAGGTTGATATCACTTGGTGATAGCTAGGGCGACACAATAGATGGTGCTATGGTCGATACACTAGATGACAGTGTGGCCAATACCCTAGAGTATACTATGGCCGATACACAAAGTAATAGGGTGGCCGAAACACAAAGTGATAGGGTGGCCGATACACAAAGTGATAGAGTGGCTGATACACAAAGTGATAGGGTGGCCGATACTCTAAAGTGATGACAAGAAGTTATGCTTAAGTGAGCTGAAAATATTATGCTAAAGTGTAAAGTAGGTGATGCACCAAGATGTGGTGAAGGTGATACACCCAAGATATGATTCATGACTGATATCACCTTAAGCACCTAAATACCAATATCACCTTAAGTACCTCAAAACAGACATCACCTTAAGCACCCCTAAACTGATATCACTTTGATGTTCCATGGGAAACACAAGTGATAGTATCTAGGCCGACACAAGTGATGGTATCTAGGCTGACACAAGTGAGAGTGTCTAGGCTGACACAAGTGTGAGTGTCTAGGCCGACACAAGTAATAGTGTCTATGTTACGACCCCACCTCCTGATAACCCCCAATTAAGGGAGATTGAGAGGTCGAAGCCGTACCCATCACTTCCGGATCAAAGGTTAGGCACTTAACCAAGAACAATTATTAAATTTCAACAATCTATACTGAAAAGATGTGATAAAATTTTGCATACATTTTGAAAATTATGGATTTCTAAACTTCCATCCATGTATGTATTCTACTCTAACTAATCCTCCTTGCATTTTACTTCATGTATTTCACAATATGATGATTTACTGTTTGTCCTTTTTGGCTTGTACCTAAAATGCCGACAAACAATGTATGGGGGAAAGAATAATCATGCAATTATTCATAACAATGTATTGCAGCCAATTACCATTTAACAATCAAGTTTACATTTTAAATATAACTGCACGATCCATGTGTACCCTATCCCCGACGATGTCCCTGCAGTGGACCTGGATACTACCTTCCTTACGGTAGATCCCCATTATACCCCTTAAGATTTCATCTAACAGGTGAATCAGTTTCTAGGGTTGAGTCACATGGCACTACCCCTTAATGCTCAAAATAAATTAGAACCATCATTTAACAACGTATTTTCACATCCAAATTATATATGATCTTATCCTCTTTTACCCTAAATTAGGGTTTCTAAATACATAATCATTCTCATATGGGGTAAAAACCCTAAATCATGCAATTTTACATCTAGATCGGGTTCGAATCTAACATTATCATTCAACAAGTTATTAATACTTCAATTAACACATTAAGCATACTAGATTCAACCTTTAATCACAAATAGGGTTTTTAACTTATCTTTAATGCACTTTTCATCAACTTATAGTACTTTTTCAATTAGGAACGGAATCAATCTTTAATATCATTTTTATTGGATTCCTCTCGTTCTCTTGATCAAAATACATATATTATTTGTATTTATCCGAGCTACAGTTTATGAGATATGATTTTTGCAAAGATTTACTTACTTGGCCAATCAGATTGCACCACGTGTCCCGCTCCATGCAACATTGCTCAAAATAGAATATAACGCAATTAAGCATTTACCCCTGGTAAGTTGAGCGCGTCTCCAGCCCGTGGAGGGGCAAAAGCGTCCAATACACCCCATCGTCTTCAACCTTGTACGGCTGCTGCTGTTGCCGCCCTAGCCGTGCACAGAGCGACTTCTCCTCCTCTTCCCGAGCCCGATGGCATCCGCCGAACCTTCCCCTAGCTCCGCCACCCTCCGCTGCCCTTGGGGGGGCACGTATCTCATGTTCTAGGTGGTTGGTTTGAGCGGGCAGGCGTGCGACCTGCTGCCATGTCACCGGCCTTCTGTAGGTGCTGCACGGTGACCGTGGGCCTGGGGATGATAGCCGATCATCCCAGGTCGTCGTGGGTACTTCATGAATTCGACGAGACTCCAATACAACTCCCTGACGCCCTCGAGATAGAACTATCTTCTTTGGTTTGGGTTTTGAACGAAAGAAGAAGAAGATGAAGAGAGAGGGAGATGTGGGATTATCCTCGGCTTGGGCTAAGGCTCCAACCCTTATATAGGGGAGGATAGCAGTGCCCTAGGATGTTCATCTAGAGGAAAACAATTTCTCTCTTATTAGGAATCCTATTCCTTCAATGAGAAGCAAAACTCTCTCTCTCCTACTTACCTCTTGATATTCTTTATTGTATGGATAATAGAAATACGAAAATCCACTTTCTTATTCTCTTTAATCTTGCTTTTTTAAACCATTGGCACGGATTTATATATTTCCTTAAGTACAAAATACTTTCTTCTTAACAAAACCACATACTTCATTAGTTAAGTATCCCCATTATCCTTTTATTTTGTAATTTTGGTATTTTTTCTTTCTTTCCTCTTTATTGGGACTCCTTGGATCCCAAGGAACTCTATTATTTCGAAATCCTTTTTATTGGATACTCATTATCTTTCTAGATGCATCTAAATGCATTATTCTTTAATATTTCTCATTATCTTGTTTATTTCTTATCAAAATAGCTCCTTTTGAGGATTTCTCTTTATTTCTCTTTTATATTCCTCATTGGTATTCCTTTTATCATTAGGAATCCTTGTGATACGAAATTCCACTAAGGATACTCAATTGTACCTCTTTTTACTTATTTTCGACATTTTACCATTGTTTTCAATTTCTTTCTTAATAAAGAAATACTTAATTGATATTTTCTTTTCTTATTGCACTCTTTATGCGACTTTGGACTCCTTGGAACCCAAGGAACCCAAGAGGCAAGAAATCCCTCTTTGGATTTGCCTTCTAGTGGTTTCCACATTTTTCTTTTCTCAAATATTCAATTATTCATTCACTAATTGAATTTTCTCATTATTTGGTCCCAATAGATAATAAAGCCCACCACACAAACATCGAGGCTATTGTAAAAAAAAACCATTTATTCCAAATACATTATATCATTATTTGTTTAAATATATTTAATATGAGAAATTAAATTTCTCAGCAAATAAATCCAAAAATTTTGGGTTGTAACATCCTTCCCCTCTTATAAGAGTTTTGTCCTCAAAATTCCATCAAGCAAACAAGAAATTCAGGATAAGACTTTTCCATGTCCATCATTGGCCCCTATGTGGCTTTACCACACTCATGGTGCTCCCAAAGAACCTTTATCATTACATATTCTTTTCTCTGAGTTCTTTCATCCTGACGTCTATAAACTGCACAGGTGACTCAAGCCATTTCAGCCTCCCTTGGGGCTCACTAGGTTCATTGTTCAGCACATGGTCTGGGTACCTCACATAGTGCTCTAAATTGGACACCTGGAACTTATAACACATTTCTTTATCCTGAGGGGTAAGGTCAAACATAACCTTCTCCACCAATCCATCTCAAATGGACCCATGTATCGGGGACTTAGCCTTCTTAGCTATAGCTCAGAGGGGTCAAATTTTTCATGTCACATATTCTCCCACAGTGAACTGCATGTCAGTCTACTTTACATCTGCTCATGACTCATGTCCTCTCTAGGCTCCTTTCAACCATTGCACGATCAAAGCGACTTCATCCACACGCATTGTGGTCCTTTTCTAACCATAATGTGGTCCTTTCACCAACATCACCTTACTGAAGTGGTGACCGACACAACCTCCCTTACAGAGCTTCTTTAAATCCCGATACTGGCTATGGTGGTCATCATCACATCTTCCCTAGGACAAGAACTATCCCTAGACATCACCCTGAACGAGCGCATATGCCCTCATTAGACCCTTTAGTCTAGATCATAATAACCATTAGTTAGGGGTGCTAAACTGTACTAACATCGAGTTCTTCATGTACCTACTTCCACCTTTTGGAAGGGAACCTTTAGGTCAAACTCAAGAACCTTTGAACTCGCATCATGGTGTAACTGAACCATCTCTCTCATGGGTAGTTCAGCCAAATTTTTCCCTTGACATGACTATTTCTTTCTTATATCATCTAGGTAATGCGATCTACCATAACCCACATTGCATCTTGACCTTCCTTGGTCTAGGGGAGACTTATCACCACATCCATAATGATGAACTCCCATTCCCGCTCGGGAACTCTTTATCCTCTATATCAATGCACTGGGTTACCAATGTTCATCCTTCACCTTCTGTCATGCATGGCAACATACCACATGCAACCTCATCTCCAACATCCATAGTACTACTACCACCCATTATCTAAGTAGTACTATGGTGTATGGTGATCTTAAAATCACAATTTCCTGTATGTTATGATTCCTCAAGATCGATTCCTCGAACCCTAAACCACTCTCATCAGGGTTTTACCACCTTATCATCTAAAGAAGTGTATCTGAGGTTCTATCACCATCCTTTCATTATATCAAGGACTAAACTGGCTAACTAAACAACCATTAACTTGTTCAAAAGATCTCTTTACAACTGAGGGTTATCCAAACACATCTCCTTTCCAAACTTAGGGTTATCTTAACAACCTCTTCTATCCAAACTAGGCATCTATATCTCAACCAGAGCATCCATTACCACTTCACATCCTTAGGTATTAGGTAATGTTGATGACATACACCTTCATGTTCTTCACTTATTATCTCATCTCAGCTCTAAGTCTATCTTTTTTTTATAACACTTTTGAGCTCATCTTCTTGGTGATCAACTCAACCTTGTATACTCATATTTCATGATAAAAACATCCTCATAAGGTGACTACCTCATTTCTCTTTAACTTTTGCAAACCATCCATGTATCATTCACTTTACCAAGGCATGTTATCCTCTCTATCCTCATGCCTCGTAGCAACGTTCCAACTCACATCATCTTTTATCCTTGGTGTATGGCATACGTATTGTCCTATCTCTCATTCCCATAATAATAAGAAATAAGCACTTGGGGTCGTCCAAATACAGATTTCTTCCTGTTCCAAGAGTAGAGATGGTACATCCCACCTTTCCAGTACACCTTCAAATCGAAACGTGCCATTTATGCCTCTATATTACAATCGTCTTGCTATCAGAGTCTCCTCCATGGAAAATTCGTCTCGAACCTACTTGGGTCACCACACAATCCTTGGTCATCTCCTCTAGGTCTATAGGGTGTCGGCACTTTTGGGGTCATCCCTCTTCCCTTATACATTCAGAGAGTGCCCTACTCATCTGCCCTTTGGGTCCCATGAGTTCATGAAGGTGATCAATCTCCTAACCCATGGCCCTCAGACAATGAAAGTTGTTACCTCCCGACCCTATGGTCATGTGCAACTAGGGAATTAGGCAACTCCTATTTCCATCGGTCTTATCCCTACCTGACCCTAGGATAGACTTAGGATTCACTTATAGTACATGTTCAACTTCGAACCTTACCCAAGCCTTCATCATCTCTCTCTCTACATTCATGGGCTGACTTTCATCCTTTCGTAGGGATCGTGGCAATCCTGCCCACCTTGGTAAAGCCCCATATCGGTTACCTCCATGGTAACACATCCATATGCACTTAGATATGGTTATGGGTCTAGAGGTTCATTTTCATACCATGCACTTTTCACTTAGCTTCTCAAGATCCTATGAGACATCTTTAGGTTACCTTAAACCAAAAAAACTGGTATACACCCTACAAAAGGGTCCCTCTCCCAGGATGGGAGGAAACTACAACTCTTAACAACAAGGTCACAAACATCCTTAGGGTTTACATCCATATGAGCATGCTTAACCCAGCAGATACTAAGGCACAAGCGGACCACTGACTAACCATGCTAGGTCATACTTATTCTCATTCCTCAGCATTAGGTCAAGATCATACCTTCCCTTGTCATCAACTTAGCTGTGAGGGGTTAATCAAACATACCTTAAACTTAAGGGGCTTCCCTTTTCCTCCGTACATGATGAGTACCATGCTTGAAATTATAGCAACTTAATTCTCATCATGAGCATTAGGTATACTAGTTCCCCTCTTAGGCCTAGGAACCAAAGGTTCACTTTCCTGATGTTCAGCTATCTGCTCAACCTCTTAACCACAAACTAAACATGTATCAGGTATGACATACACTTCCTATCATCCTTTTTCCTCGATCAACACTTTAAATTTGAGTCCTCCTCAAGGAAAATCAACAAGGTACAAGGCCTCATAACCTATTTCTAAACCTCTCCAGGGTATACATAACTTCTTCTTCCTTTCTCAGACGGTAAACACTTATACCATACACACATAGGTGCCAGAAGCCTCATTCTCTCTCTAGGGATCGTGCATTAGGCAACCACTATTATCTACTAGGGTCGCTTCATCCTCGACTCCCACTGTTCCTCATATCTCAGAATATAGGCTTCCAACCTTCTTGCTTGGGGTCCCGCTCTCTCTCTAGAGCTAACCCTACAACCAGCCTCTCCATGAGAGGTCCTCTCTTCATGAAGGATCAACCTCATAAGCATACCCCTACCTAGGTGAAGCCTATGTTCAACTTATGTTCACTCAAGGTTATCCATAACCCCTTATGGTTATCACATAAGCTATCCATCAAACTCTCCAGCCAGGGTTTCAACCTATTTCTCACACTACTGATTCATATTGGGTGCCTATTATGCCCATATAAGCTCATGGGGTTTCCATAGGTTCTTTTCTAACCTCATCAGTGAAGGAGATATCCTTCACTCTAACTTGCACGACCCTTCCCAGAGTTGGGTCGCCAGAGGTACTAGGTCATCCAACCTCTCATGGCTCATACGCCATCCAAGGCATGTCCATCCAAACACTTGGTCTAACTCATCATGCCATCTTTCTCTAACCTTCACTTAGGGTTAGGGTTAACATCATCCTCAGAGGATGTGCCAGGTCTTTGCTTATAAAGGAGATCTCTATCTCCAAGACTAACTCTCTTTATTTATCCTCCTAACAAGAAGGTCTATCCTCAGGTCTCTTCTGAGGGCATGACAACGTATGTCATACGACCTAAGCATGTATCTATTCCTTTACGCTTAATCTATTAAACTTATGTCCTTGACATCTTATCTACATGCTTTTTATTAATTTGGTGGAGGATTCCTTAGACCTTATCAACCTTACCCATACCTCAAGAGGGTGAGGATAAGAGAGAAAACCCTAATCCTTAATGTCCTTAACAGAATTTGAGTTGAGAAGGGATGAACAAGATGAGAGGGTCCTAGAGGTATCTTATTTCGATTCATACCCTAAGAATTTGGCCAGGCAGTCACACGGATCCGGGAGTCCTCGTATTCCGACTAGCGGTGCGGAGGGAAATATTTCCAGCCCCTGGTCGTGATCCTTTTCTAGACACCTCCGTCTTTTGGATAATCCTCTAATAACTCCCTTGGGTTCTATGGAGTTTGTAAAATTTAATAATTAGTAATGGTTAAGTGAGGAACATACGCTATGATACCAAATGTTATGACCCCACCTCCCGATAACCCCCAATTAAGGGAGGTCGAGAGGTCAAAGCCGCACCCATCACTTCTGAATCAAAGGTTCGACACTTAACCAAGAACAATTAAAAGCTGTAATAAAATTTTGCCTACCTTTTGAAAATTGTGGATTTCTAAACTTCTATCCATGTATGTATTCTACTCTAACTAATCCTCCTTGCATTTTACTTCATGTATTTCACAATATGACAATTTACTGTTTGTCCTTTTTGGCTTGTACCTAAAACGCCGACAAACAAAACGTCGGTCAGCCGAAGCTGGTATATGGGGGAAATAATAATCGTACAATTATTCATAACAATGTATTGCAGCCAATTACCATTTAACAATCAAGTTTACATTTTAAATATAACTACGTGATCCATGTGTATCCTATCCCCAGCGTTGTCCTTGCAGTGGAGCTGGATACTACCTTCCTTACGGTAGATCCCCATTATACCCCTCATGATTTCACCTAACAAGTGAATTAGTTTCTAGGGTTGAGTCACATGGCACTACCCGTAGGTAGCCCACTCCTTAATGCATGGCAAGCTAAGAGTCTCATGGAACTACACATGTGTAGCCCAGTTTCTAACTCATGATAGCCTAGACCTTGCTCTAGGTTATCCTCTTTAGCCCTTGCATAGCCATAGGGGTGGACCCGGATCTAGCTAGTTATACATGTATATTCATAGTGATAGTCATAGTCACTCTATAGTTGCATGAAATAAAAGCATCAAACAATTATATCAAGCAATGAGGGAAACATCGATAAAATCCCCAGAAAACTAGTCAGGATAATCATAAGCATAACCACATACCTGATTTAATGATTTCACAAGTATTAGGCAAATCCAACCAAGAAAGCAATCCAAGTAGGCAATTCAACAATCACATAATTCCTGAAAAGAATATGGACTCTATTTATTACACACTTTATTAAGAATCTACTTTATTGACTTGGATTCACTTTCTAGGGTTTCTGTATCCATTTTAGGGTTTCCTTTTATAATTAGGGTTTCCCTTCATCTTTTACCATATTAAACCCTAATTTTATGCTATTACTCATAAACCATAATTATCTCATCTATTCTTCAATATTAAGGTAATCTTAACAACATATAACCCTATTTTCATATTTAAAGGCACCATTAACCATTAATAAATTTCATTAAGCTTCTTTTACATTAAAGCTACTATTTTTATCTTTTAATTCAAGACAAGATCATTATATGCATTTATCATCAATTCAACGTTCATTAGGGTCTTATTAACATATGAACTTGTTTTGCCATCAATTCTACCTTTTATTCATGAGAAAACCCTAATCACTACATTTAGGGTTTTCATCCATAATTAGTAACTTTAATGCTCAAAATAAATTAGAACCATAATTTAACAACATATTTTCACAATTTCCAAATTATATATGATCTTATCCTCTTTTACCCTAAATTAGGGTTTCTAAATACATAATCATTCTCATATGGGGTAAAAACCCTAAATCATGCAATTTTACATCTAGAACAGGTTCGAATCTAACATTATCATTCAACAAGTTATTAATACTTCAATTAACCCATTAAGCATACTAGATTCAACCTTTAATCACAAATAGGGTTTTTAACTTATCTTTCTTTCTGTCAACTTATAGTACTTTTTCAATTAGGAAAGGAATCAATCTTTAATATCATTTTTATTGGATTTCTCTCGTTCTCTTGATCAAAATACATATATTATTTGTATTTATCCGAGCTACGGTTTATGAGATATGATTTTTGCAAAGATTTACTTGGCCAATCAGATTGCGCCACGTGTCCCGCTCCATGCAACATTGCTCAAAATAGAATATAACACAATTACGCATTTACCCCTGGTAAGTTGAACGCGTCTCCAGCCCGCGGAGGGGAAAAAGTGTCCAATACAGCCCATCGTCTTCAACCTTGCACGACTGTTGCTGTTGCCACCCTAGTCGCGCACAGAGTGACTTCTCCTCCTCTTCCCGAGCCCGATGGCAGCCGTCGAACCTTCCCCTAGATCCGCCGCCCTCCGCTGCCCTTGGGGCACCACCTATCTCACATTCTAGGTGGTTGGTTTGAGCGGGCAGGCGTGCGACCTACTGCCATGTCACCGGCCTTCTGCAGGTGCTGCACAGTGACTGTGGGCGTGGGGATGATAGCTGATCATCCCAGGTCGTCATGGGTACTTTCTGAATTCGACGCGACTCCAATACAACTCCCCGTCTCCCTCGAGATAGAACTATCTTCTTCGGTTAGGGTTTTAAATGAAAGAAGAAGAAGATGAAGAGAGAGAGAGATGTGGGATTATCCTCAGCTTGGGCTAAGCCTCCAACCCTTATATAGGGGAGGATAGCAGTGCCCTAGGACGTTCATCCAGAGGAAAACAATTTCTCTCTTATTAGGAATCCTATTCCTTCAATGAGAAGCAAAACTCTCTCTCTCCTACTTACCTCTTGATATTCTTTATTGCATGGATAATAGAAATACTAAAATCCACTTTCTTATTCTCTTTAATCTTGCTTTTTTAAACCATTGGCACAAATTTCTATATTTCCTTAAGTAGAAAATACTTTCTTCTTAACAAAACCATATACTTCATTAGTTAAGTATCCCCACTATCCTTTTATTTTGTAATTTTAGTATTTTCTCTTTCTTTCCTCTTTATTGGTACTCCTTGGATCCCAAGGAACTCTATTATTTCGAAATCCTTTTTATTGGATACTCATTATCTTTCTAGATGTATCTAAATGCATTATTCTTTAATATTTCTCATTATCTTATTTATTTCTTATCAAAATAGCTCCTTTTGAGGATTTCTCTTTATTTCTCTTTTATTTTCCTCATTGGTATTCCTTTTATCATTAGGAATCCTTGGGATACGAAATTCCCCTAAGGATACTCAATTGTACCTCTTTTTACTTATTTTCCACATTTTACCATTATTTTCAATTTCTTTCTTAATAAAGAAATACTTAATTGATATTTTCTTTTCTTATTGCACTCTTTATGCGACTTTGGACTCCTTGGAACCCAAGAGGCACGAAATCCCTCTTTGGATTTGCCTTCTAGAGGTTTCCACATTTTTCTTTTCTCAAATATTCAATTATTCATTCACTAATTGAATTTTCTCGTTATTTGGGCCCAATAGCCAATAAAGCCCACCACACAAACATCGAGGCTATTGTAAACAAAAACCATTTATTCCAAATACATTATATCATTATTTGTTTAAATATCTTTAATATGAGAAATTACATTTCTCATCAAATAAACCCAAAAATTTGGGGTTGTAACAGTCTAGGCTGTCACAAGTGAATGTGTCTAGGCTGACACAAGGGATAGTGTGTAGGCCGATATACCTTGATGGGTGTAGGCCGACACATGATGAATATAATTAATTTACACACTATGAAGTAATGAGATGGATACACATTGATAAGTGTAGGTTGATAAACCCTAAAGAGGGTCAAGCCAATGTAATAAGTATGTTGAAATCAATATCCTAGTAAGGATGAAAGAGAAACTTATACGACTCATATGTGAAAGGTAATACATCATGTTGATAATTAATTATTGATTATTGATGAGAATAATTAAGTATGCTTGAATACTTATGGTAATAAAAAAAGCTCTTATGATGTGAATTAGGGTGTGGTTGTTAAATATGAACTTGAAAACCCTAATCGACTACAAGGGGAAACCCTCACCCTAATTATGAGAGGGATGCAATTTGAATTATTCTCATTATGGCATGGTGATTATATGTACTTGATATTGCTTTTACCATGAAATTCTAACTATGCAAGTATTATGAGATGATGGGCATAGCCAGGTATGAGCTATGATGATTTAGTATGATACAAATTAAATAGGCCTTGTGAGCCATATGAAATACTTGTACAACAAGTATGATATATATTGGTCTAATGACCTAGAAATGATTGTTTCCTGGTAGGAGGTGACACTGTTCAATATGAACTGAGGGTTTGAAAACCATTACATGTGATCCTGTTTATGAAAATGTGAAGGGATGTGATTCCCAGTAATGTGTACAAGGGATTGAGATCCCATAATGGGTGTAACAAGATGTGTTCCAATTGATACAAGATTCCTTGAAAAGTATGGTACACCTTTCTTTATAGCATCTATCTATAATTCATGCTTGTAACTTGATTGATGCTAAAAGATGTTGTAATGCACTTAACTTATCAAGAGAAACTAAAAATGTAGTTTTCCCTGGCCATAGACCCATTCAGTGTTAGATCTTGCTGAATGGTGAAACGAGAAATTCATGTGGGAAACTCAGAGCGTATATTGTTGAATATGTGGGGTGAAAGTTGAGGTATCTCCTTGTATCCTTAACTCATAGGATTGGCTATGGGCCATACCCTCAACATTAGGATTGGCTTCGGGCCATACCCTAACAAGTGTGCAGTTGTAAGCTATGAATCAACATACAATCAGGATTGGTTACAGACCATACACTGATACAATCAGGATTGACTATGGGTCATATACCCTAATGAGGGAATAGTTATGGGTTGTATCTCTCTAGCAATGATCCTATATACCCAGGATAGCTAATTTCAATTTGACCCATGATGGCACTGCTTATAATCTCATACTGACCGATAAATGAGAGGTCATGGAGTCTGACTCTTCCATGGATATTGTATGGCACTGATGCTACCTAATTTAGGTTGGTTGGAGCATGAGCAGTATACCTCATCTCCTCAAGGCATTATATTGATTGTTGAAAGATGTAATCAGCCGTGTAGCATATTTTCTTAAAGATTGAATACAGAAATATTGAATGAGGTTGCAATTGCTTCTATATGTCATAGTTGATAAATGTTATACATGTTCTTCATATTCCTTTT
Source organism: Alisma plantago-aquatica (assembly GCA_963693085.1). NCBI lineage: Eukaryota > Viridiplantae > Streptophyta > Magnoliopsida > Alismatales > Alismataceae > Alisma > Alisma plantago-aquatica. Next base: position 495,809,586 of record OY856414.1, on the reverse strand, counting down.
AAAAGTGATTAGATGATCTATTTCTCAGACATAGATATCTAAACTATTTAAATGATGATATTGCTCTACTCTGCATCATAAGATTGAGCATTGTGTGAATAATCATGAAATTGATTATTGAAATATTCAATTATCTCTGTAGCATATTTATCTTGAGATTAGAATACATAAATATTGAATGGGGGTGCAATTGTATTTATATGACATAATCGGTAGTTGTCATACATGTTGTTCATATTCCTTCAAAACTTATTACTTGATGTACTCTTCAGTCATACCTATCTAAATTGCTCAATTATTATAATATTGTAATGTTCATAATATATGGTCAGATCTGTTTAGTATAGTGCAAATTTACTTTCTATTCTAATAACAATATATATGTGATAATAATAGTGTTGTTGGGAAATTATATCTCCCACTGGGACTTTTGTCTCACCCCGTGGGATCCACAACTTTTTAGGTGGACGTGTACGGGGTAACAAAGATTGTGTAGCTAAGACAGGACAACAGTAGGAAGAAGACCTATAATTTTGAGGTGGTGTGTTGTCAGTTGTGTCTTATTGTAGATAGAAGTCCTATGTGTCGTCCATGTCTCTCAGGTCCTTGGGAGATAGTTTGATATCCAGTTTTATAATCAATATGAGATTTTGGCTAGAATGCCTCGATGTATAATGTTGCTTTTGTATATGTTTTGGTAAAGCAACTGATATCTCATATCCTTGCGATGTGATGGAATGATGTATGTGTGAAGTGAACCATGATGTATATATATCTTTGGTTCTTTCTGTAAAGAGTTTCCTGGTAGTGGATCTCTTGGTAAAAAGGTTTTAATTTTTAGTGTTTTTTGATAATCCACTGCTAACGGTTGTCCATGCAGTTTTGTGTGATGTCGTTGTTGATTTGATAGTGGTTGTCACAATTTTTGGTATCAGAGATATAAGTTCACTGCGTGTATAGGGACATAGGGCTAAGGTTGTTGAGTCTATTCTAGTGTCCTCGAGTAAGTCTAATAGTGACTTCTGCTCATGCAAAAGAAAGGATAAAGCTTAAAGATGTCTGGAGAACATGATGAACATATTGTTGAGACTAGTATTGTTGCACCAGGAGAAGCTGAGAGAGATTAGGTAAGAGAAGAATGAGTGCCTGAGAATCCCCAACCTAATCCAGTCATGATAGAGAACCCTATTTTTCATGCTCTAGTTGGGCAGGTTATGACAACAGTGATGCATATAGTGGACCAGACACTAGAAATACAACCTAGGGTACTAGTCCCCATGTTACACCCCGATCTCACAATTTCCTCAAATCATGAGATTAGGGCATAAGATAGGATTTATATGTAACACAAAGAACACCCTTAACTTTTTCTTTTCTTAAAAACTCTTGTTTCTTCGCATTGAACCACATAAAACATCTTAACAAGGGAATGTGAACATTTCCTTTACTAATCAAACTTTAATAGTAAAGATACATGTATAAACATTCATGATGTCTCTCACACATTATGCACATGAAACTTGCTAATTAGCATACATATCAAAGAGGAACAATATTACACATTGTAATTTCAACTCTCTCTCTTAACTCTTACTGAGGACCTAGAGTGACAAGGACCGACTGACTCAACTAATCTCATACTTGACTCCTGTGGCAGATCTACACTGATGCTCTGACCATCTTCAAGTCCACGCGGTTAACCCTAAAAATGTTTGAGTAGAGGGGTGAGCCTACTCGCTCAGTGAATGAGTACTTCATGGAAACAGACTAATGCACTAATGTGATTACAGATATAATTTGAATAAACGATATGAAATTTATCAACAATAAATACTACACTGAGCAGTTCTAAAACAATATAATTGAAATAACAAAGAATGTAAATATTGCATCCAAGAATAGTTACTAGAAGACTATGCTCTAGTCTTCCTTAACTCTTTCATGTATAAAGGACTCTATGAACCTATATGATCATATTTTAGATTATGCCCTGATCTATGCAGTGTACTCTGCATAGAGACTCGCAGTGCACTATGACCACACCGTACAAGACTTAGCGACACACCCGGGAAATGCTAAGTTTGACGCCAGCCCTGTTCTGCTACAGGACCACAGGCTCATCTTCAGGCTCATCGGCCTCACTGCACTACATCGAGTGCTCTGAACTCCTCCTCTAACCTGAGTATACAGGCTTAGGAGGTCTGGGTTACCACCGTGACATCGCACGTGTTGTTGTTGAATAACCCCTATTTACTCCAGTGCCACCGTGACATCGCACACGTTGTTGTTGAACACTGTCTTTCCATCCTCGTGCCACCGTGACATCGCACGCGTTGATGTTGGACACGAGTTTCACCCCTAAGAAGCAGACCTGTCAAAGGGGTTCTACGGTGTTCAGGGCACCTAAGTCTAACATTAACATTATAGGTACATTTTAAACATAAATCATAATTCATTTAACATTTCTCACAAGGCTCACACGGCCTGCCATATCATATCATAAGAAGCATCATAACTCACGTATTCAACATATATCATGTCTCAGTAACATCCCTTTCTAGAGCATGTCATATCTCGTCACCTGCAATTTACGAGATATGTATTGAAAATAAGAAACCCTGCAGTATGCAGATATCAACTCAGAGAGAACAAACATATAAAGTTAAATGCACTAGAAACATACAATTCAACAATTAAGCATCACCACGTCTCATATCGAAACCTTTCATATCACCTTAACATGATTCATTGAACACCCTATCCTTAGGGTTTCATTTGCTTTATTCATTCATCACATGCCAACACCCTACTCTTAGGGTTTCATTTGCCTCATTCACCTTTTCATTTGCCTCATTCACTTGTCACATGACTCTCATAGGATATAAGCATTCACTAAATAAAGATTGTTTCCAACAAATCATATGCAATCAATATAGACATGAAACCATGGAAATTTAACTAAATTTAGAGTTTCCATACCATTCACTGAGATATCATGTATCAAGAATAAAATTCAATAAGATAACACATGAGGTACACCCTAACCACTTATAGGATTACCAGTCTTCTTTATTTAACTTTGACTCTTAAGTATTCATTTAGGGTTTGCTTCAACACGGTCGTGGTATCACCCCACGGCCGTGGCACATTCACCTCACCACGGTCGTGGCTCTTCCCCCACGGTCGTGGTGTATAGAGATCAGGGTTTCAAAAGCATTTATTACGGCCGTGCTACTTAGCACGCCCGTGGCATAGACCCTTCACCACGGTCGTGGTCACCCACCACAGGCCGTGCCACAGCTCGATTGAGCTTCAACTTAGTGAAATAAAAGTCATGGACTTAGTGACGAATCCCAAAGGGTTTAGATATTGAAATATGATAGCCTTAAGCTTGATTAAGAGCATTTAGACCTAGGTTTGGTTTAAGTCTAGATATCTCTTCAATTGGATTAAAACTCTAGTGAGATCTCAATTAGGTTAAACCCTAAATACATCATACGGTATAAATCTGAAAAGCATTCTTACTAGGATGTGTTGTACACGTTTCTGATATGAATTTACCATCTAAGAGTCATTCAAACAGAGAAAGAAATCCATATCATATCGATTTGCAACAACTTAAATCAGACATTTCAGGTTTTAGAATCACATACTAAGCAATTAGGGATTTGGATGCTATAATCAAATTTCGTGCATTACACTGTTTGAAGGAAGAACCCACTCACCCCAAGGTGTGAAAACACCTCAAAACTGCAGCTCAACTCAGGGGATCTCGAACTCATATCAAATCCCTAGCAAATCTCCCAATTCTTCTTCCATTCAACTCGGAAACCTTGAAAATGAAGGATTATGAAGAAAGGGTGAGAAAAGAGGGAATTTCGACATCATCTTGGATCAAATCAGAGCATGGACGGAATCTTGACATGAGATAGAAGATTCACCATAAAAGTCTATGCAAAGAATCCAAACTTACTTGATTTCACCATTCCTGGAACCGCAAAACCCTAATTCAGCAATTCCTCCTCTTTCTCCACTCAAACCCTAACTCTCCCTCTCTCTCTAGATTTTCGTTTCTCTGGAGTGAATGACGAAGAATGAGAGCTGCTTGTGTGTGTGGTTGCTCATATAGACCATTTGAGCTGCTTGGGTCAATTGCATATTGACCCCACACTCAACTTTTATTATATTGGCTGAATATTCAGTTATACAAAAGTTACTGTAATTCGTTTATTTCAGAGATCAAACCTTCTCCAAAAATTATGGGAATTTATCATGTTGTTTATAATTGATCTATAAAGCTGAAGTTAAAATTTGAGATCATTTGGAGTTACCAATAAATAATTAAAAATAGAACAGTGCACTGCTATCCAGAAATCTGCAGAAATGTCATTTGAAGCAAAAATGCCTCAGAACGGCCGTGCTAGCTGCCACGGCCGTGCAAGATGGACCCAGAACGGCCGTGGTGTCTACCACGGCCGTGGTGCATTGATTTCAGCAGATTTGAGTAGAAAAGTTGGTTAATAGTTTAATTCTTTCAAAACGACCGTGTGGCCTTGCATGCCCGTGCCACCAAAGACCTAGAACGGCCGTGCTACCCACCATGGCCGTGCTACCCAAGCATCCAACTATCATTTCTATTTTTCTATGCCTAACTCTATCATTCCTTCCCAAATGAGCTCATTCGTTGAAAATCCTTATTTCAACCGACTAGAGTTTATACACCTCAAACCCTAATTATACAAAGAGATAACATGCTTGGGGTTCTCATTAGGTTTAACATATTATAATTGAGATATCATCATTAATTAGATTTAAACAATGATCAATCCAATCAAATATGCAATCATCCAGGTAAACCCTAGTTTACCAATTAAGCTCAGATGGGGTCGTAACAACTCTTCCCCCCTTAGAATGTTTCGTCCTCGAAACATAAACCTGCAAGAAAGATACATTCAAGATTATTCTAAACTTCTAAAGCCTTCCATGTCATTATATTCTTGTATTTCATACCTGAATGTAGTTTTCAACATTAGATCTTTTAATTCTTTACCAAATCTCAACATATTTCAAATAGTTCTCAATGATATCAAGCAAATTCTTTATGTCACAGTCAAACATAGAATGCAAAGATAAACCACCACGCTTTCACTGCGCAACTCTGATACTCTGATAAAACTATCTCAACTTATGCTGCTCAGAGAGTTCTATTGTTCTGTATCACCTTTAGGTGACAAAAGCAAGTTCACCATGCCGTTTTAAACTTTAATAACATGCTACTCAGATAGAAAAACAGTCTTAAATTAAAAGACTAGATTCAACAATCAATTGCACAATACTACTCTTCGCATCCCCATTGGGTCATGGATGCATGAGGTGAAGCACTACCACCTCATTCCATACTATCCTGTTTCGATCCTGGGACCTGTGGATTATGGGCCCACACACAATTCAAAGTGTAACCATCGTAGTATATCATTTTAGGGTTTCAACAACAGTAATAAGGTAATCCACAATTGTATCAGTCATTCAAGCATTAATCATACTCAATTACCATCACTCAGTTATATTAGAGCTAGGTATAACAAGCTACACCTCATTAGGGTTACTTGTCCAGACAATCTGATTATCACCCCTTTCTATTAATATGAGTGAATAAGTATGACTACCTTGTTCAGGGTATCTCTCCATGTGTTCTAACATCATCCAAACCGTATCACCATATCACAAATACACAATAGTAAGATGCATATCAGGTATGAATTACTACAACTATCATACGCCTTTAATTTAACATATACCTTGCACAAATACACTGAAATCATATGTAGAACCAACTTTCATACCTTAATATGCCTTCAACAAATCATACATGTAAAAACAAATTCACATATTACACAAAGCTAGTGTTTTCCCATATCTCTCTGCTCATTCATTACTTCTTTACTTTTTGCTACCTATCCTTTTCATATGATTATATACAATAAACACCATTAACATTGAAGCATTTAAGATAGGAATAGATTATTCATCATTCTTGTTATCACACAAGAATTTATTTCTTATCGCACTTCATCATATTGAATGTTACTATTACATTCACTAGATGACCCCACCAAGGTAGTTATGCATCATATATGATTCATTTTCTCTTATCATTTCATTCCCACCTTGCTCTCATTAAGGAATATATGAAAGAGAAGATGATTTTAAGACTTGGAATACTTGTATTCAAACATTCCCTTAATGCATTCTCGTATGTAGATTTACTTAGTTATCAACAAAGATATTTGATTAATTAACACTTTCTTGAATCTCACAACCTCTTTATTTTATAACTTCTCCATCATATTTCAAACCCTATCTTACGTTTCATAGTCCTCTTACCATATACTACTCTTTAACCCGTCATATTGAATTCTAAATTTTTTCTCTTATGACCATGTTGCTTATTCATATGTATGGTCATGTATACCATGTTGCACATATTTCCTCCTTTATCTTTATACTATTGTGAAGTTAACGTTCTAAATTAATAGTCCTTCTATTAGTTTTTCCTCATGTTGAATACATTACATATTCTTCATTTTTAAATCAAGTGGATCATGCATGGGTCAAACATAGTTTCTCTTTCAATCAAGTTTTTCTCTCCTGAATACAGTCTACCTTTGTATGACTTATTCATTCGTTAAACTACACCTATGTTCTTCACTTAGGAACTAGTTTGTTGTTCTAGTCTTATGAATTATATGATCATATGATTCTCTTCACTTTTACTCTTTTGAAGACTCTTGTAAAGAGGCGAGATCACCTCCTTACTAAAATTTAAAGGAAATACAACATCCACAAGTTTTAAAAAAAATTGAGGCTTTTGAGGATGGTTGCATAATAATCCAATTTAAATAAGCATGATTCCAGATACATAATAAAATGTCAATAACAGCGGAAAGAAAGAAAGAAATATCAAGCCTTCTAATGGCTTTATAGTTTATTACATCATTGCTTTCTAAAAGAAAAGATAAGATAGAATAGAGGATCTAGCTATAGCAACCTAGCCATCCTTCTTCTCAAGCTAACGATCACAGCAAGGATTCTTTCTTCAAGCCCTTCCTTCTCCTTGGACAGCTCCAACACCTGGGTGGTTGGGAAGGCACCCAGCAAGAGGGAAAACAAGAAAAGTATGTGTTACACTAATAATCTTTCAAAGGCAAAGAAAAGATGTAACAAGTAAACTAGACTAAGTATTTGGTGTAAAAGGATATCAAGGAGTATGAGGTTTTTATAAGAGAACTTGCCATTAACAAAGTAAGTAAAAGGTTTTAGCATGTTTATTAATATGTCTATCTAACTAAGTAGGGTTGAGGCACCTACCGAACCTCTAACCTTAGGTGAGGGAAGAATTATAAACATTTCCAAATCACCTACAAATTTTTAATGGGGAGAATAATAAACATTCCCCTAGGGCGATTTTATACATGCCCTCTATGGGTGGTTGTACAAAAGTACCACTACTTAAAATTTAAATAGAACATTTAATTTCATGCTAATAAGTGACTTATGGCAAGAATAAGCAAAAGATATTCACATGGCAATAGGGTATGAATACCCAAACAAGAGAGTACTATAACTGATATTTGAGGCAAATAAGACAATTTAGGTTTCAAAGATATTCAATGGTTTAGATCAAATTAAACCTCATAGAAGAAATCTAGGTATTGGATTAAGTATTCCCAACTGATAGGTAGATGTACAACATAACTTATACTAAACACATACTAATCACATACCTTTGCCACAGGTGTCCTAAGTTCCCTTTTTCAAATCTTCTCACGAACTATAGACCCTAAACTTCCTAATACATCATTTAATTCATTTATTAGAATTGCATGTATTCACTTAAAAGATTGAAATCCCTAATTTACTAACTTTTTGTACAAACTCTCGATTCAGACTTCAAAAACCTCATAATCGTCTTAGTTAGGTTTTCCTGATCAAAATAACATATAATATTGTATATTTTGGAAATATAGATTTTCAGGGTTAATTTTAGAGATTTTTAAGTTAATTAAATAGATATTAAAAACACTTTTTCACAAACCTCAAAATCAAAGCTCAAAAATATTTTTATTAGATAGATCTCGTTTTCCTGATTTCAAAACACTATTTATTTTTAAATTTTGACAAACGAATTAATTAATAAAAACTATTTTATCTCGACCAATCACAGCCTGCCACGTAGGCAAGGGCTGGATGGCCGAGCGGCGACGAGCGCTTGGCAGCGGCGACCCGCGTCCCGCGGTCGCTCGCCACCAGCCGCACGGTGCGGTCGGGCGGTCCGGCGAAAGGACGAAAAAACCACGCGCGAGAAACAAAAGAAGAAGGGGACGGAGGGGCAAAAACGTCAAAAGCCCATCATCTTCAAGCTCGGTCGCGCGCGAGCTGCTAGCTCGGCCGATTTGGGCAAAATCGCTATACTCGACCAAATCGTGCGTTCAGGTAGTCGAAAGAAAGATAACGAGAAGACGAAGTTGGTAGTACCTTTAATTTGGACGAAGATGGAGCAAGCAGAGAGCACTAGGCGCCGCAAGACAGGAGCAACCGGCGGCTCGTTGGTGGTGCAAACGTCGACGAAATCCCAAATTAGAGGCACGAACAGGTTGCTAAGGTGATTGCGGTTGCGAGGGTGTAGTTATTTATAGGCAGGAACCCTAAACTAGGATGTGGGTAGGAGCAAAGGGAAGTGGCCGGCGGCTACTTTGGGCGTTTCTCAAATACGCGTTAAAGCTCGCAAAAGTTGGGATAATCTTGTGCGAAATCTCGCAAGGAAACCAACGCAACAAAAATCAAGGAAAATCGTTGAGTAAATCTCAAGTTATTGCGATTTTAAGAAAACGAAAAATCCAAGTCTGTTGCCTAATCCGACTCAAGGTAGAAGATGACCGCGCACCGTTGGATCGATGGACGCGGGTCCATCAAGCAACCTGGGCCGTTCGATCGCGCATTAGGTGAGGGAAATATCCCTGAGCAAAAGTCGATTAAAACCATTATATTTTAAATGTTTTTCTCTTTCTTATTTTGGAGGCTCAAACGTTGCCCAAAAATTATGAAAATTTATATTCTGACTTATTTCAACGCGTAGAATCCGAATATGGAGTTAGTTTTTCATTTTGAGAAATTTTAATAGGTGAATTAATTAATATGTCATTTTCTCTCTCCTCCCTCAAACGAAGTGATAACATTATCTAAAATTAATGTAACTTCACCCTTAAGTCTTCTTAATAGTTTGAAACACGATTTTGCAATTATCTTCTCAAGTTGACATTATCTTTTTATTTATTAACTTAATTAGAACATTCTACACTCTTTCTTTCTCCTATTTTCCTATTTATTCATATATCTTCTAAATTAGTTGCAAATTTGCACAGAGGCTTATTTTTATGTTTAGAATACGAATTTGAAGTTATTTCCCTGATTTGAGATCATCAAATATTTTATTTCTTTTTATTGGCTTATTTCCTATTTTCCTTTGATAATGTTATTAATATTTTTATTTTAAATAATACTTGACCCTTAAGTTACTCTTTACTCAAGGAAACGAATTAAACTATCAAATTATCATGATGGTTTCAAATTATCTTGTTTGTTACAAAATCTTTGTAATTATCTTCTTTACTCATATTTTCTCATATTTCCTTTACTTATTATATTTATCTTCTTTCTTTCATAAAATTCGGATTTCCTTCTTATTTCTTATATTCTAGGAAACACTAGAAGATTCTAGGACGAATTATTTTATCCCCTTTTTATATCTTAAGGTGAAATTGCATATTAAACCCCTTGTCTAAAACTAACTGAGTCATTTGTACATGAAACCTTGAAATAAGAATATATGGGAAATATTTAACCAATAACTATCTAAATTTCTTTTAAATCAAAACCAAGGACAAAAGGAACGAAAATGAAGGTCAAAGCTTTATAGAAAAGAGTACAAAGAGGTACAAAGGAGTTTTCAGTATGTTACAACACTCCACCCCTTAAAAAGGATTTCGTCCCCGAAATCTCATACAAAGAGGGAAGGGTGAGTACGTAACATCTCATCTCTCAACTCCCAAGTGGTTTCTTCTAAACCATGATACCTCCACAAAACCTTCACTAACTCTATCTCCTTGTTCTTCAGCTGCTTCACTCGGGAGTCAAGGATCTTCACAGGTAGTTCTTCATATGTCAGATTCTCATTAATCTCCACAGGTTCAATGGAGAGCACATGAGACGGATCCTTAACGTACTTCCTCAGCACAGAAACATGGAACACATTATGAATCTTATCATAAGCAGGAGGCAAAGCTAGGCGATATGCACAATCTCCCACTTTATCCAAGATCTCAAATGGTCCAACATAGCGAGGACTCAACTTGCCTTTTACTTTAGATCTTGCAATAGAACGTATAGGCTTGATCTTCAGAAAAGCATAGTCACCCACTAAGAAGCTTACATCAGACCTCTTCTTATCAGCATACATCTTCTGTCTGTCTTGAGCAGCTTTCATCCATTTCTTTATCAACTGTATCTTCTCAAGCATCATCTGCATGTCATCAGTCTTCACCAGGGAACGCTCACCAACATCATCCCAGTGCAAAGGTGAACGATAAGGTCTACCATAGAGAGCTTCAAAAGGTGGCATACCAATGCTGGCTTGGTAGCTATTGTTGTAAGCAAACTCTGCTAATGGTAAATACCTATCCCAAGCACCACCCCAATCCATCACACAAGCACGAAGCAAGTCCTCCAGAATCTGAACTGTTCTTTCGGATTGACCATCAGTTTGTGGATGGTAAGCAGTGATGAAACGCAGATCAGTACCCATCTCTTCCTGAATCTGACCCCACAAACGAGAAGTAAATTTCGAGTCTCGATCAGAAACTATCACAGCAGGGACACCATGCAGACGAACTATCCACTCCACATACAACTGAGCCATCTCAGCAACTTTATGTGTGGTTTTGAAAGGCAAGAAATGAGCAGATTTGGTAAGCCGATCAATCACCACCCAAACAGCATCATAACCTCTCTTGGACTTAGGAAAACCAGTAACAAAGTCCATTGTGATCTTCTCCCACTTCCATTCTGGAATCTCAAGAGGATGAAGAAGACCACCAGGTCGTTGATGTTCAATCTTGACTTGCTGACATGTCAAGCACTTTGCCACAAACAGAGCTATATCGTTCTTCATATTCTTCCACCAGAAACTTCTCTGTAGGTCCTTGTACATCTTGGTTGTGCCAGGGTGAATAGTGTACTTGGAACCATGAGCTTCACTCAGAACCTTCTGTCTCAGATCACCAACATCAGGTATCCACAACCTTTTTCTAAAGCGGATAGCACCATCCACTCTGACAGAGAAGTCAGATTGCGGTTTCTCAGCTAAAGCTTTCAACTCTTCAAGCTCGGAACTCTCCAACTGCGCAGTCACAACATCTGAGATCCAGGTTGGTGTAACAGACAAACTGGCCATATGAACACACAACTTATCTTCATCCACTGATTCAACAGGTTGAGGTTTCCAACTGGCAACAAGTTCGAGGTTTTCCCACACCGAACATCTCAGAGCAGCACAAACATCATTCTTCTTGCGACTTAAAGCATCAGCTACAACATTTGCTTTACCAGGATGATAAGTGATGGTGAAATTGTAATCTTTAAGATATTCCATCCACCTACGCTGTCACAAGTTCAGATCCTTCTGAGTCAACAGATATCTCAGACTCTTATGATCAGAAAAGACTTCAAACTTTTCTCCATAGAGGTAGTGTCTCCAGATCTTCAAAGCATGAACTATGGCAGCCAGCTCTAAATCATGCGTAGGCCAATTAGCTTCATTAGGTTTCAACTGTCGAGAAGCGTAGCCGATCACCTTTCCGTCTTGCATCAGAACACACCCTAAGCCTTGTCGGGACGCATCAGTGTAGATGACATAGGGTATACCCTCAACAGGCAAAGCAAGCACGGGAGCAGAAGTCAGACTCATCTTCAACTTCTGAAAACTGTCCTCACATTCAGGGGTCCAAGTGAACTTAACTTCCTTCCGAGTCAGCTTGGTCAAAGGTAAAGCCAACTCAGAAAACCCTTTGATAAACTTCCGATAGTAACCAGCTAGACCAAGGAAACTACGGATTTCAGACGGGTTTCTCGGAGCACTCCATTTGGTCACAGCTTCCACCTTTGCAGGATCAACAGCTATGTGGCCGGCAGAAATCACATGACCAAGAAACATCACTTCCTTTATCCAGAACTCACATTTCGAGAATTTTGCATATAATTGATTTTCTCTCAATGTGTTGAGTACAATCCGCAAGTGTTCGCGATGTTGTTCCAACGTCTCGGAATAAACCAAAACGTCATCAATAAACACCACCACAAACTTGTCGAGGTATGGGCGGAATAATCGGTTCATCAGGTCCATAAACGCAGCAGGGGCATTTGTCAAACCAAAAGGCATGACCAAGAATTCATAGTGCCCATAACGAGTTCTGAACGCTGTCTTCGGAACATCATCATCCTTCACCCGCATCTGGTAGTAGCCACTCCGCAGATCCATCTTGGAGAACACTGTGGCTGACTTCAGCTGATCGAATAGGTCATCGATGCGTGGCAACGGATAACGATTCTTCACTGTCACCTGGTTGAGCATGCGGTAGTCCATACACATCCGCATCGAACCATCTTTCTTTTTCACAAACAGAACAGGGGCTCCCCAAGGCGAAACACTGGGGCGAATGAAACCCATGTCAAGAAGCTCTTCAAGCTGCTTCTTCAACTCCGCCAGTTTAGCAGGTGCCAAACGGTAAGGTGGCTTCGATATCGGTGAAGTTCCAGGTATGAGCTCGATGGAAAATTCCACCTCGCGATTTGGTGGCAACCCGGGCAACTCCTCAGGAAAGACATCTGGGAAGTCCTTCACCACATCAACATGGTCTAGGTCAGGAGGTGTAGCATCGAGAACTATGGAGGCTAGGAAGGCTCTACACCCTTGAGAGACGAGCTTTTCAGCTTTGATGGTAGAGATGACGAACTGTCGTTCTCCTCGCTTCTTGCCCTTGACACACACTCTTCCTTCATCAGGATGGAACAGACTAACCGTGGATTCCTCACAGAACAGAACAGCTTTAAACTTCTTCAACCAATCCATACCAAGGATGATGTCAAAGACAGCCATATCAAGCAACACAAAAATGGTGGGAAACCTTATCCCGGATATACAGAGGTTCAGGGTAGGAGTTTGGAGATACGAGGAGCAGATTTTTCCACTAGGAGTTTTTACATCTAACACATGATCCATGAATTCAGATTCAATTTCAAGCATAGAGGCAAACTGGCTAGATATGAAGGTATTGGAAGAACCAGAGTCAAACAGAGCTTTTAAAGGATGCAAATTGAGGTGTAGTGTACCTTCAATTACTTCATTACCATTACCATCTTCTTTCGCATTGAGAGAAAACACTCTCCCATTCCGCCTCTCAGCTGGCGGACGTCTCGGATTCTGGTTGTTGTTGTTATTGTTGTTGTTGTTTTGCGGTGGAGGATTCTGTCTCGGCTGTTGTGGTTGCTGAGTAGGATTCTGCCCTTGCTGGAAACGAGGGCAGTTAGGTCGGATGTGCCCAACTTGGCCGCACTCATGGCAGGTTGGGGGAGGACGATTGCCAACATGAGCAGGTGCGTTGTTGACGGGACATCTTCCAGGAGGATGGTGGCGATTGCATCTGTTACAGCGATCTCGACCACGGTTCTCATGCTGGTTCGAGTTCTTCCTTTTGTTGTTGTTGAAGCTACTAGAAGCCTGGAATCCCGGATATGACTCGATGGCGAGAGCTTTATCCACCATCTGCTGAAACGAGAGTGGCAACTGTGGAACAAGGCTTCGACCAACATGGTAGTTCAGGCCTTCCAAGAACAGGGTTGCTCTTCTATCAGCTCCAAGGTCGGTGGCGTAACACTCCAGTAGCAGAAACTTCTGAACGTAGTCGGCCACACTCATGCTTCCTTGCTTGAGACTGTAAAACTCAGCCTCCTTCTTCCTCAGGAACGCGGGGCAGATGTACTTCTCTCTGAACAGCTTCAAGAACTGAGCCCACTCCATGGAGGAGGTGTCTCGGGTTCGAGCAACTCCATTCCACCAGACACGCGCCGGTCCATCCAGCACGTACGTTGCAAACCGAACCTTCTGGTGAGGAGGGCAAGCCATACCCTCGAAGGTCCGATCTAGGGCCAACACCCAATCATCTGCTTTGTCCACCATGTTGGGCTCACTTTCACCCTTGAAGTAGGGTGGATGCATCTTGATGAAATCGGTGAGGGTGAATTCCCTCGGCTTGGTAGCAACAGCAGCTATGGTGTTGAGTTGTCCCATCATGGTGGAGGACAACAGTTGTCGCAGCATCGCCAGTTCTTGCTCAGGGGTGAAAGCAGGAACACCAGAGTTTTATTGATTCACAGCAGGTGTCGCAGGAGTGTCGGGGTTGTCGGTGTTGGACTCCTGGTTTGAGTTGTCAAACAGGTCACCTCTTCTGAAATTAGGGTTAACTTATTAAATTTTCAGGAGTAAAGGATAACAGATGAGAGGGAAAAGAAATAGAGATGAGAAAAGGATAACTAGAATGCTATTGCCTAAAAGCATACTATTTCGGGCAGTTCGTATCGGCGCAGGCCAGGCCGGATCATATGGGCACGGGAGTCCCCGTATGCCAAGCTAGTGGGTCGGAGGAAAATCTTGCCAGCCCCCATGCCCTGATCCTTTCTAGACACCATTGCCTCAACTGCATGCCCTAATAGTCGCCAAAAGGCTCTGATACCATGCTGTAAAGAGGCGAGATCACCTCCTTACTAAAATTTAAAGGAAATACAACATCCACAAGTTTTAACAAAAATTGAGGCTTTTGAGGATGGTTGCATAATAATCCAATTTAAATAAGCATGATTCCAGATACATAATAAAATGTCAATAGCAGTGGAAAGAAAGAAAGAAATATCAAGCCTTCTAATGGCTTTATAGTTTATTACATCATTGCTTTCTAAAAGAAAAGATAAGATAGAATAGAGGATCTAGATATAGCAACCTAGCCATCCTTCTTCTCAAGCTAACGATCACAGCAAGGATTCTTTCTTCAAGCCCTTCCTTCTCCTTGGACAGCTCCAACACCTGGGTGGTTGGGAAGGCTATAACTTATGGCAAGAATAAGCAAAAGATATTCACATGGCAATAGGGTATGAATACCCAAACAAGAGAGTACTATAACTGATATTTGAGGCAAATAAGACAATTTAGGTTTCAAAGATATTCAATGGTTTAGATCAAATTAAACCTCATAGAAGAAATCTAGGTATTGGATTAAGTATTCCCAACTGATAGGTAGATGTACAACATAACTTATACTAAACACATACTAATCACATACCTTTTCCACAGGTGTCCTAAGTTCCCTTTTTCAAATCTTCTCACGAACTATAGACCCTAAACTTCCTAATACATCATTTAATTCATTTATTAGAATTGCATGTATTCACTTAAAAGATTGAAATCCCTAATTTACTAACTTTTTGTACAAACTCTCGATTCAGACTTCAAAAACCTCATAATCGTTTTATTTAGGTTTTCCTGATCAAAATAACATATAATATTGTATATTTTGGAAATATAGATTTTCAGGGTCAATTTTAGAGATTTTTAAGTTAATTAAATTGATATTAAAAACACTTTTTCGCAAACCTCAAAATCAAAGCTCAAAAATATTTTTATTAGATAGATCTCGTTTTCCTGATTTCAAAACACTATTTATTTTTAAATTTTGACTAACGGATTAATTAATAAAAATTATTTTATCTCGACCAATCACAACCTGCCACGTAGGCAAGGGCTAGATGGCCGAGCGGCGACGAGCGCTTGGCAGCGGCGACCCGCGTCCCGCGGTCGCTCGCCACCATCCGCTCGGTGCGGTCGGGCGGTCCGGAGAAAGGACGAAAAAACCACGCGCGAGAAACGAAAGAAGAAGGGGACGGAGGGGCAAAAATGTCAAAAGCCCATCATCTTCAAGCTCGGTCGCGCGCGAGCTGCTAGCTCGGCCGATTTGGGCAAAATCGCTATACTCGACCAAATCGTGCGTTCAGGTAGTCGAAAGAAAGATAACGAGAAGACGAAGTTGGTAGTACCTTTAATTTGGACGGAGATGGAGCAAGCAGAGAGCACTAGGCGCCGCAAGACAGGAGCAACCGGCGGCTCGTTGGTGGTGCAAACGTCGACGAAATCCCAAATTAGAGGCACGAACAGGTTGCTAAGGTGATTGCGGTTGTGAGGGTGTAGTTATTTATAGGCAAGGAACCCTAAACTAGGATGTGGGTAGGAGCAAAGGGAAGTGGCCGGCGGCTACTTTGGGCGTTTCTCAAATACGCGTTAAAGCTCGCAAAAGTTGGGATAATCTTGTGCGAAATCTCGCAAGGAAACCAACGCAACAAAAATCAAGGAAAATCGTTGAGTAAATCTCAAGTTATTGCGATTTTAAGAAAACGAAAAATCCAAGTCTGTTGCCTAATCCGACTCAAGGTAGAAGATGACCGCGCACCGTTGGATCGATGGACGCGGGTCCATCAAGCAACCTGGGCCGTTCGATCGTGCATTAGGTGAGGGAAATATCCCTGAGCAAAAGTCGATTAAAACCATTATATTTTAAATGTTTTTCTCTTTCTTATTTTGGAGGCTCAAACGTTGCCCAAAAATTATGAAAATTTATATTCTGACTTATTTTGACGCCTAGAATCCGAATATGGAGTTAGTTTTTCATTTTGAGAAAGTTTAATAGGTGAATTAATTAATATGTCATTTTCTCTCTCCTCCCTCAAACGAAGTGATAACATTATCTAAAATTAATGTAACTTCACCCTTAAGTCTTCTTAAAAGTTTGAAACACGATTTTGCAATTATCTTCTCAAGTTGACATTATCTTTTTATTTATTAACTTAATTAGAACATTCTACACTCTTTCTTTCTCCTATTTTCCTATTTATTCATATATCTTCTAAATTAGTTGCAAATTTGCACAGAGGCTTATTTTTATGTTTAGAATACGAATTTGAAGTTATTTCCCTGATTTGAGATCATCAAATATTTTATTTCTTTTTATTGGCTTATTTCCTATTTTCCTTTGATAATGTTATTAATATTTTTATTTTAAATAATACTTGACCCTTAAGTTACTCTTTACTCAAGGAAACGAATTAAACTATCAAATTATCATGATGGTTTCAAATTATCTTGTTTGTTACAAAATCTTTGTAATTATCTTCTTTACTCATATTTTCTCATATTTCCTTTACTTATTATATTTATCTTCTTTCTTTTATAAAATTCGGATTTCCTTCTTATTTCTTATATTCTAGGAAACACTAGAAGATTCTAGGACGAATTATTTTATCCCCTTTTTATATCTTAAGGTGAAATTGCATATTAAACCCCTTGTCTAAAACTAACTGAGTCATTTGTACATGAAACCTTGAAATAAGAATATATGGGAAATATTTAACCAATAACTATCTAAATTTCTTTTAAATCAAAACCAAGGACAAAAGGAACGAAAATGAAGGTCAAAGCTTTATAGAAAAGAGTACAAAGAGGTACAAAGGAGTTTTCAGTATGTTACAACTCTTCACTTCTATGGACCTATTGAATGCTCAACTCTATTCTTCTACTTAGCCTTTTCTTTAGATTTCATAAAAGCATTATACTCATTTATATGATCCATTCTTTATGATCGATTCTTGCTATCTTGAACCATACATACATTTCACATATCTTTTCTATATTTCATATGTATAGTTCATATAATATTAATCAATAAACTGATTATGAACTTCATATTATGTTCTATTATTCCCAATTAAGGGTTTCACATTTGAGACCCCAAAGTTGAACCTCAGATACCGGTTTCTACAAATTCTTAGTTGTTCTGATCTTGTCCATATGTTTCAACATCTTACTGTATGTACATTCTTACTCTGATGTGGGTCTAATTATTCAAATTCTATTCTTATTATACTATTGATAGGAGTCATTAGATACTAGCAATGCATCCTACCAACCGGACCAGGCCAAACCTGAAGTCCTGAAGCCAAGAACTACAAAGGATTACTCAACTCCTATTCATCTCAGAAGTGTGGAAGAAAACTTATCCACTAAGGAAAGATCATTCAAAGATTATTTCTAATCTACATGTTACAAAGAATGAAATCAATAAATGATACAACTGCATAGTGTGCAACAAATCTTAAAGACCCATATATATTTCAAAGTACTGAATATTTCAATTCAAACATATAAGAGCATTTCTATACATTTCCAACAAAAACAACATTATGAAATGTAAATTCTATCTCCATTTACATTTATGCTCTTAATTCTTGTTTCTTTTCTCGTTATCTAACCCTAACATTTCTAGGGTTCTTCTCTAGCCCATTCTTCCACTGTATACCTGGCCAGGGTATACGTGAGAGAATAGACAGAGTAGCTTGTACTGGTTGATCCAAGTACTCAGATATCGGTCCAGGATATCCAAATACTCAAATCCCCAAAGCTAACATCAAAACATCTCCTATCTGCCACACTTATGACGCTAACTTACTAACTTAATGGTCCTTGACAACTCACCCTAAGCTCTGATACCAAGCTGTTACACCCCGATCTCATAATTTCCTCAAATCATGAGATTAGGGCATAAGATAGGATTTATATGTAACACAAAGAACACCCTTAACTTTTTCTTTTCTTAAAAACTCTTGTTTCTTCGCATTGAACCACATAAAACATCTTAACAAGGGAATCTAAACATTTCCTTTACTAATCAAACTTTAATAGTAAAGATACATGTATAAACATTCATGATGTCTCTCACACATTATGCACATGAAACTTGCTAATTAGCATACATATCAAAGAGGAACAATATTACACATTGTAATTTCAACTCTCTCTCTTAACTCTTACTGAGGACCTAGAGTGACAAGGACCGACTGACTCAACTAATCTCATACTTGACTCCTGTGGCAGATCTACACTGATGCTCTGACCATCTTCAAGTCCACGCGGTTAACCCTAAAAATGTTTGAGTAGAGGGGTGATCCTACTCGCTCAGTGAATGAGTACTTCATGGAAACAGACTAATGCACTAATGTGATTACATATATAATTTGAATAAACGATATGAAATTTATCAACAATAAATACTACACTGAGCAGTTCTAAAACAATATAATTGAAATAACAAAGAATGTAAATATTGCATCCAAGAATAGTTACTAGAATACTATGCTCTAGTCTTCCTTAACTCTTTCATTTATAAAGGACTCTATGAACCTATATGATCATATTTTAGATTATGCCCTGATCTATGCAGTGTACTCTGCATAGAGACTCGTAGTGCACTACGACCACACCGTACAAGACTTAGCGACACACCCGGGAAATGCTAAGTCTGACGCCAGCCCTGTTCTGCTACAGGACCACAGGCTCATCGGCCTCACTGTACTACATCGAGTGCTCTGAACTCCTCCTCTAACCTGAGTACACATGCTCAGGAGGTCTGGGTTACCACTGTGACATCGCACGCGTTGTTGTTGAATAACCCCTATTTACTCCAGTGCCACCGTGACATCGCACGCGTTGTTGTTGAACACTGTCTTTCCATCCTTGTGCCACCGTGACATCGCACTCGTTGATGTTGGACACGAGTTTCACCCCTAAGAAGCAGACCTGTCAAAGGGGTTCTACGGTGTTCAGGGCACCTAAGTCTAACATTAACATTATAGGTACATTTTTAACATAAATCATAATTCATTTAACATTTCTCACAAGGCTCACACGGCCTGCCATATCATATCATAAGAAGCATCATAACTCATGTATTCAACATATATCATGTCTCAGTAACATCCCTTTCTAGAGCATGTCATATCTCGTCACCTGCAATTTACGAGATATGTATTGAAAATAAGAAACCCTGCAGTATGCAGATATCAACTCAAAGAGAACAAGCATATAAAGTTAAATGCACTAGAAACATACAATTCAACAATTAAGCATCACCACGTCTCATATCGAAACCTTTCATATCACCGTAACATGATTCATTGAACACCCTATCCTTAGGGTTTCATTTGCTTTATTCATTCATCACATGCCAACACCCTACTCTTAGGGTTTCATTTGCCTCATTCACCTTTTCATTTGCCTCATTCACTTGTCACATGACTCTTATAAGAATTTCATAGGATATAAGCATTCACTAAATAAAGATTGTTTCTAACAAATCATATGCAATCAATATAGACATGAAACCATGGAAATTTAACTAAATTTAGAGTTTCCATACCATTCACTGAGATATCATGTATCAAGAATAAAATTCAATAAGATAACCCATGAGGTACATCCTAACCACTTATAGGATTACCAGTCTTCTTTATTTAACTTTGACTCTTAAGTATTCATTTAGGGTTTGCTTCAACACGGTCGTGGTATCACCCCACGGCCGTGGCACATTCACCTCACCACGGTCGTGGCTCTTCCCCCACGGTCGTGGTGTATAGAGATCAGGGTTTTAAAAGCATTTAGTACGGCTGTGCTACTTAGCACGCCCGTGGCATAGACCCTTCACCACGGTCGTGGTCACCCACCACGGCCGTGCCACAGCTCGATTGAGCTTCAACTTAGTGAAATCAAAGTCATGGACTTAGTGACGAATCCCAAAGGGTTTAGATATTGAAATATGATAGCCTTAAGCTTGATTAAGAGCATTTAGACCTAGGTTTGGTTTAAGTCTACATATCTCTTCAATTGGATTAAAACTCTAGTGAGATCTCAATTAGGTTAAACCCTAATTACATCATACGGTATAAATCTGAAAAGCATTCTTACTAGGATGTGTTTTACACGTTTCTGATATGAATTTACCATCTAAGAGTCATTCAAACAGAGAAAGAAATCCATATCATATCAATTTGCAACAACTTAAATCAAACGGACATTTCAGGTTTTAGAATCACATACTAAGCAATTAGGGATTTGGATGCTATAATCAAATTTCGTGCATTACATGAAAACCTCTAGAGGGGGGGTGAATAGAGTTTTATAGATAATTTAACAATTAATTAACTCAAGCAACCACAAAGAAAAATTTTGGACAAGGAGACACAAGGGTTTAGAGTGGTTCCTAGCCTTAGCAAATACTAAGGTAGTCAGTCCACTACCCGGTTGCTTACCCAACCGGGATTTGAAAAGAAATCTATTTTATTACCTCGCAAGGACTTTACATAAAATACAATTTCTTTTCCCAAACCCTTCAAGCAGCCTTCACCTAGAAGTAATCGCCCAACCTTGAAGCAGCCTTCCCTTGAAGTAGATGCACCAACACCCGTTGCACCAGCCTTCTGAAGTAGCTTCCCGTGCGATAGCCTTCTTGAAGTAGCTTGAAGTCCCCTTCTCCACCTGAGAAGTCAACCCTCTCCAATCCACAGCCTCCAACCCTAGGAGTAGCAAGGAGAGTACAAAAGATAACAAGGAACAAGAAGGAAAACAGAAATTACAACTTATCCTTTTAAGCACAAGGCTTGATTTGCCTATATCAAGCGTATAAATCTCCTAACCAATGTGTATGACAATGTGATTGTAGTGGATAGGAGATACTAGCCTATAGGGCACGAAATGGGAGCAATAGGAATGAATGGCAAGTGTAGGAATTGCTCTATTGCTCTAAAACAGATTGCAAGTGTGTATTCAAGCTCAAGTATAGCACAAGTATATCTTAGATATCCTTTGGTGTCCTAAGGCATGTCCTATTTATAGGAATGACCTATGTATGCTTAAGGACGTTCTAGACAACTTCTAGGGGGTTCCTAGTGCTTAACTAGCCATTAGGAATAAGTTAGGCGCATTAGCAACGGCTAGTTAATTAATTCTGCAGTTGCTGTCAGAGACCATCTCGGTCGAGGACTCGTCGACCGAGATGCCCAGTCGGTCGAGGATTCGTCGACCGACAGGCTCTCTGGATTAACGTTTATTTGCAACTGTCAACTGCTGTGTCTAACGGCTACTTTTGGTCAATCTCGGTCGAGAAGTTTGTCGACCGAGAGTGTCTCGGTCGAGGAGTGTGGTCGACCGAGATTGACTCTGTTTCAATCTTTTAATTAAACCACTAAGTGTGTTTATGAGTGTGCATAATGTGATCCTTTTGGAAGGGATGACTTGTCTAACTATGGTGTGTAGCTAGGGAAGATCTAACGCTTGATTTACATGCAATCTAAGTACTTGTACATTATATAACTGTACAAGTTTTTACAATAGTGATTACATTGCATGAAAGTAAATATGTAAGCTCGTGATTTCCCTAGTTGCTTTGTCATCCACCATAATCCTACACACTCAAGTAGCTCGTTAGAATAATAAGAATGAAATGTTTGTCATCATCGAAACAAAGGGATTTATCATAATGTCCAATTTATCCAACAATCTCCCCCTTTTTGAAGATGACAAACATTTCCTAAAATATGAAATAAGGAAATATAAAGCATGTGAGTTTCATACCTAAAGATTACCTTTTGTAGCCATTCTTGTTTTACAAGTGTGAGTGTTGGCAATCAGGATGAAACTCATATATATTTATATTTTTGATTTTATATTCTTTCTCCCCCTTTGTCATTTCAAAAAGATATCCAATTTGAATATTTTATTTTCTTTTCCCTTTTAATTTTATATTTTGCTCCCCCTTAAATAGATATCCTTTTAGAAACATGGATTTGTGTCTAATTTATCCACTATTTGTTTCTCAATCATTTGCAAAGGATATTAAGCCTTGAAATGATATGAGATCATGTTAGGTTCATGGCATATGTATATAGATTTCTCACCCATTTTACAAGGGATGTTAAGCCCTGAAAATGATATGAGATTCCCTTAAGCTCATGACAAATGTATATTTATCTCTCATCTATCCCTAAATTAAATGAGATTCCTTTAAGCTTTAGAGTACATAAAAATGTCTCCAACCAAATGCAAGGGATGTTAAGCCCTGATTTGTTTAGAGAGTTCCTTTAAGTTCAAGATATATAAATTTCTTCATAACCAAGAGTAAAAATACTAAGGTCGTATCAGGCAATCAAATTCGTTTTTATGCGCTCCCCCTTAATCTTATAATTTAGGCAATTTAATGCTTCTAAGGTCACAAATAATTTTAAATGTTGATTTTGACCTTTATCATAAGTATACTAAGATTAAGTGCAATAAAATGATGTCCAAATAAGCATTTTGTCAAAGCTTATTTTAGGTCGCCCTTGACTACGACCGTAGCGCCCCTTGGCTAAATGTCGTTTTAACCAAGAGGCAAATTCTGCAGATTTCCAAGATAAATATTCATATGTGAAGTATAAATTCTGCAGATAGCTATAAATATCAATTTGAGGCATATTAAGATATACCCTTTATAGTATTATAGTGAATTCTTTGACCTAGATTTTTCTAGAATGCATTTCCATTTATTGTAAATAATGTTTCATATGCTTTGCTATGGGTATAAATATCAAATTTCTGCTTATACCCTTATAATAAGATTCTTTAGAAACATATATTTTGAAAGCAAGATTAACATCTTAAAGTCAAGATTTTTGCTTTTGATTTCTTAGAACAAGCAAATAGATAAAAACATTAAAATTTTGTTCCAAGAAATACTGTTTGGCTTGTCATAGCAACATCATTATTACAAGTTGTGTCTACAAGCATTATCTATTATGTCAAGACACTTTTATGCTAATGACATTTGCAATTATATGAATTACAATGATCATTCATGGTTTGCATATATGACAAAGCTTATTTTAAACCAATGAGTCCATAATGATCATGTTAAATGATTCTCAATATGAAAACATTTTCTTAAGAATGAAAGCATGATCAATGTCTCAATTTCTTATAGATACCTATTGAGAAAATCTCTATGTATAAGCAATAAATCACCAATAAAACATTTTCTTGCTATTTTTCATCAAGAAGTCATGTATACAATAATCATTTTCCATTTGTTCTATGTACCATAGCACCATTTTTATGAGTTGAATGATAAAATAGTGAAAGCATATCCATGATGCAATGATAGAACCATACATTAATTGTAATCATTTAAACTAAATGTCATAACACATGATTTCTATCTAGATAGATGCTTTAAAGAATATCATGTAAACATTATAAAATAGGGATTTCTAAACTTGATTTTCAATTGAGAAAATGATATCATTTATATTCAAAAAGATCTTCAACTTGTTATGTAGAACAGTCATTAACAACAATTAGATAGCCACTGATCAATCAATTATTCAGCAATTTTACTGCAGACTGAAAAACAGTGACATGCTCGGTCGACCATTTCTCGACCGGGTTTTCACTCGGTCGACAAATCTTCGACCGACCCAATTTCTGGAAAGTGTTCAGAATTCTATTTCAAGTATAATATAGACTGTATCTAATTTAATTATTTCAAAGATCAGTTTGATATAAACATATGAATACCAAAGTAACATTTAGATTATATCTCAACTTAATCATATTCAAATCTTTTAAGTTTTGATTAATCCTTAATTGATATAAATTTGTTATCCCTATATGTTAAGTTGAGATAGACATAAAGATATGCAAATTAAAGTCTTTGGTCATATCTCAACTTAGTCTAATCGAATCAATTTGGGGATTTTGGAACGCATACCATCTCATTATTCTTTTTCTTGTATGGGCATGAGAAGGAGTAATGTCCAATACGTGAACAATAGTGGCAACATATAGAATCAACCTCATATCTCTTTCTATGATTTTGGTCTAGGTTGTTCTTTGGTACAAAAGTATATTTGCCTCTATGTACATTCATGGATTGTCTTGCTTGTGTCCTTCTCCAACTAGGTTGTTGATAGGATTTCTCCTTAGGCTTATAACCTAGTCCTCTTCTCCCTATTTGATGATAGGAATTTTCTAATATTTTATCAAGGATTCCATTGTGGCTTAACTTACTAACTTCTTGTTGCAACTTAACGATCTCATCCATTCTTTTCTTGATATCTAATTTTGCTTGATCTAGATTGGATGATAGCATATTTTTTTCTTTCACTATATTGTCATAATCTACATGGGTGCACAATATAGGTTGTTTTTGAATATCATTTAACTTTGCAAGCAATTCAGTCTTTTCTTGACATAGAAGATCATAGTTAGTCTCTAGAGTGAAAATTTTCACTTCACTATTACTTAGAGATGATTTCAAAATACGATTGTCAGACATAATGCTATCTTTTTCAAAACCAAGAGTATTCAATTTAGCATATAAATCGTCATTTTCGGATGTAAGCTCAAGAAGTCTAGCATTTAGATCATCATTTTCTTTATTTGATTTCTTTAATTTCTTTTTGTATTCAACATATTTATTATGTGTTTCTTCAATAATAGTAACTAACTCTTCTTTAGGTAAATCAAGCAAGCTTACCTCTTCTTCTTCTTCCTCACTTATTGTAGCAACGAAACATTCTTTATTTGACCTCCATGGACATTTAGAAGTAGAGTGCTTTGTTCCTAAGCACCAATTGCAACTTGTCGCACATTGGTCCATGCTCCTTTTCTTGTGGTTGTAGTCACCTCCTCCCTTTATCTCTTCAAGACCTTGTTAGGGCTCCTTGAAGCCTGCTCTGATACCAATTGAAAACCTCTAGAGGGGGGGGGTGAATAGAGTTTTATAGATAATTTAACAATTAATTAACTCAAGCAACCACAAAGAAAAATTTTGGACAAGGAGACACAAGGGTTTAGAGTGGTTCCTAGCCTTAGCAAATACTAAGGTAGTCAGTCCACTACCCGGTTGCTTACCCAACCGGGATTTGAAAAGAAATCTATTTTATTACCTCGCAAGGACTTTACATAAAATACAATTTCTTTTCCCAAACCCTTCAAGCAGCCTTCACCTAGAAGTAATCGCCCAACCTTGAAGCAGCCTTCCCTTGAAGTAGATGCACCAACACCCGTTGCACCAGCCTTCTGAAGTAGCTTCCCGTGCGATAGCCTTCTTGAAGTAGCTTGAAGTCCCCTTCTCCACCTGAGAAGTCAACCCTCTCCAATCCACAGCCTCCAACCCTAGGAGTAGCAAGGAGAGTACAAAAGATAACAAGGAACAAGAAGGAAAACAGAAATTACAACTTATCCTTTTAAGCACAAGGCTTGATTTGCCTATATCAAGCGTATAAATCTCCTAACCAATGTGTATGACAATGTGATTGTAGTGGATAGGAGATACTAGCCTATAGGGCACGAAATGGGAGCAATAGGAATGAATGGCAAGTGTAGGAATTGCTCTATTGCTCTAAAACAGATTGCAAGTGTGTATTCAAGCTCAAGTATAGCACAAGTATATCTTAGATATCCTTTGGTGTCCTAAGGCATGTCCTATTTATAGGAATGACCTATGTATGCTTAAGGACATTCTAGACAACTTCTAGGGGGTTCCTAGTGCTTAACTAGCCGTTAGGAATAAGTTAGGCGCATTAGCAACGGCTAGTTAATTAATTCTACAGTTGCTGTCAGAGACCATCTCGGTCGAGGACTCGTCGACCGAGATGCCCAGTCGGTCGAGGATTCGTCGACCGACAGGCTCTCTGGATTAACGTTTATTTGCAACTGTCAACTGCTGTGTCTAACGGCTACTTTTGGTCAATCTCGGTCGAGAAGTTTGTCGACCGAGAGTGTCTCGGTCGAGGAGTGTGGTCGACCGAGATTGACTCTGTTTCAATCTTTTAATTAAACCACTAAGTGTGTTTATGAGTGTGCATAATGTGATCCTTTTGGAAGGGATGACTTGTCTAACTATGGTGTGTAGCTAGGGAAGATCTAACGCTTGATTTACATGCAATCTAAGTACTTGTACATTATATAACTGTACAAGTTTTTACAATAGTGATTACATTGCATGAAAGTAAATATGTAAGCTCGTGATTTCCCTAGTTGCTTTGTCATCCACCATAATCCTACACACTCAAGTAGCTCGTTAGAATAATAAGAATGAAATGTTTGTCATCATCGAAACAAAGGGATTTATCATAATGTCCAATTTATCCAACAATCTCCCCCTTTTTGAAGATGACAAACATTTCCTAAAATATGAAATAAGGAAATATAAAGCATGTGAGTTTCATACCTAAAGATTACCTTTTGTAGCCATTCTTGTTTTACAAGTGTGAGTGTTGGCAATCAGGATGAAACTCATATATATTTATATTTTTGATTTTATATTCTTTCTCCCCCTTTGTCATTTCAAAAAGATATCCAATTTGAATATTTTATTTTCTTTTCCCTTTTAATTTTATATTTTGCTCCCCCTTAAATAGATATCCTTTTAGAAACATGGATTTGTGTCTAATTTATCCACTATTTGTTTCTCAATCATTTGCAAAGGATATTAAGCCTTGAAATGATATGAGATCATGTTAGGTTCATGGCATATGTATATAGATTTCTCACCCATTTTACAAGGGATGTTAAGCCCTGAAAATGATATGAGATTCCCTTAAGCTCATGACAAATGTATATTTATCTCTCATCTATCCCTAAATTAAATGAGATTCCTTTAAGCTTTAGAGTACATAAAAATGTCTCCAACCAAATGCAAGGGATGTTAAGCCCTGATTTGTTTAGAGAGTTCCTTTAAGTTCAAGATATATAAATTTCTTCATAACCAAGAGTAAAAATACTAAGGTCGTATCAGGCAATCAAATTCGTTTTTATGCGCTCCCCCTTAATCTTATAATTTAGGCAATTTAATGCTTCTAAGGTCACAAATAATTTTAAATGTTGATTTTGACCTTTATCATAAGTATACTAAGATTAAGTGCAATAAAATGATGTCCAAATAAGCATTTTGTCAAAGCTTATTTTAGGTCGCCCTTGACTACGACCGTAGCGCCCCTTGGCTAAATGTCGTTTTAACCAAGAGGCAAATTCTGCAGATTTCCAAGATAAATATTCATATGTGAAGTATAAATTCTGCAGATAGCTATAAATATCAATTTGAGGCATATTAAGATATACCCTTTATAGTATTATAGTGAATTCTTTGACCTAGATTTTTCTAGAATGCATTTCCATTTATTGTAAATAATGTTTCATATGCTTTGCTATGGGTATAAATATCAAATTTCTGCTTATACCCTTATAATAAGATTCTTTAGAAACATATATTTTGAAAGCAAGATTAACATCTTAAAGTCAAGATTTTTGCTTTTGATTTCTTAGAACAAGCAAATAGATAAAAACATTAAAATTTTGTTCCAAGAAATACTGTTTGGCTTGTCATAGCAACATCATTATTACAAGTTGTGTCTACAAGCATTATCTATTATGTCAAGACACTTTTATGCTAATGACATTTGCAATTATATGAATTACAATGATCATTCATGGTTTGCATATATGACAAAGCTTATTTTAAACCAATGAGTCCATAATGATCATGTTAAATGATTCTCAATATGAAAACATTTTCTTAAGAATGAAAGCATGATCAATGTCTCAATTTCTTATAGATACCTATTGAGAAAATCTCTATGTATAAGCAATAAATCACCAATAAAACATTTTCTTGCTATTTTTCATCAAGAAGTCATGTATACAATAATCATTTTCCATTTGTTCTATGTACCATAGCACCATTTTTATGAGTTGAATGATAAAATAGTGAAAGCATATCCATGATGCAATGATAGAACCATACATTAATTGTAATCATTTAAACTAAATGTCATAACACATGATTTCTATCTAGATAGATGCTTTAAAGAATATCATGTAAACATTATAAAATAGGGATTTCTAAACTTGATTTTCAATTGAGAAAATGATATCATTTATATTCAAAAAGATCTTCAACTTGTTATGTAGAACAGTCATTAACAACAATTAGATAGCCACTGATCAATCAATTATTCAGCAATTTTACTGCAGACTGAAAAACAGTGACATGCTCGGTCGACCATTTCTCGACCGGGTTTTCACTCGGTCGACAAATCTTCGACCGACCCAATTTCTGGAAAGTGTTCAGAATTCTATTTCAAGTATAATATAGACTGTATCTAATTTAATTATTTCAAAGATCAGTTTGATATAAACATATGAATACCAAAGTAACATTTAGATTATATCTCAACTTAATCATATTCAAATCTTTTAAGTTTTGATTAATCCTTAATTGATATAAATTTGTTATCCCTATATGTTAAGTTGAGATAGACATAAAGATATGCAAATTAAAGTCTTTGGTCATATCTCAACTTAGTCTAATCGAATCAATTTGGGGATTTTGGAACCCATACCATCTCATTATTCTTTTTCTTGTATGGGCATGAGAAGGAGTAATGTCCAATACGTGAACAATAGTGGCAACATATAGAATCAACCTCATATCTCTTTCTATGATTTTGGTCTAGGTTGTTCTTTGGTACAAAAGTATATTTGCCTCTATGTACATTCATGGATTGTCTTGCTTGTGTCCTTCTCCAACTAGGTTGTTGATAGGATTTCTCCTTAGGCTTATAACCTAGTCCTCTTCTCCCTATTTGATGATAGGAATTTTCTAATATTTTATCAAGGATTCCATTGTGGCTTAACTTACTAACTTCTTGTTGCAACTTAACGATCTCATCCATTCTTTTCTTGATATCTAATTTTGCTTGATCTAGATTGGATGATAGCATATTTTTTTCTTTCACTATATTGTCATAATCTACATGGGTGCACAATATAGGTTGTTTTTTAATATCATTTAACTTTGCAAGCAATTCAGTCTTTTCTTGACATAGAAGATCATAGTTAGTCTCTAGAGTGAAAATTTTCACTTCACTATTACTTAGAGATGATTTCAAAATACGATTGTCAGACATAATGCTATCTTTTTCAAAACCAAGAGTATTCAATTTAGCATATAAATCGTCATTTTCGGATGTAAGCTCAAGAAGTCTAGCATTTAGATCATCATTTTCTTTATTTGATTTCTTTAATTTCTTTTTGTATTCAACATATTTATTATGTGTTTCTTCAATAATAGTAACTAACTCTTCTTTAGGTAAATCAAGCAAGCTTACCTCTTCTTCTTCTTCCTCACTTATTGTAGCAACGAAACATTCTTTATTTGACCTCCATGGACATTTAGAAGTAGAGTGCTTTGTTCCTAAGCACCAATTGCAACTTGTCGCACATTGGTCCATGCTCCTTTTCTTGTGGTTGTAGTCACCTCCTCCCTTTATCTCTTCAAGACCTTGTTAGGGCTCCTTGAAGCCTGCTCTGATACCAATTGAAAACCTCTAGAGGGGGGTGAATAGAGTTTTATAGATAATTTAACAATTAATTAACTCAAGCAACCACAAAGAAAAATTTTGGACAAGGAGACACAAGGGTTTAGAGTGGTTCCTAGCCTTAGCAAATACTAAGGTAGTCAGTCCACTACCCAGTTGCTTACCCAACCGGGATTTGAAAAGAAATCTATTTTATTACCTCGCAAGGACTTTACATAAAATACAATTTCTTTTCCCAAACCCTTCAAGCAGCCTTCACCTAGAAGTAATCGCCCAACCTTGAAGCAGCCTTCCCTTGAAGTAGATGCACCAACACCCGTTGCACCAGCCTTCTGAAGTAGCTTCCCGTGCGATAGCCTTCTTGAAGTAGCTTGAAGTCCCCTTCTCCACCTGAGAAGTCAACCCTCTCCAATCCACAGCCTCCAACCCTAGGAGTAGCAAGGAGAGTACAAAAGATAACAAGGAACAAGAAGGAAAACAGAAATTACAACTTATCCTTTTAAGCACAAGGCTTGATTTGCCTATATCAAGCGTATAAATCTCCTAACCAATGTGTATGACAATGTGATTGTAGTGGATAGGAGATACTAGCCTATAGGGCACGAAATGGGAGCAATAGGAATGAATGGCAAGTGTAGGAATTGCTCTATTGCTCTAAAACAGATTGCAAGTGTGTATTCAAGCTCAAGTATAGCACAAGTATATCTTAGATATCCTTTGGTGTCCTAAGGCATGTCCTATTTATAGGAATGACCTATGTATGCTTAAGGACGTTCTAGACAACTTCTAGGGGGTTCCTAGTGCTTAACTAGCCGTTAGGAATAAGTTAGGCGCATTAGCAACGGCTAGTTAATTAATTCTGCAGTTGCTGTCAGAGACCATCTCGGTCGAGGACTCGTCGACCGAGATGCCCAGTCGGTCGAGGATTCGTCGACCGACAGGCTCTCTGGATTAACGTTTATTTGCAACTGTCAACTGCTGTGTCTAACGGCTACTTTTGGTCAATCTCGGTCGAGAAGTTTGTCGACCGAGAGTGTCTCGGTCGAGGAGTGTGGTCGACCGAGATTGACTCTGTTTCAATCTTTTAATTAAACCACTAAGTGTGTTTATGAGTGTGCATAATGTGATCCTTTTGGAAGGGATGACTTGTCTAACTATGGTGTGTAGCTAGGGAAGATCTAACGCTTGATTTACATGCAATCTAAGTACTTGTACATTATATAACTGTACAAGTTTTTACAATAGTGATTACATTGCATGAAAGTAAATATGTAAGCTCGTGATTTCCCTAGTTGCTTTGTCATCCACCATAATCCTACACACTCAAGTAGCTCGTTAGAATAATAAGAATGAAATGTTTGTCATCATCGAAACAAAGGGATTTATCATAATGTCCAATTTATCCAACATTACACTGTTTGAAGGAAGAACCCACTCACCCCAAGGTGTGAAAACACCTCAAAACTGTAGCTCAACTCAGGGGATCTTGAACTCATATCAAATCCGTAGCAAATCTCCCAATTCTTCTTCCATTCAACTCGGAAACCTTGAAAATGAAAGATTATGAAGAAAGGGTGAGAAAAGAGGGAATTTCGACATCATCTTGGATCAAATCAGAGAATGGACGGAATCTTGACATGAGAGAGAAGATTCACCATAAAAGTCTATGCAAAGAATCCAAACTTACTTGATTTCACCATTCCTGGAACCGCAAAACCCTAATTCAGCAATTCCTCCTCTTTCTCCACTCAAACCCTAACTCTCCCTCTCTCTCTAGATTTTTGTTTCTCTGGAGTGAATGACGAAGAATGAGAGCTGCTTGTGTGTGTGGTTTCTAATATATACCATTTGAGCTGCTTGGGTCAATTGCATATTGACCCCACACTCAACTTTTATTATATTGGCTGAATATTCAGTTATACAAAAGTTACTGTAATTCGTTTATTTTAGAGATCAAACCTTCTCCAAAAATTATGGTAATTTATCACGTTGTTTAGAATCGATATATAAAGCTTCAGTTAAAATTTGAGATCATTTCGAGTTACCAATAAATAATTAAAAATATAACAGTACACTGCTATCCAGAAATCTGCAGAAATGTCATTTGAAGCAAAAATGCTTCAGAACGGCCGTGCTAGCTGCCACGGCCGTGCAAGATGGACCCAGCACGGCCGTGCGGTCTACCACGGCCGTGGTGCATTGATTTCAGTAGATTTGAGTAGAAAAGTTGGTTAATAGTTTAACTCTTTCAAAACGACCGTGTGGCCTTGCATGCCCGTGCCACCAAAGACCTAGCACGGCCGTGCTACCCACCATGGCCGTGCTACCCAAGCATCCAACTATCATTTCTATTTTTCTATGCCTAACTCTATCATTCCTTCCCAAATGAGCTCGTTCGTTGAAAACCCTTATTTCAACCGACTAGAGTTTATACACCTCAAACCCTAATTATACAAAGAGATAACATGCTTGGGGTTCTCATTAGGTTTAACATATTATAATTGAGATATCATCATTAATTAGATTTAAACAATGATCAATCCAATCAAATATGCAATCATCCAGGTAAACCCTAGTTTACCAATTAAGCTCAGATGGGGTCGTAACACCCCAATACATAATTTTTGGATTCTGGTAATCCTTTGTACGGATACGCCGTGTAGGAGCTATAGAATATACTAGAACACCTGACCCAACAGATGCTGATTTGTGGCTCACTGAGTTAGAAAAGGCTTTCAAGATCCTTAGTATTCCAGATGCGGACAAAGTCAAGCATGTTGTGAACCTTTTGAAGGGTAGTGTTGGCAACTAGTGGGCCATAGAAGAGGTAAAAAGGAATGATGAAGAGGTTGGTTGGGAGAAATTTCTTCAAGAATTCATCAATAAGTACTTTCAACAAACATACTTAGATGAAAAAGATCTCATAGTTTGAGTGGATCCAACATTTTGAGAAACGATTGAATGTTGAGATATCTACCGCGGCAGCTACTTTGGAAAGTAGAGAGAGATTTGCCACATTTGTGGAATTGGTTAGGAGTATAGAAAGATTAGTAACTGAGAAATGTGAGACCAACTTTAGGAAGGGACATGCCTAGTTCCAAGGATAGAGGTTCGGTATTTACAAGAAGCCAACGTTTTGCGTGTCATCAACACCACAGAGGTTCACTGCTCAGACGCAGTGGACGTTAAGTAAGGCCAACTTTAGGAAGGGACATACCTAGTTCCAAGGACAGAGGTTTGGTAGTTACAAGAAGACAAGGTTTCCTACACCGTCAGCACCACAGAGGTTCAATGCTCAGACGCAATGGACGCCAAGTAAGGGTAGAGGTCATAGTTTTACGCCTATTGAAGCCCATAGTGCAGCATCAATGTCAGTGATAGGGCCACCTAGGCCACAACAAGAGACGCAAACCTACCAAAAGTGTGGACAAATAGGACATATAAGTTGTAAATGTCCAAGAATAAATAATGAAGTGATCCAACAGTCAAGGCAAAATCTGTAAGGTTCACAAGGACCACAATTCAGTGGAAAGGAGGGCATGGACGTGGACAGGTGTCACATATTGGTCCATCTATTTCAAGTAGTAGAGGATGAGGGTGACATCATGCGATGGCTAGACTCTATGTGTTGAGTCAACTTGAGACACCAGATAAACCGTAATAGATAATAGGTCAGATAGAAATTTTTCATTCTGACTTATATCTCTTTATTCTGTCTTTTAATCATAAGAATGATAGTTGTTGTTTAGTTTCCTTTGGTTAGTCCTTTGGGACATGAGGAAGAGATGAAGAGTACTAGAATTTATATTCTATCCAGTATTCTCTAAAATGTTTTGTGATTTCTTCCATTCATATAAAAGAGGAAGAGGTGTAAAAGAGACACCTGGAGAGAACTAGAGATACTAAGTCTTAGAATGTAAAAGAGATGTTTAAGGTAAGAAATAAGATATAAAATAGAGCGCATACTACCTAAATCCCAGTACTTGTGTGGCTTGTCTAGGCATCCAATTATTGAAGAAAAGGTGAGTATGGAACTCTTAGGTTGCTTTGTTTTTTATTACTTTGATCAAGTAGTCATTTTGAAACAACCTAAAGAGCATTATTAAACATGAATCATGGTAATAGTACCTTGAACTTACCTTAAAGAAGAAAAGAACTACATCTTAACCTATCAGAGTTTGAATGAATGGTGATGATAAGAGAAGAATATGACACTATAAAACCTGAATTTGAACACAGATAAGCTATAAGAACTCTCTGAAATGGTAATTTCAATAACTTTGTAAAGCAAGAGATAGATGAATTTGTGTCCATAAAGTAAGTCAAGGTGTTAAATACATATGTAAGGGAGATAACTCCTTATGTAAGTATGAAGTGAGAAATTAAAATAAGAATGAATGATGATAAATAAAGTGGAATGTGAGTTAATCTCAGACAACCCTATAAGTATAAGAAAGTATAAAGTGTAATCCTCATGATATGTGAAAGGGAATAAGGAAGAAGATCCCTACTCAATAAAGAATAATGTTTTCCATGATGTAAATATTAAAAATGTGGTAAAACAAGGAAATGTTCATGAACATGAAGAGAAAAAAGAAAATAAGGAGTAATGATATGTAATCAACTTTACAGTTCCTAGGTCAATGGCAAGAAAACTAAGTTGAAATTGAATTGAATAATACATGAGTAGTAATAACTCATATAATAACTAAATAAAGTTGGTAATCTCCTTCTCCCTATTAGCAATCCTTAGATAGTTCTATGGTGATAAAGGAAAGTATGTTTCCTTTATGTACTTCCTTTCTAGGGATGTGATGTTCAAGTTAGTCTCATATCACTTGATATGCATGATTTTGAGGTGACATTGATATGGATACTTGAAAATTATCACTTGGGGCTTGGACTTTGGTTCCAAGATGGTGACATCTGTAAATAATGATGTTTTGTGGATCCTCCAAGATGATAGGAAGATTCTTCTAACATGTTTGGAATCAATAGTGATAGTTGAAAAGTAGAATTAACATGAATGTGATGCATTTTGGCATATGTGATGGATACTAAGGTGAGGAATCCTAGTATCCAGGAGGTGTCGGTGGTATGTGAGATCACAAAAAAGTTTCATATTGAGAATTTGATGGTTAATACCCTTGAAATTGTGGTCTTACTTTTTCCCTCGGATATATATAATAACTCCTAGGTCTGTGAACCTCCTCTTGTAATGTTACAAGTTGTGAAGGTGGCTTAAAAGTTAGGGTTGCCATCTGAGTTGTACAAAGTACATGCAGTGTTTCTATGTTGAGAAAGTATGACTTGACATAGTGTTAACTCTACAAGCCAGAAGTGGTAGAGTTAACTAAGGGTGTATCCTATGTGATGAATCTTGTGTTAATCCCAAATAAAGTTCCATGACATAGTTGTGATATAGAAGATGTTTAATATAAGAATCTTGCTTAGTCATAAGTAAGTTTACTATTTTGAGATTTGTTTGGTTAGCTTCATAAAAGTTTAATGAAGAGTTAAAAGAGGAAGTACCTTTATCTTTTCTCTTGAGATTTTGGGGACAAAATCCTTGTTTGGGGTTGATAACTTGTAACACCCCCGACCTAGGTTATGAGGTAACTATGGATGTTTGGCCTAATTAAGATAATTAGAACCTTTTCTAAATCCTATGAAAAGTAATTAAGACTTTAAGAGAGCTTAAGTTTCAAGTTTGAGCCTTTTTGAAGATTGTTTGTGCTTTATATAATAGTTTTGGAACAAATTGCAAATTACCCAAAATATACTTGATATTCTCTACTTTATCATAGGTTGACCATGCAAACAACAGTCAGTGTGCTTGAGTTACATGTGATATTATCACTAGGCCAATTAATGATGGTGGCCTTGGTATCCCCTCTATTCAACTGTCAATCAAATCCTACATATATAAGGTATGTTGGGAGATTTTATCAAGGGACTCCATATGGGCAAGTTTTTCAAGGGTGAAGTACTCAAGCAAGTTCAAGAACCATCAAGGTTATTATCCTTACACCTCAAACAAGGCTCATTCTTCTCCTCCTATTATCAAAGACTTTGGAATTGTTTCTATGATATGTTTCATCATTGTCGTTGGGTCGTGGGGAAGGGAAAAATCTCTTTTTGGGATGGTTGGTGGTTCCAATAACCTCTATGACCATTTTCCTTCCACATAGGTGATGTGGCCTTTAACATTAAGATGGAGACAATTTGGATGCAGGATGGTGGATGGGATTGGCAATCCTTTTCCCAAATCATTGGCATGGAATGTATTTAGATGATCATATCATCCAAAGTGGATATTATAGATATCAATGATCATATTCTCTGGACCCTAGACGCCTTGAGTTAGTTTATCATGAGATCTTCCAAACTAATTATTAGTGATGTAGACATTAATTAGTCTCATAGATCATGGATGTGGAACACTTCTCTTCTCCCTAGATCCAACATTATCATTTGGAAGATTTTCAAGAAGGCCACCCCCACTAACAACAATATTCAGAGATGTATAATTCCCATTATACCCTACTGCAACTATTGCAAACAGCCTAGCTCAGAGTCAATGAATCGGTTATTCCTTCATAGCTATATATCAAAGTTCGTCAGGTCAATATTTTCTGAGTTGATGATGGATAACGATGATAGCTTTCTTATATCTCTTACTACTTTCTTTTTTTATTGCAATACTAATAAATCTTAGTGAACCTTGAAAGGTTGGTAACATACTTATCTAGACTCATTAATTTTTTGGTCTATTTGGAGACATAGATGTTGCACAAGGTTTAGTGGATTGAATATATTGTTGTCCAACTTGTAAGAGTCTATGTTATCTATAGTAGATCATGCACTTACAAAGCATACTTTCCATAGATGTGAAGAATCAAGATTTATCAATCCTTGAAGGAGCATGGCATTAGTAAATCATGTATATGAAAAAAGAAGATCATGGTTCTTAGATGGTCCCCTCTCAATGTTGCATATTTGAAGCATGATTCATAGTGGTTTTGACCGATTTGTGGATAGAATTAAAAAGAGGTGGGTAGCTCTAATCGTTAGAAATTGTCATGGCCACTCCAGGTTGGCCTTTTGATTTTGGATAAATAGGGAAAATTATATAGAGGCATATATAAAAAGATGTGTTATACCTTTGAAAGTTGTTGATGAAAAGAATTACAACATCTCAGTGATAGAGACTGATGATATCTAGACATAACATTATTTGGGGTCATTCAACCAACACATGGCAGGTTATTCCATATGTTAGTGTGATCAATCATGTTATTTAGAACTTTTCTATCATTGCTTTTCATGTACCTAAGATGATCAACAATGCACTAAGAGATTTTTGTAGATGGGGATGCCATTTGGATGAGGGCATTTTCATCATGGAGCCTTCTCTCCTACTGATGCACATCAGAGGAATGCTGAACTTAGAGAGAAGAGGAACACCATATATACACACTTCATGGATTGATACCTAGAATATGATACTTGTATATGTCCTTTTTTGGGTATCTTGGTATTCTATTGATGGACTCTGGGTTGAACCACATGATATGAGCGGGGATGTGACCATTTGAAATATTGATTTTGTCTACATGAGGGTGAGATGAATAAGAGATCCCATGGCTTGTGATTAAAAGAAATCATGTTATTAAGTCTCCTTATTGATATTAGATAATTGTTACAAGTATTTTAGGAACTAAGTTCCCTAGGATATACTATTACATAGTATACTTATCATATATAAAAAAATAATGTGTGTCCTAATGAAATTCCACAGTTTCATGCATAAACTGACTAAGAAGGGCCATTTCATAGAATCCATTTTGAAACACAAAAATTATTATTTTAAAAAATATTTTATTCCTTAAATGACTCAAATTAGTAAAATTAATTAAGTACTTTCATCATTTGGGAAAAATCATTGATCACACTACTAAGGTCCCTAGGCATAGCTAAAAAGCTTAGTTTTTCTCGATTCTCATATTTAGGATGTATTTTCAAGTAAGAGATCAATGAAATCAAATACTGACATTAAGATGTTATACTAAAATTTTGATTCATTATGAAGTTTTAATATCAAATAACATAGTTTGAGTTAATCCCACCAAGAATTGGCAAAATAAATCTAAAATAAGAAATATTGAAAAATCAAGTGACTTCAAATATATAGAGCTCAAATAAACCTTAGATGGTCACTCTGTGTCATATTACTACTTTCAGGGCATGTATGTTGCCTATTCTCATTGTGTTTTTTTTAAAGGAAATGAAAATCAACGAAACATAACTACATTGTCATCTATTTGGTTGGAAAAATTAAATAATATTGTTTCAATTGTTACCTTTTAGGATCTTAGAAGATTGCTTATGGTATTTATGTCAGTCTTATGCCCTAAAGACCAGTTGTTTGGAAAGATGTAAGGCATCCCTTTGTGGTCATCTATGATCACTTCCTATAGGGATTTGTTCATATATTATCTGATATCGTTGGATCTCTCTAACATATCTCTATTTTTCTTGGTGATCCATAGGGTTCACCATCTGTTCTAGATCTTGTTCTTGGGAAAAATATGTTGTTTTGTCATCGCAAACGATATGTATTTTATCTACACAGCATGTCGATGTGAGCTACTATGGAAGATCAGATGTTGTTCAAATCTATCAAGAGTGACACATCGTGTCTAATACTTCATGTTCTATTCTACTGCAAGTTACACAGCATGTCTACTTCCTGACATGGTGTGTCAGTGATTGTCTGTCACTATTTTTGTTCTTCCTTTGCAGCTTCATTATATCTTGTATTGGTATATTTTGGGGTCATCTTTTTTGGCTATTGGGATGTCCAAAACACACCCCAAGTGTGTAACTTCTATGAAATTTAATGGCTCCAACTATCTCCTATGGGCATACTCATTTCATATATATGCTCACTCCTCAGGGAAACTAGAACATTTGATAGATCGGCCTCCACCAAAGAAAGACACATCTGACTACAAGAAAGCTACTAAAGAAGCTTTTGAGAAATCGAAGGTAGATATTAAAAAGTGGGTTGAACATGACCCTCTTATTCTCTCATGGATCCTGAATAGTTGTGAATCGCATAAATTTGCTAATCTTATTTTCACCAACATGTCCAAGGAGGCACAGGATCATATTGTCCAAGTTTATTCTAGCAAAGAAAATATATCCCAAATTTTTGATATATACAAATGTTTGCATTCCTTTAAACTTGAAGATAGCTCAGCTTTTGCTTCACACTTCGACACATTTAAAGGGTTTTGGGTGAACTCAAGCTTTATGACCCCTTATCATCTGATCTTGTCAAGATGCAAAAGTAGCAAGAGGAAATACAACGTTGTCAGTTCTTGGCTTCTCTACCTCCTAGTTATGAAGTTGTTCATCAGTAAATTCTTGTCTTTGAACCCTTGTCGACATTAGATGATGTCTATCTATGAGGATCTCACTCGGTATCATCTACTCCTACTTCTAAAGAGATTGCATTCCTTGTTGTTGTCGTCAGACAAGGTAATCCTGGTCATGGTCGGGGAAAAAGTCTCAACAATAGTGGAAGACGATCCTCTTCTTCCTCATCGCAGCCCAGATTTTTATAATTTCTACAAGTGTTTCAATCCCAATGAAGAAAGATGCTGGAAAAGGCATGGGAAACCCAAATAAGCAAATAAAGTGTCAATTAACGATGTTGATGGAGATTTTACCCCTATTTCTCATGTTACTAATCCTCGAGTTCTTCTGACCTTGACAATTTGATCAAGGTCGCTTAT
This sequence comes from Alisma plantago-aquatica, assembly GCA_963693085.1. Classification (NCBI taxonomy): domain Eukaryota; kingdom Viridiplantae; phylum Streptophyta; class Magnoliopsida; order Alismatales; family Alismataceae; genus Alisma; species Alisma plantago-aquatica. Next base: position 495,769,384 of record OY856414.1, on the reverse strand, counting down.
ACTACTACTATTATTCCTCAACCAAACATTTCTTAACACTTCGGTGATCCCTCATGTCTTAAAGCTTCTTCCTCTTCATACAAGGATGATTGGGTTATTGATTTGGGTGTTATAGCTCATATGACTGGTGATAAGAAATTGTTTACTTACCTGAAGAAATTTACTTCCCATCCTCTTGTGTGTTTGGTAGATGGGACCACTTCTCTAATTTTTGGAAGAGGAGATGTGAACCACAATTTGTCTTATTTGTACCTAAATTCCCATCAAACTTGATGTATGTTTGTAAAATTACTAAAACCTTAAATTGCAATTTAACCTTCTTTCCTTACACTATCTCTATGCACGATCTAAAGACAAAGAAGACGATCGGTGGGGGATATGAAGGTGGAGATAGTTTGTACTACCTACAAACCTTGTCAAGTCATGTTACTACTACTCTTATGGCCCAGTATGCTCCCTTCATCAATGGCACCTGCAACTTGGTCACCCTTATGCTTCCAAATTGAAGTGGTAATTTCCAAATTTGTCTGCTGAGAACTTTTCTTGTCAGTCTAGTCAGCTTGGAAAACATTATCGAATAATGTTTCCTCACCGTCATAATACTAGGAGTCCAAGTTTGTTTTATTTAATCCACTCTAATGTTTGGGAACCGTGTCATATTTTTAATCATACTGGTGTAAGGTATTTTACTACCTTTATTGATGAATGGTCTCGTATGAGTTGGATCTTTTGAAGTTTTAGATTTTTTTTATAAAAAATTTAATGAGATAAAACTCAATTTTCCACTTCTCCTAAATTTGTCTGCACTAGTAATGCTTCCGAATATGTGCACAACATGATTTTTAAAAGATTTTGTATTACCAAGGGGATTATTCACCAAATTTCATGTCCCTATAGCCCACAACAAAATGGAGTTGCCAAGAGGAATAATGGGCATATTCTTGATGTAGCCCACACTCTCCTAATTGGAATGAAAGTACCTAAATTGTATATGTCTGATGTAATTCTTTTAGTCAATTATCTCATCAATCATAAGCCTTCTTTTGTGCTTCAAAATAAGATTATTTATAACCTTCTTTATCCTCCTGAACCTATCTTTTCTTTAACATCAAAATTTTTTGGTTTCCTATGTTTTGTTCATAATCACCAACCTAGGAATGATGAACTACCACCCCATGCTTTCCGTAGTTATTTTCTTAGTTACTCTCATACACAAAAGGAGTATAAACAGTTTTATCTTGTTGCACGTGGTTTGTATGTTAGTGTGGGCATCACCTTTTTTGAATATACATATTTCTTCTATTGACCTTGCAATCAAGTGCCATTTTTAAGTGTGCCCATTGTTGACCCCACTGTGTATGTACCTCTACATGAAGTATCCCCAACTTTGACATCTTTTGAGATTGATGATCCACCTCAAGACAATGGTAATATTACTGACTTTGTTACAACTTTTTATTTTGTCATTCTAAATATTGTATCCACTAATCATTTGGATGTGCCCATGGCTAATTTACAATTTCTCTATCTGCAATTTCTATTCCAAAGAATGTCCAAGAAGCCCTACTACACTCTATGTGGAAATAAGCCATAGATGAGGACATGGATGCACTTCAATCTCATGGGACATGGGATCTTGGTGATCTCCATGCAAGTATTAAACAAGTTGATTGTCTATGGGTTTTTATTGTGAAATATGTCCTGATGGGACAGTTGAATGCCTCAAAGCCAGACTTGTTGCTAAAAGATACACATAAGAAATTGGAATTGATCACTTTGAAACTTTTTCTCCAGTTTCTCGTCTTAATTATGTTTGCATTTTGATTTCTATTTCTATTAATAAAGGCTAGAATTTACATCAACTAGATGTTAAGAATGTCTTTCTACATGGATATTTATAGGAGAATGTCTATATGTCACAACCTCCAAGTTATGTTGCTCAGGGAGAGATTTCTAGGAAAATATGTGTTATAAAGAAAGCCATTTATAGTTTCAAATAGAGTCTATGACTTGGTTTGACAAGTTATCCTTGTACTTCATAAATTTGGATTCCCATGATATCAATGTGACCACTCTGTCTTTATCAAAACCACTACTTACAGGCATTGTTTTTCTTATTGTTTATGTGGATGATTTCATCCTGTCTAGTAGTGATGTTGCAGGAATTGCTGCTACAAAGACATATCTGATGAAGCATTTTGTAACCAAATACCTTGGGAGTTTATGATATTTTCTTGGCATTGAGGTAGCACACAACAAGGATGGAGTATCTTTATCATAGAGGAAGTATACTAGGACTTACTTACTAAAGTTGGAATGTGTAACATACCAGATCATGAACCCTACCCTAGAACTTTGATCTTTTGGGTTTGACCAAACAAGGTTGAGGTTAGAGTGAACCTAATAATCTATTGCATGAAAAATGTAATCTAATATGTCATATAATTTATTTGGTAATAATAAAATGATAAATACCTTAATTACATGCATAATAAGGTTAATGGTCCTATAATGGGCCAAATGACAAAACCCATGTAAGAAAGCCTCAAAATAAAGAATAGACTTCAAATTTGTAATCTACACATTAAAATAAGACTACATGTCAATTTTCATTTAATTTGGACCACCTTGAAATAATATGGTAAGTTAAGAGAGAGAAATTGCCTAAAAAGTGTAATTAATAAATAAATATAATAATTGACTCCAAAAGAGGAAAATAATTTTAGATTCGTAATCTACATAATAAAATAGGCATTTGGGTTAATTTTCACTCAATTTAGAGAAAGTTTAATTAAAAGATGATATTAGGAGAGAGAAAGTATGAAGAACATTCAAAATATTAAATAATTATAAAAATAACTTCAACATCTAAAATTTATGGCAAATTCGTATTAAACATGTTAAACGTGACTTGTGGGTCAAGTTTTATTATTTTTGGATAATCCTAACATCACTAATGAAGAAAGAAATAGAAAACAGTAATTAATTTATTTAACACATTAAAAGTTTCCAAAAGGCAAAGCTAAGTGCATAATCGGAATCTACATGCATTAATTGATCTCTGTGCAAAGTTTTACTAAATTTAGTTAATATTTGGACCCTCAATTTTCTTAGTAAATAAAGTTAATCAAACATTATTTAAGTGCATAGTATTTTCTTGATTTCCTTGTCACGCTATTTGATTTCCTTTAATTTTCAGGCTTTAACCTGGACCCTCTGATTTTTTATCGAGGACACTTGACTCATCTCCCACCTTGGGTAGGAGTCCAGCGCGACCCGTTCTGTGTAGGGTCCCTACTGCGATCTCCGCTCGGGTCTCTCTCCCTTTCCTTTCTTTCTTTCCCTCCGTTTTCTTCTCCTTCGCCTTTCCTTCTGCTTCCCGAACCCAATGACCCTATAAAGGTAGGGTTGTGGTTGCCCCTTTCCAGGAGTGGCTGGGCACCGCCTTCTTCCCCTGTTCTCCAATCTTTTCCTCTATTTTTCCTTCCTTTCTCCTCTCCTCGCCTCTCAGCTTCATCGGACCATCACCTAGAGGTCCCAAAACCTCCGTCGAGGTCTCAGATACAATTCACATGGATTGGTTTGGCTGGTTTGGGCTCTGGCTATAGCTACCCTACTACACCGGTTGTTGGTGACTTCCGCGGGGTCGCCTCTGGGCTCTAAAGCTCTGTGAGACCCTCTGAGAGCTCCGATTGACTCCTGGGAGTCTCGCGAGGTCGCTTGCCTTCCTGTATCGATTGGATTCAAGGAATTTCTCGTTTTCCCCCTTTCAATAATATGAACCTACCGTTTTGGTTATTTTCCCGGTTTGGTATCTGTAGATTCTTGATCGCAATGTTGTTTTTCCGCATTCGTCCACCACCTAGCTTGATTCTGGGGTGTTTGAGTTCGGTTTAACCTCAAGAGAGCGACTGAGGGTTTGATTTCGTGAGATCTACGATGGTGGGTGAGAAATGATCTTCAAATCGGCCCTGCTGAGTCCCAATTCATTTTTGTTCTTGTGAAGGAGATGACACATAGCCGTTTTACATCTTTACCCTCCTGCTTTACTGCTTTCGCTGTGTTTCTCGACCAGGTGCATTTTGGTCTTTTTCGTCTTATGTTCTTTTACTTTGAGTAAGGTCTGGTCGACCGCTGACTCGTGACTTTCCCACTCATGATTGGGCCAAGTCACCAGGTCCATGGGGCCCTCTCGCTCTCTCTTCTCTTTTGCAACTCGTTTGCTGACGTGTTATTTTCTCATTGGCCGAATTTCAAAAATTCATAACTAATTAATTATTGCTCAGAAAATAACAAATAAATACTCGTTGGATTCAGAAAAATGTAAACTTTCTTTTCTTGAAATTGAGCCTACACAATATGTCTTATCTCTTGTTATCATCGTTCATGTGAACTATCTTGATTATTGTGATCTTGGATAATATCTTGGCATCTTATCTTGTGACATGGTATATTATGATCTTATTGATGGTATATGTCCACTATGTTGTGGAGTTTTATTAGTGGTTTCATATGTTGTCCATTGTGTGATATGGAAAATCTTGTATAAAGATGACTATACTTTACTACTTTCCTCTACATTTACCTGCTATGTGATTCAATAACCCTAGAGTAGTATAATTGCATTGGTTTTGTCTCATTATCATTTGTGGCAATATTGTAATATTTTTGGATGGTGGATGTGTGATTCCCCATGCCAGGGCAGGATGTGTGATTCCTGATCCATGTTATATATATTTGGATGGTGGATGTGTGATTCCCCATGCCAGGGCAAGATGTGTGATTCTTGGCCCATGTCTCACCAGGTTCAAGATGTGTGATTCTTGACCACCTTTGTCTTTTATAATATTCTAGTGTTATGCTTATCTCACATGCATGTAGGTTGATGAAATTGTTGATGGGTTATGTGCCGACAACTTGATATGTGCTTATGTGGCACTACTTTATTGTTTTATGGTAAGTATCCCTTTTGTTGTGATCTTTTCTCTTGATACCCATTTGGGTGGTACTTATCTCTTGCATGGGAAGCCTTTTATTTTGATGTTCCTTATTCTTTATATATTGCTCAATTTGTTTTTTTTGTATGCACATACCAGCCTTTGCTGATGTCTCCTTTTGTTTCTCTTTGCTGGGGTATGCTTCCAACCCTAGGTGGAAGACTTGGATGCAAGGCATGTTGACCTGGACTTAGAATATGAAGTTTAGCTTGGAGACAATATTTGAGGTGGTTTAGATTTCCTCTACATTGATCCTTGTGATGTAAGTTTGTAACCCTTTGTTTTATAATTGAATAGTCAAATATTTTCTTCCGTAGCTATACATTGGTCTTTTGATTACCATTATATAAAGATTTGAAAATTTTACACCCACTCTAAGATACCTTGAAGGTATGTTTGGACTGGAGGTTTTATTGTTCAAATTTTTAGTAATGATGTGATTTCACTTCTTTACAACATGGTATCAGAGCCCATGGTAGTCGGAATCGACTATTTCAATTTTGTCTGCCCATAAGAACCCTTGACTTTTCTAGTTAGCTCTAAGTGAGATGTTGACCTTAGAATTGATCAATGATGATCTTTTATGCAATGAGGTTTGGTTTCAAGTCAAGATTAGGTTATGAGGAAGTATTCATATGGAAATATTGTGACTTGGTTCTCGTATTGATTTTTTAGCGCGCATGTTGGTTTTACATCGTAAAAGTTTTTCATCCACAAAAAAATTATTTTCATTATATCACTATATGTATAAAATTTTATGGATTTTATCGAAGTTTTCTTGAACTATGTCACAATAAAGAGAAACTCTAGTTTGAGTAGAATCTAACCCTAGTTGGTAACTAGGATTTATGTAATGGTGTAGTTGACCTACCCTATGACTTTTTGGTGGTTCATGTAGGGTTGTTAGGTTAGAGACACAAGGACCTAAAATCTCAACCCTAGATGGTATGACTATTAGTTGGATACATGAGAAGCATAAATCTCTAAAACTTTCACAACTAAGAGATGTGGGTAGATCTAAAAAGTTGTTTAGTATGACTTGTTAGGTGGAACCTTTTTAAGGGGTGGAGAATAGTTGGTTGTTGAGGTTTGGATCAATAGATTTCGAGGACGAAATCATTTTTAAGGGGTGGAGTGTTGTAACATACCAGATCATGAACCCTACCCTAGAACTTTGATCTTTTGGGTTTGACCAAACAAGGTTGAGGTTAGAGTGAACCTAATAATCTAATGCATGAAAAATGTAATCTAATATGTCATATAATTTATTTGGTAACAATAAAATGATAAATAACTTAATTACATGCATAATAAGGTTAATGGGCCTATAATGGGCCAGATGACAAAACCCATGTAAGAAAGCCTCAAAATATAGAATAGACTTCAAATTCGTAATCTACACATTAAAATAAGACTACATGTCAGTTTTCATTTAATTTGGACAACCTTGAAATAATATGGTAAGTTAAGAGAGAGAAATTGCCTAAAAAGTGTAATTAATAAATAAATATAATAATTGACTCCAAAAGAGGAAAATAATTTTAGATTCGTAATCTACATAATAAAATAGGCCTTTGGGTGAATTTTCACTCAATTTAGAGAAAGTTTAATTAAAAGATGATATTAGGAGAAAGAAAGTATGAAGAACATTCAAAATATTAAATAATTATAAAAATAACTTCAACATCTAAAATTTATGGAAAATTAGTATTAAACATGTTAAACATGACTTGTGGGTCAAGTTTTATTATTTTTGGATAATCCTAACATCACTAATGAAGGAAGAAATAGAAAATAGTAATTAATTTATTTAACACATTAAATGTTTCCAAAAGGCAAAACTAAGTGCATAATCAGAATCTACATGCATTAATTGATCTCTGTGCAAAGTTTTACTAAATTTAGTTAATGTTTGGACCCTCAATTTGCTTAGTAAAGAAAGTTAATCAAACATTATTTAAGTGCATAGTATTTTCTTGATTTCCTTGTCACGCTATTTGATTTCCTTTAATTTTCAGGCTTTAACCTGGACCCTCAGATTTTTGATCGACGACGCTCGGCTCATCTCCCACCTTGGGTAGGAGTCCAGCGTGACCCATTCTGTGCAGGGTCCCGACTGCGATCTCCGCTCGGTTCTCTCTCCCTTTCCTTTCTTTCTCTCCCTCTGTTTTCTTCTCCTTCGCCTTTCCTTCTGCTTCCCGAACCCAATGACCCTATAAAGGTAGGGTTGTGGCTACCCCTTTCTAAGAGTGGTTGGGCGCCACCTTCTTCCCATGTTCTCCCATCTTTTCCTCTATTTTTCTTTGCTTTCTCCTCTCCTCGCCTCTCAGCTTCATCGGACCATCACCTAGAGGTCCCAAAACCTCCATTGAGGTCTCAGATACGATTCACACTGATTGGTTTGGCTGCTTTGGGCTCTGGCTATAGCTCCCCTACTCTGCTGGTTGCTGGTGATTGTCGCGGGGTCGCCTCTGGGCTCTAGAGCTATGTGAGACCCTCTGAGAGCTCCGACCGACTCCTGGGAGTCTCGCGAGGTCGCTTTCCTTCCTGTATCGGTTGGATTCAAGGTATTTCTCATTTTCCCCCTTTCAATCATATGAACCTGTCATTTTGGTTATTTTCTCGATTTGGTATATGTAGATTCTTGATCGCAATGCTATTTTTCCGCATCCGGCCACCACCCAGCTCGAGTCTGGGGTGTTTGAGTTTGGTTTAACCTCAGGAGAGCGACTGAGGGTTTGATTTCGTGAGATCTGCGATGGTGGGTGAGAAACGATCTTCAAATCGGCCCTGTTGAGTCCCAATTCGTTTTTGTTCTTGTGAAGGAGATGACACATAGCTGTTTTACATCTTTACCCTCCTGCTTTACTGCTTTCGCTGTGTTTCTCGACCAGGGCATTTTGGTCTTTTCCGCCTTATGTTCTTTTGCTTTGAGAAAGGTCTGGCCAACCGCTGACTCGTGACTTGCCCACTCATGATTGGGCCAAGTCACTAGGTCTGCGGGGCCCTCTCGCTCTCTCTCTTCTCTTTTGCAACTCGTTTGTTGACGTGTTATTTTCTCATTGGCCGTATTTCAAAAATCCATAACTAATTAATTATTGTTCAGAAAATAACAAATAAATACTCATTGGATTCAGAAAAATGAAAACTTTATTTTGGTATTGGTTTTGTCACCTGAATATTATGTTTTAAAGAGGTGATTTTAATGGATCTAATTAATGATGAATTAACTTGTAAAAATCATAACTAAATATCTGTAAGTCAGAAAAATATAATAAAATATGTTTTGGAATCATAAAAGTATAACCTAACATATGGCATGGTTTTGATAAATTAATTCAATAATAATAAATAGGGAGATTTTTAGGGTTTATGAAATCAATATAAATCTAACCCTAATCCCAGAAATATGCTAATAGGTGCTTTGGAAACCTAAGCTTGGACCTAGAAGTGACTTTGGATGTTTGGCTCTGAAGTTGAGGTGTGATTGCATCCCACATTAATTTTGTATTGAGAAATTTCATGTTCATCTCTCTTAATGTATGTTGTATCCCCTATTACTCAATGTTGAGCAATTCACCTATCTTTTCTTGAAATTGAGCCTACACAATATGTCTTATATCTTGTTATCACAGTTCATGTGAACTATCTTGATTATTGTGATCTTGGATAATATCTTGGCATCTTATCTTGTGACATGGTATATTATGATCTTATTGATGGTATATGTCCACTATGTTGTGGAGTTTTATTAGTGGTTTCATATGTTGTCCATTGTGTGATATGGCAAATCTTGTATAAGGATGACTATACTTTACTACTTGCCTCTACATTTACCTGTTGTGTGATTCAGTAACCCTAGAGTAGTATAATTGCATTGGTTTTGTCTCATTATCATTTATGGCAATATTGTAATATTTTTGGATGGTGGATGTGTGATTCCCCATGTCAGGGCAGGATGTGTGATTCCTGATCCATGTTATATATATTTGGATGGTGGATGTGTGATTCCCCATGCCAGGGCAAGATGTGTGATTCTTGGCCCTTGTCTCACCAGGTTCAAGATGTGTGATTCTTGACTGCCTTTGTCTTTAATAATATTCTAGTGTTATGCTTATCTCACATACATGCAGGTTGATGAAATTGTTGATGGGTTATGTGCCCACAACTTGATATGTGCTTATGTGGCACTACTTTATTGTTTTATGGCAAGTATCCCTTTTGTTATGATCTTTTCTCTTGATACCCATTTGGGTGGTACTTATCTCTTGCATGGGAAGCCTTTTATTTTGATGTTCCTTATTCTTTATATACTACTCAATTTGTTTTTTTTGTATGCACATACCAGCCTTTGATGATGTCTCCTTTTGTTTCTCTTTGCTGGGGTATGCTTCCAACCCTAGGTGGAAGACTTGGATGCAAGGCATGTTGACCTGGACTTAGAATATGAAGTTAAGCTTGGAGACAATCTTGAGGTGGTTTAGATTTCCTCTACATGGATCCTTGTGATGTAAGTTTGTTACCCTTTGTTTTATAATTGAATAGTCAAATATTTTCTTCCGCTGCTATACATTGGTCTTTTGATTACCATTATATAAAGATTTGAAAATTTTACACCCACTCCAAGATACCTTGAAGGTATGTTTGGACTGGAGGTTTTATTGTTCAAATTTTTAGTAAGGAGGTGATTTCACTTCTTTACATAATGCTTGGTAGAATACATGCAATCTCTCCTACAGATCAAGCGCATGATCTATGGGTAGAATCTACTCGGCCCTTAGCAAATAAATATAGTTATAAATGCTTAGTTGGTTAGAAAATAAATATAGTTATAAATGCTTAGTTGGCAATCTTTTAAATCTTACTGTTACTAGGCCAGAGATATATTTTGTTATTGGTATTCTTAGACAATTCATGGATTTTCCTAGAGAGTGTCATTGGGACGTTGCATACCGAGTCATGAGATATTTGAAGAATGTACCTGGACAGGGACTATTTTACAAAAGAAATGAGAACCTAGATGTGATTGGATGTTCAAATGTTGATTATGTTAGGTGTAAATCTGATAGGAGATCCTACTCTGGCTACTGTATATTTGTAGGGGGTAACTTGGTTTTCTGAAGAAGTAAGAAGTAAAATGTTGTTTCTAGATCCAATGTAGAATCTGAGTATCATGTAATGGAAAATACTGCTTGTGAGCTATTATGGATCAAATTCATTCTGTTTGACTTTGGGTTATCCATTTACTCGTGCTATTTTGATGTAGTGCGATAAACTGTGTTGTTACCTTCATTGCTAGTAATCCTATTTTTCATGAAAGGACTAAGCACATTGAGGTGGACTTCCATTTTCTTCGAGATGTTGTGTTGACTAAGAAGATCACTACCCCTTTCATGCCTACACATGAGAAAACTATAGATATTTTTACAAGACCTCTCTCTAGCAATAGAGTTTTAGAGCTATGTTGCAATCTGAGCATGATTGATATCCATGCTCTAGTTTGATGGGAGTATTGAGATAAATATTTATCTTTAATTGTTTATCCTTTAATTTTGTATTTCCTTTTTACTTAGTTTTATGTAATATGGGCCTAAGTGTGATAGGTCCATTAGGGTTTGTTATGTGCCTCCTTCTGGTTTCCCCTCCTATTTATAGGAGAGGGAAGTACTCCTTTTGGATATAGAAAGATGATTGTAAATCAACACAATTATATATGGGAATTTATGACCATGGTTTCCCTCAAACTTAGTAGACGAGGAAGGGATAATTAGAAATTTTATATCTATTACATGGAAATGAGGTGTTGCTACATGCCAAGTTTCATTGTACATGTAATGAAGGTGGATATATGATCCTCGTTAGAGATATCTAGGAGAACTTACTATCTTGTGTTAAATTATTAGTTTGAAGATAGTAATATAATCACCTACATATGGTTAATAGGTGGACATCAAATATTGTAGTGTAGTGTGAGATGTGGATAAGAGGAAACTATATTTGATTTGTTTGAAAGTTCATCACGTTATTGATAGGTGTCATGGGAAAAATGCATTCACTTTGAACGGATTGCTTAAGTGAAACTTTTTGACAAACATAGTTTATTTAGAAATTGACAAAACCAAGCATTTTCTTGTTTGAATTGCATGTATAATTGTTTTATGTTGAATTGCATAGCTTGTCTATGAAGACAACTTGAAACTATGCTACTATTGATTGATCCTATTTCTGGCCTTGTGTAGTGTAATTTGATCTTTATTATTGATTTGAGTGCACACCCTCATGACGGAACTTCTATAAGTAATTTGGTCCATTCTTAGTCAAAATCCTATATTATAGGAGGAACTATAGTTTTATAGTCATATAAAATAATTAATTTATCTTAGCTTATCTATATACAATTCTTGCCTTTAAGTGGGATCTATCAATTGTAGCCTTAAATTTGGAAATATAGGTGGTAAAGGGTTAATGCATATTAGAAAATGTTCACATATTCTAGTTAGGTAGTATATTAATAAAATTAATGCTTCTTTGTATCGCCATATGTTTCTCTGAGATTAAGGTACAATAAATTTGGTCCCCAATGGTTCTAAGGTTAACTAAAACTTATTGGTTCATATATACATCACATCCTTATCAATTCATGTTCTTTTCACACAATTTCCCCATCATTGACATCTGTCTTTTATTCCATTGAAAAATTATGAGATAATATCTGGCCAGAAGGTGAATAAGATCAAGTTAGGATTTATGTGTGGTTCTAACAACACAAATCTTATAGATTAAATAGGTGGATTTGAGGGTGCTACCCTGGGGAAGTCTTTAATCTATCCTGGGATTCCTATTGTGCAAGGTTGAACAAGGATCTCCCATTTTGAGTTTTTGATAGAAATGATGAATAAGAAGGTGGTGTCTTAGAAAGACAAATACAACTCCTTTTCTAGGGGAAATATACTTATTTCTTATACTCTCTCCTTTATATATCTATATACAATGGTTGCATCTGATATCCCATCTAGTATCATGAAGAAGTTGAACTTGATATTCTCTACTTTATCATAGGTTGACCATGCAAACAACAGTCAGTGTGCTTGAGTTACATGTGATATTATCACTAGGCCAATTAATGATGGTGGCCTTGGTATCCCCTCTATTCAACTGTCAATCAAATCCTACATATATAAGGCATGTTGGGAGATTTTATCAAGGGACTCCATATGGGCAAGTTTTTCAAGGGTGAAGTACTCAAGCAAGTTCAAGAACCATCAAGGTTATTATCCTTACACCTCAAACAAGGCTCATTCTTCTCCTCCTATTATCAAAGACTTTGGAATTGTTTCTATGATATGTTTCATCATTGTCGTTGGGTCGTGGGGAAGGGAAACATCTCTTTTTGGGATGGTTGGTGGTTCCAATAACCTCTATGACCATTTTCCTTCCACATAGGTGATGTGGCCTTTAACATTAAGATGGAGACAATTTGGATGCAGGATGGTGGATGGGATTGGCAATCCTTTTCCCAAATCATTGGCATGGAATGTATTTAGATGATCATATCATCCAAAGTGGATATTATAGATATCAATGATCATATTCTCTGGACCCTAGATGCCTTGAGTTAGTTTATCATGAGATCTTCCAAACTAATTATTAGTGATGTAGACGTTAATTAGTCTCATAGATCATGGATGTGGAACACTTCTCTTCTCCCTAGATCCAACATTATCATTTGGAAGGTTTTCAAGAAGGCCACCCCCACTGACAACAATATTCAGAGATGTAAAATTCCCATTATATCCTACTGCAACTATTGCAAACAGCCTAGCTCAGAGTCAATGAATCGGTTATTCCTTCATAGCTATATAGCAAAGTTCGTCAGGTCAATATTTTCTGAGTTGATGATGGATAACGATGATAGCTTTCTTATATCTCTTACTACTTTCTTTTTTTATTGCAATACTAATAAATCTTAGTGAACCTTGAAAGGTTGGTAACACACTTATCTAGACTCATTAATTTTTTGGTCTATTTGGAGACATAGATGCCGCACAAGGTTTAGTGGATTGAATATATTGTTGTCCAACTTGTAAGAGTCTATGTTATCTATAGTAGATCATGCACTTACAAAGCATACTTTCCATAGATGTGAAGAATCAAGATTTATCAATCCTTGAAGGAGCATGGCATTAGTAAATCATGTATGTGAACAAAGAAGATCATGGTTCTTAGATGGTCCCCTCTCAATGTTGCATATTTGAAGCATGATTCATAGTGGTTTTGACAGATTTGTGGATAGAATTAAAAAGAGGTGGGTAGCTCTAATCGTTAGAAATTGTCATGGCCACTCCATGTTGGCCTTTTGATTTTGGATAAATAGGGAAAATTATATAGAGGCATATATACAAAGATGTGTTATACCTTTGAAAGTTGTTGATGAAAAGAATTACAACATCTCAGTGATAGAGACTGATGATATCTAGACATAACATTATTTGGGGTCATTCAACCAACACATGGCAGGTTATTCCATATGTTAGTGCGATCAATCATGTTATTTAGAACTTTTCTGTCATTGCTTTTCATGTACCTAAGATGATCAACAATGCACTAAGAGATTTTTGTAGATGGGGATGCCATTTGGATGAGGGCATTTTCATCATGGAGCCTTCTCTCCTACTGATGCATATTAGAGGAATGCTGAACTTAGAGAGAAGAGGAACACCATATATACACACTTCATGGATTGATACCTAGAATATGATACTTGTATATGTCCTTTTTTGGGTATCTTGGTATTCTATTGATGGACTCTGGGTTGAACCACATGATATGAGAGGGGATGTGACCATTTGAAATATTGATTTTGTCTACATGAGGGTGAGATGAATAAGAGATCCCATGGCTTGTGATTAAAAGAAATCATGTTATTAAGTCTCCTTATTGATATTAGATAATTGTTACAAGTATTTTAGGAACTAAGTTCCCTAGGATATACTATTACATAGTATACTTATCATATATAAAAAAATAATGTGTGTCCTAATCAAATTCCACAGTTTCATGCATAAACTGACTAAGAAGGGCCATTTCATAGAATCCATTTTGAAACACAAAAATTATTATTTTAAAAAATATTTTATTCCTTAAATGACTCAAATTAGTAAGATTAATTAAGTACTTTCATCATTTGGAAAAAATCATTGATCACACTACTAAGGTCCCTAGGCATAGATAAAAAGCTTAGTTTTTCTCGATTCTCATATTTAGGATGTATTTTCAAGTAAGAGATCAATGAAATCAAATACTGGCATTAAGATGTTATACTAAAATTTTGATTCATTATGAAGTTTTAATATCAAATAACATAGTTTGAGTTAATCCCACCAAGAATTGGCAAAATAAATCTAAAATAAGAAATATTGAAAAATCAAGTGACTTCAAATATATAGAGCTCAAATAAACCTTAGATGGTCACTCTGTGTCATATTACTACTTTCAGTGCATGTATGTTGCCTATTCTCATTGTGTTTTTTTAAAGGAAATGAAAATCAACGAAACCTAACTACATTGTCATCTGTTTGGTTGGAAAAATTAAACAATATTGTTTCAGTTGTTACCTTTTAGGATGAAGTAGTTTATAAAGTGTGATTATTTGTTCCAACGATCCACCAACTAGCAATGTCTAGAATTTATTGTAAAGAATCAATTAACCTCTATAAATTCCCCAAAAATGTGAATGGGTTATAGAAAGTAATGTAGGAGTGAAAATGAATAATCCCCATATCAAGTGTAGTTGAGTTGCCATTTGTCTCTACATATCTAGCAAAGTTTGTATGGTTCATACTACTTAGAACCAAATATTATTGGTTTGGTTTCCAAATGTAGATAGAAAATGAGTTTTCCATTTCAACCCAACATAATAGGTCCTTAGACTAGTGGAACAAGTTGCATCTCATAGTATCTAGATTTGAGTCATTTTCACCTTAAATGGGAGAAACCCCATGCAATTAGTGAAAACATGATATCATGAAAAATGGTCCAATCTCACAAAAATATGTTCAAAAAAGTTTCTATGATCATAACATTATTAAAAAAGAATGAATTCCATAATTGATAATACAATTCTCACTTTAACACAAAATTAAACAAATTCTATGAGATAGGGAGAAATTAGTATCAAATAGCTCAAATTGAGTTTGTGACATGATAAAACATTCTAATGGGTGTTAGGCCACTAGATCTTCCTATACGAAATAGGTTAAGTACTAACACCCTTCTACCAATCATTTGAATTCAAGAACTTCACAAAAATAACCACCAGACTTCTTCAAAGTTGAAAATCACAACAAAACCCTAGCTTAGAATCCTTCATAAACTAAAAAGTGAGAAAATATAGAAGATTGAATATTGTGTTTTACTCTATTTATCTAAATATTTTGGCAAAAATAATATATATAACTAAAATTGGAGTAAATGAATAGAAAAGTAAAGAACTTACTGAGTTTCAACTTGAATTTAGGAAAGAACATGAGCTAGATCCAATTTTAAGGACCCCCCATAATTAACCTCTTTATCTTAAACCAATTATTTCATATATGAGTGGTGGTTTTAAGGGTTTTTATCTTGAATCAGATATACAAGGTCATTTTAGGTGCTTGGTAATTTTGCAAAAAGGTTCAACAATGAAGTTTTTTATTTTCTTTTCAGAATAATAAGTCGATATTGAGCATTTTCCCTCCAAATGAATTTCTTTAAAATCATACATCTTTAAATTTATTTATAGATTTCATTATTAACCTAATTTCACTTATGTGAATTTGAAACTATTCTATGAAATTTATTTACCATATTTCCATTGTTTTGGCCTATTTTAGGGAAATTCAAATCGCATACCATCGTTTCAGCCAATCTAGGGTTTTGCCTACTTAAATCATATATATCAACCTAATAGGCATATGATATGTTATTCAATAAATAAACACAAATTATATGATTTTAGATAAGTTTGGCAAAAGCAATGTCAAGTAGAATCTAGAGATTAAAGGTTAATCAGGGTTTAGAGTTTTATAAATCACCCATTCTTAGGGATTCTCCTTCAAAATCTAATATGGCAGTGAAAAGAGATAATCACCTCGCGACTAATGACTTTGTCACCATTTTAATATATCATCTCTAAGTCAACCTTCTTTATCATCACAATTGTTTTTATATTTTTTGAGCAATCGCCTAATTTATCAATATAAGAAGGAATTTTATTTTCTTCACATTCTTACATTCATTTTATCGTCAAGAGTGCCATATATAGCCGTCTTGTATGTGTATACTATAGTTTCTCATATATAGGGATAATGCAATAGTTATCATTGATAACTGAACTTAGATTATCTTTCATGATAATCATCTTTTAATTGGTTGTATTTTCAAAATTGTAAAAAAATCTTATTCAAAATTCAATGTAAATATTTATTAATTAGTATCTATTTGTGCCTTTGGGTTTTTATCCGTCAATTTTATGCTTAATTTTTCTATTTCAATCTTAATATTTGCTCTTTATTTCATGATTTTATACCTATATTACGTTTTATTATACTCTCATAATGCGTCTCTATGGATGCTTGATCACATTGACCATAAGTATGATTGTTAAAATGCTAACATATGTCAATATGCATCCATTTTTATTATTTTAAAAATATGCATCCATTTTTATTATTTCCAACATCTAGATTTTATTTTAACCTAAATCCTATGGTATGTGCATGTTGATCTAACCAAAGCTCTGATAACACATTGTGAAGGGCCACCCTTTTGGTAAACACTAATTCCAACCATTAGTATGTCCTTATGGTAAACTTGACTGGAACTAACAAACATCAAAAATAGATAAAATGTGATTTAAGTGGAAGTCAGAAAAAGACATTAATTTTTTTAGATTAAAAATCAAAAGACCACATCAGATTTGAAATCAAACCCTTGCTCATCGACCATCATTTTCATCTAATTAAATAAAACCAACCAAAATCCAAATAAGACAAATTAAATCAAATGTATTATTATCACAATTTTGTTTAATAACAAATTACTAACCCAAAAGAAACTTTGTATTATAATACAAAACCAAAACCAATCCCCAAGAAAGTGAGAGTACATAGACATCTAGTCTATATTATCTCTTCTAATTCTTTTATAGCTCAACCTTTCTTCTTATATGTATATACCTACAAACATGTGTCGCTACTCACACAAGACATAATATCACAGTGAATGACAATGCATCCACAAAGATATGTGAATATGCTTTATCCTAAACTTGATTAAATACCAAATAAAAATAGCTTAAATAGTATTATCATGTTACTTTGAATTAGAAGAATAGTAACTAGAAATATTAACAAAATCTAAATAAGTAAGATAGATTTACAACAATTTGAAAGTAATTATATAAAGAGTAAGTATTTTGTGTATGAAACTATTTGGTTATCACGTTTTATTCTTTTGCTTTTTCTCTTGCCTTGAATAGCTTGGATTGAACCAAAGAATATACAACTAAAACAATCAAGTCACAATACTTCATTGTACAAGTCTTACGGTTATGGTATCACTAAGAATCTGTCCCCTAGTCTGTGTGAGGTAAAAACTATAGGGATTCAATGATATGTGACCTACTAAGCAATTGATTTTTTATATGGGTACATAGGTTGGATAATGTCTTAGTAACATTGAGAAACATGGCTAATGATGTAAAATTCCAAATTCCTCAACATTTAGAGGCCCAATAAAATGTTACATAACATCTCATTCCCTCAAAGCATGACATAGAATGGCTATTGAAAAATGAGCCATGGGATACCAATATGTACATAAGGTCCCATTCTCTACTCTTGATATGTGTGAGGATGTATGCCATTCACCTTTTGGGTGAGTCCTCTACACCGTTGACACATATTCTGAAATTTGTGATTATGAGAGCCTTCTCACAGCCTCTTAGGGATACTAAAATAGAACTTTTTGTCCCTCTCTAGTATCTAAATAGTGGAAATATATATGGTGATCATGTCATCCTAATTGAAGTCAATTAGGGGTTGACATGATTAGTATTCCACATTACACATATTTCATAAACACATTCCGTGCTACGAACTTTTATTTTATTAATTTGACTCATTTTTTGCTTTTCAAACAATTTAAACAAGCAATGTCTAAAAAGGGGAAATGACAATTTAACATGCAATCTTAAGAATAATATCATTTGAATTTAATTTCACTTATCTCATCTTTACATATGAGTGTTTATTACTAGGACAAAGCCTTAAATAAAAACTCATCGCAAGTGATTTCCCTAAGAAACTTCTCAAGAAATTCTTTAATATAATGTTCATGTAATCATACTTCATTTTTTGTTGGTATGGTATGCCCAGATATCCAATCATATGATGACTAACATGGCATATAACATAAAGTATTTGATTCATAAGAATAAAGGTAACCTTCCAATTCATTTTGTTTCACTTAGTTATGAGATAATGAGGAAATATGATGAATGTGTAGATAATGACAATACTCAATGATGTATGTCTTCAAGTAAGTGACTTGAACAATGAGATCATATGGAAGCTAAGAGTATGTAAACTCCTGTTATGTCCCTAGTTAGTTGTTACCGTGGAAGGAAGATAGACACCAGTAACACTTAAGACTAGAATGTGGGTTGTGTTACGGCCCCACCTCCCGATAACCCCCAATTAAGGGAGACCGAGAGGTCGAAGCCGCACCCATGACTTCCGGATCAAAGGTTCGGCAATTAACCAAGAATAATTATCAAATTTCAACATACTATACTGAAAGTTGTAAGAAAATAAATTTTCGCATACCTTTTTGAAAACTTGGATCTCTAAACTTCTATCCACACCGATACTAATCTATCTAATCCTCCTTTGCACTTTAATTCTCATTTAGTACCACATGTGCCACTTTACTGTTTGTTCTTTTCATTGTACCTAAAACACCGACAAACAAAACATCGGTCAGCCGAAGTTGGTATGTGGAGGAAACAGATAATGTTCAACTATGTTAACAATATAATCATTCAATTAATCATTTAACAATCAAGATTACATTTTAAGCCATACAACTCAATCCATACATATTCTCGAACTCTGGGTTGTCCCTGCAGTGGACATGGATATCACCTCTCTTTTAGGTAATAGAGTCACATGGCACTATCTGAAGATAGCTCAATATCTAACTCATTATGACTTGATGTTCCTACCTCAATGGTAGCCATGTACTAAGTCAACCATAGACCTGATGGACCTACCCAATAGGTAGCCATGTACTAGGTCATCCATAGACCTGATGGACCTACCCAATAGGTAGCCATGTACTAGGTCTTTCTCTAACCTGATGGACCTACCCATAGGTAGCCATGTACTAGGTTAGCTATAATGCCACAAAGAGAACCAGGATCTGAGTTTGTAGGCATATATTCTTTGTGATCGTCATAGCCACATTATAGTTTGCAATATGAACATCCAAACAGTTTAGTTGCATTCAATGTGATTAAACATCTGGGAATCCATCGGGAAACTAAAGCGGTTATTCATAATTAACCACATACCTGATTTGATGAGTCATGCAGTTTATTCAGCACATACTTCATGTATATATCATCAAACCAATCAACAGATCCAAGCAAGTAATTCAATCATCACATAGTTCCTGAAATTAATATGTACTCTATTTATTACACACTTTATCAAGAATCTACTTTATTAACTTGGATTCACTTTCTATGGTTTCTAATCTGCATTAAGGTTTCATTAATATTCATTAGGGTTTCTTAGATCAATTCCTCAAACTTTATCCATTTTAGGTCAACAAACCTTAAAATACTCTTTTCCATTTATATGAACCTTAACTGCTCAACTATTCATTTTAACAGTCTTTCATACCCAAATTGACTTAGGATCATCATATCCCTATTTATTCATGGATTTGAACCATTAAAGCAATTAAAAAAAACATATTCATCTAAATTAGGGTTTTCAAGCTCATTAGTGCATAATTATGCACGAAACCCTAAATTAAACCAATTATATAAAAAGATCATCTTTTAGATCCTATTTTCACTTTTATTAACAACAGGTTAATATTATCCACATTAAATCCATCTATCATCAAATCTAAGGGTTTTCCCTTAATTAAAACACTAAAGATGATAACTTTATGTACTTTTCCAATTTCAAGCATATAAACTCTAAATTAGACTAATCATGTGCAAAGTTCTTCCATTTTGAACATAATGTACCTTTTTACATTTAACATGTTAACATCAACTCTAATGATCCATTAAACCCTATTAAACACATTAATCATATTAAAATAGGGTTTCTTAATCATTAATTCATTAAAGATGATGATTTACACTACTTTTCGCATAGTAAGTGGAATTAGCTTCTGATCATATTTTTATTGAATTTCCCTTGTTCTGAGGATCAATTTTCATATAAGATTTGTCTCAATCCGAGTTTCCTAGAATTAGTTATGATTTTAGAAAAATATTACTTACTTGGCCAATGGAGGAGTGCCACGTGTCTTCGTCCATGCAACGTTAGCTTGCCAATTCGGGAAACATAACGATTTGACTATCTTGCCCCTACGTAAGTGGACGCTCCTTCACACCCCAGAGGGATATTTCTATCCAATTGATTTCGATCGTCTTCAAGCTTCGGACAACCTTCCTGGTCGCCGACCGCAGCCCTACGTGGGGCTCTCCTTGCCTCCTTGGACCTCGAAACTCCCTGTCGACTTCTTCCCTGAGTCTGCCGCCCCCTTGCGCACCTGGGGCACTTCCTGGTCACTTCCGGTGCAGCCGTTCTCCTGCTCTATAGGCCAAGAACTTGCAGTCGTTGCTGCAGCCTAGGTGACGCTACCGCACAGGCTCCAGGGTGTGGTTTTGATGGAGAAGCTTCTCCTTAACTTCGTGGAACGACAGTCCTTTGTCGCACCCCTCTATTTCCTCCTCTTCTCATCATGCTCATGGTGGTACAGGGGATTAGGGTTTAAGAAAGAAAACAAGGTAGGAGAAAAGTGAATTGAGTGGAATCTCTTCCTCAGATTCGGCCCAGGCTCCCTCTCCTTATATATATAAGGGTAGCAACATCCTATGATGCTTGCTCATGAAGAGATGGTATCCTTTCCTATTAGGAATTTGATTCCTTTACGAAAAGAAAGCTCTCTCTCTCTTTCTCTTTCTCTTTCTCATATCTCTTTAGTATTCTTTCTCCTTTTGATGTTAGGATTTCGAAGATTATTCCCATTATCTTACTTGTACTTGTGTTGGCACGAAATTATATACTTCCTTGAGTAGGAAGTTCTTCCTTTAAATAAATATTACATAATTCTTTAATAATGCAACACATTATCCTCTTATTTTGCCTTTTTAGTATTTTTTCTTTCTTTACTCTTTATTGGGAATCATTGGATCCCAAGAAACTCTATGATTTCGAAATTACTTTTTAAGGATACTTATTATCCTTCTAGATGCATCTAAATGCATTATTTCACATTATCTTGTTTATTTCTCATTAAATTATTTCTTTTTGAGGATTTCTCTTTATTTCTCTTTTATTTTCCTTATTGGTATTCCTTTTATCATTAGGAATCTTTGAAATACGAAATTCCACCAAGAATAACTCAATTATACCTCTTTTCACTTATTTTCCACATTTTCTTATTGTTTTTAATTTCTTTCTTAATAAAGAAATACATAATTAATCTTTTCTTTTCTTATTGCTTTCTTTACGCAACTTTGGACTCCTTGGAACCCAAGGAACCCAAGAGGCACGAAATCCTCTTTGGATGTGCCTTCTAGAGGTTTCTACATATTTCTTTTCTTAAGAATTCAATTATCCATTTACTAGCTGAATTTCCTTGTATTTGGGCCCAATAGCCAATAAGGCCCACGACACAGATATCAAGGCTATTGTAAACAAAATCCATGTACTCAAAACAAATTACACCATTCTTTTTTCAATTATCCTTAATATGAGAAATTACATTTCTCACCAATTGAACCCAAAAATTGGGGTTGTAACATCCTTCCCCTCTTATAGGAATTTTGTCCTCAAAATTCAAACAAGCAAACAAACAATTCAGGATAAGACTTTTCCATGTCCGTCATTGGCCCCTATGTGGCTTTTTTGTACCCATGGCATTTTCAAAGAACCTTTATTATCACATATTCTTTTCTCTGAGTTCTTTCATCATGGCGTCTATAAACTGCACAGGTGACTCAGGCCATTTCAGCCTCCCTTGGGGCTCACTAGGTTCATTGTTCAGCACATGGTCAGGTACCTCACATAGTGCTCTGAATTTGACACATGGAACTCATCACACATTACTTTATCCTGAGGGGTATGATCTTCTCCACCAAACCATGTCAAAAGAACCCATGCATCGGGGACTCATCTCTCTTAGTTATAACTTAGAGGGGTCAGATTTTTATGTCACATTTTCTCCCACAGTAGCTTGTATGTCAGCCTACTTTGCATCTGCTCACGACTCTCATCGTCTCTAGGCTCTTTTCAGCCCTTGCACAATCAAAGTGACTTTATCTACACGCACTGTGGTCCCTTTTCTAACCATCATGTGGTCCTTTTCTAACCATCATGTGGTCCTTTCACCAACATCACCTTACTGAAGTGGTGACCGACACAACCTCCCTTACAGAGCTTATTATAAATCCCAATACTGGTTATGGTGGTTATCTTCACATCTTTCATAGGAAAAAAACTGTCTCTAACTATCACCCCAAATCGAGCACATATGCCCTCATCAGACCCTTTAGTCTGGATCATACTAACCATAGTTAGGGGTGATAAACTATACTAACATTGAGTTCTCAATGTACCTACTTCCACCTTTTAGAAGGGAACCTTTAGGTCAAACTCAAGAACCTTTGAACTCACTTCATGGTGTAGTTGAACCAACTCTCTCATGGGTAGTTCAACTAGATCTGTCCCTTAACCGAACTCTTCCTTTCTCATATTATCTAGGTATGGCGACCTACCATAACCCATATTGTATCTCGACCTTCTTTGGCCCAGGGAAGACCTATCACAACATCCATAGTGTTGAGCTCCCATTCCCTCTCAGGGACTCTTTTGTCCTCTATATCGATACACTGGGTTACTGGGGTTCGTCCTTTACCTCCTAGCTTGCATGGCCATAAACCACATGCAACTTCATCTTAAGCATCCAAAGTGCTATTGCCTTTTTCCACGGTGTATGGTGATCTTCAATTATGATTTCATGTATGTCCTGATTCTTCAAGATCGATTCCTCCAAAACCCTAAACCACTCTAGTCGGGGTTTCATCACCTTCTTTTTTAAAGAAGTGCACTTGAGGTTCTACCACCATCCAACCATTAACTGGTTCAACGTATCTTGTTACATCTTAGTGTTATCCAGACACCTCTCCTTTTCAAACTTAGGGTTAGCCAAACAGCCTCTTCTAGCTTCTAGTCAAACAAGTCTTAACCAGAACATTCATTACCACCTCACATCCTTAGGTATTAGGTAACATTGAAGACATACACTTCCATGTATTTCACTTATCATCTCATCTCAAACTCTATGTCTATCTTCATTAAGAACACTTCTCTGATTTCATCATGGTGATCAAACTCTACCTGGCATAACTTGTAAGTTCTACATAGTTTATGATAAAAAAACATCCTCTTAGGGGGACTACCCCATTCCTCTTAGTGTTTACAAACCATCCATGTATTATTCACTTTACCATGGTAGATTATCTTCTCTATCCCCAAATATCGTGGCAACGTTCCAACCTACATCATCTCTTATCCTTGGTATATGGCATGCGTAATGTCCTATCTCTCACTCCCATAACAAGAGGAAATAAGCATTTGGCTGCAGTCCAAATACAAAGTTCTTCCTGTTCTAAGAGTAGAGATGGTACATCCCACCTTACCAATACACCTTTACATCTAAGTTACAATGTGCCTCATATGTCTCTACATCACAATCATTTCGATATCAAAGTTACCTCCATGGAAAACTAGTCTTGAGCCTATTGAGGTTTATATCCTTGGTCATCTCCTCTAGGTCTATAGGGTACCGACTCTTTTAGGGTCATCCCTCTTCCCTTATGCATCAAGAGAGTGCCCTACTCATCTGCCCTTTGGGTCCCATGAGTTCATGAAGGTGATCAATCTCCTAACCCATGGCCCTCAGACAACGATAGTTGTTACCTCCCGACCCTATGGTCATGTGCATTTGGGGAATTAGGCAACTCCTATTTTCATCGGTCTTATCCCTAGCTGACCCTAGGATAGACTTAGGATTCTCCCTTATAGTACATGTTCACTTAGAACCTTACCCAAGTCTTCATCATCTCTCTTTCTGCATTCATGGGCTGGCTCCCATCCTTTCATAGGGATCATGGCAACCTGCCTACCTTGGTCAAGCCTCATATCGGTTACCTCCATGGTAACACATCCATCTGCACATAGAGATGGATATCTATGGGTCTGTAGGTTCATTCTCATACCATGTACCTTTCACTTAGCTTCTCAAGATCCTATGAGACCTCTTTAGGTTACCTTGAACTAACAAAACTGATATACACCCTACCAAAGGGGTCCCTCTCCCGAGATGGGAGGAAAACTATCTCTTGACACCACGATCACAAAAGCTCTTAGGTCTAGGGTTTACATCCACATGAGTCTACTTAACCCTAGCAAGCTATTAAGGCACAAGCAGATCACTTATTGTACCATGCTAGGTCATACTTGTCCTCTTTCCTCAATGTTAGATCAAAATCACACCTCCCTTTATCATCAACCTAGTTGTGAGGGGTCCATCAAACATACCCTAAACTTAAGGGGCTTCCCTTTTCCTCTATACATGAGGAGTACTATGCTCGCTTCTATAGGAACTCAACTTCTCATTATGAGCATTAGGCACACCACTTCCTCTCTTAGGCCTAGGAACCCTAGGTTCACTTGTAGGTGTCCAACTGCATGCTCTATCTCTGAACCAAGCATGAAAAAGGCATGACATGCACTCCTTGTCATCCTTCAACTCAAGCAACACTTAGAGTTGGATCCTCCTTAAGGACAACCAACAAGGTACAAGGCCTCGGAACCTGTTCACTAAACCTCTCTAGGTCTAAGGAACTCTTCTTCCCACCTCAGAAGGTAAACACCTATATTGTAGGCACGTAGGCACCAGATGCTTCATCTTCACTCTCTAGGGTTTGGTCCCTCTAAAGGCAACCAAGATATCATCAACTTTCAGGGATCGATCATGAGGCAACCACTATCATCCATTGTTCAGGGTTTTAGGCTTCCAACCTTCTTGTTGGGTTTCCTGCTTCCTCTAGGGCTAACCCCACATCCAACCTCACCATTAGAGGTCCTTTCTTCATGAAGGATCATCCTCAAAAGCATGCTCTACAGGGGTGAAGCCTGGGTTCGAACTTATGGTTGCTCAAGATCATCCATAACCCTTTATGCTCCATCATAATTCCTTATCCAGGGTTTCATCCTACTGTCAGCACTATGACGTGCCCTAGGTTCCAGCTATGCCCTACTTGCACAAGCCCATAGGGTTTCTATGGTCCTTCACTAACATCATCATCTAAGGAGCTATCCTTTACCCTAACATGCACGACCCTTCCCAGGGTTGGGTTGCCAAAGGTGCTAGGTCACCCATGGATCCTATGGCATCCCAAAGGCATGTCCTTCCAAACACCTGTTCCAACTCATCTCTCTCTAATTGTCACTTAGGGTTAGGTTTAGCATCATCCTCCGAGGATGTGCCAGGTCTCTACTTGAAATGGAGATCTTTATCTCCAAGACTAACGTATCCTCCTATAACGAAGGTCTAGCCTCAGGACTCTTCTGAGGACATGACAACTTATGTCATACGACCTAAGCATGTATCTATTATTTATTTTGTGCTTAATCTATTAAGCTTATATCCATGACATCTTATTTACATGTCTTTCATTAATTTAGTGGAGGATTTCTTAAACCTTATTAACCTTACCCATACCTCAAGAGGGTGAGGAGAAGAAAGAAAACCCTAATCCTTTATGTCCTTATCAGAATTTTGTGATGAGAAGGGATGAATAAGATGAGAAGTCCTAAAGGTATCTTATTTCGATTCATACCCTAAGACTTTGGCCAGGCAGCCACATGGATCCGGGAGTCCTCGTATTCCGACAAGCGGTGCGGAGGAAAATATTGCCAGCCCCCGGTCGTGATCCTTTTCTAGACACCTCCGTCTTTCGGATAATCCTCTAATAACTCCCTTAGCCTCTATGGAGTTTGTAAAATTTAATAATTATTAATGGTTAACTGAGGAACCTAAGCTCTGATACTAAATGTTACGGCCCCACCTCTCGATAACCCCCAATTAAGGGAGACCGAGAGGTCGAAGCCGCATCCATGACTTTCGGATCAAAGGTTCAGCAATTAACCAAGAATAATTCTCAAATTTCAACATACTATACTGAAAGTTGTAAGAAAATAAATTTTTGCATACCTTTTTGAAAACTTGGATCTCTAAACTTCTATCCACACCGATACTAATCTATCTAATCCTCCTTTGCACTTTAATTCTCATTTAGTACCACATGTGCCACTTTACTGTTTGTTCTTTTCATTGTACCTAAAACGCCGACAAACAAAATGTCGGTCAGCCGAAGCTGGTATGTGGAGGAAACATATAATGTTCAACTATGTTAACAATATAATCATTCAATTAATCATTTAACAATTAAGATTACATTTTAAGCCATACAACTCAATCCATACATATTCTCGAACTCTGGGTTGTCCCTGCAGTGGACATGGATATCACCTCTCTTTTAGGTAATAGAGTTGCATGGCACTATCCGAAGATAGCCCAATATCTAACTCATTGTGACTTGATGGTCCTACCTCAATGGTAGCCATGTACTAAGTCAACCATAGACCTGATGGACCTACCCAATAGGTAGCCATGTACTAGGTCATCCATAGACCTGATGGACCTACCCAATAGGTAGCCATGTACTAGGTCTTTCTCTAACCTGATGGACCTACCCATAGGTAGCCATGTACTAGGTTAGCTATAATGCCATAGAGAGGACCAGGATCTGAGTTTGTAGGCATATATTCTTTGTGATAGTCATAGCCACATTATAGTTTGCAATATGAACATCCAAACATTTTAGTTACATTCAATGCGATTAAACATTCGGGAATCCATCGGGAAACTAAAGTGGTTATTCATAGTTAACCACATACCTGATTTGATGAGTCATGCAGTTTATTCAACACATACTTCATGTATATATCATCAAACCAATCAACAGATCCAAGCAAATAATTCAATCATCACATAGTTCCTGAAATTAATATGTACTCTATTTATTACACACTTTATCAAGAATCTACTTTATTAACTTGGATTCACTTTCTATGGTTTCTAATCCGCATTAAGGTTTCATTAATATTCATTAGGGTTTCTTAGATCAATTCCTCAAACTTTATCCATTTTAGGTCAACAAACCCTAAAATACTCTTTTCCATTTATATGAACCTTAATTGCTCAACTATTCTTTTTAATAGTCTTTTATACCCAAATTGACTTAGGATCATCATATCCCTATTTATTCATGGATTTGAACCATTAAAACAATTAAAAAAAACATATTCATCTAAATTAGGGTTTTCAAGCTCATTAGTGCATATTATGCACGAAACCCTAAATTAAACCAATTATATAAAAAGATCATCTTTTAGATCCTATTTTCACTTTTATTAACAACTGGTTAATATTATCCACATTAAATCCATCTATCATCAAATCTAAGGGTTTTCCCTTAATTAAAACACTAAAGATGATAACTTTATGTACTTTTCCAATTTCAAGCATATAAACTCTAAATTAGACTAATCATGTGCAAAGTTCTTCCATTTTGAACATAATGTACCTTTTTACATTTAACATGTTAACATCAACTCTAATGATCCATTAAACCCTATTAAACACATTAATCATATTAAAATAGGGTTTCTTAATCATTAATTCATTAAAGATGATGATTTACACTACTTTTCACATAGCAAGAGTAATTAGCTTCTGATCATATTTTTATTGAATTCCCCTCGTTCTGAGGATCAATTTTCATATAAGATTTGTCTCAATCCGAGTTTCCTAGAATTTGTTATGATTTTAGAAAAATCTTACTTACTTGGCCAATGGAGGAGTGCCACGTGTCTTCGTCCATGCAACGTTAGCTTGCCAATTCGGGAAACATAACGATTTGACTATCTTGCCCCTGTGTAAGTGGACGCTCCTTCACACCCTAGAGGGGTATTTCCATCCAATTGATTTCGATCGTCTTCAAGCTGCGGACAACCTTCCTGGCCGCCGACTGCAGCCCTACGTGGGGCTCTCCTTGCCTCCTTGGACCTCAAAACTCCCCGCTGACTTCTTCCCTGAGTCCACCGCCCCCTTGCCCACCTGGGGCACTGCCTGGTCACTGCCGGTGCGGCCGTTCTCCTGCTCGATAGGCCAAGAACTTGCAGTCGTTTCTACAGCCTAGGTGACGCTACCGCACAGGCTCTAGGGTGCGGTTTTGATGGCGAAGCTTCTCCTTGACTTCGTGGAACGACAGTCCTTTGTCGCACCCCTCTATTTCCTCCTCTTCTCGTCATGCTCATGGTGGTACAGGGGATTAGGGTTCAAGAAAGAAAACAAGGTAGGAGAAGACAGAATTGTGTGGAATCTCTTCCTCAGATTCGGCTGAGGCTCCCTCTCCTTATATATATAAGGGTAGCAACATCCTATGATGCTTGCTCATGAAGAGATGGTATCCTTTCCTATTAGGAATTTGATTCCTTTACGAAAAGCAAGCTCTCTCTCTCTCTCTTTCTCATATCTCTTTAGTATTCTTTCTCCTTTTGATGTTAGGATTTCGAAGATTATTCCCATTATCTTACTTGTACTTGTGTTGGCATGAAATTATATACTTCCTTGAGTAGGAAGTTCTTCCATTAAATCAATATTAAATAATTCTTTAATAATGCAACACATTATCCTCTTATTTTGCCTTTTTAGTATTTTCTCTTTCTTTCCTCTTTATTGGGAATCCTTGGATCCCAAGAAACTCTATGATTTTGAAATTACTTTTTAAGGATACTTATTATCCTTCTAGATGCATCTAAATGCATTATTTCACATTATCTTGTTTATTTCTCATTAAATTATTTCTTTTTGAGGATTTCTCTTTATTTCTCTTTTATTTTCCTTATTGGTATTCCTTTTATCATTAGGAATCTTTGTATTATGAAATTCCACCAAGAATAACTCAATTATACCTCTTTTCACTTATTTCCCACATTTTCTTATTGTTTTTAATTTCTTTCTTAATAAAGAAATACATAATTAATCTTTTCTTTTCTTATTGCTTTCTTTATGCAACTTTGGACTCCTTGGAACCCAAGAGGCACGAAATCCTCTTTGGATGTGCCTTCTAGAGGTTTCTACATATTTCTTTTCTTAAGAATTCAATTATCCATTTACTAGCTGAATTTCCTTGTTATTTGGGCCCAATAGCCAATAAGGCCCACAACACAGATATCAAGGCTATTGTAAACAAAATCCATGTACTCAAAACAAATTACACCATTCTTTGTTCAATTATCCTTAATATGAGAAATTGCATTTCTCACCAATTGAACCCAAAAATTGGGGTTGTAACATCCTTCCCCTCTTATAGGAATTTTGTCCTCAAAATTCAAACAAGCAAACAAACAATTCAGGATAAGACTTTTCCATGTCCATCATTGGCCCCTATGTGGCTTTTCCGTACCCATGGCATTTTCAAAGAACCTTTATTATCACATATTCTTTTCTCTGAGTTCTTTCATCATGGCGTCTATAAACTGCACAGGTGACTCAGGCCATTTCAGCCTCCCTTAGGGCTCACTAGGTTCATTGTTCAGTACATGATCGGGTACCTCACATAGTGCTCTGAATTTGACACATGGAACTCATCACACATTACTTTATCCTGAGGGGTATGGTCTTCTCCACCAAACCATGTCAAAAGAACCCATGCATCGGGGACTCAGCTATCTTAGTTATAACTTAGAGGGGTCAGATTTTTATGTCACATTTTCTCCCACAGTAACTTGTATGTCATCCTACTTTGCATCTGCTCATGACTCTCATCGTCTCTAGGTTCTTTTCAGCCCTTGCACAATCAAAGTGACTTTATCTACACGCACTGTGGTCCCTTTTCTAACCATCATGTGGTCCTTTTCTAACCATCATGTGGTCCTTTCACCAACATCACCTTACTGAAGTGGTGACCGACACAACCTCCCTTACAGAGCTTCTTATAAATCCCGATACTGGTTATGGTGGTTATCTTCACATCTTTCATAGGACAAAAATGGTCTCTAACTATCACCCTAAATCGAGCACATATGCCCTCATCAGACCCTTTAGTCTGGATCATACTAACCATTGTTAGGGGTGATAAACTATACTAACATTGAGTTCTCAATGTACCTACTTCCACCTTTTAGAAGGGAACCTTTAGGTCAAACTCAAGAACCTTTGAACTCGCTTCATGGTGTAGTTGAACCATCTCTCTCATGGGTAGTTCAACTAGATCTGTCCCTTAACCGAACTCTTCCTTTCTCATATTATCTAGGTATGGCGACCTACCATAACCCATATTGTATCTCGACCTTCTTTGGCCCAGGGAAGACCTATCACAACATCCATAGTGTTGAGCTCCCATTCCCTCTCAGGGACTCTTTTGTCCTCTATATCGATACACTGGGTTACTGGGGTTCGTCCTTTACCTCCTGGCTTGCATGGCCATAAACCACATGCAACTTCATCTTAAGCATCCAAAGTGTTATTGCCTTTTTCCACAGTGTATGGTGATCTTCAATTATGATTTCCTGTATGTCCTGATTCTTCAAGATCGATTCCTCCAAAACCCTAAACCACTCTAGTCGGGGTTTCATCACCTTCTTTTCCAAAGAAGTGCACTTGAGGTTCTACCACCATCCAACCATTAACTGGTTCAACGTATCTTATTACATCTGAGTGTTATCCAGACACCTCTCCTTTTCAAACTTAGGGTTAGCCAAACAACCTCTTCTAGCTTCTAGTCAAACAAGTCTTAACCAGAACATTCATTACCACCTCACATCCTTAGGTATTAGGTAACATTGAAGACATACACTTCCATGTATTTCACTTATCATCTCATCTCAAACTCTATGTATATCTTCATTAAGAACACTTCTCTGATTTCATCATGGTGATCAAACTCTACCTGGCATAACTTGTAAGTTCTACATAGTTTATGATAAAAAAAACATCCTCTTAGGGGGACTACCTCACTCCTCTTAGTGTTTACAAACCATCCATGTATCATTCACTTTACCAGGGTAGATTATCTTCTCTATCCCCAAATCTCGTGGCAACGTTCCAACCTACATCATCTCTTATCCTTGGTGTATGGCATGCGTAATGTCCTATCTCTCACTCCCATAACAAGAGGAAATAAGCATTTGGTTGCAGTCCAAATACAGAGTTCTTCCTATTCCAAGAGTAGAGATGGTACATCCCACCTTACCAATACACCTTTACATCTAAGTTGCAATGTGCCTCATATGTCTCTACATCACAACCATTTCGATATCAAAGTTACCTCCATGGAAAACTAGTTTTGAGCCTACTGAGGTTTATATCCTTGGTCATCTCCTCTAGGTCTATAGGGTACCGACTCTTTTGGGGTCATCCCTCTTCCCTTATGCATCAAGAGAGTGCCCTACTCATCTGCCCTTTGGGTCCCATGAGTTCATGAAGGTGATCAATCTCCTAACCCATGGCCCTCAGACAATGATAGTTGTTACCTCCCGACCCTATGGTCATGTGCATTTGGGGAATTAGGCAACTCCTATTTTCATCGGTCTTATCCCTACCTGACCCTAGGATAGACTTAGGATTCTCCCTTATAGTACATGTTCACTTAGAACCTTACCCAAGTCTTCATCATCTCTCTTTCTGCATTCATGGGCTGGCTCCCATCCTTTCATAGGGATCATGGCAACCTGCCTACCTTGGTTAAGCCTCATATCAGTTACCTCCATGGTAACACATCCATATGCACATAGAGATGGATATCTATGGGTCTGTAGGTTCATTCTCATACCATGTACCTTTCACTTAGCTTCTCAAGATCCTATGAGACCTCTTTAGGTTACCTTGAACCAACAAAACTGATATACACCCAACCAAAGGGGTCCCTCTCCTGAGATGGGAGGAAAACTATCTCTTGACACCACGGTCACAAAAGCTCTTAGGTCTAGGGTTTACATCCACATGATTCTACTTAACCCTGGCAAGCTATTAAGGCACAAGCAGATCACTTACTGTACCATGCTAGGTCATACTTGTCCTCTTTCCTCAATGTTAGATCAAAATCACACCTCCCTTTATCATCAACCTAGCTGTGAGGGGTCCATCAAACATACCCTAAACTTAAGGGGCTTCCCTTTTCCTCTATACATGAGGAGTACTATGCTCGCTTCTATAGGAACTCAACTTCTCATTATGAGCATTAGGTACACCACTTCCTCTCTTAGGCCTAGGAACCCTAGGTTCGCTTGTAGGTGTCCAACTGCATGCTCTATCTCTGAACCAAGCATGCAAAAGGCATGACATGCACTCCTTGTCATCCTTCAACGCGAGCAAAACTTAGAGTTGGATCCTCCTTAAGGACAACCAACAAGGTACAAGGCCTCGGAACCTGTTCACTAAACCTCTCTAGGTTTAAGGAACTCTTTTTCCCACCTCAGAAGGTAAACACATATATTGTAGGCACGTAGGCACCATATGCTTCATCTTCACTCTCTAGGGTTTGGTCCCTCTAAAGGCAACCAAGATATCATCAACTTTTAGGGATCGATCATGAGGCAACCACTATCATCCATTATTCAGGGTTTTAGGCTTCCAACCTTCTTGCTGGGTTTCCTGCTTCCTCTAGGGCTAACCCCACATCCAACCTCACCATTAGAGGTCCTTTCTTCATGAAGGATCATCCTCAAAAGCATGATCTAAGGGGTGAAGCCTGGGTTCGAACTTATGGTTGCTCAAGATCATCCATAACCCTTTATGCTCCATCATAATTCCTTATCCAGGGTTTCATCCTACTGTCAGCACTATGACGTGCCCTAGGTGCCAGCTATGCCCTACTTGCACAAGCCCATAGGGTTTCTATGGTCCTTCACTAACATCATCATCTAAGGAGATATCCTTTACCCTAACATGCACGGCCCTTCCCAGGGTTGGGTTGCCATAGGTGCTAGGTCACCCATGGATCCTATGGCAACCCAAAGGCATGTCCTTCCAAACACCTGGTCCAACTCATCTCTCTCTAACCTTCACTTAGGGTTAGGGTTAGCATCATCCTCTGAGGATGTGCCATGTCTCTACTTGAAATGGAGATCTTTATCTCCAAGACTAACTTATCCTCCTGTCACGAAGGTCTAGCCTCAGGACTCTTCTGAGGACATGACAACTTATGTCATACGACCTAAGCATGTATCTATTATTTATTTTGCGCTTAATCTGTTAAGCTTATGTCCATGACATCTTATTTACATGCCTTTCATTAATTTAGTGGGGGATTCCTTAAACCTTATTAACCTTACCCATACCTCAAGAGGGTGAGGAGAAGAAAGAAAACCCTAATCCTTTATGTCCTTATCAGAATTTTGTGATGAGAAGGGATGAATAAGATGAGAAGTCCTAAAGGTATCTTATTTTGATACATACCCTAAGACTTTGTCCAGGCAGTCACACGGATCCGGGAGTCCTCGTATTCCGACAAGCGGTGCGGAGGAAAATATTGCCAGCCCCCGGTCGTGATCCTTTTCTAGACACCTCCGTCTTTCGGATAATCCTCTAATAACTCCCTTGGCCTCTATGGAGTTTGTAAAATTTAATAATTATTAATGGTTAACTGAGGAACTTAAGCTCTGATACCAAATGTTACTGCCCCACCTCCCGATAACCCCCAATTAAAGGAGACCGAGAGGTCGAAGCCGCACCCATGACTTCCGGATCAAAGGTTCGGCAATTAACCAAGAATAATTATCAAATTTCAACATACTATACTGAAAGCTGCAAGAAAATAAATTTTTGCATACCTTTTTGAAAACTTGGATCTCTAAACTTCTATCCACACCGATACTAATCTATCTAATCCTCCTTTGCACTTTAATTCTCATTTAGTACCACATGTGCCACTTTACTATTTGTTCTTTTCATTGTACCTAAAACACCGACAAACAAAACGTCGGTCAGCCGAAGCTGGTATGTGGAGGAAACATATAATGTTCAACTATGTTAACAATATAATCATTCAATTAATCATTTAACAATCAAGATTACATTTTAAGCCATACAACTCAATCCATACATATTCTCAAACTCTGGGTTGTCCCTACAGTGGACATGGATATCACCTCTCTTTTAGGTAATAGAGTCGCTGGAACTATCCGAAGATAGCCCAATATCT
Source organism: Alisma plantago-aquatica (assembly GCA_963693085.1). NCBI lineage: Eukaryota > Viridiplantae > Streptophyta > Magnoliopsida > Alismatales > Alismataceae > Alisma > Alisma plantago-aquatica. The sequence continues at coordinate 495,734,764 of OY856414.1, read as the reverse complement.
AACTCATTGTGACTTGATGGTCCTACCTCAATGGTAGCCATGTACTAAGTCAACCATAGACCTGATGGACCTACCCAATAGGTAGCCATGTACTAGGTCATCCATAGACCTGATGGACCTACCCAATAGATAGCCATGTACTAGGTCTTTCTCTAACCTGATGGACCTACCCATAGGTAGCCATGTACTAGGTTAGCTATAATGACATAGAGAGAACCAGGATCTGAGTTTGTAGGCATATATTCTTTTTGATAGTCATAGCCACATTATAGTTTGCAATATGAACATCCAAACAGATTAGTTGCATTCAATGCGATTAAACATCCGGGAATCCATTGGGAAACTAAAGCGGTTATTCATAGTTAACCACATACCTGATTTGATGAGTCATGCAGTTTATTCAACACATACTTCATGTATATATCATCAAACCAATCAACATATCCAAGCAAGTAATTCAATCATCACATAGTTCCTGAAATTAATATGTACTCTATTTATTACACACTTTATCAAGAATCTACTTTATTAACTTGGATTCACTTTCTATGGTTTCTAATCCGCATTAAGGTTTCATTAATATTCATTAGGGGTTCTTAGATCAATTCCTCAAACTTTATCCATTTTAGGTCAACAAACCCTAAAATACTCTTTTTCATTTATATGAACCTTAATTGCTCAACTATTCATTTTAATAGTCTTTTATACCCAAATTGACTTAGTATCATCATATCCCTATTTATTCCTGGATTTGAACCATTAAAACAATTAAAAAAAACATATTCATCTAAATTAGGGTTTTCAAGCTCATTAGTGCATAATTATGCACGAAACCCTAAATTAAACCAATTATATAAAAAGATCATCTTTTAGATCCTATTTTCACTTTTATTAACAACTGGTTAATATTATCCACATTAAATCCATCTATCATCAAATCTAAGGGTTTTCCCTTAATTAAAACACTAAAGATGATAACTTTATGTACTTTTCCAATTTCAAGTATATAAACTCTAAGTTAGACTAATCATTTGCAAAGTTCTTCCTTTTTTAACATAATGTACCTTTTTACATTTAATAGGTTAACATCAACTCTAATGATCCATTAAACCCTAATAAACACATTAATCATATTAAAATAGGGTTTCTTAATCATTAATTCATTAAAGATGATGATTTACACTACTTTTCGCATAGTAAGAGGAATTAGCTTCTGATCATATTTTTATTGAATTCCCCTCGTTCTGAGGATCAATTTTCATATAAGATTTGTCTCAATCCGAGTTTTCTAGAATTAGTTATGATTTTAGAAAAATCTTACTTACTTGGCCAATGGAGGAGTGCCACGTGTCTTCGTCCATGCAACGTTAGCTTGCCAATTCGGGAAACATAACGATTTAACTATCTTGCCCCTGCGTAAGTGGACGCTCCTTCACACCCCATAGGGGTATTTCCGTCCAATTGATTTCGATCGTCTTCAAGCTTCGGACAACCTTCCTGGCCGCCGACCGCAGCCCTACGTGGGGCTCTCCTTGCCTCCTTGGACCTCGAAACTCCCCGCCGACTTCTTCCCTGAGTCCGCCGCCCCCTTGTGCACCTGGGGCACTACTTGGTCACTATCGGTGCGGCCGGTCTCCTGCTCGATAGGCCAAGAACTTGCAGTCATTGCTGCAGCCTAGGTGACGCTACCGCACAGGCTCCAGGGTGCGGTTTTGATGGTGAAGCTTCTCCTTGACTTCGTGGAACGAAAGTCCTTTGTCGCACCCCTCTATTTCATCCTCTTCTCGTCATGCTCATGGTGGTACAGAGGATTAGGGTTTAAGAAAGAAAACAAGGTAGGAGAAGAGAGAATTGTGTGGAATCTCTTCCTCAAATTCGGCCCAGGCTCCCTCTCCTTATATATATAAGGGTAGAAACATCCTATGATGCTTGCTCACGAAGAGATGGTATCCTTTCCTATTAGGAATTTGATTCCTTTACGAAAAGCAAGATCTCTCTCTCTCTTTCTCATATCTCTTTAGTATTCTTTCTCCTTTTGATGTTAGGATTTCGAAGATTATTCCCATTATCTTACTTGTACTTGTGTTGGCACGAAATTATATACTTCCTTGAGTAGGAAGTTCTTCCTTTAAATCAATATTACATAATTCTTTAATAATGCAACACATTATCCTCTAATTTTGCCTTTTTAGTATTTTTCTCTTTCTTTCCTCTTTATTGGGAATTCTTGGATCCCAAGAAACTCTATGATTTTGAAATTACTTTTTAAGGATACTTATTATCCTTCTAGATGCATCTAAATGCATTATTTCACATTATCTTGTTTATTTCTCATTAAATTATTTCTTTTCTAGGATTTCTCTTTATTTTTCTTTTATTTTCCTTATTGGTATTCCTTTTATCATTAGGAATCTTTGGAATACGAAATTCCACCAAGAATAACTCAATTATACCTCTTTTCACTTATTTTCCACATTTTCTTATTGTTTTTAATTTCTTTCTTAATAAAGAAATACATAATTAATCTTTTCTTTTCTTATTGCTTTCTTTACACAACTTTGGACTCCTTGGAACCCAAGGAACCCAAGAGGCACGAAATCCTCTTTGGATGTGCCTTCTAAAGGTTTCTACATATTTCTTTTCTTAAGAATTCAATTATCCATTTACTAGCTGAATTTCCTTGTTATTTGGGCCCAATAGACAATAAGGCCCACAACACAGATATCAAGGCTATTGTAAACAAAATCCATGTACTCAAAACAAATTACACCATTCTTTGTTCAATTATCCTTAATATGAGAAATTGCATTTCTCACCAATTGAACCCAAAAATTGGGGTTGTAACATCCTTCCCCTCTTATAGGAATTTTGTCCTCAAAATTCAAACAAGCAAACAAACAATTCAGGATAAGACTTTTCCATGTCCATCATTGGCCCCTATGTGGCTTTTCCGTACCCATGGCATTTTCAAAGAACCTTTATTATCACATATTCTTTTCTCTGAGTTCTTTCATCATGGTGTCTATAAACTACACAGGTGACTCAGGCCATTTCAGCCTCCCTTGGGGCTCACTAGGTTCATTGTTCAGCACATGGTCGGGTACCTCACATAGTGCTCTGAATTTGACACATGGAACTCATCACACATTACTTTATCCTGAGGGGTATGGTCTTCTCCACCAAACCATGTCAAAAGAACCCATGCATCGGGGACTCAGCTCTCCTAGTTATAACTTAGAGGGGTCGGATTTTTATGTCACATTTTCTCCCACAGTAACTTGTATGTCATCCTACTTTGCATCTGCTCACGACTCTCATCGTCTCTGGGCTCTTTTCAGCCCTTGCACAATCAAAGTGACTTTATCTACACACACTGTGGTCCCTTTTCTAACCATCATGTGGTCCTATTCTAACCATCATGTGGTCCTTTCACCAACATCACCTTACTGAAGTGGTGACCGACACAACCTCCCTTACAGAGCTTCTTATAAATCCCGATACTGGTTATGGTGGTTATCTTCACATCTTTCATAGGACAAAAACTATCTCTAACTATCACCCCAAATCGAGCACATATGCCCTCATCATACCCTTTAGTCTGGAACATACTAACCATAGTTAGGGGTGATAAACTATACTAACATTGAGTTCTCAATGTACCTACTTCCACCTTTTGGAAGGGAACCTTTAGGTCAAACTCAAGAACCTTTGAACTCGCTTCATGGTGTAGTTGAACCATCTCTCTCATGGGTAGTTCATCTAGATCTGTCCCTTAATCGAACTCTTCCTTTCTCATATTATCTAGGTATGGCGACCTACCATAACCCATATTATATCTCGACCTTCTTTGGCCCAGGGAAGACCTATCACAACATCCATAGTGTTGAGCTCCCATTCCCTCTCAGGGACTCTTTTGTCCTCTATATTGATACACTGGGTTACTGGGGTTCGTCCTTTACCTCCTGGCTTGCATGGCCATAAACCACATGCAACTTCATCTTAAGCATCCAAAGTGCTATTGCCTTTTTCCACGGTGTATGGTGATCTTCAATTATGATTTCCTGTATGTCCTGATTCTTCAAGATCGATTCCTCCAAAACCCTAAACCACTCTAGTCGGGGTTTCATCACCTTCTTTTCCAAAGAAGTGCACTTGAGGTTCTACCACCATCCAACCATTAACTGGTTCAACGTATCTTGTTACATCTGAGTGTTATCCAGACACCTCTCCTTTTCAAACTTAGGGTTAGCCAAACAACCTCTTCTAGCTTCTAGTCAAACAAGTCTTAACCAGAACATTCATTACCACCTCACATCCTTAGGTATTAGGTAACATTGAAGACATACACTTCCATGTATTTCACTTATCATCTCATCTCAAACTCTATGACTATCTTCATTAAGAACACTTCTCTGATTTCATCATGGTGATCAAACTCTACCTGGCATAACTTGTAAGTTCTACATAGTTTATGATAAAAAAAACATCCTCTTAGGGGGACTACCTCATTCCTCTTAGTGTTTACAAACCATCCATGTATCATTAACTTTACCAGGGTAGATTATCTTCTCTATCCCCAAATCTCGTGGCAACGTTCCAACCTACATCATCTCTTATCCTTGGTGTATGGCATGCGTAATGTCCTATCTCTCACTCCCATAACAAGAGGAAATAAGCATTTGGTTGCAGTCCAAATACAGAGTTCTTCCTATTCCAAGAGTAGAGATGGTACATCCCACCTTACCAATACACCTTTACATCTAAGTTGCAATGTGCCTCATATGTCTCTACATCACAACCATTTCTATATCAAAGTTACCTCCATGGAAAACTAGTCTTGAGCCTACTGAGGTTTATATCCTTGGTCATCTCCTCTATGTCTATAGGGCACCGACTCTTTTGGGGTCATCCCTCTTCCCTTATGCATCAAGAGAGTGCCCTACTCATCTGCCCTTTGGGTCCCATGAGTTCATGAAGGTGATCAATCTCCTAACCCATGGCCCTCAGACAACGATAGCTGTTACCTCCCGACCCTATGGTCATGTGCATTTGGGGAATTAGGTAAATCTTATTTTCATCGTTCTTATCCCTACCTGACCCTAGGATAGATTTAGGATTCTCCCTTATAGTACATGTTCACTTAGAACCTTACCCAAGTCTTCATCATCTCTCTTTCTGCATTCATGGGCTGGCTCCCATCCTTTCATAGGGATCATGGCAACCTGCCTACCATGGTCAAGCCTCATATCGGTTACCTCCATGGTAACACATCCATATGCACATAGAGATGGATATCTATGGGTCTGTAGGTTCATTCTCATACCATGTACCTTTCACTTAGCTTCTCAAGATCCTATGAGACCTCTTTAGGTTACCTTGAACCAACAAAATTGATATACACCCTACCAAAGGGGTCCCTCTCCCAAGATGGGAGGAAAACTATCTCTTGACACCACGATCACAAAAGCTCTTAGGTCTAGGGTTTACATCCACATGAGTCTACTTAACCCTAGCAAGCTATTAAGGCATAAGCAGATCACTTACTGTACCATGCTAGGTCATACTTGTCCTATTTCCTCAATGTTAGATCAAAATCACACCTCCCTTTATCATCAACCTAGCTGTGAGGGGTCCATCAAACATACCCTAAACTTAAGGGGATTCCTTTTTCCTCTATACATGAGGAGTACCATGCTCGCTTCTATAGGAACTCAACTTCTCATTATGAGCATTAGGTACACCACTTCCTCTCTTAGGCCTCGGAACCCTAGGTTCACTTGTAGGTGTCCAACTGCATGCTCTATCTCTGAACCAAGCATGCAAAAGGCATGACATGCACTCCTTGTCATCCTTCAACTCGAGCAACACTTAGAGTTGGATCCTCCTTAAGGACAACCAACAAGGTACAAGGCCTCGGAACCTGTTCACTAAACCTCTCTAGGTCTAAGGAACTCTTCTTCCCACCTCAGAAGGTAAACACATATATTGGAGGCACGTAGGCACCTGATGCTTCATCTTCACTCTCTAGGGTTTGGTCCCTCTAAAGGCAACCAAGATATCATCAACTTTCAGGGATCGATCATGAGGCAACCACTATCATCCATTGTTTAGGGTTTTAGGCTTCCAACCTTCTTGATGGGTTTCCTGCTTCCTCTAGGGCTAACCCCACATCCAACCTCACCATTACAGGTCCTTTCTTCATGAAGGATCATCCTCAAAAGCATGCTCTACAGGGTTGAAACCTGGGTTCGAACTTATGGTTGCTCAAGATCATCCATAACCCTTTATGCTCCATCATAATTCCTTATCCAGGGTTTCATCCTACTGTCAGCACTATGACGTGCCCTAGGTGCCAGCTATGCCCTACTTGCACAAGCCCATAGGGTTTCTATGGTCCTTCGCTAACATCATCATCTAAGGAGCTATCCTTTACCCTAACATGCATGACCCTTCCCAGGGTTGGGTTGCCAAAGGTGCTAGGTCACCCATGGATCCTATGGCATCCCAAAGGCATGTCCTTCCAAACACCTGGTCCAACTCATCTCTCTCTAACCTTCACTTAGGGTTAGGGTTAGCATCATCCTCTAAGGATGTGCCAGGTCTCTACTTGAAATGGAGATCTTTATCTCCAAGACTAACTTATCCTCCTGTCACGAAGGTCTAGCCTCATGACTCTTCTGAGGACATGACAACTTATGTCATACGACCTAAGCATGTATCTATTATTTATTTTGCACTTAATCTATTAAGCTTATGTCCATGACATCTTATTGACATGCCTTTCATTAATTTAGTGGAGGATTCCTTAAACCTTATTAACCTTACCCATACCTCAAGAGGGTGAGGAGAAGAAAGAAAACCCTAATCCTTTATGTCCTTATCAGAATTTTGTGATGAGAAGGGATGAATAAGATGAGAAGTCCTAAAGGTATCTTATTTCGATTCATACCCTAAGACTTTGGCCAGGCAGTCACACAGATCTGGGAGTCCTCGTATTCCGACAAGCAGTGCGGAGAAAAATATTGCCAACCCCCGGTTGTGCTCCTTTTCTAGACACCTCCGTCTTTCGGATAATCCTCTAATAACTCCCTTGGGCTCTATGGAGTTTGTAAAAATTAATAATTATTAATGGTTAACTGAGGAACCTAAGCTCTGATACCAAATGTTACGGCCCCACCTCCCGATAACCCCTAGTTAAGGGAGACTGAGAGGTCGAAGCCGCACCCATGACTTCCGGATAAAAGGTTCGGCAATTAACCAAGAATAATTATCAAATTTCAACATACTATACTGAAAGCTGTAAGAAAATAAATTTTTGCATACCTTTTTGTAAACTTGGATCTCTAAACTTCTATCCACACCGATACTAATCTATCTAGTCCTCCTTTGCACTTTAATTCTCATTTAGTACCACATGTGCCACTTTACTGTTTGTTCTTTTCATTGTACCTAAAACGCCGACAAACAAAACGTCGGTCAGCCGAAGCTGGTATGTGGAGGAAACAGATAATGTTCAACTATGTTAACAATATAATCATTCAATTAATCATTTAACAATCAAGATTACATTTTAAGCCATACAACTCAATCCATACATATTCTCGAACTCTGGGATGTCCCTGTAGTGGACATGGATATCACCTCTCTTTTAGGTAATAGAGTCGCATGGCACTATCCGAAGATAGTCCAATATCTAACTCATTGTGACTTGATGGTCCTACCTCAATGGTAGCCATGTACTAAGTCAACCATAGACCTGATGGACCTACCCAATTATGCACGAAACCCTAAATTAAACCAATTATATAAAAAGATCATCTTTTAGATCCTATTTTCACTTTTATTAACAACTGGTTAAAATTATCCACATTAAATCCATCTATCATCAAATCTAAGGGTTTTCCCTTAATTAAAACACTAAAGATGATAACTTTATGTACTTTTCCAATTTCAAGCATATAAACTCTAAATTACACTAATCATGTGCAAAGTTCTTCCTTTTTGAACTTAATGTACCTTTTTACATTTAATAGGTTAACATCAACTCTAATGATCCATTTAACCCTATTAAACACATTAATCATATTAAAATAAGGTTTCTTAATCATTAATTCATTAAAGATGATGATTTACACTACTTTTCGCATAGTAAGAGGAATTAGCTTCTGATCATATTTTTATTGAATTTCCCTCGTTCTGAGGATCAATTTTCATATAATATTTGTCTCAATCTGAGTTTCCTAGAATTAGTTATGATTTTAGAAAAATCTTACTTACTTGGCCAATGGAGGAGTGCCACGTGTCTTCGTCCATGCAACGTTAGCTTGCCAATTCGGGAAACATAACGATTTGACTATCTTGCCCCTGCGTAAGTGGACGCTCCTTCACACCCCAGAGGGGTATTTCCATCCAATTGATTTCGATCGTCTTCAAGCTTCGGACAACCTTCCGGGCCGCCGACCGCAGCCCTACGTGGGGCTCTCCTTGCCTCCTTGGACCTCAAAACTCCCCGCCGACTTCTTCCCTGAGTCCGCCGCCCCCTTGCGCACCTGGGGCACTGCCTGGTCACTGCCAGTGCAGCCGTTCTCTTGCTCGATAGGCCAAGAACTTGCAGTCATTGCTGCAGCCTAGGTGACGCTACCGCACAGGCTCTAGGGCGCGGTTTTGATGGCGAAACTTCTCCTTGACTTCGTGGAACGACAGTCCTTTGTCGCACCCCTCTATTTCCTCCTCTTCTCGTCATGCTCATGGTGGTACAGGGGATTAGGGTTTAAGAAAGAAAACAAGGTAGGAGAAGAGAGAATTGCGTGGAATCTCTTCCTCAGATTCGGCCCAGGCTCCCTCTCCTTATATATATAAGGGTAGCAACATCCTATGATGCTTGCTCACGAAGAGATGGTATCCTTTCCTATTAGGAATTTGATTCCTTTACGAAAAGCAAGCTCTCTCTCTCTCTTTCTCATATCTCTTTAGTATTATTTCTCCTTTTGATGTTAGGATTTCGAAGATTATTCCCATTATCTTACTTGTACTTGTGTTGGCACGAAATTATATACTTCCTTGAGTAGGAAGTTCTTCCTTTAAATCAATATTACATAATTCTTTAATAATGCAACACATTATCCTCTTATTTTGCCTTTTTAGTATTTTCTCTTTCTTTCCTCTTTATTGGGAATCCTTGGATCCCAAGAAACTCTATGATTTCGAAATTACTTTTTAAGGATACTTATTATCCTTCTAGATGCATCTAAATGCATTATTTCACATTATCTTGTTTATTTCTCATTAAATTATTTCTTTTTGAGGATTTCTCTTTATTTCTCTTTTATTTTCCTTATTGGTATTCCTTTTATCATTAGGAATCTTTGGAATACGAAATTCCACCAAGAATAACTCAATTATACCTCTTTTCACTTATTTTCCACATTTTCTTATTGTTTTTAATTTCTTTCTTAATAAAGAAATACATAATTAATCTTTTCTTTTCTTATTGCTTTCTTTACACAACTTTGGACTCCTTGGAACCCAAGGAACCCAAGAGGCACGAAATCCTCTTTGTATGTGCCTTCTAGAGGTTTCTACATATTTCTTTTCTTAAGAATTCAATTATCCATTTACTAGCTGAATTTCCTTATTATTTGGGCCCAATAGACAATAAGGCCCACAACACAGATATCAAGGCTATTGTAAACAAAATACATGTACTCAAAACAAATTACACCATTCTTTGTTCAATAATCCTTAATATGAGAAATTGCATTTCTCACGAATTGAACCCAAAAATTGGGGTTGTAACAGGTTGTTTGATGACAGAATCTCATCAGTCATGATATGATATATCAAATCAAGCACACATATATGTGTTAGAGAACAGTGTATCAGACATACCCACCTTGAGAGTGACACATGGAAAATGTGGTGATTTTAATTATTGGACCTAAAACCACTATACTCATCACATGTCGTTCTGTATACTTTGACATCATCAAATTTCACCCTTAATAAGGATTGCCATAAAAGTGATGATTGGATAGTTGTAACACATGGGGACTGACTGTGAGTGATGTAGATGTATTTTTTTCCTCCTACTGGAGTTTCATATCCTGGCCACTTGATAAGAGAGACTGAGAAATGCATGTGCATATACATATGAATCAATATATGATATTGAGGTCACATATATTTCAGACAGTCTGCTCTTTGTTCAAGAAACATGGATTGAACATTGAGAGGATGACAATTCCATGCCTTGAGTTCATTCCAAATATCAAAGATAAAGGAATTATACAATCAATATAACACCTTAAACAGATTGTAGGTTGAAGTTGTTCTCCAACTTTCCATTCACTTAGGTAGCACTGATGTGCGATTAGGCATCGCTTTATACTTGTGATGTCATAAGCTAGTTATGGACAGTCACTAACAACGTGATATGGGACCTATAGGGTCACACACATAGGAACTCATCTAGAAGAGGAGTTTAATAATGGACAATGATTGTATTTATTATTAAAGTATTTAGGTATTCAATTCAAGTAACAAATTAGCTTACTAGACTGCCAACTAATTGGGTCAAGTGTTGAGACGGTCGTTTGGAGTGTCAGATTGATTAGAATTGAATTGGTTGGGTTATGCATGAATCGGGGCACCAACCAATCGGCTCACTGAATGAACCGCTCGGATCAAGTTGGGTGAGATGACCAGTTCTCCTAGTGAACCAATCGGCTCGGTCATACCAACCAAAGGTTCTAGAAGCTTTCCTGAATTAGTGAGAAAAGTTGATCGTTTCACTTGTTCAATTCAGTTGGTTCATGAATTAATGTTGTGCATTAACTGGAAATGAAATAGCTAATTCATGTGTAATTGGGAAACATGGAAAAACAACCGGTTCGGATTGCTAATCGATCGGCTCGCATGTGAACCGACTGGTTCGGTTGCTAACCAACCAGTTTGTGATTCACATGTTATGAAAATTCATGATCTTTCGATCTCTTTCATCCCACACAGATTGCAAACCCAGACCCTAACCCCTCCTATAAATAGAGGGGTATTAGGAGCTTCCCAAAACACAACTTAATTGCCTCTGATAATTGTTGTCCTCTCTGGTTGTGGTAACCAATAGAGAGCCTAAGAAATTCCTACCTGCTAAAGGGAGGGATAGCAAGGTAGAAACAATTATGGGAGCGTAAGTTGGTGACTAGTACACCAACATGATTGGACAACTCCTTGTTGTCATTCTAGTCCTTCATGTTTGTTCTATTAGAATGATAGGAATTATAGTTGGTCTGTGTGGACTTCTCTAGAGGCAAGGAAGCCTTTGCCCGTCGCTAGGAGGGCAACATCAGTTTAGAGACTGTGGCGAGATAGCAGGAGTTGTTGTAGACGTTGTTCCAATCTATTGTGTGTGGTGAAGACCAAGAGTTGCACAGACACCATCCAAGAGCAACTAGATGATAGTTGTACTACGACAAGTTGTAGTCACTAGACTTGCTCCAGGACCAGGTATAAACATGTTAAACTATCTTTCCTATTTCATAGTTATTAACACGAACCTACTATTATGGGAAATACATATAGATAAAAAATTTGTTTTCACTGCCTATTTTTTGCCCATATTTCCCAACAATTTCCTCATGTTTGATCTCATTTAACATTTGTATTAATTAGTAACAAAAATAACAAACATAATAGAAAGCTCATTATCAACATTGTATATATATTATCATTCCTAAATAGGGTTATAATATAACACAACTATTGGCAACTCCATATTTTGATAATATCATTGCAATATAAGAATGAAAATCATACTTGAATATATTTGACTTGTCGAACGAGTTATATATAAACATGTGCAATTCATCATTCATGACTCATTTAAGTAAAAATATGCATAATGGCATATTATGTCTTGAAAAGGACATCATCTTACAAAGTTCATTGTCCTCTTTATTTTTTATGTTATAAAGAATCATGAATTTCTATTTATGAACTTTTTATAAATTTTTAAATTTCTAATATAAAAATTAGATATTTATGACTAAAATAAAGCCCCTAACACCATTTCTATATTTTTTTACTTGTTTTCCATTCTAATTCATGATTCATTTATTTACTTTATCTCTTATATACTAGCAAGAAGTAGATCATGGAGTTACCAATCTAGTGGTAATTATTAGTTCATCCCTCTTAGTTTTGATACAAGACATATTGGCTTATTCTTGATTATTTCAAATTAATGTACAGTACTATGATGGAGCAAAAAAGGTAAGATTATGAATTATACTCGCTTAGATTGTTTCTATTTACTTCCACCTGACTTACCTAAAATCCTTCATTGATCTTGTCATATTACATTGAATGGTATTTTGGTAGCTATTTTTAGCTATTACATTCTTAGTAAAAGTCCTACATAATATTATGGACTATAATGTTAAAGTTATTTCTAATAATATCATAATAGCTAATATTTCTTATCTCATCAATACATAATTCTTGAGTGAGATTTTCCTAAAAGTGGAATATTTCATTTGTATCCCTAAAGTGGTGTATATATGTGGTATAAGGCTAAGGCATAGTATTAAATTTTCTCATCTTAGAATTGGGTATTATATCCATAATATTAATTTTATTGTTTCCAACGTGTGTATTTTATGCTTAAGGTTTAGTTCTAATATTTAATCTACCATGGCTTTTTAACATTAGTTAACAATTGCTTGGTTTGTACATGGATTTTCATCCTTATCAGTATCATTAATGATTAAGTCTCCTTTCTAAATATAATATAATTATTACAAGTATTTCAAGTATCTATTACCTTAGGATATACTATTACACATATTTTCATCATTTTATAGCAAACTATGTTATTCGAATCATACCACCCAACTTCTCACATAAATTGGTTGAGAAAAAGAACAAGGTAAATAATGAAAAAAAATTATCTTTACAGTATGGTATATGCCTCAAGTGACTCAAATTAGTAGATTAATCAATTACTTTCATCATATGGGGAAAAGCCTTAGGTCACACTGCTAGGGTCCCCAACTTAGGTAAAATAAAACTTCATTTTTGTACATTTCCCATACTTAGGATAATTCTCAACATAGGGCTCACTAAACACAAATAACAACATTAATATTTCAGTATACTACAAAGAAATTGTTTTGAATATTTCATGATCTAACAACCTTGTTTGATTTCATCCTACCAAGAATTGGAAAAAAAAACAACCTACACCATGTGGTTTTTGATAAGGTTGTGAATTTAGATTTATGACATGACATAACCATAAAAGTGTTAATTTCCTATCATATAAATCATTAGAACAAGTTTCATCTCATAATATGATGTTTTGAGCCATTTTCACCCTATTGGACAAGACCACCAATTAGGTCAAAAACTTGTGAAAACGTGAAATTTTATGAAAATGGATTCAAGGACTGAACATTTGCACTCAAAATATTTATGTTAGTAATTATTTTGAAATAAGCATGAATGCCAAATTCCACTATACATTCCCAATATCCATGATAGAACTAGATTACCATCAAAAAGTTCAATCTGTCTTTTTCAAATACTTATCAAAATGGCGGTTGAGTCGTTCACTCTTCTTGTAGTAAGCATGTAAAATACTTCCACCCACGTACTAGGTATGTGAATTTCATGATTTATAAAATATTCCACCAAACTTTTTTGGGGTTGTAAATCACCACAAAATTCTAGTTTTAGATCCTTCCTAGATCAAAGAGTGAGAAAAGAAAGAGAGGATCGAGAGGTTAGGGTTTTTATACCAATTTTAGAAACATTTCATACAAACCAATATGCCTAGATAAACTTAGAAGAAATAAGGACATAATTAATGAACTTACATAGACTCAAATAGATTTTTGTTTACAGAACGTGATCTTGATCCACTTTAGGTGAAAATTACCTTTCTACCTTCAACCACTACTTTTAGATATGAACAATTGGTTTTGAAGTGTTTTGGGTTGTATTAGGATAATAAGAACAGTTACAGTTCTTGGAAATTATGCAAAGAAGTCCACAAATTAAGTTTTTCTTTAAACTTTGCTTTTTGTAACAATAAACCAACATAACTTTTAGACATCCAAATCAATATCTGCAAAATTTTGTAGTTTTTAGATTCTATAGTTCATTATGTGCGAGTTTCACTTATAAGAAATAAATTGAACTTACAAAAATATTTACCATATTTCCTTCCTTATTATAGGGCATATACAAGTCAAAAACCCCTAATTACAACTGATCTATGTTTAATATGCCCAAATCCTACCTTATCAACCCTCATAGATGTATAATATGTTAATAAAACATTGAACATAATAGATATGGTTTTATACTAATTTGGAAAAAGCATGCTAATAAATAGAAAAATGAATATTAGGATTAAATTGGGGTTTCACGATCTTAATTGATTAAAACAACTTAATATATTATTACTTGAATACTATAAAATTAGATATGGGTTTAATTTATGACTAACTAGATTTTTCCAAGGTTGATTATTTCACACTCATTATTCTGTCTCCCTCCTTCTCCCAAGCCAATCTAGGACTTGAGTTCTTAAGAGAAATCATGCCTTGTCCTTTATCATGCTAACCTACTTCCTTATTAGTCTGGAACTTTATAGTCCTTGCTCCCCTCTTCTTGCCTATTCTCTACTCCACAATGTTACCAGACCTATTCCTACACCTTCCTCATGAGATTCTACATCCAATGACCCCAAACAAACTAGAGATTGGTGGAGTCCACCTCCTTGAGGAACCTCAAACACCATATGTCCCCCTTATCCAATCCCCACAAGGATCCTGGACACACCATTATATTATCTACTCCCCAGAAATCTCTCAGACATCATTGAACAACAACTCCAAACCCCACCTTCATTTAGAGGAATCTATATTTCACCACATTTTCTCTGGGGCCCTCTGCCATGAGGTAAGTGATATATCTCCTTAGCAATTCCATGAGGGTCTACATGACATGTTGATTTCGCTAAATAGTTAGTAAAGTGTGATCCCCCTTTTCCCATCCCTTTTCCTCAATAAAAGGACCATGTATAGAAATGTGTCACTAACAACCTCAATTTACTCTATTTTCTTCATTTAGACCTTCTGCAAGATTTCCATATTCATTTCTATAGCTTATTATCGAAGTGTGTTGGTTTGGTTATGTTCCCCTACTTTCTCCTCTAACATGTCTTTATGTATGATTGTTCCCTTCATTCTAATATCTATCTATCCCTTTTTTCTTGTTTGAATCAAGAGATAGTGTAGAACTCAAAGTATCCTTTATGGGGTGTTGTCATGTGGTTTCTCACATAATTCAATTCCCATGTCGAGAAGAAGTCGATGCTTTGTCATGGTTGATTATAGTTTTGGGGTGGTGTTTTTTAGTTAGTACCCTTGGATTACATTGGTCTTTGTCACACTGGTTAAGATAGTTTGTATTTTTCATTCAATAAAAATCATTTGATTTTAAGGTGATTAACCACAGTCAATATAACAATTTACATTGTCAAAATATACAGTGGCAAAACCATTGGGGGTATATCAATAACTTATCATTAGCTTTTGTTTCATTAACAAGTAAATGTATCTAGAATCCATGACCAATGAATTTCTTATGATAAATTTACAAATAAGTACTCATTCAAATTTAGAAAAAGAATCTACCAAATAGTAAGAAAATCTCATAATATGAATCCATTATAAATAAAAGTTGATGTTCTAGGGTTTGAGTGATACATATAGTTAATACTCTCTAATATTTAATTTGATTTAAGATGAAGGAATATCTTGAGTTGGATTTAGAGTTTGGTTGATATTGTTCATACAAGGATTAAGGTATTTTCTTAATATTTGACCAATTGGGTCCAACCCCTTGAAATTAATCTTATGTTACCTTTGTATTATTATAGATGCACATTTATAATTATTTGTTGTATCTTGTTAATAGTAATTAGTTAGTATCAAGATTATTGATTGATCCATTTATGTAACCTATTTGCCATGTGTTAGAAATATTTTCTCAAACTATAACTTATTTGTGAAATTTAATTATTTCGCCCATTTCTATGTTGTAACCCTAATTTAAATTATTTTATAGTGATTTGACTAAACTTAATCTTTCCTCTCTATTGAGTGAATGTTGAGTGTTATATATAGCATTTAGTTAGCAGTATCACTCTAGGTGGTGATGTCTGTTTATTTCTTTTCTTTATATGGGAACTAGGTGGTAGTACATTTTTATTGGGAATCGGTGTCATTTCTCACACAAACATTTTATTTATGGTGGTGATATCATAAACCTTGTTATATTATATCATATTTTTCATAATAAATGACATAATTTTCCATTAATGTGTTTTATATTATGTTTTCTGGCAAGAAAATGGTTATGTCGATTTAGTTTTCTCATATATGTGGATCATCTCGTTTGAATGAATCTTTTTGACATATTCTTATATATACAATTCTCATTGAAGGGAGCTTTGCTGCTTTACCTTCCATCCTTGTCCCTAATATTGTATAAATTATAATTTATATACACATACCAAACTTTGCTAATAGTATACATTTGTTCTTATTTTGTGGGGTTTGTTCCCATCCCCTTATTGTGAGGAGAAACTTGGAGTGGTTGAGAAATATTAGAAACCCACACAAGTTTTTCCATTGGGGATAGCGTTGAGATGGATAGGTGTCCCTCTGCAACTAGTTGTCACTAATTTTGGTTAATTAATTTTCCTCGTGTATCCTCTATTGTGTGTAATACCCAATTTTCTATAGCATCAGTGGAAGCATACATATACACTTATATTTTTTTCTTGGGGAAGTTTCATAAGCATGATATGCATCACAATAATAATACACACAAAATAGCAAAACTATGATGAAAGAATATTCTTGTTTATTTTTAGCAATGAAATTGCATACACTAAGCTTCACAAAAGTTATCTAGTACATGTTATATAATTTAGCATTTCTAATGTAAACTCTTGAATAGTGTAGAAGGCTCCCCACAAGGAAACCACCTAAAGGTATCATTGTATGGCTACTCCTCAAAAGCTCAACACATGCATGCATCTTGTACCCAACAATGCACAAATGGGAATATTTGTGTTAGATTAATTGAAATTGGATTTTTAATATGAAAAGCACAAACATACTATAGAATCTATATAGAAAAGTAAAAGATGGAACTGAAAATTGAAAGATGTGAAGTTGTACCAAATTAAGGTGTATTTTATTAGTTTCTTTTATCTATTTGTGTCCACCATTATATGACAAATCCTACTTGATTGTCACACCATACCCTCTATTGACACCAAAGTGTACAGCACGCCTTTCTTTAAAAGTAGAGCCTTTGTTGACACTAAAGCATCTATTTTGGTGTATACACCCTTTGTTGGAATATAGTGCCCTTTATACATCTCGAAACCTCTAGTGAGGACTTATCATATAATTCTATGTTATAATTTTCTAAATAATTTGTCTTAAATAAAACTATAATTGTATCTCAATATCAATCTTAATTACTAGATATATGGGATTAATTCTATATATGTATTTGAATCTGATATATAAATACTCATAGTATGAGCGAATTTAAATTTGAAATACTACATTTGTATTATATGAACAAATCCTACTCTGAAAAATGGATTTATTTGAATGACTTAATCTAGTTCTTATATGAATGTATTATATCTATAACTTGAGTCTAAAATCATTAGAAAATTAATTGAAACAACCATAAAAATATTGTGTACCTGAAAGTAACTACATTTGTAATCTGAAGTTCTTATAAATTAAGATAATGTTTAGCTACTATAGCATGACTAAAAACGAATATATGAAAATTGAATATCTAAACTAACTTAAACCCTAAGTTTCTTGTGCATGTATTCATGTATGATCCAAATATATTACTCTCAAAATTCAATGTAAACCCTAGCTTGTGTTGAGAACTATTATTGATCCTAACTCTTCTTCAAAAAGGCATCCATCATTTATTAGATTGTTGATACTATTCTATTAATTAGTTTTATATTCAAAGTAACCTTTGAGTTACAAATTGGTTTTCAAATCTGGTTAGGGTGATATTCCTCATTTCACTTCTCCAACATCTTATAATCCAAAGCCAATATACATGATCAAAATACTTACCATACTTACACATTTGATGTAACAAACCATACTCAACATATATATTATGTAACTTGCATAAATTAGGGTCCTATCCTTCTTTGTATGATGCTTCTGACTAACAAAAGAACCACCATTCTTGATCTCTCAGGAAAGGGAGAACTCAGGATTTGAATGCTTCTTTTCAAAGGATCAATATTCCTCTATATTTGCAATCTTGGAAGGAGTTTCTCTAAGCATGTTTGGGATCTTGATATGGATCAGAGGCTAGTATGCAACATTGATCTCCCTAGATCCATTGGAGCTTGCAGCACCAATTGGGATTGTTCTCATCATTGTTTCTTCATCTTAGCCAACATGCTTGGAATCTCTACTACTTTAGAATAGACTTGGACTCTCCCAAAGAGAGTGGTAATAATGGAAAGTAACCTCCTTTAGGACTCTTGTTATGTCTTCGACCATAGGGGGTCATAACTACAATAGGGATGGTCCCAAAGACATCCATCAACACCAAACTGATTGACTAGGCCAACTGATGGGTCATCTATCAAACTAGCACACTCAAAAACCCCTTGGTCCTTTACCTCTTCCCCCACTTCACTTTATAATGGGGGATGGAGAGGTAGTTTCTATGGGAACTCAATATCACCATTTTCATCACAAAAACAACCACCACAAGAGGCCTTTATATTTGTGATTGTCTCCCCCATGCATTCATTGCAATAGAATCTAGGATCATGCTCAAAATATTGTTATAAAAGTCCACCCCTTGATCAGGGCATTTCCTCATACTACTCGAAGGTAGTTGACAAAATATAATCATCAATATTAATCATATAGCCAAAAAATATTCACTTTCTTCATGGTCGGGCCTCATTCCTAACACCCATCAAACTATCCAATAAAATGGTCAGGTAGTGTTAATAAACCACAGAAATCCCTTGAATAAATGATAACACCAATTTTTGTGATGTTTTTGCCCTTTATTCGGTTGTCAAAACTGCCCTTTTCTGCTATTTTCCTCTCTTTTATTAGTACTTTCGCAATAATTGGCCAAGCAACGCTCTTAATCCAATACTTCCATCTTTTGCAGAATTTTCCTTCCATTTTGACCTAATAAGGCCGTCCCGGCCCACAAGCAATAAGTCCAACTTGCATCGGCCTTCCAACGGCCCGATACAAGCACTACCCGACAGGGTGGCGCGACGCAACGACGCGCGACTAGGGGATGCCGCGCAGGAAGAAGCTGACGGACGACACGCCCCTTACCCGACAGGGAGTCGAGCTCGCCACGACAACCCAAGCTTGACGCGTGACACCGGCCACCCACCGGAAGGCGCCGCCCGTCACGTGACCGACAGCCAACATCCCTGCGTCGGGCGATATGTGTATCGGCCGTCCATCAAACTCGCGAATACGGAGGACACGTGGTGCTACGAGCACCATAACTTCCCCCAACCGCTGCCTATAAATAGCAGCTACAGGAAGCCGAAAAGACACTACCACCCTTGTCCATGTGTTCAACCCCGTAAACAAAGTTGCGGGGGCCTAGAAGGATTCAGGTTATAAATGTAAAAGCTCGACTACCTCAAATCCGCCTCCAATTTTGGACTCGCGATTTAGGCCGGTCAACTTTCTGGCGCCGTTGCCGGGGACAAGGCAAAAACAGTATTGTAGACGAATCTGAATCCACTAAACTACACCCCAGTGCCTCAAGCTTAGAAATGAGTTTGACAGCACTCTTTTCCTTTTATTGCTATTCTTTGCCTAAAAGTAAAAATTCGATTTTTCTAAACTTGATTTTTCATGCCATTTCAGGAACCCTAAAGAACAGTAGTCTGTTCCCCCGAGTTTCGACGCCACTTGACTGTCCAATCAAGCACAATCATCAACACCATGCCTCCCCGCGTCAACCCACAGCACTCTGAAGGGGAACAGCAAGGAAGATCTGGGCATGAATCACCTCCACCAGATGGCAACGATCACTATGACGGCAATAATCGGCTTGAAGATCAGGAGTCAGAACGCTCTGAGGAAGAACACCCTCAAGCTAGGCGTCGCCACCGCCACCGAAACCGGAGGAACCAAGATCAAGCGCATCACCGATGAGATGACAACAACAACGATTCCGAGGAGGAAGAGAAGATGCTGAGAGAGTTGCCATCGACAAAAGCCAACAACTCCAGATGTCCCGTTGTCACCCCGTGATTCAACGCAGCCAATTTTGAGCTTAAGCCTTCTGTGATCTCTATGATTCAGAACAAAAGCTTTAGGGGAAGTTCAAAAAATGACAACCCCTACCATCACCTCGATGCCTTCAAGAACATCTGTGATACGATAAAGATGCGGGGGGGTCCCCCAGGAGGTCATATATTGCAAAGGCTTCATCTTTTCCCTAGAGGACAAGGCGTTGTCCTGGTATCTCGGGTTACCTCACCGGTCTTTGAACGGATGGGGAGCGTTAGCCGACGCATTCGTAAATAAGTTCTACCCCACCGAAAGAATGGTCAGAAACCGGCAGAAAATAACCTCCTTCATGCAAAAGTCGAACGAAAGCCTCCACGACGCTTGGGAGCGATTCCATGAGTACCAGAGGGATCGCCCTCATCATAACTACAAGAAGGGCTTCCTCGTCACCACCTTCTACAACGGCTTGACTCCCGATGAAAGGGTGTCACTGAACGCGGCAGCGGGCAGTGACTTCCTAGGGAAGAAGGCAAAGAAGTCCGAGATGATTATCAAGAACATGGTCGAGCTAATGGCTGGTGCTGAGTTTGATCGATCTGATAGAGGACAAGCAAGGAAGGTAGGTGAAGGGCCCGCCCTTGAGTCTAAGGCACTGGAGTCAATCACTTCGCAGATACAGAGAATTTCTACTGATGTTAAACAATTGTGAGAAGCTGGCAGTAAAGGTAAGAAGCCGGTCGAAAAAGTGATGAAGTGCGTTACGTGCGGAGAAGGAGGTCATGGGGTGGACGATTGTGTCTACACCCGACCAGAAGTGGGCAGTGACTCCGACTCAGAAGACGAAAGGACAGAGAATGTCTCCTACATGAACTTCAAGAGGCCAGATCACCCTGGCTTTAATTACGGTAACAAGGATGCAGCGGAAAATTCGCATCAGCTGCACACCTCGGCCAAGCCAGTGCAAACTTTTGAGAAGAGAGGAGGATCCGGCCAATATGCCAAGAACAGCCAATTCCAACCAGCAAAAGGCAATTTCCAAGCACCAGGAAAGTACCAAGGCCCAACCCGAGAATAGGACAAAGGAGCAAGACAATCTGATGTGGTTGGCCAGTTGTTTGATTTCGTTAAGAAATAGGATACCATTAATAACCAGATAGCGCAAAGTGCGCTATCCAATTCTGGAATTTTGAACTCGTTGCAGGTACAGTTGGCAGACATGCAGACACATCAACGCCAAATCGACCAGCAGCTAGCTCAGCTCGCCGAGATCGTAAAGAACCCATCGGGGAAGATCCCGTCCAACACAGAACCAGCCAAAAGATCGGGACAGTAACTGCGGAGGAAAAGGATGAAGAAGAAGCCAAAGGCGTCCAGCTGAGGACGGAAAACTCAGCGCTTCTCAGGAGGAAACCCGAGCTTTTTTTAAATTCCTAGTATAGGGTGCTTTTACTTTCCAGCAAAATGAACATTACAAACATTATGGACTGTAATAAGGCCCGAGTCAGCGCATGCGCCACATGCACTGACTCTTATGTTTTAGGGGTCACCGCCTTAGTTTATTAACCGTGATGGGTAATACCGTCTGAGGTCGGGGTCTTAGTCTTCGGCCAATGATGTTTTACTCATCAGCTGTAGTTTAAACCGCTTTGTTTTCATGAGATATCGGGAAGCAACCCAACCGGTGTTATGAATGTGCCCATATCGGACAGTGGAATTTTGGGATTGCAAGGGTCGCGCCGACGGATGGACTTGCCCGACTTACGTGTTTCCCTAACGGCCGACGCGCACCCCGGTTTTACTTGTTTCACACTGGTTGAGTTTGGTATATAAAGGGGCAAGTTTTTACCGTGTCGGGCTCCTTGCCTTATTGTTTTCACGCTCCTGTATCGTGCTAAGACCTTGTGCTTTTGCTCCCGTGTCACGCAAGACTGCCTTGCTCTCGTGTCGTGCGGAAGTTCAGTTCACGGCAAGGTAAAGCCCGACAGACCCTATCGCCCGGCAGACGTGTCGCCCGACACGTTCCTTTCTTTAAACAAGTATCTTTTCGGTCTTACGGTTCCTTTACTGAGCACGCCTTGTATCGCCCGATATGGATGTCGCGCAACGTACTTTTTATTCATGATTGCCCGATACACCATATCGAGTGATATCTGTGTCTCCCATCTCTACACCACCTCGCCTGTTTTTGTTGTCGGGTGACATGCTGCTTTCCTTTTAAGAAGACCTTATCGGGCATCTTATCCTATCGCCATCATATCGCCCGACACACCCGTATCAAGCGACCGACCTAACGCATGTTTTTCGCCTTATCGCCCTGTTCATATCACGCGTTTTGATCTTCTGACGTAACGTGCGATACCACCTCTAGTATTGGGCACAGGACTTCACCTCTGAAACCCGTGTGTCGCCCGATACGGGGTGTGGGATAGTCCTTGTACAGAAAAATACATGGTCGCACTTTTATTCTTTACTTTTCCAAGGCATCAACACGTTTAATCGAGGTATTTTCTTATTATCTTACATAAATGGCCCGCATCAAGACAATTGCTATCCCTATTGACGCACAAGGCAGGAGAATCTACCCAGAGACTTCTGTTGAAGGGCAGACTGCCAGGCCTAAGCGCCCAAACCCGGGACCAGTCGGGGCGTCGACAGCAGAGAAGAGGGCTAGGGTTGGAGAAGTGGCATCTCCAACTCCGACACCAACACCTCTAGCAGCAGCGGAACTCCCAGAATTCTTGTCAGGAAGTTTCGAGCCAAGGGACGATGAGCACGCTCGTCGATATGTTGAACTAGTGACCAAGGTCTACCGACCAAGCAGGTTCTGCCATCAGGCCTCGTTTGCTGAGCTAGGAATCGTGAGGAGACTGAAGGGCGTCCTCGCTACGGCAGGGCTGAAGAAGATCTGCTTCAGCCGGTCTTCTTCTTACACCAAACTGACAATGGAGTTTATGTCTTCCCTCCATCGGGTGAACAATTATGCGGCAGAGAGAGAAGAATTTGGCGGGCCGAACAGACTCCAGGCCCGACTTTACAACTCGGAGCACTCCATCTCTGAGAAGTTGTTGAATAAGATCTTCTCTTCCAACGAGGAGGAGAGGAATCTCATGGAAAACGGTGAGAGGATCACCGAGAAAGACGGGTTCAATCCCGTGGAACTCTGGAGCAAGCTAACTGGCGAGTCTTTGTTCAAGCCGGGAAGAAAGGTGGTGGCAGTGCACTCCTGCTTTTGGAGGATAGTGCACAAACGGGTGGCATTTTTGCTGTTCAGCAAGAATGAGTCCAGTAATATGTATACAGAATAACTCCACGTCATGTGGCACATAATGGAGGGCCGAGTGATCAACCTCGGGCGGTTCTTGTTGAACAGGCTGCATCTGATGAAAGAAGCCACCAAGGAGTACTACATGGGTGGTATCGTCAACCTAATCGCAGTGGGACTCAGGTACCCAAAAGAGCCGCGCAGCCTTTCAAGGACGCAAGGCGATGAGGTGATCGACACCAAGTACCTGATAAGGACCAGCATCATTAGGAAGGAGGGGAGAGACTATTTCTACAAGTTTTCAAGGACGGACATACTCCTTCCGCTCCCTCGCTGCGTCGACTACGACGCAGAAAAGTTGGTCTTCACTGCCGCCGAAATTGAAGCTGTAGCAAATGACGCAGCTTACACCACCACCACCAGGGCCCAGGAGAGGGCAGCTCCAGAGCTACCGACGTCAACTGCTGATAGAGTTGTCGCCACTCCATCTACATCAGCCACCACCACAACAAGGACGGTGGTAGCTGAGAAAGAACCGGTGATCGTTGAGGTCACCGAGACAGAGACTACGGGAGCTGCCGCGGGAGAGATGGCCGCAGCCCCCGTCACTGCTTCAAGACCTGTAGAGGAAGAAGAGGAATTTCAGCAGGGCGACAACAATGGGGTGTTCAACGAGATCCTGAAGGAGCTCGGAAGAACACCGACACCGCCGCTGAAGTCCCCACCTGCAGCAGTTGAGGAGATCGTTGACAGTGCAAAGGTGGAGCAGAGTCCGCCCTCACCACAGCCATCCCCACCTAGACGGGAAGGCAAGGCGGTGGCAATTGCAAAAGCGTCGACACCTCACGTGTCGACATCGGGATCGCGAACCATTCTGATAGATTCTACCTCGCCTGATAGACCATCGTGTGAGCAAGATGTTGCAAGGACGGAAGGAAGACCCACCAGAGCTTCCCCGTCGCTTGGAAAGTTGCTCGGGCACGAGCTCGATAATTTGCGGGAGGTAACGGATATCAACTCTGACGTTTGTATTTCCCTAACCCGTAAATTTGCGTCTTTCCAAAATAGGCTGGATAGCCAAGAAAGAAAGCTGATGACTCTAGCGAGCCTTCCCGGCAGACTAGAGGCCCTGAATGCAATAATGTAGCAAGTTCTCCAACGACTCGACAAGATCGAGGAGAGGCTGGACAGAAATGATGACCATCTGCACCAAAGGCAGCCGAGAAGGTCGCCGTCACCACCCAGCCGTGGCTCTCCTCCTTCTTCATCAGCTTCCCCTTTAGGAATAGCATCCTCCTCATCCTCCAGCGGGCGATCCTCAACACCCGAGGAGGGGACGCAACATAGGTCAGCCAAAGGAGCTCCAGTCGGACAGGAGATCCCCTTAGGCTTGGGAGATGCAAACATCTCAGCCCCCCTAGATGAAGCAGAAGATGATAGCACAGATATCAGCATCGGGGGAGACTCTTCTGATGAGTCTGAGGGAGAGAAGGGGGATGTCTACACAGTCAATAAGAGACATCTTCCTCGAAGCAAATGCTCAATGGCGGACAAGTTCTGTGATAAGTTCCATGAGCCATCCGAGATACCCTCTTTCGAGATGGCCGACTTCGATAGAAGAGGCCATCGGACACCTGACGATTAGAGACCAGAACATGTTGAATAAGGTCTTGAGATCGCAGGCAAATGAAGATGACGTCGTCTGGACCGACGGCTACCTATCCGTGCGACGGGGAGTTCTTCGAAACATGTTCCGCACGCCGACCTTTGTCAGCAAAAGACTGTTCAGGGTCCTTGAAGGAGCGATAATAGAATGTACCGACAGCAGGACAGGTCGGAGAATGATATAAAACGCCACCCCGACCTTGGCGAGAAGTCTGATGAAGGGAGATCCAGGCTCCCGTGCGGTGGTCGACATGCTGCAACACATTGAAGAGCATTGACCAAACCTCGTGTTGGTCCCGTATAAACACCGCAACGTGTGGTTTCTCTGCGTGGCAGACCTCAGGAACCACGACCTCCAGCTGCTGAGCTGCAGCCGCAACGAGGTGCCACGCTCCGGGGGTGTTTTCTGCTGCCCGGAGGATAGGAAGCTGAGACTCCTGCCACTGCATCTGCTACGAGCTATAAAGCAAGGAAGCCAACGTCACCAAGGTCCTTGGAACTTCTTTACTCTCTGAGACCTCCCCGTCCATGCAGAAGAAGGGAGTGGAAACAGCGCTATCGTCATCCTAGGTGCCATTGAGGCGCTCAACACATTTGGAAACTTGGGAGTCCTCAAAGGCACGTCCTTCTATCAACGCAAGAGCATTTATGCCATGTTTCTAATCAAGGACAAGTGTTGTTTCTGGGACGCAGGGGTACCGGAGCAGCTGCTGGACAGTGACCTGGAAGAAAACTCTTCTCAATCCAGCAGCTCCTCAGAAAAAGAAGAGGAAGTGGCGACCGTCACACATGGGGCAGGCAAGCAGTTGGCGGTCCTGAAGAAAGTGCATGGGAAGAAGGACACTGCTTTGCCTGAAGCTTCAGAAGGGCTGATCACAGATTTTGACCGCTTTTTGTGTGCAACTCTCACACAGGAGCATGTCAATATAATCCAGCTGAAGTTAGCTGATTCTACCCCATCGGTTGTCGCCTTTCAGGCAGGCGATGTCATAGTCCTGGTCAACGATCTAAGGGACATGGTGAAGGAAGGAGGGTGCTTGGCTGTAGTAGTTGCAGCCGCTTACATCCAGTATATACAGCCACATCTAGAACGTGCATACATAGCCCAGCCCATGCTATTCAACGACGTATGCCTCGCCGACGAAACAGGAGCGAAGCAAAATTTTCTGGCAGAATTGAGAGGCGGGGTCCCAGGCACTATCTTTTTGCCAATTCTGCATTACAATCATTGGACGCTCCTAACTGTGTACACCCGACAGCGAGCAGGAATTTTCTATAACAGCTCAGACAGCAACAAGAACCATCCAGTGTCATGTACATCAGAACCTTTGACATCTGTCGAACGCCTGGTCTGAAAATACTACGACGAGGTGGCAAGGATGATCCAACCATTCCTGGACTTGCAAGGAGGCAAGTGGCACGAACTCCAGTTCTGCCACCGCAATCCGCAGCAACTTCCCCTATCCAATGACTGTGGCATCTACGTCCTGGAATGGATGGCGAACAAAGAAACGCCTGACCAGCTCCACCACACCTTCTATCACAGCAAAAGGGGGGAATATGTGTGGGAGCTTCTGTATGACGCAGGCGCAACCTCACGGGAATAAACATTACCTCACCTTATCTACTTCACAACTCTAGGATAGAGTGTGGAGTAATTTTGGGGGGGTACCATGTACCAGTGAGGGAGGTACAAAATTTTGAAAATTCTAACTCAATTTCTTTATGCTTTTATCTTAAATTTGTTATTCTTTTGTTCTTTGTGTACATATATATGTTCATACCAAAGTTTCAAAAATTCTTTTTGTTTATATATCATCTCCATACATATGTACAAAGTTGCTATAATAGTGAAAACCTGTTGCGACTTCTTGCAAAGTTTGTTTTCTATGTGCTTAACGAGATACAAGTTCTGTTATATCTTTTTGATAATGTTGCCTCAAACGAATAAAAGATTATGTTTTTCCATGCCAAAAATTTCGAAAAAAATATAATAATCTCACAAACAGTTAAGAGACTAGTATGGAGAAGGAAAAAGCTGCCCAAACAACAGAAATCTCTTTTTGTTTCCCCTTACCCAACAAAAATCCCAAAAAGAGAGAGAAGCCTTATGAGAGTGAATAAAAGCATGAGAGTTGTGCCCAATAAAAGAAAAAGATATATATATATATACTTGTCTTCCAAAAGTACCCATCTTTAGGCATGGTAGATCCGGGGCAGTGGTACGTAGGATGTGAAATCACTGCTCTAAAGCCAACTGGCTTGGACAGCAGGGACCACTTGCCCGCTAACGAACCTTTACCTGGATGGACTGATGGGAAACAAGAAAAATCCCAAAAAGCCTTAGCCTACCTTATACACAACTTTCTGTCCCTAAAATAAAGATGTTTGGTGCGTAAGCTAACTTCGGAATCATACAACAAAGTCTCGCCGAAGTTGTAGAGAAACGTTTTACTGAAATAATAAAGCAAGGAAATGCATGGTCTTTTGTTCGTAGTGAGACAGCATTATCTTTAAGGCATTACTATACTTGTTTTACCTCTTGGCCTGAAAGTTATACCAAGCAAGAAGAAGCATCATAAAATCAAGTTTAAATATTGATTGAGGACAATCAAAATGCTAAGTTTGGGAGAGTTGATAACACCAATTTTTGTGATGTTTTTTCCCTTTATTCGGTGGTCAAAACTGCCCTTTTCTGCTATTTTCCTCTCTTTTATTAGTACTTTCGCAATAATTGGCCAAGCAACGCTCTTAATCCAATACTTCCATCTTTTGCAAAATTTTCCTTCCATTTTGACCTAATAAGGTCGTCCCGGCCCACAAGCAGTAAGTCCAACCTGCATCGGCCTTGCAACGGCCCGATACAAGCATTACCCGACAGGGTGGCGCGACGCAACGACGGGCGACTAGGGGATGCCACGCAGGAAGAAGCTGACGGACGACACGCCCCTTACCCGACAGGGAGCCGAGCTCGCCACGACAACCCAAGCTTGACACGCTACACCGGCCACCCACCGGCAGGCGCCGCCCGTCACGTGACTGACATCCAACATCCCTGCGTCGGGAGATATGTGTATTGGCCGTCCATCAAACTCGCGAATACGGAGGACACGTGGCGCTGCAAGCACCATAACTTTCCCCAACCGCTGCCTATAAATAGCAGCTACAGGAAGCCGAAAAGACCGTTCGGACAGGTCAGAAGGTCAGAACCCTGTGCAAGTTACCTGAGGAGAACTGCAGAGAGTGAGTATATCGTGCTTCAGTGCTGTGTCGGGCGAGCCTAGGTGAGATTTTCTCCATCCCGAGAGGGATGTGAACGGTTCACTTAGGGGCGTCCCGGGCGGCACTGCAAGCCGATATCGGCCGACATGGATCTCTGCCTTAAGCGACCGATAGATGGTCACTCTAGCCCGGCACGATATCGAACTCGATACGCTTCGCCCGTCACAGCGTGCCGCCCGACATGAGCGTATCGGCCAGGGTCCTTGAGCGATACAGTCGGCCGTCATAGCGTGCCACCCGAGAGGGTGTGCCGCCCGACACTACTGTATCGGGCTAGGCTCCTGACCGATATCGGGCTGGAGGGTCCACTTTAGTCTATCGTCCTTCTACATCAAGAAGGCGATACCTATCCTTACTTCTGTTATTTAATTCTTTAATTCTTGCATTGTAATCAAACCTTTATATGTTTATAGAAATAGAAAAGCTCAATTACTTGTTGCTCTATGCTTGGTGCAATTGTTGGATGTTTGCTGTGTTTAATATCTAAACTCTAGCTTGAATGTTTGGATCACGTTTCGCTTAGATACTGAATCGTGTTTTCCCGTCACAACAACTTCGAGAGATGTGTTGTGGCTCTAGTGTTTCGTCCGATTCTGGAGTACGAGAGTGCCTGGAACGGAGTTGCTTCAGTAACATTCTACTCTAACTTAAGTCCAGCAACCTCGAGAGGGGTGTTGATGCTTGGTTAGAGGTACCCACTCTGAGAGGAGGGATACAGGATGTTCCTGGTGTTGCTTGTTTTACCAAAGTCTTATCCTCTGCACCTTGCTTTAGCTCTAGTATTATCTTTCTCTTTCTGTTGCGTGAAAACTCCTAAAAACTGCTAATTGACTAAAAACCTTAAATCTCTCTAGTAGCTCCCTTTGGAGATAGTCTTCTTGTTTTGTTTGTGACATCTTGGCGTTTCCCTTTTGGGGAATTTATTATCTCTTTATACCTGCCAGAGTGTAGCGTGTCAATTCTGGGTTCTCAACACTACCACCCTTGTCCCTGTGTTCGATCCCGTATATCTACTTCGACCCCATAAACAAAGTTGTGGGGGCCTAGAAGGATTCGGGTTATAAATGTAAAAGCTCGACTACCTCAAATCTACCTCCAATTTTGGACGCGTGATTTAGGCCGGTCAATAAATCATTTTCTAACAATTATCTTTTGAAAGATAACTCTTATCTCAAAAATTCAATTCACAATATCTCTTAAATAAATATATATCATTAATAAAACTACATTCTAATCAATATTTTGGTTTGAACCATCAACTTATTTATCAAATAATGCTTAGAATCAATGACATTGATAATATAATAATATCTAAAACATTTTCATTCATTCTCAAACTCATATTTATTTGGGTAATCATTACAAAATTCCTCAATGAAAAGTTTAATGACATACCAAATTACCGAGTCCACTTGGTCATTCCCCAAACAAAGTTTGGATGTAACCACAGAAATTCAGCAGTAAGATATGACTACTTGAACATAGCTCAATACATAAAATACTTATCACCCAATTGTTAACTAGGTCAACTCATATAACTACAACATATATCCATATTCATTAATGATGATAGATCCTCTAAACTATTAAAAGGTATGCAATAACATTCAATCTATCAAGCATTGCCACTTTTAATTAAATAGATTGTGTTGTTAGAACATAACCCAAGAATAATTTGTGGGGGTTGAGGTTCATTATTTGCTTCACTTGAGTCCAGATGGGTTCTCAAGCCATAAGAGTACTATTGACTCAACCTTAGTTATGTTTTTTAGTATCATATATGGATCTATCTTCATAGGGTTATGATACACTAGAAATTAAAATGTTACATTCTGAGTTTTGATGCTATCTTAATTTTGATGAATGTTATGATTATTAGATTTATTTTTATCTACAATTTTGTTTTTCCAAAAACATGATTATTAAACATATAGGAATGCATTAGCAAAAATTTGGTATGATGTTTGCATGAGTTAGGTGTTGACTCTAGGCCAATGTTGACTCAAGGTCTAAATTGACTAAGCCCTTGTTTTGATGATGACTAACATTCCATTCAATTATGTCTAATGCTTCTACTTGAGTGAGTTCAGATTAGGTATAGACACACTCTAAATGCCCTAACTTGTGCATCCTAACTTGGAGAAAAGACAAGTCAAAATCAATGCAAGTGCACTTTTGAGGACTATGATGTAAATCCATTAGAATCATGTTGTAAATCACTTGTAATTATTATATGACTTGTAATTAAGCTTTAAAAAAATGGGATCACTTAAAGCAAATACTTAAGCACTGAAAAGCCATTTTCCAAAATTCACATCAGGATGTTCATCGGTCGAGTTGCAAACTCGACCGATCCTTATTGGATTTTGAAAATGACTTTTGATTGGTTGATTTTCCATTTCATAGAACTCGATCGATCCCTCTGCAGACCAAAACTATTTTAAGTGGATCGGTCGAGTTACCCCAGGACAAACTCGACTGATGGCTTAAATTGGTCTTATCGCATAATGGGATCGGTTGAGTTACCTTTATAGAAACTCGACTGATAGCACAATATAGAAAAGTGTAGAAAAGTATTGCTAGTTGTTGTGGAGTTGCAACAATCAAAAATATATCTGTTGCAAGTACAAAATAGATAGTTTTCATTCTTAAGTGTTTCTAAAGGCTAAGAGGCATCCCCAACTATAAATATGACCCCTTGGGATTCATTCCAAGGTTGAGCATTCAATGAAAAACTCTATATGAGGTTCCTAGTCTATAGTTGAGTGCATCCTACAGCCTCCTCTCTCTCTAAGATTAATCACTGGCTACATCCATTAGAGTGAGTAGAAGATTTGTAAGAGAGCTAGTCCTACATGTATATCTTGTGAGGCTCTCACTTCCATCACCTCCCTATCTCTCATTTCAACCATGAAGATGAAGATTCTCTCTCTTGGCTAAGAGAGGTGAATAAGAAC
Organism: Alisma plantago-aquatica; assembly: GCA_963693085.1. Classification (NCBI taxonomy): domain Eukaryota; kingdom Viridiplantae; phylum Streptophyta; class Magnoliopsida; order Alismatales; family Alismataceae; genus Alisma; species Alisma plantago-aquatica. The sequence goes on along the minus strand of OY856414.1, from coordinate 495,703,241 downwards.
AAGGGAAGGATTCCCTTGGTGAAGATCAAGGTCGAAGACTTGGAGAAAGAGTGGGTAAGCCCTTGGTGAAGGCAGAAGACTCCTTGCTCAAGTGGGTAAGTCATTGGTGAAAGCTTCTCCGAATGAAGGTGAAGTCAAAGGTTGAAGATTCAAAAAGATTGGGTAATTTCTAGAAGGTTGGACACTTGTGCAAGAGTGGGTAAGTTCTTGTAAAAAGGCCAAAAAATCGTTGCAAAGTGGGTAAGTTCTTGATAAGGTTGAAGAATCTTTGTATTGGATAGGCACATCCTTTGTGGGTCATGTGTTGTAACTCTTATAAGTGAATATATAGAGAAAGACACATTTAGAAATCCTAGAGTTTGACCTCTCTAGGTAGTGGACTGACATACTCCTAGTTTGGAGTATGGAACCACTCTACATTGCTTGTCACTTGGTGCTTGTTCAATCTCTATTTCCCTTGCTATGTATGTTTTAGTTGCACTCAAATTTCCTATTTAGAAACCTTATCTTGTGATATAACTTGAAGGTCTAATGAATTTTTTTTAAGTGCATTCAGCTCTATTTACACCCCCCCTCTAGAGCATCCAATAACCCATCCTAGGATCCAACAGTAAGTGTGGTCTATTAGATTAAGAAATGGGTGGTACCCCTCTTGGGTCCCACCCATTATATCACCCCCTACATCTTACCTTCTCACCACACCTCTATATACTCTCTTCCTTGAACCTTCCACCCTACTCCTTTAAGAAATCAATCCTATATTCAACTAACCCAAACTCAAAACATGGTATGTAACTAGCTTAACCATGACCAAATGCCTAAATTTCCAAAATCCGTAGTAGCTTCCCCCACCCTCGCCAAAATTGTCACCTCAAAGCAGACCTCAACAGTTTTATACTGTCTAATCCAAACTCCAAAGAGGTCCATTTGACACCCTCATACCTTGTAACAAACCTAGTCATCCACATCCATTACAAGAAGCCTAAGAAGGACCCTAAGCATCCCCAACCAGCTCCTATGGCTAGCCACCCCCAACATTGAATTTAGAAATAGCCAAAATGTTTAACAGGATTATATTCATCAACCCAAATTAAGCTAGCCCCAAACCAATAATTATTTCATGTTATCCATCCTATTCCTTAAACATCATATTCATCAACCTTACATGAAAGGAACCATCCTCTCTAGGGTTTCAAACCAATTGACATATATTATCTAAAAGGACAAACTTCCTTAACACAAACTCCAACAACCCCAATCCCTAAGACTAGATCAAGAAGATTCATCTCCAACCCCCATGCTAAACTATAAGTCTAAAACATGGCAATCTATCATCACCAGGGCCCCCTAAAGCAAACTACATCATTCTCTTATCTCCCATATTTTCCATCTAAAAGGTGAGATCGCCACAACTGACATCCATGCATATGTTCTCCTACTAAAAACCTTTTAATAAAATTATTCCCAAAATCAAAAAAACACACCCCTTCATTAAGGATGCATGGGGCATTCCTCTCCATACCCCAATCCACCCTTTGATCCAAACCCCATGAAAAATTTTGACCCAAGACACCCTCAAGAACTCTCTAGACTATGTACATGAAAATACTCATAAGCTAGGAACAAACCTCCAACACCAAGCCCCTTTCTTTGAATAGTAAGCAAACATTTTAAATGTAATACAACTATGCCTCCTCTTCTAGGGAAATACAAGCACAGAGAAAGGCAGCGGAAACCAAATTTATCTATATGTATTCCTCGTAACAGCAAGATCACATCAATTATTATGAAATAGGAAAGATGGTTTAATGAGTTTATACTTGGTCCTGGAGCAAGTCCAATGACTACAACTTGTTGCAGTGCAACTATCTTCTAGTTATTATTGGACAATATCTGTGCAGCTCTTGGTCTTCACCACAAACAGCAGACTTGAACGGCGTCAGCAGCAGCTCCTGGTCTCGCCACAGACTGTAAGCTAATGTTGTCCTCCTAGAGGAATACAACATCCTCCTCGCCTCTAGAGAAGTCCACATGGACCAACTTGAACTCCTATTGTTCTAGGAGAAAAGATAGGAAGGATTTATCACTCCCATTGGTATACTAGTCACCAACTTGCTCTCCCACAATTGTTTCTCCCTTGCTATCCCTCCCTTTAGCGGGTAGGACTTGCTTGGGATCTCTATTGGTTACCACAACTAGAGAGGACAACAATTGTCAGAGGCAATTGAGTTGTATTCTGAGAAGCCCTTAGTACCCCTCTATTTATAGGAGTGGTTTGGGTTCCCAATCTGTGTGGGAGTGGAAGGGACCAGAAGATCATGAATTTTCACAAGCTATAAATCTCGAAACACTCAGTTGGTAACCAAACCGGTCATTTCACATGTGAACTGATCAGTTCGCATCCCCAACCGATCATTTTGCCTCTTTCCTAATCACATATGAATTTGTGAAAATTGTTTCCAATTAATGCTAAACATTAATTCTTGTACCAATCAAACTGAGCAAGTGAAACAATCAACTTTTTTCACAAATTTGGGAAAGCTACTAGAACCTTTGGTTGGCACAGTCAAGATGATTTGTTCACCAAGTGAACTGGTCATCTCACCCATTCTGAGTCGATTGGTTCATCCAGTGAGTCGATCAGTTGGTGCCTAATTCATGCAGAATTCAGCCAATTCAGTTTCAATCAACCTAACAACCCAAACGCCTGTCTCAACACTTGAGTCGATCAGTTGGTAGTCTAATCCGCTGATTTGTTGCTCAAATTGAGTTACCCAAACACTTTGGTAATCAATCCATTCATGATAAATCTCCTTTTCTATATGAGTTACTATGTGTGTGACCCTATAGGTCCCATATCACATTGGTAGTGAATGTCCATAACTAACTTATGACATAACAAGTAGAGAGTGGTGCCTAGTCACACATCAGTGCTATCCAAGTGAATGGAAAGTTTGAGAACAACTTCAACCTACAATCTGTGTAAGGTGTTGCAGCGATTATACAATTCCTTTGTCACTGATATCGGGAATGAACTCGAGGCATTGAATTATCATTTTCTCAACATTCAATCCATGTTCATTGAACAAAGAGCATATTGTTTGAGATATATGTGACCTCAATATCATATATTGATTCACATGTGCATGCGCATGCATTTCTCAGTCTCCCTTATCAAGTGGCCAGGATATCAAACTCCATTAGGAGGGACAAATCCCATATACATCACCCATAGTTAGTCCCAGAGTGTCATAGCTACCCAATCATCACCGTTATGGAAATCCTTATTTCAGGGTTACGTTTGATGATGTCAAAGTATACCAAATGAGTGTAGTGACTTTAGGTCTAAGAATCACAATCAACACCTTCTCTATGAGAGATGACTATGACCACCAATGATGGTTTTCATGTGTCACTCTCAAGGTGGGTCTATCTGATATATTGTTCTGTAACATTTATATGTGTGCTTGGTTTGATATTCCATATCATGACTAATGAAATTTTGTCATCAACCAACTCATACTCTAGCCTTGTGTGTTACTGGTGTCTATCTTCCTTCCATAGTAACAGTCGACTAGGGACATAATAATAATGCACATACTCTTAGCATTTGTATGACCTCATTGTTCAAGTCACGTACTTGAAGATGTACGTGATTGAGTATTGTCATTCTTTATACATTCATAATGTTTCCTCATTATCTCATAACTGAGTGAAACAGAATTAATTGGAAGCTTGCCTTTATGACTATTATTAAACAAATCATTTATGTTATATGTCATGTCAATCATCATATGCTTGGCTCTCTAGGCATCCTTAACAACAGACTCCCACTTTCACTTAGATCCAATCACCCACGAATCTCATTCTTAGTGATCTAAACATGTCCACCATATTTTTACTGTGCAAGTGCTAATTCAACAAGTTAGCAAGACTTTGCTATTAGTCAGTATATTTCATGTTTCTTATCTCTTAGCTATGAAATGAAACTGTCATAATATGGTATCTGATATTTCTTTCCTAACAAATATCTCCATTGTTGTCATAGTATCTCTACTAAGTCATCAATGGTTGGAACATCTATAAGTTTATCAATATGAACTTCTAGATCCATACAATATCCATCATGTGTTCATAACACAAGCATACTCAGGTTCTATTGTAGAATAGAATTAATAGCTATTCGTTTGGAACCCTTCCAACTAACAACACTTTTTTTCAAATATATTTTATTACAATCAGTTTTGTCATTTCAAAAGCTTGCATCAATGTAACCCTTTACACACAACTCTTCCTTGTTGTTACTAACTAGCAATCTATCCTTAAGTACCTCACAAGGACTAATGGATGTCTTTAATGACATTCCAATAACCCTTATAGGAATTTAATATCATCTTGTCATGTCCAATACATACAAGATTATATGGGATGAGTACATTTATAGCATTCATGATAGATCCATTATTACAACATATGGCATCATGTCATTTCCATTATGCACAAGAATTAGAATATTTGGTTTATGAGAGACTAATCTGGATTCTTTCTCATTGAATCCTCAATGTTGAACTCTTTCAAAACCATGCTATTGTATGTGCCCAAACTTATATTGTGAAACTTTCAAGAACTATCTCTATAGGTCTTGACCCTATCCATAGGATGTTTCACCTAATCCTTCATCGTTGAAGGTATTTTCCATGTCAATTCTCAATACTCTCAATATTGAGATTTTATTCCCTATCACATTGGAGTATTTATATGTGCTCCCACTAAATCTTTTGTATTCACATATTTCACCTTTTATCTTGATTTAAGTCAAACTCTTTGACTATCTTGTCGAGTCAAAAGATCACATCTCTGAGATGCTTATTTCAATTCTAGATTGAACTTTGTAGCTTATAGACATTATTTGCATTCATCAAGTTATAAAACCTTTAGGTTGTACCATGTTCACATCCTCTCACATATTTATTTAAGGAATCTGGTTTTAACCATCATATGTCAAAATCTTACAGTCTATACAAGTAGCATAACAATTGGTAAAGGAATTTTTTTCATGTTCAACAAATTGAACTAATTTGAAAAACTTTTCAACTAATTTGTCCTTTTAGGTTATCCATGTAGGTCTTTGCAACAAGACCCTATTGCACCCTTTAGGTATTACCCCCTTTAGGTAGTACTATCAAGGTCATACCTTGTTAGCTTACATGGAGCTGATAATGGCTTTGAGCCATTACTCAGATTATGGTTCTCAATAGCTTCTAGTTGACTTGTTTGCTCATCATCTTATGACTAACTCATTTGATTTGTCGGATTCTCAATCCTTCAATTTCAGATGTGTTGCACTAGAGCTACCTTGTTTTGTGTTACATGACGAACTTGAGATTTCACAACAAGTTGTGATTCTCTTAGTTCTTACTGTACCTTTTGTTGATCTCAAACGCTTTGAGTTCTACTTTTACTCCCACTGATTCTTTTGGAACTCAGTTATCCTATCAATAAAATATTTTTTTTATTGGATTGGGATTAATAGTAACATTCAATAGTCATGGTTTGTGGATAAACCTTTTCAAGAAACTACTTTCTCAATGTTGGTTTCAATCCTTTAGACACATTGGGACATTCCCATATCGTATCATATATGATGTCTTATAAACCATTCAGACGGTATATCATTTAGTGATAGGTATATATTTATGAGGATATAAAAAGATTAGATTAATTGATAATGAGTCATCATGGTATGATTTCTTCATCTTGACACATCATCATGTTCATATGGTTTGGCTTGTGATACACTATCATAGTTCTTTCTTGAAGGTTCTTAAGGTATTGATGTAAAGTATTTCAATATTTGATCTCATCAAAGTTTCTTAATACGTTTATCAAAGTTATACTTCATTTACAATCTCCTTGAACATTTCAAGAGATTTATGTTTCTATTTTGCTGAGTACATATCATCATATTACCAGTATATAAAATGAAGTATAAGTAACTATCTTTAGCATTCATTCCATAAGATCTTCATACATCATATGTATGAGGTATAGTGGAAAGTGTATCCTCCCACTGCGTTTAGTGAAGGATGTTATGACACGTTGTGCATAAGTAAGAGTTTCCTATCTCCTTAGGTTCAATAACCAAAGGAGTCTGGGTTCGTCATATTCTAAAGGAATTTGACATTTTTTATCCTGATCCAATTCCTATGTACTATGGCAATAAAGTTGCTATCTTCATTGCCAGCAATCCCAACTTTTCAAGAGCACACCAAACATATTAAGGTGGATTGCTACTTTGTCAAAGAATCTATTATGTATTGAATGGGTGGATTGCTACTTTGTCCGAGAAACATATTGAGGTGGATTGCTACTTGTAAGAAGCCATTATTTCATCAATGAGCGCACCAATCAAATAATTCATCTAAAACTTCTCCCTTTTAGGTGTGAGAAGAGCAAGCAAAGGAAAAATATGTGGTAGGTAAGAATTATGCTTAGGCGGTGGGTGAACAGAGAGTACCCTACATATTTACAACCCAAACCTTGATGTGACAATTCACACCCTTAGGCTAGACTCATGTAAGTTTGGTTAAGACCATTTTCTTATCTCATTATTTATTATCTAATTGATGTTTATATAAATAGGAGCAGTAAATTATATAAACCATCTCAATGTGAGGAAATCTGGAAGTGTGTGACCTAAGGTGAGATACATACGAAAGGCATTGCACAAAACAAAGTAGGAATTGTGGTGCAAGATGTAGTTGGTATGTTGTAAATCAGCATAGATTATTTATCTTCATGTTCTAAGAAGAAACATGTTGCACCCGACCAACAGAACAATCAGACCTAAAAATTTTGGCTTATAGAACTAGACATAAATATAGAACATTGGCGACAATATTTGATAAAATTTGGGCTATTCACTTGAATACGAGTATATTTAACAGGTAAGAGGAAACCTACTTAATTAGATGTACACATAAACTAAATTTATCAAATAGCAATCATGTTGAGTAAGCAAGGAGCATTCTCAACCCGATAGCGACTAACTTTTCATAATATCCATTCGATCAAGTAGCATATGCATCTAAGCATACGCAAGGACATTCAGCGTGTAGACCACCAGATGACCACATACATTTTGAGCACCTCGAATAATTAAAATATTTAAAGATTCTCGCGTCACTGAGTTAACTGAGTGTGTAAGCAACAAACAAGATTTGTCGAATCACTGTGTTAACTCGGCTAAAGATTCAGTTAACTGATAATAAAAAAGACTATGTATTTTGACGATAAAAAATTGCAATTCAGTGAAAGACTTGTTGTATCTCTGAGTTTCAAAGCAACAAAAACATCACTGGTTTAGAATAAAATGACACAATATTGAACCAAGAATGGCAAGTCGAGCGGCAAGGGTGCATCTGTCTTCATTCTAAAACCAAAATGCATGCCAACAAACCAACACAATCAGCCAACAACGCCCATATAGGTTTGAGCGTCCAATCACGCTTGAAATCTCCCACTTCATAAGTGAGCAGGATGGAAATGAAGATATCCAAGACATCGTAAGATACCTCAAAGAGAAGGCAATAAGACAAAACTTGCCCCTAAATTGCGCTCCGAGGTGATTAATAAAAAGTATACTCCACAATCTATCATGTGATCTTTATGTGGACGAGCTCAACGACCACGCACTCGACAGTGCCGGGACGAAAACAATGGAAGGGGAGCAGGGAACAAAACGAGTCAAAGGCAGTGTTTTTAAAATCGAACAGCCGGTCCCAAAGTCCAAAAAACTATTAATGTGTCTTTTTTCGGTCCAATCAGTCAGAAATACAGTCCAACCAGTCCACTCAGCCAGTCGGACCGAACCGGATTGAACCAATGGTTCAAAGAGAAGAAAAAATATAAGGTAGAATATATATATGTATATATATGTATATACATATGGTGTGTGTGTGTGTGTGTGTGTGTGTGTGTGTGTGTGTGTGTATATATATATATATATATATATATATATATAGGCTAAAAGAATTGTGTACCCGAGTACATGTAGCTTACATGTACCCACCTTCATTTATGGGGATTGTAAAATTATATTGAATAATCCAACCTTATGGATGTATAGTATACCCCTTAGA